>CM022181.2:13467998-14844531 GCA_011420285.2 Erysimum cheiranthoides | reverse complement strand
TATTAAATTTTTTAAAAAAATTAAAAATTAAAAACATAAAAATGATATAAGAAAATAAAATTACAAAACTATTAAAATTTAAAATAAATATAAAATTAAAAGTAAAATATTTAAAAATTGAAAATTCAAAAATTTTTAAATTTAAAATTTTAAAAATTTTCCCGCAAAATAATCATAAAAAATTTATACGGTTTTCTAAGGCTAAAATTTTTCCCGTCAAAAATTTTCCCGCCAAAATTTTTCCGTAAAATTATTTCCCGCCAAAATTTCCCGCCAAAAACGAAAATCCGTAAATTTTCCCGCCAAAAACGTGAACCCGCAAATTTACCGCCAAAAAACGAAAATCCGTAAATTTTCCTGCCAAAAACGAAAATATATATATTTTCCCGCCAAAAACGAAAATTCGTAAATTTACCGCCAAAAAATAAAAATCTGCAAATTTACCGCCAAAAAACAAAAATCCGCAAATTTACCGCCAAAAAACAAAAAATACGTTAATTTTCCCGCCGACAACGTGAACCCGCAAATTTACCTCCAAAAATCCAGAAATTTCCCGCCAAAATTTTTAAAAATTATAAAACTCTAAAAAACATTTTTAAAATAAAAAAAAAAATTAAAAATTTAAAATTAAACTTGGAAAACAAAATTAGATTTTTAACTTTTCAATTTTTTAATTTATTTTTTTAATGAAGAATTTTTTTATCATTTGACATAAAATTCGTCTAGATACAAATACAATAATACCAAACGAACGTAACTGCATCTAGATATAATTGCATTAACCAAAATCACAAACGAACATCATCTAACTATTGCGTCCAATTACTGCGCTCAGATGCTGCGTTTAGAAATTTTATCCAGATAAGGAAACGAACGGGGCCTTACTTACTGAGAATCTCAACGCCGCCGACCCTTTTCATAGCTCTCAACTTCTTATTAGTGCTAAAGAATCTTTGTATTGAGGGTTTACCTTCAAATCGATCAAAAAGAAAGGTGTCTGAAAATATTTGGGGTGGTTTTTTTATGTGAAGCAAATTAGGTTTTAAAAAAAAAAGTTTTAGGAAAAAACATTGTCTCAAGTATATTCCAACAAAACGATATAAAAACTTGAAGAAACAAGTTGTGTACTAGTTAGATAGAGTTGAGATTTGGTGGGAAAGAAGAAAGATCTTTTTTTGAACTACTATTTCCATGTTACAAGAAAACACATGAAGCTTAATTCCAAAAAATGTTTTTTTTTTTGTAACGTTTATTTGTTATTATCACTTCAAACGAATTTACAAATAATTGTGCAAACGTAATAGTGAACTATATATTACACATTTAAATGGATTTTGTTTTTAAACATTTCATGAAAAGATATTTCAACATTGTATTTGTTGTAAGAAAAGGATCAAGAGTCAAATACGACGTTTGCAATAATCGTTTGTTTTTATAATCGATCTCACTTACCACCCTTTATATTTTTTAACGTGGATTATGAAGTTGTTGATGACGTACTTAGATTTGCATTAATACGTTGAAATCTCTCTTCTTCTTTTTTCTTTTTTTCTTTTTACGTTTCCAAAAAAATTGCAACGGAAAAAACATGTACCTAACTAATAATACAAGGGGACGTAAAATATGTAGAAGCATAAAAGAAACGAACGTCTGTTGAAGAAACCTTACTAAAAACGCTATAAGAACATAGCGTGATTTTACTTGTCACTTTTTACTTCACGCTTTCTAAACCTTTAGATCCCAATCACATGTATGAAGCCGCGTTTGTTTTAGCCGTCCATCACCCTAAAGCCAAAAAACAAAAAATGATTCCCAATTTATTTAATAAAATCTCTACTATCTAGATTTAAATATTTAATTTCAATCTAGAAGTTTAAATAAAAACCATCCGAATCCAACTGTATTCTCTAAGCAAAGTAGAGATGCGAATAAATTTTTCCCAACACCTTCTTCTTCCTTTTAAAAACCTTTATCTATAGAATCTACATAACCCCAAGCTTGCATTCCAATTAAAGACATTTCACATAATAAAGCTCCACATTCACATTTCAGTGTTTTCACACTGTTATTGCCATGCATCCTTTAACTTTACAGCAGCAAGTAAACCTTTATATATTTTTAAATTGATAATTACAGCGGAACGGATGATGCAGCTAATCAAGAATAAGGGTAGTCATTGTGGTTAATTCGGAATAAATCATGTACTAATATGTAGAAAAGTCAGTTTAATTAATTAAAAGTTTATTTCAACTAATTATATATGTTAGTAGTCAAAGTGTAACTGTTAACTTTACAATCGAAGAAAATGATTTCTATTTTTACTGTGCTCATTATAGAAGTTGCAAACAAAATTATACTAATTAGCACCATTAGTAAACAATTATGGAAAATTTAGTAAATTTGTACTGTTTAACTTATCATCCAAATATATATTCTTAATTACAAGCTTTTCAGTTATAAATTAGTATTTCAATACAAACTGTCAAACTGATAAACCCTACCAAAAAAAAAAAAAAAAAACAAACTGATAAAAGTATAAAACAAAAATATTGACGTAAACATGTGTGTGGATATGTGAAAATTTAGATAGAGAAATCTGAAAATAAAAATCATAATGATAGTAGAATATTTTTTTTTTTTTTTTTTTTTGAACAAACTAGATAGTAGAATATTTAATTTGCAATATTTCCCTAAAAACTTTTGAACAATAGATTTCCACGCTAATCCCGCACTTAGCTTGTGCTTCCGCCACGTGGCCGCATTATTTTAACGTGTTCTTTTCTTAAATTTCGTTGCGCTTTTGGTATCTCCTTATTGGTGGATCGAAGTTACGGCGCCGTCCACTCTGGCGTCATGCCGTCAAAGCTGTCATCTTCCAATCTCCTTCCGCCGCGTGTCTAGATTCACACAAGACGCATCCCAAATTGCTCTGCTGCCACACAAAAAAATGTTTGAGAAATAAATAAAAGGGCCACAAAAGTTAGAGCTCTACCAAATTTTTATGTTTTTATCATGTACGTATATACATTAATAAAGAAGTATAGAATACATTATAACTTGGGATATTTTCAGCATTGTTTTTGTTTAAAAAATAGAACAATGATACTACTAGTAATTGACCACATATACATAGATCACACATATTTTTGACAATACACATTTGTCAAACTTATCAATCACAAGTTCTTATCATAAACTTTTCATAAGTAGAACATTATGTTTATAGAATGGTATATCTGATGGATTTTGATTGAAACTTTGATGGGCAATTATCCATTTCAAATTATTTTTCTTGTTGTACTTTTCTGCTTAAATTATGTGCCATTCTACCAACCAAGTCTTAACATTTCTGCATTACTTTTCTTTGACATGAAAACTGAAAATAAATAAGTAATGAAGAATTTTTTTTTATTAATTTTGATCTTCTTGCCAAATAAGTAATGTATAAAATTTATTCAGTACGTTAATAATTTAAACGTTAAAATTTTGAAAATTTGCTTATATGATACTATTAGCTTCTTATACATATATATATATATATATATGTGTGATTTAGATCTATGTTTTACTATCCATGCTAATATATTCAAGATCATGATTAAGTCATGGTTCTTTAATTTTTTTAATAGGAGAACTTACCAATGATCAAGTACTGACTCAAGTCACATTGTTTAAAGTTTTTTTTTTTAACGACTCGCAATTTGAAATTCGAACTTAAACGGCTGTATTAGATCTAAGAAAGCAATAATCTAAAATTTAAAGTGGAAGATAAGGTAAAGTTTTGGTGCTTAATAATTGGTGGAAAGGAAAAAGATAGAATAAAAATAAAAAGAATGTCATCTCTGTTCAGACTTTGAATTAAGACACCAAAACCCCATGCCAAAGTCATATACATATATATACACATATACTTTGTGTGACAGTGTCTATATATAAATCATCACATCATAAGTCTTTGCTTAAACATTTAAAACCTCTCTCTATCTCTCTCTACAAGTTCATTTATCTCTCTCTATTTACCTCCTCTGTTTTTTTTTTTCTTGCTCTGTTTCAATGGAGGAACAAAACTGGATAAGAGGACCAATCATAGGACGAGGCTCAACCGCTACTGTCTCACTTGCAATTACAAACTCCGGTGAATTCTTCGCCGTCAAATCCTCTGAGTTTTCTTCATCGGCGTTTTTACAGAGAGAAGAATCGATTTTATCGAATTTGAGCTCTCCTTACATAGTCAAGTACATTGGGTCTAATTTAACGACGGAGAACGACAAATTGATGTATAATCTCTTGATGGAATATGTTTCCGGCGGGAGTATTCATGATTTGATCAAAAACTCCGGCGGGAAGTTACCGGAGTCGGTGATTAGATCCTACACGCGTCAGATATTGAAAGGTTTGATGTATCTTCACGAACAAGGAATTGTTCATTGCGATTTGAAGAGCCAGAATGTGATGATCGGAGGAGAAATTGCAAAGATAGTTGATTTGGGTTGTGCTAAAACGGTGGAGGAGAATGAGAATTTGGAATTTTCCGGTACACCGGCGTTTATGTCACCGGAGGTGGCACGTGGTGAAGAACAGAGTTTTCCAGCTGATGTGTGGGCTTTGGGGTGTTTGGTGATAGAGATGGCTACTGGGTTAAGTCCTTGGCCGGAGCTAAACGACGTCGTTGCTGCGATTTATAAGATTGGTTTCACCGGTGAGTCGCCGGAGATTCCGGAGTGGTTATCGGAGAAAGGTAAAGACTTTTTAAAGAATTGTTTGAGAAAAGATTCAAAACAGAGATGGACTGTTGAAGAATTGCTTCAACACCCGTTTCTCGACAATGAAGACGACGACAACGAGTCTTGTAATTGTCTGAATTCTTCATCTCCTAGTACTGTGTTGGATCAAGGTTTTTGGGATTTATGTGAAACCTCAAGAAGTCAATTCATTCAATCGGATCACGGAGACCCATTTGCAAATTCTACAAATTTTTTACCGGCTGAAAGGATCAAGAAACTCGCCGGAGATGAGAATTCCGGCGGACTGGAGTTAGCTACGGCGGAAGAGGAGGGTTGGATTGAAGTAAGGGGAGAGAAAGAGAAACGTAACGAAGACGAAGAAGAGGATTGCGTTGAAGCAACGTCATTGGAGGAGGAAGAAGAAGTGGGAGGATTTGAGAATTGGATCTGGGATCAAGAAGACAGCTTGTTCTTGGAATATTCCCCTGAGAACAACATTAATTATTTTTACTCTTATAATAACCTCTTTCATGAGGATATAATTCTATATTATGATCATCTTCAAGATGGTTTTGTACCCAAAGGTGTTAATAATAATAAGAAAAGTCATTTCTTTAGCCACATTATAAGTTCTTGTTTCAGATTCCTCATCGCAATTGATTTGACGCCGTTTTGACAATTACACCGGAGATAATAGTGGCCAATATTCTAAAGAGCAACAAGTGATATAGTTCAATTTTAAAGACATTGATAAACAGTGTTTTATTTATGTTTAGGTGATCTAAGGTTTGACGATAGTAATTGTTGACAAATATATAGACGATTATGTCATCAGTTAAGATTAGTCAGTGTTCAAGAAAGCGTTAGGCGTTAAGCGGGCGGTGACCCAACGCCTAGCGCCTAGAACGCTTAAGCGGAGCCTAGGCGATTTTAGGCGGTTTAAGCGTTTACACATGATATATGTTTATACATATAATATTATAAATAAAACTTATACAAAAACATTCATTAAAAGAATAAAAGTGTTATATGGTAAACAAAAACATTTATATCAAACAATATGAACATTTTTTTTTTTTTTTTTTTGGACAAACTATGAACATTTATAACCATATATATAGAGTTAAAACTTATAAATTTCGTTTAAAATTATTTTAAAAATGAAAATTTATAATTACACGGTCTAGGCGGTCGTCTAGGCGTTACGTGAACGCCTAACGCCTAAGCGGGGCCTAGGCAAACGCCTAGACCGCTTTTTAGAACACTGAGATTAGTCATCGGCATCGGTTTATTGACTAATCATTTGTCGCATAATTTGCTACACATTCACATTGAGCTCCCCTTACATAGTCAATTAAGTAAATTCTATTTAAAAAGGTGTCAACTAGATGATTATTTCATGCTGCTAATAGTATATTTGGTTTTTAAAAGATTTTACATGTATAGTGGTCGTATAGTTTTGTTTCTGTAGACATAAGAAGAATGTTTTACAAAATCTTAAAAGAGGATCGATCTTGGACCGAAGTCAAAACTAACTCTTGCAACTTATGGAACACCAGAGTATTCTTGGAACATACATGATTGAAATCATAGTGAGATAACTTGAATCCTCGTCTCCAATCGAATAATGAGCTCTTCAATCCAAGATGTTTCACAAACTATGCCATAAGAAATTGTCAAAATAGTTGTTAAAATGAATCACTAGATGTTATACCAACTATACATTTGGCCATTAATTGCATACTGTGATTTATATTCAGACATACAAAATAGTGTTTTAAGAAAAAGAAAAAAATAGTTGATTTAAAACGGTAAAGATATCATCCACTATTTAAAATAGTCGATAAGTTCAAACCATTTATTAGGTATTAGACACTTTGTAAGCTCCCACTAATTAGTCTAACTTTTAAGGTTTATATAAAATTAATATATGATCATTTACTTGTAATCTTGTAGTAGTTAACTCTGAAAGGTGGTAAGTAGGGGAAAGTCGTCGTCGTCGGTTGATATGTGTTTTTGGTAAGGAAGTTAAGTACGGAAACCACTCTACATCATGAGATTGACTTTATACGAAGTCCAATTATTTTAGTTTGGTCTAACATTTATCTATTATATTCCTTTTGTTTAAATATTATTTATGTGTTTACCCAACCCGCAAAGGAGTTTCATTCAAATGTGAAAGCATAAGACTTTTTTGGGGTCTATAACCAAAGTTGGCGTTTACTTTCTACACACTAAGCAAAGTTTGGTATTTCTTGACCAAGTTCATTCACGTTGACTTTCGTCTCGGTACTCTCTAGGTCGATGCCTTTCATTAATTAGTAATTAATAATCGAAGTCGTCCCAATTTCGAATTTCTTATATTCCATTCGGTTATAAGTTTGGAAAAGTACTTTGTTGTTTTATAACTTGTCTTTTAGTCGAACAAGGGGTTTAGTTCTTAATTCAAACTTGATTTCCATCTTATAATAATACTGAATAACTAAACAAATTTCAAATGAAACCGGTTTAAAAGATTTTAGTTCAGATTGCGAATTTGTAGAAGATTCATACCTCGATCTAATATATATTATTATGAAAGTTTGACATATTTTGGTTTGAAAACATTTCGTCACTAAGAAGAGTTTGATCAAATGATATTAACTGAAAAGTAATCACACATTTGATGCCTAACTAAATGAATGATATCTTAATCAACACCGTACAAACAAATAAACTATCTAAAGAAAAGTAGGTATAAGTGTCCCACTTAATGTTTAATAGGTCGATGGTGAAAGTGAAACGGTGATAAATGATGACTCTATGAGGATGTCAAAATGACCTCATGCATGCATCAAAGTGAAAAAACCATATCAATTCTTCTATGATAAAAATGGTTTGGTGACAACCATTGGTCATCGTACAAAAAATAAAAAAGCTTATCAGTCTCAAGTTACGACATATTCGACCAACTGACATAACTATCATACAAGAAGGAAAATTTATTAGCTAACTGTATCGTAAATGCTAAATATTGCCTTCAGTGATGGGTTGAACTATCTAGCTTTGTATTAATGCATTATTAAATTTATATGAATCGATTTTTTGTTTAACTACGATATTCATCTTACTGTTGTAGACTTAGTAGGATTATTGATTAGTTAGATTTTTTTTATCCAATAAATCTATCTGACTAAAACTTATAGACAGTATTATATTAATTGTTTTTATTTTAGAAATGCTTGTAGTTTTCACCATTTCTGTATAGAAACTCTTTTTGTTGAGTAATAATTTTAAAGTTTCAACCAAAAGGAAAAAAAAATATGCGGATTTACAATTACAACAATTAAACGAAGATATATATATTCACTAACTTTGACGACTTTTTATTTTCTCAAATTCATCAAAAACTACAATCACACGGGAGACACACAATTTGTTTTCCAGAATAATTTAGACCCATTTACTTATAAAGAATTAAAAAGGTTGACTTTAGAAAAGGTGGAAGTGCTGTCGTTGGCACACACACTCACTTCACTACAAATCTTCTAAAGTCACCTTTTTAAAACCTATAGTTTTTGCTCATCTTTCAATGTATTCCACTTGGATTGCATTAGTAGGTGTATAACCCTAAACCCTTATCCACTTCAACTTCTAATACCTTTTTACATGCTATTATATATATTTACATATTATTATATGAACAAAAGTTAATACTGCCAAAAGAAAATGACAATTTTTCTTTGTAAGGGCATCTCCAACCCATCTCTATATTTACCTCTATTTATAGAGGCAAATATAGCAATCTCTATTTTAAAGGTAAATATGCTCCAACCCACCTCTATATTTGCCTCTAAAATAGAGATTGCTATATTTGCCTCTATTTAGACCATCTCCAATGGTTTTCCCTATTTTTACCTCTAAAATAGAGAAACTCTATAATAGAGGTGAATTTTGCTCTAACCCACTCTATTCTCACCTCTAAAATAGAGATCTCTATTTTTTCCTCTATAAAATAGAGAAACTCTATTTTTTCCTCTATAAATAGAGGCAAATATAGAGATGGGTTGGAGATGCCCTTATAGAGGAAAAAATAGAGTTCCTCTATTTTATAGAGGAAAAAATAGAGATTTCTATTTTAGAGGTGAAAATAAAGTGGGTTGGAGTAAAACTCACCTCTATTATAGAGTTCTTCTATTTTAGAGGCAAAAATAGGGAAAACCATTGGAGATGGTCTAACGAAACCTATATCTACATGTATTTGATACTTCTTTATGCCCTTATCTATGGTTTTTAGTTACTAAAATGTTATCAATGATTGCTATATGCCCTTATCTATGTTTTTTAGTTACTAAAATTTTATCAATATACACACTGTTATTGTTCATAGAAGCATCTCATATAAATCTTAATATAAAAATTAAGGATCTTTGTCAGCAATCTTTTTCCTCCAACAATCAATTAACAAAACATTGTGCAGGCTGCACATCCCATCCACCACCACTACTTACCTAAAACATTTTTCTTTCTTGAAACTATAAAGAAATATTGGGCCAAACTATCCATGCCCATTTATAGGCCCTATCAATAAGCACCCTTGGTTTAACGAACTAAACGACGGCGTTTAATATAATGATTAATAAAGGTATAATTTTGGGTGTGTTTATATATAGGCATTTTTTATGTAACATGTATTCATAGTCTATATACATACTTCATAATGTTTTCTGAATATCATTAAAAGTATAAATATTTACATAGATATACAAGTTTCCATTCAATTTAAGCCATTTTATTTCATATTTTTAAAACTATTTTATTTTTAACAAAATTGAACAGTCCTTATGGTGCTTAGTTCTATATATTGGTATTTTCCTTTAATTCCATTTAATGTTTTCTGATTTAGTTTAAAAATTAAAAATATCTGCATAGCTAATAAAATTGCCATATTTTTTACTATTTCAAAATATACTTATTTCAAATTTATAATAACTCTTATTGATTAATTAAAAAAAAACACCAAGGATGCTAGGCAAACTCAAATTTAATACTTAAAAATGCAAAATATAATCTTTATTTAATAAATATTTTTTTAGTTAGTAACATAGAAGACTTTGATAAATTGTTTCCTCAAATTTCCTTTCTTTTTTGTTTATCTAAATTCTTCTTAATACATTTACATATAAAGTACAAATTTTCATCTTATAACAATTTTATAGAAATTTCTGCCTGTTTTTCCACCATATTTATACTCAAAAATAAAACTAACATCGACATGTGTAATAACCAATAAATTATAACTTTGTTAAGTGTCACTCTCTAATGGAATACATGCAACTATATATAATAAAAGTGATTTTTTGTCACTAAATTTATTATAAAAAATACTTTAACGTATATTATCAAATATCGCATTATTAAATATGGTAAAATCCTTAAATTTATCTATTTATTAATGCTATATATAGTTAAATTTATTTATAATAATGTGTAACAAAACTTCATCAAATATTTAATACTTAACTATTTTCGCGCGTTTAATATTTAAACTATTTACGGTGCAGGGAAAACATCTAGTATTTAAATAAAAATTTATTATTTACACTTGCTCATCACATCATCTGATTTTCTCCCTTTTCCTCATAACATCATCTAGTTTTCTCTCTTACACTTGCTCATCACATCATCTGATTTTCTCCCTCTTCCTCGTTAACATCATCTAGGTTTTCTCCTTCTCTCTTGCTTCCGAAAAGATGGTGAGAATTTCTTCCCTTTGTTTGTTTCTTTGTAGTCTTTTTTCCTTGTCTAAATTCGTTGTGGATATCTTGTTTCTTTAGGCTTTATCTAACCAGCAAAACGTCGATTGTCCAACCTTCAAACTTCTCATTGTTGGTGATGGAGGTACAGGAAAAACCACCTTTGTCAAGAGACATCTGACTGGAGAGTTTGAGAATAACTATGAACGTAAGTATTAGAGATTGATCGTGATTGCAACAAACAATGCCTATGCTATGTCTCTGCTAATTTTTTTATGTTGCTTTTCCAAATTTTGGACTTTGTAGCAACTGAAGGTGTGGAGATTTATCCTTTAGATTTCTTTACAAACTGTGGCAAGATCCGTTTTGAATGCTGGGATACTGCTGGCCAAGAGACATTTAGTGGTCTAAGGGATGCATACTAGTAAGTTATTTATTTTTCAAATACCATTACTTAATTTCAGCAGGCTAATTAATTTGTGTATAGTGATAAACGGGCAAATTTCATATCTTACAAATATCTACTATATTTCACAGTTTGTTTTTATTCAGTCGATCTTGATTTAGTTTCGATCAATCACCGATTTTCCAATAAAAATTCACTACTCATCTTAATTACTTAGATAATGGAAATATATATGACTTGTAAAATATTCTATAATAATGGTTTTTTTTTTGTTAAAATGATTATGGTTTTTTTTATTCTTGGTTTATAATATATACTTTTCCAAGTTTGAAACATATACCTTTATCAATTTTTCTTGCAGCATAAATGGTCAATGTGCGATCATTATGTTTAATGTCACAGCACGGCTCACATACCAGAACGTTGAGACATGGTACCGTGATATCCGAAGGTACAAGAAATTATTGATTTCTGAAAAGAAATTATTTTTGCATAATTGTGTTTATATCTTGAAACAAGAAAACCTCAATATATATTGTAATGTGTGATTTGGATATTTGTTATACAGGGTGTGTACAAACATCCCAATTGTTCTGTGTGGTAACAAAGTTGATTCGATGAGCAGACAAGTGAAGGCGAAGCATGTTTCGTTTCACAGGAAGAAAAATTTGCAGTACTATGAGATATCTGCAAAGAACAATTACAATTTTGAGAAACCCTTTTTGTATCTTGCTAGAAGACTTGCTGGATACGCAAACCTTTGCTTTGTGAAGTCACCAGCTCTTGCTCCACCAGAAGCGCCCATTGACATTGACACTGATGGTCAGCAAATGCAAGTACAAAGCTTAATTTGAAAAACTATTGATTGAGAGTTTTTTTTTTGTAAGTTTGTTTGTATATTTTGTCTTTTTGATTAATATGTTTTGTGTGTATTTGCAGGATTGAAGCTGAGCTCGTACAAGCGGCAACTCAACCATTCCCTGATGACGAGGATGCCTTTGAATTAAGTGCCTTATCGATCGAGTAATTGTTTTATCAATCGTCGTTATAGCATTGAGTCATGTGTAATAAAGATTGTGATTAAGATCCAGTGTCTAGTTTTTGGTGATTTGCGTAATTATCATGGTCATTATCGTGTAGATGTGAAATTTAAGGATCAGCATACAAAAAAAACAAAAAGATACTTCTTGTTCTTGTCCTCCTACAGTCCTACTTGTGTACTCTTACTACATGTGTAGATTGCTCCTTTGAAATCGTCCATGTCCATGTCACAAACTCTTAAGCAAGTCTTTCAGACTTACGATGCCATTACAGCATTGAGATTTTCATCGGTTGAGTCTGAGATCAGATTTCAGTTAATTGTATAACTTTTAGAATGTTAAAAAATTTATACATTTTCTTCTTAACTCCAAGTAAAAATTAAGGTGATGTCACATTTTTGTAATTATATATTTTTAATATTTACATATGTAACAATTGGCTAAACTGATACTATTAAAGACTATTAAAGACCAACAAGTAGCAACCATTTCCATTCGTCTCACAAAACTCTAAAATGTAACTACATGGAGAAACGTAATATTAACAGACTTCGCACCACATCATGAACAATGCAACTCCATGGAAATGAAAATCATTGTTATCCAATAAATATCAGTGGCATTATTTTAAGTCAAAATTGTAACATTTTGCTCTATGAATAAAAAAAACAGTCAATACACCGATGCTTTCCCCGCCCGGCAAAAACTCTTGGAACTATTAAGAAACTCCAAAAAAAGTTTCGTTTTTTTTTCAAAGCATCATTTGCAGATTGCAGTATCTGTAATGGTCACCTGAAAGGAAACTGGTAAAAAGACAGAAACTTATGATCTCTTCCGTCTCGGATCTTTTCTCATATGTCGAGAAGAAGCCTCTGAGGATCTTCCACAACATCCTTAATACGGCGCAAGAAATACACAGCCTCTCTTCCATCAATTAGCCTATGATCATAAGTCAGTGCGACATACATCATTGGCCTCGGTACTACGCTTCCTCCCACAACCATTGGACGTTGCACAATCGAATGCATTCCAAGAATAGCCGACTACATTTTAGAGATATTTTTGCGATTAGTAAGGAAATTATACCAACTTCCCTTTGTTTGGTTTTTTGTATCGAGAGGATAGAACCGAACCTGAGGCGGGTTGATGATAGGAGTGCTTATGAGACTTCCATAGACACCACCATTTGATACTGTGAATGATCCTCCTGCCATCTCGTCGATTGATATGGTTCCTTCAGTAGCCTTCTTCGCAAGACCGTTTATTGTTTTCTCTATGTCCGCAAAGTTCATTTTGTCAGCATCTCTTATGACTGGAACCACAAGACCCTGGGATACAATACACAGAGAAGAGGAATCAATCAAAACTACCCAAAAGCCCAAGATAATATTATAACTCAATGTTTGGATCTCTCTATCAAGAGAATTGCGGAAACAAACCTTAGAGGTACCAACAGCGATACTGATATCCACATAGTCTCTGTAAATGATATCGTCTCCATCGATAACTGCATTTACTACTGGTTGGTGCTGGAGGGCACTAACAGCAGCCTGAAACAAATAGTTAAAGAAGATTACTTAATCGGTTGAGTTCTGATATGTTAATTAGTTCAGATAACTTTCTATTTATTTAAGCGTACTTTAATGAAACCAGACATAAGCCCCAACTTCACTCCGTGCTTCTCAAAAAATGCATCCTTGTATTGAGATCGGAGTTTCATCAGATTAGTCCTACGTGAGGAAGGAAAATTTTGTTGGCGAACTAAGAAGAGTTGGGGTAATAATTAGTGCAATAAGAGGATTGCAAAAGGATAAGAGACATATCAACATGGAGTTTTTAACTGTAACTCACATATCAACTTCATTGAAAGTTGTCAGCAATGCGAAAGTGTTTTGAGAGTCTTTCAACCTAGTTGCCACCCGTTTGCGAAGTCTTGTCATAGGAACCTGCAATGTTGTTAGATGGCTATCATCAAAATTGAACGTAAAAAGCTTTTCTTTCTTAGAAAACACACACAGAACATAATATAAGTAAAGACTAGATGACACAGTTTACACACCCGTCTTTCCCTATCCTTAGGAGGAAGCTGCGGTTCTTTAGCTGACTGTTTAGGTGGCGGTGGCGGTGATGGTGCCTTGGGTTTCTCTGCAACTTTAGTACTTTCAGCTTTGGGCTTCTCGGCAGGGGGAGAAGGCTTGGGAGCAGGTTTCTCAGGTGTCTTTTCTGAGGGTGCAACATGAGACACAGCATCTGCAGACTTTGAAATAATAGCTACCTTGTTTCCCGGTTCTACAGTATCTCCTTCCTTGACTAGAAACTGTAAAAAAAGGAAAAAGTATATAGGCATAGGAACACGGGAGAAGAATCACAGGAACCAAAAAACGACAAAAATATTATACCTCTTGGATCACACCACTTGCTGGGCTAGCAATATCTATTGTCACCTAAAGCACAGAGATGAATCAAACACTAGTATTAGGAAAGCTACACCAGATAGAAAAAGAAACAAAAATATGGGATAATAAATTAAGTAATTGTTTGATACCTTGTCAGTTTCAATTTGTGCAATAGTCTCATCAGCCTCTACTCTATCACCCGGTTCTGCAAGAACAACATTAGAAGCACAGACAATAGAAATATTAGATAGAGACATGCACCGGAAAGAAATGAGCAAGAGGATAATGCAAAGAAAAACATACTCTTCAGAAAGGTGGCTAGAGTTCCATCGGTGATTGATTCACCCATGTGGGGCACAACAGCTTCCACAACATCCCCTTCAATCACATATACAAGAAAGTGTGTCAAAAAGTCTAGAAATACATGTTACAGTAAGAGTGAAGAGAAAACCCAATTGAGCCACATGATTCATAAGAATCTGAATGAGAAATAAAATGAAAATTGTAGGTTCACTTGGCTAAGCTACTACGGTGGCGGGTTCCAGAAGATGGGGAAAAAAACATAATAATTTTTTTTTAGATGGAAAATTTTCAGCTAGAGCAATCATACCACTGTCAGATGAAAAGGGCCTGACCCATCTTTGCAGGGCTGTGCCTTGGTAACCGCTGAGAACAGTCCTACACGCATGAATATAAAATTTGAGAGAGTTGAGCCTTATTATAGTCTACACGTGAACAAAAAGACAACGCTTCCTAACCTTGAGCAGTCTGAACACCCTGCAAAGGATGCAAATAAGAGAGAACATTTGTCAAGTGAAAGAGCCTAAAAATCCAAAAATAAAATCACAAAAAACAAGGTTGTAATAATAACCTGGACAAGAACGGTGATGGAAGCTACGAGCATGGTTTCCACGAGGCACAAGCGTCTGTACAATTCAAAATAACACTTAGCTTGATCATGGAAGAAACATAAAAGATCACAAATCTACAACTAGTTAAAAAAACATCTTTTAGTGGAGTAAGTTCATGAATAGAGATGAATCAATTGAAATGTCCTCAAACCCAAAACAAAATCGAAAACCATGAATCATGAATAAAAAAAAATACCTCTGTTGCTGAAACAGAATGAAAGCTTTGAGCAGACGCTGCAACACGAGAAGATTGCAGTGATTTTCCCAATCCCTGAAAGAGATAAGAAAAGAGAGATCAAGTAAAAAAAAAAACTATCACATCGGAAAAAAAATCAAAATCAAAATGACGGCGATCTGAACACTAACCGAAGCAGAAGAGCCTCTACTAGAAGCTCTCCTAATAACAGCACGCAACATCATCGCACCAAATCTCTGAATCGTTTTAGGGAAAGAAAAAAAAACCATTAATAGATGTCGGTGAGATTCAACACACGAACCAGTCTAAATCATCAGACCAAATGGGAAAAAAAAAAAGATAAATGGAATATATGTTCATCATCGACAATACTTTCTCAAAATCAGAAATCCAAATAGACTTCAATCGAACTTTTCAATCCGAAAATTGCTCAGATTCGTGATTATTTTATTTTAACGATTTTCAACAAGAATAATGAAAATGAAACAAGAGGAATCGAGAAATTGAAATCTAACCGTAAGAGGTGGAGAGAAACTTGAGCGCCGAATGAGAAAGTTAGGGTTTTCAGAAATTATTGAAGGAGGAGAGAGAGGAGGACCGGGAAAAGCATATGACCTTTCTCAGCTTTGAGCAAGTCACAAGAATATGGCAATTTCACAGGATGTCACACGTGTCACCTTTCCTTTTTCCCTTTAAACGAATTATTTGAACATTAATATATTATAAGATCTACGATTATTAATTATTACTCTTCTATATTTGGATGGTCACTAATATGAACCGCTCCTAAACGACGCCGTTCAGTAGCTTCAATAACAGGCCCACTAGCCCATCCATATTAATATTACCCGCGTTTTGAAACGAACCAAAGAAATAAAAGAAGGATTAAAAACAAGAGTTGCATTTTCAGGTCTCATGGATCTCAACATTTCTTCTGAACTGCAACTTTCACACACATGTTTTACAGGATCTAAAAGCTTTCACATCTTATTCATTTCCATTTCTCCAATTTAATTTCCATTAAGGAATGTTTTAAATGATATATAACTTTACAGTTACCAACCAATTGATCAACTTAAAAACCTAATAAAGACCCAGAAAAAAAAAAAAACTTAGAAATTACTCGAGAAATCAGATGGAACAAATCAAATAAATTAGAAGAATTCAGACAGGAGTCACATTTTCAGGTCTAGGAGGTCTCTTTGCAAACAGAGACGACTTGCCATCAAAAAGACTAGAGAACGATTGGCGCGGGCTAGGTTCCGTGCTTTTCTGTTCAGTTTCTGATGGAACTCTCGTCTGGTTTCGTTCTTTATTACCACGGAAGATGAAACCGAGCCGCTTAAACCGGCGTTTCGTTTCGCTCCCACCTGATGGCGAGTCCTCTGTTTGTTTCATTGATCTCAAGACTTCTTCTGGACGTAATAACATTGTTTCCACGGTCTCATAGACCTATTAAGACCCCCCCCCCCAAAAAAAACAAATCTTTAGTTTCTCTTTTGATTCTACAAACTAAATGCAATTAGAATGTATGACTAGTGATCACGATGTTCACATCCACATGGCCTTAGTTTGTCATCTGATAAAACATACTTAACTCTATTCAAGTGATAGCTGCATCATTATTTTGATATTCCGAAGCCATGTTTATACGTTTTTTTTTATATCTGTGCACAATTCTGGTAAGTACCTGGCAGATATCATCAAGCTTATCGGTCCATGCGCCCCCCTGACAAATAGCAACTACATAATCCTTGCATTCGAAGAAAAGTTTTGACAAGTCATCGTTTGTGGCTACAACTGGCTCCAGCATCACAAACCCCAGGGCAAGCTGAAAATTTTATGACCAATCCATCATCAAACTGCTGGTTACAGCTAAAATCTTAACTGTGTAATCAACGACATCCGTATAACATAGTGCAAGTGAAAGAATTAGAGATTATGATTTTTCATTTTCCTGGAGATCAAAAGAACCTAGACTCTTCTTCTACGTAATGCCCACTAACTGAAACTCGGCGTTTAGACAATAGAAAGAAAGAAATATATGTGAACTGAAGGTGGAACTTACAAGAGAAACAAACAGCTGCTCAAAAAGTTCAGCAGCTGGTATATCTTCCAAAGAATTCAAGATTCCTTCCCTGTTATAAGTTAAATAAGCAACAGAGAAGATCACCATGAGTGATCAAATACAGATTTCACTGTTTAAGGTGACACGCTATTGAAACTTACACAGCTAAATCTTCATCAAAGAGAGGTGCTTGTTTAACAGCAGGCAGTGGTTTAGCTGTTTCCCACAGCTCACGCCATAAATTACCTGATAATATAAAATAGTTGGGAAGACCAGTTGAGAAGAAGATTTGAAATATTACAGTTATGGTTTAACCGCACAGAGAAACTAGGGCAAGGAAAGACAAATATATGAGAAAAGGTCGCACCTTCTTTCTGCATCCGGGTACTTAATTGACCTCGAACGGGTGAAGATTCATCTCCAGACGAGTTATCATTTTCAGTCCAGTCTGGTGGAGAGTGCCATCTCACAAAATCTTCCAAGATACAGCCAGGATTTGCTGCCTAATAGATACAGATCTAATCAATTTCACACCAGCTACATTTTGTTTCCTTATATGAGTGCTTATATTCCAAACATCAATAAGATTTTTCATTTTTAGATAACCACCTTGAAAGCCTGCATGTCAGACAAGAGTTGAGAACATCCAGCCCCCATGCTGAACCATAAGAAAGACAACAATTCAATCTATCAAGACAATTGGATATCTGAAAAATGTCTGAAATATTAATGAAATGGTATATATATTATGGGGTATTATTAAGCCAGATAACACGTCTATTATTTTTCATCCGACACATCGTTCCTGATCTTTCAGACACCAATTCAGAATATCATAGCAGATTGATTAACTTTCACAACCCATAGGAAATAATTGCTGTGGCATATAAATTATATCAAACTACAACGATTAAATGATTGCACTGACCTCCCTGTCCGAAGTACTAATTCCTCTGTTTCTCTAATAAGATCTTCCGTCAACAGCGGACCTTCCTACAAGGATATAAACACCAGGACTTAAGAGAAAGAGAAGGTAGCTACAGTTTTATCAACTGTGACGGAAGTTACAAACCTGCGTTATTGGGGCATACACAGGTTCACCGGTTTCCAACATTGTTAAGTTCTCAACTACGTGATAAACGCCCAAGCGGAGTATGAGTTCCCCGGAGTTACTTTTAGCATACAAAAGAGAACCCATTGCTTCTGAAACGTCTGACTCTTCATTGGCAGAACTGGCTTGCCTCATTACCGCATCTAATGCTTCGGAAGCAGCTACGCAGCGTGCCTTCCTGGCAAGACAGCAGTTTATAACCTGTAACCATTGGTGTAGGAGGCAACTTTTCAAATCTGGATTCTTGTCCAGAGGTATCCATGGTATGTGTTTCTCTTCATTCCAAAATCTCCTCAACTGCACATACAGATTATTTGAGAGAAATTAGCAAAAGAGCTACAATACGTCACATTTTGTTGAAGTGGCCTATCAAAGAACATTCACCAACAGAGTGAATTATCCACTAATCTGAATTCATATGTGAATCACACTAGACAAGTGAAGAAGGAACTAAAATGAAGGAGGACAATTTTTCTTTCTTTGGGGTCAAATAAGGAGGACACTTTAAATCCAAAATTTGCAACACAATAACTTACTTAATCAATCTTGTATTGAATTTTTACCCTTCTATTTGGGCTTATTTATTAAGGTTGTCTAAGAAAAAGAAAAAAACTTACTTCATCAACCACCCTGCTCCAGAACAAAGCCATTCTCCTTGGTGTTGTAAAACTTCCAATTACTTCAGCTAGCTTAACAATAAAGCTACTAGGGGGAGCAGCATGAAGGTCTTTTGCGAAAGATGCTCTGTTGGAAGGAGACTCCAAATCAGAGACAATCTTTCTGCTGAGGAAGCTACCATCTGTAATAATTTGCCAAAATTACAAACAGTGGTAAGATAATAGCTGTAACTATAATGTAGTTTGATGAAGAAAAATTTTCTTTGTCAAAGGCAATCCTACCAACATTAAACAAGGCATTTATTAGAGAAACAAGTTTTTCCTCGTCTCCTGAATCAAAACCAAGCTTATCCTCTTTTTCACCAAGAACCAGCGATTTCACCGCAGAGAGGCTCAAGCCCCCTCTCTCCTTCACTGGTGATGAACTTCCAGACGATGCAACAAAGTCTTTCATAGTCTTAGCCCTTTTCCCCGCTCTGAATAAAACAAATTCATAAGGAAATAATGAGAAAGAGCGGAACATTGCAAAACGCTTTAGCCAGAGAATACATAAAATCGGTGAAGACATATACTTCAGCCTCATAGATTACTACAGATTCAAACCTCAGTGGGTATTACTGAATCTTTTGAAAACATTTTCACTAGAAACTACATGAGAAAGAAAGATAGAAACATCTAAACTGTGTTAAAAGTTATGTATCAAGACTCACTCGATAGCTACAGCCAGCTGCTTCACAATGGATGCCGCAGGAATGCTGTTCGCATCAACAGCATTTAGAGATTCTACCATACAGCCGACATCAGATGCCTAGAAACTCGTTTTGAAAACAAAAATGTAATCATTTAACACAGAGAACCAAACAAAATCTTGACTACAGGAAGATAGCATGCTTTGATAAAACTGATCTGAAAAGGTGGACCATTGATACCTTGGCTTCTTGTTCTTGTTTCGCTTTAAGAATAAATAAATTTTCGTCATAGAAAGGGGCAGCCATGGTTGAATCCTCAACCTTCTCTTGATCTTCAACTTCTTTCCTCCCAATTCTTAAGTATTTCAGTTTATTTTGCCACTCTTTCTTTTTCCTAATATGTGCAGTTCTCCATCCCTGAGGCTTCACTTCATTCTCCTCCTGTTCCCAACATTTCCAATTAGCAGAAACTAAAAAATGTACCTTTGGACAAATACTCACATAGCACTCCAAGTTCATCATAAAATTCGAAAAACGCAAAGAAATGATGAAAAATTTCCAACATATAAGGACTATACAACGCTTTACTAGTCTCCAAAATGGTTCAAGAATACTGCTTTTTCTTCGTATCATCCAAAAAAAAAAAAAAAACACATCTATGTTCTTCAAATTTACTTAACCGAGTGAGCAAGAAAGTGACTAGCTTACTACTTCTCATTCCCAAAATTAAAATCCTTTAAAATGTATAAACTTCACATCATTTATATTCTCTTTTTCTATTCATTTCTTCCCAGAAATTTTTTTCTGAAATCGAACCTATTATTACATTACCAAGATTGATTCCAAAAATTGTTTTCTGTGCAATAATAAACCAACCTTAGGTTCATTCTCATTCCTCGCTGGTTGCTTCTCCTCCTCTTCAACAATTTCAATTAAAAAAAAAAAAAAAAAATCAAATAAACATCACCAAAAAAAACAAAACAACAAGAATACCGAAATAGAATTGAATTTGACTCCAGATAGAAAATAAAAAAACAATAAGAAATAGATTTGAATTTGACAAGAGACGAGAACCCAAAATTAGAATTGGAATTAATCCAAACGAAAAAAAAAGATTAAAATCAGAGGTCGAAGCGATAAACATCTAAACATCAGTCAAATTTTAGTAAATGAAAAATTAGTAAAAATTAAGTCAAATTGAAGCGGAAGCTACGGGAAGAGAGAAATAGAAAATGAAAAAAAAAACCTCGATCAGATTTGAGATCAGTGAAAACGCGCTCCGCTTTAGCCGCGGCGGAATTGAAGGCGGTTCTAGCTTTAGAGACGAAGGACGGCGGCGCCGTCTCCATTATCGTGCGCACCTGTACGTGCGCAAGTTAAGAAAGTTGTTCTTTTGTCAACCACACGGCATTGAAAGCTTGAGGAAATAGAGAAGACGAATAAGAAGAAGAAGAAGGTGAGATCAATGTGGGAGAAGCAGACGAATTTACGAAGACAATTGTCAATATTTAAATATTTTTTTTCCTAGATTTAGTACTTAAAGAAATAAGATAGAATAATGTTTTTGCAATATACAATTTATGGTATAGAATTTAATATGACAAATTGATAATTACGGATCGTTTGCCTTGGGTAAAGCCATTTTGATAATAAAATCTTATCGGTATAGAAAAAACAAAAATATCTTTACTTCTTCTATGATTCAAAAATCGAATTTGATAAAGTTGGATGATATAGGAACATACATTGCATTCCATAGATAGCTTTTTTATGAATTCGTATCCTATGCTTTTTAGTTGTGTTCTGTCAGAAAGAAAAACTAGGAAAAAAAAAAAGCTCTTTTATATGAATTTGCGTTCTAATAATTTTAGTTGTGTGCTTGTCTAATTATATCATTTTGTAATGTTGAAATGGTCCAAACATTTTTTGTGGAAATTCAACATTTGGGTAAAGTTGCATGTTTAATTTTTTTGGGGTCAACGGGTAAAATTGTAATGTATGTTTGTTTTTTTTTTTCAGCTTCCTTGTGGTGTTTTATAACCTTCTTTTTGGTAGGTCTGATTCCATTCTATTTTGTATTGTAAATTTGTAATTCAACGTTGCTCCTTGCTCGTACTAGAGACGTTGTGATATGTGATGGGCCGGTTTAGCCCTAATCAAGCCGGTTTATAGTTAAGTAAAATTACCTCGATCGAATTAAGTAGGCGTGGACTTAAAAGCTAAATATGATCCAACGGTGGAGAAAGCTGCCTTAAAAACTGAAGAGAATAAAGAATCTAACGGTCATAAGAATAGCGTTAAAAGGGTTACAATTTGGCTATTTCAAAAAACCAATATCTCCGGCTCTCGCCGCTTCTCTTGTTTACACCTCCACAACACAAAATACACATCGCTCGTCTCTCGCAAATCCGAAAACGAACATGTTAAAATTCTCTTCGATTTCTTCTTCTTGACCTAGGATTTTTCATGTCTCAGATCCGTTAATGTCTTTGTTTATGTGTTCAAGCTTTACCTAATCAGCAAATCGTCAATAATGGTAAGTGATAGAGGAACACGAAGAAGGAAACTGAGAAGAAAAATGTGAAGAATGCCAGAGCGACCAAAACAAAGGAAGAGACTGAGTACTTGGAGGAGAAACGTAATCTGGTATGCTTTGCTAACATTAGTCTAGGATAATTTTTCCAATTATCTACACTGCTTAAGATTCATCACTTGGATTATATGCAATTTGGGGGGTTGGTCATTTAAGCTACTGTATATGATAACGCAAATACATTGTGAAAACAACAATGAGATACGTTTTAGAATTTTGTATGCCTCTTCCATTTGTTTGGTGGTGCTTCTCCAGTTCTCCTAATAACTTAACCTATATATACTGAGGAGCTGTTCAGAGTTTTTGGTTGAGAGAAACTATTTTGGTGGTGTCAGAATGATATTATTTTACAAGAAACTTCTTGTCTCGTATATATGTGAGCTTGAGTCAATGTGAGGGAAATTTTTCCAAAGGATTCTTAAATGTGGTGTATCTCATTTTCATTTATTTTTTACTTAAACAACAAAATTAAAGGTCTTGTTTTCTTCTCTTATTGCTGTGAGTGGCAAAAATTACATGTGGGCTTGTTTGTGTGTTTTCAGGAAGATTTGTGAAAGGCTGCATTTCCAGTGGGAACTGAGGTATATTGTTTTTAGGAATTTATTTGGCTTCAACATCGGAGTTATATTACTGTCTTCATTGATATTCTTTGCTTCTTGTTGTTAAATTGTGATGGCAGTGGCACAATTTAAATGCAGTTTATGATGAATTCAATTGGTATTTCAAAAATCTTGACGTAAGTTGTTTGGATTACATTCTCCATTTTTGTTGTCAATCCTTGAGTCGACGAGATTTTGGTATTCATGTTTCTTCGTATGTGTGTCAGGAAGCATTGGAGGAAGGAGTAAAGCTCTATGGGTAGAAAGTCTTTGTATAATGTACCTATGGACAATAAAACTCACTGCAGAACGTAAGCTGTTTTTTTACTGTCTCCTTATCTTTTAACTTGTTTAAATCAACTTTGGCACTTGTGTTTCTTTTAATTTGCTTAAGTATGCTCTCATCCTTTCCTTTAACATTTGCTTCTATAGTTCCTGTTTAATTTCTTCTTTCTATATTTACAGCTCAGTTCGTCTCCTGCAAAGATGCAATCAAGGTTGTCCAGATCCCAACAGTTACTGCTGTAAGTAATTGTTTAAATCTCTATCGATGGTTTGCTTGCTATCACTGATCATATCTCAGGTAAGTATATATTGTTTGAATCTACCAGTTCTGGTGTAGTCAATTCAGCTTTGTACATTATCTGCAGGTCTGCTCTCAGACATTTGAAAGAAGATCGTGCTAGGATGTTCGAGTTTCGCATTCCTTGTGAGTTTTATTTCTCTACTACCAATACTAGTTAAAATTTGCAGAAGCACAGGGCAAGTTTGTTCCTTGTCATAAAACACCAAAATCTAATCTCTTTTTTTTTTTTTTGCTTTGCAGATTTCTATTATCCATTTGAGGAAGATGAACTTGAACAGAGTACTGAGGTCAACATAGTCAAGCTTTTAGTAGGCACATTGTTTCTTTATAGTCAAGCTTTAATTTTTCTTCTGTTTGTGCCAGGTCTTATTTGATTTTGACTGGGAGCTTGACAAAGTTGAGGTGTGCGTTTGCTTTCTTTGTAACCATAAAACTTAAATTACTTCCTTATTTCTTGTGTGTTCAAATTGCATTCATTCTGAATATTGAGATTGCAGGAATTAGTTGATAATTTGATTAGAAAGAAAAATTTATCGGTGGAACAAAAGGATGAGTTCAAAGTAAGTTTGGGCTGTAACACAATTTGTCATTTCATCATGATCGAGTATAACTCTAATTATCACTGTTCTTTTGCTTACTGTTTTCTCAGGAATTTGTCAAGGAGGGTGTTCGAACAGCAAGGAAAGCTAATAGAGAGGTAACAAATGCAACTGTGAGTTACATTTTCAATGAAACTATTTGCTAAAAACAGTATTATTCTTGCAGGCAAGAGAAGCTCGAAGGAAGGCAATCGAAGAAACGAGCGAAGATACTAAGGAAGCCTTTCACAGCATGAAGTTCTACGAATTCTATCCTCAGCCTTCACCAGACGTCCCTAAAAGTTGGCTCGTTGCTGTCTGCATATAACCACAGTAAACAGAGATTAATTGCTTGTCTTTGCTTTGACTAATTAGTTGAACATTAACGAACAATTAACAAGTTGCGGGGATAGCTCAGTTGGGAGAGCGTCAGACTGAAGATCTGAAGGTCGCGTGTTCGATCCACGCTCACCGCACATTGTTTTTTTTTTTTTTTAAGTCAAGATAGGTATTTCCGAAAACATTCACAAGTCTTATTACTCTCGCTCGTAAAAGAAATTCAGAATGATCGTAGAAACATTCACAAGTCTTATTTAATGACATTTAGTGACATCTCAAGTCTCGATACTATGTTCAATTAAGTAACCGATAAACATGTAGAAACATATTTAATGACATCTCAAGTTTCGATACTATGTTCAATAGTACTAAGTAACAAATCAATGGTGATATGTACATATAAGTTTTTAATTGATTTATCAACAACGTCTAACCATTGTTTTCTTATAATTAATGGATGTAGATATTTTAATGGCTTGGAAGTTACGATATCTAAATATCATTATTTCACGAGTCATGACCCATCTGGTCTGACATCCCACACACTACCAATTTCAATTCAAAGATAAACAAAATTAAGCCGGAGAAAAATGCTCAACGCTGATAAGAAACCTTTGGAGACGACGAGACGTAGACTAGCTAAACCGGGACCAATTTTTTTTTTTTGTTAAAGGGTATTCAAATTAAAAGCATAAAAGTATTACAAGGATATGACTTTGAGGTCATATAGTTTTTGAAAGTAATTAAAAGAGAAGAACATACAATTAAGTAGGATCTAGATTATAGAAAGAGATAGCAAGGAATTAGTTCGATTAACCGCGACCACCGCGGCCACCACGACCACGTTTACCACGTCCTCCAACCATAGTCCATTGCATCTCTTGAATTTTTTGAGTAGGCTTGATTGCTCTTCCACCTCTGGTTGTTAGAGAGAAGTCCCCCATCTCAAAACCTGTAGGAACTTCCGAGTCTAAGGAGGCAAACATATTGCTCCCATAAACATTCCCTGGAACAAAATCATTTGCAACGAAGGTAGGAGTAGCTAGGGCATTGATAGCTGGCGTAGTACCAACCTTGGGGGAAGTCTCAATTGGTGCAACCTGTGAAGAGGTTACCGAAGTACGGGGCACAATTGAGGTTGAGTTAGTGTGTGTATTGACTAACTCATATGTAAGTGAAGAGAAAGTTGTTGGAGTTGTCGGATCAGCCTCAATACATGGAGAGACTGAAATGGGTGTGATTGCATCTTGTGCAATAGTATGAGTGACTGGAGAGTTGGTGGCCATAGCCAAGTCAATGGGGCTGGCAGTAGTTTTAGCTGGAGTAACATGTGAAACTGTGGACACCACAGTGTTAGCAATAACTATTTCAGAGCTTGTAGCCGTCTCATCTATACCTTTCACAATAGTAGCATTTGTGGCCTCTTCATGAGACTTAGTAATAGTTTCCTTTGGGAGTTGAAGAAGACATCTTGATTCCTTATGACCTAATTGCCCACAACGATTACACTTAGAAGGAATCCAAGAATATTCAACATCCACCAAAGAGACAATACCTTTCTTATCTCTAGCTGCGATCCTGTGAGGAAAGCCTTTATCTAATTCAACCTCAACCAATAACTTTGCCTCTCCCATCAAGGTAGGATCAAGTCTAGGCTTTTCAGTAAGCACTGGTTCCCCTAGTCCAGAAGCCACCAAACTAAATCCAACATGAGAATATAAACAGCTTGGTATATTTCTAAGAGTTACCCAGACAGGGACTGAAGTGATCTCAGGCATAGCTAAGGTTGCTTCTGGGGTCCAAGGAGCAACAACCAATAAGCACTCATCAACATGCCATAAACCACGTTGAAGCACCCAAGCTCTAGTAGAAGCATCAGGAATATGGAATAGAAAAGATGATTCACCTAATTGACGAGTGAAAATCTTACCCTTCTTACCCCAAATTCGATTTGCCACAGCATGAACAAGCCCCACTGAAGGTGTTTTGCAACGAAAGAACTGACCAATCACATATTCCTTCTGATTTTCGAGATCCTGCAATAAGACATGGTTTGGAATGTCAATTATTGGTGTACCATCTTCTGAGTAAGTCGGGGATGTGGCACGGTAGAGATTTCGAAGCGTCGGGTTCATCTTTGCAGCCCATGGGAAACGGAACTGTCCATCCTCCTTAAGAGCAGGAGGTGGTATCCCTTTGTCATCTCGTCGGAAAGATGTTGCAACAAGAGGAGGAGGATTAGCTGTCGAATCGGCCTCTGGAATTATGTTGATACGCTTCGCCCACGCTCCTAGCGAGGGGACAAACGGAGTCTCTGTTATGGCGTCCTCAGTAGCCGGCAAAATGACTGAAGAGGAGGGAGGTGGAGCCGGGCTTGACGAGCCTTTGATATCACTTGTAATTTTCGTTGAGTTCTCTTCACGAACGGGAACCGGAACTGAGATGTTCACTTCCATGGAGGAAGGATGAGGACGAGGCTAGAGAGATGAAGACTCGTCGAAGAGAAGCTAAGAAAAGCAGCCGGCGACTACGACGCGGTGGTGCGGCGTCGTCGATGAGATGAAATCGTGAAACTTAGGTTTTTCCTTGAGAGAAAATTTTTAACCGGGACCAATTTTCCGGTCGTTGCTGTTAAATCGGGAAATTAACTAAACCGGTAGAAACCGAGGAAGAGGAACATGTTGAGGAAGAGTGTGTTGCAAGGAAGCTCAGGCTTCTACTTATGAGTATTAACTCATCGGTTAAGGATGTTGTGATAAGTCTATCTTTCCGGTATTCTGGTACCGGTTTATGAAGTTGTGGTTTAGAATATCAACACACTAATAGACATAAGGTCTCTCCAGCAGCTGACACATCAGCTTTTTGGTGTTACCAGAGCTTGACACATCAGTTAAAATGAGTATCCAATAGGCTTATAAGAATTAATACAGATCAGCAAGAATTTGGCCACATCACTTTCTCAATTTTGGAATGGGCTTGGGTTTAAGAATAGAATATGAGAATCTAAGCCCAAACTATTTTTAGGTTATTTTAGAGGATGCAACAGAAGAAATAAGCTGTATCTGCGTCGATTACTCATGGTCGATTCTGCGTCAAGAAAATGATTCGCCGGAACACAGACCAGTTCACGAGATACCTAACTTTTTGGGAACATGTTTCGTCGGACCCATTTGACTACGAGAGGCTTCCGGCGACATTAACTTCCCAGATTCAGAGGTTTCGTATTATAGCTAAACTTGGTTGAGTGTGAAAAACCTCGAATTGCTTAACTTGGAGACGAGCAATGATGCTATCCTGTTATATTAAGACAAATCATGTAAGAACTTCAACTCAAGGTTCACGAATTGAAGCTTATGTTTCTGAAACATTTTAAACAAGAACTCCAGTTTCTCAATTTTCAAAACGATAAAGTATATACTGAATAAAAGATATTATCGCTTAAATCAGGAAAAAGATAATAATGAACTGGTTAGATAAAAGAAACTTCAAACTGGAAAAAAAACAGAGGATTTTAGAAATAAGTACAAAGGAGAAATTTTTTCCACCTTCTTTTGTATAACATCATTCAATATATGAGTAGGGTCTGAATTTTCTTTAGCATTTCACTCGCATGACTCAATTGTGCCACATTTTTATCATCCTGAAATTTGACAACAAAGAAGTTATAATATACAAAGCATTTAACAAAAACTTGTTAGAGATATAGTGACAACTTATCAAGCAGCTTTTTATGCAATGCAACATTCAAAGAGAAACAAAACCCTCAATAATATACCTTCCTCACTCGAAGCTCGACTTACAAGTCTGCAATTTTTCTTTCAACGGCAGATAACACTCTCAAGACCCTTATCAAATAATTCTTCGCATATAAAAGCCGAACCAAGCAAAACAGTTCCTGAGAGTTTTGTTATTTGTTAGAATGTTAAAAAAACACACCTTGTTTGATGAGGGTGATGTTGAAATTTCTATATTAAGAGAGCATTCTTCAGGGAAACTCCTTTCGCAATGTCTATGATAGTTGCGTTTATCATAGATAAACAGACACAAACAACATCCTTAAAGTCACTTTCTTGGCTTCCATCTTTCTTCCTATAATTAAACAAAATTATGCCCAACAACTCCAAATATGTAGCAGCAAACATTCCCAAGATATACTGACCAATTCAAAGATAATGACAAAAAGGGTACTCCAGAAATCAAAGCCTCCCTTGCTCCAGCCACAGCACCTGAATAGAGCCTGGGGAATTCTCAAATCAGGAAACACAAAGCACACGAGCAAACAAGGAATAACCATAAAAATACAAGACAAATGCACTTACATTTGATGGCCACAGCTTCAACCCTGATTGATTCCACTGATTACCTGAAGAAAATAAGCAAAGACAAAGATACAGAAATTACAAAATACTAAGATATAGAATACTGAAATGATGAGATATCATCAAAATGCTAACCAGTATCGAATTTTACCAAGCAAAAAGCGCCCTGGATAATCCTAAAGAGATGCAGTCCACAGGAGTCCCTGAGACAAAAGAATAATCTCAAAGCTTATGAACAAATACGCTACTCACACCATATGTATTAAGCCAAGGAACTGGTGAGAAAAGGAAAAACTCAGTCTACAGTTTTCCAAAACATGAGAATCAATGGATATTTCAAAAAAGACTCCAACTTTCACATTCGATATATTAACTTATCAAGCTTCAGAAACTGTATTAATAATCAATTTTGCCTAACTGAAATTTGAAAGGCTATGACACCTTTGATATTAACAGAACGTGCAGCAATGGTTTCTCCAGGAGTAATAGAATGAGCATCCAAAACAATCGGATTTGTAATCATTACAAGAAGAAACCCCACGTTTGAGGAGCACAAACATGAACATTGTAGAGCCCTTCAAGAACCAAGCCTCAGCGAGAGAGGCATCGATCACATCTCCATTCGTAACTAAAAAATGGGTCTGCAGTCATCGATCTCCTCCTCCGACACAACGACGGAATCAGATGTAGAGCTTCCTCTGTCGATCCATCGCTCCAATCTCTTTCCTTATTCTCTCTTTCCTATTCGAAAGCACATCTTGGAGATTCGATACGAGCGCAGCTGACAAACCATTGTCCTTCGAGCTCAGCTTCAAGAAAGAGAGAAGAAGAACACAGATTGATTTAGGTCTGAGAATCAAAAACCCTAACAAGATTATGTTGAGAATTAAGTCATTGAATAAACATGCAATAAAGGAGAAAGCAGAAGAAGACGAAGAAGAAGAAGAAGAAGAAGAAGATATCGTCAACGACAAAGGAGAAAAACACAAAGTCAACTAGAAAAACAAGTTGGGCTTTGTGTGGTTTTGTTCTAAGAAGACTAATAGGCTACAGATTAATTAGGCCCAAAAAAAGGTGTGTTTTGTTGTATAAAGTTTGGCAAGGACCAAGTTATTAGAGTCTAAGTTAATGTGGTTAAGAATAATTAAGAGTTGTAATGAGAGCCTATGATATAAGAAGAAACAGCATTATAAATTACAAATCCTTCACACAAAATCATGAGGAAATACAAAAAATTTTACTAGATGATTTAAAGAATCTAAACTTTTTAACAAGAGCCAATTGAATAAACAAATATCATTGATCTTCACTTATTCAAGACAAATTCAGATGTAACATATAAAAACCCAGAGATCAAAGATCTATTTGGTCCAAAACAAAATTCAAAACATATGGTCTACAGATTCGCATAACTCACAAGCAGCAAATGTCAATGAATAAGACCAACAACCAAAGTAAATACTACACTCAGATTTTTATTAATTTATGTTTCTTAATCAAACAAACGAGTTTTTTAAAAAATAATAAAAAAATCCCATCTATTAAATAATTTTAAAAATGTATTTCCAAACAAATATGTACATAAAATATATATTTTTTTTGGGTCAAAGGTACATAAAATAACAACTTATAAGTTTTCAGATTTCTTTACTTTTTTTATCTTAAATATAAATATCATACAAAAACTAACAATATAACAATACATAATAAACAACAAATTAAACATTAATGTTGCAAATAAAATTTAGATTAAAAAACGTATAAAAAACACCCCGCGGCATCGCGCGGGTATTTATCTAGTATCATTAACTTAACTAAAATAAAAATTGAGAGAAACTAGTAAATTTTAAAAATTATGTATTTCATTGGTAACAAATTTAAGACGTATATTTGATTACAAATCAAGTCTCCAAATCCCATTTGTCTACTTGATTATGTACTCTCCCCAAAAAAAAACTAAACCGTGTGCACTGATCATGTAGAGACCAATTGAGTGAGCGTCATAGGAGACGAGTATTGTGAATCATCAGTTAACATAAGATCGACGATGGTCCGAGCAGCAGCTTCTGTTGGATGACCGTATCGATCCCAAAAGAGATATTTGGTTCTGTCAGAACATAACTTTGCTAAAGGAAGACAAGGAAGGTCCGCGTTTAATTTGCCATTTCCACAACACGCTGATGTCACGTCAGCAAAACCTGAAATTAGAAAAACGTCAGCGATTTTGTTTTTCTGTGTTAGAGATTACACGTTAGTTCGATCGTGTTTGCTTATAACTTTTTCTTCTCCTAGTATCACCACTTTGGTTTGGTACGTGGATCACGTGTGTCCCTCATTTCTTATAGTGATCCCACTTTAAACTTGTAGATTTCAGAAGTTTCATTTTCATCATTTTAGGGAAAAATTGGGGCATGATGAAAAAAAAAAAAAAGAAGATTTAAAAGAAAAATTTAAAGCATTTTCAAATAAAATAACTGGAATACTCTGTTTTTTTTTTTAATAACAACCTTCTTCTTTTTTATCATCATAAGCTGGAAAACTCTTTTTTCAACAAAATATTTTATATATGTGAAATCAAACATTAAATAGATGACTAGATCTCTTTTACAGATTTTCAAGGACAATAAACAAAATAAAACATAATTGAAAGAAAATAAAGTTTGTTCTATATAAATTGAAAATAATTTGTATATAGTCCTTTATTTTTATTTTAATTAACAATAAAGCTGATGTTTATTTATCAATCTAGTGACATGCGATATGAACGGTTTAATTTGTTTTATGTCTCACAATTGTGATAAATATTGTTTGATTCCGTTTGGTTATGTATATCCAAATTTTAAAAACTAAAATATATAAACGTACCGTAACGGGCAGGGTTGGAGATAATGTCATGTACAGACTTGAAATTATCAAAGTAAGTGTAAGTCATTGAGCTTTGCAACTCTTGTTTGAGTTGTTGCAGCATCTTTACTAGAGCTTCGTTGTACAAAGAGCACCACATGTTCACCTCTTGGTCACACTCATGGATCGGATTTTTCGCTCTTATTCCTGGTGTACAGCCGATCTGTGCTATCCCGATTATAAGGAATCTGCGCGCTCCACTATCGTGAATTCTCTGTTGATATAATTTCTCGATTAATTCAATAAGCTTCTAAGATATAAGCAAGAACACAAGTACATTCAATTTTTTGTTTACCTTTAATTGCTCTTTGAGTTTATCAGCCATTGATTGTGTGTATTGTTTATGATCGCTTTGTTGTCGGAGTTTGAACGATCCAAAGTAGTCGAAAAGATCGTTACTTCCTATAACAACAGTGAATAGAGATTTGGATAGGTGAACTTGTGCTTCGGATGGTCCAAGCTGGGTCGTGAGATCTTTATGGATAGAGAGCCAGTGGTTTACTTGCTTTGATAAAGGAATAGCTTGTCCCTGCCAAATATAATTGTAACGATTAACAAATCTATAACAAATTGCGGGGATAGCTCAGTTGGGAGAGCGTCAGACTGAAGATCTGAAGGTCGCGTGTTCGATCCACGCTCACCGCATTCTTTGTTTTTTTTTTCCAAAAATTTTATTTTCTGTTTGCCCAAAACAAAAAAGTTTACTTAGATTATTAAATAAATTATTCCCTGCTGATAAATGAAGGAGATATTTGTGCCTGAAAGTTGAAACCTTCCGCCCAACTTTCGGTTTGAAATTAAAGCTGACCATCGAATCAATCCATCGAATCAATACTTTATTTCACTATTTTCCAGAATTTATAAAAATATTTCATTCACCCAATTATTCTTCAATATATATAAAAATATAAAATTATTTATAGTTATAAACTTACAAGTTTTTGGTCGGAACTGTTAAAGATTCCGGCTCCACCGGAAGCAAAATTCACACCTGTCACGGCAGCAGATTTTCTCTCCTCCCTTTTTAGTAGGCCTCTAAGTGAGAGATACGGAGGCGGTAACGGTAAACCAAATTTCTCAGCTAAGCAACCAAACAAAAAACAAAAACAAAATTAATCCCAAAAATTCACAACTCTTCGTACATGAAATTCGATATGTCATAGCAACAATTTTGAATTACAAACATTGACGCCCACAACTAATTTAATTGTTAGAACTACGTGTAATTTCTCCTTTTAAAATTCTATATTTTCAACGTCTGACCATTTTTTTTTTCCATTTTTTTATAATTATGAGTGAGTATAATTTGTATGGCCAGCACGTCACACTATCTAAATCGAACCAATCGTGGCCTGACATAACATACTAACACTATTAATTTCATTGCATACATATATATAAAAAAAAATGTCACCGATCGATTTTGAAAAAACTCACCGATAGCATCGGCGGCGTTCTTGCCGTTACAGAATCTTCCGGTGGGTTTCTTCTTCGGAAAATCGACGCCGTTATGTGGATAATTAGCTTTGGATATTGAAACTGCTAAGTAATTATTGTTTCCGGCATCAACCAACGAATCTCCGAACACGTATACTCCAGGAATCGAAGCTAATTTTCCGGTCGCTGCTTCTAAACCGGGAAATGAATCGAACCGGAGTAAACCGAGGAAGAGGAGAAAGATAGTGAGGAACAGTGTGTTGTTCGTCGGCATGTTTTTATTTTTTCCGGCGAACTCTTTTAGTTTGGCTTTGTTGCTCCGAAGCTCTTGGAGTTTGTAACTTGTAAGAGAGATGAGTGTGGTTTATATAGAGAGAAGAGACATGTGAACTTCACGTTAAAAATTTTACAAAATTAGAAAAATAAAATAAAGACTGATAATGTGAAAAGAGGAAAATTTTAAATGAAGTGTATAGGCAGCTTCTTTTGTTGTCATTGTCAGACAAATCATGTCAATAGTGCTATGGTGTTTCCTGCGCCTGTTATGGAAATTTCAAATTTTGTTACAGTATGTTGCACCGAAAACATTAGATTTGAATCATTTTATTGAAGGTAATATTAGTAGATGATTAAATTTTAGAAAATGACATAGAATCAGAAAATTTTGGTAAATAATCTTTTTAAAGGTTATGAAATCAAAAACATCCTTAAAACAAAATACAAAACTACAGCAACTTATTGTAATTTGAGAAAAAAATATGAAAAAAATAATAATAACATGGAATCTAAAAAAAAATTAAGATTAGAATTCTGTAAATATAGACAATACGAGAAAGAATCAATGTCATTTAAGAAAATAGTTTGTCATATTGAAAAAAAAACCCGTTATATATATATGAAAATAATCAATTTTTTAAAAAAATAACATGTAATCGTATTAAATAACGTGTAATACAAAAAAAAATATGTTACAAAAAATGACGAACATTACGAAAAAGAACATGATATTTGATGACGAAAATTCTAAGAGAGATTGAGATTTGGCGAGATAAAAAGAGGAGATTGTAATCGACAAAGAATTTGAGGAGCCCATGGAAACATAAGAGACCATAATCGGCAACGAATTGGAGGAACCCATAGAAAATGAGGAGATTTACGAGAGTGGTGGTGACGATGTAATTCGAAGAAAGAGAGATTCGAAGGTGCAACAATCCGGTAAAAAGCGTGAAAGAAAAATATCTAGCAATGGTGTCTGTGTAATCTTATTAAAATAAATTTGATGATCCAGCAAAAGAATGAGGCAAGGAGAAAGAAAACGACATATGAGAAAGAAAGGAGAGAGATAACAACAAGGTAAGAAGAAAAAAGAAAGAGAGATCCGTCGAGAAAAATGGAAAAAAAAAAATCTAGCGATGGAGATCCGTAGCAAAGATTTATTGGAAATACTCTCTTTGCCATGGGAAAAAAAATGGAGGGGTAATATGAGCTAAAAATTCTAAAAACTCTGTAGAAAAATAGACACTATTTGGTCAATGGTTTTTTTTTTTTTTGTCAAACAAGATTTTATAGATAGTTCTACTCTCCAACAATGGAGAAAGAGTTCAACAAGTACAATAGATGGGCTACAATGGCCAAACAAACTGCGGCTACAAACGCCAAGCGAGAAACATGAAAGAAACAGATAGAATCATACATAACACTTAAGCAACTAAAATTGAAAACAACAATAGTGCTAAAAAGTGAGATGAGGCTTTGGCAATGAGAGAGCACCCTCGGTGATCCACTGCTCAAAAGAAATGCTGCATCCAATAGCGAACAAGCATCCTGAAACACGGCTACACAAACATAGGCGACAAAGCACCAATTTACTGAGCCTACGAGATGTGAGGAAAACCTCAACTTTGGAGAGGTGTGGAGCTGCGAAAACCACCACTTCTCGATGAACAAATCTGGTGTCCAAGACCCAACATTGTTTTTTGTTAAGACGTATAATGTCTTTTCCATAAACCAGCTTAACTTTTCAAGAAACCAAACCAAAGAAACAATATCACAAAGTGATCTTGGCCAAAGTTTCTGAAGAAGATCCTCATACTGAGGTAAGGGCATCCTAAGCTTAATCAAAATCATACCAGCCTCATGATGAGGTAAAAGAAGCTTAAGTCTAATCGAAATCATAACAACCTCATACTGAGGTAAGGGGAGCCTGAGATTTAACAAAGGCATAACAGCCTCATACTGAGGTAAGGGGAGTCTGAGATTAAACAAAAGCATAACAGCCTCATACTGAGGTAAAAACAGCATAAATATACTCAACATCATCACATCCTTATACTGAGAGAATTGAGATATTATAGAGGGCATGTTCCAAACGAAAGCAAATAGTTCAGAGATACTACTACCTCTTACAGAGATAAAACCTTCAAATGGAGTGACTAAAGGATGGGAGAGGCGTGGAGGAGAGATCCAAAGCTCCAACCAGGTGACATGAAAGGCTTGATACCACGAACTGCACACAGCAGTAATAGATCGCAAGGATGCGAAAGGAGTGCCAACAGATGGCATAAGAGAAAACGAAGCAACAAGACTGGAAGCTTGAAACAGTTTCAAATCTAGATCTGAAAACTTCCCTTGCAAAATCGAAGGAGAGGCAATGGAAGATCTGTAGAGACTGTCTGGTGGGTCGGGAGGCTCGGGAGGAAATACCACCGTGGACAGATCTGGCGGGAGAACAAACGGCGGTGGATCTGGAGGAGGAAGGAGTAACGGCGGAGCAAAACCTAGGGGGAACAACAGCGAAGCCATGGGAGAAAGGAAGAGGAGGGAGAAAGAGGAAGATTCTCGCCGGTGGGCGAGAGGCTACACCGACGACGGCAAGAGAGTGGAGAAACCCTAATCGCCTAGTTGAGAGAGAGAGTTACCCACTATCCGAACAAGTTCGGTCAATGGTTATTCTCTTAATTCTTTTAAGATTTTAGATTATTTAGTGCATATTTTCAATTTCAAATTTTTTACCGTATGTTGCACCGAAAAGGCCAAAACATTAGATTTGAACCATTTTATTCATCGCTACATATATTATCTTTGCATTTGAATCATATTAATTTTTTATATATTTCTCTAATTTCATCAAACTGATTTACTGTTATTTTATTTTGATTTTAATGTGAATTTTATTAGTAATGAAAATGTCGTAATCACTTAGAGCACGGGCAGTGGCGCACCCACAACCCGGGTGTGTGTATTTTTTAATTGTGAAATATTGGAAAAGTTGTGTCAGAGCAAGAACTCGGTTGCAACACTTTTTCTTTCTTTCTCTCTCTCTCTCTCACTTTTGCTTTAAATTATAATACTAAAAAAATACTTACACCCACTCAACCAGATTTGCCACTGCTGATGGTCTTACAATAAGCTTAACCAGTGTCATCCTTTTGCTCCCCAAAAAAAATAGCGGAAACCAAAAAAAAAAATAAGAGTTTCTTCACTATTTTATTGTGCTATATTTCTCTTTTTTTTTCTTTTTTTTTTTTTTATCAAAAGAGTTCTACTGTTATGAATAATATTCCTTACATATCAAATTATTGTTAGCTGGGTTTCTACATTATTTATTGTGCTTTTTATTAAAGTAGTTGATTATTTTAAAAAAAAATATTGAATTGTTCTACTAGTCATAAATTAATATTGTTTCCTAGGCCTGGGCGTTCGGGCCCCCAATCGGGTTCGGTTCGGTATCGATTCGGGTTCGGGTTTTGAAATACCGAAATTTTAATCCCATTCGAATATTTTAAAATTTCGGTTCGGTTTCGGTTCGGATGTGCTCGGGTTCGGTTCGGGGTTAGTAACAAATATTAAACCGGTTAACTCCAAAATATCTTCGGTTTTTATAATAATTTGGGTTGTTATACACAAAAACCCGGGAAAAAAAAGACTAAAATTTACTTTTCATTCAAATATAATCGAAAATACTCGAATTACTCAAAAATATCTAATATATTCGGATTTATGATTGTAATTTTGAGTATTTTTGTTATTATAAGTATAAATCTTACTAAAAATTGTAGATGTATATTTATATTTCGGATACGTTCGGATACCCACGGATATTCGGTTCGGTCCGGGTTCGGTTCGGATTTTTGAAATACCAAAATTTGAACCCCATTCGGATATATTTAAAAATCGGTTCGGATTTGGTTCGGATATTTTCGGTTCGGTTCGATTCTTCGGTTCTCGGTTTTTTTGCCCAGGCGTATTGTTTCCATTCCATACTGATAATGTTTTAATATTTTCACAAATTTATAAATCGTCTCTAGCTTAGTTCTTGATTTACCTCTACCATTTTTAATATATATTTTAATTTCAATAATATAAATACGATAAAATTTGTGATTACATCGTTAAACAGATTACAAATAGTTTTTTTCATTTTTTTTTTTTGGAAAATAGTTTTTTTATATGTGTGAAAACTAAAAACATCTAGTGATTGGAAACCAAGAGAATAATTTATAACATAAATTAGTTTTTACTAGTAACGTGTAATTTACTACATCATCCTACATAATTAGTTACTATCATGCGAATTATCATCATGTGGTGATACAAAAGTTGGATTTTGGACAAATTTTTGAAAATGAAGATTGGGTTTGATCCCAAATGTAATCATCGTGAGATACATGATCATTCTCAATTATTATTGGTATAACATTCTCGATTATTTTATTTTGCTATAACTAGTCAAACTTCTGGATGTTTTATCGTTCCAAGCTATATAATAATAATATCTTTATGGATGTTCTTTCTTGCACTAAAGTTGTGATGTGCACCACTAAAACTCCCATCGTATGTATTGTAGCCCATGCAATCCTCCCCTTTCCATTATCTTATAGTATAAATTAAATATTTTTTATAAATATCCAACTTATTTTTGGTGTGTCGAGTGAATGATAGAGATATGAGTCAAACAATATCGACGAGGAACGCGTCTAACGAATAATTACATAAAAGTAAAATTTCTGAGACAAATCAAATCTAAATCTGACCCGATTAAGTTTGGTCGGTTAGGAGAAATTTGGGTGATTAGATTATTATAGTATAGGCTTAAGTGTTTAGAATTAGGTTCGTAAGCCTCATCTGATTAACTGATTTTAAAACCACTGTAATTCAAGCATGTCGTCCCTTTAATTTGTATAATTATAAGATGTCAAACTAAGTCATTAGTTCATAAATTCATCACAATACTAGAAAAGGAAGAAAATTATTATTCAAAAGATCCGTCTCCACTTAAATAAAACTTAATATCATCATTACATAAAATCACTACGGAACGTCACAGTAATTCATCACAACAATAAATCAAATAAAAAACCTTACGGTTCACCAAGTTCATACGTGTTATTATTTGTCAGATCAATAAAGGAAGAAGAAATGATTTGTCACTCTGTAACTGATTTTAAAAATCATTATAAACGCGTAATATTTGTAAGGAAAGTCAAATTTGTTTTATTTTTCTAAACTCTTTTTTCTCCCCAGTAAACCATTCTTTTTCTTGTCCCTCCACGGACGTTAAATTATTTCCATGATACTTTTTATGGGACCTTTTTTTTTCTTAAATAAGTATATGATTTGATATTTCATGTGACAGCTATATATTTTTAAAAAGAAAAAATATAAATTTATTTAGAATAGCACATCCCACACATCGTTCACTTTTTTAAGTTCGACTTTTTCTTCCACGCTAATTTTTCGTTTGTTAACTTTTTTAACATAAATATCGTTTGTTCACTATTAGTTCTCTATAATTTCACAGAGAACTAATACATTTGAATAATAAAAACCCATTGTTTTGTTACAAATTCAGCAGTTGACACAATCATGAAAACTCCATTATTCAGCAGTTGACCAAATGATTAAATAATTTTATACCATCAAAACAGAGAAGTACAAATACTACAAACTCTATACCTGCAATTTCAGATTCGATATACAAAGTAATTTCATTTTTTGCAATTTCAGATTTGATATATTGACAGTTAGGCCTGGGCATAAAATCCGATAACCGATCAACCAATTCGGTTCGGTTAGCTTAAATGAACTGATTGGTCTTAAACGGCCATTAAGTCATTGACTGCCACTGCCTTACGCCCCTAATATTTTCAGGTATAAAATAAGTCGGTAAATATATCCGTATGATAAGAAATATACCATCTCGTCGCAAGTGAAATTTGAATTAGAAAGCATAACTGTATATCCGATAATGTTTCTTTTACTACTAGATAACCACGGTTTGGTACTTTGGTGTGATATTATTTTTTCAATAATATCCTTTTTCATATCATCCTTGTTCAATTTTACGGAACTACGTACTGAAACTAAAAACACAAGTCCATGTTTCTAATGTAAGAAAGCAAAACAAAAAAAAAGTTTATTATTACATTCATCTGTCTATGTTTTTTTTTTTTAATATATAACATTTGTCTAGTTTATGCTTAAAGAGATAACATTTGTAGGTGGGCACAGGGCACTGTCAGTTTGTCACCGTGTCAACTAGGCTAATCCCCCACTATGCAAAAATTCCAGATATTGCGAGAAAGACCGTAAATGAAGAAATTAATTGATTGCATTCACATAAATAAGAACAACAGAAACAGCTTGACCAGAAAAAAAAAAAAACTATATCGTTCATACATACCCCACCCATATCGATGAGATAAGATATATCTAGTATTCTGATATTTAATTTAGAAAACAAACATATTACAAAACCGGATAATCCAATTGCAATTTACAAATATATGTTATTTTAGTATTTCCTCTTAAAATATATTCGTAAAACTGTTTTGTATAGTCGAGAATAACTTTGTAAATTTTTTTTTTTTTTTGGTCGAGAACGACTTTTAAAAATATATGTTTTCTGTCAACGACTTTATAAATATTTTATTTTCACGAGTTTATACTTTGACCGTATCATTTAAAAAAAACTTTCAATAACTAGAAGATTTTACTATTTAGAGCTGGTTATACTTTCGAGAACTATTAAATTTTCCGTGTACGCACTAGGCTAATGCAACTAAATACTGTATACACGCTATATCAAATTATCACTCAGTTTTTGTCTTTAACCAGCAAATTTTGAATTACAAATTCACCATCTAAATTAGCACCTTCTTCAAGTTTGACCAAAAATATATATTGGCACCTTCTTAAACAGCTCATCAGGACTGTTTAATTTGATTTTGAATGTTAGATATAAAACTTTAAGTTTTTTACCTACAAAGATATAAAAAAGTAAGGAAAAAACGATTTGCCCACCATTAAGCTTTCCGAAGTTTGGATTTCAGTTTGATGTCGGTATATTAATCTAGTAAAATGCCAAAACATATCAGTGTTTTGGAAGATTTGCAAATAACTACAAACTTTATTTGTCTTTTCCGAAATAATTGATTTTTTTTTTAAAAAAAAATTATATTCGAGTATAAATAACATCAAAAGACTAGTTTAAATTTTGCTCAGTTTTGAGTTGTATAACTTGGGTCTCTTTTCATTTTAATAAATGACCAAGAAAAAAGATTAGTTTAAACTTTGGTATATTTTGGTACGGTAAAACAGATTAGGACACTTTGACCTAAACTAACTCCTAATATATTGTAGAGTACTGCACGTTTGTGGCATTGTCTAAATAAAATAGTATTAACTATTGTGTAGTTCTTTGCAACTAATTACTTGTATACTGCCAATTATTACGTTTATACATGTATACACATAAATATGCAAACAACTATGGCCTACCTGTAATTCTAGTATCTAACAGTGATTAATTTAGCGGACACCGTCACTAATTGATTCATCAACGAATCAAGATATTAATTAACGGATCAATATATATGATAAACAAATGTGAAATATAGATAAGGTGGCACCTTGGGAAATAGATTCACCGTAAAACGTGGGATTTTCGATGACTCATCTCATATCGGTTCGTTTGCAACTCCTGACTCGGTTTAATATTTAAAACTTTAATTTTCTATTACGTTCATACGTTGAATGTTTGATTCATGATTAATCTGGTACATGCAACCACATGATATTATAAATCTTTTGATTGTTGCCATCAATCACCATTGATATCATATTATACTTGCTTCGTTTTTATATAGGATGCTTTAGCTAAAAGGCAAGAAGATTATAAAATTACACAATTTTCTGGTGCATTTTTTATATAAAAACATTATTCAATATAACTAAAAAAGTCAATCAATATTTAAAATAACTCAGCCAAATAAAATTATTATTTTTTTTTTTTTGGCATCAAAATTAAATGAATTTTATAAATAGCCAAAATTCTGTTTTACTGTAGTTACTTTTAAGGCTCAGTTATACAGTACTTTGGATTATGGTAGAGTTAAGGTCTTGGATATTACCTTCGTGGGCTTTTTTGTTTTGTTGCTCACACATTAAAGCTTGAGAGCTACTCTTCAAAACCAGCCCAGTGATAGCATGAAAACATGTAGATAAAATATTACTCAAGTGGTAAGCTTACTCTAGTATCGCCCATAAAATTAGCTAGATACGAATAAAAGTTTTATAAATGGTTAAAATTCAAATGTCACATTAGCTCATGAACATTATCTTCCAGTTAAAAACGATGTCTTGGTTTGAGATTATACGTCAAACTGTTAAAAATATATATTAACTTTTTTTAAATTTTGACATACATTGTTCTATGGTTTCGTTAATTGCAAATAGTAGATCAAATTAATCAGAAAACAAATACTCCATGCCTTAGTTCATTTCAGTTATCTCAATCTTCTTTAAATGATTCATTTCAGTTATCTCAATCTTCTTCAAATGATTTTGGAAAAAGAAAAAAAAAACATTTAAAGTGTGTTCATTTACATCAAAAAGAGATTTTGTTGATATGTACTGTAATAAATTTGTGTTGCTGAAGGTCAGAACTCAGAAGTAACGCATAATGTTCTGATGATTGTGGGGCCCGTTAATATTATCTCCTCCCTATCTTCTAAATCGTCAGATTCTCTCGATGTAATGTAACTGGACGGCTTGGATTGAATTCAAATTCCAAACACAAAAATCTTTTTGTCTCACTGTTAACAACTAATCAAATATCGTAAAAATTCAACCATGTTGTAGTTTGCCGACTCAATTTCGCTATTTATTCACTACAAATAGTTTTGGCTTTGACTATAAATATTACGGTTATTAAAAATAGTTTCAGCATATATTATTATTAGAGAGAAGAGTAATTAAACTCCGCTGACGCCGTTTGGAGTTTTGCATATCACGCGTGCTTTGTGGCGCGTTCAAGAGTAACTTTTGGGGAATCTCAACATATTTGTCAAACTTTTCATTTTCTCGTCATAACATAAATGTCCATTGAAAAATCCTCTTTTTTTTTTTTTTTTTTGTTCCTTAGGTAAAACAACAAAATTACTATTGATTTGCATGTATCTTAAGATAAGTGGATGCATGCCACCGCAAGAAGTGTGATGCAGTTGGTGTCCATCAGGTAGAATTACAATTGGTGCATTAGTTTCACATAATTAACTAGCTAGTGTTATAGTGAGGTGTGTGGAAGAAAGATATGTCAAATATATTTTCTAAATAACGCATAGTGATTGTTTTGTTAGTCAGTTTTCAATACATGTAGTACATGATAACTTTATACCTTTGCTGTTATCAAGACAAGCTTTTAATAATACTTTGATGAAATAGCATTGGATCCAATCAGTAACATAAAATAATAAAAAAATTCAAAAGATAAAAAGAGATGCAACCGATTAAAAAAGGAGATGCAACCGATTAATAATACTTTGATGAAATAACATTGGATCCAATCAGTAACATAAAAATCTTTTTTGTTCGTTTTATCAATTGATTACCATAGAAATGGTACATCCCTTATCGTATCTCAACGATAAAGAATTACTACACGTATTATATTCGAATCCAAATTTTACTTTATAACCTTTTAAAAAGATTTGCCCAAAAAAAAAAACCTTTTAAAAAGATTAAGCTTAAATGAAAAATAACAATTAGTACCTCTAGGTAAAGCAATTTATTAAGATTAACAACAACAGGACTCAAAAATTTCAAATTTAACTATATTTCTTTACCATTTTAGCAATATGTCTATGAACTTCTCATGTGCATATTGGGAGAATATTTTTCTAGTAAAAGTGGTTAGGCTGTACATTTTGTCAAAGAAAGGATGGGACAAAAAAAGGTGACACTTTTGAAACACAAGGCGTCGTGCCAAATTTCTGTTCGCAAATTCGCATCACTCCAAGCTCTAATTTTCTTCCTTTCTTTCACTTTAAAATTCACAAAAGTCTATCACTAATTATCTCTCACAACAATAAAAGATAAAGTATTTCCTGTACAAATTTTAATATAAAAACTGAATTATTATCTTTTTTTTTTGGCATAATTTTAATATGCTCTTTCACAAATTGCTACATTTGTTTTGATATATACAGAGTCGTATTGCTCATTGAGTGAACTGTAAAAAATACGTACACATTTTTTCGACATCAATTGAAAGAGCATATACATAATAGTTTGAAAATTCAATATTTGTACTTCCAACATAATGTTTCATTAAGCACGTGATTTATACATTTATGGTGAGTTCAAAACGTAAATAGTACATGATTCTACTCGTTCTATTAATTTTTAGAATTACACTTCTGATTAATGAAATAATCTACAAAATACAATAGTAGTAACACAAAGTGCTTTAGTAATATACAGTAGAACCTCTATAAATTAATACTCGATAAATTAATAACCTCTATAAATTAATAAATTTTTCCGGTCCCGTGTTGGGACCAGTGTAAATTTTGACACAATTCGATAAAATAATAAGATAATAATTTTTTTAGAAATCCTATGTAAATATATGGTCCCATTAATACTATAAATTAATAATTTTATAAATATATCAAAATATATTTATAGATATGTTATATATGAATATATTTAGTGAAGTATGACTCTTGTGTTGTTTGTTTTTTCTTGAATTTGCATTAGTTTTTGTTAAAATATCTTTATAGTATTTTTCACTTCATCGAAAACTTTTGATATTATCTGTTAAACATGATAATTATTTTCTTACTTGTAATTGGTTCCAAAAGAATATTGATTATAACAAAAAACTTAATTTTTAAAGTAATGTTTTTTAAAAATTTTATGAAATAAGGCAAAACTCTCTATAAATTAATAAATTATTAATTTATGGATAAATTAATACCTCTATAAATTAATAAAATTTCACGGTCCCGACGTTATTAATTTATAGAGGTTTTACTGTACAGCGCGTGAGTAACGTGTTTAAGCTTCAATGGGAAATTGATGACGTGGAAAATAAAATTATCAAGAATAACGAAAGTAACTCGTCGGGCAACGGGCAGTAGCAAACGTCGTCTACTGACGCCGTTTACTTCGCGCAGGTTCAAATCATATTTTTTTGAATACATCAGGTTAATCCGAAGCTAAGGCTCAGACACAGGTTCGGTTGACCCCAAATTTCTTTCATTTTCTCCTTTCTCTCTCCTACCCGAAAAAATAGAAAGTTGCAGAGAGAGAGCCTTAGCTGTAGAGAGAGAGAGAGAAAAAAGGGATTGGGTGTGCACTGAGTTCGATAGAGAAGAAGAAGAAGGTCGAAAGATGAGTCAGATCGCGAGACGGCGGAGGAAAGGTCGTCCGTCGAAGGCGGATCTGGCACGGCGTAGGACTTCCTCGCCGGGTGAATCGGGATATGAGCTCCGGCGAGGTCAGAGGCGGCGAAATGTGAGGTACAACTTCGATTTCGACGATTACTTCGACGAGGAGGAAGACGAAGATGTGGAAGAGGAGAAGAGGAAGCAGAAGAAGCTGAAACAAGTTCTCAAGCTGAACCAAAGCCGAGCTAGAGCTGATCCTCCAATTAAGAGTCGAGCGCGTGTGAGACACGCGTCGGACTACGAAGAAGAAGAAGAAGATGAGGAGGATGAAGCAGAGGGAGAGGAGGATGAAGAAGACGCAAGTGAGAAGAGGCAAGTGAAGAAGAGGAAAATCAACCGTCACGATGAAGATGAAGATGAAGAAGAAGAAGAAGAGGAGAAGGATTACGATGAAGAAGAGGACGCTGAATCCGAGGAAGATGATGATAAGGTATGTATGTACGGAAACCCTAGAAATTTTGTTATATAGGTTTCTCTCTGTGTTGGTTCATTGCTTGCAATGAGAGTGTTTGTATGTTGGGGAATTGGGAGATAATTTAAACTGTCGGGTCAACTGTCAAAAAAACTAAACTTATGCTGTCTCACTCTCTCTCTCTCTCTCTTCCCACAGAATCTGATCACACTTCCCACCTTTCTCTCTCCATTACCCACATCTTTTACTCTTTCTCTCTCTCTCCCTCTCTTAATATAGCTTTCTCTGTCAATCAATTCAGTCTTTTTTTGTGTCTGGCATTGGCTTTTGATTCATTTTGAGGTTTCTGATATGTTAGTCTTGTGAATTTGTCAGGAAAGGAAGAGAAGGAGCGCTTCTGGTATGATGCATTTGGCATTGAGCTTTTAAAATCATGACTAAATCTCATCTCAATCTCATTTGATTATCATTCTTGTTGATTAGGGACTCAGTGTGATCATTCTTCAGAAACAACACCTATCCTTGACAAGAAGTCGTTGGAGTTGATCCTTGATAAACTTCAAAAGTACACAACTTATAATCCTCTTTTTTTTTTGTTTGCTGTTGTGTGCTGTGATTGCGTGACCACATTGTTTACTTATCTTACTTGATTTTTTTAAAAACAGGAAAGACATCTATGGAGTGTATGCAGAACCGGTTGATCCTGAAGAGGTATTGGTTTATTCCCTGGAGTTATATCTATGAACAATCTATCCGACAATTGTAGTTTGAAGTTGTCTTATTTCATATTTGTTTTTGGGTTTGTATTTGCAGCTTCCTGATTATTATGATATAATAGAGCATCCCATGGACTTTTCCACTGTGAGAAAGAAGCTTGCAAATGGATCATATCTTACATTGGAAGAGCTTGAGGTGGGTGATAAGTTTGTTTCTCAAGTATACATGATGAACTAATTTTGTAGCTTTTCAGGATATTGCTTCTTTTTATAGTAATGGGTTTGTGATAATACTGCTTTAGTGTATTTGCTAGGATCATGTATTTAATACATCATCTATATACCATTGCTTGACTTTCTTTGCTAAGCTGGTTTTGGAACTGCATTTTTTGACTGCAGAGCGATGTCGTTTTGATTTGCTCAAATGCGATGCAATACAATTCCTCAGACACTGTCTACTATAAACATGTAAATGATATTTTCATTTTTTCACAAATCTTCTTTCTTTCAATTAGGTTTTATTTTTTGCCTGCCGGCATTTTAACTTTTTTTTTTTTTTAAATTGTATTACTTCTACTAGGCAAGGACTATTCAGGAAATGGGGAAGAGGAAGTTCGAAAAGGCAAGGATCAAGATTAAGCGTGCTGAAAAAGAGCTTAAAACAGATGAAAAGGTGAAATCTGGCAGCTCTGTGAAGAAGCAAGTGAGACAGCCTTTCAGTCGAAATGGTCTAGAGCCTATTGGTTCTGATTTCTCCTCTGGTGCAAACCTTGCTAGTGGAGGAGCTTCTCTAAACGAGCCTGTTTCAACTCCAACTGGCGGACATGAAAAGCACAGCTACACGGATGTGCTTTTTGAGGGAAACATATCCATGGTAGACAGTCTGGACAAAGCAGAAGACTTATCATCCGGTATGATTAGTTGTAGATGCTAAGAGTAATGGCTCTTTTCAAACCTTTTTTCTTTTCTTGATATTAAAGAAAAATTGCCTTTTTTCCATTTTTTGTTCACTTTTCCTAGGAAAGGGTCTCTTTGGTAAGTGTGGGAGGAAGCTGTCGGTTGTTGAGGAAGACCGCCGTGCAACCTATGGCAATTCTGATCAGCAGGCCGATAGATCAGAGTCCATATTCACAACATTTGAGAGTGAAATCAAGCAGTTTGTTGCTGTAAGTCATAATAATTATGCCCAAAGTTGCATGATTTTTTTATGATAACGCTTAACCTTCTTGACTAAATCTTTTTCCCGTATCATCAGGTAGGGCTTCATGCAGAACATGCATATGGTAGGAGCCTTGCACGTTTTGCTGCGACGCTTGGACCCGTTGCATGGAAAATTGCTTCTCAGCGAATCGAGCAAGCACTACCTGCAGACTTTAAGTTTGGTCGGGGATGGGTTGGAGAATACGAGCCACTTCCTACACCAGTACTTCTGTTTGAAACCTGCACACCTAAAGAACCACCTAAAGAAGCATCTGTGTTTTCAAAGCCACTGTCGAATGCTGCTGTTAAGAAGAATGAGACACTGTTTAAGACTCCTGTACCTGCAAAAGAACTACAGGGTAACAGACCTGTTCGAGATGGAAACCGTGCATTCCAGTTTCCAACATCTATTGGGACTGTGTCAGAAGGGAGTCCGTCTTTTCTTACTACTCAAGTAGGAAACTTAAAATCTTTGAGCCAGCAAGAATATCGAAATCCGTCTCCGCTAGATTTTGTCAAGCCTCAATATAGGATTCCTCAGCAGGTAGAACTTAATTTACCACCACCAGCAGAACAAACCAATTCCACTTCTGCTTGTGTTTTGGAAAACCGAAGCTTTGGAAAATCAGATACAGTGGCATTCAGGTCATCAAGTGGCATGATGAGGAATATGACTCCTACAGATTCTGAACATTACAAGCATCAGATGACTACTAACGGGATCTTCCCTGGTGGATTGAGTAATGGCAAAGTCTCTCCCAGTGTAAACAACAGAATGTTTGATTTATCTACTGATGCAGCTAATCAAGTGAGTCGCACAGCAACAAGTTCACAACAACCCATGAGACAACCGAGTCAAAGCCACAGTGAACAAGCACAGTTAATGAGAAACTTCAGTGAAAAGGCTAGAACACAGCACAACTCCACTCCTAATCATCTTAAAGCTAATACTCCACTTAATGTTTCATCACCACAATCTGCAAGAAGTGAAGATTCGAGCAATGCTTCTGTAGCAGCAGCAAGAGCATGGATGTCAATAGGAGCTGGAGGGAATAATAAACAAGCATTTGAAAATCCTAGTAATCCGAAGAGCAGCCAGATTTCTGCGGAGTCCTTGTATAATCCGTCAAGGGAACAACTTCACCAACAAGCTTTCAAACCGAGAGACCCTGAAGAGACACAGTTCCATCCTCAAAGGAATGGTTTCCCTTTCCAGACATTTGTGCACCAGCCTGCTCACGGGATGATGAACGGAGGATCTCAACCATTTCAGACCAACCGACCAATTGTTTTCCCTCAGATGTCTGGCCCAACTTCTGATTTCACAAGATTCCATGTCCAGTCTCCATGGCGAGGAGGCATTACTCCACAAGTCCAGTTAAAGCAGAGACAAGAGAATCTCAATCTCCCACCAGATTTGAACATTGGAGTTCATTCTCCTGATTCTCCTGCAAAACAATCTTCTGGTGTTCGTGTTGATTCCCAACAGCCTGATTTGGCGCTACAGCTCTAAAATACAGCCATCAAGAACAAACCCAACAATTTCAAGGAGAATCTTGAGTACTGTCCCAAGCAAATGTTATCGCCTTGCGGTAACGCGGGCTGAATATGTAATTGATCGCTGTGAGAGAAAACGGAAACAAACACAAGGCCGAGAGCTGTTTAAAGTTTAAGCCAGGTGAGTGTCTACATGTGAATCAAAATCTTTTCCGAGGCTTCTTTATTTTTTGATGTGGTTAGTTTTGGTTTGAGGTTCAGGCCGGTTTAGAGTCATCAGTATAGTGGTCTAAGAGCTGAATTTAGAGGATGTTTATTGATATCGACACCCCGGTTAGCTAACTATTTTCCTAACTTAGATTTTCAATCAAAACCAATCTAGTTCTCGATTCACCTGATTCCATGAAGTCTATGATCTTCCTACACTTATCTGTTTGTTATAAAAATGGATTATTATCATATCATATGATAATAATATATCCATAACATAGTGAAGGTTCTTTGGCCGAGTCTTTGTTTCTAAATTATGGGCGCACACAAGTGGGTCGCGTCATTTGCTTTGGAAGAAGGAAAGGTCACCAACAAGAAGACTTCATGAGGCATTTATCGATAGATAATTATGCATCAATGAGACAAAAGATCATATGATATACGTACACCTCAATGTTTGAAACGCCGAGTAACATGAATAATTGTCGGATGAGTACAAATCAATCTCATGTTTGATTCTTGGGTTGAAATTGAATCTTTTAAAAATGGATCAGTTGGACATTGTGAGTTTATGGTTAGAATCTGATAATGTTTGTCTACTATGCGAATTCATCCAAACTGACAGTTGTTTTATGAAAAGAAAAATGTTATTTGAAAGTTGAAAACATTTGACCAATCCTGTAAAAAAATAAGTTGTTTCTACAATTTTTAAAATGCTAATTATGTAAAAGAATAAGTCGTCTGATCAAATCCTTTTTTTCCCTATACATGTAGTAAAAGAAGGCTTCAAGTTGAATATGATATGAAAATAAGCGCGTTACAAATGTCATTACTTAAAATAGAAGATAAAAAAACATTAGTAATTCAAAAAAAAACAACCGATATTGTGAGTTGTCTTAAGAAGACTTGTGTTGTGTCCAGAGAAACAAACACTGTCATTTTTTTGTTGTCTCTCTCCTCTTTTTATTTATATATCTTTTATTTCTTGTTTTTTCCGTTGTAATTTTACACCGTAAATTACCAAAGTTACCTCTTCTCTGTTTATCCCTTTTTGTCATCATTTGTCACAGAGGAAACAGTTAAAAAACAATTTCTATGTTCTCTTTCTCTTCTTGAATTGGTAAGGGAAGCTATGATCCTGTACGGAGGAGGAGCAGGGAAGGACGGTGGATCCACCAATCACATGTCAGACGGAGGAGTGATATTAAAGAAAGGTCCATGGACGGCGGCAGAAGACGAGATACTTGCAGCGTACGTTAGAGAGAACGGTGAAGGAAATTGGAATGCAGTTCAGAAAAACACAGGCTTGGCTCGTTGCGGCAAAAGCTGTCGTCTTCGATGGGCCAATCATCTCCGGCCCAATCTCAAAAAAGGCTCTTTCACCGGCGACGAGGAACGTCTCATCATTCAGCTTCATGCTCAGCTTGGTAACAAATGGGCTCGCATGGCTGCTCAGGTATATATATATAACAACTACTCTATAGGATATTACTGGGTGTTACCTGCGTTACACGTAAACTAATGTTTTTGTAAATTTTTTATAATTAGTTGCCAGGAAGAACAGACAACGAGATCAAGAACTATTGGAACACGAGGTTGAAACGCCTTCAACGCCAAGGACTTCCTCTTTATCCTCCAGATATTATCCCTAACCATCAACTCCATCCACATCCACATCCACATCCACATCATCATCATCATCAACAACAACATAACCATCATCATCATCAACAACAACAACATCAACATCAACATCATCAACAAATGTATTTTCAATCTTCACAACCAAACACACCATCATCCTCCCCTCTTCCATCTCCAACACCAGTTTCCGCAAACGCAAATGCAAGTTCCTCATCATCCTTTACTTTCCATACCCCAACCGCTAATCTCCTCCATCCTCTTAGCCCTCACACTCCAAACACACCGCAAACTCCTTCTCAACTCTCTTCCACTCCGCCTCCACCGTCACTTTCCTCTCCTTTATCTTCCCCTCGCAACAACCAATACCCTACTCTTCCTCTCTTCGCCCTCCCGCGTTCCGAAATCAACAACAATAACAATAACGCAAATTTCACTTTCCCTCGACCTCCACCTCTCCTCCAACCCCCTTCATCGCTCTTTGCAAAACGCTACAACAATGGTAACACTCCTCTCAATTGCATCAATCGCGTCTCAACTGCACCATTTTCCCCTGTTTCAAGAGACTCTTACACTTCCTTTCTAACATTGCCTTACCCTTCTCCAAATGCTCAAACCGCTACTTACCACAACACTAATAACAATTACTCTTCCTCTCCTTCCTTCTCTTTAAACCCTTCTTCTTCTTCTTCTTACCCTACAACAACTTCTTCCCCAAGCTTTCTTCACTCCCACTACGCTCCTTCTTCCAACTCCTTTCATACCAACCCGGTTTACTCCATGAAACAAGAGCTTCATTCAAACCAAATTCCGCAAATAGATGCCTTCAATAACGTCAACAACTTCACAGACAGTGAGAGACAGAATCATAACCTTAACAGTATCGGTGTTCATAGAAAAAGTAGTAGCTGCAGCCTCTTAGAGGATGTCCTTGAAGAGGCTGAAGCTTTAGCCAGTGAAGGCAGAGGCCGGCCTCCAAAACGAAGACAACTTACAGCTTCTCCTCTGAACCACAACCACAACCACAACCACAACAACGACAACAACAACACCAACAACGAGAACAACGACAACTTCTTCTCGGTTAGTTTCGGACATTATGATTCTTCTGACAACTTATGTTCCTTAGAAGGTAAAATTAAAACCGCTCAACACACTTCAATTATTAAACTACACCTTCTTTACATGTAAAATTTTAAATGTTTTTGACTAAAACGCAGATATAAAATCAAAGGAAGAAGAGTCTCTTCAAATGAACACAATGCAAGAGGACATAGCTAAGCTTCTTGACTGGGGAAGTGACAGTGGAGAGATCTCTAATGGACAATCATCTGTTGTCACTGACGACAATCTTGTTCTTGATGTTCATCAATTCGCTTCACTATTCCCGGCTGATTCGACGGCCGTCGCAACCGCAACAAACGAACAACACAACAATAATAACAATAATTGCTCCTGGGACGACATGCAGGGAATAAGCTAGAAAAAAAGTCCGAAAAAAATCTATGGACCAAGATCAAGAACTAACAAAGAAGAGAGTTTTTTGATCTTTGATTGTATTGTATCATTAATTTTTTTTACGTATATTTGTTGCAAATCTTCTGTTAACTAATTGATTCCTTACTTAATTTTGTGATTATGGATACGTTCATGTATTGTTTTCCAAACTCCTACAAAGTCTTCATTACTTTCATTAAACTACCTAAATGTAGTAATTCAAAGAAACAGAGCACAAAATAGTGTCGTTTGATCTCTCGTGTTAAATTTGAGGGGAAAATTGGTTTTTAAAAAATGCAGAACGGAGACTTGACAGAGTTTGTTTAAAATACAGAAGATTCCATATTTTAGTTACAAGCTTAAAATACATCTTTTTTTATATCTAGCTATACACGATTTTTATGAATAGAACTTGAGACTTTAGGGATAGTCTCGGACAAGACCGATATATATATATTTTTTTTTCTTTTTTTTTGGTAGGAGACAACTTGAGACCGATATAGTAAAAAAATGTTTTTAAAACCGGAGAAATTACTAAGTCAATCCGGTCCAATCAGTTCAACCGGATTGACAAATATTTTAAAAGTAAATACACATATATGGCAATAAATTAGGATCCGCGTACAGGAGTTTATAACTAAATTTTATAACCCGTATAAAAAACAAAATTAGATATTCTATAAAATATTTATAAATTACTTAATTTAATTTACCCTTGTTTATTAATTATTTTAATAAATTTTTAATTATATAGTTTTTTTATTATGAATCATGTTTCAAAATTTTATATATTCATCCAGTAAAATCAATCTTTACGCATCAACCACCTAAACGTTGATAAAAGAATTTGTAACTTATCAAAACATGTAGAAGCATACGAAAATATCACATTTAGATCAAAACCTCTATTATAACACAATAGTCATATCAAATATCTCTAAATCTTTGCATCCACAAAAACATTAGTACACTAACCTTAAATAATCACATCAAAAATAAAACATATTATACATTAGAAAGAAGTTCACATATTCATCCAATAAAATAAATCATAGGGTATCCACCTACTAAATGTTAACAAAGTAGTTCGACACCAATTATTGAAACATATAAACCAATACCAAAAGAATAAGGTTTTGTTCAAAACTTACATTATCATACGATATAGCTTCTAGACCAATCAGTTGAAACATCACCGAAATCTTCATGCATTGATACATATGGTTTGTTCCACATCCTCTAAATTTACAACCACAATAAAAAAAACATAATTATAATTTTTAAAAAATTATAGTAAGAGTTATAAAACAGAATAAATCCATATGAGCTGATATGAAAACATATCAAGGTATATATATATAGTAAACTAAGAGGCGGTGGAAATTTTAGGTTTTTATTTTTTCATTAATTCGACGATATATTTTTTAAAAAGACATATATTTACCTATAATTATCGACAGTTTTTTTTTTAAAAATTCACTTTTCATGAAGTAGGGGTGAAATTTTGTTGTTTCATTAATTTGACTATATATTCAAAAAAATACATAAATTTACCTGTAATAGTATAGGTAGTTGAAAGAATAGAGTTTTTTTTTTAGTCAAATTTCTATTTATTTTAACTCTGTTCTGTTTTTTTTTTTTTTTTTTTTTTGACACCTTTCTATTTATTTTAACTTTTATTTTATTTTATTTTATTTTAGTTTGTCAACATCACACCTTATTCTATTTATTTTAACATTTTGTTTGATTTAATAGTATTTGTAAATGTACATGGTAAGCTTAGTTGGTGGTGCATTAAAGTTATGAGGGGGATAGAGCATGCAAAATAGAAATAAAGTAATAAACGGTGGGGAATTGCATAACCAAAAAAGGAAAAGATCTAAAGGTCCATAAGGCGAGCGTGAAATCTAAGCAAACAAGCCATCTCTCAAGTTTTTTTAAAACCCATCTCTCTCCCCAAAATCTCCCCTCTCGCAAATCCGAAATTAAAATGGTAAAAATTATTCTCTTGGATTTCTTCTTCTCACGTTTCAGTACTGATCTAAAAGGGTTTTCATGGTCTCAGATCCGTTGATGTCTTTGTTTTGATGTGTTCAGGCTCTAACTAATCAGCAAATCGTCAATAATGGTAAGCGAAAGAGGAACACGAAGAAGGAAACTGAGAAGAAGGATGTGAAGAAGCCCCGAGCGACCAAGCCACAGCAAGAGCCTGAGTACTTGGAGGAGAAACGTAATCTGGTATGCTTTTGCTAACCCTAGCTAGTCATCTATACTGCTTCTGATCATTCATTACTTGGATTCAAAGCAACTTGGGGCTTGTGCTGTGTGTTGTTTTCGATTATTTATGTTATATGATAACCAAATATGTAAGTAGCTACTACTTATATATATATATATATATCTCTTACAATTGCTTTCGTGTGAGTAGCGAATTTACAATGTGGGCTTGTTTGTGTGTTTGCAGGAAGATTTGTGGAAAGCTGCATTTCCAGTGGGAACTGAGGTATTTATTTATCTGGCTTCAATCAACACCGGAGTTACGATACTGTCTCCATTGATATTCTTTTCTCATGGTTATTATATTGTGATGGCAGTTGGGCCAATTAGATGCACTTTATGAATCCAATTGGGATTTCAAAAACCTTGAAGTAAGTTGTTTGGATTACATTCTCCATTAATTTTGTTGAGTCCATGAGAGAGATTCTGATATTTATGTTTCTTCTTCTGTGTGTCAGGAAGCATTAGAGGAAGGAGGAATGCTCTATGGGAAGAAAGTCTTTGTTTTTGGCATTGCAGAACGTAAGCTAGCTGTTTAATTTCTCTATTCTTGGTAGTTTTTTTTTTAACAATCTCATGATCTTCTTTTAATAACTCTTCTAAATTGTGCTTTCTAATTTGTTTAATTTCTCTTTTTATATTTACAGCTCTGTACGACCCCTACAAAGACAAGATCTTACATGTCCCAACAGTTGTTGTGGTAAGTTAATTGTTTAAATCTCTACCAACTTGAAGATTCTGGATAAAGCTTGAATTTTTTAGCACTAACCTGTGCTCTGATACCATTTGTTGAGGTTTTTATACCTCCAAAGCCTCAAGCTTTATGTCATTTGTCATCAACAGTGATGCCATATATTATCTTCATTCACTTTCTCTAGCTAATATTGTATAAATGCAGATTGAATCAGCCTTTCCGCCTTCTGATAAGTTAGCATACACATCGATTCAGAGTGCAGTGGAGGAAATCATTCCAATGAAGCAGATGAAAATGGATTGGATTCCTTACATTCCCTTTGAAAAAAGGTTCTATGAGTTCCACTTGCATATGTTACACAATATATGTCACGGTCTATTCTTACTTTTGCTTTTTTTCTTCTTGCAGAGATAGACAAGTTGATAGGATGAACTTTCAAATTTTTACCTTGGGCTGTACCCAGAGGAGGTAAGAAACATTGAACATGGAATCACTTATCTACTAGTACTTGATAGTGTACGTGATGAGTTTAGTTTTCCTTTAGGTTACATGTAATGGTCGTCACCATTGCAAATCTGATAGTCTTACAGATATATTATTGTTTGAATCTACCAGTACTTTTGGTGTACTCAAGTTAGTTTTGTACATCATCTGCAGATCTGCTCTCAGACATTTGAAGGAAGATCGTGTTAGGAAATTCAAGTATTGCCTTCCTTGTGAGTTTTTTCTTCTTCCACTACCAAATAAGATTAAATTAATTTGCTGAGTGAAAAACCATTTATAGCACATGGTAGGCTGTTCCTTGTAACTCATAAAATGTCTCTTCTTTATATTTGTTTTTGCTTTGCAGATATCTATAATCCATTTAAGGAAGATGAACTTGAACAGAGTACTGAGGTCCAAATAATGTTCCCCTCTGAACCGCCGGTAAGTTTCTTGGCATGCAATGAATTGTGTTGGAAGTGGAAGTTCTACATGATATGGTTTTATGATCAAGTTTCTGTTTGTGCAGGTTGTTTGTGATTTTGATTGGGAGCTGGACAACCTTGAGGTGTGCGTTTGGTTTTTCTGTAACCATGAAACTTAAAATTACAATACTTGTTCATTTGATTCAAGTAAGTTTAAACTGCATTCATTGTATGCTGAATCTTGAGGTGGCTTTTTGTGCATCTATCTCAGGAATTTGTTGATAAACTGATTGAAGAGGAAGAATTATCTGCAGAACAAAAGGATGAGTTCAAAGTAAGTTTGAGATGTAAACACAGTTCATCATGCTCGAGTATAACTCTAATTAATACCACTGTTCTTTTGCTTAATTGTTTTTCCTAAGGAATTTGTCAAAGAGAGTGTTCGAGCAGCAAGGAAAGCTAATAGAGAGGTAACAAATGCAACTGTGAGCTACATATTTTCAATGAAACTGTTTGCTAAAAACAGTATTATTCTTGCAGGCAAGAGAAGCTCGAAGGAAAGCAATAGAAGAAATGAGTGAAGATACTAAAGAAGCTTTTCAAAGCATCAAGTTCTACAAATTCTACCCTCAGCCTTTACCGGACGTCCCTCGATTCATCAAGGTAAAGAAGAAGAAAACAAAAACAAAACCTGCCTTCTCCAATTACTACTTTGATACTGTTTTCAAGTTAACCATATAAGAAACATGTAACTCTTAATCAAAGGGTTATGAGTATAGTTTGTTGCAAAGCTCTGAATATGTGAATCATCTTTATTTTGTTTGTTTTTTTGCAGTCGCCGTATATTAACCGATATTACAGGAATGCTCATAAAGTTTTTGATATGGAATCTTCAGAACCAAGAAATAGCTCATCAAGTCACTCGATATGGAATCTTCAGAAATAACTTTTCTGCCTATATAGTTAAAAAACCAAGTTTGAACGACAAGAACAAGATGTCTTATAATTTTCGATTAGTGAGTTTTATTCTCCACTAGAAATACATGAGTACTTCAGTATGTAAGTATTTTTCAATCCCTAAGTAGCTGGGGGATGATTGACCTTGTGAAATTATATCTACCCTACAAGCGTTGGTTCGTTTGGCAGTCTCAAAATATGACTTGTTTCCGGTGTTCTAGTCTTGTATCAAACTTAACCAACCCACCTTCAAGTTAGAAAATGACGTTACATATAAATTAGCTAAAGACTAATAATCCTTGTGACTAGTTGGCGTTTGTAAGGACCCAAATAACAAAAATGTGGTGAATTGTAATGAAATCTTGGAATTTGGAAAAATTAAGGGCTTCACAGTTTATTGAGATGGTTTACTCGCAAAACACGGTGCTAAAATGTAAGTTTTTTTTTTTCTTTCAAATCTTCTCTTTTTTATATTTACTGATTAATATTATAGAAGAGAATTAATTTTTGTCCAAGTTATCATTAATTTGTGAAGACTTTTATATTTCAAACGATTCTTTTCTTTGTTTTAACACTGAACGTATTCCTTTGATTGGGAGTTGAACAACCTTGAGGTGTGCGTTTGGTTTTGATGTAACCATGAAACGTATATAGTTACAGTACTTCTTCATTTGGTTCAAGTAAGTTTAAACTGCATTCACTGTATGCTGAATCTCGAGGTGGCTTTTTGTGCATCTATCTCAGGAATTTGTTGATAATCTGATTGAAGAGGAAGCATTATCTGCAGAACAAAAGGATGAATTCAAAGTAAGTTTGAGCTGTAATACAATTTGTTGTCAGTTCATCATGCTCGAGTATAACTCTAATTACCACTGTACTTTTGCTTCTTATTGATTTTTCTAAGGAATTTGTCAAAGAGCGTGTTCGAGCAGCAAGGAAAGCTAATAGAGAGGTAACAAATGCAACTGTGAGCTACATTTTCAATGAAACTGTTTGCTAAATAGAGTATTATTTCTTGCAGGCAAGAGAAGCTCGGAGGAAAGCAATAGAAGAAATGAGTGAAGATACTAAGGAAGCTTTTCAAAGCATGAAGTTCTACAAATTCTACCCTCAGCCTTCACCAGACGTCCCTCGATTCAAGAAGGTAAGAAGAACAAAACAAAAAAAAAAAACCTGCCTTCTCCAATTACTACTTTGATACTGTTTTCAAGTTAATCATATAAGAAACATGTAACTCTTAGTCAAAGGGTTTTGAGGTTTTGAGTATAGTTTATTGCAAAGCTCTAAATATGTGAATCATCTTTGTTTTTTTTCTTTTTTGCAGTCGCCGTATATTAACCGATATTACAGGAATGCTCATAAAGTTTTTGATATGGAATCTTCAGAACCAAGAAATAGCTCATCAAGTCACTCGATATGGAATCTTCAGAAATAACTTTTCTGCCTATATAGTTAAAAAGCCAAGTTTGAACGACAAGACGTCTTATAATTTTTGATTAGTGAGTTTTATTCTCCACTAGAAATACATGAGTACTTCAGTATGTAAGTATTTTTCGATCCCTAAGTAGCTGGGGGATGATTGACCTTGTATGTGGTTTAATTTTGGCAGTCTCAAAATATGACTTGTTTCGGGTGTTCTAGCCTTATATCAAACTTAACCAACCCACGCACCTTCAAGTTAGAAAATGACATTACATATAAATTAGCTAAAGACTATAATCCTTGTGAGTTGTGACTAATTGGCGTTTGTAAGGACCCAAATAACAAAAATGTGGTGAATTGTAACGAAATTTTGAAATTTGGAAAAATTAAGGGCTTCACAGTTTACTAACATACACTGCTTTATTGAGATGGTTTAATCGCAAAACACGGTGCTAAAATGTAAGCTGAATCTATATATAACAAACTAAAATTACATCAAACCGAATTTATTCAAATTACAAACAATTGTATGTGGTTTTAACTTTTTCAAAGATCGATTAAATGTAAGAAGCAGAAAATATCAAACCAGAACAAAATATTTTATCTTATAGATCTTTGAGCAAAAGTCACATGTAGCTTTCTACATACATATTCACCTTATATGCATGGAAAAATCACATGTAGCTTTCTACATACATACACCTTAAATGCATGGAAATATACCTTAGAAGAGCACCAGAGAGTGATTTTTGTGGGACAAGGTTCATGCACGAAACAAATATTTCCTCAACAACATATGTTATGTTGGCCCATTAATTTCACGTACTATTTGTAGAGTCATTAATCCATGCCATGCCAAAAATTTCTGAAGTGAATTAATTGAGTCACAAAAAGTCATGGAATGTAGAAATATCATTGTCTTTTGTCGGCCATGGGGACGATCAGATTGAGCTTTGACTCAGAACACTCGAAACAACCTTCGTTGCTAAGCCAATCTGAAGTCGATTTTGATATAAACAGAGCAAAAGAAGAACATATATGAAAGAAAAAAAAATGATGACAAGTTTACATCATTCTTGCACTTTCCTAGTCTTTACCTTTCTCATTTCAATTATATTTTGTTATACGTTCTCCACCGATGGTATTGTTTTGTCATCTACAGAATCTTTTACATTCTCTAGCAACCGAACCATTGTGTCTCCTGGTGATGTCTTCGAGCTTGGTATCTTCAAACCCGACCGGGATGGCGATCGCTGGTATCTCGGGATTTGGTTCAAGAAAATCTCCAATAGAACCTATGTATGGGTTGCAAACAGAGACAATCCTCTCTCCAATCCTATAGGAACCATCAGAGTGCGGAAATCTAACCTCGTCCTCTTCGACCAGTCTAATACTCGTGTTTGGTCAACAAACATCACAGAAGAAAGAGATAGATCTCCGTTTGTGGCAGAGCTTCTCGCTGATGGAAATTTCGTGCTGAGACACTCTAATAACAGTGACAGTGGTGAGTTTTTGTGGCAGAGTTTCCATTTCCCTACAGACACTTTACTCCCGGGGATGAAAGTCGGTTGGGAGCTCAAAACGGGGCGAAACAGTTTTCTGAGATCTTGGAAAGATCAAAATGATCCGTCCATCGGCGACTTTTGGTATGGAATCGATTTAGGTCAAACTGATCAAGCGATTCCTAGGATGTTCCTTTGGTCATCAGGTGGCTTGAAAAGGAACCGGGCCAGTCCGTGGAACGGAGCTACGTCTTTTGGCGTGCCACGGAACCAACCTTTGACCTATATCACATATTCTTTAAGATTCAACAAAGTTGAGGAAACATTTTCTTTTCAGATATCTGATAGAGAATACAACTCCATAATGAGATTGGACACAGGGGGATCAGTACAACATCTGATCTGGAACAAAACGACTTCAAGATGGGACTTCTTATGGGCTACGCTTAGTGACTCTTGCGATACGTACACTATGTGGTCCTAACAGTTATTGTGACATGAACAACATCACAATGGTGTGTAACTGTATGAGAGGGTTTGAGCCAAAGGACCCGCATGCATGGTCGAGGGGAAGGATGAAAGATGGGTGTGTGAGGAAGACGCGACTGAGCTGCAGTAGTGAAGATAAGTTTTCTCGGTTGATAAGTATTAGGTTGCCGGATACAATTAAAACGGTTGTGGACGAGGAAATTGGGTTTGATGAATGTGAGCAGAGGTGTCAAAGGGATTGTAATTGCACAGCGTTTGCGGTTCCTCCTAAACAAAGTGGCATATCGGACTGTGTGATCTGGACCGGAGAGCTTTTGGATGTCCGAAAATTCAGCCCGGATGGTCAAGATCTTTATGTCCGATATCACGGTTAGTTTTAGTATACATGTACCCTTTTGTTACCATAATCTTCAGAACAAGGTTTTTAAAAAAGGATAGAATAAATACACTCAAAAGATAGAAGATGGTTGTGGGTTTATATCAAATCCATCCATATATTTTTGATGGGGTCATAATATAATTTAAATCAGTAGAACAAGAGCATGACATGTATTGATATGGAACTTTTCACTTATTTCAGAGAAGAAGCTGCCCAAAACTAAAATAATTATAGGTCTGAGTGTTTCACTTGGCTTTATAATTATTTTGAGTGCTATCATCTTTTGTTATTGGAGAAGGAACAAAAAGAGAGCAAGAGCTGCTCTAGAAGTTGCAACATTTTTTGGTAAATTAGCTATAACCTTTGTCTTAAAGTCCAAGCTACTGTAAACAACTGTATTAAGAAAGAAACCAAAAATTTGCTGATGAATATAATGGTAATAACATTGCAGGAAGCATGTCTGAAGAAAACATAATGGAGAATTTGGAACTCCCATTGATGAGTTTCGAAACCATTTCCCTGGCCACCGATAATTTCACTGATTTCAACAAGCTTGGAAGAGGTGGTTTTGGTATTGTTTATAAGGTATAGGTTATAAAGCACATACACATGAAATAATTTTTTATTATTTTTGTGTGTTTTTGATATAACTTATGAACGTGTGGTAGCAGGGAAGGTTACTTGACGGTCAAGAAATTGCTTTGAAAAGGCTATCAAAGATATCAGGTCAAGGGATCGATGAGTTCAAGAATGAGCTGATGCTCATCACGAAGGTTCAACACATAAATCTCGTTCGGCTTCTTGGTTACTGCATTAATGGGGACGAGAAGTTATTAATATATGAGTTTTTGGAGAATCGAAGCCTTGATCTTTATCTCTTCGGTGAGTCTTGTTATTACATATTTGTTCAAAAAGTTTAATGTCTTAGTAAAAAACTTAAGCTTATCCAATCCACTTTTTTTACTCTCTTTGTAGACCAAACCCAAAGTTGTAAGCTAAACTGGGGGACGAGATTTGAGATTGCGAAGGGTATTGCTCGTGGACTCTTATATCTTCACCAAGACTCCGCGGTTCTGATCATCCATAGAGATTTAAAACCAAGCAACGTCTTGCTTGATAAAGATATGACCCCGAAAATCTCGGACTTTGGGATGGCCCGGATCTTTGAAAGAGGCGAGAACGAAATTGACACGACAAAAGTGGTTGGAACTCGGTAATTAGTTTAGTTGGAAACATTAATTATCATCACATTTGGAAATTACATGCACACATTTTTAATTTGAAAGAACAAATCATAACTTTGAGTTTAATTAATCTTTATTTATGCAGTGGTTACATGTCTCCGGAATACTCGCAAGATGGGACATACTCGGTGAAATCAGACGTTTTCAGTTTTGGGGTAATTATTCTTGAGATTATATCCGGTAAGAGAAACAAAGGATTCGCCGAGGCAAACAATGGCCTCAGTCTTCTAAGCTATGTAAGTTGATAAATTTTAATGTCGATTTTTTCTTGTGTTAGTCAAACAATTAGAAAGACATTGACAACTTTTACTAACAGGCTTGGAAGAAATGGACACAAGGAGAATGGGCATGTGCCATAGATCCCATCATAGATCCATCAGAAGAAGAAGTCAAACGGTGCTTTCAAGTTGGTCTTTTGTGTGTTCAAGATCGTCCGGAGGATAGACCAATAATGTCTTCGGTGGTAGTCATGCTCGTAAGCAAAACAGAGATGATTCCGCAGCCTCACCCACCAGGTTATTATGTTGATGGAAGTGCTTATGACTCAAGCGCACTTCCATCGTCTAGCAATGCCGAATCATCAGTGAACCATGCCTCCTTCTCGGTCATGAACCCAAGGTAGTATGTGTACCATTAAAATTACTTTGAATTATGTTTGTTGAAAATCTTCTATCTATAATGCTAATTGATTCCTTGGGTGCCAAAGCTAAATAAAAATAATGCTAATTGATTTATTATTAAAATAGTAATGTGAGTTGGAGATGCCCTGGTTTGACGAGATCGTTGTCCCTTAATAGAGCTCGGCTCAATTTTTCCATTTGAAAAGGTTGAGATTAATTGGTGGTCGAGTAGAACACTCAGCTACCTGCTTAGCATCGAAATCAAACGTGGGGCGAGACATAGGACGCTCCACAACTTCTTCTCCGCACGAAAACCCAAACCCACCGAGGAGAGACAACCTTCCTGTAAGATCATCGATCAATCTTCTAACTATAACCTTGCGTTCAATATGAGCGCCAATCTCACCAACCACTACAAGAAAATGGATTTATTGTGACTAATTTTTGTGTCGAAATAGTTTGTCACAATATTGTAACAATTTATTGACTAATTTATGACCAAACAATTACGTTACAAAATGGTTACTATTTCGTCATAATATAGTTACTAGTAAATAAGTAACAAAATAACGTCACAAATAGTGACTAATATTTGTGTCTAACTGGATTGTCACAATATTGTGACGATTTATTTGACTAACTTTTGACCAAACAATTACGTTACAAAATGGTTACCATTTGGTCGTAATATACTAACGAATTAGTGACAAACAGTTAGTCTTAACTACTGTTACGAATTATGTGACCAAATATCGTCACTAATATTTACAAAAGAAAAAAATATATATAGTTTTTTAATTCAAGATTAATGTATTGTGAAGGTAGATGATGATACTTGTTTAAAACTCTTTTTTTTTCGGCAAATCGAATATATTATTTCATAAAAGTTTTACATGATACATGATACAAGAAATCAATCAAATACAACCGTTGAAACAAATAAAGGAAATTGAAACCCAATTTCGATGAAGAAGTGGAAGTAACCCTGCTCTCCAGCAAAAGCCTTACGGGCAACAAAATAAATCTGTTAAGTCCCCTCTTCATACACTCGTAATAGGCTATCATCTTATAGATGAAACTCCTAAATGCTTTCCGCATTACTTTAATTGAACAAATACTCTGATATGTTGCTTGAAATGATTCTGGATCATGTCTTCTGTAACGCCCGACCCATTGATGCTCGTTAATGTCCATGGTTCTCTTTTCCGTAGAATCTAAGGAAATCGCTATTTCCTTATCCATTTGTGTTCGTCCGCTAATGCGAAATGTGTGTGTGAAGAACATCTCTTTGTGTAAACTCCATACTGCACGCCGCATACTAAAAACCGATGCTTCCGAAAATGAATTTTTGGTCGGAACAATCGCAAACAAATAACTATATGACAAGACAAACTTGCGAGTCGTTGCATCAAGTTGGTCAGATAGTAATATTGCCATCGCATCCTCAAATCCGAGAGTAATATCTCGAGTTCTGAATGGCCACAACAACTCCCAAATACCAACAAAAAGAAACATCAAATGGAAGAAAATACCAATATCAGTGCAGAGAAAGAGTGATGTCTCCGATCGAGGGAGAACCAAGATGCCTATCGCCAACACAAACTCAAAGAGACGTCCGTCGGTATGACCATTACATTGTCGTAAATCACCATTTCCAGTATTGTAAGTTGAATCCCCTGGATCCCAATTCCGGGTTTGAAGATCCCTTCTCAATTTGGAGAAAGGATGATCATAATCATGGGCTCGATAATGTCGGAGACCAACGAAATCAAATCAAAAACATGAAAAGCCGTCGGGATTGAAACCTAACGGAAAGGCGCCGATACAGATCCGACAACATCGCCGGATTTTGATCGGAAAACAACGCTCTCGAGAAGAGAGAAAGATGATGACGAAGAGATCTTGAATCGCTTTGCCGACGCGGAGAGCCATGGGAATCGCTTTGCCGACGCGATCTATTAATACAGAAACAAACTTGGAAACCAAAAGAAAGGAAAAAAAGGGGGCCGACCGACGCCAGAAGATCCGACGCCGGCCGGAATCGAAGCAAAAAACGGTGTAAAACAGAGAACGAAGCCTTTTAGAAAGTCGCCTCCTCTAGATCGAGAGAGAAAAAAAAGTTTAATTAACCCAACACACGACTTCTTTTTCTGATACTTGTTTAAAACTCTTTTTGGCATAAATTTGTCTTAAACACTATCGTTAGCTTTTCATTATTTTTTAGCAAATTTTGATTTCAGTTGTTGATTAAATAAATGTTGAATAAATAATCCTTAATTGGAGGAAATGCAAACAATTGATTTTATTTGTTCTGCATGTGTTTCTATTAAAGTTTTGTTCGTCTTTATTCTCTCAAAAAAATTCAAAAATTGTATTTTTTTTTTTATTTTAGTTGTACATGTTTATGTCATGTTATAAAATGTTTCTTAATTTTTATTTTAGTTTTTATTTTTTTTCTAATAAAATATAATGTATTTTTTTAATTATAATTGATCCATAACATGTTTTTCATTTTTTGTTCATAGAAAAAATGATGTCAGAGCAAATCAAATTGGAGAATGTGCAAATAAAAGAAGAAATACAAATTGTTCAATAAACAGAACAAGAAAAAATAAATGTTAATTTGATCTAAACAAAACGTTTTATTACGAAGATGACTGATAATTTTATCCTGCTGATAGATTTGTTAAAGATTTTTTTTTCATTTAAATAAAAAAACTTTGTTATGAATATATGTAAAATTTATTTTCCAATTCTATCTGCGTAATTTTAAAGTTTAAAATATTTTAATTTTAATGGTATTTTTATTATTTTTCTATAAAAACTAATGAAGAATAAACTTGCATCTATATAAATAAAATTTTTGACACTTCATCTTTTCTAGTTTTAATTGTATCTGGTGATTTTTTTCTATTTACTATTTTTATGCATTGTTCAAATATTGAAAAAAAAATAAAAAAATTTAAAAATTAGACAACTTAACTAGTTGGGACAAAAAAGAGAGAACACAAAAAAAAAATTAGTTGCCAAAAAAAATAAATAATAAAAATTGGTATATGTTATCAAATATTTTTTTAGGATATATAACTTATTTTCTATTAATGTTTAACATATTACAAAATTAATCAACTAATTCTAAAAAAATAAAAAATTAAACTTTAAATATACAAATAAAAGTTATTTCATTGGTTGATTTATCAAGGTGAGGATTACCCAATTTTTAATCTCTACCGTTCATTAAAAACAATCTAATGGATAAAAATTTAACTATTTTTCTCTTCTAGAGAATTCAGATCTGTCGTGGCCCACGAGAAAAATAGTTAAACAATCTAATGTCGTGGGTGTTGCTTGCTTATATCATGGATATGCTCAACTCTTCGTAAGCAGTATGATAATGGTTTCTAATAATCTCCAATTAGATTCTTCCTTCGTTTACTTGCTCTCGTTTCTCAGATTTTTTTTTTTGTCTTGCAGGATTATCTGCTTACACTACAGATCAATCTCTGAGGCTAATCATTTGATACAAAATTGAAACTTGAGTTTCTCGAAGTAACTGATCGTTTATAGATCTTTTGGTTATAACACGAACTGAGAATGGCGACTCGCTCGCTCTTCCATAGTCTTAGATGGTGAGTCTCCTCCTTCTTTCCTATCTCTTTGTTTCCTAACTGATTTCGTTTTTGTTTCCCGAAAAAAAAATTTCTCTGTTTTATTTATATTTAGTCGATTGACCAACAATGGTGTTGTTGGAAGCAATCCCATTCAGACCGGCGAATCATCGCGAAGTCGTACAGTGCTGGCGCATCAATCGGAGGCTCGATTTTAGAGGAATTGTTGGAATTGTAGGGTTGTTTAGCTCGGCTTATTAAAGACCCAGAAACACAGAGACCAAAAGGGTTTGGCTTTATCACCTTCAAGTCTGAAGATGATGCTCGAAAGGCTTTAAAAAGCTTGGATTGTAAAGCTTGGATTGTAGTTGTTTCTTGTAAATGTATTTTATTTTTTTTGGTGGAAACTTGTAAATGTATTTTATTGTAAATGAAAATAACAATTTGTTACAAGTTTGGTAATGGTAATTCAGCAATTTCTTCTTCTTTTGTTGTAATGTATACTATTACGTATATTTTTTTTTTTTGTAAAATAGAGATGAAATCAAATTAGTGACTAATTTTCTACAGTTTTTTTTTCATTCCCCTATAAGTTTGGTAACAACAAAACGTCACAAAAAAAGGAGTTTGTGACAATTTTGTGACTATCTTTTGGTCGTAACTTGTGACCGATTTATGATATTATTTTTAGTCGTCAACTATGACAGATTTATGACATTACTTTGGTTACTAATAGTGACAAATTTGTGACTTTGTTTTAGTCGTAATCTGCTACTAATTGGTTACACAAATTTGGTAATAAACTGTATCGAATCAATGACTAATTCTTTGTTACAAATTGTGACGTATATGTTACTAATTTTGTCACAAACAATGTCGAATTTGCGACTAAATTTTTGTCACAATTTTGTTGCGTATTTGTGACAATACAAATAGTCACTATACCCGTGACGAATTTGTTACTAAACAAAATTTGTGACCATTTTATTGTGACCTTTTAGAATTTGTCACACATTGGTCACAATAGAAGATTTGTGACTAAATCTATGTGTATTGTGACTAAAATAATTGTCACAATACACTCATTTTCTTGTAGTGAACCCGAGCCATGGCCAAGCCTTTAGACTTTATGTAGACATATGAACTTGCATTCTTTTCTTCGAATCTCTCACTCAGCGGCTCCACCACATCTCCAATAGCTTCTACTGCCACTTCCACAATCTGCAACTGGGACAGAGCACTCTGCAAAATTTTCGAAACAAAACCAAGTGTTAATTGTTATTAATGTTAAGGAAAGAGTATCACCATGGTTAATTCCTACGATCACTCCAGATTATATATTATCATATTGTCTCGATGCATGTAAATCTCTTTAATTATGCTATGTACGTGTATATATTTGTACGCTTGCTCAATTCAATATACAACACAATTACTACAAATACAATTAACAACAGTACTCATGGTATGTCAAAAGAAAAAACTTACATCTGGAATCCACCTATCATTTGTACAAAGCGCAAGCTCCAAATAGAGACGAATCCAATCGTTGTTGTCTTGCAACTCTGATTCCTTCATCTGTAAAAGGAATAAAACCTATCAATGAAACATATATCACTCACTAGTTAATTAGTTAATTGCAAAACTTAATTATACTGCATGTGTCTTAATCTTACCACGTAAAATCGTTGTGTATCACTGAAATCTGACGGCCAATAAGGCAAACCACCCTTCGTAGGTTCAAAATCTATAGGTTTGGAGGATTCCTTGGGGGTACCTTTGCAACATTACTATTAATCAGCAGATGAGTTTTATTTATAATCGGAATCTTTAAAAAAATAAAACTTTGGTTACCTTTTGGCCTAGCAATATAGCATGTCACATCCAATCTGCCATAACTATTTTCACCAACTTTAACCTGAAAGGAGGTTAAAGGCTCTGTGGTGCGTGGGTCGTGAGCAACCATCGTGATGTAATAGGTAGATAGACAACCGGGCGAAAATCTCAATTGCTCCTCAGAGGCAAAGAATTAATCTACATACTCTTCTCTAATCCACATACTCTCTCCTTTTAATGAAAGGACGAAATTACCCCTCTACTAGGTATACGTGGTACAACTGGTACACCTACCGACCAGTTATACCACGTATACCTGGTACAACTGGTACACCTACCGACCAGTTGTACCACGTATACCTGGTACAACTGGTACAACTACCTACCAGTTGTATACCACGTATACCTGGTACAACTGGTACAACTACCTACCAGTTGTATACCACGTATACCTGGTACAACTGGTACAACTACCTACCAGTTGTATACGTATACCTGGTACAACTACCTACCAGTTGTACCACCCTAGTTGTACCAAAATATACCCTAGTTATACCTGTTAAATCCCGCATGGGGGATTCGAACCCTGGACACGCGCGCGTGCGCATGAAGCTCGCAACCACTGAGCTACTGTGTTTTTCGTTGAACATTTACCCATTTAATTATATTTAACCCTTATCACCCGGAATCAACCCTCATTAAGGATATTTTGATCTTTTTACAATTGAGGAGTATTTGAGATTAAATTTTAAATCTGAAGAGTATCTCAGATTAAAACTCTAGACAACCCATTGAGACATTAAATTTCGTTAACTGGTCGAGCTGGAGATTTGTTCCCTGACAGATCAAAAAAAAAGAAATTATTGAACATCATATTGTTGATTAGAAAAAGTTCAAGTTTTTTTTTTCTACCTTGGACAAATTGTATCGGTGAAGGCCCAATCTCGCATAAAGATTGACCAACAAAGAATTAGGAATTCTAGCATCCTGGCGTAGACAATCATATGACAACGGTCCATTGGTACCTTGTGGTACTAAGACACACTCAATATCAAAACCCTAAAATCAATCAAAATTAATGTTTGTAAAACAAACTAAGAAGCAAGTTAATTCAGAGATGGTGAAGAACACATCAACCCTAACGAATAAAAAGATGCGAGAATTACCCAAACATTGACTTGACGCCAATATTGCATCTGGCCACGTATGAATTCATCGCTATATTCTATGAGTGAACATGAAAAAAAAAATCAAGACATGATCATACATTCGTAATCCATGTTCAAATCATAACATAGACAAACTTTGTTGTTATCATGTTACCCAATCAATTGATTAGAAACCAAAACACTCGTAAATGACAAGACTAACAAGCGAAGAGTTGCCATCCAAACAATTCGATGCAATGATGAGAGAAAAACTGAACCTGGTTTCCCGGATTTGATTTCCGTTTTATCAGCATCGTCCCTGAAACAGGAGTAATGAAACATTAGCAAACTCATGTACACACTCATCGATGCTAACATAAGCACTGCATAATCAGAATGCTTGGAAATTTCCTTATTCATAGCATTGGACACACAGAAGATTAAAGACCTGTTGTATCAGAAGAAACAAACAAACCTTGAACTCTTGCGTTGAGGCATATAACCAGTAAAAATCTCAAACTCGTTTTCTGCTCGTTCCACTTTACTCTCATCAATGTCAGCATGAATCTTCTTGTCCGAACGATCTTCATCACCTAAACACAACAAAAACAAAAACAAAAAACTTATAACATGAGACACACAACGAATCTACAGTGTTGTTCAACATTACATAACACATCAAAAAAAAAATACTAATTCCCACGTATGAATTCGTCACTATATTCTATGCGAGACGCCATGTTTTTTTTTTTTTTTTTTTTTTTTTTTTGTTATCGATTTAGGTTTCTCAGATCTTTGTTTCTAGGTTAGCAGCGATGAATATGTGGAGTAACTTTATTTATATATAAGAAAATTATAACATATATGTTCCATATAATTGGATTACTAACTTTTTTTTTTTTTAACGTCAGTTGGATTACTAATTCTAAAACGAAAAGGATTACGTAATTAAAAAGTTTGTTTTTAATAATTTTTAAAATATATAAAGATAATTATAAAAAAGTTATAAAACAGTGGTATTAGTGAGAAATGCCCTTTAAATAATTTTAAAAATATAGAAAGATAATCATAAGTAAATTATACGTATTTCTATTTAATTAGATTACCAATTTTAAAAGAAAAATGATTATTTAATTAAGAAAATTATACTATTCATAAAAGAAAAAAGAACTGTGAATACTCATCTATATAAAACTTCGTCGATAATTAGTTAACATCACATTTGGAAATTACACACATTTTTAATTTGAAAGAACAAGTCATAACTTTGAGTTTAATTTTTTATTTATGCAGTGGTTACATGTCTCCGGAATACTCGCAAGATGGGACATACTCGGTGAAATCAGATGTTTTCAGTTTTGGGGTAATTATTCTTGAGATTATATCCGGTAAGAGAAACAAAGGATTCGCCGAGGCAAACAATGGTCTCAGTCTTCTAAGCTATGTAAGTTGACTAATTTTAGAGTCAGTACTCTTCTTGTGTTATTATAGTCAAACAATAAAAATAAAAATAATGCTAATTGATTCCTTAATTAATTTTATAAATTGTAATTATTGATACGTACGTTGTTAGATTAATTTTAACATGAACCCTAGATCGTTTAAGCAATATGATTAATTACATGACAGAACTATGATGGAGGGTTAGCGGAGTACCTCCAACCATTGTAGTCGAGATTGTCTTGATGAACGGTCTCCTGAAGTCCTGAACTTTTAGTTTAGGAGATTTAGGTTTCTCTCCCTTTGCCTATGAACAATACTATTACGTGTTGTGTTTCTGTTAGCATGCCTTTATGATGGACTAAAGGCACATATTTATAGGTGGAGAGAGGACCTAATTCCTCTTTAATTAGGGTTTTCTTAGGATTTAATCTCAACAGTCCATCAAAGTAGAGATAGATTAGGAAAAACTACTTAATTACCAATTTAATTGGATTCCAAATATATTAAGGAATATCAATTTTCCAATAGAAAACGGATAACTATAAGACCATATAATAGAGAATGGAAATATTCATTACATACGTATCATGATCAATTGAACGCGTTCATGAATTGTTCATCATACTCTTCAGTCTTCGATACTTTTTTTTATGGTCTTCGATACACAAGTCGTTCAAAGAAAGAGAGAACAAAGCGATCAATACGTTTTATCTCTTAAAAAAAAAATTGAAGGGAAACAAAATAGTATTAAACGTGCGTAACGATGAGTTTCCAAACCTTTACGCTAATAGATAGAGACATTGTTAAGAGCTTGGGCACGACAAATAGGGCAGGAAGTATTCTTCTTGAGCCACTTCGTTATACAATTTGTGTGGAAAACATGAGAACACCGTAATTCCATGCGACTGACCACACCCGACAATTCCGTCAGGCATATCGGACAATCCGTTCCGGTCACTTGTTTCGCCACGTGTCTATTCGAGACAAGTCGCGACAAACAAGCTTCTTCTCCTTTGCAACCACTTCCAATGTTCACCTTGTGATCCACGTTAACGTTAATCTCGACTTCGATCTTGAAACCTCTTCGATGACTCATTTCTTTAATGGCTTCTAATTTGGAGATATGAGTTACAAGACGCTTCTGAATAGAACTTGCGAGAGACGTCTTCGACAAGACCATTGTGATGTGATCACGGAAGGTTTCTTCGTTGACAAGAAACTGTTTGGGGATTTCGTGTTCGAGCACTAAAACTTTAGGATCGCGATCACGTCGAAGTTGTAAAGGGAATATGTGTCCAGCGAGATCTCCATTACTAAACCTACGATTTTCCTTAAAGGTTGCGGACAAGTAAAACGAATTTGACTTTATCGGAGAAGCTTTGAGATTAATGCTTTCTTTGATGGTCTGTGACTCGAGCAAACACACATACTTTCGCTTTATGGTGGTAACATGGTCTGGTAGCTGAAAGCTGGTTTCTGTGACTACTTTTTTAGTACGACCAAATCCTAATCTTTTCAACATGATTACAACTTTCGTTTGTCTTAATTATAATCTCTGCTTTTGCTCTCTCTCTCTCTCAGACGTGTATGTCAGTCAGTATTTATGCTAATTAGATATATATATATATATATAGTGCTCTTTGTTTTTGTTGTTTAGGTAACCAAATTCATGTCGGATTGGGAGGTTTATATTTTCCAAATTCATTTAGAATTAGTTATGAAATTACGTTATTTAATATACGACTGTAATTCAATGGTTTTTAAAATTTATATTTTATTATATTAAATTTGTATCTCAAAGTTGGTCTAATCACTATTTTTTTTTTTGGTGGAAAGTTGGTCTAATCACTATATAGTTTAATGAATTTAAATCCAAGATTTTGCCATCTATGAAATAGATTAAAATATATAATAAAAAATATTATATATATATATATATATATATAGATGTTACGATTAAAGAAAGAAAAGTTTACTAATTAAGAACTTGAATTTGTTTTAATATTAACTTGAACTCAAATCAACCTCGAGCAAAAACATACCATTGACATCATCTATGCCAAAGCTAAATTTTGAGTTACAAACAACAGAGAATTAGAGAAAAACAAATAAAACCGCTGTTAGACAGAAAGCCTTATTAAATAATCCTCACAGATGTATATTAAAATATGTTAACAACAAGAAGCTTTGAGATCCAACGATTATGTTTACTTCCATATAACTCAACGATCTGTGATGTGCCCATTACAAATAAATATAAGACGAAACTTGCAGTCAAGTCTGAACAAATGGAGTTTATCTGATAGCACCAGTCATATTAGCGCCACCGAGGTTTGCCCCTTCCAAATGCTGTTACATAAACATGTCGCAAGGATTAACCGTTTAAGCTCTACTCAGAAACTTGAAGAAGTAGAAGACGATGAAATCATTAACTGGACTTACCGCTTCTCGCAGATTCACATGCCTCAAGTAAGCTCGTTGAAGGTTTGCTCCTTTGAAGTTGGCATTACTCAGCTTTGCACCCTATACCAGATATATGTTACGATCCAGTTAACTTAAACTTCATCTGTCTCATCACAATTCATCCAGATAGCTAAAGCACAACAAACTGAATCAACAAGGCTGAATTTAAATTGTCAATAAACAAATCGGTTACCTTCAGATTTGCACCTTCTAGATTTGCTCCTTCTAAGTTGGCATTTGTAAGGTCTGCATTCTGATAGGTAAGAAAGAGAAACTAACATTATCATCGAATACGTGGGATTAAAAGGTGGATTAATCCCTGGAGGAAATCTGATTGACATAGGCAATTGATAACCATTATCATGGTGAAAAGTCTAAGCTAAAATTCAAAATTTACTCAGACAACTTAAGGCACCTGCAAGTGTGCAGTGCGGAGATCTGCACCACAGAAGCTGCAGTCCACTAAGCAGGCATCTACAGTACAAAAGTCGGAACATTTTACGTTTATATGTGAAATTTCATTTTATGGCATTCTAAAAAGATCATTTAGTAACTAGCAAGATTAGGCTTATATGCACCTTGTAAATTTGCACTCTGAAGATATGTACCAGCTAACAACGCTCCTCTAAGATTTGCACTTGTAAACTCACACCTTTTATAGAAAGGAAAGAATATAAATCTTTTAGGAAATGTTACCAAGTACAAATGATGATCATATATGTAATGGGATCTGACAAATTCCTTACTCGCGCAAATTGGCATTGTGAAAGATACTGCCCTCAGCATCAGCATCCTGTTTGAGCATTTAGTAATTTAGCAAATATGATTAAGCAGATCTTCAAGCAAACTCCCATAATATGATGATAAATTCTTCTCCCCAAGCAGAAACAAAGTTGGTACATTATATTTACCCGAAATTTGGCACATTGAAGATTTGTACGAGAGAAGAACACATTCCTCAGACAAGCGAAGCTGAAATCCACAAGGGATAGATCCTGCCTTATTCAAAGAGAAACATTCAGACTGTAAATACGGAATAGTTATTTCTAGACACTGTGGTCGCTTCCCTTCCCGGGATAGGTTTACCAATAAGATAACATGTTGACAACAAAGAAAAGACACTCACTAAGACAGCAAATGTGTATTCCAATTGTAATGTAACTGCAAGTTCTTTTTAAATTCCAGTTTAAAACAACAAGAATCAGTTAGTGCTATACATTCTATCAATTTCCCTCCACAGAAGTTTATCATTTCCACAAATAATCTCTGAAACAACTGATTTGGGGATCAGAGATTCAGTGAGTTCAAGTCAGCCAATAGCGTGGTTACCTACAAGAGTCTTAAGATTAAGAAAAATTACCAGTTTAGAAAGATCAATTCCAGAAAGATTAACCCCTCGGAACCTGACTCTTTCGGATTGTATACATTTGATGATATCTACACGCGTTAATTCAGCTTCTACTTCACCAGCTTCTCTTCTTAAATCTTTTATTCCATCTTTCAGCCCCTGAAATAGGAATAGAATGCAAGTGTTTTACATCTCCACCAAAACTTAGCCCTGTACTCCGCGAAAGATATAACTCCAGTTACCAACTAAAAAATGAAAATACAAGAATAGTAAAATAAACAAAATTTTTAGCTTACTAGAAGCTGATAGTAGTCTGCTTCGCGCAAAAGTTCAGAAGAATCAGAATCTGACAGACTGGGAGCAATACCATCACGCAGCCAATTTAAAATATGACGGAAGTGCTTTCCATCCCTATCTATGAATACATATCCCTGTAACAATTAAATCAACTAGTTTAGTCAATATACTTTGTCACAAGTGCACAAATGCATACTAATATAAATGTGTGTGTATATTGTACATGAATATGTAACATATTTTCTTGTACATAGCTTCAAATGTACTATTGAATCGAGAGAGCAAATGTCGTAAATCAGACCACAACCTTTTTAACTGATTCTTGCATTTCGAAAACACCTCTTAATTAAAGTGGGTAGCTAAAATCACAATCTCTCTACATAACTAAATTTTGGTTTATCATTAAATGAAGGCTACTCGATCCAAGGACCAACTATTACACTCAATGAAGCCTATTCATATGCAGGTTCTGAAATGGTATCATCCTAAAACAATTAATTAGGCTGCAGTTCAAGTAACATAAAATGCAATAATACCTTTTTGGATTCCTGGCACATTGCATGTCGACCACTAAACATAGCTGCGAGCATCGAGTCTGGCTCACGGTTGGTCAAAGTATCAATAGTAGTACAAAATTTCTTTCCACCTGCATGAACATAAACATTTCTTAAATTCTTTTGAAGATAGGCCTTGTGAAAGTACTATCTAAGAGGAGAAAACCATACGGTTCTGGACTAATCACAGTTAATTATGATCAACCCAAGAAACATTGAGGTTCACAACTAAAACCTAAGCATCAAAAGTTTTTTTCTTAGAGAAATTTGCTGAAGTTGAGCATGCACTATCTCAATTACAGGATTCAGAAACACAACTATAAAAGGATGCCCAAATACAATAGTTCTCACACGATTTAGCTACCACTTTTAGTTAATCAATATCTTTTAGTTACTAATTGGTTCAATTTAAACATTTTGGGTCCAAAAGAATGAATTTTTCCCAAGATTTTCAATGTTAAGTGACGAGTAATGTGATTGCAAGAGAAAAATGGAAGAAATTTACCAATGTTAAGACGAACCATTGAAGACAAGTCAGAGCTCGTCTCCATGAGAGAGGAAGGGGAGAACCCAACACCAAGCTTTGACCTGTGAGGAGAATATTATCACTTTATGATGTTGATGATGATGATGATGATGACGATGATGATGCCTACATAACATAGAAACTAAACAGAACTAGATTTCACAAAATCTCGTATCTTTGCGGACTAGTTCTATTCAAAATTTGAAGATTTCATAGCAAATAACTGCGATCTGACAACTCAAATTCATTCAGAAAACGAGGACTACTCAGATTCTGAATATTTTACAAATAAGTTGATTGGATTTCACAAGTAGAAAGTGTAATTCTTGACCTGTAAATATTTCGTCTGTTCGGTTCTTCCCTTCTTGTTTGATTTTGCTCAGAATTTTTGGTCGAGGAGACAACAAAAGAGGTTTCTTATTGCTTTTTCCCGATTAAGGCAACTAGATGGGCTTAATGGATTGGATAAAAGCCCAAATCACTAATTTAAGCCCAATATAAGTTTATAACTCGGAAACTCAGATGTATTATGTATAGATTGATTTTTTTTTTTTTAATATGGTAAAAGTGTACAGATTGATTTTGTTTTCTTTTCTTTACTTATGATAGATTAGTTATTTGTAATCAAATCAACTATAGGATTTTTTTAATAAGTATTGATATATGTATAGTAGACAAAAAAAAAAAACATTAAAATACGTAACTAGTTTAATAGATAGAAACAGTTTCGCCAAGAGCTTTGGTTCGGCAGATAGGACAAGAAGGGGTCTTTTTTAGCCATGTCATAACACAGTCTCTATGAAAAACATGGGAACATCGTAACTCCATGCGACTCATCTTACTAGATAATTCCGTTAAGCATATCGGACAATCCATCGCAGGGACCAGACAAGTATTCTTTTCTTTACAACAACATCTAATCCTCACCCATTGTTGCACGTTGACTTTAACGTCAACTTCTACCTTGAGACCTCCTCCTCCTCCGCGGCGGCGGCTGCTGAAGTTAAGGGATTCTGTTGAGATATGATGGACAAGACGTTCTTGAATGGAATGCGGAAGATACATCTCCGACAAGATGATCATGACGTGTTCAACGCATGTTTCTTGGGTGACAAGAAACTCTTTTGGGATGCTGTGTTTGAGTTCAAGTATAGGATTGGGACGTTGAAGAGTGGTAATAATTTCGTGTCCATCGAGATTTCCGTGGCGAATCTGTAGATTTGGCTGATAAGTTACCCTCAAAATTTTTTGGAGCCCTAAACATTTTTCTATAATTTTTTTTCTTATAAAATTATTTTTTAATTATTTTGTATTAAATAAATTTGTTATAAAAACAAAAATATACACACAAAATATAAATACCAGGGATAAACTGGCCCCAACTCTCTCGCCCTAGGCGATTTTTTCCCCCAACCGTCGCGTCAGAGAGTTTCTGTTTTCCACCGTTTTCCGGCCGACGCTGGCTCTTCCGGCGTCGGTCGGTCCTCTTTGTTTAGTTTTCCGTTTTTCCTTTCTTCTTTGTATAGATCTAGTTGATCAATCTTCTCCCCTCGATGGAGATTTTTAGGGCAAATCTTCAACATTGTCATAAACGCCTTGAACTTCATTGGGTGAGTCTCGTTCCGATCGTTTTCCGGCGAATTTCCCGGTCAATTTGTGTCGGTTTCTTTCCGTTGGAGAGGTCTCCTGGCGGTTTCTGTTTTGAAGCGACTTTTCGAGTCCGATTTCCAAAACCGCCATGGAATCTTTTCTACACCAAACACTTCCATGATATTGACTATTGTGAATCAGTCTCAATCACCGCCTCCGGTGATACGAATCGTTATCCTTTGATGACTCAAAATGTTCGTAATTTCACCGGATTTGAACCCGGAATGTGCCTTTGGGTCGGCTATAGTGTATGGAAGTTTCAGAAACCACGCTGCGCACAAACAGAGAGAAAAGAAGTTAACACTCGATAGAAAGGGATGAGCCGGATGTTTCCGACTTCGTTTTCAACCGTTAGATCCGTCATGGCTTTGAGGAATCTGATGGGCCGTGATGTGTCGGGATTGGTTTGTGTATTATTACCAGCGAAGGTGACTGCGTTACTTTCGACCGTTTATATCTCTTGGAACATCTCTGCTGGCCATATGAATTCAAGGGTTACGATTAGCGTTCCAACCACTATGACGGTTGATGGTCGGTTTAGCGTTCCAACCGTTTTGCTATATTGGAGTTATCAGATGGTTGCCTTGTTTATGGTTTGCCTTGTCTTTCAAGTAATTGTCGTTGAACAGTATCTACCGCTCTATAGGATTGCTGGAGAACTAACGGGATTTGGAGCATCGGATTTTGAAGGTGTTTTAGTGTTCATCCTGGTTTATACTGTGTTCACGGCTGTCTTCAATTCTTTGGAGACATGGTTACAAAACGGGCCGATGCGGTTCTTGGCACACTGGTTAGGAATTTACGGGTATAAGGAAACGAAGGAGACTTTGGTCGCAGACGAGCAACGTTGCATTTGGCGCTTCAAAAGTCATGGTCTAGAACCACTTCAAACAACATATAATAATTTTCTTCTGATTACAGTGATGCGAAAAGCATTTAGGAGTTTCATCTATAAGATGATAGCCTTTTACAAGTATATGAAGAGGGGACTTAACAGATTTTATCTGTTGCCCGTAAGGCTTTTGCTGGAGAGCAGGGTTACTTCCACTTCTTCATCGAAATTGGGTTCCAATTTCCTTTATTTGTTTCAATGGTTGTATTTAATTGGTTTCATGTATTATGTCTCATGTAAAACTTTTATGCAATAATAAATTTGATTTGCCGAAAAAAAAAAAAAAAAAAAACACACAATTTTTTTTCTTGGGGCTCTTTCTAATCTTATATTTAGTTTACTATATAATTTTTTTACAAATTTTTTTTTTTTTTTAAAAATGGGCCCTTAATTACTAGGACACGGGACGGGACCCGGGGCGGTCGCACCCATTGTTCTTCCTCTGAGCCGGCCCTGTAAGTTACGATAAAGGAATACGAATCTGATTCGACATGTAACGCTTTGAGATGAATGAGTTCTTTTTTGGTCTCTTTCAGGAGGAAACAACCATTAAGGACACGATTAGTTACGGTTGTTGAGGTTGAGACATGTTCATGCTTGTAGCTGCCCTTCATGTTTGGTTTGAAGTATATATGAACCATTGGAACAAACCCCTATTCACTCTTGAACGTACGATAATTATGTTTTTAATTTCTTTTTCTCCATATACTGTTGTGTTATAATTATATATATATATTATTATAATTATATATATTACGTACCTAAAAGCTTAACTCATGTACCGTATCCATGTAGGATTAGGAGGTTTATATTTTCCCTTTTATTCTTAAAAAAAAAGGACTATTTATGGGTGACTTTGTTTACTCACTTAGAGCAATGTATGATTTTTTACTATATTAAGTACAACAATATCTGTTGGTTGCCACCTTATCAATATTGAATCTCTAGATTATTCATTTATTTTGTTATTTATTTCTGTTAACTACACTTTGATTTTTATAATAATTATACAGAAAATTATATAGTTTATGTTTGTAGAAAAATAAACGAGTTGTTCGAATAATCTACGGAGTATACAAAATCAATAACGCAAAGTAAACTTTATTTATAATTTTTCGTAGCAACAAGCAAGCTAATTTAAATTCAGGTGGTGACACAACAAGTCATATTCTCACTTGAGTTTGTATATGGTGCTAGCATCGATCTTTAACCAAAACCAGATCAAACAAGGATTCCATGCATGTTTAATTTATAAACCTTGTTTTCTTAAAATAACAAATCCATAATTATGAGAAAGTCTAAAAAGGAATATATTTAAGATCGAAGAGCGAGGTTGAGGATTTGAAACACGAAGAAATCCTGATGATGAGGAAAAGTAGGTGTTCCACAATGTGATAGCTAGGCACTTAGCAAGCAATTTATTAAAGTTGAATATTAAAATCCTATACACTAGTTTATACCGTAAGCATAATTGTGTGAATATTTATCAAAGTACGAGATTTTGGCTGAATAAGAAAACTTACAACAACATTAATTGGAGAAAGAAAATATAAAATATAACATGTTGTTTCGAAAAGAAAGTTAAAACACCGAAATTTCTGCAACATTTTGATAAAATTGACTCCAAAACTGACTAATTAAGCACCAATATTGGTTTGAGAATCAGAAGGAGGATCAAATAGACTAAAAGCTCTATAAGCTGAAATGACAGAGAGAAATAAGAAAAAGAATAGAACAAAGACATGAAGTCCCAAAGCAATTGTGAGTTTTGAACAATAATGTGGATAAGAAGAACACATCTCACTCCATGTCACTATTTTGTCTCCTTTGTTAAGTAAGTACACTATTTCTGTTGCTCCTGCTACCGATGTTGTCATCAAATATGCTAAAACCTTCACAAAAAAAAAAAAAAAAAAACTCCTCACGTATATAAAAAAATTACATACTAGATTTTTGATTAATGATTGAGTAGACTAAAAATAAACCTGGTCAGGAACAAAGAAGAGCCAAGCTTTGGAGACTAAACATGTGACCCATGAAGAAATAGTAGAGAGCAGAGCATAAATAGCAGACATGGCACTCACACCAACCATATACCTACAAATAACTAATCAATTAATAAAAAAAGAAATATTTATAAGATACTTACTTCAAAAATGAAAGAAGTTAAAGAGTATACTTGAGTCCCATGATGGAGTTGTAGTCTAAATTGCCATAGTCAGGGTTGGATTCGTTGTTAGTGACAGTTAACCAGATGGTTGCAACACTGAGAGGAACCACACTTAGTCTCAGACATGAATCTATGATCTTTAACGACATAGGAGCTTGTGGTTGCTGCTTTAAAGAACTGATTCTCTCTCCTTCTCTTGTGTTCATCTCTGGTTAATTGGATCTCAAAATCAAATGTATTTTTTTTCTTTCTGTGTGGTTTTGGAGAGGGAGAAAGCAAAAAATTGTTGACTCTAAGTGGGTTTCTCAGTTAGATTATCATCTCTTTATATATAAAATAAATATGTAGACATATGTGTGTCTGTGTGGTCACAAGACACATAAAAACAACTTATAATAGATACAAAAAAGGTTCCTTTAACTTCTACGGTTCTACCCCTTTTATGATTAATCTTTAGAAACCGCGTGGAGAAAAAGAAGTAATTTCATTTATAATGCTCCAATAAGAAAATATTGCAAATGTGAATATAGATTAGGCATCTTATTTTCACATTAAATTAAGGTTTTTTCACCATCACCGGATTGTAATTTTATACAACTGGATTTACCATTTTGATAATATTTACAGGGATTATTAAAGTTAGAAATTTGCTGTAAAAATAAAGTTAGGGTCTATTTTGAATCTTTGATATTTTATATTTTATATTTTTATTTCGAGTGACACCAAAAATCTGGTAGTGGAAGTGACAGGGACGAGGCAAGTGCGGTGGTTGCTGGGAGCGAGAGAGATAGACATTTGGCTTCGTCTTGGTGGGCTTCATATAAATCATGGCTTTGGATTAGTAGTTTTACTTGAGATAATATAAAGTATTGAGATGCTTATTATTTTTCAAATCGTAATAAACATTAGTTCCTTCTTTATATTTCACCGTTGTGAAACTGAGCTATAGTCAAATAGTGATTAATTTGGTGCTAAATGCTAGTAATATATATAACAAATTTTTGTTGCAAGCGACTTTACTATTTACTATTTGAATAATGTTGTTTTATTGAATGTTTGTCGGTGTTGTTTTATTATATGTTTGGTGACAAATTTTGATAATTTGTAGTGTGTAATAATATTTTTCACCACCATATTTACTTTTTATAATGTGGAGGCCCATAACTATTTAAATCGGTGGTGATATTTTTTTGGTGACATAAAGTGATGACATTAGCATTAGTCTAAGTGATGTCACATCACATCATAGTTCGAAGAGTTTTACAACAACCAAATGATCGACCATAGCCATAGGGAGTCCGCATTTCACATTATTATTTACTTTTTTCATGTTTTTTTTTTTTCAGATTTCGCCATTTTTGTTTAGGTTTAGGTGACTTTTTGTTTAGGTTTAGGTTTAGGTGACTCAATGAGAAAAATATCACAATCAAACATAACTTCAGATTTTATTCGGTTTGAGTTTATAACTTTGAAATTATGTCGGTTTGGTTCTATTTACGGTGGTTTAGTAACTTTAGTTTGGGCTCAGTTTGGTTTATTTCAAAACCTACTAAGATATAACCGACGAATACGGGTATACGTCGACAAAACATGATAGGAAACAAAATCAAATAGAATAAAATTTGTGTTTTCACATTTTTCATTTCTTTATACAAATTTTTTTTGATTTGGTTGGTGTTTTCGAATCTAGTAGTTTGGACGACTCACGATTATGTGATCTCGTGATACATGAACAATTCCACTCTTTTTGAAAAAGTGGTTCTCTTTTACATCTAAGTTGAGGTTAGTTTACTCTATAGTGGTGGGTTTATCAATGCCCATGCAGAATAGTTGTACTCCTTTGATGCGTTAATTTTTAGATAATGGGGAGATATTGAAAAAAGTAGAAGAGATGAAGACTTTGACAATGAAAGAGTTGGAAAACTTTAAAGGTGAGAAAGTGAAATTTATGTGTGGTCTTTTACATATGTACTTGGGAGTGTAACAATGTGTATCAATCAACAACAGATCAATTTTACTTCACTGCAATTTCTGTTGATTTAATACTTCTGCCGATTGATTTCACTAGTTAAATCTTAATAGATACATCAACATGAACTAGAATTTTCGAGGATTCCTACACAATCTTGGTCTATTCACGTTTTTCATCATGTTCCCAACCTCGAGTATTTAACTGAAAACTGAGAACTACTATGATCGGTCCCAAATACTCTTAGGACACATTCTTATGATGTCATCACCATTTCTCTCCGTTGTCATCATCATCAGCTATTGTATGATTTCTTTCTTCAATCCCTTGACCAGTCAAGCATTATTGACAGGAACGAATTTGTTCTAACCAATTGCACAATCAGAGGAAAAGAGGTGCAGTTGGATCAGGATTCAAGTTCAACAATATAGGCTGAGACAATGGCAACACAATCATTTTTATCCATTAAAAACAAACCAAGAAACCATATATAGACTAACTTTTAACACTGATATGATGAGACTAAGTGGTTCGATATGCTCCAATACGGCAAAGCCAATGAATGAGATTCATTGACACCTTTCATTAACTTCGGTGTAACCATATAGGCTGAGACAATAGCAGAAGGAAAAATGTAGACAAACATTGTTATCCATCAAAACAAACAGAGAGAAACATCAAAACTTTTAGCATTGAGAGATGTTTGAGACTTACCAAATCTAACAATCTAACAAGAAGACAGCAAACTTGAGGAAACTATGTGCAGTCTCTGGAGGAATATCATTACTCTTAGTATCATGTTAAGTATTGACTAATCTTCTAAAAAAAGCTTGAACATTTAGTGTTAGATACAAATCATTAAGAACTTCCATCTTTTTTCCCAAAACGATCCTCATGTAAAGTAAAAGTATGAACAACACAGATATATAGTGAAGAATCTATGATCAAATCCAAATTGAAATTATCAAACTAACACAAACATTAAATTAACAGTGTAAAATCATCAATTTGTAATGACGGAAAACACAATTTATTGATTTATCTATAGATAGTCTTATGAGTATTGAACATATTACCCCAATTGTATCATCAGATTACAGATTTGGAAGAAACTAGTTTAACTCAATGAGCAATAACATCACTGCTCAACACACTACTATGACCACCACTGGGTTCAACAAGAACTGAATTTATAGGAGGATTGATATTATTCAAAATCATCATCGATGAGACGGATCTAGCAGCGGCTAACTTCTTCCTCTGATAAGTATAAGGACCGTAGATCTTTCTCAGAAGATGTGGTACCTGATCTATCGTCAGATTTCGCGCCGCCGCTGCTTCAGCAACAGAGTTCTGAGTAGGTGAAATCGGATCGAGTGGTTGCGAGAGGGAGCGAGATACGAGAGAGGTAGTAGTAGAAGATCTAGCGTTGATTCTCGAGTTTCGGATCTGAGCAAGCGCACCTGGTTTCAAGTAGCGGTGGAATCCGTCGTTTCTTCTCGCCGGAGATCTATAAATATCCTTCATGGCTGCGATTTGGTTAAGCTCGGTGACGAGATAGAATCTGAGGATCGAGAGAGAGAGAGATGTTGGAAGATCTGTGATTGAAGATTGAAGATTGAAGATTGGGGATCTAAGGATTTTTGTAATCGAGTGAGAGCGGCGGGAAAATCGGCGTTAGGGGGGAAAAGATGAGTCTCTTTAGGGTTTTGAAAGTCTTCAAGAGCGGGAGTTTTTTTTTTGTGTCACGTGGTGTTTACACGAAAATTCGGAACCAGTGAATTTCAAACCAATTTGAACCGAAATGTTATTTTTAACCAAGTTTAATCCAAACCTAAAGTAAATTGACTAAAAGTACATGAGTCAAACCGAACATAATAAACCGAAATGGTTAAAAATCTATACTTTTAATCAGATTTACATATTTAAAATAAAAATTGTCATGTAGTACAGTAGTAGAAATATAATACAGTATAAATTAAAAATGTAGTTATAGTTTATAAAACTTATTGCTAACAAAAACCAAATCGAGCAATACCAAAATTTCATTAACCCGATCGAAACAAAACCAAATTACAAATCATTTTTGTGGTCTTAGTTATATGAACCGGAAAAACAAACTGAACCAAACCGTACTCCGATTATCATACCCATAGTTTTAGATGGATATTTAAAGAATTAAGATCCACTTGTGGGTTAATTAGAGGACCGTTTTAGTGTCATCCCGTGAGAGCAATTATTCTCTGCCTCTCATCACACCATTCTACACGTTTATATAAGTACACGTGTCTAATCTCACAGCTACAAAATATCTGCGGCTAAATATCTTAGCCGCCTAAAAGTAGTAGTATTACTTTTGCCACCGTTGTTTTACTCTAGTGGCGGTTTCCGTCTCCTTTATTTTCCAGTAATCAATCTCATACTACTTCAAACTGAACTCTTTTCTCGAGAAAATTCGTATTTCTCTCTCAAATTTTCTCACAGCTCTTTACCACTATGGACACTAAGATCGGATCCATCGACGTGTGTAATCCGACCAACGACGATATCGGCGGTCCTCCAAACGGTGGCGTCTCCACCGTTCAAAACTCGAGTCCACTTCACTCCACCACCATCAGTCCCTGCGACGCGACTCTCGGCCGTTACTTAGCGAGACGTTTAGTCGAGATCGGTGTCACCGACGTCTTCGCCGTTCCTGGAGATTTCAACCTAACGCTACTCGATCACCTCATCGCGGAGCCAAACCTGAAGCTGATCGGCTGCTGCAACGAGCTTAACGCCGGCTACGCTGCCGACGGTTACGCCAGATCTCGCGGCGTTGGTGCTTGCGTTGTTACCTTCACCGTCGGTGGATTGAGTATTCTGAACGCGATCGCCGGTGCTTATAGCGAGAATTTGCCTCTGATTTGCATCGTCGGTGGTCCAAACTCCAACGATTACGGTACCAATAGGATTCTTCACCATACTATTGGTTTACCTGATTTCACTCAAGAGCTTAGGTGTTTTCAAACTATTACTTGTTATCAAGCTGTGATTAATCACTTAGAAGACGCTCATGAACTCATCGATACTGCGATTTCGACTGCTTTGAAAGAAAGCAAACCTGTTTATATAAGTATAAGCTGTAACTTGCCTGCGATTCCTCTTCCGGCTTTTAGTCGTTATCCTGTTCCGTTCATACTTGCGCCTAAGGTGAGCAATCAGGGAGGTTTAGATGCGGCGGTGGAGGCAGCTGCTGAGTTCTTGAACAAAGCTGTGAAACCAGTTCTTGTTGGTGGGCCAAAAATGCGGGTTGCTAAAGCCACGGATGCTTTTGTTGAGCTTGCTGATGCTTCTGGTTATGGTGTTGCTGTGATGCCTTCTGCTAAAGGACAAGTACCTGAGCATCACAAGCATTTTATAGGGACGTATTGGGGAGCTGTGAGTACAGCTTTCTGTGCTGAAATTGTTGAATCTGCGGATGCTTATTTGTTTGCAGGTCCGATTTTTAATGATTACAGTTCTGTTGGGTACTCTCTGCTTCTCAAGAAGGAGAAAGCGATCATTGTGCAGCCTGATCGGGTTACTATCGGTAACGGACCTGCGTTTGGATGTGTTCTTATGAAGGAGTTTCTTAGCAAATTGGCGAAACGAATTAAGCACAACAACACTTCATATGAGAATTACCACAGGATCTATGTCCCAGAAGGAAAGCCTTTGAGAGATAACCCAAAGGAGCCTTTGAGGGTTAACGTGATGTTCCAACACATTCAGAATATGCTCTCTTCTGAAACTGCTGTGCTTGCTGAGACAGGAGATTCCTGGTTCAACTGTCAGAAGCTGAAGCTCCCTGAAGGATGTGGTTACGAATTCCAAATGCAATACGGATCAATTGGTTGGTCGGTGGGTGCTACTCTTGGCTACGCTCAAGCCATGCCAAACAAGCGTGTGATTGCTTGTATTGGAGATGGTAGTTTCCAGGTAACCGCGCAGGATGTATCTACGATGATACGGTGTGGGCAAAAGACCATAATATTCCTCATCAACAACGGAGGCTACACCATTGAGGTGGAGATTCATGATGGTCCTTATAATGTCATAAAGAACTGGAACTACACAGCTTTTGTTGAGGCCATTCACAATGGAGAAGGAAAATGCTGGACTGCCAAAGTGAGATGTGAGGAGGAGCTTGTGAAAGCGATCAACACGGCAACAAATGAGGAAAAAGAGAGCTTTTGTTTCATTGAAGTGATAGTGCACAAAGACGATACAAGCAAGGAGCTTTTGGAGTGGGGCTCTAGAGTCTGTGCTGCTAATTGTCGTCCCCCAAATCCTCAGTAGAGTTCATAGATGCACTCAAACTTATATAAATTTCCAATTTGGTAGTTTCTTCGTCGTTTTATGTAAAAGTAGTGTGTATCCTTTTACACCCATCTGGATGGGAAAACAATGTGTGTCATCTTGAGGATATAAGCTATTTGAGTGCCTAAATAAGAATTTGTGGAGTCGGTGTCGTCTTGGTCTGGAAATCGGTTTGGGACATTAAACCGAAGTCAACACAAGCTGGGCCAAAGCTGGGCCTTAGAAGAAATGAAGCCCAAGTGAAGATGTTTTGCTGTTCTCTGTTCGTGTGCATCAAGGGGGACAATTTCCCAGAGAGAATTGGATACAAGAATTCTACTTGGAATAGGAAGTCTAACAAGATTCATATAAATAGAGATACAAGGCTTCACAATTCATTATCACCAACAACAAGAGAGCAAGAGAGAGACAAAGCTAGAGAGAGAGAGTTCTTGGTTAAGAGAGTTCTTGAGAGTTATTGTCTTTAAGGGCTTGGGGTTTCTTGTGTTTTCTTCTTCTTGTTTCTCAGGGTAGTCTTACGCTTGAAGCTTTTGTGAATTAGCTTCAGGTTGCTTTGTTTCTTTCATAGGTACCTACAAGAGAGAAACATAGAGAGCGTTAGATTGAGAGATAAGATAAGATTGTGTTGAAACTTATACTTCATATTCTTTAGTGGATTACAAGGTTCCGTCCTTGTCGAGATCTTGTGTTATTTAGTTCTTAATTCCGCAAAGCTCAAACCTAAAGAACTAAGGCTAATTGGTTTAAAACCTCACAAGTGGTATCAGAGCACTCAGGTTAAGCAGAAACAGATCGAGTATCAGGTTCTGCGAGTGATCACACTAAAGACATCAAGTAAGAAAAAGAATCTTGAATAAACACCATGGGAACTAACGAGCAGAAGATCAAAGTCCCAAAGCTTGAAGTCCCAAAGTTTGACGGTAAAGGAGACTTTGGGCTATGGAAGTTCAAGGTTCGGTGCCAGCTGGAGTTACTAGGATTAGAGCACACCATCAAGGAGAAAGAAGCTGTTCCTACCTTGGTACAGACCAGCACCTCTACAGATCCTACAGACAGTGGCAAAGGACCAGCAGAAGTAAAGACTGAGGGATGAACAGTTGTATTTGATGCAGCTAAAGACAAAACAGCAAGGACTCTAATCTGCATGAGCTTGGGAGATGTGCCACTGCGCAAAGTCATGCAAGAACTCACAGCACTAGGCGTTTGGCAGGCCTTAGAAAGGGATTACCAATCAAAATCCCTACCTAACCGCATCTATTTGAAGCAGAGATTCTCATGTTTCAAATTTGAAGACAACAAAAACATAGAGGAAAATTTGGATGTTTTCCTTAAGCTAGTTGATGACTTGGCAAGTGTAGGAGTCAGCATCTCTAATGAAGATCAGGCAATTCAGATTCTGTCAGCTCTACAAGAGCCATACGAATCTCTAAGAGATACTCTAAGGTATGGAGCCGGCAAAACACAATCCTTGACCATTGATGATGTAACAAGTGCTGCTTACTCTAAGGAAGTTGAGTTAAAGCAGAAGGTTAAATCAAAACCAAACTCAGAAGGACTGATTGTGAGCAGAGGAAGATCTGAGACAAAGAGCAATGGTCAAGAAGGCAACAGGTCAAAGAGTAAGGGTAAGAGATCAAAGTCAAGACAGAAGAATCAGCCAAAGGCTAGAGAATGCTGGGTATGCGGTAAGGAAGGTCACTTCAAGGCAGATTGTCCTGAAAGGAAATCTGCAAATTCTGCAAATGTTGCTAAAGTAGAAGAGCACCCTATGATCCTAACAGCAAGCTTACAAAACTCAAAAGATGAGTGGGTTCTAGATTCTGGTTGTACATTCCACATTACACCAGACAAAAATGCTTTATTTGATCTCAAAGAGATTGATGGAGGAAAGGTCTTAATGGGAAACGACACTCACAGTGAAGTTAAAGGAATAGGCAAGCTGAAGATACTAACCCCGGAAGGAACAATAGTAACCCTTACAGAGGTCAGATACATGCCTACGATGGGCAGAAATCTTATCTCATACGGACAGCTAGAAAAGAATGGTTGTAACTATGTTGGTGAAGATTTTACAATCACTTTTTTCAAGAAAGGCAAGAAGGTGTTTACAGGAAAGTATCAAGATGGATTATACTATTTGCAGGGAACAGTACTAAAAGGAGAAGCATCTGTGGCTAGAGCTCAAGTCAATCTAACCAACAGATGGCATTCTAGGCTAGGACACATGAGTCTAAAGAACATGCACATTCTGGTCAAAGAAGGATACTTAGACTCCAAAGAAGTTCATACATTGGATTTCTGTGAAGAATGTGTTCTAGGGAAATCTCACAAACAAAGTTTTCCGGAAGCTAAACATACAACAAAGGACATCCTGGAATATGTACACAGTGATTTGTGGGGGTCAGTCTTTAACGAATCTAGCTTGTCTGGTTGCAAATACTTCTTAACATTCATTGATGATTATTCAAAGAAGGTCTGGATCAGATTTTTAAGAAGTAAAGATGAGGTGTTTGATAATTTCTCTAAGTGGAAGAAACTTGTAGAAAATCAAACAAACAAGAAGATCAAGTGTCTAAGAACTGACAATGGTCTAGAGTTCTGCAACCAACAGATGGATAAACTATGCAAAGATTCAGGGATTAAGAGACATAGAACCTGCACCTATACTCCACAGCAGAATGGAGTATCGGAAAGGATGAACAGAACAATAGCTGATAAGATAAGGTGTATGTTAGCAGAAACAGGGTTGGAGAAGAAGTTTTGGGCTGAAGCTGCAGCAACAGCTGCCTACCTAATCAACAGGTCTCCTAATGCATCCCTAAAATTCAAGATTCCAGAAGAAGTGTGGTCAGGATCAAAGGTGGATTTCAGTCATCTCAGACGGTTTGGATGTGTGGCATATGTACACATTCAACAGGACAAGATCAGTCCTAGAGCTGTTAAGGGAATCTTCATGGGATACCCTACTGGTACAAAAGGTTATAGGGTATGGTTACCAGAAGATGGGAAGTGTACAATCAGCAGGAATGTAGTCTTTGATGAAGATAATTTGTACAAGGAAAAAGAGAAGAAATCTGAGAAACCACCTAAAGAGAAAAAGGTCACATTCAGCTTAGACCTTATCCGTGGACCAAACACAGATGATTCAGTTCAAAACTCTACTGGTCAAGGTGGAGTTGACTCGGATAATGGGAGCTCTAATGGTCAAGATGGAGCTGGTTCAGAAGACGCAGAATCCGCTGGTCAAGGTGGAGCTACTTCAGAAGAAACAGAGTCAGGAACAGAGACTAATGCAGAAACTGAATCAGAGGAACAACAGGAATCGGATCCTGAACAGGAAAACCAGGAGGAACAATATGCGTCTCTTGATGACTACATGCTGGCAAGAGACAGAGAAAGAAGACAAATAAAACCACCTGACAGATTTGATGGATCTCACTACGTGGCTTATGCACTAGCTTGTGCAGAAGATCTAGAACTAGATGAGCCAAGATCAGTGGGAGAAGCTAGGAGAAGCAAATACTGGAAGGAGTGGGAACAGGCTATGATTGAAGAGATGAAGTCTCTGGACAAGAATGAGACATGGGAACTTGTCTCTAAACCAAACAAGCAGAAATTAGTAGGATGTAAATGGATTTTCAAGCTTAAAGAAGGAATTTCTGGAGTTGAAAAAGCAAGATACAAGGCCAGACTTGTAGCTAAAGGATTTACACAAGTTGAGGGAATTGATTACAATGAAATCTTTTCTCCTGTAGTCAAACATGTTTCCATTCGGATCATGTTGTCTGTTGTGGTCAATTTTGATCTGGAATTAGAACAACTAGACGTGAAGACTGCTTTTCTGCATGGAACATTGGATGAAACTATCTACATGAATCAGCCTGAAGGATTCATAGAGAAAGGAAAAGAAGACAAAGTTTGTCTACTCAAGAAATCACTCTATGGATTGAAACAATCTCCTAGACAGTGGAATCACAAGTTTGACAACTTCATGAAGTCACAAGGATTCCACAGATGTATCGATGATCCGTGTGTTTATCACAAAGGATCAACAATTGATGATAAAGTGTTTCTCTTACTCTATGTGGATGATATGTTAGTAGCAGCAAAAGACTTGGAAAAGATTAAAATCTTGAAGAAAAGTCTAAAGAAGGAGTTTGAGATGAAGGATCTAGGGCCAGCAACTAGAATCCTAGGCATGGATATCATCAGGGATAGAAAGAAAGAGGTTCTGAAACTGTCACAAGAAAGGTATCTTAAACAAGTTTTAAGATCATTCAATATGGATGAATGTAAGCCGGTTGTGTCACCTGTTAACTCAGCAATGAAGCTCAGGAGCTTAACACAAGAAGAGTTAATCAGAGAGACACCACTAATGAGCGAAGTACCCTATGCAAGTGCAGTAGGGAGCCTGATGTACGCTATGATCGGTTCAAAACCGGATCTAGCTTATGCCATCTGCTTGGTCAGCAGGTTTATGGCAAAACCAGGCAGAAGTCATTGGGATGCGGTTAAATGGATCCTAAGGTATCTAAAAGGAACAACAGAAGTGTGTCTTACATTCACAAAGTCAGATCACATGAATATTGAAGGGTTTTGTGATTCAGATTATGGAGCTGATCTTGACAAGAGCAGATCAGTGTCAGGATATGTTTTCCAGGTTGGTGGGAACACAGTGAGTTGGAGAGCAAGTCTTCAGCCTGTGGTAGCTCTTTCAACCACAGAAACTGAGTACATGGCACTCACTAAAGCAGCTAAGGAGGGTATTTGGTTGCAGAAGATGTGTGAGGAATTGGGTTTCCTTGAGAAGAGTTTTAAGCTTAATTGTGATTCACAAAGTGCAATTCATCTAGCTAAAAACTCAGTACATCATGACAGAACAAAGCACATTGCAAGAAAATTTCACTTTATCCGGGACTTAGTGAACGATGGTTCTGTAAACCTAACCAAAATTCACACTACCCTAAATCCAGCTGATATGTTAACCAAGGGATTACCTGGTAATGCGTTCGAGAAGTGCCTCGTAACGCTCAAAGTCATCGCCTGATTTGAGCGAGGCATACTCCGAGATGGATCTGTTGGTTGGTCACCTCGGAGGAAAGAAAAAGAGAGAAGCAATTGTTAGGTTAAACAAGTTGCAATCTCAAAGGAAATCAACAAGACAAGAGATTTCAGATGGTAAAATCAGAAATCAAGGAGAAATTTCAGCTTGAAAAATCTGAAATTGCAGGAAGGTTTGAGAAAGTGTCGAGTGGCTTACTTGACACAATCAGGCAAGGTTTCGAATTCCTTGTGTTCTTCTTCATCTGCAAGGTTAAGGAAGAACAAAGATCAATTCGGGTTTTTACTCAAGAAACAAGGAGAGAGAAACAGATGAAGCTTACGAAAAAAAAAGCGATTTTTGTTTTCTCAGGTACCTATGCCTTGAGTGACGGCGGCGTTGCTCGCAGCGGCTTGGAGTAGCTCAGGCGGAAGTCGCAGGGAGGCGCCGGAATCAGCCATTAAAGACGGCGACGAGAAGCTTCAAGCTTCGGGAAGATCGGAGGTGAAGCTGGACCAAACGACAAGGTGGAGATTTGTGGAGTCGGTGTCGTCTTGGTCTGGAAATCGGTTTGGGACATTAAACCGAAGTCAACACAAGCTGGGCCAAAGCTGGGCCTTAGAAGAAATGAAGCCCAAGTGAAGATGTTTTGCTGTTCTATGTTCGTGTGCATCAAGGGGGACAATTTCCCAGAGAGAATTGGATACAAGAATTCTACTTGGAATAGGAAGTCTAACAAGATTCATATAAATAGAGATACAAGGCTTCACAATTCATTATCACCAACAACAAGAGAGCAAGAGAGAGACAAAGCTAGAGAGAGAGAGTTCTTGGTTAAGAGAGTTCTTGAGAGTTATTGTCTTTAAGGGCTTGGGGTTTCTTGTGTTTTCTTCTTCTTGTTTCTCAGGGTAGTCTTACGCTTGAAGCTTTTGTGAATTAGCTTCAGGTTGCTTTGTTTCTTTCATAGGTACCTACAAGAGAGAAACATAGAGAGCGTTAGATTGAGAGACAAGATAAGATTGTGTTGAAACTTATACTTCATATTCTTTAGTGGATTACAAGGTTCCGTCCTTGTCGAGACGTACTCTCCAGTTTGGAGAGGAACTCGTTAAAGATCTTGTGTTATTTAGTTCTTAATTCCGCAAAGCTCAAACCTAAAGAACTAAGGCTAATTGGTTTAAAACCTCACAGAAATGGTTTCCGCTGCTTCGTCTTTCGTCCTCAGCTTTTTTTCCGATTCATCAGAGCTATGGTCTTTGTGTTTTGGATTGGTATGAGATTGTCTTACGAAAAGTTGAGATCCCATTCAAACTTTGCGGTTAGACACACAGGTAATCACAAAAGCTTTGTCTAGATTTAATTGTCAACATATATTTAATGGTTTGACTTGGCTTATGAAATGATCAGGTGGAACTGGCATACTATAATCATGGCGGTATGCTTTCGTATATCATTCGAAGTTTGTGTAATGACTGAGTGAGTTTGATTTAAAACCCCTTACTCGTTTTATCAGAATCTGAATCTGATCCACTCTTCGTCATTCTCCAAATTGTATTGAATAAATATATTTGTTTTTTTTTGGTGGAACGAATAAATATATTTGTTTGACCAAAGCGCAGAGCTACGCAATGCTCTCAAAGGTATTGTGTTATACTGTTATATACTACCATTCTTTAACTAAAACTTTGAAGTGTCTTAAACAAGGAAACACACACAATTTTATTTATTGGTGTTAAAATTGTTACTTCATCAATAAGTTAATTCGGTGATAAAACATTTGTCGGCTCCACTATCTGGAAAACGTTTTCATTTTATAAAATATCGAACAATTTGCAATAAGACGGTTCTCTCTTCTTTTGACAGACGACAACAGATATCGAATTAAATTCTCCAATTCCGAAATTATATTTATAAAGAATATTTAATTCGAGATTCTTCTAGCAAGTGTTGAAGCTGGACCCACTTGTGGTTCTTATTACACGACCATTTTTAATTTTGTTTTCTTTTCTTTTAATAATGAATGCTCTTAATGGGCCTACACGGATTTGAGAGTTGCGCGTCCATTATACGCAAAAAGAGTAATTATTCTCTGCGTCTCACACCAATTAATCTAAACGTGAACCCTTCCCACTTGGTCACTAATTCGTACTTATCCATACACGTGTCTTGTAAAAAATAGATCTACGGCTACGATTTAACCGCCATAAAAAGAAGGTCAAGGTAAAAAAAAAGTCCTATAAATACAAACCTTCCTTTAGCCTTCTTCTCCCATCTATTGACAAAACAAAAAATCCAAAGACTCGATCGTCTTCTTCACGACAAACACCTTCAGGTATGATCTCGTCTTTCGAATTTTTTTCTCCGTTTCTTTCGTAGATTTGATTTCTTTTGTGTTGTTTTTGTTCTTTATTTTTATTTATAGGCAATTTTCATTCGATTAGTGTTTAGGTTCATTCGTTTTCGAATCGGATTGGTATGATTTTTGCGTTTTGTTTTCTCAATTGTTTATGATTTGGGTGCTGATTTAGAAGGAATCTCTGCAAAAAAAGTAGTGATATTCTCATATTCACGCGAATTTATTGGCTTAATCTAATTGTTAGGGTCTGAGAAGTTTTGATCTCTTATCTCCCAAATTGATATTGTTTAATTTGTTAATTGATTTATTTACGGCCTTTTCATATGTTACATAGTAATTTTTTTTTTTTTGGGTCAAAAAAAGTAATCAAGTAATACTATATGTGTATGTTTAATTGAATATTACGTTCTATTTGGTTATCTTGTTAAGTCATGCTCTGTTCTTGATTCTTTAATGTTAATAGAGTCTAGACTTGGTTCTTCAATTATGCTCTGTTCTGGATCGTTTATTGTTGATCGGGTTCTAAACTTGGTTTCCTTAATAAATTATTGCAGAGAGAATCGAAAAGCTTAAGAGCGGTTTCTTAGTTCCAAGTAACCAAGTTTACATGGTTGAGCTAGACATTCAGATCCCATCAGCATACGACCCTTTTGCAGAAGCTAAAGATTCAGATGCACCAGGGACAAAAGAGAACATTCACATCCGAATCCAGCAGAGGAATGGGAAGAAGAGCTTGACGACTGTTCAAGGTCTTAAGAAAGAGTATAGCTACGAGAGGATCCTCAAGGATTTGAAGAAAGAATTTTGCTGCAACGGCAACGTTGTGCAAGACAAAGAGCTAGGCAAGATCATTCAGCTTCAAGGTGATCAGAGGAAGAAAGTGTCTCAGTTCTTGGTCCAAACTGGGATTGCTAAGAAGGATCAGATCAAGATCCACGGTTTCTAATCGAAACGCTTTGGATCGTTTGATTTATCTACATATATACATGCGAATAATTGGTGTGGTCAGTGTTATCGATCATTAGGGGTGATTTTGTTGCTTTTTATTTTTAAAAAGCTTTGGTGTTTTTGTTGTTGTTGGGTTGAAAGGTGTGGGGATATTTGACAATTTGCAATGATAAGTATTTCGATTGTTCTAATTCTCATCTCTTCGTTTAGTCACCTGCAAAAGAAAGATAGTGAACGATATGTTGCAATCCGAAAAAGAAAAGTAGAAGATGATACTTTGATGGACTATTGAATGAGAGAAGAAGCTCGAACGTTTATAAGTAACTCTTTCAAGAATTGGATGTGTCATATACGATGTTTGAGAAATAGATACTGGGAAAAAGATTGTTTATTGTAAGGTTGATAATGGATGAGAGTAAAGCATCCAAGAAGAGATAAATTGAAAACAAGATATACATTTTTTAGTCACCAACTTGATTTGGCAGAAATAGTGAATGGGCTTATCTTTTAAATATTTGGGCTTAGTTAAGCAGTTTGTTCAATTATCGCAAGCAATTAAAGCATATGGAAGAGCGTTGAATAACATACACGTGCTTTTCACGTGATACTCTCAAGAAAAGAAGAAACTGTAAAGAACACGGAAGCATAATAAAAGCAAAAATAATATCTAAGCAAAGATATTATTATCATCTAAAAACTAAGAGCCCAAAACAAAACCAAACCAAACCATTAATTTAAAACAGCACAGAGAAATAAGGGTTCTAACCAAATCCACAAATCTTTTTTTGCTGTAGTAATTAAAAATTTTTAGGCCCTTTGTTTTGCTCTCAAATGTTTTTGTCTTTTTCGAATTAGCCCATTTTTGACTCGTTAATGCCACAGGAAGAAAGCTGAAGACAGGGAGAAGAAAAATAAAAATCGCCCAAGGTCTGTATTTTTTTCTCTGTCTTCTATGTGTGCTTACACAGAAATTGACGGAAAAGTTCAAAGCTTTTGTTTCGTGGGTCGTTGTTTCTTTTTTTTTTGGTTATATTGGGTAATGATACTTTGCGATGTGTCTCTTCACTCGAAATTGCTATATTTTGTTGCTTGTGTGTTTGTTGATTAGTGGTTTGATTTTGAGATAATTTGTAATTAGAAGTCCTGATTTAAGGGTTAGACATGGTTGCATGTTCGTTTAGATTACTGGATCTTATCTGCATAAATCCCAAGTTTTTAGTAGAATGTGTATAAATGACATTTTATTATCCAGATTATTCTCGGATTGTGAAAGTTGGGTTTTTTTTTTTTTTTGTTTAGAAACCAAAAAATGGGTTTTTATTTTAAAATGTTGGCGTTTGCTATTTCAGTGAAATTTCACAATTTTGAAACTTGTTTTGGTTTTGGTTAACATTTGTTTAGAACATTTTAGGGTATCTTGTATGGTGGGCTCTGGTGTTGATTTGTGTGTATTGATGATCCTTACTTGCATTGTATCTCTCAGGGGAATAAGTCCAGAGAGGGTTTAACACTAATTACTGCAATATCAAAGCTTTGATTGAATGGAGAAGGAAAGGCATGAGGATGACAACCACACTATCTCAGGAGACCTCATGGCGAAACGGAAACGAGGTCGTCCGAGGAAACACCTGAAGCTAGAATCTAATGAGCAGTCTCTTGGTCTTCCTCCAGGGTTTAGCAGGAGTCAGCAGCAGCCTCGCCAGAGGGACGATGACGAAGCTATGGTTGGACAACCGATTAGTGGCGTGATTGAGGCGACATTTGAAGCCGGGTTCTTGCTTGCGGTTAAGGTTGGGAATTCAGATAACATGCTTAGAGGTGTGGTGTTTAAGCCTGGTTGCTGTGATCCTGTATCAGTTGATAACGATGTTGCTCCTGATGTTCCAATGATTAGAAGAAACAACGATGTGATGCACCATCAAGGCTCGGCTAAAGGAGGTCGGAAATCTAGATTCCGGGAGAAGCGTGGGAATAGTGTTAGAAGCAGAGCATTGGTTCCTGTCCCGATTCAGCCTGCTCATCCGACAATACCCAAGAATCTTTTGGTTCCCGTCGCGCTCCAGCCTGTCCATCTACAGAATGGTGGCGGGCGCGTCCCAGTCCACCATAATCCTATGCAGACTGAGATCAGGTCTCAAGCGAGTGGAGCGAGTAACGGCAAGCCATTTGAGACGCTGCTTACACAGGTGATGAATACAGGTCAAGTCGATCACATGGCACATTCCATTGAAGCCGAGTCAGATGAGCAAGCTCTGTCTATTGAGCCATTGCAGGCGATACACCCAGTCCATCCAGTACATATGCCTAAACCAATGCCGAGTTACGGACGAGGCAAGATGACAGAACTTCTTCAGGTAATAAACCTAACCATACCAATGATTTTACTCCATGTTTACTTTATTTTCTATCTACAAAGTTTCATGTTTGATTTGTCCTAGGCCGTGCAGGAGAATGTGAGAGAGCCCCATTTTTCTCAAGGACAATGATATACTGAAGATTATTTCTTCTTGCAAAACCCTTAAGAGCTTCAAGTCTGATTCAATCTCATTGTAATCAGAAATAGGAAAACAGAATCTAACTACTGTCTAGCTTAAAGATGTCAGCAAAAGTACCGTGATTCGTTATATAAATGCTCATAACTTCCTCTTTTCAGTTTTTCTTTATCTAATAGTTGTATATCATCAATTAGAAACAAAAAGAAAAGAGTCAAAAACAACAGATGAATCTTTAATTTCAACTATGGATCAAAACCTTTATAAGATAGCCTTATTAAGCTGGGAGGCAAATAATAAGGTAATGAAGAAGAAAACAAAACTTTCTATAGAAACTTTGTGCCATAGAAACCATTAGGAACTGGAATTGGCATGGCCCTGTTAATAGGAAATGGCGGCTGCATAACTGGAATATCGGTAGGCATGACAGTGTAAGGCTGATGTCCACTAGCTGCAAACGGTTGCGGAGCATATAGCTGCTGCATTGGTTGACCAGTTGCGATTAGACCTGTATTTCCAAAATAAAAATGATTTCTTTAAGTGAGAACAAACTCTTTGGTCTTAACATGAAACCATACGTATAAAAAGAAGAATGTTTTACTTTGATGCTTTGGATATTGAAGCTGTTGCGGAGAAAAGAGAGGACGAGAGGGTAACTGTGGGTGATGTGGTGCTCCTTGAACCAAATCCTTATAAGAACATAAAAGGGAAATTGATTTGAGTTTCTTGTTAGCAAATAAGGCTAATGTAATTATTGTTTGTGTTCACAAAATAACAATCATTTTGAGTTCTTACCTGAGTAATTGGTTGCATATACATAAGCTGTCCTGATCTCCCAACCATCACCTGGAATATACAATTCAATTAGCCTTTAGAAGCTCATACACTAAACTCAATTCTTATAAACACTTCTTTTTTATAACATAAGTGAGAATATGGTGCTGTTAAAGAAATACAACCTGAGGATTGGGATTTACAAGCATTGGTGTGGCTTGAACAGTATGGTACTGAGTGGTGAATCTATGAGGCTGTCCCCTGTTAATAGCAGGTCCAACCAGCTGTAGAAAAATGGCTTCACCATTATAAACAAATTTGATAGAATAATAGTAGAAAGTAACAGGGGGCATTAAGCTATCAATATCATCTCATGTCCGAAGATGATACTCTATTTCATAATCTGGTTTTTGGCATTTCAGCCATTTAAATACTTAGAGTTAAAAGGAGCTAGAAGATGAACAAAGGTCCCTCTAAAAATGTGATATTTAGAGAAATAGAGAATCAAAGATAACAAATTTCTGGTTGAATTCTTACATGTTGGGGAAAATGAGATCCACCGCCAGCAATTCCAGTAGCCAAATTAGTGTAGGGAACAAACTTGGAAGGTGAAGATGCATGAGTCAAGAAAGGGCTGATTCCAATTTCTGGTTGAAGAGCTTCAGGAACTGGTAACATAGGAGTATTACTTGGCACATAACCCATATTTGCAACAACAGGCGTCATACCAGCATGAGTTGATGTAACACGTTTTGCAAGAGATGGAGAAAAAGTCTTTGCTCCTGGATTCAGCTTAAACTCCTGGATTTCAAAAACGAGTAACAAATAAAGTAAGATGGAATAATGCATGAGTCATCAAACCTCATAACCAAGAAAGGCGTATCCCAAACTAACTTGTTAATATAGTAGCGACTAGCAGATATTCTGAATGTCAGAAATCAGTAAAAATTCTTTATTACCTTAGCCTTTTTGTCAGGGTCTGTTGCCTGCGTAGGTAGTAACCTATTTGTAGATGCCACCAAAACCTGACTCATTTCTGAGTTTTCATCCATAGTTGTGCTCTGTGATGATGAATTTTCAGTTGATGAGGGCCTTTCTACAGCGCCGTGAAAACCGTTACTAGAAGGTTCCGGCGTAGTTTTCTCTTGTACTATCGGTTTTACACGTTCAGACATGTTGTCCACTGTCATTATAACACGTAGATGAATGTTGAGGATACACATGTCAGAAAACATTTTACTGTCATAAGGATGCAGAACATCATGGTTATGTAAGTTAAATAAAGGGAAAGCTTTTCCAAAAATGGAACTCACAGCGAGAACTTGAGTTTTGGGCATCAACCTGCAGTTGGCAAATACAATAATAAGCAACTGCTAAGCAATATATTGAAAACAGTTTTTGTTAAATTTATCTTAAACTATTTATGTGCAAGACTAACATTATCCTGCCTATGAACGTCAGTATTTTGTTTACTGTGCTTCAAAACGCGGGCTCCTGCCTGTCTGTCAGCAAAAGAATACACAAGAATCAGAGAGATTACCTATGAAAACTCTAAAATTTGATATGTCAAACATAGAAGTAACTAGAGCAGCACTGAACACAGAGAGGTTTACTGTAGCCAGTAAACTAGACTGCTAAGATTGAGACATAAAGAGAAGTTTATTGACATCTTGCCAATATTGGACAGAGATAAAGATTTTAACAGGAAACTAATTGTATACCAAAACAGTTTACTGATGATCCATACCGTTGATGGTTCAGAGAGCTTGGATGATGTTTGTTCTGCAAAAGAGGAAGATGGGAAAAGTATCAAGACAGTGAAAACATAGAAAAGGACTCACTGTAAAGGCTGAAGTGAAACAATATGACAAGAATTTTAACTAACGAATCTATACAAGGCATCTAAGTTAATGTCTACCCGTTACAGAAACCGAACACCGTGTGCATAACTCTACATTCTACTAAATAGAGGCTGGTTTCACTTCCATCTTGTATAGGTTCCCAGTTCCCACCACACGGGGAGAACTACATACTTAAATTCCACAATAGAGGAGCATAAAAAGAAGACAAAAGCTACCTGTGAAACACTAATCTCATTTCTTCTCCCTGATTCTTTCATGGCATCTGCGGAACAACTTGGTGAAAGACCCCTCGGTTCTTGATCCTTCCCAGATGTAAAGGTTCTTACTTTATTTTCCAAACGACTTTCAAGTTTGGCGGAATTCCTGTTTCAGAAGTTAAAGAGATTAGCACAACTTTCCTGTGCTTTACAAAGCCATATATAATAAATCTAAACAAAACTGATGACGTTTAACTTTTGTCTGAATATGAACTTATAGCAAATACATAGATTACCTTCTACGATTACCGCCCCTTTTGTCATTGCCAGAATTCAAGGACTTATTAGCAATACATGAACGAGGCTCGGAAGGAAACTCAGCCACGGCCGACACAACATTTTCACCCTCAATCTTGCCTGCAACATTAGACGGAAGCGAGACTCCCTATGAACAAAAACCATAAGAATGTCACATATACTGGTGTAAAATGAATCTCTAGAAGTAAAATAGTCATAGAAAAGAGACCAACCTCCGCAACAATTTGAACAATATTGGAAGACAGAATAACAAGTGTCTCCACAAGCTTTCCACTTGCTACATTCGATTTACTTGTTCCCTTTCTAGTAAGTTTTGCATTCTTCAAAACAATGCCTAATTCAGAAACAAACCAAGAAATTCAGAAACACTGGCAATAAAGCAATGAGTGACACCAATTTGAATAACCACAATAAGATTCACATCACCAATTAGGTAATGAACGGAATTTTGATTAAAAATCAAATCGCCACACCAAATTCGAAACAATTCAACCACCAAATTTCGTCGACGAAGAATACAAATAACCAAATTGAAAACCCAAAGGAAACGTACTGAATTCATTCTCAAGAGAGATGGTGTAGAATATCCCAGAAAAAACCGAGCCATCCTTGATGTGCACATGGACTTTCAAGCCAATGATGCACATAGTAGAGATTAACAGAGCTTCGTTCAGCGATGATGATGACGAAGGAGAAGAGCGTCGTGAGATCTCATCCTCAGTTTTCTTCGCGATTGCCATATTCAAATCAATTCGTTCAAAATTTCACACAAATTTGATCGGAAAATTCTCACAGCGATGATATATATATATATGTATCGCAACAGAGGAAGACGAAGACAAATTGAGATTTGAGAATCTGAAGAGATCTAGAGAGACGAGGGAAAACAAAAAGGCCTACTTATTGGGCCTTTATGTGTTCCTATTGGGCCTAGGTTAGTTTCGTTTCGTAATTAAAAAAAAAAAAAAAAACATCGTCATCGTTAAACCCTGCAGCTTGGCTGCTACAACGTCTTCTCTGTGAATTTGCCATAAATCTTAAAACCCTAATTTTGGTTCTCTACTGCAAATTCTAGCCTCTCAAGTCGTAAGCTTTTGTATCTCTGGAGCTTTAATTTCTGGGTTTGTGTCAAGATGGGTAGACCTAAGAAGACTAGAGGAATGAAGAAGCAGATGCGTCTCAATGAAGTTGAAGAGATCAGTCTTTTGAACAAGTGGATAGAATCACAGAAACCAGATTCAGGATCCAATCCACTTTCATTGGGTCCTCTTCCTAAAGATGCGAAGATCGGAAAGTTCGAAGACGGCAAAAACGGCACCGTTTTCTCGCGTTACGCAGGTGTCAGGAAGTTTGATCAGTTACCGATTTCGGATAAAACGAAAAGAGGATTGAAAGATTCGAAATACCAAAATATGACTGATATTCAGAGAGCTGCTTTGCCTCATGCTTTATGTGGAAGAGATATTCTCGGTGCTGCTAGAACTGGCTCTGGCAAAACTCTGGCTTTTGTTATTCCGGTAAAGTTTCGGTTTTTTCGATTTCTCTGAATCTCTTGTTCTATGTTCGTTACATTGATCATGGAGTTTTGAATTTTGGTTCTGTTTTGCTGCTTAAGATGGTCTTGGACCATTGAATTGCTGTGTGTAGCTTTTGGCTCTCAATCATGTTTGGTTTCTGATAGATGTTAATGGATGGTTGTGTGTTGTAGATACTGGAGAAGTTACACAGGGAGAGGTGGAGTCCTGAAGATGGAGTGGGATGTATAATTATATCTCCAACAAGGGAATTGGCAGCTCAAACTTTCAATGTGTTGAATAAAGTAGGAAAGTTTCATAAGTTCAGTGCGGGGCTCTTAATTGGTGGTCGTGAAGGAGTTGACGTTGAGAAGGAGCGAGTTAATGAGATGAATATTTTGGTATGTGCTCCTGGTAGGCTTCTTCAACACATGGATGAGACCCCAAACTTCGAATGTTCAAATCTTCAGGTATTGATGCATGTTTTCACTATCACTTATTTGAAGGGGAAATTACAGAATATATGGGCATTTTATGAACATTTAGAATGGTTAAACTTGCAAATAAGGATATTGTAGAACCACTACTACATCCCCTTTCTCCGTCTTTGTTTTTTCTCTGCTAAATGTCTATAGTCTTATTGTCTCAAAACCCATAATAGATGTTCCGTTTTTTTGCAGATTCTGATTTTAGATGAGGCCGACCGCGTTCTTGATTCTGCGTTCAAGGGGCAGTTGGATCCTATAATCTCACAGTTGCCTAAGCACAGACAAACTTTGCTTTTCTCTGCGACCCAAACAAAGAAAGTCAAGGATCTAGCAAGACTCAGTTTGAGAGATCATGAGTACATCAGTGTACATGAAGAGTCGGTTACAGCTACTCCAACTAGCTTGATGCAGACTGTGATGATTGTCCCAGTTGAAAAGAAACTAGACATGTTATGGAGTTTCATCAAAACTCATCTTAATTCCAGGATTCTTGTTTTTCTCTCCACCAAGAAACAGGTTAGATGATTTTACCTCTCTTCCTCCTTGAATAATAATCATGGAGATAGTTTGTTCACTTTCAGTCTGCTACATTTCTCTATCTTAAGATTGATAAAGGAATCACCAATTTGACAGGTCAAATTTGTTCATGAAGCATTCAACAAGCTCCGGCCTGGAATACCTTTGAAGAGTCTTCATGGAAAAATGAGTCAGGAGAAAAGGATGGGAGTGTACTCTCAATTCATTGAGAGAGAATCAGTTCTCTTTTGTACTGATGTTCTTGCTAGAGGTCTTGATTTTGATAAGGCTGTGGACTGGGTTGTTCAGGTATGAATCCAAATTCAGAATTACAAAACTCTATGATCTTGTTGGACTGAAGTGTGATGTCATCATCAAATTTATGTTGTAGGTGGATTGTCCTGACGATGTAGCTTCTTATATTCACCGAGTTGGGCGTACAGCTCGTTTCAATACTCAAGGGAAGTCGCTTCTCTTTCTGACACCTTCGGAGGAAAAAATGGTCGAGAGATTGCAAGAAGCTAGAGTGCATGTAAAACTCATAAAGGTAGTAGATCTCGTCCTCCATTTTTTTAGAGCCTCTACTGTCGTAGAAAATCTTGCTCGGTTGTTTGACTTGAAAGATATTTCTTCACACAGGCAAACAACCAAAAGTTACAGGAGGTTTCCAGACTCTTGGCTGCTTTGTTAGTCAAGTATCCAGATCTTCAAGCTGTTGCTCAAAGAGCCTTCATCACATACCTGAGGTCCATCCACAAGAAAAGAGATAAAGAGATTTTTGATGTGACGAAGCTGTCGATTGAAAACTTTTCTGCTTCACTTGGTCTGCCAATGACTCCCAGAATCCGATTCACAAACCTTAAAACGAAGAAAAAGGGGGTCTATGAGAGTTCGATTGCTATGGAGACTGAGAATGCACAGGACAATGGAGCACATCTAGTTGTAAAAAAAGATCTTCTTGGTGAAGATTTAGAGGAAGAGGATTTTGCTCTCAAGCCACATGGAGAGGGCAAAGAAGTAGAAAAAACAACCAAGGAAGAAGAAGTTCCCATGTATGGTTTTCATATTCCATTAACTACTGTTTCATTCATTCCATCCAGTCTTTTCATGCTTATTTATGTGTATAAATTCCTTTGAATTTTCAGGCCAGGAACAACTCGGGTTTTGAAAAACAAGAAGCTGAAGATCAATCCACACAGGCCATTTGGGTCGAGGGTTGTGCTTGATGAGGAAGGCAATTCAATGGCTCCATTAGCAAGTGTAGCTGCCGCAACAGGGACTGAAGTAGCCCTTGATGAAGGTAAAAGGAACATGAACCTCAAGTTAACATCAAGTCCCTATTTATTCTGTTCCCACAACTAGCAATGAATCAGTTTTTACAATGCATATGTGGTTTTTGATTTTTACAGAGAAAAGGAAGGATTTCTATAAGAAAGTGGGAGCGGAAATGAGGAAAGCCGATGCTGAGGACAAGAAGGTCGAGAAGGAAAAGAGGAGGGAAAAGAGAATGAAACAGAAGATTAAGAGGAAGAGAGGAGCCATGGAGGATGAAGAAGAAGAAGAAGAAGAAGAAGAAGAAGGAGGAGAAGGCCAAGATGGTTCTGGATCATCAGAAGAAGAAACAGGAAGAAACCGCAAAAGAGCGAAGAAAATTGTTGTTGACAATGAAGAAAAGGGAGGAGGAAAAATCAACACAGATTCTATCTCCATAGCTGAGCTTGAAGAAATGGCTCTCAAATTGATAACGCAATCATGAGATTTCAATAGACATTTTAAAGCTTATTCCTGTGTAGTTTATCAATTTGGTGGAAAATTTTGTGATTTACTTCCACCAGTGGGATTTTGTACTTCTGTTTTTCTCTATACTATGAAGAAAATGATTTGCATTTTAGCCTATTTGTGTTATGAAGAAGAGAATTTACTTACGTACTTCATAAAATTCCATATTATTCGGTTCTCATCACTTTTGGCTGTAATCACATAAGTTTAAATTGTCTGTTTATTACTATATTTTCTATCAGACCCTTTAGTATTATTTAAACTTAAATATGGAGTGCACCAAATCTTGAAGATCATTTATAGGTAGGTTGTCACACTGGCAAATGGCAATCCTATTATTTTTGGATAAATTTTTTCAAAAGAAAACAATATAAAGTTTCAACATTCAGAAAACAATATGTTCATAGCAAATCCAAGATTTGACCCATCTGCAAAATAAAACTCACACCAAATTGAAAAGAGAGAATGTCACTCTTAATCTAAAAGTCCTAATAAGACTCAATGACTCATATTTTGTTCCAAGACTTTGGTAGAAAAAGCTGATGTTGATCTTTTTCACTGCATTGGGAAAACAAAAATGCTAAGAACATATTCACATGTCGTAAATCTTGAAAAATATGTTATTTGCTAAGTGTAATTTAGTTACCTGCCGTTGCTGCTGATAGTTGCCGTAGCCACTGTAACCACCACCATAGAACGCATTAGGATCCTGAGGTGCTGGAGGTGCGTAACCATACGGTTCATAGCCACCCTGTGGCTGTGGAGGGTATCCATAGTATCCACCACCGTTCCATTGTGCTTGATCAGGCTGCGACTAAAATGTTTTAAGTTATGATTTTGCTGATAATATCACTATAAAGTTTTAAAGGTAGAGATTTGAGAAATGGAGGGAGAGAAAAGAGGTAACAAACCAACCTGCTTGTTAGGACTACGTCCCCATGAAAGACGGATGTTCTGTCCTCCTAATGGTGATCCATTTAGAGCCGAAAGTGCATGCTCTGCAGATGCCCTGAAGCATGAGAAAGAGAATAATGAAGTATACACGAAAAGAATGAAACGGGTTTGTAATCAGGGTATTGGCTGATATCATGTTTTATACCTGTTGGCATATTGAACGAATCCACAACGTTTTCCTGGGGGTATCTTCACATGAACTAGTTCCCCAAATTGACCAAAAACTGACTTTAATTCATCGTCTGTAACGCTAGCATCCAGAGCTCCAACAAAAATCTGAAAAAAAAAAAAAACGCATTAGGCTTTCAGTCTAGCAAAAAAAAAAAAATCAAACTAAAGCTTTTGGGGGTAAGAAAAGAAAACTAACTACATACTGTTGTGTTATTTGGATCGCTATCTCCAGGATTTCCTTGAGTGTTTTGATACATAGCTGCCAAAAAAACAGAAGGGTGAACTTAAGAGAGAAGACTATAAAAATCCTATTGATATAGCATAAAACCCACTCAACATGGTGAAAGAACTACAAGGAACAACAGATATTCACTCAAAAAGCGTTTGCAAAAATCATTCACATCAACACCTACGAAGATGCCAGCAAAGAAACCAAACAACAAACAGTTCAAAGATCATGATAAGGAGAATCTGAAGTCAATACACAAATCATTGAGCACAGATATCAAACGTTAAGTTACTGTGGGACTTAACACCCAGACATAGTGGTAATCGGAGCATAACTCTTCACCTACATTCAAATTCCTTCCAATGCTAGAAGTTTAAGTAAGCAACTTGCAGAACAATGGCTTGGCCAAGTTTCAATATTATAAATCTAAAGAGGAAAACTATGTTGAAAAGAAAGAAAAAGACTTGCAACAGTCTACTTAGAGAAGAAGTATTAACTTCAAGGTAAGGAAATGAGCTACTGAATATGAAAATAATTAATTTGAAGGTAAAAGGCTCAAAATAAAATACGTCTAAGTGATAAGTAAGGAACTAAAAAGTAATTTGAAACTGTAGGCTAAAAACAGCCACTTGTATGTAACTTTTTCTGATAACATAACCAACTGACCTAAATGAGGCCACGCAATAAGGTGGTATCATTTTCAGCTGAAATCAGTTCCAGGCTCCCCCAAAGAGAGCCACTTGTTCTCCTGCTTTAAGACAACATCAGCTGATTTTTATAAGTTTTTGGATGCTTTATGATATCAAAATTCATTCAAGTGTAGAAAGGCAAAAACCAAAAGGAAAAAGAGCAGATAAATTCTCTTAATCTTTGAGCACCAACTTAAACAACAAACTTCACCGATCAGAAAGACATACATCAACCAAAAAGACACTCAACATAGAAGGTGAAACACAAACAAACTTCATATCACCATTCAACATACTCAATGGACACGATTCCTAAGAATAAAACATACCTGGTTGCATTGTAAGAGGATTCTTATTGGCAGCCGGACCAATGCGCATAGGCCTGGTTGAGCAGTACTGACCATTCATCTCGTTCATGGCACGCATCTGCTCACTTTCGTCCGCAAACCTGACAAAACCATAGCCCTTGGACCTTCCAGTGGTCCTGTCAATCACAACTTTTGCCCCCTTGACAGACCCATACACATTCTTAAATGTTTCAGTCAGCATGTAGTCAGTGACCTCAGGAGCCAGGTCACCTACGAAAATTGTGTGGTCAGGCCCTTCAGTCTGGCGTCTCTCTCCAGCCCCAGCCTGAGCCCAGTTCAACCTAAAAGTCTGTTCACCACTCGGCATTGGAGCACCATTGTAAGTCTGCAAGACCCGCTCAGCTATAGAATGGTTGGCAAACTCTATGAATCCATAACCTTCACCTTGTCCGCTCAGCTTATTACGAATGACTTTAGCTGATTGCACCTGAAACCACAAATAAAAAAAACCAAACCTTCACTAACCTTAGGAATTGAATGAAGTTTTCTAATACTAAGCTTAACCTAATCGAAGAACAATAAAAAAAAAAGACTGTTCTTTTCAATTTTCGAAACAATTTCCCAGGAATTTCATTATCAAGCATGTTGAATTACCTCGCCAGACTGGGCGAAGACATTCATGAGATAGTTCTCGTCCATCCATGGCTGCAAATCTCCGATCCACAAGGACCGGATCTCGCTATTGGATCCTGGATTCTGAGATCCAGCTCCGTACTGCTGCTGTTGACCTAGTGACGCCGCCGAGTGCCTTTGCTGCTGCTGCTGCTGTTGCATCATCATCCACAACTGCTGCTGTCCCGACGGTATCTGCCCTGCTCCGGCGGCGTTTGACGGTGGCTGCTGCATCATTAACGACGGAAATAAAAACCTAACTGTGTCGTCACGGGGAACCGGGGAACAGAAACGAAATTGAAGCTCGTTAATAGTCTCGCTTGCTTTATATATGATGATTGATACGGTCTGTATCGTAATGTAGGCTTTTCTTATGGGCCTAGTTTTATTACTATCAGTTCAGCCCATTAGTTGTTGTACTTTTAACCGGTTAGATTTTGAACCAGAGTAATTCCGACCTTTACACTAACATGGTTAGTCCAAATAAAATTAAACCGAAATACGATTAGTCTCAATTTGGTCGATTCAGTCCGGTTTGGTTGGACCCAAGATTTGTTGTATCTGTTGTAATATTGATGAAGAAGTTTTGGTATACAGTTGAATTTGTTCAGGTTACAGGATCATTGTTCTGATCAAAGTTTCACAGAGTAACAACTTCTTCATCATTCCTCTTCCCTCTCCAGAGTATGATCTGCTCATCTTTGAACAATATGGGAACACATGGAACCAAATCCTGCAATTTTGATCACAACTGCAAAGATCAATCATAAAGAATCTCACAGAATATGACTAGACAAGTAGAACCCATTCAGAGCCTATACCTTTAGCTTCACACCGATTCGTTTGCAGTCACTCATCCCAACATGGGTGCAATCTAGTCTCACAATCTCTTCTGTTTCAAACTCCTCTCTCACTCTTCCCACGACATTAACATACACACCATTCCTAGCTGAATCAATACAATAAGCCAATGAAAAATGAGAAAAAAAAAACCAGAAAAATGACCAAGAACTTTGCGATGAATGTATTGCTTACTAAGTTTCATTAGGGCAGGAGAATGAAGCCCGCGATTTCTCATCTCTTTGGTCTCTTCAAATGTTAACCCATCGGCAACATTCTTTACAAGTCTTGGATATATCGGTGGATAAGGCTTCCACAACATGAGTGGTATGCTGGGATGATTCTTCGGATCATAATTCCTTCCCCGATACAAAACTAGAATGTTTATGTGTCTGTATACAATCGTTCCACCAGATTTTTCCTGTCAAGAACACAACTATAATCAGATTAGGATGAATACTTTCGAAAATTAGATCAACCGAAAGAAGAAGAAGAAGGAAACAGAGCCGTGTTATTGAGATCTAACAACAGACACCTCGAGGTGGAAACATATGTTGTCCATGTCAAGAGTTGGTACTCCCAAGCATTTAATCCTCACTGCCTCAGCTTTCTTCCAATGGTTATGAATGTCATCTATCATATTGTGAGTCACACCGCCTTTCCCTGAATACACCACACATAGTTAATAAAACAGTTAAGTTTTAGAAGAGACCAATCACAGAAAACACCACATAGTTGATAAAACAGTTAAGCTTTAAAAGAGACCAATCACATGAGTTACTCAAATGTTTCAAAGCTCCCATCTTAAATCTGACTATGTCACAAAACGAGGAAACAAGAATTCACAATCCTCATCAAGACCACAAAATCTACAAATGATATCAACATAAAGATGTAACAAAAAAAGTTTCTACCATTAATGGATCAGCAAAATTATGCTAACAAGATTCACGAAATCCCAGAGAAATGATGAGAGAAGCTCTTAACTTTGAAGCTGATTCGATTCATCAAACCAAAGAAAGTCTTATACATAGAAAACAAATTTAAAAGCTAAAACCTTTAGGCAAAAAGATTCAAAATACCGTTAAGATTGAGGAAGAAGATTAAACTAATTTGAAAGCTTAAAGCTTTATTAAAATGTTTATACCGAGATTGATCTGCCGTGAACAATCACTATGCCGATACCGTTCAACAAGCTCAGTCACTTCATCCTCAGTCAAAGCCTCGCCGAGAACTCTTGCTCTATCTTCCGCCCATTGGCTCTGATCAATCTCCGGCGAAGCCAGTGCGGTAGTCCCAGTCCATTTCCGGTCCAATCGACCCGGTCCAAATGGAGAAAACCGTTTCGGTTCACGGAATCCAATTGGTTCAATATCCGGGTTGGTTTCTGAATACGAATACCTAAAATCGAAAGGGAGGTCTGAAATCACCGGAATCTTCGGGTTATTTACCGGCTCCGACGACTGGTCGTGCTCCGTTTTCATCTTCTTCTTCTTCTTCTCTTTTGGAGGTTTAAAGGGTTTAGAGAGAGGCGAAAATGGAGGATCATAGTTATCTGTAGATACAAATCGAGCTCGGAGATTACACAACAACAAAAACGAATCTTTTGGCTCTTTTGCTAGAGTTAAGCTTCTGCGAATTGAAAGCATTCGGGAACAAAAACACTCACTCTTGAGCTTTTTCGCCAAGTGCTCTTCTCATAGGGTTTAATTTGGAAGCCTGCAAAAGTTTTATATAATTTTCTAATTTACATCTTGGTCCACATTTATGGAATTTTCATGCTCATACCCCAATACTTATGCCTACAACTTTGACGTAATTATTATCAAAATTAAAGAATCTTATATAGTTTCAGTTTACAATGTTACAACATCAAAGTCGTTTTTTTGTCTTTCAGATAGTTTTTCCAAAGTTCTCATCTTTACATCTCCTTTGATCTTCAACCATGGATTCGAAAACATTCAACATATTATCTAAACCTTTGGGATCTTCACCCATCTCTTTCATTGCGTATACAATACTCTCTATTGTCGACAAACATCCCGCTCTTGGCTGCCGTCGAACTTCTCTGTATAAACTTGTACCTTCCATTTCCAGCTTCACATGGCAACATAAAAGCTTCAGCCATGGATTCTCAAGGTACATTCTTCTTGCCTTCGACCACGTCCCATCAAGAACAATCAGATTCGTTACCTTCAACTCTTCTCTCTCTTTAAGATCATTTATCTTCACCGATTCTTCACTCGGGAACAACAAAGCTGATCCAGGCGGAACCTCGAGCTCGAATTCTCGCTTTCCTTCTGAGAACTTTGTTACCACAAACCCTTTTGCCAAGATATCCATGGCGACAGGAGAACCCAATATATGATCAAAACTAGGATCCTCCACACTGGTTTCGAGCATCAAAGAGTGTGAGACATTGCTAATGACACCTTGTTTCTTCATACAGAATCTAATCAAATCTTCTGATCTACTTTCTTCACAAGAACCTATCTTATCGGTAACCCACGAATCCCGACAAGAAATTTCACCCGAATGCTGAGAAAGACTCAAACTTTCAGCAAATTCCAAGCTTCCATGATCAACAAGCATCACATTCTTCTCAGATTCTAAGTTGTCCACATTGCCATTACTACCAGACTTTGAGCTATCATCAAGTTCCAAAGAGTAACCATTCTCTACCCTATAATCAGAATCCGAATGAATCGTGTCAACCTTGCTGCAACCAGATCCAATAACCCTGATTACAAACTCTGCCTCGTCGTGTACATCAAAAACGGTGGTCACACTAACATTCTTAAGCCCTAATCTAGCGATTCGAGTTGAATTAAGCGCGTGTTTTCTCTCGAGGCTGTGCTGAAGAATAGTAACACTCACCTGATTATCGAAACACGGAGATCGCATCTTCTTGCAGAGGCATAGCTGGGTAGGTTTGGAGCAAGAAGGGCAAGTGGGTCGCTTAGACTGCGAATCCATTCTTAGGGTTTTTGAAACCCTCACTCCCTGACACCGTATACAATCGCCGAAGTTACTTCGAAACAGGAGCAGCTGAGACCGGGCCTCGACATGGCCCATCATCTGTCCTGAATCGAAAGCTTCAAGCTTTGCTACTTATTACTTTAAGTTATTGTTATTCTGTACGAGGACGATAAGATTGAAATTAGACCCGTTACAATCCAGATAAACCAAACTAAACCGGGAGATGACAATATTAAAATTGAAGCTGATAAGGTTAGTTTGATGAGAAATGTGTTATTTACTTCAAAACCAGTAGTACCAAACCGTAAATACAGACAGAAATGGTGTGTATACAGGGTACAGAATCTTTTATACCAAAAGTAAGTTCAAGTCTTTCAAAAGATAAACCTTTTAGTTTCTATTGTGTGTGTCATATACAGACAGTTACATGATGAACAGCTGCTACAAACCTGAATGATATATATACAAACATATAAAGTAATTGTTGAGTTTTCAATGGTATTTGATTAACTTTCTCCTAAACACCAAACAGACATCTGAGGAAGATACAGTTGAATTTTAGCAGTTATCTGGTCTGTTGTACTTTGGAGGCAGAGAAGGACATTGTTCACTCATATGCGAGTATGGTTCCATGGTGTTGTAACCAGGAAGTTCCATTCTGTATTTTCCAAGTATCTGACAGTAAGGAAGCTTTACATTGTCATTGTCATTGCACCATTTAGGAAGACGACTTGCATTGTTCTCGAAAAAGTTGAGCATGTAAGCATCTTTGATCTGCAAGTTGAAGAGATTAATAAAACGGTGCATGCAGGAAGGGAAACAGAGACGGAGACTGTTTATTGGTTCTTACCGTGAATTCTGTGACTTGAATAGTACTAGCAAGTGGACCGAACAGGCCAGCTTCTTTGTACATTTCGAGGATGAAAGCGATGCATGAGGTTGATTTACCATCACTGTATATCCAATCGTCTTGTTCGGGTATTGCAAGTAATTTGTCAAAAGAGGATCCGCGCTTCTCTACTTCAACCAGTACATCAGAAAGATCAAGACCCTGCAATTTAGACCATGTTAGAAAAAAAGAGAACAAAGAAGGACAAGAAACAAAGTTAAATTATAGAAGTGAGAAAACTGTAGAAACATATACAGAAATCAAAGATTAAATAGTACAGAAGAATCAAATATTAGGACCATCTCTAAAGAGGATAAGCACTACGTAAAAATTTGAATCTATAAATCATGGAGATGTTAAGAAGTTAGGGTGATTAAGAAGCAAGAGATTGAAAGGTATATAGAAACAAGAACACAATTTTAATACCTCTGTTCCCAGTCGTTTGTTCAAGGCTTCATTCCACATGTTAGCAGCATACTCAGGCTGCATTTGGCTCCAAACAGTCATGAAAGATGCAACCTGAAAGAAAGAGAAGCTCAAATATAAAACAATTTAAAAGTGTATTCATTCATCGATAAAAAAATTGTGAGAAATGAAAAGAAAAAACCTACAAGATGGGAATCTAGAGGAGGCGGGTAGTTTTCACTAATGGTATCAATCCAACTAAAAATCAAATTGTGGTAACCATATGGTTTACCCTCCATGCTGCGAGCATATTTCCACGCAGCAGCAACGTCGAACTTAGCACGAACATCGGGATGCAAAGGTAGCAATGCGATCTGAGGATTTGAGTCATCCTTTGTTTGTTCAAATTCCCACCACTCCTCCCATGGTAATATTGCTATTACATCTTCTCCCTATAACAAAAGAAAAAAAACCTTCAACAAAAGAAATAATGTTGTATTTAAAACTTAACTTTAAGACAGCACTTTCAATCGTTGTTACCTTTTCATTTTCATTTCCTGACTCACCAACCCAAAGTTTCCCTTCAGAGTCTCTCAAGCAAACAGCGGAATGACCAGCATATGCCCCACTCACCCATTTCTCAAGGGTCTCAAAACCACCCCACCGCCCACGGATCTTCGAGATAGCTAAGAGATCACCGGATTGGATTTGATCAGTTGTAACATTTGTAACCCAAGGTTCAGGACGAGGTTCAAAATTAGCTCCCATATGCTTCTCAAGAAACGCGAGATTAGAGGTCTCCCCCCAACCAGTATTGGTAAAGAGGGGGAAAACATCCCACAGTGCTTGAAGTGTTCCTAACATCCCTGCGTGCATAAGGAATATTGAAACTCCTTTGTTCTTAACCTGATCCGATATGTACCCAAAACCCATAAAACAAAGTCAGATATTAAACCCTAAATGAAGAAACCAATAAGATAGCAACAGAATTTGAACAAAAGATCACAACAACTTACATATTCATACTCGGCTTTTCCATCCCACTCTGGAAATTCCACAGTATGCTGCCGCGAAATGAAGTACCAAGTCCATGTCACACGATATGGAGTTGCAAAGACATAAAGATCCATACAAGTCCAACTATGCGCCTTATCCGCCTTCACAAACAAACAACAACACAATCAAATTTAAGATTCATCGATTAAAAGAAGCCTCTCATCCCCTGCAAAAGAGAGAAACTACAGAACTAACGATTCTTGATAAAAAGAACTAACAAGACTGAGCAATTACTCCAAATGTAAGCCTCCAAGATATTCTCATAAAAACCAATCAAAATCCAAATTTGATTAACAATTAGAAAGCATTTTCTAAGAGTATCCACTAGAGAAAGAAGATCAGAAACAATTCGAAATCTTCTCCTAATTTCCCGGATCCCAAAACCCTCAAATTAATAGATGTAACGGTCAGCAATTGAAGTTTTAAAAGTCAAAATTGAAGAGGGGCCATACTTAACTGAAAAACGAATCAAGAAATAGGCAACATAAACAATCACAGTAACGAAAGAGCAGAATCGATTTCAATTTCAATTTCAATTTCAATTTCACCTTAATGTGAAGCGTGCCTCCACCAAACTCGCTACCAGACTTGTTATGGAACTCCAACCTAGCCGTGTTCTCATAAAAACAAGCACCTTTCCACTGAACGGAATCGTTCCCTGAACTCGCTGTTCCGATGAAAGTAGGAAGCAAATCGGCGGCGCCATAGAGAGAGTTGAGAATCGGCCACGAGACTTGTCTGGGCAAATGCGGAAGCAAATCGCGAGGATGAAACGGTGATTTCACTGATTCCGTGGTTGATACATTTAGAATCAGTACGGCGATGACGACGAACAGAGAGGGAAGCGAAGACGACGATGAGGAAGATGAAGACGCCATGTTCCGTTTTTGGTGTCGAACGTCTCTCCACAAATATTAAATCAAATATATTTATATTAAGAACAAAAACAAAATCGCTGGAGAAAAAGAAAAATAATAACTTCCGTATCAAAGTGGGAAGTTTTATTTTTTTGGAATTAAAAATCTACTAGTATTAATTTACAACGCGGAGATTTTTTGCTTTTTTTTTATCTAAAACTTTAATTGTCAACGAAAAATCTATTTCATATTTGCTTATTGGGAAAATTCTATAAAAAAGCTCCATCTATTTAATATTTGGCCGTTTAATACACTAATATTTTTAGTTGAAATAAAATACACCGTTTAACTATTTTAAGACAAAAAATATCTCATCTTTTTTTAGATTGGTGGAATCGAACCTTGGTTGGAATAAAAATACATTGTTTAACCACTAAACCGCGGTTAATTCTTAACTCGATTTAAGCATGTGCTGTTAAGAATTAACCGCAGTTTAGTGGTTCCATCAGTGAATTTAACGTCTGTTATGTAAATGGTGTATTTTTATTCCAACGAAAAAAAATTGGTGTATTAAACGACCAAATATTAAATAGATGAAATTTTTTTATGGAATTTTCCCTTTGCTTCTTTAGCAGTTTATTTATTTGCAAAAACATAAAGATTTTTAACATTTAAAGGCCAGAAAGTTTGCCATGTTTTCTATGCAAGATCATGATAATTTTGAGAGTTTCAACAAACAAGAAGGAAAGCCTAATAATCGGTGTGATATATGACTTTTGATTGTGGAGGCTACCAACAAAGGTAGATGGAATCAAATTGGGAGAAAACTGAAGTTAAAATATTTTAGAATGATTTTTGCACAAAAAAAAAAAAATTTAGAATGATATTGATACGAAATCCTATGTATTATGTCAATATTTCAAAAATGTTCTTTATACTGACTTTGTAATTTCGATTTTGATATCAATAAAATTATTTGCTGAAAAAAAAAAATTACAAAGTTGGAAAGCAAATGCATCGGCTTTGGTGTCCGCCTAACGAAAGGTTCTTTACTTCTATCTAATCTGACAACCATATACATGGTTGTCAGTGACATAAAAGCGTATCCAAAGTTAGCCACTTATGTACCATTAGACATCTTGCATCTCGCAACAAAATCTCCGCGATAGAACATCACTGACTCAATTATCACTGTGTGATATATATCTCTTAAAAGAATTGTTTTGTGCTAGAAGTCTGTAATATACATCATCACGAACACAATGACATTTGCTTCAATAGGATGATATTGAAGATGGTACAACGCTTCTTCTAACCTTTCAAATGGCTTTTTTTTGTTCTATTTTATTAGATTTTTTTTTAAGTTTCCATGCATAATTTATATTAATTTAATTGTTTATGATTATTCAAAATATGCGGTTTTCTCTCGATTGAATGAATTTTTAATAAAGAAATAAAAAATATATTTTTAATTTTTATGGTTTTAACCAAAAAATCATATATAATTTAGTTTAATTTTTATTAGGAAATGACTATAATGTTGTTGAGTTATGTTTAAATTTTGTACAATTTCATCTTTAATTTTTTTAGTACATCAAAAACTCATTGTGTTATTTTCTTAAGCTACATCTAAAAATTATAAAGATGATAATTGCTTCTTTATTTATAACTATTTATGAATGTATTATAATCTTGGACATTTATAACTATTTATAAAGATTATAATATTATAGTTTTTTTTTTTCTGGTCATCAGCGATAAACAACATGATCTACAAAACACATAATACACATATTGACGAAAAATAACTTGGCGTACACCACAACATACAAAATTAACAGAATTTGCCATCTTCTTTTTCTATTTCCAATTCCTCTATCCAATGTCATCATCTAATTACGTTGCGCCATCAATGATCTAACGTATACATACTTGAAGTATGTTCAATGGCGTGCAAATTTTAAATATACGTTGCCGTTTCTTCCATTATAAATATACTCCCCAAATTTTAAAATTACAAAAAAAAAAAAAGCGAATTTTCAAAGCAACAAAATCAAATAATCAATTAACGTTATCTAGGCGTTGACATGGTTATGTACATAGTCAGATATCATGGCAAATTAGAAACTTTGTAGGCTATCTATAATCTGTTTTGATTTGGTTCGGTTTAGTGAAAGGGCAGTGAATAACATTATCCAAACCAAACCGAAATTTGAAATGCCTACCTCTGGCTTTACCTTCAAAAAGCAAGAAACTGTAGGTGGTAGAATCTCACGAGACTACAGTTTCTTGCTTTTTGAAGGTAAAGCCAGAGGTAGGCATTTCAAATTTTGGTTTGGTTTGGATAATGTTATTCACTGCCCTTTCACTAAACCGAACCAAATCAAAACAGATTATAGATAGCCTAAAAACTAAAAACAGAAACTGTAGGTGGTAGAATCTCACGAGACTAAAAACTAAAACATATAGAATAAGAGAGAGAGAACCCTAGATCTGAGAGTTCGGCTGCCTCTCCGCCGTCCGGGGCTTTCGCCGGTGGTGTGAGAGGGCTCAATCTTTTCTTCTTAGTTTGCTTTCGTAGTTTGTGTTCGTAGGGTGGCTTGCTCTCTGAATCCGGGTGTGTGAAGGAGGAGCCAAACGTCGATCTGAGTTGAGGAGGCGGAGGTCGACAGGAAAGAGATCTCGGCGTTCCTGTCTTCGGGAGTGGGTGACGGCGAGATGGCGACGCTTCATAGCGCCGGATCTGGGAAACCAGATCGAGCTCCTCCGATTCCTCTGTTTCCTCCCGCCGGAGTTCCTTGCCGTTCGGGGTAAGTCAGCAAGCCGCGTCTTAGTGTCTACCGGAGATTTCGAGTTGGATCTGAGGAGCCGGCGGCCGAGAGTTGAGGATTCCCTCAAAGCCGGTTTCTAGGCAGTCTATTCAAATCTCTGGTTTCATTCCGACGAGGACGCAAGACACCAAAGCATACGCGACATGGCCAACCCGGAGATGCACCGGGAGGTGAAGGTATACTAATCCGTGCTTCACTCTAATCATTAGGCGATTAGTATTTCGAGCTCAGCTTGGTTAATCGGGAAGGTCTATGGCTATGCTGGAGTGTCCTGTGCTTCTGTTGGGTCAGTCGGACGTGTTGTCCGTTTTGGGTTTAAGACCGGAGTCCGGCGATGGAGCGAGGCGACAAGGCATATCCAATGAGATCGTTCCGGCAAAGCACCGATCAGGTGAGGCTTACTAATCCGGGCTCCATTGTTACACGTTTCGATTAGTATCCTGTTTTATTTTGGGTAGTCGGAGAAAGCTCTAGATTTGCTGGTATTGCATCGCTTCTGTGGTCGGGTCAACGAAAGCCGGGAATTCTGAGCCTTTCTGAAGAAGCGCCCCCGGGTGATATTGCTATCGGGACATGTTCTACACTCCGATCAATAGAGTCTAATAGTATGGATTGACAGTGTACTTCGGAATAGGTTTTAGTCTCATCCGTGTTTAGTAGTTGCTCTCGTGTCGCATTTGGTTAATTTTAGTGGTTTAAGGGAGGACTTCACTCCGTTTTGTGGGGTGTTGTCTTTCCCGCTTGTGGTTAAAAAATGCATTGGCTCTCGATTAGGTAGTATCATATCCCACTGGACCCGCTTAGGGTTGCAGGGCGATACTAAAATCGATCCAGTGCATTAGGGTGAAAATCGTCGAGGTCAAATGACGTGGTCAAATGGCGTGTAATGACGTGTAATCCCGATTTGGTGAATGAATTAAGTTGTTGTTGAGCCAAAAAAAAAAAAAAAAAAAGAATCTCACGAGACTTTACAACAGCATACATTATAAGCAAACATTGTAGTTGTAAAATGTGGATTTCTTATATGTTGTAAATTTATGCGATGAAAAATGATTCTTGAGATATAAACTAGAAATATTTAAAGGGATATATACTAACTAATAAGATTTGTTTCTTCTTCATGTATATAACAACAACTCTTCTACTAGCTAGTATTACAGATGACAAAACACACGAGAGATAGTGAATTGTATTTGAATATGCAGTAAAGAAGAGTCGGTATCAGTTTTTAAGTATCAGTTCCATTGGATGCATAAACAGAAGAAACACACGGGAACCAGTACCGACGTTTGCCATCTTTATGCCCATCATCGATCATCGCAAGACCCTCCTGAGATAAGTATTGAAAACAATTGTGTTTCAGTACTACTAACATCACATGTACTGAAATAGCTAAATCCAACTGAGCTGAATCGAGAGCAAAAGACATACTTCTAATAAAGTTTCGAGGGCATCTATAACTCGACCAGATGTCCACGAGAGCCGTCTTTGAACCTCTTCCACAGTCACAAAGCCTTGACCCTGAAATCCTCAACCCATTTCAGCTATAATGCTTAAAGAGATGTTTTGGTTCTTCTTCCATATGTTTAATTACCTGAGCCAACTCCAAGATTTGGTTATGGTCTTTGTTTAACTCAGTGGGGACTGAGCGGACGAGCTTTTTCTTGCCAACCGTGATAACCTCGAATCCGCTACCCAAAACCTGAGGAATTATCAAGTCCAAGATATCAGCAAAGAACAGTTTAACTTGTCATTTTTTCTATTGAAAGATTACGAGAACACAATTAGGGATAAACCTTTAGCTTGCTAATAGCTCGAAGACAATCATCTTCGGTCACAGCTTCACGATCTTTCTTTCTTCTCTGACGAAGATTGTTGCATAGCTCCTGTAAACTGATCAAACCTCCATTATGTGACCTTGTTAGCATACAAACTTCAATTATCTGAACTCCTGTTCAATGAATTAACATGAGTGAATAGAGAAGAATACATCAAAATCCAAACAAGCCAATGATACAACAGTAGTACTAAACGTACCTAATTCATAATAAAAGTCACCAATTCCTAACAACTCAGCCCAAAAACCTTTGTTTGAAGCTAGGGGATCTACTCCAACTTTAGCACACATTTCATGGAATTGAGCTCTAAAGGCTGGATTTTTACGAATATCATTCTGCAACATTACGCAAAAACGTTTCCTTTTCTTCAGAACAAATTTAAGCAATGCTGAAATCAAAATTAGACTCAGTGACTGACTTAATCGGATGAATCAGACAGAACCTTGTGTTTACGAGCGAACTCTTCAAGCTGGGATCGGAAAGTGGAGAGTTGTTCTTTCATGAGATCAGTGCGTAGCTTCGCAACATTTTCTCCTAATAAACGGTATTGATCCTGAAAGATAGATTAAGATTATAATCGAGACAGGGACGATCAAATACGAAATTACAAAAGTTGGATTTAGAAGCAAAACCCTAGCAGCTGCAGCTTTTTGCAATCCTCCGATTCCTGGTCGTCGTCTCATCGTTTGATCTTCTGATTTCTCGTTCACCGCCGAGACTCGTCGGAAAATCTCATTTTCAACTATAATCCTCGATGTAAATTACTTTAAGTATATTTGATTTAATAGCTTTAACAAAAATATCAGAGTGGCGCAGCGGAAGCGTGGTGGGCCCATAACCCACAGGTCCCAGGATCGAAACCTGGCTCTGATAAACTTTTTACTTTTTTTTTGGCTTTTCCATCTGGGCCCAATTTCATTTACCCGAGGACATGGCCCAATTTAACTTCAGCCCAGTTTAATATTTACACTTTTGTACGTAAAGTTACATTTTCACTCTCTTCTCCCCCAAAGTTGAAAATTATATCGTATACCAGATTCAAACTTTCACAAAATAAATTTTTGATCAAACTCAGGAATTAAAAAATGTAATGTAATTTGGAAAGAAAAAATATATACTCCCTCTGTTTTCAAAATGTAAGATGATTTAGAATTTTCACACATATTAAGAAAGCATATTTAAAATGCATTATTTTTTGTGATTTACAATTTTCAACAACTCTAAACCAATAGTATTTAGTTATCTTTCTTGAATTTAATAATTTGTCATTAATTATACATAGAAAATAGAGAACATCTTATATTTTGAAACAAAAAAAAAAAATTTAAAACATCTTACATTTTGAAACAGAGGGAGTATTTTTTTTTTTGAACTGAAGAAAAAATATATATATATGGTATAACTTGGCTTTAGAGTAGCCTCTACAATAAACAAGACCATTTTAATTTTAATAAAATTTAAATCTGTTTAGTGCTGACTAAAAAGAAAGTAATATTCCATTATGCATATTTGGATTTAAGTAAGATTGAGAAGAAGAAAAATGTGGCTGTATATTCAGTATATAACAAATATCCACTATGCCCCAATTCCAAGCTGTTAAGAAAGTCAAAAACTGATGCCAAAAAAAATAAAATCCAAAAACTCTGATCTACTACTTTTCTAAGTGAAACTAAGCTTTGCTCTGTGGCCTATGATGCTGATACTCCTGTAGCTTCCTTGGGAATCAAAAAAAGAAACAAAACAGGTATATAAGTGCAAAACACTTGAATGGCTAAGCCCGTAAACATATTCTCAAAGGACCCTGAAGATATTCCCAGAAATGAAGCCAATCCTGCTCCCATGAACGACCCAACTGTGTTTCCAAGGTTGTTTATCGACATAAACAGCGCAAAGAGTGTTCCTTCGATCCCAGGAGGACATAGACGACCAGACAAGATCAAGAACGGCATGAATCTGCGATTAATTTAAGGCAAAGCATGCTAATTGAGTTTACGATTCTTGAAGGAGTGTTCCAGAGAAAATAAAGAAGGAAAAAGCAACGTACTTGAGTTGATTGATGGCATCACCTAGAGCTGATCCGAAGAGCACCATTGTCTTGTCTGAAACTCCGTAGCCCACATTTCCTCTTGATACTAGAACCATATCGAGGAGTATCGTTATAGACAGCCCGATGTGAGCAAACCTGCGACGATGATGTTTTGTTGATTAGATCACTTAAAGAACTAATGAGATGCAACCAAGTCTTGATGTGTGTGTGGGAGCATTTAGACTTACAAGAGAGACTTGCGTAGAGTCATATCTGTCAGATAGCGGTTGTAGATAAAGGTTCCAAACATGAGACCTAACCAACCAACAACACGAGCAGTTCCTAGGAAAGAAGCGTCCAATTGCAAGACCTCGGTTTGGTAATAGAACATGACTGTAGAGAGATTTGGCACAGTGATATGCGCAAGGAAAAACCACGCCATTGGTCTGGACAACCACAGAAAGTGAATGAGAAAGCAACACTTCAAGAAATTTCAAAAGTCACTATTTAAGAAAGCGTGCATTACCTCAAAATTATTGGTTGCTTGAACGCACGGCCCAAACCAAAAGTGGCTGCTTTCAGTGACTGGAACCATTGTGAAGCTAAGGACTTTGATTGTTTCTTCTGTGTCTCAGACTTTCCATTGGAAGCTCCTTTTTTACCTTTCTTCTGACCCTTCCTTCTTCTTATACTGGACTTATTTGTCTCTCGATAGTTATCATTGCTCATCTTGCTTTTCTCTTCAAACTCGTTCGAATCCAGTAGCTCAGGCAATGGTTCATTGTTAGCAGAAATTTCTTCAACCAGAGCACATGATAGTAATTGTAGCGCTGGTAGTACTGTGAAAAGGAGAAATATTGTTTCTATCTTCAAGTTGGATAATGCATAGCCTCCTAATAGACTACCACATATTCCACCCACAGCCATAGAAAACCATGAGACAGACTGAAGATCTCCAGCGAACGAGGCCCTGATAAACAATAAAAGAACATCTCAACTAATGAACTAAGTGCATTAAACTATGATCTAAGTGCGTATCTGAAACTTAAGACCATAGAATCTTACTTTTCAAGTCTCACTGCCTCCGCTATCATAGCATCAACCACAACATCAGCCATGGCTGATCCCAGGTTTTGTACAGTCAAGAAAATCATCAGATAGAGACTTGAACTTCGCGAGGTTGAATCTAAACCAAGCAAGAGCCATGGCACAAGAGAGAGCACAGTCGATATCACCAGATACGGCGTCCTCTTTTTCCCGCCAATCGGGATACAATCTGAGATGATTCTACAAAAATTCAAAAGAGAAAATAATATGTCATTATTACAAAGCTCCCTACTCTCACTGCCATTTTAGCTTGAATCGAGAAATTGGTCAAGACTTTGAGCTCATGAAAGATTCATACCCATATAATGGTTTTATGCTCCATGGAAAGAAGGCTACAGAAAAGACAAACTGAGAAGCTGATGGTGATAACTGAAGCCTGTCTTTGAGCTGGTACGAAACAGCTGTCCACACGAACGATCTAAATCCCTACACATGCAAAAGATCAGCAAATCAATTTGACTATCCTGCAAAAAAATTGCATTATTTAATAGCTAATCCTAAGTTTCTACATAATTAAACACCAATAGCATGAAATTAACCAAACCGATCTCAACAATGTATGGTGATCGTCTCAAAACCCACGAAAACAGAGGATAACGCGATAAATTTGATTCAATAACGTGTCAGAAGATTCCAATTAAAAAACATCCCCATATCAGAAGTTTCGAATCCCAAATCGCATTTGATTCAAGAGATTACGATTGATTTTGCGTAACTAGAACAACAACGGACAAATACGTTCTCTGTTTAATCAAATAATCAACAACGAGAATCAATCACCATTTCTGATTTTAGTTCAACGAGAATCGTCATTTTTCAGATGAATTACTGAATATAAAAGAAAAATGATCCAGAGATTGAAACGGACCTGAGTAAAGTAAATGAGGCAAACGAGCCACAGAAACGCGAGGCCAAACGCCGATCGCATCTGCTTCAACCAATGTATCATCGTAATCGCAAGAATTTACACAAACCACGTTTCTTAGCTTCTACGGTTCATCACAATATTCCCCTTCGTCTCAATCTCGAGTTCTTATAACGCCCATTTTTAATTTCCCAGATTTATGGCTTCCTCGTCCAGACAATTCAATTTCTAAAGTTGACTGACGCAAAGAATGACGATAGGGATAATTTCGTCTTTTCCATCCAACAAAAAGCCACTCATGCGTGAGACACGTTGTCTAACCTATAGTATTCGGACACGTCATATCTAGGACCCATTCAACATTAACTGTTCTTTCTCTCCCCCGTCACCGCCTTGTGAGACTAGTCTCTTTGACTTTGACTAAAGACTTCATTTCTGAACTTGTTGGATTCCATATAAGCTGCTCCATATTAACAGTTTACAAATCCAAACAATTTAATATTTTTACAGTATCCTCCTATTATTACAACTTACAAGGACTTTAAAAAGGTACAAAGAGTCTTTGAATCAGCAATAAGAAGGTGCATATTGGGGTCGATACACAAACGGTTTGACGGCATGAAAGTAACCGGAAGGACGGTTATAAGTGAATTTGATTCCGGTATTGGCCTGGTGTAGGCGGTTGCAAGGCGTGTGGAAGCTGCTTATGGGTCTTGCAAGGCAAGCGTCCCAACGTTCACTCTCTGGCATTGTCTCTGCAACTGTGTAGACACCTTTTGAGTTTGTGAAGGCTTGGTAGTTCACAACTTCTCCAGATTTGGTTATGCAGAGAACAGCAACCTCAGCTCCTGTAAATGTACACACAAGAAAGATTGAATAACAAAGACAACTTAAAAAACTGGTTATAAAGTGACAAAGTGTACATTCTACTAGCAGAAACGGTGATATGTCTTCATCTTCAATTCAACGTAAACATAGAGAACCGAGTGGCAAAGCGTGAAAACGAGACATATCACAGTCATTTCCAAGTCCCGGTTTTGTGTTTCCGACAAGACAATTAAGAATATGAAGCAGAGTGGAGAAAACAGTAACACCAAACTAATTACTAAGGTCTAGAAAAGCAAGAGATCATACAAACCAATACTCGCTTCCAAATTTGTTCATGTATGAAAAAAAAAAAACAAATATGAATCAGAAAACTTGACAAAATTTCACATAGAAGCATAACATAATCTGCAATAACCATTAACACTATTGGATAAATACAAAAAGTGCAGCCACAAACACATGGATGATGAACACACAAAATTTCTAAGTTCCAAAGAGACAAGAGATAATACAAACCAAATCGCCTCCACAATTGGTTCATGGAATTTAAAAACTAAATATAAATCTGCAAAAACTGCAGACACACACTTGCATAGATATGCACCACTTGCTCAAGAAAGAGGAACAAACAGTACCAACAAATGGTCGGCTATAAAGTGGCTAATAGACTAATCAGTACAACTAATCTAAGTCCAACATTTACAGTCAAAAATTGCAGTAAGCTGATGCTAATATATATATATTCACACCAATTTTGATGTGTGAGAATCCCAAGAAACAACTCCTATTCGAAATAAACAGTGATCACTCTAAAGAAATCCCTCAGAACTACAGAAGATGATTTACAATCCAAAGAATTCTACACAGTTAAATCCAAAGAATTTTCAATCGACCATCTAAAACTGATTAAAGAGAAGAGATAAAGCAGACAGAAAGATGAGACAAACCTTCAAGGATATGATCTTCTGGTCCGATTGAAGAATCACCACAGACATCACATACAACTCTACCACGAATCTCGCCAGTCCACGCGTCGACACCAGAACCTTTCAAGATCACAGTCATCACAAACAAACCCATCACGAAATTTCTCAACCGCGAATCCATGAAGGCGAAAAGGTCTAATCTTTTTGCGCTTCTCCCGAGAGACAAAAACACGGTGACTTAGACAAGAACTTGTTGCTAACTGAAATGGCCCGGAGACGCCTACTTCTACATTTTGTCGGTTGTTCTCAATGTCATAAACACTCTAACTAAGAAAGAGACTTTTAATAACTTCCGAAACGACTGCGTTTCAGATTAGTCTCTAAAATCATTTTGATACAATTAATTATTAAGGTGAAAAATGTGATAAACTCAAAGAATTTAGGGGCTTCTTATATAATTTTCATATTTTTCTCCTTTGTTCTCAAAAAGTAAAACATTATTACTCTGCAAGTCCAATAAAAATGATTCGAGCAATCTACTCTACACTGTAAACAAGGAACGTTGACTAGTCGCTGCTTAATCCATCACGCTCCACAAGAAACCTCAGATTTCAAACCCAATCAAAAGACTAAAGATTTGATTTTTATTTTTCCCCTTGTATGACCTAATCTTCAATGCTGTTCCTAAATCTAAATCCAGTTCGATCAAATACATCGTCGAGTTCTAAAAGTTTTTAAATTTGAAAAGGGTTTGGCTTTCTTCTGCTCATCAATTGATCGATTATAAATCGGTAAGCTTTTTTTTTGTGCATCCATTGTTTTTTGACATATTGAGATTTATTAGCTTGGATTCTTTTTAATAAGGGGAATTTGAGTTAGCTCTGATGTGATTTTGACCTATTTTTTCTGGGATTTGTTTCTTCGCTGTCAATGTCGTTCTCATGTTTGTTTTACTTCAAATCACTTGTCGTTAAGGTTTCTTTTTCCCCTTTTTCCCTATGTAATCTGTGTTTCCCTCTTGCTTTAGATTGATAGAGATTGATTTCGGTAGTAAAAGTTGAATCTTTTCTGTGATGACATTACACTGTTTAAAGTTTCAACCTTCTATTTTGATTCAATCTGATATAAACAAGTCTATATTACTAAACTTTTGATATTAATTAGTAAAGAGAACCAGTGGTGTAGTAATGATGTGCTCCAAGCTCTTATTCAAATGTGTCATGTCTAGTATCTGTAAATAACTTTGGATGTTTTTCTTCCCAGCTTATTAGTATGGTTAGTGTTTGAATCCGTTGGATTTAAACCATTCTTTTGCAGTGCTTTGATTTCATCTCTCTTTTCTTTTACATCGAAGTACTGGTTATGGCTTGAAACTGGTATACATGTTCTTGAAACTCATTAGTTTACTTTAGATATGGCGCAGTACACAATTGGTTTGTTCCTATAGATTGTGAAGAGCTTTGCAACATTGCTCATTTCACATTGGTGTGCTATCTATGGAATTCTCAGTTCCTCTTTTCTGCTTCAAAGTTTGCTAAGTTAGAAACTTGAGCTGGTAAAATCGTTTTGCATATATCCCAATTGGAAACCATGAATTCATCATCAAAAGACTGCAAAACTCTGGTTAAAAGTGGCATATTTGGATTGGTTTTCTGCTTTTTGGTATAATTAGGTTACTAATTCTTCTAGACTGATGCTTTGTTTGTTTATTGATATTTGTTTTTAGACCCGTGAAGCCGGACAAAACTAGAATTTATCCTCTAAGAGAGTCGCAGAGGCGAAAGAAAATAACAAAATTCATAATGGTTCAGAAGCTTGAACTGATCAAAGGTGGAGGAGGATCGATAAAAATAGGCGCAACAGGAACAGTCGCGACACTAATGACTCGAGAGCTAGACTCCATGAAACAGCCTTCGCCTCAGACTCCCACAACGAGACCCATTAGAACAACAATCCCTGTCTCAGTAGACTGTGGCACTTCTTCTTCAACTCCAAGAAGAACAAAACCAAGAAAATCATCAGACGAAGCTAGCAGCAGCAGCAACAACAACAATCTTAATAATGTTCGAACACCAAAGGGACACAATGCCAAAACCACTCATCAGCTTCCAATGTTTGGCTCTGATAATGTAAGAACACCAAAGGGTCACAATGCCAAAAGCACTCATCAGCTTCCAATGCTTGGCTCTGATAATGTATCGTTACAAGGAACCCCGAGAAGAGAGAAGAGAATGAACATTGTGGAGATTGTGGATGTGAAATGCGGGAATCCAGATCGAGCTTGGGCTAATCCAATAACCAGTAGACTCAAGAAGCTAGGATTCTCTAAACTCAATGAGAGCATTAGTTAAAGAAATCTGCAAAACTTTACACTACACTCTGGCACATCTGGTTTGTATATCGGTATGAACCGGTTTAAATGAAATCACAATGTAATCTTTCTTTGTCAAACCAACAGTGTAATTGTAAACGAAGCTTTTGGTCACTCCATTCATTCGTTTTTAGCATTTTTCTCTATCTCAATTATATAAAGCCAAGATGCCTTACAGATTATTTACTCGGAATTACTAAAAAAATTGAGATTTTTTCATATCACTCTTCTTTTCTTTGCTGAGCCTGAACACATAAATTCAAATGTGAAAAGGCCATAGTCCCTAGTATTAAGCTATTTAATTAATGATTATTTGTTATTTTTTCATTGACCTATTATATTAGTATTTGACAAAATTTTATCTAAGTTTTCACCATATTTTTATGTTATTTAGCTAAGTCATCTAAAATGAAATGACTATAGTGGGCGGTTACATAAATAGTAGACGCACGATACGTTTGAAAAGACGAGTAGATGAAACTGAGCTTTCGAGGACTATGCAGAGAACAAGTCGTCGAAGTCTAGCTACGTAGCAAATTGGCATTCTCTTTGTCCTTTATAATTCCGATTGTGGTAACTGAAAAAAAAAAAAAAAAACAATAAATAATAGAAGAAATTAAATAGATTTGGTTAGTTAGGACCAGCCACATCATTGAACTTGAATGTTCGGTAGCAAACACTTATCATCATGAGCTTCATAAGTTGTTCAAGTCTCTTTTGATGCGCATCCACGTGGTCCAACACATCAGCTGGTTCTTTCTTATTAATTTTATATTCGAAAAATTCGATTTTTTTGTTGGAATGTGAAATTTATTGATCAAACTGAAATTATGTGCAATCAATAGGGTTTGTGGGTTTATTATTGATAAGTTGTTCGAATTTTAAAAACGTATCAATGTAATTGATAAAACAACATTTAATAAAGCCATGTTTCAGGGGATATATAATACGGAGTATTATTTATTTGTCTCAACATATATATGATTTTTATTTTATCATATATCTGGTTAATGAAAAGATCAAATTATTAACAAGTGTTGAGATTTATCAAAGAATAGACAATAGTTTAAAATATTGTGTGATGTTAGACTCCACCAACAAACAAATTACTAATCTATTATCATCACCAACTCCAATTACAATTAACATATACTTAATTAAGTGATTCAGAACTCTAGGAAAAATATATATAAATTTATATATATATATATATATATATGTGTTGTGTTCTGATTCGGAATCAAAAATATAATAACTTGGGTGGTTCCAGTGGTTAGACCATTATCTGTATGTACATACACCTATCCCTATAAATATGTTATATGTATATATAGTTGGACGGACTAAAACAATTATAACTTTTTACTTTTGAACTATCATCTAGACGAAGTTTCTGATTGAAGATAAAGATTCCATGACAGCGAACACGTTATCTAGATTCTTCTACATTTCTAAACAAAACTAACGTAGTAACGTCTAAGAAAATCATCAAATATCTAAATGTTTACGAAAAACGTCCAAGATACAAAAGCACTAATAAATATATCATTGTTTCGAAATACGTATGAGAGAAAATTACGTATTAACATGTACGTATGCTTAAGGTAATATCATATATATATATATATATATAGGATTACTAAAGTCTAGAAAGAAGAGTTATAAAAGAAGAAGCGAGAGGGACAGAGTAGCCAACGAATTCCTCTTTTTTGCGTGTTTTTAAATGCTCCATTTAAGAAGTACAAATGTACTATGACATTTATATTTTTCTAATCATTAAATTTTAGATTCTATCGATTTTGATAGTCTAGTTTTTTTTTTTTTTACGAATTGATTGATGTGGCTGTATTCACTATTTGTTCATAAACGGGCATGCATTTACAAAACCAGATTGGAATAAATAGATTATTAATACTTTCATAACAATTATGACTATTGTAATCATATAATTTTTTCATATTTTAAGTTCTTGAATACTAGTAATGATATATGCAGAGAAATGATGCATTTTAAAAAAATTTCTTAGAAATGATGTATAAATGACGCCGTATAGGTTCAGCATAAAAAACTTTGTCATTATTCAACACTTAACATTAGGTTTTATGACTTTATCAATTAACAAAAAAAAAAATGAGGATATAAAAAAGTACTCCATTGAACTCCTAAATGTGACATAGATCCAACCAACGGGAACTACATCAACTGTCGACCACATACATGTTTAATTACTTATGTCATTCTTTAAGAAACCACGTTTAATTTTAACCCATTTAAAAGAAAAGACAAAAAGTAACAAAATTGTTTCCTTCAACAAAACGCTTCTCAAGATTCTCGTGCTTTGTGTTTCAAATGGAGTTACTATTTAGAAACGGCTTTATCCTCTTCAACAGTCATTCTTACTTATTCCATTTAATGTTTGCCTTCACATACATCACAAAAGAATATACTAGCAATTGATTAAATCTATAACATATTTGATTATTTTTTCCTTTCTCAGTAATCTTAATATATTTCGTATAGAAATATTTAGGAATAATCAGTTGAAAATACACGGTAGGAAACATTATTACTAAATAAAAATATATATGAATATTATTCAAATAAGAACAAACGATAGGAGAATATTATCGACAAAAATTGAATATTACGTGAATAATCAAATGTTGACAAAATGAAAAAGGAGATGGAATAATCAAATGATAACTAGTGAGCAGTGACACGTACACTTGGGGTTTACTCCACGAGTAGATAATTAGCTCGTAAATTGACTATATTACCCTTTCATAGCAAGAAGGCAAAAACAGACCAAAACACATCACTTAGGGGCATTCTCGATATTTCACGAGACGACGGGTCAACTACCATCCATATAACCGATAACTTCCAATTACACAGCAAACGAAGAGACAATTTAGAAACAAAAACATAAAAGGAAAGTAAAAAAGAAAAGATGTGAGAGCTTGTGAACGCAAAAAATATCACATCTCTCTCTGTTTCATCCATGGCCGAGAAAATCAATGAGATCGCCGGAAAGATGACTCCTTTCTGCCGGAAAATCGTTCACGTGAACATAAAGTGGAGAATCATCGAGAGGGTATCAATCTTTGGAGATTTCTTTAGGTTTCTATGGAGAAAAATCGTTTCTTGTTCAAGTATCATCGAAAAACCTATTCTTTACCGACGAATCGTTCACCGGATTTCTTCCACCGCCGGCGAGGACTTCGACGGTGACGATACCGGATTTGAACCCACTGTTTCCGGTAGAAGGTTTGGTTCAAGTTCGGATTCAGATTTGGTTAGTCTCAAGATCAGCTTATTAGGTGACTGTCAAACAGGGAAGACTAGTTTTGTAGTAAGTATGAATTCTTGCGTTAAGTATTTAATTACCGTTTTATTATATTTACCTAATTAACTGATTAATTCACATATGTTTTTATTTTATTTTTTAAGGTAAAATATGTTGGAGATGAGAATCAAGGGTTCTTGGAGATGACGGGTTTGAATTTGATGGACAAAACATTTTATGTTCAAGGAGTTACAATTTCGTTTAGCATTTGGGATGTAGGAGGTGAGTCAAATTGATATTAATTAATCATATGATAAAAACAACAAGAGGATTGGTGATTAGTGTTGGCAGTTAATTATTAGGAGATTATAAATGATTGTAGGTGATGAAAGGAGGTCAAAAGATTACATACCGATTGCTTGTAAAGATGCAGTAGCAATCTTGTTCATGTTTGATCTAACCAGTCGTTCTACTCTTAACAGGTTTGTAATTTCTTCATGAATTTGCTTCTTTTTTTTCCCTTTATATTTCTCTCTTTTCTTTTTTTTTTTCTTTTAACTCGTGTTTTTTTTGGCAGTGTATTCGGGTGGTATAGCCAGGCAAGAAAATGGAACACGGTACGTTTTGTATCTAGTTTTTGGCAATGAATAAATCAATCACATCACTCATTTTTTGCTGATCAGTTTAATTTTGTCTTTTTTTCCCTTCTTTTTTCGGTTTAGTTTCCACCGATTTTTCTTATTAGTCGAATGCTTAATGCTTTATACAAATCTACTTTATCAACATTAAAGCAGTATATAATAAAATCACACCAAAAAAAAAGGAGTATATTATAAAAAATTTGGAATCTGATTCTAACGTAGTACTTTTTCTTAAAGCTATTTTTATAATTTTGTATTTTTCTTTTGCCAGACGGCAATTCCGATTCTAATAGGAACAAAATTCGATGATTTCGTTCGGCTCCCACCTAATCTTCAGTGGACCATTGTCACTCAGGTATACAATCATACAACTTAATCATATATAGTTATATACCATGTAATCATTTAAGACCGTTTTCATATTTTACGTTTTCATGATGATTTAGACATTTGGATTTTTGAGATCCCTACTTAATTTGTATATAAAAATAGTTTATTCTGATTTTACTTGATATATTAGGCAAGAGCGTACGCGAAGGTGATGAAGGCGTCATTGTTCTTTTCAAGTGCGACACATAATATAAACGTGAACAAGATCTTCAAATTCATTTTGGCTAAACTTTTTAATTTGCCTTGGAAGATCGACAGGAATTTGACCTTAGGTGAACCCATTATTGACTACGATTCCTAATCTAGTTTATTTTTTTTGCTTTTGTTTTAATTATTTACCACTTTTGTACATAAATATTCCTAAAAAAGAGTTGAAAGAAAATCATCATAAAGAAGATAGTTGAAAGAAAATAGCGTTAGTTTTGTGCATTTCCATGGCAATAGCAAAACGATAACTATAGCTTATGGGCATTAATGAGATACTCTTGTGACCAAAACACTAAAGTAAAAAAACTCAAAACTGATTTGTGTAGTATATAATAAAACCCAAATTTTCTCAAAGGTATACAATTCTAATGCATAGATACAATATATCGACCGTTGCATTTATAAAGTAAACGCCAAAACTTCTCTTGTTTCTTTTTTTTTTTTTTTTCGTTTGGTAAGGAGGGAAAAAAAAAGACAAAAAAAAACAAAAAAAAAATAATAATCTGAAGAAATAAAAAAAGTTACTATTATTTCAACGGCTCTAACTGAATTTCCATTCTCCCTCCATTTCTATCATCATCATCTTTATCTCTGAAACCTCCTCTTGAGTCTATTAGATCAATTGAATCATCTTCTTCAACATTCCCCAAAACCCAATTTCCTCTGCTCAAATTCCTCGCTCTTATTCTTCCTCGTTCTCTGTACTCTAGATACGCAACAGCAACCACGCAAAGGAAGATCCATAACCCGAGGGCCAAGTTAAGCCCGTCAACGTTTTCCGTTCCATTCCGTTCTCCCAAATGTTTCATTCCCGTGAAAAGTGCGACAACTCCAACTACAACAGCTGATTGACCGACGATTGAATGAGAATACTCCCAGATTAACCGCTTCGAGGAGATTAATTCTCCTTGAGCTGGTTTCGCAGGCCTTAGCCAAGCGTTCACGGGCTGAGCGCAAGCCAAAACTATGGCTGTGAAACCAAACTTGACGTGGGTTGAACTGAAGCTGAAACCGTTAAGCTCAGCTACTGCAAAGAGGAGGCCGAGGAAGACAATGGCTAGTCCAGAACATTGAAGATACATATGAATCTTGAACCAGCCATCGCCTTTGATGTGTTTCAGGTATCTAGCGGACAATATCCCACCGGGAAGCAGGATTCCCCAAGCCAGAAACATCATGAATCCATGAACCCCCAGGACCGGTCGTAGATCTTGATCCGCCTCTGCGGATCCACGTGTTAACATTACACGGACAGGTCTCTGACTTGTAACCGAGTGCATGTTTCTCTCAGTCAACTGACCATCTGTCCATTTAGCACCCATTGCCCATATCACTTTAAGAGGAGTTGTGGGATCGATCATATTCTTACACTCGGGTCTACCTCGATGACTGCATGACGGTTTTAAGGGACGGGTAAACTCCAGTGTGATGATTCCCTCTTCGGATTTGCATCTCACGTATGTCATATTTTCGGTTGTGGGATGCACAGCGGAAGCGGATTCTCCATCAATCCAGTAAGTATTTACATGCCCTGTTCCGTTTCTATCAAACCAACCAACATAGGCATAACTGTTTGTCATTTCGCTACCGAAACCAATTGCAAGATACCCACTTTTCTTCTCGCCACGAGCTGCAATCGATATCGAATCCCCTACTATGGTCCAAAAGAACTTAACTTGCTGATCATCTAGATTAACACTGTTGTTGTACATATCCGAAAGTCCCCCGTCAACAACCTGAACCTTCCACCCCATTTTCTCCTGAAAAATCGAGTGATAATAGAGTTCGTCAGGTGTATTTCTATTAGGAGCCCAAACCAGCTCCAACGGACTCGACAGTACTCCATGAGTTTCTTGCCCACCTGCATAGATTGTCTCAGTTCTGTTCCTTAGAGAAGCATTCCCACCAAGAAAATCTGAAGTTATGTAGAAAGAAACGTCGTGTCCTGCTTCTATTGAAAATTTCACAGGAACCCCTCTTTCCACTTTCAACACTGGCGCTTCTTTCTTGTTAATATACAGAACCTTTGAAGGATTTGGAGGGTTCGGATAATGTACAGATGGTCCGGCCGTGACAATAAGAGGTGCGTTGGCATCAGCAATGATCACATCTTGATCGTACTTATTGTCTGCATCCAATGGTCCCAAACACTCGTCCACATGAGCCGTAAGATTAAGCGAAAAATGCCCGAAGTTTTCTGATTCCAAACCGCCGTGATTGACGGGGAGATAGTAAGGATTAATAACATCTGGTGGTTTTATCACCCCAAGTGCCCAAATAACAGTTAAGCTTTCAGTTGCATTCACAGGAAAATCAAACTTATTATCACTATCATTCAACGGTCTTCTATACCTAACAAACGAAACTCCATCTATCCTATGCCCGTAGACCAGTTTTGTGTTATTCACCGAAGAACCAACTGAATCTGACCCTTCATACACAGTGTCTGGACAAACCCCAGTAGCTGTACCTTCCTTAACAGAGCACACACTAGACTCAGTGATATAAAAATCATCAGCAAACGGGAAACCATCCTCTCTAATCCCAGTAACCACAACATCAGCATTCAACATCAGGTTCCCTGTAGAATTTGGTTTAGCCCAACCAAACGCCATGTAGTTCAGTAAACCAGTTGTAGCTTCTAGACCAATATCAACATAACCTTTCTCTGCATTCAAGCTCCACCTGAGCCTATACTTATCCGAAAGTTTCTTACAATTATCAAACATAGTAGGAGTTTTAAAAGGCTCACTATTATTCGATTTCCCCAGAGCTACATCTTTACTCTCTGAAGGAGGTGATTCAGTTTTTGGAGCTGAATCCGTCTCATTAGACAGCAGAACATGCCCAAAATCAGAAGCAGTAGGTAGATCCCAAACCGAAACAACTCCTAACTTGTCCCATGTAACATTATCCATCAAACGAACGATAAAAGACGCGTTTTTGAATGTTTGATTAAGCTTCTGATGAGAGATAACGAAGCCATTATGAGTCATATTCTCAAAATCAGAAGCCATAGCACCCCACCAATGAACATCAGAACCATAGAGCATATCAAAACGAGAAACCCTAAAGGAACAATCATCAACAACAGTGAAAACCCCTCGAAGCTGATGTTGCAACATCTTGAACTCAGACTCGTGCCCAATCAATGAGCTCGAATTTGATGAGCATTCTTCTCCATTTACAAAGAAGATGAACAAACCCAACAACACGAGAGACCCTAGAAAAATCGGTCTTTGATCGCACATGGTTGTTGGGTTCAAATTAACTCAGAAATACAACCAAACCCAGATCTGCAAACACAGCATATAATCAACTCGATGAAGCTTCTGATCTGAAAATCAAATCACAATTTTGCGATCAAAACTCTGGATGTTTAAACCAACTTGGGTTAAGAGAACAATCAAAACGACAAGTGGAGATTTACCTCAGATTTGCTGTATAGATCTTCGAAATCATGAATGGATCCTGCAGATTTGAAGAAAGATCCGTACTTTTGATTTCAATCTGAGACAAGTTTCGTTTTTTCTGATAACTAAACAACTTTAAGGATCTTTTTTTCTCGCAAAATGTGCTTTCGCTTTATGAGTTAAGATTTAAATTGACTAATGTGATTTTAAGTTTTAACTTTTATATTATGATGAATTTGTTGAACCATTACAAATATGGTAATTTACCCAAAAAAAAAAACTTTTTAGTTATATGGTAGTTACGTACACATAACACATGTAATGCAAATTTATCATTATCAGTCTGTATCAATCTTTTACAAAAAAAAAAGTTAATTTTCTTGTTATTTAGCTTCTTTAAGCGACACTGATTGACTTTTTTTTTTTTTTTTTTAACAACTCTTCGTCTCTTTATATAATTTTATTTCAGTTTTCATTCTTGATTTCTACAATTTTGGTTTTCAAAGTTTCTTTATTGAATTGAATTCGATCGGCGAATTAAGAGTATTTTTAAGATGATGATAGAATACATTGACATTTGATAATACTCTTCAAGTCTTAATATTACTAAACCCACTTGACTTGACCCATCGGCTCAAATAAGTTGGGCCGGTCGGCCCCGAACCAAAATAACTTTTAAACGAACTAAATTTTCAGTTAAATTTCTGCAACTCTGCTTCCTAATCACAATAAGTTTGACCAAAGAGTTTAAAAACATTCCAAAGCAGACTCAAAAAGAGGTTTCAGTCATTGTTTTGTATAGTTATAATCTGTAAACGGCTCGAAGCTTTCCTGATTTGCTGAACAATGTCAGCTCCAAAAAGTGCCCTGTTCCTTTGAGCGTCGTCCACATAAAGAATAAGCCGTTCCATCACACGACCCTTCCGAATCAAATACTGCACTACACGTAACTCGAACCAGCCACCACTAAAACCCTTCATCTCAACGACCTTAAGCGTCCTTTCCAAACACTCGAGACTTCTTTGATGAAGCCAGTATTTACTTGGATCAATCTCAACTGGAAAAAAAAGAATCTGCACATCAAAAATCAATCCATCAAACTCATGTACTTATGGTACTTTTAACAATAACAAGATTTATTATAGTAACTTAATTAATTACCTTCATTGGTCTTGGATGAATCATTGGTCTATGAACCATTTGAAACGTGAGAGATTCCAAATCCGGACAGTTATTAATCAAGTACCTAATCCCTATAAACTCATATGGATGCAGACTCGTCCTCAGCACCAGATGTCGTGTTTCAAATCGACGTTGCAAATCTTCATCCTCCGCATGTTGGATCATCTTTCTCCCCCCAAAAAACAAAACCAAAAAACGTAATTAAGAGTCTGATTATGAGTGTAAGATGTTAGATATATGTTGAAAGATTTTGTATATACCTGAAGAAGATATGAACAGACAGTTAAAGTCTTAGCATGAGAGATATGACGTACGAGACAAGCAAGATTTGCTCCGGTTCCAGTAGTATGATACGTGTTCTCCAAATCAAAATCTAAGTATGCTTCTTGCATCTGCTCGTTAACTCTCTGGAAGTAAAAGAAAGGAACTGTTCCAGAGTACTTGAAGATTACTGCGTTTGGTATATCAAATTTACAAATCGGGTCAGAGAAATCGCAGTCTTTAAAGACTAATTCTCTTAAAAGGTTCTGGTTTTCACCGAAAACAAATTCTTCATCTCCAAGAGCCGCACAGTTTATGAATCTCAAACTCTCAAGAGATGGAAACTTGGAAAGCAAGGTGACTTCATAGATCTGAAGCCAACCGATGGTTAAGCTTCTTAGTGTGGTCGAGTTCTTGAATCTTGACGAGTTAATGTCACAAGCGTATAGCTTCAGTGACTCAATGTTCGTTTGATTGTAAACGCAACTGGGCAAATTGACCAAGAATTGATGAGTTTCGTCTAGGTCACTTGTTTCCCAAACAGGATCTGAGAAATCAAGCACCAGGTTCTTGACATTTCTGGAAACTGCAAACCTTATCAGAAAATTGATCGATGCATCGAGGGTCTGAGGTTTTGAGATGTGAAGTTCGAAGCTTTCAATGACTTCAAGGGAGAATCTTGAGACCCATTCACGCATTATAAGAACAAACGAAACCCTCTTGAACTCGGATTCTTTGATGACGATGTTCTTCATTTGACGATAAAGATTCCTCCAACGCTTTGAGAGACGGCTCGTCTGTGTAGCTTTCTTGACGGACAAGTTTGAGATGATCTCAATCAAAATGTCGTCTGGTAATCTCGATATCAATGATCTGTCTGGTTTTAATTCTGGATCCATGATGAAAATGTAGTGCCTTGTGAAGAAAAGAAGACGAAGAGAGGAGATATCTGTAACTTGGAAATATGAGCGCGAGAGAGAGTTCTACAGAGTTTTTTTCGTTTGCGATATTGTTAAGAGAAATGAGGTGACGAGTTTCGAAAGAAGAGATGTGTTTGTGAATTGTGATATGATCCAATGGCTTGACAGAGACTCCTAATTATCTAGCTCCTCTATATATTCTTTTGAAAGGTCGAGATTAACGGAGAGAGACGTATTCAAAAAAACTTCGACACATGTGTCGTACCTCTAAATCAGCATGAACATAGAAAGTTACTCAAAAAAGGAAGATAATCTATGTGAATAAGTACTCGACTTTAATTTGACAGTGAAAAACAACTGTAAATCAATCCTGAAACATAGGTTTGGTTGATGCAAAATCGATGATATAGAAATGGAGAATCTTTGACCTCATCTTATAGATTACGTTTGCCACATCATCATGATCATTCATCTTCGAAGATATATAGTGTGGTTCAGACTTTAATAACTACGCCATGATTACTTTTACATCAATCTAGTTCAATTTTAGTTTCAAGTTTTGTTAGCCCTAAAACAATATATCTTTATTTTCATAAATCAAAGAAAACCTATTAAACATATATAAACAAATTTCATAATGTATATAACATAATATTGATATTACTCAATACATTTATTATTATCTTTGGTTCATATAGATGACGACCAAGTCCTCATTCAGAGGCTCAACTTATTCATAAATCAAACAAACATAGATACGGAAGAAATCATCCTTCCTTAACGTCTATAAAATAGAACCAACTAATCAGAAAAGTCTTGAAAAGGGTAAAATTTCAAGGGTTATGTACGATAACCTGTACTCCCACTGAATTATCCTGTAACATCTCTGCTTCATTCTGTGCTAACATCCTTTGACGTTCCGGCATATTATTATTTATGTAAACCTCCACTCTCAATACAGGTCCATGCGCATGTTGAAGCCAACACCAATGTCCGTACTCAATCAAAAGCTTCAATACATTGAACTCGTTCAAATAACAACTAAAATTTTTAATGACCACGACCTTAAGTGTCTTAGGAAGATTGGTCAGGATTTTTTTCCAATATTTTCGCGGACCAGTACCACGATATGACTTAGCGTACTGCAATATATCAAATGAAAATTATGAGCTTTAGAAAAAAATCATACACAGTAATGCATGTAACTATTAATCTCTGTTCAATACTATATAGTAATCTTACCGAGAAAATGCTTCGAAAGTTGATATCGAAAGTTAGCGTTTCCAGGTTCGGGCTATTATCAAGAAGGAGTCTAATTCCTTTATACTCCATGACATGCAACCTCGTCCTCAGCACCAAATGTTGTGTTTCCATAGGACGAACCAAACTTAACGGATCTTCACATTCTTGGATAACCTTCAAAAAGACAAACACATATTCCGATCAAAACTACTGTCAAACAGTCTTTATATCTACATCAATTTTAACGTAAGAGCTTTAGGATATTAGATAAGGGAACTACATACATTAGCTACAAATACGTATTCTTTTTATTCACTAGGCTATGAAAAACTTCATATGGAGAATAAATTATATTTTGAAAGAGTCTCTATCCCCTAGTAAAAATATTTTGTTCAGTTCTCAAAAAAATGTTAATAACGTGAAAATGTAAAAGTGAATATGTTAAGACTTAATTAAATATACCTGAAGGAGATAAGGGCAAACACTTAAGGTCCTCACACCTCGAAGACTGTTAAGGAAGCCAGAAAGAACAGTTCCTTCTACTTGGGTTCTTTGACTCGGTTCATCATATACGCACTCTTCCCCAAAATCCAAGTATACTTCTTTTATGATCGTATTCATTCTCTTGACATCAAAGCCAAGAGTTTCGCCTGAGTACTTGAAGATGTCAACTTTGGGCAGGTCAAAGGAACAAGCCATGTAAGGGAAGAATTTGCACTTCTCAAAGACAAATTCTTTCATATCTCCGGCTATCTTCTTGATATCAATACCCCAACAATGATGAATCCTTAGACTCTGGAGCGTAGGAGAGTTTGATAGCAAAGACTCGACCTTTGTGAGTTTGATCCAACCAATAGAGAGCCTTCTAGGCAATGCTGAGTTTGTAAACTTTGAGGGGTCAAACCCGCACCAGCAAATCTTCAGTGACTCGAGACTTGTTGAACTGTAAACGCATACAGGCAACTGCACAATAACACAGTTATACCGCGACGCATCACTAGTGAATAACCAAGAAGGCTCTGTGAAATCAAGAACTAGGTTCTTGACTTGCCTTGAGACTGCGAATTCGATCAAAGACTCGATCTCTCTCACATAGCTTGCTGGAATGGAGAAATGAATCTCGAAGCTTTCGATGTAACGACCATGATATCTAGAAACCCATCGACACATATAGTCAACAAACGACATCCTTCTGGAATGTTTGTCAGAGACAGAGTGGTCCACATATTCGGATTCCTTAAAAGCAATGTTCCTGGTCTCACGACAGAGATACCTCCACCTCTTAGATAGCACACTGGTCCTCAAACACTCTTTGAAGGACAAGGAAGAGATGATCATAATCAGAAGTATATCCGGTAAATTCGATAACATATCTGGTTGGATGTTTGAAGCTATTCTTTTACAAGTCATCTCTCCTGCTGTGGATAAAATAGTCAGTGAATTAAAGTCATCTCCTTTGCATTTACAGTTTCAAACATGTTTGAATCTGTTGCACTACCATAAAGAAACAAAGGTGGTCGAAACATTTGTAAATGTATCGACCTTATTTAGCTTTTACAAAAAAAAATCAAGATTCAAAATAGGTAACCATCACCTAATACAATTAGTTCAGACATTTACTGGTTTCACAAGCATCATTAAATTCTTCTTATGTTTTGCTTTAATTATCTCCAGCGGTTTAGTTCAGTTCCAGTTTTCAATATTGTAGCCCTAGAAAAACAGTTTTGTTTTCCATAGTTACAAGACAAATGTATTCTTGTTGTATTTTTGTTTTGTTTTTCTTTTCTGAAGTTATAAACAAGATGTCTTTCTTTTTGTCTGGACCCAACATGGATTCATTTCTTCACAAATAGAACAAAAATTATACCTCTGTTTTATCGGTCTCAACATGTGACCGTTACCATAGGTACACAAAAATTACACCTCCATTTTTATAATCGTTTCATAAACCTAATCTGAAAACTGTTGAAAACTTAAACGCTAGCCGTCATCGATAACACAATTTTTATCTTTTTTTTTTTTTTATCACCAGTCAAAATCAGTGGACGCCAGATGTTGGAGCAAGAAAAACATTATAGTGAAATCATTACAATGTAAATACAGCATATCTCATAAAATCTAAACAAAATAAAAACATATTATCACAAGTATAAATAACAATGATTCCGTAAATATAAGAACAGCTGACGCACCTTAAACTTTGTCCTCTTGCGTTTCTGCCTGTTCAAGTTCTCAGATTTTTTTAAGAAAACTTTCGAAAGTTTTTATTTTTATTTTCAATTTATAATGTTGTAATTCTGCTGAGTCATAGTCATAGAGTGAATTTGGTAAATGTTTTATAAGGGAAGAAATATGTAGGTAAATGAATACGTTAGTGTAAAAGATAAGGGTAGGTGATGGCTATTGGCTCACTTGGATATGTATTTCAAAACCATATATTAAAATCCCATCTCATTTTCCAAGTTACAGCAAACAAATTATTTATTAGCAAAAACCTTATATGGTTAAAATCTTATCGCAACTTAAAAAGTCAAAAGACTTTTTTTAAGTAAAAGTCTTATTTAGTTAACATATTTTTCTTTTTTTAGTAAAAACTTATTTGATATAATATTAATATTACTCAATACATTAATTATTGTCTTTGGTTCAAAGAGATGACCAAGTCCTCACCCACACTAATCAGAAAAGTCTTGAAAAGGGTAACATTTCAAGGGTTATGGACAATAACCTGTACTGCCCCTGAAATGTTCTGTAACATCTCGGCTTCATTCTGTGCTAACATCCTTTGACTTTCCGCCATATTAGTATTTATGTAAACCTCCACTCTCAATACAGGTTCATGCGCACGTCGAAGCCAACACCCATGTCCGTACTCAATCAAAAGCTTCAACACATTTAGCTCGTTATAATAACAACTAAAATTTTTAATGACCACGACCTTAAGTGTCTTAGGAAGATTGTTCAGGATTGTTTTCCAATATTTTCGTGGACCAGTGCCACGATATGACTTAGCGTACTGCAATATATCAAATGAAAATTATGAGCTTTAGAAAAAATCATACATAGTATGTAATGTGACTATTAATCTCTGTTCAATACTATATAGTAATCTTACCGAGAAAATGCTTCGATAGAGGATATCGAAAGTTAGCGTTTCCAGGTTCGGACAATTATCAAGAAGGAGTCTAATTCCTTTATACTCCATGACATGCAACCTCGTCCTCAGCACCAAATGTTGTGTTCCCATAGGACGAAGCAAACTAGACGGATCTTCACATTCTTGGATAACCTTCAAACGACAATTAAACACATATTCCGATCAAAATTACTGTCAAACAGTCGTTATATACATACATCAATATCAACCTAATAGCTTTGGGATATTAGATAAGCTAAGGAAACTACATATTAGCTAAAAATACGTATTCTTTTTATTCACTAGGCTATGAAAAATATCATATCGAGGATAAATTATATTCTGAAAGAGATGTAAGTAGACTTCTATCCCCTAGTAAATTTTTTTTTGTTTTCAGTTCTCAAAATTATGTTAATAACGTGAAAATGTAATGTGAATATGTTAAAGACTTAATTAAATATACCTGAAGGAGATAAGGGCATACACTTAAGGTCCTCACACCTCGAAGACTGTTAAGGAAGCCAGAAAGAAGAGTTCCTTCTACTTGGGTTCTTTGACTCGGTTCCTCATATTCACCCTCTATCCCAAAATCCAAGTATACTTCTTTTATGATCATATTCACTCTCTTGACATCAAAGGCAAGAATTTCGCCAGAGTACTTGAAGATGTCAACTTTAGGCAGGTCAAAGGAACAAGCCATGTAAGGGGAGAATTTGCAGCCCTCAAAGACAAATTCTTTCATATCTCCAGCTATCATTTTGATATCAATACCCCAACAGTAATTAATACTTAGACTCTTGAGCGTAGGAGAGTTTGATAGCAAAGACTCGACCCCTGTGAGTTTGATCCAACCAATAGAGAGCCTTCTAGGCAATGCTGAGTTTGTAAACTTTGAGGGCTGAAACCCGCAGGAGTAAAGCTTCAGTGACTCGAGAGTTGTTAAACTGTAAACGCATAAAGGCAACTGCACGACAACATAGTCATACCACGACGCACAACTAGTGATGGTCCAGGAAGGTTCTGTGAAATCAAGAATTAGGTTCTTGACTTGTCTTGAGACTGCGAATTCGATCAAAGACTCGATCTCTATCACATATCTTGCTGGAATGGAGAAATGAATCTCGAAGCTTTCGATGTAACGACCATGATATCTAGAAACCCATCGACACATATAGTCAACAAACGACATCCTTCTGGAATGTTTGTCAGAGACAGAGTGGTCCACATATTCGGATTCCTTAAAAGCAATGTTCCTGGTCTCACGACAGAGATACCTCCACCTCTTAGATAGCACACTGGTCCTCAAACATTCCTTGAACGACAAGGAAGAGATGATCATAATCAGAAGTATATCCGGTAAATTCGATAACATATCTGCTTGGATGTTTGAAGCTATTCTTTTAGAAGTCATCATCTCTCCTGCTGTGGATAAAATAGTCAGTGAAGTCATCTCCTTTGCATTTACAGTTTCAAACATGTTTGAATCTGTTGCACTACCATAAAGAAACAAAGGTGGTCGAAACATTTGTAAAGGTATCGACCTTATTTAGCTTTTACAAAAAAATCAAGAATCAAAATAGGTAACCATCACCTAATACATTTAGTTCAGACATTTACTGGTTTCCCAAGCATCATTAAATTCTTCTTATTTTTTGCTTTAATTATCTCCAGCGGTTTAGTTCAATTCCAGTTTTCAATATTGTAGCCCTAGAAAAACAGTTTTGTTTTCCATAGTTACAAGACAAATGTATTCTTGTTGTATTTTTGTTTTGTTTTTCTTTTCTAAAGTTGTAAACAAGATGTCTTTAATTTCTTTTGTGTGGACCCAACATGGATTCATTTCTTCACAAATAAAACAAAAATTATACCTCTGTTTTATCGGTCTCAGCATGTGACCGTTTACCATAGGTACACAAAAATTACACCTCCATTTTTATAATCGTTTCATAAACCTAATCTAAAAACTGTTGAAAACTTAAACGCTAGCCGTAATCGATAAGACGATTTTTATCTTTTTTTCTTTATCACCAGTCAAAGTCAGTGGACGCCAGATGTTGGAGCAAGAAAAACATTAAAGTAAAATCATTACAATGTAAATACAGCATATCTCATAAAATCTAAACAAAGTAAAAACATATTATCACAAGTATAAATAACAATGATTCGTAAATGTAAGAACAGCTGACGCACCTTAAACTTTGTCCTCTTGCGTTTCTGCCTGTTCAAGTTCTCAGAATTTTCTTAGAAAATTTTTTGAAGTTTTAATTTTATTTTATCAATTTATAATTTTTATAATTCTGCTGAGTCGTAGTCATAGAGTGAATTTGGTAAATGTTTTATAAGGGAAGAAATATGTAGGTAAATGAATACGTTAGTGTAAAAGATAAGGGTAGGTGATGGCTATTGGCTCACTTGGATATGTATTTCAAAACCATATATTAAAATCCCATCTCATTTTCCAAGTTACAGCAAACAAATTATTTATTAGCAAAAAGCCAAAAACCTTATTTGGTTAAAATCTTATCGCAACTTAAAGTCAAAAGTCTTTTTTTAAGTAAAAGTCTTATTTAGTTAACTTATTTTTCTTTTTTTTAGTAAAAAACTTATTTGATATTATTGTTAACCTATGATGTATTTTTTTTTATTAAGGTTATACATTTTTGTGGTCAGAATTTGACCATTTTGTTTTTCTTTTTTTATAAAGTCCTTGATTTTGAAGGATATTTTAAGGTAGGGAATATATTTGTGTGAAATCCTCACTTGTCCGATACTTTAATATTCATAAAATAGTTGTATATTGTTAGTTCACATAGATAACCAAATCCTCAACTTATCAAACGTTATGTACAAGAAAATGTACAGCCTCTCCGAAATACTACATAACATCATATTGATATTTACTCAAATATATACTTATTATTGTTCTTTTAATTATTCACATATAGAACCAAGTCTTCATTATTCCCAGGTATACATAAATGAAATAACCAAGATACCAAAATATCCAACCCTATTGTCAATAAATCAAATTCGCTTAGGAAGCGTTGTGCAATGTGCACAATAAGTTTTACAGCCATTGAAGCTGCTTGTAACATCATAGTTTCAAAACAAACAACCATCCTTTCATCTCCCACTAATCCATTCGCCACGTAAATCTCAATTCTCTCCAACAGTACTGAGCCAATCCCACGACCAGAAAAATGCGGAGTCCGGGACCGAATCAAATTATTAAAACACATCTAACTCGTTGAAACGACAACAAAAGTTTCTAAGTACCAGTGTACCACAATCTTACGTGTCTTCCTCAAACACTCATATGTTATGTTTTTCATCCAATGTGTTCGTCGATCAATACCAATATTATGACAAATGCCTCTACAAAATATCAAATGAACATTATGAGGTTCACTATTAATAAAAAATAAATCCATTATAGTAGTGGATCACTAATCTATATTCCATGTATGTATCTTACCTCTAATGGGTTTGGAGGTAGAATATTTAGAGTGCCATTTACCAATCACGGGCAATTATGGAGAGAGAGCCTAATAATTCCCATAAACTTCTTTGGATGCAGCTTCATTTTAAGATATACAACAACAAAAAACTTACTAATTGAAAAGAAAAGTCAGCAAATTAAATTGAAAAGGAACAGTATTTAACAAATATACTGTGTAATAAGATGAGGGTAGGTGATGGGCCTGATGGCTCATTTGATATGTTATTCAAAACCATGTGTTAAAATACAAACCCATTTTGGGAGTCATACCAACTTTTTTCGTTTTGGAGTCCTACCAACCATATTTTTTTCCTTTTTGGTAAAAGATTTATCTCGTATTATTTTCAGACATTTTATATGTATCTATTTATCTTATACACATATAAATGTATACATATATTTTTTATATCTCTAAAGCAAAACAAAATATATATTGGAGATTTCAAAATTAAAATTAATGTGTTTTCGTTGCGTTTTTAATTGTCACTAAATTTAGTATATGCTTTTGTTCTACAAACTTTACAAATATGGGAATTCAAATAGTACTATTTTGCAACACCCAAGGTTAATATAAATTTGTGGTCAGAAATTTTGACCAATTGTTTTAAAAATAATGAATCTATCTTATAAAAACAACACCTTTGCACTTTGAAGGGATACTTCAAGGAGAAGAATATATTTGTTGACTCAGAGAGAGATTCAGTAATGGCAGCCTCTGCTACTTTCAGAGCCTCCGTTTCTTCAGCTCCTTCTTCTTCATCTTCCTCTTCCCAATTGACCCATTTGAAATCACCCTTCAAAGTTGTCAAATTTACGCCTCTGCCATCTTCTCGCTCCAGGTTCTCTGTCTCCTGCACTATCGCCAAGGACAAGCCTGTTCTCATGGCCCCCGGATCTGACCCGACCCTGTGGCAAAGACCCGATTCGTTCGGTCGGTTTGGGAAGTTTGGTGGAAAGTATGTACCTGAAACCCTTATGCACGCTCTCTCTGAGCTTGAAACGGCTTTCTATGCTCTCGCCGCCGACGATGATTTCCAGGTATAGACCTTGTTCTTCGTGATTTCGATTAAAATGAAACATTTTGCGTTGTGGGTCGTTGGAATCATTTGAAGATTGAGATAAAGTTTGGATCTTGTTGATGGGAAATGTAAATTCTTAGGGCACATGGATGAAATTGGTTCTGTTCATAATGAAATGGTTAGAAATTTATGGGAAACAGAGCGAAATGAAATTAGGAATCTTGCTTTTGGTTTGGTTCTGATTCATGTGTTTTGTGTGTTTGTGTCAATAAATCTTTTGTTAGAGAGAGTTAGCTGGGATCTTGAAGGACTACGTGGGTAGAGAAAGCCCTCTGTATTTTGCAGAGAGGCTTACGGAGCATTACAGGCGCGAAAATGGCGAAGGGCCGCTTATATACTTGAAGAGAGAAGACCTGAACCACACAGGAGCTCACAAGATTAACAACGCTGTGGCTCAGGCTCTTCTTGCTAAGCGTTTGGGGAAGAAGAGGATTATTGCTGAGACAGGAGCGGGTCAACATGGTGTGGCTACAGCCACTGTGTGTGCTCGTTTTGGTCTGCAGTGTATTATCTATATGGGTGCTCAAGATATGGAGAGACAAGCACTCAATGTGTTCAGAATGCGACTTCTCGGTGCTGAGGTGATGCTTAAGATTAATCTTATTGATTGGCCATCTCTTTTAAATGCGATGTCTTTTAAATGCGATGAACATTGTTTCTAAACCTTTTAGTTCTGGGTTTCTGATGTTACAGGTGAGAGGAGTTCACTCTGGAACAGCGACGTTGAAGGATGCAACATCCGAAGCTATAAGAGATTGGGTGACTAATGTTGAGACTACCCATTACATATTGGGATCTGTGGCAGGTCCTCATCCTTACCCCATGATGGTCAGAGACTTTCACGCTGTGATTGGTAAAGAAACAAGGAAACAAGCGTTGGAGAAATGGGGTGGAAAGCCAGATGTCTTGGTGGCTTGTATTGGTGGTGGTTCAAACGCTATGGGACTCTTCCATGAATTTGTAAATGACACAGAGGTCCGGATGATCGGTGTAGAAGCAGCAGGATTTGGATTGGACAGTGGCAAACACGCTGCTACATTGACAAAGGGAGATGTCGGTGTCCTCCATGGAGCTATGAGTTACTTGCTGCAAGATGATGATGGACAAATCATTGAACCACACTCCATCAGTGCAGGGTAAGTGAAATTCTCTATTCAGATCCGCTAGCCATCATAAGTAGGGATGTTGTGATGAGCTAACCCAGCTTGATCCATACCGAACCCAATTAATATAATGGAAATTGATGGGTCTTGGCCTTGCCAGACTGCGGGTTGACCGATCCATTGCTGGCTGGTTCATGGGCATTAGGCCCATCGCAACATTCTTATTCATATGTTTGAATGCAGATTATCAAATAGTCTACTCAGTTAGCCACGGTTGCATGAACACGGTTTGATTTTCTCTTACAGATTGGACTACCCTGGAGTCGGACCGGAGCACAGCTTTTTTAAAGACATGGGACGGGCTGAATACTATAGCATAACAGACGAAGAAGCGTTGGAAGGTATGTATCAATCCATAGTCTTTTCTTCTGCATTCGAAAATCTGTTATTTGTTTTGTAACTTGCCTTTTGCATTCCCTTTGATTTACGGTTTGTAGCATTCAAGAGAGTGTCGCGGTTAGAGGGAATAATTCCGGCACTCGAGACCTCACACGCACTAGCATACCTCGAGAAGCTATGTCCCACGTTACCGGATGGAACGAGAGTGGTCTTGAACTTCAGCGGAAGAGGAGATAAAGATGTTCAGACAGTGGCTAAATATCTTGAAGTTTGAAGAGAAACACTTTTGTTTGTTTTCAGTTTTCAGACAGTGAAATCTTTTTGTAATTGTAATCCTTTTTGTACTTTGCTTCTCCGGTTGGAACGTTTCAAACAAAGTTGGAAATAGAAAAAGATTATGAAGAGAAACAAAATTTGAATAAATGTATTACCAATAAAAGAAAATTTCAGATTTTTCAACTCGAGTGATTATTAGTTCTTCAATATTCTGCCTCCACTTTTGCATATACAACAAGCATGAACCATTATATCAAACTGTGACAAGACATATATATTCGCATCTAGTAGCATCTGCCAAAAGTCATGTTCCGCTTGTGATTTTTTTTTTTTTTTTTTTTTTTTTTTTTTTTAATCAACATTTGGGTTACAACTGGCCGGCCCATTAGCCTAATTCCTACAAATTTGTAGGGTCGGGAATTCGATCCCTGGTGTGATGGTATCATGTTCCGCTTGTGATATTTACGAGAAATGATGACTTTGATGAATAAATAAAAATAAAATAAGCAAATTGCAAATTCCGATAGAGAGAGAATCTTCCTTTAGTATATTCTTCACTAAACATATCTCTCTGCCTCTTCTGAAATCCCAAGAGACATCTCTCTTCCAAGTCTGAACCAAATCTAATATGCCAAGCATAACATTACTTTTGTAATTAAATCTCATATTATCGAATACTATTAGTCTATTACAGTATCTCTTTGGTTTCTTTTGTCCATAGAATATTGTTTTTATTGAAAATCTTATCCGAAATCTATGAAATATAAGAATGCAGTATGTATCAGTATAAACGAGATTTTTGTTCCTTTGATGACAGCAAACGAGAATAATCCTGAAATTATATTCTCTGTGATTTATATAATATATCTCTCCTAGTTGAAAAGAGAGTTTCAGGGTGTCTTATTCGCAAGGGGGCAGTATCTATTTCCCCACTTTAGTTACAAAGAGGTAAGCTTCTCAATTTCCCCCAAATTCAAACTCCTTAAAAATGCAAAAACTCGAACTTAAAAACTGCCTAACACACTCTAAACACTGTCGTGTCCATTCTCATCATTTCTTTCATTATTGAGGACAAATATCTACATTAAGCTCTTTTTCCCGGTTTTAACCGAAATCACGAGCTCAACACCAGACCCGGACACTCTTCATGTCTTCCGAATCAGAGCTTTGCCTGCAAAGACACGCGATAACCACCATTAAGAAACATTAGGACGCCAAATCAAGATTACTGCGGAATCAAACCAAACGAAGAAACTATGATGGTTCTTGATATTGACTTAAGAAGTTGTAGTTAAGGGACTTGAGTCTAATCATATGGCTAAGGGGCCATCATGTGGTCGTGAAGAGAGATCATATTTCATATGGATAATACTAATGGGGGTAATTTTGTCATTGTAAGGTTTGTGTGTTGAGTTTTTTTTTTTACCTGGGAATACAAGAAGGTTCCAAGGATAGCAATGGCAGCTCCAAGGGCGTTAACAGGCTGGACTGGAGTGCGGAAGATAATGATGGAGGAGACAATGACGGAGATACGTTTCATGGTGTTACCGACACTGAATGTCAAAGGAGAAATTTGGTCTAAAGACATGTAAGACACTTGGTTGTAGAGGTGATAGAACACACTCTGCGCGGCCACCCACCTGCAAATTTGATTAAAGAAAAAGTGGAATTGGATAAGCGAATGCGATGAATAAATTGGCGTAATCACTAAAACAAGGATTCTTAATCATTGGGATGAAAACAAGATCTTTGAGAGCTAAAGACAAGAAGATGACAAGTGGGTCTTTAAACAACGGCTTCTAGGAACAGGACAAGAATGCATGAAACATGTAAAACATAACTTTTGAGATTAAAAGAGTTGTCTTTTTGAAAGAGATTTTAGAGGGAAATTACCAGACAAACTGAGGTCCGACAGTAGCTAGAGCCTTCTGCCAGCCATCGACCCACATCTGAGGTCCTTCAACCGCAATCGCAAAGGGTGTGAGGATCAATAGGGACAACATTGAGAGACAAGCGTAGTAGTTCATTCCGCTCACAGACTTTCCCTTCATTCCCTTCTTCGAGAAGATGTTACGGAAGACGAAAGCCAAGTTCGAAATCATCGCTCCCATGAAACCTGAGTGCAGAAACCACAATTTTGAAGCCAAAATCAAACAAGTAAAGCCATTTCTAAACTCAATCCCAATAACACGTCAGCTTGTAGAACTTATCTAACAAAAAAGATGAAGACAAATCATCAGAAACATGACCATTGGTATCAAGAGATATATATTACCAATCATGTTGAAGTTAAGCTCAGTAAGTGCGGAGAGAGCACAACCACCGATGATTGGAATGAGAGACAAGTAAACCGAAGTAGGGAAGGTTTCACCCAAAAGGAACCTTGAGACAAGCACGCTAAACGCAGGTTCACCACTCTTGATGATGTGAGTGAACGAAACCGCAACCTTTGACATACTCACCGTTGCAGCCACATGACCAATTGTATGTGCCACAGCAACCTTTAGGCAAATCCAACAAAAACCACTTTTAGTACAACATAATATCAAAAAGTTTAATACTTTTACCTAAACTGATTTACTAGAGGCTAAAATACAACATGCATATTATCAGAATTTAGGTATGAAAATTCAGAAAATATAACAACAAAATTCAGCAGCCAATTAACACAAGCACAGCCAAAAAAAACCATCACTTTCTTCTCTCTCTCTCTCCCTCAGTTTTTCTTTGGAACCAAACAAAACTATGCATATCACTCAAGTAAGAAAAAAACAACAAATATTCCTGCAAGATCTGCATCAATTTGACCTTAAACCTCAATAGCCATCATCGTAAACATCGACATCTAACCTAAAGTTTCAAACTTTCTCCCCCAATTTTTTTCTCACCAACCCACCAAACTTATTTCCCCACCAACCCACTTACCGGAAAAAGAGTTTTCCAGAAATCGAAATCAGTCTTGGGAGTCTCAACGATCCCAACAGCCCAAGAGATTAGCATCATCAACGAACCAGCGGCTAGAGAAAGCGTCGAGGTAAGCCATGGGTAAGGATAAGCGTTCAACACCTTCTTGTTGTAGATATTGAACACAACGTTCAAAGCCCACCAAGTAGCAAAGTAAATCCCGATCTTCAATTTTTTAGCCGCCTCTGATTTCGTTTCCGCCGCCGCGTCATCGATCGGCTGAGGCTCTGATCGGTCAGCTTCATAAGCTTCACATCTCACTACGGGAGACTTTGCTCTCATAGAAGAGAGATGAAGCGGCTTCGAGACGGCTAAAACGGTGCGTTTTGGTAGCTCCGTCGATGGAAACGAGAGAGAAACATGAGATCTTCGCAGTGGGGAAGAAGGGTTTCGTCGGAAAAGTCCGATCTTAGTAGAGAAACATTGCTTCGCCGATAAAACCATCGCCGGAGAGGTTTTTTCGTCGAATTAAAAATAGAAAAAGACTAAAACTTTTCGATCACAGAGAACTTAATTTAGTCGCAAAGATAATGGATCAAGAGTTTTGACCTAGAATCTAAAAACGAAGAAGAATTCAAATAAGGAGAGATCTTAAAAAGAATTAGATGATTTTTGTTGGCAATGTTTATACTTTATAGAGAATGAGAATTATATAAAAACTAAACAGTATATGCGCTTATAAGTTGTAAGACTACGCTATTGATTTTTATTCTTTTTTATGTTTTTCTATTTTCTTAAATAATTTTAATTTGTTGGAAAAAGAAAAATAGAAAAAGAGGGGAGTGAAACTGAAACCTAACTAGTATAGATTGGTTTAGTAAGATTTCAAATTGTAATCAAATTTGTTATGACAAATTTCCAAATAAAAAAGATTCAGTTCAGTTTCTTTTCTTTTTCAGTTTCATCTAGATTAGGTTAGTGTTTTAAAATATAGAAAAAAAAAAACTATTTAAACTTCTATTAGAATACGCTCATGTTTCGTGTACTATCAATAAGAAGATTCAATGTAATTTAGGATGTAATTTGCATTGATAGCAGATTTTTTTTAGTGGGTGCATCAAAGTGAGCGACTGAGCGTTCATAATTTGCATTAATCATAACTTGCGCGACAGAAGCCCATTAAGCCCAACAATTTGTTCCCCATCCGCTTAATTAAATTATTGTCTGAGTCTTACTATCAGTTTAACTATCTTAATTCTTATTTTTTTTTTTTGATAAAGTCAAGTTGTTTTTTCTTTTGTAAAGTGAATTACTCTCAGCCTCACCGATAACTATCTTAATTATTAACCGCAACAAAACCACTGTAAAAGATTCAAGATACATATGAATATATGATGTTGATTCTCTTAATTATAGCTTTTGAAAAGTTTATATATTTATCAGGCAAACGTATTTCGCATCATCACTGAAGAAAACGCAAATTTTGTTGGTCAACATACTATATATATTACTAATAAATTGGTTTGATCAACCAAACTAAGAACAAAGTTTACATAACCGAGAAACTCAATTTTAATTAATAGTAGTAGTTAGAGGTGTCAAAATGAGTAACTCAACTCCATTCAACTCATTACCCAATGAGTTAAGAGTTAAATGAGTTGTGAGTTAACTCAACTCATTTGCTAAATGAGTTGAGTCAACCCATCAACTCAATTAATTTGAATGAGTTGAGTCAATCCATCAACTCAATTAATTTGATGGGTTAACTGGTTAAATGAGTTGACTCATTAACTCAATAATTAAATTATAAATTAATTAATAATTAATTTAAAAACTAATAATTAATTAATAATATTCTCATTGTCATCATCACCATCATCATCACCATTTTTGGCGGGAAATTTGCGAACTCACGTTTTTAGCGAGAATTTTGCGGATTTTCGTTTTTGGCGTGAAATTTGTGGATTTTTCGTTTTTGGCGGGAAATTTGCGGATTATCGTTTTTGGCGGGAAATTTACGTATTTTCATTTTTGGCGGGAAATTTGCGGATTACTATTTTTGGCGGGAAATTTGCGGATTCACGTTTTTTTGCGAAAAATTTGAGGGTTTTTCATTTTTGGCGGAAAATTTGCGGATTTCCGTTTTTTGGCGGGAATTTTTTAGATTTTTCGTTTTTGGCAGGAAATTTGCGGATTTTCGTTTTTGGCGGGAAATTTGCGGATTTCCGTTTTTGGCTGAAAATTTGCGAATTTTCGTTTTTAGCGGGAAATTTGCGGATTTTTGGTTTTGGCGGGAAATTTGTAGATTTTTCGTTTTTGGCGGGAAATTTGCGGATTTCCGTTTTTGGCGGGAATTTTGTGAATTTCTCGTTTTTGGCGGGAAATTTGCGGATTTTTCATTTTTGGCGGGAAATTTACGATTTTTCATTTTTGGCGGGAAATTTGCGGATTTTTTCGTTTTTGGCGGGAAATTTGCAGATTTTTCATTTTTGGCAGGAAATTTACGGATTTCCGTTTTTGGCGGGAAATTTATGGATTTCCATTTTTGGCGGGAAATTTGTGGATTTTTCGTTTTGGGCGGAAAATTTGCGGATTTCCGTTTTTGGTGGGAAATTTGTTAATTTTTCGTTTTTGGCGGGAAATTTGCTAATTTATATTTTGGCGGAAAAATTTATGAATTAATGATAATATTATGTTGATAATGAATAAATTGATGGGTTAATGGTTAACCATTATAACTTATTAACCTATTAGGATCCAACTCATTTAACTCATTAACTCATTAGGACCCGGCTCATTTAACTCATTATTCATTTAACCTATCAACTCATTTAACCTATCAACTCATTTAACTCATTAACTCATTATGACTCAAATGTTCAAACCATTAGGGTTGATGAGTTGAGTCGGGTTGAGTCGACCCATAAGATTTGACTCATTTTGACACCCCTAGTAGTAGTACTATTTTTCTCATAAGCCGACAAAAGCGTAGATTAGAGCGATAAAAACTAATCCCACCAAAAAAAAGAACGATGGAGTAAAAATTAAAACAGAGTAACATAAGTACTTTTTTTTACAGCGTAATATAAAATGGAACAATTACGAGAAATCATTTTTCAGTTTATTCAAAAATAGATAATGATAATAATTTTATAGTATAAAATTAAACGTTTTTCATGAGAATTTGACATATTGTAAACGAGAATACGTATTATGGTATCATAAATTTATGATAAATTCTATAAGTCGATTTATGTATACATCAAGAAACCAAAAAGAAACCAAGTATAAAAGCAAATTTTATCTTCATATATGTTCAGAAAATTCTTAGCTTGGCGTTGGTGTACATATACAACGTAAAAGTTTTTTTTTTGGTTCACATACCGACATACGTTGACTTTGATAAAGATCTAGATAATAGAAAATTAATTTTTGGATTAGATATCTTTATGCGGAGCCGTTTATGGTGTACCAAAAAACAAACAAACATGTACTATCTATTTAGTATTTACTGTTGAAGCAGAGTATAACACTCACAATTCGAAAGTGTATATGGCTTTAGAATTTTTGGTTTCTTTCAGATTTCATAAATTATAAATGTTATTTGTAAATTAATTCTTATAGTTTTTTTCTTTTTAATCACAGAAAAGTATCATAACCAAGAAAAACAAAAACAAAAGATAGACAAATTATAAGGAAACATAAATAACAAAGATTTTCTCTGTTGGATACGGCTTAACATCCTAATTCCTAATCATTGGCCTTAACCGCTCTCATAATCAGGTTTGGCTTAACAACTTGGGAATATTTGGTGGATCACATGCGAATGTATGTCATTGTAGTGCATTTCATGTTTTCTGTCACACCTGTGGCTGCATATTGCTATACGTGTCAATTTGCAATTCAACCTCTCTTTATTTGGTCTAACTAATAAGGATTTTTTTTTTAGGGGGGGGGGGGTAAATTTTCATAAGGATTTAAAAACAAAAACATATGGAATATACAATTATTTTCTAAGAACGCTGTAAAACATATGAAATATACAATTATTTTCTAAGAACGCTGTTGTTAGACTCATCTATGGCTATGATTTATGCATCGAAAAGCTTGAAAATCCATGGTAGATTGATCTCGAATCCAATAAGTCGGCGATGTGACTGTTGTCACCAAAGATCCTTACCCATGTTATATGCTTCGATAACATTATCCACCAAATTCAAGCACCGCTCAACAACCACCACCTTTAAGACCTGGATCTTGCAAATCAAGGCTCTCGACTCTACTTCAACGTCAACATGTCTTTTGACAGTGACCATTATATCGTCTTTTGTGGACGATCTCTCGATTAACCGTGATCTCACATGGGCCAAAATGCTATTAGCTTTTGTCTTAAAGCTTTTATGGAATTTAGATCGAGTTATCTTTTCTAATCTTTTGTGGCATTGGAGAATGTCTTTATTTGTTATGTTTTAAACTTTAGAATCTTTAAATTCGTCTTGTACTTGGTTTTAATTTGAATGAATGAAAAGTAAGACTTTGCCAAAAAAATAAAAAAAAACATATGAAATTTACTTTACATACACATTAAGCAAAAAAAAAAAAAAAACTCATTGTCTAGTTCGCAAATTTTAATCGAAGAAAGGTTTTGGTAAGTAAGAAAATTAAGGGTCAAAATTAAACTGGGAATATAAACTGTAAAAAGTAAATTCTGTACGATTAATAACCGCGGGAAGACTGAAAGTGAAATTTATTTGTTTCACAAGACTGAGAGCTATGTTTATCTAACCATATGACGTAACGAACATTATATTAATCGTAAATATACAAAGCATTGACCTATTTGATTATTTTTTTAAAGTACAAAGTAATATTCTTTTGATCGCCATTTATTTATTGTCTTATTCTGTAGCTTTAATTGGAACCCACTAATACCTCCGGTGCCACGTAAACTTTATCAGTTTATCTCAAAATCATAGTTTATTGATACTACTTACGTTATTTAAATATAAAATTTAACATAAACTATGTCTTGCTATACTATCCAAAAAAATTGTAGTATCTAAATAAAATTCCACGTGTTATTATAAACGTATTAAAGAGGTAACAACACGTATTTAAGACAAACTTAACGAAAACTTTAATAAAAAACTTCTTGAAAATATCTCATTTATATTACTTCATTACTTTATAAAAAACTAAATTTCCTCGTTTTACTATATTACATATCAAAAAATTGTATAATCTAATTGTTATTGTTATTTTAATATCATACTAATGTTTAGATACTGATGGGATATAAATCTGAAACGTCAATAAACATTTTTTCCAAAGTTCTCTTGTACCCTTTTTTTTTTTTTTTTTTTTTTTTTTACTCACTACATTGGTTCAAAGCTATTACGAAAGTATGTTGCTGATTAAGAAATCATTTCCATATGTAAATATAAGTTTATAGTTAAATTTTGAGTTTAGGAAATTTAAGTATATATTAAATAACTTTTGAAATAAAAATGTTATAATGATGTAGATCAGATCATTAGTTTCTTTTTCTTTCCGCTGGAAATGTCTTTATATTAAAGGAACGAAACAGTAAAGAACTGAGCAATTGGAACTCAAAAGCACAGCAATCCTGGATCAACAATATGGATCATTAGTTTAATTCTGGTCACCACCAGAGTATATATTACAAAAATTTAAGTGTTACAGAATATATAGATGATTCGTAACTAAGTATCGATCTATATTATTAATGTATATAATTTCATTATTAAAAGATAAATACTAACTTATTATTGGCCGGTCTCACGTTAGTAATCGTGTAACTAATATAATCTTGTAACATAGGTATATAAATCCTGACTTAACAACTACTATAAGAGGTTAAAACCAATAAAGAGAAAGCACACATTTTAATATAATTAATCCCTAAGTTCGGCATCTTAATAATAGAATAAATTCATTTTTTAAATGTAATAAAATCTTTGCAAGATCTTCTATTGACGTATGTCATGGAGTTTTACAAAGTCAATGATAATAAATTACAAAATTTGAAGTTGACAAATTTTAAAACCTTTTTTGTTGTTTTATTTGTATTCATTACATAATTCTCCTATGTAAATTTTTATCAAAAAAAAAAAATCTCCTCTGTAAATTATAGTGCTCATTTTTTTATTTTAGGATATTATTCTCACTCTTTTTTTTCCATGATTAATACACCCTAATTCGAACTTTAACTTGCTATATATATATTATCAATCCTTCTCAGATGTAATTCTAAAAAAAAAACATTAAAACTTTTTTCTGTGTGAAATAAAGTATATCATAATGTTTCTAACTTTCTATAGTTTTTTTTTTTTTTTTTTTTTTTTGGGGGCAAAACTTTCTATAGCTAATAGCTTGCAAATAGAGAAACCCCCTTATCAGAAAATACTTTACAGTCTTTACTCGGTTACTCCAATCGTTATTAATTTGGACCAAAAATCAAAAGGTATTTGTGGGAAAATGATTATTCTTTATGATTGGATGATCTCAAACCAAAAATCAAAAGTAACCTAAAATATGTAAAAAGTCGGGGGGTTTTATTTATTTATTTATTTATTTTATTATTATAGTTTGATCAGTTTCAAGTGACTAATCATGGTTACATTTACAGTTAAAAAAAAAATTAGACCTACATATAGAACCGGTTTTCATAAGAAGCTGACCAATCACCAATTTGGAGCCCAAAAAAAGTTTGAAAAAGTTTAATTTTTTCTGAAGAGAAGAAAAATTTATTCTTATTTCTCTACAAATGGACAAATTTTTAAGCTGTTTAGAGCCTCTACAATGTGGCTCTGCCTACATAATAAATATTCAGCCACTGTGAATTCTTTTTTTGTTTTGTTTTGTTTTTTTTTATAGTTTTTTTTAGCACTTTAACGCAACTAAATTTAAATAAGGTAATTATCAAAAAAACCAAAAAAAAAAACAAAAAAAAACAAAAACAAAAGATAACTAGGATGTCGGGTGACGTCTTTACAGTCTTTACTCGCTATATGTTTATTCATACTTTAGGTTCATATATAGCTTTATACATTCACCATTTGCATACATTTTATGCACTCACACCCATATGTATTTCCATTTTTCGCATGACGTCTTTTCCTCTTAATCAAATTCTCCGTTTGTTTTAAACTTGAACTGTGAATGGGTGAACTGATTCGCCATGACAGCATACGATATTCTTTAATTTCTTAAATCATGAACCATGCTCCTTAACTTGTCAATTAATACAATGATGCTAACAACAAAGATAATAATATAACTGATTGAAATGCGTCTACGAGTACCGTACAAATAAATAGTTTAGTAATAGTATATGTTTTTTTTAATATATTTATTTTTAGATAATGTGAAACCGGCGCATTTGCTCGTTGATTTATTCGTAATCTAGAAATTAGTAAATTGATTATTCAACTATGGGGTTCATATGGACCAGCCAAGTGGATAAATACGAGAACAATTTAATTAGGAATCTAATGATGTTTCAGTCCACTCTATATTTTAAGTTCATTTTTTCTTTGATCAAAATATTTTAAGTTATTAGGACGAGCGAAAATGTAGCAATATCCATTAAACATACTTACTGTCCCAACAACAAAATAACTTGATACTCATCAATTTCTTCCAATATACAAATGTTTTTTTCCGTCGACACACATATATATGAGCTTTAATTATTTACAAAGAATATCAGTTTTGGTATTTTAGTTTTAATATAATCACAACCCAAACTTAGTTTTAACTCTAAGTTTGAAATTATCTTTTTTTTTAGGTATGCAAAAGTTACATCAATATATCTTTTTTTTTTGGGCAAACATCAATATATCTACAATCTAAATTTTACAGCAACTAAAGTCGAACCAATCATTTCCTTATCTTGTTAAAGTTAAGAATGCAACATAATTTCAAACTTAGAGTTAAATGTATTGACATTAAACCTTATAAGTAGTTTACATGTTTAAAACCGCTCCTCAATTTCCACTTTAAAATATTTATATGGAGCATTTTACCCCAAAAAAATATTTATATGGAGCAGAATGTGACACATCTTCATCCCATCGTGATATAGAAATTATGCAAATCAATACCGGCTTTTTTTTTTTTTTGGGCAAAAGAGGGGTCGTCCCCATTTAATTAAAAAGAAATAAGGGATTGCAGAGCAACCTTTGCAACAGAGTCTGCTTCACGATTAGCATCTCTAAGAACGAAATTGAAAGATATTATATCGAAATTAGAGGATAGGTTGAGGATATCGTATTGAATCCCATGGAGCTCTTTTGCAGAGGTCTCCGAATTGAGCGCTTTGATAAGAAGTGTCGAATCTGAAGCGAAGTGAATTTGGGTGAATCCCAGTGTGATTGCGTGCTGGATGGCCTTGAGCATCGCTATAGCTTCAGCCATAAGCGGTGATCTGATGTTCCGTGCTGTTGCTGAGCCTTGGTGGATTTGTAAACCGGATCTGCGAAAGACCCAACCGAAGCCTGCAGTACAATCCGTTTTCCAAGATGCGTCTGTATTGCATGTAAGTTCAACTTGTCTTAGTTGTTTTTTAGGAGTCAATACCTGAATCGAAGGTTCTGTCTCTCTCTCGGCTTGGGCTAATTGCCATTCTTTGGCTCGCAGGATCGCTTGGAGCACTGTTTCCCCTGGGCTTAGGTCACGTTTGTTGAAGATTTTCTGATTCCTTGTAGTCTATAGTGACCAGAGGAGCCATGGTGCGATCGAGCCTGCTCCTAAGCCAGTCGGCGGTAAGCATATTAAAGATTTTGAGTGCTCTAGACCTTGACGGAAGGTGGAGATCGAAGACAGATTCAAAGATGCTTTGCAAGGTAACAAATCCCAAGTTTGAGTCGCGAATTTGCAAGAGAAGAAGAGGTGTGTAACTGATTCTTCTTCTCCACAATGCGGGCAATGAGATTCAGGGTTTATGTTTCTCTGTTTCAGGTTCTCTCCTACAGGGAGTGCGTTTTGCATTGCTTTCCAAAGGAGAAGCTTTGTTTTTGGTGAGCTCTTTAGCGCCCAGATATTTGATTTCCAATTGAATCCTAGATTGGCTTGATTTGGTTCCTGTTCAATCGGATCCTGCTTTGTTGCTTCATAATATCCCGATTTGGATGTGTAGGATCCTGAATCTGTTGGAAGCCATATCCATTTGTCTTGTGCACCATGTTTACTCGGCCTGAGGAGGAGAATATCCTTTTCATATTCACGTAAGATCTTCCTTATCAATTCAAGATTCCACTCAGGAGTTCCTGGATTTAACAAATCTGAGACCTTCAAATCTTTTGCATATTCTGGAGCTGGTCCCATCGGGCATATAGGTTTTGTAAGTGACAGCCAAGGTTCTGACCATACCATCGTTGTCTCGCCATTTCCAATTGCTTTCCCCAGCTGTGTTTTAAGGAAGTCTCTGCCAATTCCAATACCTCGCCAACCATGAGAAGCGGAATTTGGTGTGGTGCTATCCAGGAAATGAGATGAGTGGCTGTATTTCCCAAGTAGTACTCGGGCCAACAAACAGTCTGGTTTAGTAAGTATTCTCCAACTTACTTTTGTTAAAAGAGCATCATTAAAAGTCTGGATATCTCTGAATCCCAAGCCCCCGCATTGGGTAGACTTTGTCATCTTTTTCCAAGCTATCCAACACATTTTCTTTCTGCCCGTATTGGTATCCCACCAAAATCTCGTGAGTGCTGACTGAATGCGTTTACACAGGCTGTTTGGGAGCTTAAAACAAGTCATGGTATAGGTGGGCATTGCTGAGAGGACGGATTTGAGCAGAATAAGTTTCCCAGCTTGCGAGAGAAAACGAGAAGACCAGCTTAGGGCTCGTTGCTTTATCCTGTCCACTATCATGCTGAATAAATCCTTCTTTTTACGCCCAAATAGTTCGGGTAAGCCTAAATATTTGCCTTGTCCACCCTCTTTTTCAATAAGCAGTTCTTTCTTGACTCTCTCTTTTACCGCAAGCTGAGTTTTTGAAGAGAAAGTTATTGCAGATTTTTGGTGGTTAATCTTCTGTCCTGAGGCAGTTTCATATCTTTGCAGGATAGAGATGAGTTCAGAGCAGCTCTCAGGATCTGATCTACAGAAAAACATGGTATCATCTGCAAAGAGAAGGTGATTCACTCTAGGGCTCCTTTTTGAAACTCTGATTCCCATAAGTTTACCCTGATCTTGGGATCTGTTGCACAGGCCTGAGAGGACTTCACTACAAAGAATGAAGATATAAGGGGATAGAGGGTCTCCTTGCCGTATGCCTCTCTGGGGTTTCACTAAGCCATGGGCCGAGCCATTAAGAAGGTACGAGTAAGAAACAGTTTGCACGCATTGCATTATCCATTGAATCCATTTTGGATTAAAACCCAGCCTCTCCATCACTGCTTGAATGAAATCCCATTCCAGCCTATCATATGCTTTACTCATATCGGTTTTCACCGCCATATAACATCTCTTCTTAGCTCCAGATGTTTTAAGATAGTGTAGGGTCTCGTGAGTAATCAATACATTATCGTTTATAGCTCTTTGGGGAACAAAAGCGGATTGATTCTCTGAGATTATGTTGTGTAGAACAGGTTGCATCCTCTTGGTGAGTAGTTTAGCAATGATCTTGTAATATACTGAGCAGAGAGCAATAGGTCTATAGTCTGATACCAATTTTGGACTGTTGATTTTTGGTATCAATCTCACATGAGTGTGATTAATTCTGTCAGGGAGCTGGCCAGAGGAGAAGAAATTTTGGACTTCACTTATCACCTTCTCACCAACCGAAGACCAGTTTGTTTGGAAGAAGCTTGCAGAAAAGCCATCTGGTCCAGGAGCCTTATCAGCATGAATGGAGAAGCATGCTGACTTTATCTCAAGTGGGGTTGGAATAGCCGTGAGAGAATTGTTAATCTCAGCCGAAATAACAGGTCTGATTGCCTCATTTACTATATCTCTTGTCTCACTGGCTTGTCTTTCATCCTCTTGGGAAGTGAATAGGGTTTGGTAGTAATGAGAGATTTGTTGCACTATTTGGTCTTCTTCATAAACAGCCACACCTGATTCATTTTCTAGGATTGAGATATTATTAATGGCTTTTCTTCCCTTTGTTGCAGCATGGAAGTAACCTGTATTTTTGTCTCCAAGAGCCAACCAAAGCTGTCTGCTTCTTTGCTTCCAAAATTCCTCTTCTGCTTGGTAAGCTTGTTGTAACTCTCTATTAAGAATACCAATTTGTTCTGAGAGATGTGAGTCACTAGACATGGCCTCCTCTAATCTCTGTTTTAGCTCTTCAATTTTCTTTTGGCTGTTGTATTGCTGTTTTTTGTGCCATGCTATGATCACTGATCTGCAGTTGCTGATTCTCATCTCCACTGTTGCATTCTTGTCATAATTCCATGCTTGTAGGATAAGATCTTTGACTTCAACATTGTTTCTCAGCCTGCGATCATATCTAAATAAACCTCTCTGCTTCTTTTTAACAGGATCAAAGGAGGTGACAATGGGCCTATGATCTGATCCTTCAAAGTGGAGATACTCACTTCTTCCGGAGGGATATGTTATAGCCCAAGCACTATTGGCTATGGCTCTATCAAGTCTGCATCTAACCAAATGAGTATACCGTTGGCCTCTCCAGGAGAGGAAATTTCCAGTATATCGTAGATCATATAGGTCACACTCAGACATGAAGGATCTGAGGTCAGAGAACGATCCTTCTGTTCTTGCAGGTCCACCTTGTTTTTCTGAGTTTTCTATGATGTCATTAAAATCTCCTGTTAATAGCCATGGTTCAGCTCTGTTTGAAGCTTGATATGTCAATCTGTCCCATACTTGTCTTCTTTTTGATCTCTCTAGGTCGCCATATAAGAAGGTTGCATAGAAGAACTTGCCTTTTGCTTTTATCTTGGTGTCTATGTAATTCTGACAGGTACTGAGGATCTCAACTTCTAGATTTTGTTTCCAAAGCAGAATTAAGCCTCCAGCTCCAGGTGAGTGAGGTGGCACTATTATGTTTGATTCGTATCCCATCCATTGTAGCTTCTCTAGAACAAAATCATTGTTATTCTTTGTCTCCATGAGGAAGAGGATATCAGGAAAAATATTTTTCCTGATATTCCTCAGTCTGTGAACTGTCATGGGGTTCCCCAGCCCACAACAGATCCAGCTCAGTATCCTTAAGGAAGAGGACTTGGTGGATTCTGAAAATCCACCCCTCCCTTTCTAATAGCTGGAATGAGGTTTATAGGAGGTAAATCTTTGTTTGCGTCTCTGCCCGTTGCATTTATGTGTAAATTGGTGTTTCTAGAACTGCTTGCTTCAGCATTTGGGAAGCTTAGACAATTTTTTGCTGATTTTCTGTTTGCAGGTGTACTCTCCTCACTAGCTGTGAGTGATCTTCCAGATATGGATCTTCTTTTAGGTGAGTTCTGCACCAAGGCCATGTTTCTTTTACTGGATTTAGCACCTGTAAGTTTCATGGAGCTTTTTGTACCAGCTTTGTTCAGAGGTGGTCTACCTCTCTTTTTCTTTTCAGGGGGAGCTGCTAACTCAGAAGTTGCTGGAAGCACTGGTAGATCCGGTGGCAGCTGGTTCAGGGACTCAACAGTAGCAGCAATAGGGGTAGATCTATCCTGGTAAGAAGAAGCGGAAGATGCCAAAATTTGGTTTGCTGTTTCTTCCATCATGCCTCTTGCCTCTCCTTGATTCACTCTAATCCTTCTTGCAGCACTCTCTGTAGGGTCTGGGCAATTAATGTACTGAATAGTAACTTCCCGGAGTTCTCCCAAGACTTGTTCTTTAGTGGGGGCTGGTGGTGGGATTTGACTTTGTAATTCAGCAGTTACTTGTCTTTCCAGAGGTGGCCGCCTAGTACGTGATGTCTCAGAGGAATCTTGTCTGATATGTTCTTTTGATAATGGTTTCTCTCTCCATTGCAGGTAGGGAGGGTTCAGGGATCCTTGGTTTCGTCCATTGTGATGTGCTCTCTCTCGCCAGGCACTAGGATAACCACTGTAAGAGTTTTCTCTAGATCTTTGTGGGGAGTTTCTGTGACTTGGGGATCTCTGTTCCCGAGCTCTCCAGCTTGTTTGGGATCCTTCTCTTTCATTTCTATCACTCAAATGCCTTCTAGCAGAGAAGGATCTCTCTCTGAAAGTATTTGACTGCCTTGAAAGGGATTGGTGATAATTAGTCCTTCTCATGTCGTTTCTGAAAGCAGATGGGTGAATATAGTTTGAGGGGGGAGGATCTCTAGACTTTGATGCAAAAGACTGATGAGGGATTTGGGTACTTGTAACAGGTTTCTCCGGACAGTCCTTCTCTTCATGAGTAAGTCTATAGCAGTATGTGCAGAATCCTCTTAGTTTCTTATATGTCAATGAAACCAAGGCTTCCTTACCATCAGGGAATTCAATGATGGTTTCCATGATCAAAGGTTGCAGGCCATCAATAATCACTTGGATCTTTGCTGTTACTGGTGAAAGCTCCTGAGTCACGTACTCTCCAAGTTGTTTGCCAATGTCGCTGAGCATTTCTGGCTTCCAGTAGTGGAGGGGAATACCATCAAGTTGGATCCAAAAAGGGATTTTTGAAGGAAAAGTTGCTGAGATAACAGGCTCCCACCTCTGGAGAATCACCATCCATTGGTCAAAGTGGTAAGGCCGATTCTCTAGAACTTTTTGTATATCTTCTTCATAATCAAAGCGGAACTGAAAGAGTCCTTTGCCTAGATCTGACCCAATAGCTTTGCCTCTGAGGTTCCATCTGTTGGATAAGAAGGGAAAAAGAGACCAAGACCTTTGAACTTTTGGGTTTGTGAGCCTCCCAATGATAGTAAGCGAGTTCTCTTGGATGAGGTCTGAGGTATCTATATCTGGAGCTTGAATTCTGATTCTCTTTCTAGAAGGGGTTGTATCATCTCTGAGAATCCCTTTTCCTTTTGCAGAGTAAGGTATACGTTGGGACATGATTTTACGGAGGAGACAAGGCAGGCAGGTTCTTAGCTTAGTTCCCCAAGTCAAGTCTTCTGTTGTGCTCAAAAACACTGGTCTTCAGGGGGAAAAGTTGAAAAGTTCTTTGCAACAACAGCTGGTTCTACAGGGTTTTCCACACAATGAGAGGATTATAGCAGGGGTAAGTAAGCCGAGTTCTTCACTCTACAGTGAGTGGGTTTGCAAGTGTTCAAGAGGGTTTGCAAGGGTTTCAAGAGGGTTTGCAAGGGTTTCAAAGGGTTTGCAATAGTTCAAGAGTTCAAGCAGAGAAGAAAAGTAAACTTACAGAGGAGAGTGAGCAGCTTCTGACCAAGGCAAGGGCTCCGGTGGTCGGAAAAACTCATCTTTCCGGTATAAGAACACCTCTTCAGTTTGCTATTTTGGGCAAATGTTACCTTAAAAGGTTAGAAAAAGTGGGTGAGATCCACTTTTTCAAACATTGTTATTCTCTTTTAGCACCTCGAACTTAATGCATGGGAGCAAAACCTCTCTCTACCCTCTTAGTCCAGTGGCGAATATCATCAATACCGGCTTTGCTTTTGATTTAGATATGTAAATACCTCAATAACATATAAAAATATATGTATATAATATAGCTAGGGGATAATGCACCAAACAATTATTCGATAAAGATGATAAAGTAATCATACTATCATAGAGTTGTTCGACGTCGACGGAAAATACAAGTCCAAAAACTAAGAACCTAAAGCTGAGCACCTTTTACATATTGGTTGGAAAAATAAGACACTTCAATTCAAATTTACCATGTCCTTAACTTTTCCCAAAAAACTATTCCAACGAATTGCAAATACTTTAAACGAATTCAATCATCAAATTTTAGATTATTTTTAACTAAGTTGTAGTGGATTAATAGCTTTTTCTTGAGATGTGAAATCTTTATGTGAGTCTATATATATATATTATATATATATATGCAATGATCGATTCCCTACATATGTCTGGTTTTGTTTTTGTACTTTTTGCAGTTTGATTACTTGTATACGTTTTTAATAGCAAATAAATCCGAAGTTCTATGACTTTCAGAGTTTACTCTGAATTTTGATATGAGATTCCTCCGATTAACAAATAAAATAAGTTCTAAATCATTTTTTCTTAATTTCTTTATAATTTAGTTACTCATCTATTAATAATTAAGAAGTTTTACAAAATAATATTCTAGTATATTGATGTTACATATTTAACCCCAAAAAAAGTATATTAATGTTACAATATTTTAGATAATTCAATATTATATACTATTCATAAATCATAAATATTTATATAATTCAAGCTCGAATTTTATATTCATGTTTTAATGTTCAAAAGTAGCAGTGTTAAATTGGTTTGAACATTTCAAATCAACATTTATTCCAACCGATTAGAGAAAAAACAGATAAAGCGACCCCACAAACCAAGATTCCAAGCCAACATTCCGCATCATTGACAGCAAAATAATATTTAATTCGTAAACAAACATTTTTATATATAATTGATTAATTCATTATATATACATACTTCTCTACGCTTATAAAAGTATAATTTATCAAAACGTCTGCTATGTATATAATTAACCCTCACGCATGTTTCATCTGTTGCTACCAAATTACAAACCACCAAAAGAACTCTCTTCTTTTTTCTTCTTCTTCTTTTTTCTCTTCCAAATTATTCATGGAGAGTTCAATGAACAATGCTTTCATTATGAGCAAACATGAAACGATGACGTTTACAGGTGACCAAACTCCAGAGGAAAGTAGCTGGACGATGTACTTTGAGGATTTCTTCGAGTCTTCTTCAAGCATAGTCGAAGTCGGAGATTGCAACTCTTCCTCCGTCTCCGATGCAGCGTCTTTCGTGGCCACTAAGAAGACCATCCACGTTTCTGAACAAGAAGGATCTAATTGTTCCAACAAATTCGATATCAAGAGGACAAGAAATAGAGAGATTCCTTTTGGTCGTCATCATGATCTTGAAGACACTGCCTCTTCTCCTTCTCATAGCCCTAACGTCAGTCTCTCTCTCTCCCTCTATATATATAGGCATATATTGTTGCATATGATTTTAACTACCAAATGATGTTACTTTAGTGGTTAATTATCGCGGCGGTGATCAACACAGAGATCGATTTTTACTATGCAATTTTTGCGGTTAAAGTTTTTTTTAAGAAGTATGTGATGATGAAATGAATATGATTTTTTTTCAGGCATTATTCATTTAACTTTGAATATTTTTTTTTGTCGTATTATATTTTTAAGAACGTGATTATTTCCCTCTTAGTTTTGCACAAACACTCGATCGACTATATAAGTAAATATGCCATGATACAGATATTTATTCATATGCTGATTAAATGTTTTTGAACACTGGATATATTGGTAAGGTTAGACGTCAATGATGCGGAATAATTTATTTATCTTTTGCCAAGAGAGGCAAGCAATTTATTAAAATTTTGGGGTTTGACTCATAATTGAAAGAATTTTAAAAATAATAACCCAACAACTTGATGCAACAATCCGTACCATTTTTTAAATTTCTATTTGACATCAATGTATATAATAATCAGCTTTAACAAGTCAGAGGTACCTTAATTAATTTAGTCCATAAATATTTAACAGTTATTAACTATGAACAATTTGGGATTCTTTTTTTTTGTTTTATAGGTCTACAGCATGATGAACCTATCGGACAATAACACGAGACACCGGGGTGGTATTGTTGGTGATGACACAATTAATGTAAGAAACACATTAGCTACAGTTTGACTATGTATAGTTAACGTTAGAGTTGTTCAATCATATGTTATACGAATTATTTTTGATATCTAACTATAATTTTCCATAAATAATTTTACATAGGAGAAAAGAGAGAGTGCAGTGCAAAACCAAGGTGGATTATCAGTAGACTTGAAGAAAAAAGGGCTTTGTTTAGTTCCTTTATCTATGGTCACCAACTTTCTTGGTTGATATACATAATAATCCTTATTCATTTTTTTTTGGTTTCGAATAATTTTTTTTTCTTTTAGAATATTAATATTATGTAGATTTTTTCAATCATGTTTAATATTTTCTATTCACTTAATTGTTATGCATATGTAACAAAGTACATATTGCATGTGAGTTGTATGGACATTCATATTTTTATTGCAATATATTTATTTTCGATAATGAGTAGTCCTCATACAATCATTTAGAAAAGTCTCAATTATCAATTTTTTTCGTGTGATTTTGTCTCGCTAGCTACGCACCATAGATCATTTTTCTATTTGCTGCATTCTTGACAAATGTGGTACACACCTAACCGCCGTAGGTCACAAGATGACCGTGCATAGTTATATTTCTCCTCAGGCCAGATTAAAAGCGACAACGTGAGAAAGCTAAGTGATGAGATACAGACAAAATACTTAGGTCTGAATTTTTTTTAAAGAGAATTATTAGAGAAAGTTTCATTTTGAGTTTGATTTTCTTATGGGAGGAAGAAAGAATCGCTTCACGCAAAACGTATGATTAAAACTTATTGTGCATATATCGATGTTGACGTCAGGTAGACCGGAAATCATTAGTTATATGATACTATTTCTACAGTGTTTCTTATGTCGTTAGTTGAACTCATTCTGTTAGCAAGCCACAAATAAATAAGGGCTTTAATTATCATTATTAATCAGTATCTAGAGTATATGACATACTTTCTACTATTAAATATCTCGAATCTGATATATTTATGATAAGATTCTCAACTGGAAAGCATTTAATCATAATATAGCATGTTTAAGATATGCATATATATACATTGAATATACGTGTTTAAGAGGTAAACTTCATTTTTTTTGTCCTATAATTTACCATTTCTTTAGATACAAGAGGAAATAGTAAGATGTATAATTCTCTAGTATATATCTAAGTTTTCCTTCCTACCAAAAAAAAAAATCTAAGTTTTCCTTTATCATTGGTCATTGATTAGTATGTTTCCATATTCAAAACTAATTACTACTCCAAAACAAAATCTCATCTTTTTGGTTGAATATACTTCTCTCATTCAGCTTTCAAAACAAAAACTAAAATACAGATAAAAAGAGAAGTTACGATATATTCCAAAAGAGAGAATGGTGCTGCAGGGTTGGGGACTAATCTTTCTTATTTTCGTCTTAGCCCTTTTGGTATGCGTTTTAGGTGTCACCATCTACAGTAGAACCTCTATAAATTAATACTCGATAAATTAATAACCTCTATAAATTAATAAATTTCTCCGGTCCCGAGTTGGGACCAGTGTAAATTTTGACACAATTCGATAAAATAATAAGATAATAATTTTTTTAGAAATCCTATGTAAATATATGGTCCTATTAAAACTATAAATTAATAATTTAAAAAATATATCAAAATATATTTATAGATATGTTATATAGAAAAATATTTAGTGAAATATGACTCGTGTGTTGTTTATTTTTTCTTGAATTTGCATTAGTTTTTTGTTAAAATTTCATTATAGTATTTTTCAGTGCATCAAAAACTTTTGATATTATATGTTAAACATGATAATTATTTTTTTGCTTGTAATTGGTTACAAATGAATATTGATTATAACAAAAAAACTTAATTTTTAAAGTAATTTTTTAAAAAAATTATGAAATAAAGCAAAACTCTATATAAATTAATAAATTATTAATTTATCGATAAATTAATACCTCTATAAATTAATAAAATTTTACGGTCCCAACATTATTAATTTATAGAGGTTTTACTGTATGTTTTTTACGCTTATTTGAAAACTGTGGGAACTAATAATGCTTCGTCGTAGTCGGTGATTATACGTCATTCGACGATATTTACCTAAGATATTTTATTGTTTTTACTATGGTATTTTATCTATTTTACTATTTTAGTGTTGCTTTCTATTCTTTTTCTCATCAATATAGTTTACATCGCTTACATCCAACTTCATTATTTGTTCCCTAAATAAAAATAGTTATTCTGGCCAGAGTTTATAACCTAAATAAGTCGTCTAAAGTCTTTTGGGTGGCTTAATCTACTTTTATCGTTTGGCTGAAACGATAAGCGACTTAACCTAACTACGACTAATGTCGATCGGATTCATCTTGAATATCGTCAAAACAATACAACTTAAGTTTTATTACAAAACAAGACTCTTGAGTTTTTTGTTTTTATTCACAACAAAGTCGTTAAGAATGGTCTTGGGTTTGGGCCTAACACTCTTAAACGTATGTTATTAACAAACGCATTTCTCTCTCTAAACTCGTTTACTAAAAATGGAAAGAAAGATAATTAAAGACAGATCGATGAGCTTAACCAACGATCCACAACTCTTAATCACCATCAAAAATCATTGCTTCTCCAGAGACCAATCAATTTTTTAAGAAAATGTAAACGAAACCTAGTTGATGATTAATTAGATTAGTAGTAAACTAATTGCAACACCAAAAAGAAAGAAAAGTTGTGTCTTTTGATCTTTTCTTTAATCCCATTATCTTCCAAAACTGGGACCTCTCTTAAGATCTCTAATTTCTTCCAATTTTCGACAAAAGAGAGAATCGATCTTTTGAGACGGTGCCAGTTTTTTCATCTTCATCTTCTCCAATCCTGTTTGTAGAAAAAAAAAACCATTCTTTTGTTGTTTCTCTCTTCTTCTCAGGAAAGTTTACATTTTTATTTTTTTTGGGTGGATTGGTAAAATTGACATAAAATGTGGGGAGCCGTCGCAGAACCAGCTGATTCTTATTACCAGATTCGTCCTGAGTGCACTGATGTCCCCAATACCAAATTCAAGATCAAAGTATGCCCCCTTCCGTAAAATTCACCATCTTTTATGATTTTTTCTTGGATTTTGTTTCAGCATTGGATTCATTATCAATGAGATTGGCGTTTGCCATTTCCTTGGAGCTTCAGATTCTTTTAATGAATTTATGTTCAAAATGCGTTCTTTTGTGTGTTTTAGGTATTGTTACAAATAAGCTAGGAGAGATTACTAGTTATGACTTATTTGGTTGGGGGAAGCTAATGACATTTTTATGTCCTCTGATGCTGATTAAATAGTTGGCAAATTATTGATCTTGGTGGTCTTTTTAGGTTTGATATACTCAAGATTGTGTTTAGAGAAATGCAGATTCCTCATTGGATGTGGAGATTTTGTTTGCCATTGTTAGGTTTATAAAGGTGGGATTATGTGTTTATTTTGATGCGATCAAACAAGAGAAGAGAGTATTACGAGTTATGTGGTTAATGGGATTCGTGGTAAACACTATTTGCTATAGTATTAATCTTTTTCCTGTTTTAGGTTCACTGATTTAGCACCGATCTTGCTTTGTTTCATCACATGAGTATGTTTAGAGAATGGCAGAGTCTCAATTACTGACAATACCTGTCTTTTTTCTCTAATTATGCTTGTGCAGCCTGGTAAAACTCTTAGTGTAAGAAAATGGCATGCTGCATTTACACCAGAAGGATTCCTCGATATTGGCAAGACGCTAAATCGAATCCAACGAGGGGTAAGTCTCAAAACACTCTTTGCAAAGACTGCAACGTTAACTAAATCTGTCCTGAATATGCAAACTTCACATATATCCTTGATATTTATCCCTTATATACCCCGGTATGCTCAAATACGGTATCAAATTGCGTTTTCTTATCATTCCAATCCTTTTGCTTGCTCTCTTGACTGGTCTAGGGAATCCATCCATCGATTAGAGGAGAAGTTTGGGAATTCTTGCTTGGTTGTTATGATCCAAAGAGCACATTTGAAGAAAGAGAGCAAATAAGACAACGTAGAAGGTGATTTTCTTCACCCATATAAACAGTAAAATTAGTTTCTTGACTGCTATATCTTTTTATTTAAACTATCGGTATATCCTTTCAGATTGCAGTATGCTTCTTGGAAAGAGGAATGTAAACAAATGTTTCCCGTCATCGGAAGTGGTGGATTCGTCACCGCACCTGTAATTACCAACAAGGGTGAACCCATTTACGATCCTCTCGTACTACAAGAAACAAATTTAGGTAAAAGTTTGTATCTTTTGCTCAAGAAAACAGTAGGATCATCACTTTCTACTAGAACTTGTATACTAAGCATGTTAATCTCAGGTGCGAATGGTACGGATTTCTTCAAAGAGCTTGCAAGCTGCGGACCTTTGGACAAGAAAGTTATTCAATGGATGCTAACGCTTCATCAGATAGGTCTGTGATCATGCGGCTTTGGTCACAACAGAGAGTAGTTCTAAGAGAGATGATTCCATCTAGTCATTCCATTCACTTGCTTTAACTCTTATTTTCAGGTCTTGATGTAAATCGCACAGATAGGACTTTGGTATTCTATGAGAAAAAGGAGAATTTGTCTAAGCTTTGGGATATTCTAGCTCTTTACGCCTGGATAGACAACGACGTTGGGTATTGCCAAGGAATGAGTGATCTTTGTTCTCCTATGATTATGCTTCTTGAAGACGAAGCTGATGCTTTTTGGTGTTTCGAACGATTGATGCGCCGATTGGTACTTTACTTCTATGTTTTGTGTTCATATATGTTTGTCTTGACTCTCTCTGTAATCAGATTATATTAAAAGTTTGCCATTCTTGTTTGTGAAATTGAAAGCGAGGGAATTTTCGGGACACGGGGAGATCAGTTGGAGTCGAAGCACAACTTACTCATTTGGCTTCAATCACTCAGATTATCGACCCCAAACTTCACAGTCATTTAGGTATCTATTAGAGCTTTCTCACCTCACTTGTAGTGTATAATTAATCGTTATTGGTTGAGCAAGAGATATCTTAAAAGGAATTTTGGTTCTTGAAATGCAGAGAAATTGGGTGGTGGTGACTATCTCTTTGCGATTAGAATGATCATGGTTCAATTCCGAAGAGAATTCTCTTTTTGCGACTCCTTGTACCTTTGGGAGGTAATGTTTTTCTTCAACTCTTTATAAAGTCGGAAACATTTTTCTTGGACCGCACACGATTAAACCCCAATACATCCATTCCCGGTTTTTTTTTTTTATTGAGCAGATGATGTGGGCATTAGAGTATGATCCGGAAATGTACTCTCTATATGAGGAGCCTCAATTCGAGGGAGAGAAAACCGAAGGCTCCTCCAAAGGTAAACCTAAGTCGATAAACCAATGCGGGAAGTACGAGAGAGAGAACATGAAAAATGGAGGAAAAAGTTCGGAAGGTCCTTTGCCTATTTCGGTTTTCTTAGTGGCTAGTGTTTTGAAAGATAAGAGTTCTAAGCTAATGACTGAAGCTCGAGGACTCGATGATGTTGTAAAGGTAATGCAGAGAGATATCAACCGGTTATTCTCTCTTTTACGCCTTTGAAAAATCTCATTAATCTGTGTGTTTTGCTCAGATCTTAAACGACATAACCGGAAACTTGGATGCTAAAAAGGCCTGTTCTGGTGCAATGAAACTTCACAAGAAGTACCTAAAAAAGGTTTGCTTTCTACTGAGAAACTCTCTTGGGTTTGTGTATGATCCTTCTTTAACTGTCTTTTAAGTCTTTCTGATTCTTTTGTTATTGCAGGCAAAGAAATAGCATTGGAGAAGATTCATGAGTAGTGTTTTTGTATGCTATTTTACATAGTTGATAACACACAAAAATCCGGCGACAAAAAGTGACTGGTCAGAGATATAACAATTCCTTGGGTGGTAAGCATTCTGAACCAAAACAAAAACACCATGGAGACCTAACTTACACAACAACTTCTCGTTGTAAAACTGTTCATACAAATCCATGTTGTAATATCAAACAAACCATGTGCGTTTCTTTGTATTACCAAAACAAAAAAGGAAAAAAAAAAAAGGCACAAAAAAAGGATTATCTTCGATGTCATTTTAAAACTCATTGTTGCACTTATAAGTCGGACTATATATGTAAATAAGGAGGGAGTATTTGAATTTCATGTCAGACATGAGTATATATGTTTATAATTTTCTTAGATCAAGCCATCTCGGTTTCTCATCATACAAATTTATTCAAACAAGAAAAAATCTCTGTTCTCTGAATCCAAAATCATTGTACTCTTTATTAAATCACCTGCAGAGAAACTAGAGACATTGAACAGCTTTATCTATACATAATGTCCACATGAATATGTAAGGTTCTTCTTTCAAATCACTGATTGCTAAAGAAGGAAAAGGCCTAACAACTAAATATATCCGGTGATCTCGAGAAGCCGAGAAATGTTACGATAACAAAATGAGAATGAATTGCAATAATCCGGCATTCAATACTAATCTCATCCCTCAACTCTTTTGAGGGTAATTCTTAGGAAGCTGATCACATTCTTCATCATTAAAGAAAAGCCTCTTAGGGAATCCATCTTCTCTTGGAACATCCAATCCTCTCGTATCAAAACCAAGTTCATGCAACTTTGTTGTAAAAATAACAACAAAACTCCGTTATGAAACAGAGATTTTTAGACAGAACAACGTTTTGTGTCGGAAACAAAAAATGTATTATTGTAGCAAAGACTCAGAACGCGATTAAAGACGATCGCAATCTAGGATGCAAGACAGAGAGAAGAGAGAAGAAAAGAGGTGAAAGAGGTTATTCGAATTAGGGAGGCAGAGCATAACAAACAAGTGAAAGTAAGAGGAAAAGCGAGAGAGAGACTGATGTCTTAATTCTAAGTTTAGTCCTCAGAACATGAATCGTATTTGTCCTGCAATAAGAGAAAGCTACTATAATCTAAAGATTTGACACCTAACATTCAGACAAATTTGGACTGGCTACAAAACTGAACATGCCAACGATTAACGAAGGTGAAGAACGAGAACACACTCAATACGATTTACGAATGAACGGATAAGATATTGTACACAGATGAAACATTTCATTGCAAAGAAACAAAGAAACAGCAGAGAGTTCGAAACATAGATAGTCACTTAAACACCTAAACTCCTTTATTTCACTCCTTCAACATCCGAAGGATCAAGGGAAATTTACTTAAGTTAAAAACCTTTTTCTTAAGCATCTACTGTTTCAGCTGACTCAGCCGCGGCTAAGACCAGCTCCGGGCTTAGGTTTCCGACGTTTGTTCCATCAATTGCGTTCGGCAGCCCCAAAGCCTTAAGAGCAAGATGTCCCGCCTTTTGTCCCGATATCATCATAGCCCCAAATGTTGGTCCCTACATAACAACAAATTCACTCAGGACATGATCTTTAAAAATTGTGGATATTGAATCGAGGATTGGTCAAGGAAATGGTAGTAAACTCACCATTCTTGGTGCGCCATCGATCTCAGCAACTTCCATACCGGTCACAATCATACCGGGAACAACCTCTCTGGTCAATCTCACAATCGCGTCTTCAGCAGTGTTCATGTCCAAAGCTTTCATCCCAGGAACATGATCGATCAACCCAATGCTCTTCAACCTCTTAACACCAGTAGCTCCAAAGGGACCATCATGACCACAAGAACTGACCACAATCTTCGCCTCCATAACGTTAGGGTCCATGCAGGACTGTGAGTCATGGTTCTGAGCCACAAGAGCCCAGTTAGTCACCACACCACCAACTCTGTTTCCTTTCACAATCAGATCCTCAGCTGCCACAGCGTTGAAGAGCTTCACGTTAGGACGAGCCAAAAGCTTGCTCATGATGGTAGATGTGAACAGAGCCGCGTGCTTAACCACAACGTAGTTGTCTTGCTCATCGTAAGCTACACCAATCTCATCTAGGAACAAGTGTGCTGGTTTACGCACAATCTGCCATAAAAACACAATCAAATCCCAAGAAAAAATCTAAAATAGACCTAATCCTCCATTAAAACAGAATCATAACTCTCCAGAGAATCAATAAAGTAACCAATCTAACAGCATGCAAATCAATCGAAATCTAAAATACATTACCATGGCGGAGAAAAGCTGACCACCGAGCCAAGCACCACCACCAGGACTAACAGATTGCTCGATGATAGCAACCTGAACATTAGGGTTCTTACTGATCTCATAAGCACAAGATAAACCAGCGGATCCAGCACCAACGACGACGACATCAGTCTCAGCGTAAGTAATCATATCAGTCATGTACCTCCTCGTCATCTCACGAGACACGATCGATTCCTTGATCGGATCGAAAGTGAAAGCGTTCAAATCGTAACTAGCAGAGGCACGAACAGAGACAGATCGTGATTTAAGACCGATGGAGATAGGAGCGGCGGAGATGGATGAGCCATGGAAAGAGGAATCGAAAAGCCTTTGGGGTTTGGTTGAAGAAAGAGAGAGAGTTGAAGCCATGGCCGCCATGTTTTTTTTTTTTTGGTTGAGCTTTTGTTAAGAGTTCAGTGATGATGGTGAAGTGAATCAGTGTGGTTGTTGAGTATTTAAATTAGAAGAAGAAAAAATATCTTAAGAGTGATGGCCACGTCAGAGATAAGGAATGAAGGGTCAGAGAATTTTGTTTTTTTATTTTTATTGATTTTTATATTATTATTGTGTGATTTATTTAATTTTGCCATCAATGGAAAAGTGATGAACGGTCTCCTTTCTTCACGGTTCTAATTGAATGAAAAGACTTTTCTTGACCAAACCCAAATTTAGTAAGTAATCAGCATAAATCCCCTGGGATATATGGAGTATATTCAATTTTCAAAATTACCTTTTTTTTTAATTAATATGCATTTAAATAAAGTTCAAATTTATACCACAACTGATTGTATGTTTAAAAATCAATAGTAAACTATAGTTTGGGCCAATTTCTTGATTTGATCTATTTTGGGCTTTGGTCTAATAATATTATATTCAAATTGAGCTCATGGTTATAAAATATCTCGAAGCTTTAGTCTGGAAACATCTGTAGCCAGTTGCAGTGAGTGTGTGGTGACACGAACACAACAAGGTGAAATATCTTTGTACGATAGAGATGGGTTTTGGACTTTACTTGTGAAAAAGACGGTTCATTAATTAATATTTGTGTGTTTATGAATCATGAGAGAAGATACATCAACCTTTTTTATATGTGGTCCAAAATAAAATCTGCAATTCAGTACTTAGAAAGAATCGACCGTATCGTTTCGTAACTTCAGGTTGCTGCTATGTACTTATATAATTTAAAAATCACGAATCAGTGAAGGAACAAAACTTCCAATAAATATAACAAGTTAGAAGAATTATCTTAACAATCTGATATTATCACAAAAGCAAGATGTGAAACAGAGTAACTTAGAAACAGGGGAAGAAGAAGTATGGACATAAGCCATTAAACTCCAATATGAAAAGAGGATATAATATGGTTTTATTAATAATATGCTCCACACTGGAACTAAGGTCAATGAAGCAGCACAACAAGTAGCTTAGAAACCATGGATCTTAATGTTATCCTTCTTCACCAGGCCAGCCTGTTATAACAGAGAAACAGTGAGATCAGACAATCATCTTACATGGTTCGTGTATGTTTCCTTCACAGTAAACAGATGCGAAGAGTTATTGATTTGTACCTGAACAAGGAACGTGGAGACGTTCTTGCGCTGATCACCTTGAAGTTGTATAACCTAATTAACATAAGAGAAAATCATATGTTGATATATTATCATCCACTTTACACCAATGGATCAATAAAGTATTTTATATAACCTACCTGTCCAAGTTCTGAATCTTGAACCACAGTGCCGTTGCAGCAAAACTCTTTCTTGAGATCTTTAAGTATCTTGGTATAGCTGTATTCTTTCTTGAGGCCTTGGACGGTTGTCAAGCTTTTCCTACCATTTCGCTGCTGGACACGAATGTGAACGTACTCCTTTGTTCCCGCACCCGAGTCCTCGATATTCGCATCAACAAACGGATCTGAAACAATCACAGAGCAGATGAAGAAAAATAATCATTAGACTCCCTTTTTTTTGTGCGAACAATCATTAGACTCCCATGTGAGCTAAATCACCACAAACAGCAAAAAAAAGAAAAGAAAAAAATTGATGCTTGGAATATATTGTTTACAAGATATAAACAATCTTTCACACAAAGATACAGCGGACAAGATACAATTTGTAATCTATGGACATATAAAACAAGTTGAAGAAGATACTACAAATCTCAAGTTTTTGTAAAGTAGAAAACATACCAAAGGCAATAGGAACCTGGGAGTCAAGTTCAGACATGAAACTTAGTTGATTTGAGGGTAAAATTTAACCGGGAAGCTGAGATCTGTACAAGAAAGTTTAACCTCACATTAGTATTCAGCAGATTCAGGAATGATACAACATGAAAAGATTCAATCATAAAGCACACACAGAGAGTCAGAGACATAATACATAAGCAAGAACTAAGAAATCATCTCCAGATTCTATCATCCTCAAATTTGAGACAAACATATTTGATCATCAAAATTCAGATGATCATCAATTAGATCTTTCACAGAAGAAAAAATAAGGTCATGTGTAATCGATTAATCCGAATAAGTTAGTAAAGCTCAACTACATCCTAAAAGGTTCATAGTAAAGAGAGAAAACATCAATTGACCAAATCAAATCATCGAAGTTGAATTCTTCAAAGAAAACAAAAACAAAAAGATAGATTTTTCTTCATCGGGATCAGTTACAAACACGATGAATCTGAAACATAATTCGCAATCGATCTCTTTTAATTTCAAATCGAACACCTAAACGATGTATCCAAAATTGTCGACGAACTCAAATTCAATCACAGATCAGCAAAGAGAAAACGAAGCAAGAGTTAATCGGAGATCAAAGAGCGTATAAAGATAAACACGATGAAGGAAATTGAACCTGATTGGTAAATTAGGGTTTCGAAGATTTGATAATCTGAGTTTAAGAAGAAAAGAGAAAACCCTAAATTTGGATAAAGTCTGCAAATTGTGAGTTCTCTGGACGGTGAGAAAATAAAAGGACAAGAGAAGAGAGATATCATATTTAATAACCAAGAATGTCCACGTCGGATTTATCTCCACCAATCATATCACGACATGTCAATGCAATTTCTCATTTAATATTTATCTATTTTTCCCTTTCACGTCTCTCTTCCATAAGACTAAAATATTTTTTTTTTTTTTTTTTTTTTTTTTTTTTTAAGACTAAAATATTTTGATTTGCCTTCTTTCGATTTCTCTAAATACTACGAAATGGATTTAAATGGTTTGTACCAAACATCAAACAGTATTTAGTTTCATAGCTTATAATTTGTGTTTCCCCAACAAAAAAAAATACAAATATAAAAGCTAAGAATGCAGAATGATAGAGAGAGACTACAAACAGTAATTAGTTTCTCTTTGTTGAAGATGAGAGATAAAGAGATTGACATTTATTCATCATCCTTGTAAGGATACTCTTCAGCGACTTGTTTCAGTAGCTTCACTTGCAACTCATAAGCATCATCCCCTCGAAGAACGTCACGCGTCCATGTCACTTCTGTCTTCATTGAGACCTTATCATTGTTCAGACCAAAAGTAAAGAACATAAACACTGAGAGCCCCCAAACAAAAACGAAACTTATGTAACGAAAGAAGTGGGAATGAAAAGGAGACTGACCATTTCCAAAGCTCCTCTAATGACTCCACTTAAGACATTGCAGTAGTAAAGACCTTGGCAAGTATCGGGAAGCTCCACGAAATCAACTAGCGGATTGTCCTCCAAGATTATACTGCAGCAAGTCCCATCCGCGTCCCAGCTTGTCACTGATGCAGTGACCCCTAAGAACATCTTGAAACCCACCTGCGTAATCACTCAAGTCTGTAACTGTTTCTCATTTGATAGATCCATAGGAGATATTTACCTAGCATTATAATGTTTTTTAGCCGGGAAAACTTATGCTCTAGTTTGATAGATAAGGTTTATTTATAGTGCCAACAGAATGCACATTCATATAACTTGCAACGAATCTCTTGTTCTTCAATGCTTGGACACTTCAAAACTGTAGAAAAATGATACTAAACAGGCAAGTCAATGGAAATGGCAAACCTTAGCAATCATTTCAGCAGTTTCCTTGAAGTCAACGCATCTGGAAACACCAGATTTGGCTAGAAACTCATCGATAAGTCGGATTCCAATATTGTATCCCCTGCAGAATAAACAGAAAGCTAGGCATAAAGTTGTAAATAATCGAACACTCATCAGTATAAACCTGAAAGTTGAATGCTTTATTCGCCCCATCAAATGGCGTATAATTAGAAAGATATATTAACAAAGGAACTAGAGACATAATGCAGCAAAACTTCAAACACGACAATGAAAAACACAAACTTTCAAGGGGCAAAAAACCGAAACTAAGGCCAGTCTACAAAAAAGCATAGAAGAAGATTACATTTGATCTAGCTGTTTGTTAACTTCTTCGACTTCCTCGAGGTCAGTAAGCAATTGACGCACAATTGCACCATACGTCAACGTGAACAACTCCGCATTCTACAAATATATCAGATTCCAAGAGAGATCAAACAGTGTCTTCCATAACAAAATTGAATCAAAGATTCAGAATTGGCTTCTCAAATCCTTACAAATTACAAAAAACACATCCGAAAGCAATGAAGCAATACATAGAAAGAAGCTTATCCTAAGAAATCGAAAAGCAAATCGCAATGAAGCTTATCAAATACCAAATTCACGAGAAAGGATAAAACTTTGAAATCTAAACTTACCACGCGATCAATGCTAGAGAAGATCGCATCACCGGATCGAGGACCAACCGGAGCCATCTCAGAATTTCCCGAAACAGATGGCTATTTTCTTCTACAACTACAAATGATTCCCTACATTAGATCCATACAAAAAAAAGGCACTTTTCATCAGAACAGTACAAGAATCTTACTTGATCAAAATCAGAGATAAGCTATAGAAAATAAGAGAAGCCAAAAACATTCACTTAGCCTTGAAATTTAAAAAGGAACCAAAAGAAGACACAACAAGTTAATCTCTTAAAACTCATGTAGATCTACTATAGAAAAACCAAATTGGAAAATTTAAAGAATGGTCACTGCAATATACAGATCAATTAACGATCTAAGAAGCACAAATTTGAAACGGGGTGAGAGTAAAATCCAATCTTACCACAAAATCCAGGAAGCTGAAGAAGGTTTGACGATGGCAGAGAGAGAGAGAGAGAGAGTGAAGTTAGACCAATTTGTGTTTAAATGTATGGGCCGAAGCCCATTGGACCTTTTTCATCGACGTAGCATAGGGAACGGAATTAAATTACGTGCTACCAAAATTTCTAGTTTCATATAAAAATGAATTATTTCCATTAAATCTTAAAGAAGATACGTTTACCAGTGTATAATCTGGAGAAAAAGGAAGTAGTGTAATACTGTAATTAATACATGGATCTAATGTATGAGTGAATTAAGTAAATGATATATATGTATATATCGTTAATTATACAGGTAACATATGTACTTAACATGTCGTTCCGGTTTGTTCATATTTTGGCAAGGTTCTGTAACTCCACGAGCACTCCGGTTCCTCGATTTTTCTATTCTTCTTCCCTTCGTCCTCGTGGTTCGTTTTTTCATGCTTCTTTGATATCTCGTTGTTGTTCTTCTTCTGTGTGTGCGAGTCGTTCTGCTATTGATGTGGCTATAGACTCGGTGGTGAAGATCTTCTCCTATTCTAGTGAGCCAAATGTTGTTCAACCTTGGCAAAAAACTGAGAAAGAACACTCCTGCTCTGGTACTCATAAACATCTCTCTCTCTCTCTCTCTCTCTCTCTCTCTCTCTCTCTCTCTCTCTCTCTCTCTCTCTCTCTCTCTCGTGTCTTTTCATTTATTGGATTTCCAAACTTCACACGATGAACCGATATGTTACTTTTGTTATTAGTTGATCGAATGGACTTAATTTGGAATAATAATTGATTTAGGATTTGCAATCTCCGGGAGGAGGATTCTTACAGCGGCTCATGTTGCGGATAATCACTCATACGTGCAAGTGAAAAAGCATGGTTCATTCAAAAAGTACAAAGCAAAAGTTGAAGCATGTGGGTATGGATGTTACTTGGCTATCTTAGTTATTGATAATGAAGAGTTTTGGGAGAATATGAATCCTCTGGAGCTCGGAGACTTACCTTTAATCGGCGAAACTGTCCACGCTTTAGGTTATCCAAACGGTACGTCTTGAACAAATTTTAGTATTGAGTGCAAGCTGGCAAGAAAAAGCTTTGATCATATGTGAGAAAAGAATAACAATCATGCTTCACGCGAAGATTAGTGGCTAGTTAGGCGAATGTTTGCGTGCGGCTAATCATAATAATGACTAATTAGTTATGTTATGCGCAAATTAATGCAGGTGGTAATACTATTTCGGTTACAAAAGGCATTGTATCGAGAGTTGAACCTAAAAAGTATTCTCACAGCTCCGTTCAAATATTAATGATACAAATAGATGCTGCAATGAACGATGGAAATAGTGGTGGTCCGGTGGTCATGGGCAACAAAGTTGCTGGTGTAGCATCTAAATATTCTTCTGAAAAGTGAGTTGAAAATATATACAGTAAATCTTAAATATCTCATGCAAAATTAAAATTAGGATATTCATATATTTATATGGATTTCAGATTTCATATGTAGTATACATATATTAGTATGAATGTTAATTTAATTACAACTTTGAAATTGGAAAATTTAATTACTACCTGAGATTGATATATGAATTGAGGTTTAACTAATTAACATTAATTTGTGTGGTTTTGTGTGCAGGTATATAATCCCAACTCCAGTAATTAAGCATTTTTTAGCTGGTGTTGAAGAAACCGGTCAATATATTGGTTTATGTTCTCTGGATATATCATATCAATCTATGGAGAATGATCACATACGTAAACACTTCAAAATGAGTTCTAAAATGACAGGAGTTCTTGTAAACGAAATAAATCCTCTGTCAAGTGCTCAAGGAATTCTGAAAAAAGATGATGTTATTCTAGCAATTGATGGTGTTCCTATAGGAAATGATGAGACAAGTAATAGTACTCCTACATACTTCTATATTATACACCATTGATTAGTCCTCTACATGTGTGTTGGTGATGTGAATTTTGATTTGTTGCATGCAGTTCGTTTTCGGAAAAAAGAAAGGATAAATTTTGAACATTTGGTTACTTTAAAGAAATCAGGTGAAACAGTCTCCATTGAAGTCTTAAGAAGGGGAAGAGAACACAAGTTCGATATCATTGTAAAACATGTAAGTCATCTACTTTTGTACCTACATATTTTTTTTACTAGAGGCTTAGAGCTTTGTGACTACTTTATCAGATAATTAAATATCATTGACCCTGTAATTCTTTCTTGGCGTATAATCATTGGTTCACAAAACGTACGGTTATCTATTGTATGCAGGAGCAGCCGCTAGTTCCGGATCGACATCTTCCAAGTTATTACATACTTGCGGGTTTTGTCTTTGTGCCTCTCTCTAAGCCATACATTGATCGTTCTAATCACATATGTAAATGTTCATTAAACATAAAGGCCAAAAAGGCTGGTGAACAGATTGTCATAATTTCACAGGTTTGTGTTTTTACATTACCCAATTCTTTTTAAACGTGAAGATTTCTTCTTAGTAAGTTCGGTTCTTGAGTTGTTAGAAAGATTGATGAGGATAATTTGAGCTAATGGTCTCCTCTTTGTACTCCATTCTTTAGCCATGAACGCCTGCCTAGTGATTTGAGTTTCAAAATATATGTAGATAGCAATTATTTTTGGCATCAAGAGTTAAAAGAGTTTGATCTTTTTTGGGTGTAGGTCTTATTGAATGACATAACCACAGGATACCGTCATTTCAAAGATTTGAAGGTGATTCATCTCTTGCTTATTTTCAAATGAAAATAGTATGAAGCATCGTCATCAGTTCGACTCGACTCAGCTTGATTCTCTAATAATAGAAACATAACTATATAGTTTTACTAAATCCAACAGGTGGAGAAAGTGAACGGAGTGGAAGTGTTGAATCTCAGACACCTAAGTGAGCTCATTGAGAAGTGTTGTGAAGAAGATTTGAGGTTGGACTTAGAAAAAGGAAAAGTTATTTCCGTGAACTATAAATCCGCAAAAGAAGCAACTCCGTGGATCTTGGAACATCACGGAATAGTATCGGCCATGTCCAAGGATCTTAAGAAAGAAGCCAGTCAATTGGTTCCTCTACAACAGCTTGACAACCACCAATAAATACTTATATATCGCTAATGAGATCGAATTTCAGTTGTTTGATTCTTTTAAATTATATTAGCCAATTCAAATGAGTACTTAGTATCTATATAAGAATCAGAAGGTACCATTTGGATCATTTCAGTAATATCTTATGAGGTACGTAAACACAATTGTTTTTGTTATAGGAATAAAAAAACCTATGATTTAGACAACTATGCTTATTTGCAAGACAAGAGAATTTCTTCCTTTTCTTCATACCAGAGACTTGAACCAGGGTACACACACACATATCTTATTATATAAAGTTGGGTTTTCGAAGTTAGCAACTCACAAGATCATGACACGTATCATATCTAACGGTTAGAGATTTTGACATGTGTCGAAAAATATTATGATTTTAAAAAATTTTAAAGCAGAAATAGATAATTATGAGAAAAAGATTAAGATGTAAATAAATTTAAAAGTGTAAAAAGATAATGTTAAAGTAAATTTTAACTTAAATAATTTTTAAAAAATAAAAAAAATAATGTTAAGAAAAGTTTAAAGGACCACGTAGATAAAAAGGATTATATAATTAAAATTTTATTTTAAACAATTTTAAAATATATAATGATAATTATAATAAAATTATAAATTTTAATAATTTTTAAATATAAAAAGAGAATCATAAGGAAATTATACGTATATTTTTTCATATAGTTAGATTACTAATTCTTTGCGCAAAAAAAATTACTAATTTTAAAAAAAAAATAAAAGGATTACATAATTAAAGAAATAATACTATTCCTAAAAGAAAAAGGAATTGCAAATACTCACCTCTATATAATCTAATAGATGATCTCATATTTTTCTTACCAAACAAAATAATTTTTTTAAAACATCATTGTTGATTCGACTTTGTTCTATTGATAAAATTTTGTTTTTTTTATTATGATTATAGGTTTTGGGTGTGTAAAACCAACCATATGGATCGATACATGAAGATTTAGATGATATTTTAATTACTTGGTTTAGAAGCGGTCATCCTATGATAAAGTAAGTTTTGATCAGAACCTAATTCTTTTGGTATTAGTATATATGTTTCAATTATTGATGTCAAATTATTTTGTTAATGTTTAGTAGGTGGATATCATATGATTAATTTCATCTAATGAAGAGGTGAATTTATTTTTTAACGTATAATATTTTTGCTTTTGGTTTGATGATTTTTATTTTTGCTTTTGGTTTGATGATTTTTAGTTAGTGTACTCATGATTTCTAGATGCGATGATCTAAAAACGTTTGATATGAATATCATGTTATCATGTAAGTTTTAATCTAAATGTGACTTTTTCATATGGTATTACATGTTTTGATAAGATAAGAATTCTTTGGTCAATTTTCAGTAGGTTGATGTGTAAAAATTAGTTTTACCGGATAAATATGTAAAATTTAAAATAGGATTAATTTGATCGAATGAAGAATTAAACTTTTTTTGACGTATAATATAGTTCATAAAAGATTTTTCAGTTTTTCGGTTCTATAAAATGTCAATTTCTCATATTTATGTATATGTATATAGATTATAAACTGTAAAGAGTTTTAGAAAATAAAACTGATTAAATTTAGTATATGTATTGTAATACGTAATTAAATTTAAATATAGTATATATGATAACAGTAAAATCTATTAAATTTGTAAAAAAAAATGTATTGATTAACATGTATATCACAAAAATTTAAATAATTAATATATTGAAAATTTAAATTAAATATTTCATAAATTTGTTTACAGAATTTCAAATTTTGTTTTTAGCTTTTACTTTTATTTGTTACACGGGTTATCAAATTTTAAATTTTAAAACCCGCGTATACGCGGGTCCTAATCTAGTATATATATATATATAGTCTAAAACGCGAACATAGAAACTAGAAGTAAGATGTGAGATACTTTAAGCTCAACAATGGGAATCTAAAAAGATAGAAGGAAACGACGTGAACAAAACTAAATACTCATCAAACCAAAACACCCTCAGATCTTTGTATCCTCTGTCTCAGTATCTATCTCCATGTACAAACCTGTTTGACGAATTTACAAAAAAAAATCCCTAAACACTCTTCTACGTCTCCGTTACTCACTCACTTGTATCAGAATCATCAATTTGCATCTAGGGTATTAATTGTAGTGTTTTGGTCATTTACTAGCTAGTGACCGGTTTAACTGAACCAATCAGCTCTATACTGGGCCGAGTTTAATAAAATTGGCTTATTACACCTAAAGAAAATTGATGAAAAATTATGAGTGACCCTCAAGTAAAGAAAAAGACTCATAATCACTCAAACAAAACCCTACAAATCGTAGCCGCTCAAAATGTCGTTATGGTCTGTTCGTATTCTGACCAGGTTCTTCAACTCCTCGAGCCCTCAGGTTCCTCGATTCCGTTATTCTCCTTCCCTTCTTCTTCGTTCCAATTCTGTTCGGAACAATAATTTACTGCCAACGACGAGAATTACCCGTTTTCTTGCTTCTATATCTCATTGTTGTCCTTCCCTCTACTCGCGAAGTGAGTCAACACACACAGAAAACTCTGCTCTTTATTCGGCTCTTGACTCGGTGGTGCAGGTCTTCGGCTTCTGTAGCGCGCCAAATGTTGTTGTGCCTTGGAAGGATCGGTGGGAGGGAACAGCCGGGGGCTCTGGTATCCATAAACCATCTCTCTCCCTAATTCTCAAACTCTCTTTTTCTTTTGTGTGATTAGGACGTTTTGGTTTTATGTTTCTTTTACTTATTTATCTTAATGTGGAATTATTTAGGATTCGTAATTTCCGGAAAGAGGATTCTTACAAACGCTCATGTTGTGGAATATCACACATACGTGCAAGTGAAAAAGCATGGTTCATTCAAAAAGTACAAAGCAATAGTTGAAGCGGTTGGGGATAAATGTGACTTGGCCATCTTAGTTGTTGATAATGAAGAGTTTTGGGAGGATGTAAATCCTTTGGAGCTTGGAGACATACCCTTTATGGGCGATACGGTCTTCGTTTTAGGTTATCCTCGTGGTACGTCTTGAACATAATGCTTTAATATTTCGTATGAGTAACATTAATCTGGTTGGGAAAAATTGACTTAGATTTAGAAGCAAGAACAAAGTTTTGAATTAAGTATGGTATTGAGAAAATAATTAAACGATATTAAATGCTTTCTTAAGGTGATTAAATTTTATGTTACGTACATGGTAAAAACTGGTCATGGTAGATGATATACTTATAAAAGGACTAATTAATGAGTTATGTTAAGCGCTCAAATGCAGGTGGTGACACTATTTCTGTTACAAAAGGTATTATATCGAGAGTTCAACTTACTGAATACTGGCATAGCTATACCGAGCTATTGACGATACAAACAGATGCCACTATGACCAATGGAAATAGTGGTGGTCCGGTCATTATGGGAAACAAAGTTGTCGGTGTAGCATTCCAAGGTCATCAAAATATAGAGTGAGTTTGAAACTTTAAATCTTGGACAATCTTTTTTCAAGTTACTAGATGAAATTGTGACAGTAAGCCCATATGCAAACAAAAGGTTTGACTAACATTGAACTTTTGTTGTGGTTATATATGTACGCAGTGAGATGATCCCAACTCCAGTAATTAAGCATTTTTTAAGTGTTGTTGAAAAAACCGGTTACGGTTTCGATTTGCCGGATATATCGTGTCAAGCTATGGAGAATTCTCAAATACGTAGACACTTTAAAATGGATCATGGAATGTCAGGAATTCTTATAAATGAAATAAATCTGGTGTCAGCTGCTCATAAAACTCTGAAAAAAGACGATGTCATTCTTGCAATTGATGGTGTTCCTATTGGAAATGATGAGACATGTAATATATAGTTGGTTTTTTCTTTAAAGTTAGCGAAAATATATAGTTACATATTTTGCACTCAATTGGTGAATCTTCTCCATGTGTGTTGATTAAGTGAATTTATATTTGCTTCATGTGCAGTTCTTTTTCGGGGAAAAGAACGGATAAATTTCAATCATTTGGTTTCTATGAAGAAACGAGGTGAGAGAGGTTTATTTAAGGTCTTAAGAGATGGAAGAAAGCATGAGTTCAAAATCAGTTTAAACCCCGTAAGTCATCTACTTTTCCAGTGACATATTTTGCTATTAGTTTTGTGAATTTTTTTGCTATAAATTTGTATCCCTAGTTCTTGTATAATTCGTTGCTTCACACTGGATAATTGAATGGATAATTATCAAAAACAATACGCAACGCAGGTGAAACATCGGCTGGTTTCGGTGGTCCAATTTGATCCAAGTTGTTACATATTTGCGGGTTTTGTCTTTATGGTTCTTTCTAAGGAAAACATTGATAGATCTTATGGCGCCATTTGTGAATGTGCATTAAAAAAGAAGGCCAAACAAGCTTCTGAAGATATTATCATAATTTCTCAGGTTTGTACGTACTTCTTTTTTACGCAATCTGTTTTAAGCATAACTTAATGGATATGAGGATAATTTGAGATAACATGATCCAATTCTTTGTGTCCAATTTCTTTGGCCATGAAAGCCTTACCTAGTTTTTAATTTGAGTTTCAAATATATATGCAAACAACAATTGTCTTCTTAGTTATTTTTGTATTAAAGAGTTTGAGTTTCTTTTTGGTGTAGGTGTTATCGGATGACATCAACGTAGGATACTCTAGTTTCAAAAACTTACATGTAAGTAATTTATTGCTTATTTTCAAATGAAAAGTTTTCCCAAACACCATGAATTCGACTCACTTTGATTCTACATTGATCATGAGGTATCCTATCCGATTAGTTTTTGTGTCTTAAAGAGAGATACTACTATTTATGGTCTAAACAGGTGAAAAAGTGAACGGAGTGGAAGTGTCGAGTTTGTCGCAGCTACGTAGCCTCGTAAAAAGATGTCGCACCGAAGATTTGAGGTTGGACTTAGAAAACGAAAAGGTTATAGTCTTGAACTATAAATCTGCAAGAGAAGCAACTTCATTGATCTTGAACCGTCGTAGAATACCATATGCCATGTCCGAGAACCTTTAACAAAAGCTCTTCTTGGGTATGTCATATCTATTTCCTAAGAAATTATTGAGAATTATGATAGTATAAACTTATACTTGGGACGTACATGTGGCGGATTAGCATCGGCCATGTCCAAGGATCTTAAGAAAGAAGCCAGTCAATTGGTTCCTCTACAACAACTTGACAACCAATAAATACTTATATATATATATCGCTAATGAAATCGAATTTCAGTTGTTTGATTCTTTTAAAATTATATTAGCTAATTCAAATGAGTACTTAGTATCTATTCAATCCAGTATTCTTTGTGTTGAATATATTTCCTCAGATCTTTGTAACTTAATTAGGTTACTAGGTATCCTCTGTCTCAGAATCTATCTCCATCTACAATTAAACCTTTTTGATGAATATACAAAAAATCCCTAAACACTCTTCTACGTCTCTGTTACTTGTATCAGAATCATCAATTTGCATCTAGGGTATTGTAATCTTTTTGTCATTCACTAGTGACCGGTTTAACTGAACCAATCAGCTCTATACTGGGCCGAGTTTAATAAAATTGGCTTATACCTAAAGAAAATTAATGAAAAATTATGAGTGACCCTCAAGTAAAGAAACGACTCATAATCACTCAAAACCCTCAAAATCGTAGCCGCTCAAAATGTCGTTAAGGTCTGTTCGTATTCTGACCAGGTTTTTCAACTCCTCGAGGCCTCAGGTTCCTCGATTCCCTTATTCTCCTTTCCTTCTTCTTCGTTCCAATTCTGTTCTGAACAATTTACTGCCAACGACGAGAATTTCCCGTTTCCATGCTTCCATACCTCGTTGTTGTTCTTCCGTGTGCGGTGACTCGCGAAGTGAGTCAACGCACACAGAAAACTCTGCTCTTTATTCGGCTCTTGACTCGGTGGTGGAGGTCTCCTGCTTCTATAGCGAACCAAATGTTGTTAAACCTTGGAAGAATCAGTGGGAGGGAGAAACCGGGGGCTCTGGTATCCATAAACCTTCTCTCTCTCTAAATCTCAAACTCTATTTTTTTTTTTTTTTTTTTTGTGTTAGGACGTTTTGGTTTTGAGTTTCTTTTATAGTTTGACTTATTTATCATAATGTTGAATTATTTAGGATTCGTAATTTCCGGGAGGAGGATTCTTACAAACGCTCATGTTGTGGAAAATCACTCATACGTGCAAGTGAAAAAGCATGGTTCACCCAGCAGGTACAAAGCAATAGTTGAAGCGGTTGGGGATGAATGTGACTTAGCCATCTTAGTTGTTGATAATGAAGAGTTTTGGGAGGATTTAAATCCTTTGGAGCTTGGAGACATACCCTTTATGGGCGATACTGTCTTCGTTCTAGGTTATCCTTGTGGTACGTCTTGAACAAAATGCTTTAAAATTTCGTCCGAGTAATTAACAATCTGGTTGGGAAAAGTTGACTATAGATTTAGAAGCAAGAACAAATGTTTGAATTAAGTATGGTGTTGAGAAAAGAATTATAATCACGACTGCCTAAATAATTTGTGGGAACATTTCCGGGGATCAAGGCTATCAAACGATATTAAATGCTTTCTTAAGATAATTTTTTGAAATTATGTTACATATATTGCTCTTCTTGCACATGGTAAAAACTAGTCATGGTAGATGATATACTTATAAATGGACTAATGACTAATGAGTTATGTTAAGCGCTTAAATGCAGGTGGTGACACTATTTCTGTTACAGAAGGTATTATATCGAGAGTTGAATTTACTGACTACTGTCATAGCTATACCGATCTATTGACGATACAAATAGATGCCACTGTTACCGGTGGAAATAGTGGTGGTCCGGTCATTATGGGAAACAAAGTTGTTGGTGTAGCATTTCAAGGTCTTCCAAGTCAAAATATAGAGTGAGTTTGAAACTTTAAATCTTGAACAATCTTTTTCAAGTTACTAGATGAAATTGTGACAGTAATTAAGCCCATATGCAAGCTTAAGTTTTGCAAACAAAAGGTTTGACTAACATTAAACTTTTGTTGTGGTTATGTATGCAGGGAGATAATCCCAACTCCAGTAATTAAGCATTTTTTAAGTGTAGTTGAAAAAACCGGTTACTACATTGGTTTCGATTTGCCGGATATATCGTGTCAAGCTATGGAGAATTCTCAAATACGTAGACACTTTAAAATGAATCATGGAATGACAGGAATTCTTATAAATGAAATAAATCTGGTGTCAGCTGCTCATAAAATTCTGAAAAAAGACGATGTCATTCTTGCAATTGATGGTGTTCCTATAGGAAATGATGAGACATGTAATAGTTACTTTTTTTCTTTTTCCTTTTAAAGCTAGGGAATATATATATATATAGTTTACATATATTGCTCTCAATTGATGAATCTTCTCCATGTGTGTTGATGAAATGAATTTATATTTGCTTTATGTGCAGTTGTTTTTCGGGGAAAAGAACGGATACATTTCAATCATTTGGTTTCTATGAAAAAACCAGGCGAGAGAGGTTTATTTAAGGTCTTAAGAGATGGAAGAAAGCATGAGTTCAAAATCAGTTTAGAGTTTAATTTCTAGTGACATATTTGCTATTAGTTTTGTGATTTCTAGTGACATATTTGCTATTAGTTTTGTGATTTTTTTTTTTTGCTATAAATAATTAGACTATTTTCCCCTAGTTCTTGTTTAATTCGTTGCTTCACATTGAATTTGAATGGAGAATTATCAAAAACAATACCGTCAATACGCAACGCAGGTGAAACAAAGGCTGGTTCCGGTGCTCCAATTTGATCCAAGTTGTTACATATTTGCGGGTTTTGTCTTTGTGGTTCTTTCTAAGGCAAACATTGATGATTCTTATGGCGACATATGTGACTGTGCATTAAAAAAGAAGCCCAAAAAAGCTTCTGAAGATATTATCATAATATCTCAGGTTTGTACTTTTTTTTTAACGCAATCTGTTTTAAGCATAACTTAATGGAGATGAGGATAACTTGAGCTAGCTAACATGATCCTTCTATGTGTCCTATTTCTTTGGCCATGAAAGCCTTACCTAGTAATTAATTTGATGAGTTTTCAAATATATGTAAACAACAATTGTCTTCTTAGTTATTTTTGTATCAAAGAGTTTGAATTTCTTTTTGGTGTAGGTCTTGTGGGATGACATCAACGTAGGATACTCTAGTTTCGAAAACTTGCAGGTAAGTAATTTATTGCTTATTTTCAAATGAATTTTTTTCCCAAACACCATGCATTGAGAATCAGAGGTATAGTTTTGCTAATTCCTATCCGATTAGTTTTTGAGTCTGAAAAAGAGATACTACTATTTATGGTGTAAACAGGTGAAGAAAGTGAACGGAGTGGAAGTGTTGAATTTGTCGCACCTACGTAAACTCATAAAAAAATGTCGCACCGAAGATTTGAGGTTGGACTTAGAAAACGAAAAGGTTATAGTCTTGAACTATAAATCTGCAAGAGAAGCAACTTCGTTGATCTTGAAACGTCTTAGAATACCATATGCCATGTCCGAGGACCTTTAACAAAAACTCTTCTTGGGTATGTCATATATATATCCTAAGAAATTATTGTAGAATTGTGATATAAGCTTATACTTGGGACGTACATGTAGCGGATTAGGATAAAATATAAACTTATACTTGGGACGCATTAGGATACTATCATCAATAATTTATTTATCTAATCAATCTAGTTGTGCTTTGTGCGTCCTAATGTTTCTCCCTCTGTTCACTTCCGCGATCAAGCTAATCCGAAATAAATTTCAATTACTTTGTAGACCAAAAAAAAAACTTCAAATGAAAATGGAACCAAAAAAAAATAACGGATCGACCTATAATTATGTGGATGTAATGTATATTGAGGTTTGTTGTTGGAATTCAAAATATTCGAAATTTTTAAATACAACAACTCCAAAACAAAACAGAGAAAAAAACAAAGTCAACAAAATAGAGAAAAAAAGGATTTTAATCTTTAATGAAAAGACGAAACTACCCCTCTAACAATTTTTAATTGAAAATTAAAACGTCATAGTTGTACTAGTCGCACCTCTAGTTGTACCATGGTTGTACCAATTGTACCCCGCATAATGTGATTCGAACCCGGGCGCGCGCGCGGGCACACGAAGCTCGCAACCACTGAGCTACTGTGTTTTTCGTTGAACACTTACCAATTTAATTATATTTAACTTTAATTAATGTGTTTTTATAAGGGGGGTTAAATAGAAATTCTTTCCCGCAAAGGGGATAATAGATTAAAGTCCAGAAAAAAACAAAAGAGAGAAAAAAACAAAGTCAAGCGCATGAGCATGCATTGTGTTGCAGATGCGGAGACTCGTCTCGATCATTCACTTGACACATGCACACATTATTGATTTTCGAACACCTAATCCAAACAAAACTCCATGCGTGTTATGTTCCAAGTCCTCACACACAACCTCATGCTTATTTCACGTGAATGCCATGCAAAAAAGTCCTCTCCTCTATAAGTAAACCCATGCCAACTTTTCACTTCACTTCATCATCACTCACCAAAAAACCTCAAATCCTTAAAAAAAAAAAAAATCAAATCATGACTAAGCTCATTCTCGTTTTTGCAACTTTTGCCCTCTTCATCCTCTTAGCTAACGCTTCCATCTACCGCACAGTCGTGGAGTTCGACGAAGAAGATGACGTTAGCAACCCACAACGAGGTAAGTGCCAGAGGGAGTTTATGCAGCAACAGCAATTAAGAGCTTGCAAGAATTGGATCCACAAGCGAGCTCAACAAGGAAGAATCGGATATGAAGCTGATGACTTTGAGCTCACTCTTGATGTTGATCTTGAGGACGATGAGAACCCAATGCCTCAACATCATCGACCATCTCAGCTTCAAATGTGTTGTAATGAGCTAAGACAAGTAGACAAGATGTGTGTGTGTCCAACACTTAAAAAGGCAGCTCAAGAAGTTAGGTTCCAGGGAATGCATGGACCACAACAGGTGAAACATGTGTTTCAAACTGCTAAGAACTTGCCTAACATTTGCAACATCCCAGCAGTTGGATCATGCCAGTTCAAGGCATCTCCTTACTAAAATCATGAAGAGGACAAGACTATAAAAGCACGTACGTACACATGGTGGTTTTGTTAATGATAATAAAAAGTCTCACTCTTGTGGCGTGTTCGTGTTTGTATCGTAGATAAATGTTTTTACTGTATGAGTTAGAGTCTTAGTGGCAGTAATACACTTGTCGTGTATAACTTGCCATACCCCCTTAATAAAACAGTGTTCTTGGGTACTCCAAATCTTTAGCATGATACTCTCTTGAATTTCATGTTTGTGTTCTAAGAAATTATTGAGAACTGTGATATAAGCTTATCTGTATGGATTGAAACCTTGACATGATTCTTGTATACAACAGAAGACAAGAGACAGGGTAAAAGGTTGTGTCGTGGACAAGAAGAAGCAAATGCAATAACAACACGAGTTCTGCGGTTGATATGAGAAGAGAATTAACCATTAAATAATCAGAAAGGTGTAGACACCTCACAATCGCAAAATCATGAAATTAACCAACTCGTCACTGCTAATAATAACACTTAAGAATCTGAAGCTAACCTTGGGGATCATTTTACTAATATCTTTGAGGTGAACACATCTTGATATAAATGCCTTGAAGTTGTGGAAATCAAACCACAGCCAAGATGCTCTGGTTGAGAAGCAGAGACATGAATGTTCTAAAGCGAAAAGCAAGAGATTAGAAGAAAAAAAGAAAACCTGAAGAAATGGTGATGTTTATATCTTCTCCACCTAAAACCCTACAATTTTTTTTTTTTTTTTTTTTTTGATAACCCAGTGTCCAGACTGCCACAGACCATCTGACTATCCGACAGGGGTCTTATAGTCGAGAGTGGATTCGGGCGTGGATAGACTCGAACTCGGGATGGCGGGCACCTCAGCCGAGGTTCCGTTACCAACCGAGCTACAAGCGCCGGTTGAAAACCCTACAATTAAAACAGAGGAAGTGACTTGCTCACCAAGTTTTCATTTTACTTATGGTCACAACACAATCTTAATTAGATTTCATTGATGTCAAAAGAAAAAGGAAAAAGATTTCATTTTAATTATGGTCAATCCCTCCATTAATTAACCGGAAACTATTTTCTCGGCTCGATATAAATTTTTCCTCCGGGAACAAAGAGGGAGAAAGCTACTTAGTGGGCCTAAATTGGGCCTAAGCTTCAACTCCAATATTAAATGCATGATAAAAGTTTGTCGTATTGTCTTCGGGTCAGTTTTTGAGCTGGTGACCGGTTTAACTAAACCAGTCAAATCTATATTAAACCGAGTTCAGCCAAGTAGCTTATTTTAATCAACAAACTAATAAAAAAAAATCTGAGAAAAAAAAAGTGAAATTCTTCATCTAAGACTAGCGCACGTCACGGATAAAAAAAAAAAAGACTAGCGCACGTCGTACTAATTTCGGTTTAGGAGTTTATGAAATGTTATAAAATAAGCTAAATAAATTGGTTCAAACAATGTTTGTTATGTAACTGATAGTAAATAAACTCTTTTCTTGTTGTTGACCAATTCGTCGTATTAGAGATTAAACTCATTAAAAGGGTATATACGAGAATCATTCAAAACCTACGAGTTTCAATTAATTTTTAGGTTTGTTTGGTTTAATTATTGGTATAACCAACAAAACCATACATACATTCACAATAAATCAAATAGGGAAAGAGACGTGGAAGGTGAGTCTCTCTCTCTCTGTAGTAAATACAAAGACGATACGTAAAAGAGATCTTAATCCAATTTTTTTTTTTTTGTTTCATCAATTTAAAACTATATAAATAAGAAAGCAAAAAAAAAAAATCATTTATGAAGTTTGAAACAGCAATCGTCTCTTCTTAGGTCTTCGCTCTCTTCTTATCCTCTAAAATCTTTCCCCTTTTCTTGCTCTTAAACGTTTGTTTTCCAAAGTCTTAATCAGATTACTGCTTCGAGACGCTTCATTCTTTTGTTTGTTTTCTGGGTTTTAATCGCTTCAAATTCTTTACAATTTTTCACTTCCCAATTCCAGAAATTGCTTCATTTCTTCGATTTTAGGTATATACAATACAATCTATCTTCTTTAGCGATTCAAGCTTTAAGTATTTGTAGTTTGATCGCGCTAATTGTAAAAATTTGATCTTTTTTTGTTTTCTTTGATTAAAGCTTTTGATTGTGTGTTTCTTGCTTCGTGACAACTTGAAGAAGAAGCAAAATATGGAGTTTGCGTGTATTTTGTTTTCTCTTTTCTTTTTTTAAAGATTCCAATTTCATTTCTAATCAAATTTGTTTACTTTTCTTGGAGATTTTTAAAATTTGCAATTTTTATCTTCCCCCGTCTTTCTCGGAGATTCATTTTCTTTGAAAAATCTCAGGCGTTGATATAGAGGAGAGAAAAAAATCGAAACTTTTGTTTGATTTTGGAGGCTAAAAGATCAAAGCTTTTTTTGATAGTGAAGAGGTTCCACCATTATGAAGAAGAACGGCGACGGTACTTCTGATGGAGTTGTTTCACGATCAGCTCGAAGCTCGTTACGTGCTTTTTCTAATTGCTATAAACTGATTTCATCTGGTGCTTCTACGGTTGCTCGTTCCGCCGTTTCAGCTGCTTCTTCCGCCGTTAGGGACGTTGAATCTCATCACGATCAGGTATTGTATATGCTTCAAATTCGGTTATGTTTCTCTTTAGGTGACAAGAATCTTTTGGGATTGTTTTACTTTATTTCGGATGATCTTTAGGTTTGTTGGAGTTTTTGATCAGTCTTGGTTGAGGAAGTTTGAATCTTTATATGGTTTTTCATTGAAAAGGTACTATGGGCTGGGTTTGATAAGCTAGAGAAAGAAGATGGCGATACTCGAATAGTTCTTCTACTAGCATTTCAGTCTGGATTTCAAGTTTGGGATGTTGAAGATACAGAGAATGTTCATGTTATAGTTTCTGCACATGATGGACAAGCATCCTTTATGCAAATGCTACGGAACCCAATAAACTTGGGAGTTTTTGATGATAGGTTTTCTGAGAGTCGTCCGCTTTTGGCTGTGTCTGGTGACAGTTCTTGGGAAGATAATTCAAGTAAACAGATCAGTTCTGATAACCCCGAAACCGTAGCTATTCCAATGAATGTCTATGTCTACTCGTTAAAGTCTCAGACTTATGTGCATACGCTGAAATTCCGGTCTACCATCTATGCGGTTAGGTGCGATTCTCGGATTGTTGCTGTACTACTAGCAGCTCAGGTTCGAATGTCATATTTTGTGTCACTTTTGTTTTTGTGTTTTGTCTGTTCTGAAACTAACAGTGTGTAACTGAAAACATTTATTTGCAGATACATTGCTTTGATGCTGCGACATTGGAATTGAATTACACGATTGCAACTAACCTCATTGCGTGTGGCTCCTTTGGTGTTGGATATGGCCCTCTTGCAGTTGGTCCACGATGGATTGCATATAGCGGAAGTCGTATTGCTAACTCAAGTTCCGCGCAGTTCACTTCAGAACTTATCTCACTGTCATCATCACCCGGTGTTGCACAATTTGCAAGAGAAACTAGCAAGCAGCTTGCTTCTGGGATAGCAAATATTGGAGACAAAGGGTACAGGTCATTGACTAGATACTGTGCAGAGGTTCTGCCCAATCCGTATATTCCTGGTTTAAAAGGCATTGGGGTTGTTAATGAAAATGTAGCAGATGCAGATAGCATAGGAATGGTATACACAAAATCCTCCTCAGTGTTTTTGCTCTTAAGTTGATTTTCCATTGTTATGTGCCTTAAAACATATTATACATGGTGTGTGCAGGTTATTATCAAAGATATCACAAACAAAAGCGTCATATCGCAGTTTAGGGCACACAAGAGTCCAATTTCAGCTTTGTGCTTTGACCCAAGCGGCATGCTTTTGGTGACTGCTTCCATTCAGGGGCACAATATTAACGTCTTTAGAATAATGCCAACAATCTCTACAAGAAATGATGCGAACACAACGACTTTTGCCCATCTGTTCAGGCTTCAGCGCGGTTTTACTAATGCGGTAAGAAGAGCCCTTCACCTACACATGTTGAAATTTTGATGCTTTTGATTAAACCATAATGCGGATTTTCAGGTGATACAAGACATCAGTTTCAGCAGGGATAGCAATTTGATAGTGGTTAGCTCTTCAAGAGGGACAAGTCATCTGTTTGAGATTAATCCTGAGAAAGAGGGGGATTCTCCGGTTCCTCTATCTGCAATCAATAGGATAAGAAGCGGAAACAGCAGCGGATGGATTGGTACCGTGAGCGGTGCAGCATCTGCAGCAGCTGGAATGGTTGGAGGCTCTGTTCCGGGCACAGTCACATCCACTTTCTGTTACTGCGTTGAAAAGAGTAATAAGAGCTACTATAGTTCTGCTGCTGATAATTGCTCCAAGACGAATCTTCTGGTTTTTGCTCCTTCTGGATGTATGACACAGTATGCGTTACGGGAAAATCCTGTTGGTGTTGGTCATGAGACTGCAGCGATGACAGGGTTTGATTTTGAGACAGGTTTAGAGACTGAAGGAAAATTAGCAGTAGAGGCAATAAGAAGGTGGTCCATGATCCAAAACCAATCTAGAAGAGAGACGCAAGATCCCCACAGTGACATATACGGAGGTGGAACATCAGTGGATTCTAAAAGTAAAGTGTTTCCGGAGGTTGTTAGAAAACAGAGTATTGAGGAAGCTTGGAAAGTAGCTAAGAAAGGAACTTCCCGTTTGGAGGATAAGCGTCAGTTGTACATATATGAAGCAGAATTGCAAATGCATCTGCCCTCTCAGCTACCGTTATGGGCAAGGCGAAAGGTAAAAAAAGTTCCTTTTTCTGAGAGAATGATCTGAGAACTGGTAATGTGTTTTGTTTGAAGATCTCTCATACATTGTATTTTGCACAAAACAGTTTAAGTTTCAAGAATTGGTGTTGAATCGGGGTGAAGGGAGTAGTGTTGGAGGAGGAGGGGAGATGGAGATTGAAGGAATCGAAACTCGAACGATTGAAGCAAGAACAAGAGATTTGGTTCCAGCCTGGGGGTATCTCCGTTCTCCAATGTCCCAACAAGTGACAAGAGAGTGAGTTTTCTGAATCTGATTAAACTCAACACTTGAAAAGTTTTTCTCTTTGCCTCTGCACAGTTTCTTGACACTAATATACATGATAACAGGTCAATGCCGAGTCCAAGTAACAGTACACAAAGTGACCAAATGGCTCCTCTGGAGGGTCATGGAACAGAGACAGATCTCGGGGCTGTACATAGTGAAGGAGAGAGCGCAAGATCAGAAGAAGAGATTCAAAGCGAGCCTGTAAATAAAGAAGGTATTGCAGAGGAGAAGAATCATAGTGAAGATGAGGGATGAGGAGGATGTGGACTAGAAGAAGGTGATGGTTGTTATTGGTTTATTTTTTCACCACAAAACTCAGCTTCAAGCCTTCAACAACAGAAGAACAAAAAATAACTGGAAAACTGTATAGAAAAGAAAAAGAAAATTGACGTATCTTTTAGATGTAAATAGCTTTACTTTTTTTTTTTACAGAATATTATTGGCCCATTGATTCATGAACTATATCTTAGGATGTTTACAAAATAAAATAAAAAAATAAAAAAAAATTTACATCTTTTTACTGCACCTCTATAATCAAGTTTGGAGAGAAAAAGGAGCTCCCAGCATAAAAATTTGTTATTTACAAAGTTCAGACGCAAGAAATTATCATTATATGAATGAAACAATACAATATATGTCATTAGCAAAGAAAAAAGCTTACTATATATATATTGAAAATGCAGACATCTTCCAAAGGTTTAGTAAATTTATAACTAACAATGTTTACTGATTCGGAAATAACTAGGAACCTGCAAAGAAACCTGCAGCTTATGATTCTTCATCCTCTGAGGAAGACTCACATGATGATTCTGAGGATCAGAAGGTGACAAACTGATCTCATATTAGTAATATCTCATATTTGCATATGTAGTGTGTTTTTATTTGGACTAAGCTAGTTATTTTCTTTTATTTATTTCTGTACAAATATGTTTTTGAATGGATTTCTAATTACTTCTTTTATGAAAATAGAAGCCTGCTGCTAAGAAGGCAGCTCCTGCTAATAGCAAGACTGCAAGTAGCTCTGAAACTTCAAAGGAAGACTCTGATGAGGTTAGCTTAACAGATTGATCTGATTTGTTTATGACTCTTTTAAACCTGCAGCTTTTTTGCATGTTCCTTGTTTACATAATCCATTTCATTGTGGCTTGTAAAGAATAGTAGCCGATCACTTAGCTTGTTGTGTCACTTAGTCGATCATATCTGTTGCCTTGTAGTTGAATTCATTGGTCTACCTTCGTTGAACAACTTGGCTGGTACTGGAACTTCAACTATATATATATTTCTTGTTTCTTTTTACTTTGACAAAACATTCAGCTGGAAAAACTAAACTTGAAACTGTTTCTGCTCATATAGCTAGTTCTTGATCTGTTTAATGTTTGTAACAATTGATGCTTTGGTTACCACTGGCCTCTCTAAGTGGGTGAAGTTGTTGTTTTTGGTTCAGACCCGGATTTGCTTGCAGTGGGAAATGGAGGTTTGATAATCTGTTGGTAAGTTAAGTTCTGAATCATACTTATTTGTTTGTTAGATCTTTGGGTTTAGTTAGACTTCCAGTTAAAACATAGACTTTTCAGTTAAAACATAGACTTTTCAGTTAAAACATAACCAAACTGGAAGTATCTAATGACTGAGAGAAAGTTATCCAAGCAGCAACATCGATGTGATATAATTTTACTAAGCGGGAACTAAAGTCACTTTAGTCCGCCAAACACTTAGGCAAAATTTTCACTTTACTTTACCAAAAAAAGAAAAACATTTCACTTTACTCTCTTTTCCCCTCTTTCTCTCTCGAGCCTTCTCTGTCAAAACCCTAAGACAACTATCTCTCCTTGTAAAATATTACTCAGTGAAATAAGCGAAGATGATAAAAAACCCAAAACCTACTCTCTCCTTGTAAAATCTTACTCTTCTTCTTCTACCTTCTTCTTTCTTCCATTTCTCTGCACTTTATTCTCTCTCTCTGTGAGTGTTTCTGCGTTTTGTTTTTTTTGTTTGTGTGTGTGTGTAGTGATTGTTCTTAATCAGCCATCATCATCATTTCGTTGTTTTGTTTTCACCAATTTCGCATTGGGTATCTTCAATTTTAATGGGTTTTTGTGATTGATGCTTCTAATTTCATTGTTACGGTTGTCTATCACTTCATTTTAGTCTCGAAGCTACTATGTGAAATCTAATTTTGCCGGCATGTCTTTCTTCCTCTTATACTTTGTATTTTTCTGTTTATTTTAAAACCCTAAAATCTCTTACACACACTAATTTGTTTCGCCAATCCAGCTTATTAAATCGCCGCTACCCTCTGAAGCACCGCCGGAGTTAATCTCGGCCGGATTTGACCGAATCTCACCGTCAACTCTAAGCGCAGACACTAACTCTGTAACGAGGTACTGTTTTGGCTTTGCTCGACCTGATTCCTTAGAAACTTTTGGCCGGAGTGGAGTGGTTTATGTTGTGTAAACTGATGATGCTTTCATGCCCTCTAGGTGTTCGACGAATTGCCTCATAATTGGTTTGCTTGTTTCTTGACATTGTTTTATTTGCTGAATTTGTTTGTCAGGCTCGCTAGCACCTGCAATTTCCAAATTAACAGCATTGTCCTCCATGTAAGTACCTTGACCAGTGAACAATTAGTTTTATGCCTGAACGTTGAAAACATCAATTGATATTTGTGTGTTATGAACAGTTGGCTGGGAAACAATTCTCTCTCGGGAAGTTTACCTGACTTCACTTCACTCAAACGGCTGGAATCACTGTGAGAGGATAATTATACTTGTTCTGCAGATTTGCACCTGTCAATAACAATAGGCTGCGATTGAACAGACTCATAAGCTAATCTCATCTTTTTTTTCCCTATTTACAAGGCATTTTGAAGACAATCGTTATATTGTTCTTTTAGTTCTTTTATCTGATTACGTTTTAGTTCTACTGATATTATATTGTTCTTTTGGTTTACTAATGGATGGATTCTTTATTCAGCTTAAGGGGTTAAGTTAAATTGCAATTAAGCAATGGATAGAGAATGGGGTTTGAAGCCTGTTGGTGGTAGAGGCGCCGCCTCTGGCCAGAACGACGCCATAGATCAAATTGAAAGGTATGTTTATGTACGGCTTATTACATTTAGTTCATTATTGAACTTAGTTATGGATCATTATTGAATCTTGTGTGACTAATTTGATTGTTGTTTTTTCGTGTGCTTTATATTGTGAAGTTACAAATGTAAAATCTGTCTAAAGGTGCATAACAACGAAAGAGACTACTTGTCGCATCTTCATGGTAAGAGGCATCACACCAATTTGTATGATATAGTCAACTTAGCATATCAATTGAATATTATGGAAACAACTCATTTTCTGAAACAGCAATTGGTTTTGTTGCACTTGTCATCTATTATTGTTATTAATATTTGCTTTTTTCATATTCAGCTCATTTTCAAGAGAAAAAGTTCAGAGATGAAATGAAAACAGAGGTAAGCAAATGTTTTATTACTTGTTGTTCTTATGTAGCTTTTAAATTTGGGTACTTTTGTGCAGAACACTTCAGATAATGATCTTTATGATTCAGAATTTTCTGGTAAGTACTCTTTTCTCTTATGCTCTTGCTAAATCTGTACATGTTAATCATTTGTATCAAACGTAATATGTTTTGTTTCAATGGATTATCAGAACCTCCTCATTTAAGTAAATGGTTTCCGGACTATGTCTATGAATCACCGATGTTGGATACATGTTATGGTTTTGAATTCTCTGACCTTAAAGAAAGTGAAAGTATGAAGGATTTGAAAATTAAGAAAGAGACACCAACAAAAACCATAGAAGTCTTTTTCGAAGAGTGGCTAAGCGAAAACCTACAAGACCAACCATTGAAGAAGAGTTAACTTACTTGAAGAACCGAGTCAGTGATCTAGAAGACAAAGTAAGCTATTTGTATGATGTTATTAGTCGTCTTGCTATCTCCAATGGCAACAATGGTAATTAGACGTAAGGATATTAGTTTAGGTATTGGATTCATATTTGATTTATGTATGAATTGATTCTTGGTTTATAAATGATGTTTGGTTTATGATATTTTGATGTTTTGGATGTTTATTACATATAAGACAGACCAAACAATAGCACATAATTATATATAATTAAATAATAAAATTGAGAAAGCGATAAAGATATAATAGCAAAAAAATATGAGATGATAAGATATATCACAGCATCAGATCTTTGCTATTATATGTAGATCTATCGTAGCACATAGTAAGAGCTATTAAAAAAAATATTACCCAGAAATATATTGCTATAAGACAGCATAAAAAACATGCTATGTTATCTACATATATCATAGCATAAGAAATTTGCTATCGTAGGGGTGACCTCTACCACAGCTGCGGATCTCATAGCACTTAGTGTAACGCTATTAATGACATATTATAGCATAAATCCCGTGCTATAAATGTTTATTTTTCTTGTAGTGATCTAGACAGTCTCATAGCCAAAACAGAGCTTTCTGAGCTTGAACTCATCAACCTGAAAAACAAGCTAATTGCTGAGATGTTAGGATAGTTTTTACTAGGTGCATCCATCGGATTGAACTTGGTCTATCCTTTGTTTTTAATTTATGAATCCTTAGTTTTTAGTTGATAAATCCTTTGTTGTTATCTTCAGTTTTTAATCTTATGTAATCTCAATTCTTTATGGGAATAACTTTGTTGAAAAATGGTGTGTTGCATAATGAAATTTGAATTCAGACTTGTAGATGTTTGTGTTCTGAGATGACCAACCATTTAGCCTTCAGGTTACAGAAGTCAAAGGAGAAGATGTCATTTGTGTGTCAAGGAATGCTGCTACTCTGGGTGGTCTGTTGTTCACATTGATATGCCAACCCTCACTGAGAAGGATAAGGAGGTCAGTGTTGCTTATAATACATAAATCTCAATGACCACTTTGCTCTGTTTCTCGTAAAATTCTAGCTTAGCTGTTTGAATGCTATAACTAGAATGTTCTGTTTTGATTCTCCTCTAGGATATAAGCACATGGGGAGTTCAGAATAAGATCAATTTCCTCTCATTATCTTATTGTCGGCATGCAGAAGATGTTCGCCAGGTCCATATTTTTTTCATTATGGTTTTCTTATACTGCCTTTCACGTGTGAATCCTTTGTTTACTCATTACTAATCCTGAACTTCTAACATGCATGAATGACTGCGGTTTTATTGCCACAACACAGGCCCGTGAGTTGCTTAACAGTTTGGGTGACCTCTCTCCAACACAAATATTTGCTAAGATAGGGAATGAAGAGGTAAGCGACCATTTATTTTTTCCTTACATGTCTCCCTCTGCAGCTTTTTCTTTCATTGGAAATGGTTATGGTGCTGACTAGATTTACATATGTGTATTTAATTTTAGGGACTGACCCTTGACGAAATTATACAAGAAGCAGATGGTGCTGTCCTTTTTTTGCAGGTTGCAACTGTCGGCACAAGACAACAAAAAAAGTAGGGGGAAACTAGGAAGCTTGGAAGGTTTATGGAGAAGCTGATGATTTGTTTTTTTTTTTTTTTTTGTTGTAGGAATCATCTCTTAACAGTTGATGCTTTGTCTTTGGTGGCTCGTGAAGTTACAGTGCGACTTATTGAGCATGTGAGAGAACTGTCGGCAGTAGACAACAAAAAAGTTTTGGTCTTTCATTTGCTCATGTAACTTTTTTTTTGGTAGGAGGTGGGGGAAATTCCCCATGTAACTTGTTTTCTTTTCCACACTTTTATTATTCCACTTGTATATATTGTCAAGGGAACTTCTTGCCAAGGGCTTAGTTAAAACCATTGGGAACGGGCTGTCTACTTGAGTCTGCATCGTCCTTTTCAAAAACAAATTTTCATTGATCTTAATCTTCAGGTCTCTAGCCTTATCTCTCCTAATGGATGTTGAAATCACACTCGTCTATCTGAGCTCTTTCCCCCACATGCGAGTAACTTACAAGATAGCTATTTTTGGGCATACTCGAAGGATGGGAATTACACAGTAAAGAGTGGCAATTGATCAATCAGTTGACACGCCGGCTGAAGCTGCATGTAATGCGCTTAAATCAAAGATTTGGGAACTGAAAACCATTCCTAAGATCAAGCTTTTTCTTTGGCGGTGTCTTTCTGGTGCCTTGGCAGTGAAGGAATGCCTTGCTGTACATGGCTACATGCTCCTGGTTATTGTAGCAGGTGTAATTTAGCCCCAGAATCAATAAACCATGTGCTCCACTGTTTTCCTGCAAAAAGAGTTTGGGAAATTTCATTGTTTCCCATACCGCCTCATGGTTTCTCTGATTCGCTGATTTGGAATCTAGAGTATGTACTCTTCTCAGCTTCAAGAGGATACACTGATACATCACTATCCTTGGCGATTCCTTGATTTCTTTTGCTTTCGAGGAAGCTGGTATTTGGCGAGATCAATCTCAAATTGATTCGCAAGCTCCAGCGCAGGGTTGTCCTCCCTCTGCCGCGAAGGAAAAACGCTGGACAAAACCTGCTCCTGAGTGAATTAAATGCAATCTTCATCGTGGTGTAATGACAGGTCTTTTTGCGATGGCTCATGGATCGCTCATGATTATACCGGTTCGGCAATCTTCCATGCTCGTGAAGCATTTACACCGACAATGAATAGAATTTCTTTAGAACTAAAATGTGTATGATGGGCGTTAACAAGTCTCAAGGACCTTCATATCTAGAATGTTGAAATCTGGTCGGATTGCATGGCTGCTATTGAAGCTCTTCAAAAATCTCAACAATGGCCGAGATACAGATCGCTGTTCGATAAGATTTTTTTGGCAGGTCAAAGTTTCAGAATGCTTTCATTTCATGGTAACTCACCGAAGTCAAACTCGATTGCCAGAGAAATGGCGAAAAGTGTAACAAGAGATGTAAGGTTTCGTTCTTATCTCTCCATTGGCGTACCAGCTTGGCTTCATACAAGAATTGAAGAGGAGCGTCGTGGTTAAGTTGCTTTTTATCTCTGTTTTGTTCTTTGGTTATGCTCTGTTCTGGATTCCTCTGTTTTGTTCCTTTTATTAATTAGACGTCAATACAAAAAAAAGAAACCCATGATTAAGGGTCACTAATGGGAGGAGAAAAATTAATAATAAATTTGTGGAGGTCTTAACATTTAATTAATGTTATTTAAAACTTAACACTTTAATAAGAGATCCACAATGAGAGTCTCTCACCAAATCTCTCAAAACATTAAAAATAAATTAAAATAATAAAATATTTTGAGGGATTCTCAAAATGGAGAGAGAGAGAGTGAGAGAATTGAGAGATTCTCAAATTTGAGAGACTCTCAACACTCTCTCTCTCCAATACGAGAATATCAAAATATTTTATTATTATTTACTTGTAAATAAATTAATATTTAATGTTGAAACACTCATGTGAGAGAATCTTAATACACATACTCTAAGACCATACACAATGGTGTATGTGGGGGAGGGTGGGTGTGAGTGGTGATTTATTAATAAAATAATGTTAGAGGTTAAGTTTAGAATCAAGTTTATAGGAGTTATATTATTGGTAGAACCTGTTTCTAAGTAATAGTTTTATAATATAATAAAATAATTTTTAAAACATTTTTTAAAAAATTAAAAATAACATTTAAATTTAAAACATAAAAAAAAGACTTTTTTTACAAATCGAATTTTGTGTGACATTCTGTCTTGATGATGATGGATTACCTCAATTGCCTAGTCAATAGTTTGTTAAGAATTGGATGAATTAAATTGAATCTGCTTCTGTGAGATGATGATTCTCAGGCAACAAAATATTATAATCACACCATATTATACCAATTCAATATAACAAATGTAAAGAAGAGATTTTGTATATATAACACAGATGGAACTCTATTACATTCTAATCTAACAATATCGGCTTATGCCTTAACAGATCCTATGGGATTTTAACCCAATCTATAAAACCAGCAGATTCTTATGGCAAATCTGACAAACTGGTTCAGTTTTAGATTCCAAGTTATAGAAAGCTCAATGCTCTGATACATATTTTTGGCTCTTCCAAGTGATTTCAGCCTTGTCGTGTCCTCTGTGCTTGTCTATTAAGTTCCTGAAGCTGTCTGTCATGTTCTTCGAGCATCTGGTCCACTCTACTTGGCTGAGCCAACAATGGTCCTGACATGTAAATCTTGCTATCACTAGGATTATACTGTACACACATACACACAAACACAACAACGTAAGCAACAAAAACCCAACTGCAGCAATATGTGAAAATAAAACAGAGATCATTAACTAACCCAAGATGGGTCGATTGGTGTTGTCATATGTCTCTATCCATAGTATCAGCTCTATTGTATGTTCGTCGATCCCTTCTTCTTTGGCCAATCTGTATCCACAGAAAACAAGGTTCGATTAAGCAAAAACAGGGCCTGGGCTAAAGAGAACAAAAGGAAACTTACTTTCTCGAGTTTTTCAAAAGTATTTGCTCGGTGTGGAGCCCAATCTACAAGTGCCTCACCGGCAACGGAGACCAGCCAAGTCAGCCATTCTGTTGCCACCTGCTTCCGCTCTGCGTCCTTTGGACCAACAACACTTGAATCCCTCTTCAGTTCATGAGAAACCACTCTAACCGAAGCTTCAGTCTTAGGATTCCCTGGTTCCTTCTCGATCTGATGATGATAAGAAAACTTACTGGAACTCAACTTCTCGGATTCAATCAACTGACCTTTGGAATCTCTGCTATTCCATCTATCTAGCTGTGCCTTTACAACCTTTGGATCAATCTCCAAATCCGGGTCAACAACAACACTAGAGTCCTCATGAACAGCTTGATTCATATGATCAACTATATGTGGATTCTCCAATATCTTACCAATCTGATGGTCATGAAACCTACTTGAACTAAACATTTCAGATTCAGTCATGACTCTTTCAGTGTTGACTTTCTTCTAAAAGGCCTATGCCTGGAACTTACGCAACCCATTCGTAAGCTCTAAAACATGAATCTATACACATACATACACACACAAGCAAAACTTAACCTTTATGCACAATCCAATCCATCTGCTTCCCTAGAATCTAAACCTTAATTTCAATGCAATCAGAACAAACAATTAGTTGATGAAGAATTCTTCCAAATTCAAAGCAGAGAAGGGTTAAATCGGCGAGCAGAGATCGATTTCGGGGTTGTTTGGTCGGAAATCGGCTTCAAATCGGAGAATAATCGGAGGTCTCTCTCCCCGTCGAAGCTTCGGTGTCGAGAGAGAATATGTCGCCAAACCCTAGATCCCCAAAAAAATTTTCTCCCACAAATGAAATTATTTTCTCAATTACAACAAATGTTCACCAACCAGAACTTGACACGTCACTGTTACACCCGAGTGTAACTCAACACTCGTGTTTTGGTTCTAACGCAACATTTGCATTATTTCTCAATTTTAAAATACTCACACCCCATGTTCGGGTATACCGTTGTGTATGCTCTAAAACCATCCTTAACGCAGTCTTTTAAGGAAGTCTCCTAGAGAAAAAAAATATTAAAATAATAGACAAATCTTGTTTCAACTCAGGTGACGTTTCTAAAATTAAAAAAAAATTAGAGATGTCTCTAAGTACGAGATGTCAAGTGGCGATTGGTTGGGGTGAAAAGTTATTAATTATTAAATTTAAATGTTTATTATTAAGAGACCATCTTAAGATATTTACCAATAATCCATTTAATTCTTTTGTCTCTTACCAAAATCTTTTAACAATTTTATAATATTAAAATAATACTTAAGAGAAAAAAAAAAAAAAAAAAATCGGGTTAGCTGCTTCTAAGTATCATTGAGGATGCTCTAATAAGTATCACTAATGTGACTGCTCAAACCGGTTAGCTGCTTCAAGGAAACAGAGGTAAAAACTTCTACGAAAAGAGAGGTGAGTTGACTTAGACTTAAGATATGCCTTTAAAAGTAGCTTATCCTTAGGAGAACAAATGTAACTTAACCACACAAAGAACTCAAACAATTGGAAAAGATGGCTTTAACGATTTTCGATGCTGTCCGCCAAAACAACGTGTCCAAGCTTCTCAGTCTCGTAGAGGAGGATCCGTCAGTTCTAGAACAAAGAGACGGTGAGATCCTCCAGGAAACAGTTTTGCATCTAGCCACAAAGCTATGTGATCAGGGAATTGCCGAGACGATAATCAAACTCTTACCTTCCCTTGTGAGTTCCACCAACTCGAATGGGGACACGCCTCTCCATTTAGCTGCTCGTTACGGAGAGACAAGTCTCGTGATTCAAATGTTAGAGTTTGGAGAAGTTGACTGCACAACGGTCAACAACCACGGAGAAACAGCCTTTTTCTTAGCCTGCTGTAACAATCATGGTGATGCTGCAAAAATTCTTCTCGCACAGAGGAGTTCTATCTCGAGGGCGGAAATTAAAGCCGCCATTTCAGGTTACACACTTATAATTGACCATTCATCATTAGCATGACGCTAGAACCGATATTTTCCTAGATGTTTTTAGGATAATCTGCGCAATAATCATAAAAATCCCCATGCATTAAAAGAGAATCACATTCTCTTCTATAATTAGAAGAACGACAAGTTATTTATGCCGACGGATATATCCTGCCATAATTTTTTTTTTTTTACTGAATCACAGCTGGTCTTACACTAGCTGAATCCGTTTTATATAATTTCATTTGGAGGGTGTATTCAATAAATCATTTGAGATCGGTTTGACTGCTAATAATTTTTTTATTATTTTTTTGTTAAAAAACTGCTAAAATTTTTAGATGATCTTAAAGATCCAAACTGAACTACTAATGGGCTTTATGTGGTTTCAGTTTTTCTAACAATGGAAACCGAAAAAATAAACCGGAACGCACCCCGAGTCCCAACCCTAACCTTTGTTATTGATTTGTTAAAAAATTTGCAAAGTGTTTTCTTTTAGTATATTGACATGTTCCACATATAGTTCTTCAAACTTATCTGACTATATTACACTCAATACATATACTGTTATATATATACGTATCAATATCATATAACTATGTCATAAATTGAAGTTCCAATAGGTTTCTTATCAAATAAAATTGTGGTGAACAGTTATGGTAGATCGCAGATTTGCAGACATGGTAAGCGAGGATGGTTATGCACCTTTGCATTTTGCGGTAATGAGCGGTTGGATCGAAATCCTCAAGGAGTTTCAAGACAGAGCCCCCTTGTCTTTCTTAGCACGAACACAATCGACGAACGAATCAGTCTTCCATTTAGCAGCGAGACACAAAAAAATCGATGCTTTCCTCTTCATGGCACAGAGTTCCATCTTATTCCCACTTCTCTACGAGCTTGATAAAGAGGGCAACAATGTTCTTCACGCTGCCACCTCCGTAGACAGCATTTCTGTGAGTTTTATTCTACTTTTTAATTACTCAATACTCTTTCTCATCCTTAACTATTCTAATACTAATCATTATGTGTAAAGAAACTTTGATAGTGAGCTTAATTATAGACCTTCAGCAGGTAATTTTTGATACACTAAAATAATACAAGTAACTATTATATGTAGTAAAACGCTAATGTGAAGTTATTTTAATCTAGAATGAGTAATAATTCTTGGTGTGTCTTTTTTTTTCTTGGTGTTCCTTTTCATTTTTTTTTTTTTAATATGGATTTCATTTACACGTATCACAGCTGGTGCACTACATCCTTCGTGAAACAACAATAGATGTCAACGCTAAGAACAACAATGGTTCTTTAGCTGTTAATCTTCTCAACAAAAGTGATGAAAATTTCCCGCTGCTATCTAGCTGGCTGAGGTTTGATGTAGCACCAAATCAAAATCCTCGTAGAGAGCCTAGAAACAAGGAACATGAGATGCATTCAGAGGCTTTACAGAATGCAAGAAACACAATCACAATCGTTGCGGTTTTGATCGCATCGGTTGCTTTCACATGCGGGATAAACCCTCCTGGTGGTGTCCATCAAGATGGACCGTCCATAGGAAAATCAACCGCAGCAAAAACATTGGCTTTCAAGGTCTTCTCCGTAAGCAACAATATAGCATTGTTTATATCACTCTGCATCGTCATTCTTCTCGTTAGCGTTATACCTTACAAGAATAAATCACTCAAAAAAGTCTTGGTTATCGCGCACAAGTTGATGTGGGTGGCAGTAGTATCTATGGCAAATGCTTATGCTGCTGCGGCATGGGTCACTGTACCATATATTGCAGGAACGATGTGGTTAGTCTACATCACTGGTGCTATCGCTAGCATTACGCTAGGTACTATGTTTGTTTATCTATGGAGTAAATTGATTAAGCACATATTGAGGAAGAAGGCATTCAGAAGGATGATGGCGTTTCTCTATCCATATGGCCATCCAACCGAAGCTTCAACTGCCATGACAGACTTGGAAGCCGCTCGCCCGGAAGGCTTTTACACCTATTGAAGTTTGACTATTTATGTAATATACATATCGATATAATTTGTTTTATTGGTATTTAAGATCGTTTTACATTTTATGAATTTCTGTGCAAATTAATATTATATGGAACATATATTGATGCTTTATTTTATTTTTGTAAAATTTATGTAACGTATTTTCTTATTATAGGATTTGTTTGGATTTATGCATTAATAGGAGGTTTGGTGTCTTTAATTGGAAAATTAGCTGAGAGATACTATCTTCAGCAAAAGTGGTCATAGCTCAAATACCTTTTCGATGTGAAGAATCTAGATGATGTAATGTGTGTAACTATTTTCTAATTATAGGATTTGTTTACTTTGATGGGTTTTGCAGCGGTTGATCTTCTCAACAAAGATGAAGCAAATTTTCCAACACACTCTATCTCATTAAACTTTGGTGGAGAGAGTCCCAAAGAGGAAAATGTGATACATTTCGAGGCTTTACATCACGATGACCCAATACCATCACGTTGTTTACATCAGTATGTATCGTCATTCTTCTTGTCAGCATTATTCCTTAGAAGAAGAAAAATCACTCAAGAAGCTCTTGGTTATAAGTTATAACACACAAGATGATGTCAGTCTTTGCTGTATTCATCAAATCTTATTCTCTATGTTTTGTTCTCAGTTTTGCTTCAATCCCTTTGTTTGAAACCTTTTTGCAGCGTTGATACTCTAGACGATTTTGAAGACAGAAATTTTCGTACTTAGTCTAATATTTATTTTCGATAAAAAAACGAAGCCTAGGTATTCAACAAGCTCCATCATTATTCAGTCAATAGTTGTTTCATAACGTTTGTCGTTAAATAGCCCCTAACTTGACCACATGATTCTTTACTTTTTATTAGTATTTATTTCTTGTACAAAACATGATTTCTTTTATTTAATATTCAAGCATAGAACTTAATAAAAAAATACATTCTAGTATAGAAAAAAAAAACTATAAAAAATACTGAAAATGGCATATTTCGAGTTTTCCTGCAAATATAAGATCGGTAATGGTATCCCATAAAGACCGTAGACATAGGCCCAAAAAGTTTCCATAGCTAGCAGAAATTGAAACATGCAAATACTAAGACTTCTTTCTTGTTTGGGTGGGGGCGAGATAGATTTAACTTAAGAATAAAGGGTCGCTATCAAAATTAGAGAAGAAATTAGTCCTCAAAAAGTAAATTCTGAAGTTGAAGCTCCAATGTCTTTGTTCAAAGACTTTATTTAGATGTAAAGTTATGTCTTGTAACCACCAAACAGCTCCTTTCCATCTACACTCTCAATTTTTTAACATCCGTGTGTTGAAGTGCCTTGACTTGTCTTTCTCTCTCCAACGTCCCTCCTTCAAGATAAAAGCCAAATTCTAAATCCAAATCCTCTAACCGAACCAACCTATACCGAAATGTACCAAATAGAATCCGAATAACAGGTAACCGAAGACTAATTTCTACCGCAAAACTCACGGTTTAGTTATCCTTTTAAGAGTTTTGTGATTCGAACACTTAACCAAGTGGTATTCCGAGTAAACCGAAACTTTTCATACATGTACAAAAAGAAAACCCTGAATCCAAAATACCAAAACGTGAACGTCCCAACAAGAACCGGATAACAAAAGAGACCATTTTAGACCATGTGCAATAGCAGGTCTTGACAAAGTCCCAGGGTATTTTTAAAAAAAAAATAAATCGAAAATGGGCCAAAATCGGAGAACGACTCCTATATCGCGACGTCCTCCTCGTTTGTCCTTCACTATTCGCGGGCCCCACTGACACGTGGCGGCCCGCGATTGGTTGACTTTTGTTTTTTGTTTTTTTTTAATCTAATAAAAACAAAAAATAATAATAAAAAAATTAAAAATTGGACTAAAAAATGGGACTCTATTGCACATGCTCTTGGTCGTGACCACCAGCTTGGGGAATCGAACCTAAAACCGAGTATCATAACCGGGAAAACCGATAACACAAAACCGTGTTGGTTTTACATCTAACAAACTTACAAATACACATATCCTTTTCCGCACATGAAACATCAAAGTTATGATTTGTATCCCAAAAAAAAAAACGAGAAAAAAAAACATCTGAGTTATGATCTGCCATTAATAACCTAAACACAAAGCAAGGTTAGGTAAATGACATAGACCCTTTTGAATAACCATCCATACAATACATAACAACGTGAGATCCGGTTTCCTTCTTCGGACATTCATCTCCTTTCAAACAAAACACATTCCCAAAAAACAAAAATAGAAAAAACAGAGCAAAAACAGAGGAGAAAACAGAGAGATGCAATTGCATATATCTCCGAGTTTAAGACATGTGACTGTGGTCACGGGGAAAGGATTGAGAGAGTTCATAAAAGTAAAGGTTGGTTCAAGAAGATTCTCGTATCAAATGATGTTTTATTCTCTACTCTTCTTCACTTTTCTTCTTCGATTCGTCTTCGTTCTCTCCACCGTTGATACTATCGACGGCGATCCCTCTCCTTGCTCCTCTCTTGGTACGTTTCTTCTACTCCCTTGTTTCTATTATTATTTTCTAAATACGGAAACTATGTAAAAGAATGAACTGTTGATTTCGTTTTTTTTTAATAACTTGTATCATTTTGTGTGAAACTATAAAATTCGCAATTGTCTTACTTGTTGAAAGATAAAAATATATTATTCTACCAAATGCATTTTAGTTTTTTTGTATAGTTTTATACATGCACAATTACGTCAAGGTGAGAAATAAATATATTATCCTCAAGTTCATGTAGAAAGAGTAATAATCTAAACGAAGTGGAATAATTTCTAGAGATTTACGCCCTTAAGTGAATAATCCAAGAGTTCATGGTCAGTTTGTTTCAGGTTGATTTTGTAGTATTATGGTCAAGGTTTATAAAAAATTTAAAAGACATTTCAAGTGACCTAAAGAGATAAATTACTTAATCTCATAATTACAGAAAAGATATTTACCTTTTAAATTTTTAATTAACAGCTTGCTTGGGAAAAAGATTAAAGCCAAAGCTTTTAGGAAGAAGGGTTGAATCTGGTGTAAGTTCTCTAACTTCAGTTTCAGAATCTACAACACATTTTACATTTACTCTGGTTAAGAAAAGTTAATATTCTTTGGTTTATTTATGTAGAATGTTCCAGAAGCTATGTATCAAGTTTTGGAACAGCCTTTAAGTGAACAAGAACTCAAAGGAAGATCAGATATACCTCAAACACTTCAAGATTTCATGTCTGAAGTCAAAAGAAGCAAATCAGACGCAAGAGAATTTGCTCAGAAGCTAAAAGAAATGGTGACATTGATGGAACAAAGAACAAGAACGGCTAAGATCCAAGAGTATTTATATCGACACGTCGCATCAAGCAGCATACCGAAACAGCTTCACTGTTTAGCTCTTAAACTAGCCAACGAACATTCGATAAACGCAGCCGCGCGACTCCAGCTTCCAGAAGCTGAGCTAGTCCCAACCTTAGTCGACAACAACTACTTTCACTTTGTCTTGGCTTCAGACAATATTCTTGCAGCTTCGGTTGTGGCTAAGTCTTTAGTTCAAAACGCTTTAAGACCTCATAAGATCGTTCTTCACATCATAACGGATAGGAAAACTTATTTCCCAATGCAAGCTTGGTTCTCATTGCATCCTCTGTCTCCAGCAATAATTGAGGTCAAGGCATTGCATCATTTTGATTGGTTATCGAAAGGGAAAGTACCGGTTTTGGAAGCTATGGAGAAAGATCAAAGAGTGAGGTCTCAATTCAGAGGCGGATCATCGGTTATTGTAGCTAATAACAACGAGAATCCAGTTGTTGTTGCTGCTAAGTTACAGGCGCTTAGCCCTAAATACAACTCCTTGATGAATCACATCCGTATTCATCTACCAGAGGTAAGTTTGATCTGTGAGTCTGTGACTGGTGAAGAATACTTAGAGCACTAGACCCTCAAACCTAAAACATTGTTTGCTCTTTTTTTTTGCAGTTGTTTCCAAGCCTAAACAAGGTTGTGTTTCTAGACGATGACATTGTGATCCAAACTGATCTTACACCTCTTTGGGACATTGACATGAATGGGAAAGTAAATGGAGCAGTGGAGACATGTAGAGGAGAAGACAAGTTTGTGATGTCAAAGAAGTTCAAGAGTTACCTCAACTTCTCGAACCCGACAATTGCCAGAAACTTCGATCCAGAGGAATGCGCTTGGGCTTACGGGATGAATGTTTTCGACCTAGCGGCTTGGAGAAAGACTAACATAAGCTCCACTTACTATCATTGGCTTGACGAGGTAAATGGAAACCACTAACTACCCAACAATCACTATCAAGCAGTAATCAACTTAACTCACAAATATTTTCATGTTTTATGTTGCAGAACTTAAAATCAGACCTGAGTTTGTGGCAGCTGGGAACATTGCCTCCCGGGTTGATAGCTTTCCACGGTCATGTGCAGACCATAGATCCTTTCTGGCATATGCTTGGTCTTGGATACCAAGAGACCACGAGCTTTTCTGATGCTGAAAGCGCGGCTGTAGTACATTTCAATGGACGAGCTAAGCCTTGGCTTGATATAGCATTTCCTCATCTACGTCCTCTCTGGGCTAAGTATCTTGATTCCTCTGACAGGTTCATCAAGAGCTGTCACATTAGAGCATCATGATAATCACAAACCAAAACTCAATTCGTACTTTGGCACCCAGAGAAGAGATTCACAGATCAACACAGGAGCAAACTTTTCTGCAGTGGAGTTTTCATTTCTCTACCGGATCATGTTTTGGTGTCTCTTCAGTCTCTCCTGTTTCTAATTTTTTGTACTTTCAAACTCTTATGGCGAGGAAGTAAAACCCATTCTATGTATTAATGTAAGAACACATAAAGTGAGAGACGATCTGCCAAACTATACTTAAATTTACATGTGAATAGATAACATTGCGCGAAGCAATTGGGGTTTACAATGTCATATCATTGTTCAACAGATAACAGTTACGACGATAACACGATAAAGCGAAAGTAAAGATAAGACTAAGAAAGCCGAGAAAGAGGAGAGCAAAACAAATGGAGACTTTTCTTTTCAGCGGAAGCAAGAAGCAAACCGGTTGATGATTTTTCTTGATTAAGCAACAGGTGGGCGAAGGACATGATCCTGAGAAGTATCAACTGAAGCAGGAGGCATGAACTGCCACATGGCAACTCCTGGGTAACTGATGATTGGCACCATCTTGTTTCCGGGAGCTTGGCCTTGCGCAGAAGCAAAAGCAGTTGGCATCATAGGTGGGGCTGGGAAGAAGCTTGGTTGAGGAGCATTCATGGCTTTCAGCTGTTGCTCCAGCTTCTCTTTCTCTGTCTTCAGCCTCTGTTTCTCGTCTCGCAGCTCATTTTTCTCAGTCTGATTGAGATCATCCGGAAACTAGTAAGCATTCAATAATTTTCTGTGGAGAAAAGAGAATTAAAAGTTAAAGAAAATGACCTTCAACTCTTTGATTTTGTCCTGAAGACTTGAATTGGAATCCTTCAGCTTCTGGGCCTCGCCACGTAGCTGTGTCACCATGCGGACAGCATCGACCAAGATAGCGGCCTTGTCTGTTTTGGGAGGATTTCCAGGCTCCAAAATTGCACCCAATTCCATAAACCTGTTATTCATTTAAAAACCAATAATTTTTAGTTCCTACTAAAGAGGAAAAAGAAGGATATACAAAATTGAAAATTACTTGTCATTTAGCCTGTCCCGTCGCTGCTTCTCTCTACATGCTTTCGAGCTAGTGGCAGACGATGATTCACATCTCCCCCTGAGACAAGTAATGACCACGATTACTTTTTTGATACCTTGTCAAGCCCAAATATGTGAAGAGAGCCAATATAGATCCCCGCAACAAGACAACGATAAACAAGTGCATAGCGATTTCTCAAAGATTTAAATTCTGTAAGTTGCTATAGTTTACCATAAAAAGTTTACCTCTTTTTAGATCCAAGTTCCTTGCTGGCTTCTGAATTTCCAGCCGAGCCATCAACTCCAGCACTGAACCAACAAGAAAATACATCGAACCAACTAAGTATTAACTACAACGCAAACAAAGGGAATAACCAAAAATCATTATAACTATATCTAACAAAAGCTACATTCAACCATGCAGCAACTTACAACTACTCTTATATTACTTAATATTGACATTGTAAGGTCAAAGCATCCACTCATATAGAAGACACTATCCAAAAAAAGGAATCTAATACCCACCTAATAAAGTGATATAGATCAATCGATTCCCGAATCAAGTAAACATGTCAGAAGTTACACTAAAAACATGTCAGGCACACACAGTTGACTTTAGATTAAACAAACCCAAATCCTCTCCTGAAGCCACAGTTCCTAACTTAACATCATTTCACCCACTCTAAGGATACCTACACAAAGCTAAAGAACACAAATTTTAACCATAAAAAGTATCTTCAATCATAAAAGAACTAACAATAGAGTCTCAGGTTCTTCTCTAAAACTTACTCAAACAATCTCACAACCTTCAAATTACAAAGTCCTTTACTTAACACTTGAATTCTCGTTTCTTCTCAAATTCAAAGACGAACAAAATTAGCCCTTTCGTTGATTAAACGACACACCTTCGCATACCATTAAAAACCCAGATAAAATTCTTCAAGCAATCACACTGATTTCACTCAAATCAATATGAATTTCATGAAAAAAAAACAGATCGGAACCCTAATTGAACCACTTAGAGACAAAAGGGAAGTTAAAAAAAAAAAAAAACCTGGAGTTGGAAGAAACGCCAATAGGTTGCTGAACAGGCCAAGAGAATCCAGGACCTTGGATTGTGAAACTTCCATAGTCAGCATCGATCAAGTCACAAATCCAATTAGCGTTTTCGGGTGAAACCATCTCCTGAAATTTCCACCGATAAAAAGGGGAAAAAAAGAAAATACGGAGAGGTTTTTTGAAACTCCCGGGGAATTGAATCTTCCCGGCGGCGATCAGCTAGATCTTGGTTGGGAAAAAGGGATTAAGCCAAAGCTATTTCTACCGTTAAAAAAATTGGGCGAAGGAAGAAAGAAGAAGAAAACTGTTGGAGGAGACGAATTGGGGAATCTTGGAATCCATAGAAATTAGAGTGGTTTTCACGCGCACTCTTCTTCTTTTTCTTGGGCTTTCAAAGGCCCATATTATTTGTTTTTTTATTTTATTTCTTAGATTATTTTTTTAATTCATACCCTACATCATCAACTATAAAAAAAAAAAAAAAAAAAAAAATCAACCATTCAAAAACGGGCCAAATTTGTATAAGTTTGCATATATTTTGGATTAAATGTCAAAGATCAAGATAGATAAATTCGATATAATTACAGTTTATCCAAGTGAACATGCAATAGAAAGACAAACTATATGTCTACTGAGGATTGTTTTTGTCAAAATCGGTGTAAACGTGTAGTATAGTGGTAAATATTTCCGTATGTGACTATATGTCTACTGAGGATTGTTCTTTCTGTATGTTTCGACAATCATAGCAATAAGTAATAATAACCACGAAACTATACCTATCATTCTGTCACCACTAAGCTGATTTCGATTAAATTTTTGTTTCAAACTTTTTTATTGGTATTAAGTATGTTAAAAATTTGTTTAGCTTATAAAAAAACTTAAACTGTTTAATAATTTTTTGTGATCAAGTTCGTTGGATCGAACCAATATTATTCGAGAACATGGTTGGATGGTCGTTTGGTCGTGATCTAGGAGATTATACATTCTTCTGCTTCCTCCCGTACATACATGAAAATTCCTTAAAAATTTGTAACAAAGGAAGTCCATATATAAATCAGCATATTCCGTATGCATATATATATTATATGTAGATCAGTCCGGTATTATTATAAGTTATAGTTTTAATTTCTAGCTGTAAAAATTTCAAACTAGGGTCAAACGGCATACTATAACGATATGTTAAAAGAGGCAAACACTCCAACTATATATTACATGGAGTAATACTTTTACGTATTGGTATCATTTGATAAATACATTAATTACATAACATATTATACCACACATGTATAGATACAAACGATGATTGTAAAAAACAAAAAGAATCTTTTGAGTTTTGAGGGCATGTTAATGTTTTCCAAATTATATAGTAGCACCCAGGGCCGGCTCAAAACTTTAATGGGCCCTGGGCAAAAAAAAAAATTTGGACCCTAAATTTTTTTTTTATAGATATTTTTTTGTTATAATTTTTTTTTAATATATTTTTTATTAAACTAATTTGCTCTAAAAAATAAAAATATACACACAAATTTTTTTTTTTGGCCTCTTTTTATTCTCATATTTAGTTTACTTTTTTTTTTAACAGAAAAAAAAAAATATTTTTAAAAATGGGGCCCTTAATTACTAGGGCACGGGACGAAGCCCGGGGCGGTCGCACCCATTGTCCCCCCACTGAGCCGGCACTGGTAGCACCTTTTTTGTGATTTCAACCAATATTCAAATTATACGCGTCAACTTATTTTCTTCCAAAAATATAAGGAGACCCAAATTGCTAAATAGACTTATCAACTACTGATCAGGTATATCCATCCATACAGCGTAGGTATATTCTCTAAATATATTGTACTAAATGGCATTTTTCTACTAATTTTTTTTTGTTCATGGTCCTTCTCTTCTGTTATCTTCTATATGTATGTTATACTTTATATATACGTATTTTAATCAAATATAAAGTACAATACACAGGAGATGCTTCTTATTATAAATATTCACTACTATTATCTGAAAAATAAACACATACACACACACAAAAAAAGTACATCAACAAATTAATAAAGTATTATAGTTTCAGCATTATTAGTTTATAAAGGTTTTACTGTTACAGTAAAACCTCGATAAATTAATAACCTCTATAAATTAATAAATTTCTCTGGTCCCAACTTGGGACCGGTATAAATTTTGACACAATTCGATAAAATAATAAGATAATAATTTTTTTAGAAATCATATGTAAATATATGGTCCCATTAATATGTGAAGTGATCTTGGTCTAGTGGCAAGTCCACAGAAGACAGACACCATCACACCAGGGATCGAGTCCCCGACCCTACAATTTGTAGGAATTAGGCTAATGGGCCGGCCAGTTGTGGCCCAACTGATGACAAAAAAAAATATGGTCCCATTAATACTATAAATTAATAATTTCATGAATATGTCAAAATATATTTATAGATATGTTATTATGAATATATTTAGTGAAATATAACTTTTGTGTTGTTTGTTTTTTTCTTGAATTTACATTAATTTTTGTTTTTTTTTTGTCAACAACATTAATTTTTGTTAAAAATATTCTTTTATAGTATTTTCACTACATCTAAAACTTTTGATATTATCTGTTAGACATAACAATTATTTTTTACTTGTAACTGATCCCAGAAGCGTATTGATCATAACAAAAAAAAAAATAAAATAAATTTCAAGTATTTTTTTTTAGAAATTACGAAATAAGGCAAATCTCTCTATAAATTAATAATTATTAATTTATCGATAAATTAATACCTCTATAAATTAATAAAATTTCACGGTCCCAACGTTATTAATTTATAGAGGTTTTACTGTATATGTCATTTTTAAACTATAGATAAATTAAGTAATTTTTTAACAGAACAAACAAAAAAAAATAAACTGAAGAAATTTATACTAAACACAAAGGAATAAAATATGATCGGCTAATCCAGTTGATGTTTGTTTGATTAATGTATGTAGAAGTGACGTTATCTATCAACTTGACTATTTGTAATAAACTATACTACTATTTTGAATCAAATGTTAATAATATGAATGCTATATATAAAACCAAGTACTTACACAATATTTTAAAGTTTGACTTGTTCTTTTCCCAAGTTCCGTGGAGGCATGAATTTTGCCATGATTCCAAATGTTTATTTAGTTAACCTTATCTCAATATTTAGAAGAAATTCAACTGGAGTTGACTAAATCATATAATATAATATGGCTTTTCTAGGCTATATTCGTTCGATGTTCAATAAATCTAGAAAATACATCGATTACGTGTTACAACTGGTAAGAGCAATATTTATAGGATTTAGTGAATTATCAAATGACCAATAGACCGATATAATAATAATAATTAAGACTGGTATAGAAGTTGATTCTTCTTATTGATCAATGAAATTTTTTACAAGAGCATTTATACAAGTGAAAAAAAATATTAAAAGCTTGGTGAGGCCATTTATCAAGCTAATCAGTAGAAGCAATGTGTGTGACTCGAAGTTCACCAAATTGAAAGAAAAATAAAACTTTGTGTTTAGATTTAGAGAATTTGCTCTGATATCATATAAAAGTTGATTCTTTTTATTGACTATGACCCTATCACAATCAATTTTGTTTTTACAATTGACACACCACATTTCAAGTCAAATTGAATCTGATGATTATTATATCAAAATGTTGATATTATTTGGGTTTACATGTAGTAGAATTAAACAAATTTCTATTATAAACAACCAGTAGAAAACAAACATTTATCTAGAATCAGCTAATCAAGTGGTTGATCAATGAAATGTACATATGGGCATTTCCCATCCTGTTGTCTTATTTCCATTTCCGTGTCTCATCTATGATTTCATATTCTAATGTTTTGAAAATGTGAATCTGTTAATTTGTATCTATTTTAAATACTCGTCAAATTTTTTTATATATTTTTATCATTTTGAAAAATGATTTACTTATATATTCCAAACGCGTTAAAAATATAAGTATATTATTAGTTTCGTAATGTTTTATGATTATTTTGCAAAATAATCATAACAAGGAAAAATAAAGTTTTATGATTATTTTGCAAAATAATCATAACAAGGAAAAATAAAGTTTTGTAACTGCTACCACTTGACTTTTAAGCCAGGATGATCACATCAAGGAAAAGTATTGGTTAAAAAACACAAGGAGAAATAAATATTTTGAATCCCAGAAAAAAATTACAGTAAAACCTCTATAAATTAATAACGTTGGGACCGTGAAATTTTATTAATTTATAGAGGTATTAATTTATCGATAAATTAATAATTATTAATTTATAGAGAGATTTGCCTTATTTCGTAAATTCTAAAAAAAAATACTTGAAATTTTTTTTTTTTTTTTTTGTTATGATCAATACTTTTCTGGGATCAGTTACAAGTAAAAAATAATTGTTATGTCTAACAGATAATATCAAAAGTTTTAGATGTAGTGAAAATACTATAAAAGAATATTTTTAACAAAAATTAATGTTGTTGACAAAAAAAAACAAAAATTAATGTAAATTCAAGAAAAAAACAAACAACACAAAAGTTATATTTCACTAAATATATTCATATATAACATATCTATAAATATATTTTGACATATTCATGAAATTATTAATTTATAGTAGTATTAATGGGACCATATTTTTTTTTGTCAACAGTTGGGCCACAACTGGCCGGCCCATTAGCCTAATTCCTACAAATTGTAGGGTCGGGGACTCGATCCCTGGTGTGATGGTGTCTGTGTTCTGTGGACTTGCCACTAGACCAAGATCACTTCACATATTAATGGGACCATATATTTACATATGATTTCTAAAAAAATTATTATCTTATTATTTTATCGAATTGTGTCAAAATTTACACCGGTCCCAAGTTGGGACCAGAGAAATTTATTAATTTATAGAGGTTATTAATTTATCGAGTATTAATTTATCGAGGTTTTACTGTAATATGAATCCAAACAGCAAGAAGCAAAATCCTATTATCCGGAAGAGAAAAAAAATTACAGAAAGAAGAGATATTAAAATGCTAAACCAAACTATACAAATTACAACAAAAGGTCATCATGTTTTCTTGTTAGAAGCATCCCATCATTCATGAAGTTGTGACCATATTTTTAGTACAAACATTCATATAATTAACTTAAAAAATGAAGCTTTAGCTTCAAACTTCAAATTCATCTCTCTGTCTTTCTCTCATCCAAGGCTCAAACGGTTTTCCAACGGTTTGATGTTAGTCTGCCTTCGTGGAGTTCCAATCTCGCAAGCATTCACTCTCGCTGCGAATCTAAGAGAGCAGAGAGACTCACCCGTTGAAGAAGATTCCGGCGCAATGTTCACAAACATTAGAGTCTTCGAGTCACCGCCTAAGCAAGGCTGAATTACAAATCAAACATAGTTTTCATTATGAGACACAAATCAAGAAACAAAAAATTGTGAAAGATCTTTTGGTGGTTTGTGTTTTGTAAAGTAGTTAGTACCTGGAGAAGATAAGTGAGCTTTGAGTTTCGGAATGGTACATGATCTTCTTTCTTTGCTAAGGCGAATATGACATCGCCTAGAGACGACAAACTTTTATTGATTGCCTGAAGAAAAAAAAAAGAAAGTTTAAGAGGCTAAATTTGCAAGAAATTAACCATCATTTTGTTTTATGTTTGTAGCGAACGTACTTGAGTTTCTTTAAGTCTATCTCCAGTTGAGCCACTCTTCGATAAACGCTCACTCCCAGCAAGATCAATCAGGTTCAAGACACCTTGTACTTGTTGCTCAGTGCTCTGTAAGGAAAAAACCGCTTTGGTTTTAGCACATAAAACAAACATTCTGTAAGACAAAAGGCAGTTTGGTTAGTACCTCGTTGACACCGGAGATTCTTAGTGTGAAAACAAAATGGCTTCTAGACGATTGCTCATTCATCTGAGTCTTCCCGACCGATCTAAGGAAAAAAAAGTAAACAACTTTTAATCTTTATAAGGAAAAAAATTGCCAATTTCTTCTTACATCCTTGGTATAGAGTTGAATTGAAAAGGGTTTTAGCTATTTTACCTGTTACGAGCAGCATGATCTAAGAGGAATGAAACCTCCCGAGAGCTTTTAACATCCAAAATAGTAAGCTCAGCCACATGCGTGTTTCCACTAGCATCATGTTTAATAGCATGTTTCTGTGGAGAAACACCATTGTCTGTTCTTACTGCATCTTTGTTTGTTGACAAGAGATCTCGGATCGTTTCATTGTATATTTCCAACATAGACACCTATACATATACACAAGACTAGGAGAATTATATATCTATTATAATCACATGGATATATCTTACTTAGTGCTACTTAAAAGACAAGACTAAGAAAATACCTGCAATTCGTATTTCCAACCCTGAGATCGAAGAGACTGCCTCGTTTCGAATATTTGCTCCAAACATCGTGGGATCAACCCTTTTTCCTCAGGGTTTCCTGGTTTACCCATCATTGTGTAAGTTTTTCCCGACCCCGTTTGTCCATACGCAAAAATGCATACCTACAAAATGGTTTATATCAATCTTAATTAGTCTAACAAACAGTGACAGACACATAGTATTATTTGCCATTTGCAGATTTTAGTTACCTTGTAACCATCAAGAGCACTTTGAACAAGTTGAGAAATCTCTGTGAAGACATCTTCTTGTGATGCATGTGGCACGAAAACCTTATCAAATGTGAAAGAATGCTTTTGCGCTGTTTATAGCAAAAATACATCAATTGTTAATCAATGTGTCATTTACGCAGGAACCACGTTTTCGCAGAAGTTTTTGTTTCATACCATTTTGCATCAAGTCGATACCACGACCAAGTGCTTCTAGAGATGTCGGGTAACAAATAGTTTTTCCCTCATCACCGTTATTCTCACCTGGCAATAGAGGTCTAACTCTACAGAACACACGTATGTTGCCTTTCAGTTCCTGCAACATTAGTATAAATCAAGATCAGTCAAGCTTACTCAAAGGGGAAGAAAACAAATGTGGCATAGGTTAGTTAAACGAATTTATACGAGAATAGTATTATGCAACTTCTTCCGTAGTTTTTCTCCTTCAACGAGTTTAAGCTCTGCTTCTTCTACGCGGCTTTTCAGATCGATAATGCTTTGCTTCTGGTCTTCAAACTCATTCATTTTCTCAAAGGTAGATAGATCAGACACCTAAACCATAAACAAGAAAAGATGGTATAAAAAACTTAAGAAGTTGTGCAATCTAATAAATTCATTTGCTATATGTGTAACTCGAGAATGTGATAAAAACCTGCAGTCTCCTCTCAGAAGATACTAGTCGATCCTGCAACTCTCGTATCTGGGTACTCTGGGACGAACATGTAGTCTGGACCAAAAAAATTTACATCATCTTTAAAAAAATTAATTGGCAGAGAATTTCTTGCAAGAAATTATAAACAGATAGAAAACCTCAAGCTCGGTTATGGTGTCTTTGAAGTCATTGTACTTGGTTGCCTCGGTTTGTAAAGTTTTTACTTCCATTAAATGGCGATCACGCTCTTCTTTAGCCTTTTGAAGCTCGACCTTGAGACTCGCAATTTCGTTTACCAATTCAGCTTTCTGCTTCAGGATATCTTCTTGAGAAGCCTAGCAGGAAAAAAAAAAGGACACCCAATCACATTCTGACCAAAACTACAAACATTTACTACCATTGATCGGATAAAACAGAGCAACAATCACCTTAGAAGCAGCAAGCTGATCCTGTAATGCTGAAAATTGACCCTTCAAGTTGCCAATATTTTCGACAATGGCAGTCCGTTCTTTCTCACCGCGTTTTATAGTTTCGTGAGCTTCATCAAGATCACCTTGTAGCTTGCTGTTATACAGCTGCAAGCTTGAGTTATACTCTTGCAACAGTTTGTACATGTCATTTACAGATTGTATCTGAACAAAACCCAAAAAAGAGAATCAACATTAGTCCAAATTAGGTGACAGCAAGTTCCCATTTCAGATCTTTTTTAGTTTACTCACCCTCTGGTTAGCCGTTTGAAGATCTCCTTGTGCTTTTCCTAGCTCTTCTGTAAGACCAGCTTGTGCCTTTTCAACAACAAGTCTTGCTTCTTTCTCTTTTCCAAGAGAATCATTCGCAGCCTAATGCACAACATATCGAATTAAAACCCACAAATATAAATTAGACACTAGTATTTAACTAGAATTTCCCGCTTCTTACCAACTTCTCCGTTTGTTCCCTGGCAAGTTGCATTTGAACAGATTCAAAGTTTTTCCTCAGCTCCGCAATTATCATATTCAGCTCCTCTTCTTTGTTTTTCAAATTAACCTCTGTCATCAAATTGCACAAATATAAAGTTCAAATCCCAAAACTTCTAATAAAAAAAAAGTCAACAACTAAACTTAAATTTGGAAAACACACCCATGTCAGCACAATGCTTCTCATTCAATTCCAATGCGTTCTTCAACTTCTCTTGCTCAAAAGCATAATCCAACTCAAGTTCTTGAAACCATCTAATGCAAAGTCTAAGTCTTTTTATATAATCCATCATATTCTCGCATCTCTCCTGCAAAATCAAACCACCAAGATGAACATCCAAATTCAAACCCAAAGAGATTCTACCAAAAACACATAAACAAAGTCTTTAATGCTTATCAAACACACAAAACTATTTTGGACCCACAAATTGTCTTATAACAATCAAATCTTCTTCTTCCAAAAAAAAAAAAACAACAGATCCAACGAAAAAAAACAGTAAGCTGACTGAAATTAAAAGCTCCAGGTTCTACCTCAAGGAACAATCAACACATAAAACAGTATCTTGAATGCTATTGCCTTAAAAATTAAAGGTCCCACAAATTGTCTTATAACAAATCAAATCTTCTTCAAAAAAAACCCTTGGATCCAACGAGAAAAGCCAGTAAAAAGCTACTTCAAATTCAAACCTTATTTACTCACTACATTTAGATTCATTCACCAACTAAAAACCTTATTGATAAGCTTACACAAACATTTAATCTACAATAGACCCTTTTCTTCCACACATCAAAAACTTAACATTACATAGAGATAATTTTAGATTCAAGTAAAAATAAAAAAAAAAAAAATTGATATAATTTAATGAGGTGGGGAAGAAAGTAGAAACCTTGTAGTTGAATTTGCTCTTGTACTTGATTCGTTCATTAAGAAGAGTTTCAACGTCTTCTCTTGTGAACTCAACAGGACCATATTCAGATCCCGTTGTGCTCCCCGGAGCACTATTCGGAGTCAGATCTTTTGAACCATTTGCAACCGGAAAAGCTGACCGGATTCTTCCATTGTTTGCCATCGCCCCCACCATAAGAACTCTGTTCTCTTCTTGTTACCTTAAATTACTTCAAATTTCTCTCTTTTCTTCTGTCAATCAAAGCACAAACCTGCAAAAAAAAAAGTTTGTTTTTTTCTTCTTTCTTAGAGATCTTCAGAAAAAAAGATAAATTGAGAAATAAGATTAAATGAGGGAAGAAAAAAAAAAGGAAGGAAACCCGTGAAAGATGACAAAAACATTGATTAGAACAAAAAACAGAGCATTTTGAAGAAGAGAGAAGAAATAAACCTAAAAGATTGAAACTTTAAGAGGTAAAGAAACTCAGTGAAGGAAAAACAAACATGCCCAGATTTGTGAGAAATGTTGAGAGTTTGAAGAACACGAATAAAAATAAAAAAAAAGAGGACCTTTGGCATTTAAGAGGGGATTGTGTGTCCTTTGTACTAAAAGATTTGGGTATAGAAGAAATGGAGGCACGTTTCAGTATTTTGTTCCTCTCTCGTTCTCTTTGCTGCTGCTGGCTACTTCATATTTCTATATTTGTTGTTTGAATGTTCAGAGAGGAGAGAGAGAGAGATGAGAGATGAACGTGGGGCCGTTGATTGGATCTGAAGTCACCGAGGTTATGTAATCACAGCCGTTGCTTTATTAAGCAGCAAAGAAATTATAAGGAAAAAAAAAAAAAGTGTTTTAATGTTATAGGACTAATTAAGGGGCAGTGGGGGTAAGGTCAGTGGACTTATTATGACTTTAATCCATACAACAAAGAAATTAGTTAAAACTTAATTAAAAAAATTTTAAATTCGATTTTATGTTTGCTCAACATAAATCTAATTTAAGGTGAATATCCTTTAATCCAAACAAGGTTTTTTTTTAATCAACATTATGCAGCTTACCGAGTTTGAATTCAAATAATAACATTAATATAAAAAAAATTCGGGTAAAACATGAACAAAGGCCATGTTCATGAAATTGAATCCTATAGAGTATTATAAAAATGTTTTTTTTATATACATAAAATGCTAGTAAAATTATTATTCATGAAAGGGACGAAAACTCTATACTCCCTCTGTTTTTGAAAAGTTGTCGTTTTGACTGTGTTTGGATAAATTAAGAAACTATTTGTGTCCCACCAAAAACATGAAACCATTTTTTATGTTTTATTTTAGAAAACTTCCAAATTCTATAATAGGGACGTTGTAAAACATTGGTTGTAATATTTTTTGAAATATAACTAATTTATATTGTTAAAAAAAAAAACTTAAAAGGAAATTTTGATAATGGTGCCCATATTTTTAGATGGAATCTTCTTGTTTGGTTTTCAACAAAGATGTAAAATACATTACCATAGGTTGTATTGGTAATCTCACAGATTTATTAGATAAAGGAAAATTAGGAAATTAAATAAACTATTAAGAAAAGCTAACTATAACGTGTCGGTAAAATGCGATACGTCAGCACTTTTAGACGAGAGATTCTTTTCAAAAAAGTGGATATTTTATCTTTACCGAAACTACCCTTAACATTGCTCCAAAGATTTGTTCAAAGCAGTCACGTTTCTGCTTTGAAAAGGTATGGGCTAAAATTGTCCGAATGAAAAATTGTCTTTTGTCGTGTAATTCTTAGATTCTGTCTCAAACCCTGACGAGTTGTCAAATTTCATGTGAAACAATGTTAAATCTAATGGTCCGAGCTGAATTGGCAGTTGAAATATCGTCTTTGATGTGGGTTGTTTAAATTAATCTTTAAATTCACGCAGTTGAAACATTAAGTAGTGCATTCAAATTGTTAAATTTATTATTTTATTAAGTTTAGCTATTTATAGCAGTGAATACGATTAAAACGTATTTTGTGTTATATTTTTTGGGGATATAGCATATTTATTTTTATTTTTTGGGGATACAGCATATTTATTTTTATTTTTATATAGACCCAATTCATAACCCAAAAAATGTAAAAAAATAAATTGAGATTAGTGATTGGTGACATAGAGACATTTAGTGCACATTCTAGACGCACTAAACATCCTTCAGCTTTACTCACTCTAATATATTCCTAAACAACAACAACAAAAGTTAAATTATTCCTAAATTGGATCATGCAATAAACAAAAATAAATAACATTTTATAATATTTTCATGATTGCAAACTTTCTGATTCACCTTGAAACCGTTTTGTAAATAAACTTGTGATTATTGAGCATTATGCATATATTCAAATATATATATATATATATATACATTATGTCTGGATAAAGCACATAATACTTTATGCAAAGGTTATTAACAGGGTCATGCAAGGATCATGCCAAATTTGATATAGTCAAGCTAAAGTATATAATTAGAATTAAGTATTACTGTATTAAAAATGTATAGACTATGGGTTTTTCTAAAAATCGTGGCATCGAATATCAAGTTGAACAAGTCTGGAACTCCGAGTTAGCAAAATGGTACAATATATAAATGTAAAACGCGCATTTCATAGTTTATTGTTATAATTTTAATGATATGTGGTCTGCATGTAGATTATATCTGAACTTTATTATTAGACGAAATGGTCTTCGTTGCAATTTTATACTCCATTGATTAAGAAAACACAGCTAAAATTAGAAAGACAAGTTAATGAACTCCGAAACCTATTTTTGAGAACTATCTTAAAATATTATTTTTAAATGAACTGATATTAAAAGAGTACGGTAATTGAAACTTGATATAATTATTTTTTGTTGACAAAGGAAACTTGATGTAGTTGTACATGAGTTGTGACTCAAATTATGTATACAGATTGTTTATAAAGAATCAAAAAAAAAAAAAAAAAAAAGAATCAAAAATAATAATTCCCACGTCGTAAATAGGTTTCTCTTCTTTTAATCTCATGACCAAAATACATGTATATTTAATTTATTTTTTCCTTAGTTTAAGAATTTGTTCCATATAATTTTAGTCCCTCAATTGCGTCAAATGGGTGCCAAGTATTGTTTGTTTGTTTTTTTTTTTTTTTTTTTTTTTGCAACTTTATTGAAACGTGAATTCGTTCATTGGAGACTTCAGCGTTAAGCCATGGTTATTTACTCCCCCTCATCTAACTTTATACTAAAAACAATTTGAAATTCAAGACTCCAGTGATTTCGAAGTACAGTATATATCTTGCAGAATATAAACCATTCTTGAATCATGCAAAACCATTAACTAAAATATTTATTTCATCGATTGGAATAAACGATCTACCATTTATGGCATACTAATTCATCAGAACTTATAAACAGACTATCCAACCTATAAAATACAGAAGTCTCCTAAATAATCAATAATCTGGAACTCCTTGTATATGCTTTAAACAGTTTTAATAAATCCAAAATATAGGTGTAGAAACGTTTAATCTATTGACCAACTTCTAGATAGTGATATTTTCAGACAATTATTATTTTCTTCAAATGAAATTTTCTACATAAAAATAGATGTTAAGGGAATGCACCAAACACTTCCCATGAAGAAAAAGTTGTTGCCAAATCTATTTTTTTATTTATGGTAGAGAGCTCCAAAGTTTTAATCTAAAGTCATTTTCTCACATCAAACTTAGACCTACTTCTTCTGTTAAAAGCATTGTTTAATATACTGTTCTGTTATATATATTCTTAGCTTGTTCCACTAGCACACTATGAAAGCCATTAAAGAAAAGACTATATTAATTAACCATTTCAGTTTTTCATTTCCCATTCGAGTCATTTGAAAATGAAGGAAAAATTTTCAGACTTTTGAGATTTCTAAAAAAAACTCAAAGGTTCATTGTATGGACAGTTCAATCTCATTCCTTTGGAAAGGAAGATTAAAATGTCTAGTAATCCTCACTTAAACCTATTTTTAGGAACACAATGGATATGTATCTCAAACTTTTTCATTTTTTTTATATGTAAAACCAAATAAGTGGTCCACTAATTTGGAATTTCTTCTTTCTGTACCTCTACACAATAATAATTACTCTTATTTCACCCCATCGGTAAATTTACCTGACACATCTTTAATATAGAAAAGGTTTAGTTGGCTCATTGCGTTAGACATCATTGATGTAAGAGGATTGTTCTGGAAAGAATGTTCAGATCTGGGATGGATTGTTATACTTTAAATTTTCTTATAATTTTTTGTCGTAAATATAGAGTTTTATAAAGTTTAGCTCCATCCTGCTCTGCCCAAACAGTTAATCGTATCCTTTGATTTAGGTTCCATGCCTATTTAATATGGTTGTGTACTTGTGTGCGTATATATGGGAAAAAGATATTCGTGGAACATATTTGTTTTAAAATTTATCGGAGAATACAATAAAATTTTGACATTTAAAAAACTACATCTACAAGTAGCTAGTAGTTATTGATATGAGACAATAATCGTTAGGATTTTGTTCTATGTTCAACCGAGAATGAAAAAATGCATGCCGATGAAGATTTGAATGTAGTCACATTTTTGTGGAAACAAGGGATACAGTACTTGATGCGAATTGCTTCAATTGGTGATGACAAAGCAACGTTTACTATGTGTAACTAACTTTTAAAAATAATATTTGAAGAAGAATTTTCAATACATATAAAGTGAGAAGTTAGAATCCAATGACAATACATTAATGTTGTCTAACCAAAGAGAAATGTACTTTGTTGACATATGGAGTTCATGTTTGCGTCGGTTACATTGGTGATGATTATTCTACCTTTGTGTCCACCACATAAAATCATTCTGTGATAATAAAACGAAAAAGAATAAAAACTAAACCAAAGACTCAGATTAAAACTTGTTGTTCGATTTAATCTTGGAAATTCGGATCTCTAAAAAAAAGTAGTCGTCACTCGTCATTGTTGGAGAGGAAAGCTTCGGAGTTTTTGGTGTCTGCGTCAATGGGGAGCTCGAGATTATGGACGTAGCCATATATATTCCCACCACCGGCCGCTTCTCCAGTCATTGTTGACTGCATATTTCTTGTTACTGTTCCATCGGCCACTGATAATAATTTTATATGATACACACTAATGTAACGACATAGTCTATTTTTCATTGAATCCTACTCGTCTTAATAATAGGTTATTTGACATGATTTAATTCATAAGTCATTTTCATGTCTTTTTTGATGGTCATGTATTTAATATTATATGATTTATGGGTTTGAACTTTGAAGCCCATGTCAAACATTTCATGAGAGATAATAACATTGTCCAATATCAAACAGTTAATGAAGACATTTTTGAGTTATCGACGAAAAAGCTTTGATAGACTCTTCAACATGACTCTATGTATTGTCTTCTCTCAGCTATATGAAACAAGTAGTATTATATTTTACAATTTAGTTATCTATTTTTTATGGAATATACTGCCTCAAATTTCAGTGATTAGTTTCATGCAAATATGCAGTCAAATATGAATTCAGCTAACGCCAAAATTTCCACTAATTGACAAAAATGGAGAGAAAGAGATAGAGATAACTAAGAGATCAAATAAGAACTAGAAAATGTATAAGCACGAGAGTGATGACCTTAAAAGCGTCTATACTCGGACCAAATAATTAACTAATTTGTTTTCAAAAAGTTGATTTCTTTTTGCATCTATTCCTCTCTTCTTATTCTTTTGCTTTTTTTTTTGTTTCTGGGTGTGTGAGAGAGCAAGTGCATGATTAAGGCACTATAGTATTTTTCAGTGTCACTTAATAAAATCATTCATGTCATTTAATACCCCGAACACATGCATCCCTGTATACCATAAAAAAGGAAAAAAAAATCTGCATTACCGTACGTATTTGTTTGTAATTTTGATAAATAATTTGTCTATAATTTTTTTTATAATTTCATTTGCTATATTATATACTATGTATATATATATATATATATATATATATATATATATAATATCATTCATCCATCTTCGTGTGAAATTATATTCATCACAGATCATTCTATAATAATAGTATAGAAAACAAAATTAAGAATAAACCTAAACTTAATTTATACTCATCAAGGCCACATCAGATTAGAACTTATTTCTTAGAATTAATCTTGGGGATTCGGATCTCTAAGAAAGAGTAGTCGTCGTTGTTGGAGAGGAAAGCTTCAGGGTTTTTGACGTCAGCGTCGCCAGGGAGCTCGAGACGGCGGACGTAGCCGTGTTCCCACCACCGGCCGCTTCTCCAGTCGCTGTTGGCCATCGCTTTCTTGTTGCTATTCCATTGGCCACTAATCTCCATCACTTTTCCATTAACGTCCACGTACACCTGCACGTTATTTCTCCCCACCACTAATATACAAGTACCCAAATTTTTATCAGTTTTTTTTTTCTTGAATTTGTTACCGAATAAGTAAGTTTTGGTTCGATCATTTTGATCTTTGAAGTAAAATAAAATCCATTTATATTGACAAAAGAAAACCGAAAATTGTATTTATTTTGAATGGGTTTGGTATGTTTTCATTTCGGTTACGTTCATGGTTTACATTTAATCAAATATATCTTCATTTTCAAAGAAACTTAGGTTTATGTTCATATTTTTACTATATCCATTCAATTCATATCTATTTTTGATATTTTCGGATGGAAAACAAATAATTTTTGAAAATAAATAAGAAAATTATGGCGAAAGAAAGACGTACGCACCGGGGAGATCGGATTTAAGGACATAAGCTTGATCGGTCTGAGACCAATCGACTCTACACTGTCCTAAGCTTCTGAGGCTCGCCAGCAAAACCTCAGCCTCAAACTCCCACAACGGAAACGCATCTGACGGATCAAAGTATTTCCCGAACAAAAACGGGCTGAAAAGAGATCCCTCACCGAACACAGCCTTCTCCGAGCCTCCTCCGCCGCTCAAGAACCTTCGGAACACGTCATCGCCGAGCGGTACGCTCCACTTTCCCGGCGTCTTATCGTCGGTGTGGATGTCTAGTTTGAGGCTTCCACTACTACTCGTCATGAGAAAGAGAGAGAGAGAGAGATTGAGAGGAATAAAAAAGAAGGGACGTGGTTGATTGTGTGTGTGAGTGTTTTGGAATCAAGGTTTGTTTTTATAGTATGGGTTTTTAGAAATGTGATAAAAAGAAGTAAAAAAGGATGTAAAAAGCTTGCCAAAGGAATTTGAAGTAATGGGGACACTAAAAATAATTTATTAAGTATTTTATTTTTAAACTGCAAATATCTATCAAATGTTAATTTTAGATATTTTAGCATCAACTTTAAATAACTGAAAATAGTTTTAGACATATATTTATTTTTACCCATCTTTTTTTTTTTTTTTACCCATCTTATAAGAACTGTTGTTTCTTGTATAATTAAATCACTAAATTATTAATATCTAAAAATATATACATTAAATTTTTATGATTCTCTTACATATGTTATTGTTGAAATAGACTTTTGTTGGCGTTAAAATAAAGGAATAATGTTTTTCTTTCAGCATTTAAACGAATTATAAATTTAATTAATAATAGAAATAAAGAAACGGTAGAATAGAGAAAAAAAAAAAGAATAATTTTTTTTCTGAAAGACACATCTAGTCGATGAAATGGAATGTTTATTCTCTTGTTTTTTTCGTGGAGGTATATTTGTAGCATATATAAATATCATTATACTAGTTACTAGATTGACATGATAGGTCCAAAGTTAGATTATAAATATTGGGGGCTCAAAGCTACTATTTGATTAGGAAAAAAAGTTGGGAGAGATTCTTCTTTCTTTGTGACAATACTTTAACGCGCTTAAAGTAAATAAAGGAATATGTTCTATTGACGGAGAAATTGCTCGAAGGGTCACAAAGAAATGTGTCCTTAGCTTATTTGCTTTGAGCCATACCATTTTGATTCTTCATCTTATACAACTATACTACTATATGATAATGATATTTTATGGGAAAAAAATTATGTTGTTTTCCATGTCTATATATTTATTACTATTAATACACCATCCGATTCCGATGCCTAATGGACGTGATTATGTTTTTCATTATTACGTTCATCAATATATTATGGAGATTCGCCATAAAGAACACTATGGTGATTATTGATTAATCACTGATATTCAGATGTTTTTTTAAAGGGTTAATAAAGCAAAGTTATTACTACTAACTTATTACTTACAGTATTTGGATGTATAAACAAATTTGACCCAATACCAAACTTAGATTTATACGCATGCATTTTTAGATTTCTGTTTTTATTTTTTCATTTGAGTTTTCCAGTTCCAATAATAAATGGAAAAGGGTATATAAATCTAAAGTTATTGAAACTCAAAGTTAGTTTCTCATGGTTTAGCCCAAAAAAAAAACGTTTCTCATGGTCATGGAAGAATTCTACAATTTACTTTAACAAATAAAATACCTTTTGAGTTTTCAGTTTATCATTATTTAACTTTTAAAGAAAAGTAAGATAATAGATAGGTCATAGGTGTGTGTGAAAGGATCGTTGCAATATATCGAGATTCGAAACAATTAGAATCACTCTTTATTTATTTTAACTCTTTGCTTTCCCCAAAAATTTGACTATTGAGAGATGGTCCATGCATGCATATCTAAATATGGAATAAAATGATGATTTATCATTAGAGGTTTAGTTTATTTGTTTCTGTTGATGGTGTATCGAATCATAAGAATAAGCTATAACAAACCAAAACATTATTAATTGCATGCCTTGACTGTAATTTCTAGATTTTTTAGTTAAAAACATGAAGATTAATAAATCATCATAAATTTAATTTAATGTTTTCTTACCTAAAAACATTTCTTAAATACTTGTTACTTAATACACACAAGAGAACAAAAATAGACAAAAATTCTCATAATTTATATGAAAACTGAAGTTTTAGCATTATAACTTTATAAAATTTGAAATATTTCTTTCTTTCAACATCATTTTTATAATAATTTCAGATACTTTATAAAGTATCAATAATACTAATAAAATAAATATAAAACTATTATAAAATAATTAAAACTGTTGTCAAAATAATAATAATAAAAATAAAAATTCCTTTTTTCTTCCCTGGAGAAATAAAATAAAGAAAAACAAATGATCCAATATATCAATAACTCTGCGTAATTTTCGCGTGTTTGAGTTTGTGAAAAAAATGAACGAAAAAGCTTCGAGAATTTTTATGAAGCTTGAGAGCTAATTTCTCCGTGAATTTTTCTCGTCGACTTTTCTCGGAAAAAAAAAAAAGGTTGAAACTTTTTTGGTCTCTCTCTGGTCAAAATTGTGGGTTTGGTTGAGCGCACCGACGACAATCGCATTGAGCTTTTTCAAATTGGATCTGGCCACAATCATTATCACCAACTCTGTCCCTTTTGTGCTGTCTCTTGTTTTCTCGAAAACGTGTATTGATCTCGTGGCATTGTTTGAAGCTTTTATTGAATTGGTCGTTCAGAGAAATTGCATCGAAGTCAGCTCCAAATTTCTAGAAATTTCGATCAGAGAGTTATTGAGTTTTTGTGTTAAAGTTTCGATCTTTGATCGAAGGGTCAGCATTTCAACAAAGCTTTAAATTCGAGAATTTGATTTGATCGTGCATTGAAGGAGCGTGATGTTCGTCGTTGTGTTCGATTCATTAGAGTATTAGATGAAATGAGAAGCAATAGATATGTTTGGAATGATTCGAGGAGGAATGGGTGATCAGAATTGGACTCGTTTGGTTCTCTGGTTGATTCTGCTTTCTGGGTTCTTGGTAGTAACCTTGGAAGAGAATTCAGAAAAAGATGAGACTTTTCTTAGTCAATTCATGGCCCCATCAACAGGACAGGTCAATGAACAAACGGTAAAGATTGTCTTTTTTGCTTTTCAAGCTTGTTTGATATTTTGCTATCCTGTTAAAGGGTTTAAAAATGTAGAAGCTAGGAGATCCTGTAGCTCTGTAGTATACTTTTGAGGCTTGAGTTCCTAGACATAGCTGTTTCTTGCTGAAAGCTAGGTTTTAGAGACTGAGATAGCATATTTGGTTTTGTTTCATGTTCCTTGCAAGAAAGAACATGAAAGAGAGTTTAAGATCATTTGCTTGTATTGTTTCCTGATATATGAAGTCTATGGTTTTCGAATTTGGGTAATTAATGTAATATTCTTAACTCACGTTTTAATCAATGGGGGTACTATTCAGAGCATTTTGTTGCTGTCATAGCTTTCAGTTCATGCCTGTTGCTATCTTGGTTTGTTTCGTTTGTATGAAAGACAATTGTGTGAAATCAAACGAAAACTCCAGGATTTTAGTGGGATTCGTTCTCCTATAATAGTTTCAAGTCGCAGTTTCGGATTTGTTCTCCTAACATAGTTTTAATCCGCAGTTTCAGATTCTCCATATTCAGCTACACTATTCATTTTTGGTAGCTAGATTGTATAATTTAAAAAGATCCTGTAGCTGTTTGACAAAAAAAAAAAAAAAAAAAGATCCTGTAGCTCTCTAGTAGAAAGTTGAGAGTCATAGCTTATTTCTTGCTGAAAGCATAGGTTTTAGAGGCATTTTTGGTTTTGATTCATATGCCCTATAAGAATATTAGGATCATCTGAAAACGCTTATATTGTATGCTTCTTGCAAAATAGTGTGGATTCACCATTTGCAATCATGCTTGGATATATAGTTGCCTGTCTCTTAGCCAATGCTATGTTTTTCATAATTTTTAGTAAGTTTTAAAGTTGTTTGTCTCTTGTCTTTTATACAATGTTTGACAGGTAGAAACATCATGGGCGCAGCGTTGTTGGCAAGATTCAGATTGTGTGAAGGAAACTGTCGCAGCATTTAATTTATGTTTTCCAGGATCAAAGAATAATAGGGAACTGTTTGGTTTGAACCATTCCAATCTGAAGCAGACTCTTCTTGATTGTATACAAGAAAAAGGAAAGTTAAATGGTCATAACCCCAAGTATCTCGAGCTCTTATCATCTATGCTTGATATTCCAAGGAGAAATCTAGCTACTAGACCTGGCTCTTCCCCTTCTCCTTCCCCTTCCCCTTCCCCTCCCCCTAAGCGTAGACGGGGCGCACCTACTCGATCAAGATCCCCACCTCCGCGCACACCTACTCGATCGAGATCCCCACCTCCGCGAAACTCATTTTTTCCACCAACAAGATCTCCCCCTCCTCCTCCTGCTAAGAAAAAAGTTTCTAGAAATTCAACTTCCGCACCTGTTTCACCTGCGAAGAAAAAAGAGGATCATCAAAAAACCATCATCATTGCCGTTGTTGTGACTGCAGTTTCTACGTTTTTGTTTGCTGCATTATTCTTCTTATGCTGCACCAAGGTTTGTGGAAACGGTTCAGGAGGCAGGAAAAACGATGAACGGCCTCTTCTCAGTTTAAGCAGTAGTGATTACTCTATTGGTAATAATATCTCCACTTTCTCACGGTACTAAGCTAACAGGAAATTTCTTGAATATATAAAGATTAAAATACTTTTTAATGTTTTCAGGTTCCTCCATCAACTATGGTGGATCTGTGAAAGGAGAAAAGACGGGTCATCAATCTTTTAACATTTACTCAAACCAAGGAAAAATGTCATCCTTCGATGGAAGTAATTCTGACAATTCGGATTCCTTGGAAGAAAGGCTGTCACACGAAGGAATGCGTAATAATAGTATTACCAATCACGGGATTCCGCCTTTGAAGCCTCCACCTGGGAGAACAGCTTCTGTACTTTCAGGGAAGTCTCTTTCTGGAAAAGTGGAGCCTCTTCCACCGGAACCACCCAAATTTCTTAAGGTATCCTCAAAAAAGGCTTCTGCTCCTCCACCGCCAGCTCCAGCACCGCCAATGCCATCTTCTGCTGGTCCTCCACGACCGCCTCCTCCAGCTCCTCCACCTGGTTCTGGTGGGCCTAAGCCGCCACCTCCTCCTGGACTAAAAGGACCACGTCCGCCTCCACCGATGAGTCTGGGCCCAAAAGCACCCCGACCGTCTTCTGGGCCAGCAAAGGCATCAGATGATGATGATGCTCCCAAAACAAGGTTGAAGCCATTTTTCTGGGATAAAGTGCAAGCAAACCCAGAACATTCAATGGTTTGGAATGATATAAGATCAGGATCCTTTCAGTGAGTAACGTTGTTAGAATTTTCCCTAATATTCTATAACCATACAACTTTTGCACAGTCACTGAATACAACTTATTTATGATGCCTTTCCAGGTTCAATGAAGAGATGATAGAGTCGTTATTTGGATATGCAGCAGCAGACAAGAATAAAAACGACAAGAAGGGGTCCTCTGGACAAGTTGTTTTACCTCAGTTTATTCAGATTCTTGAACCAAAGAAAGGACAAAATCTATCAATTCTTTTGCGTGCTTTGAACGCAACAACTGAAGAAGTGTGTGATGCACTTCGCGAAGGTAACCTTCTTTTTCTTCCTAGGTGATAAATAGAGTTTCATGTCTGGCGACATTCTCCAATGTGTTTTCTAACATAATCTATGGTGAATTAGGAAATGAGCTTCCTGTAGAGTTCATTCAGACTCTGTTAAAGATGGCACCAACACCAGAAGAAGAACTAAAGCTTAGATTATACTGTGGTGAAATAGCTCAACTGGGAACTGCTGAACGATTCCTCAAAGCAGTAGTTGATATCCCTTTTGCTTTCAAGCGTCTAGATGCACTTCTTTTTATGTGTACACTTCATGAAGAAATGGCCTTTGTTAAAGAATCATTTCAGACATTGGAGGTACGTTTCCTAATCTCTAACAAAACACTGTTCTGAAAAAAAAACAGATTACAGTTTCTTAGTCTTTCTCAAGAATCTTGCTTCTTCTCCAATCTAAATGCATCTTCTTCGGTGTATATGAAAGGTTGCTTGTAAAGAACTTAAGGGAAGTCGGCTGTTCCTGAAGCTCTTAGAGGCGGTTCTTAAGACCGGAAACCGAATGAATGATGGTACATTTAGGGGTGGTGCTCAAGCTTTCAAGCTGGATACTCTTTTGAAATTAGCAGACGTCAAGGGAACTGATGGTAAAACAACGCTCCTCCATTTCGTTGTTCAAGAGATAATTAGGTCTGAAGGTGTAAGAGCAGCTCGTACTATCAGAGAGAGCCAAAGCTTCTCAAGTGTTAAAACAGAGGATCTCCTAACCGAGGAAACCTCTGAAGAAACGGAAGAGAATTACCGCAATCTTGGACTTCAGAAAGTTTCAGGCTTGAGCAGTGAGCTTGAACATGTGAAGAAATCTGCAAACATAGATGCTGATGGTTTAACAGGGACTGTTCTTAAAATGGGTCATGCTTTGTCGAAAGCTCGAGACTTTGTGAACTCAGAGATGAAGAGTTCAGGCGAGGAAAGTGGGTTTCGTGAAGCACTTGAAGATTTTATTCAAAATGCTGAAGGAAGCATTATGACAGTACTCGAGGAAGAGAAGAGAATAATGGCTTTGGTGAAAAGTACGGGGGACTATTTCCATGGCAAAGCAGGAAAAGACGAGGGGTTGCGTTTGTTTGTGATTGTGCGTGATTTCTTGATAATATTAGATAAGTCCTGCAAACAAGTCAGAGAGGCACGAGGAAAACCCGTAAGGATGGCAAGAAAACAGGGTTCAACAGCCTCAGCTGCTTCTTCTGAAACTCCAAGACAACCGCCTTCAGTAGATCCTAGAGAAAAGCTGTTTCCAGCTATTACAGAGAGACGGATGGATCAGTCTAGTTCAGATTCAGACTAAAGAGTACAACCTTGGGTTTTTTACATGTTAGGACATAAAATCCTCTGCGGTTATGCTGAGGGCTTCTGATAATCTTTTTTCTGCTGGGAGTTGAATGGCACTAACTCGTAGAGATATCAGGTTTTAGTCACTGATGATCAGATGAACAATCACAAAGGAGCATTTGCACTATTTCACCTTTAGTTTTAGAAACGGGAAACACACTTGTCATTTCTTCTTGTTGAATCTTTTTGGCCATAGAAGAGTAAATCCTTTTGTGCTCATTGTTGTAATATTACTATCAATTACGTTTATATATTCATTTTTAAATTGCAACCAAAGCAACCCAACTTTTAAATCCAAAACTGCTACAAGTTTCCTTTTTTAGAAAGAAGCTCAATAATCTCATTGATTTGTAAATCTAGTTTACAAGCACACTTGCAAGAGATTCTTGTACTCATAGATGTCAAAAAGCTTTCATATATTCACACAAAGTGAAACAAGATGTCCAAAACAAAAGAAACAAACAAAGCTCTAAACAACTGAAAGATCACAAACAAAGCCCTAAACAAAGAGAATATGTGTTCATCTTCTAGCTAGTTATTATTTATTCGATCTGAAGCCAAAACATAAGAAGAGAGTCAGAGAGACGCGTTCTATATCTTGTGGTTAAGACTTAATCTTCTTGAGGCTTTGAAGGTCCAGACTTCTTTGGGAGAAGGAGATTGTGGATGTTAGGCATCACTCCTCCATTAGCAATCGTCACATCTCCAAGAAGCTTACTTAGCTCCTCATCGTTTCTAACAGCTAGCTGAATGTGACGAGGAACAATACGCGTCTTCTTGTTATCTCTTGCTGCGTTTCCAGCGAGTTCAAGAACCTAGATAGATTCAACACACATGTCTCAGTTTCAACAACAAGCCACGAAATTTAGACGCACCCAATTCATGAAAAGCCTCAATGATCAATCTACCCAAATTGAAAACTTAAACAAAACAAATTAGTTTCCAGATTAGGCCAAATTCAGAATCTAGAAGATACGAACCAAAGATTTAAACCAATTTGAGAAATAGATAGAAAATTCTAAGTTCCCAATTACAGAAAATTTGATAATTTAAGTAAATTTTCACAATTTCGGATGTCATATTCGGATAATTCAAGAACCCTAGATTTCGCTATGAATCGCGAAAAAACAGAATCACGCAAAAACAGAGACAGACCCAATTAAATCGGCAACGGAATGAGAAAGAGAGGAAAGACGATGAATTTACCTCGGCGGCCAAATACTCGAGGACGGCGGCGAGATAAACCGGAGCACCAGCACCAACACGTTCGGCGTATTTACCGGCTTTCAAGAATCGAGCGATACGACCAACCGGAAATTGAAGCCCAGCCTTACTACTCCGAGATGTGGCTTTCTTCGCCGCACCAGATCCGAGAGTTTTTCCACGACCAGCCATTTTCAACAACAACAACAAACCAAAGAGCTTTTCCAGCGGAAAATTTTCTGGAAAAAAAGGAACGAAAGATCGAAAATTTTCTTGACGAATTAACAGATAGAATCCAAATGTTTATATATGTTGGAGAATTCAGTTATTCACCAATGAGAATAGAGTACGCGGATCGAATATTCTTAACCGTCGATTATAGTAAAATGAATGGCTACGATCTATAAGTTTTTTTCCCACCGCTTTGACTTTTTGTTGGTTTCTTTTGGACGATCCAAAATTTTCACTCAGTTTATTTATTATTGGATAATAGTATTTAATGGGCTAGATAAATCGAATTAATTCTATGGGCCGAATATGGGACTATAGTATGATTTTGTGAGATTTTAAACCCAACTCTAGGCCCAGGAGAATCTCATAAACGTGGGAAAGGTTTTTTGTTTTTTCCTAATAAAATATCGTAAGAAATTGATATAAGTATATAACTCTGATATATCAATTAATTAATAATTGATATATATCCAAAAAATGATATAAGTATATAACTCTGATATATCAACGATATATAAGTACTCACTATCATTCAAACTAATGCAAGAAGATGTTGAAAAAAAAGAAGTACACACCTACTAATGTTAAATGTGTTGTTTTTATAAAACTTTTGTTGTACGTACATACATCACCATTGTGGCATTTGATGACGATGTTACTTTGATGAACGACTAATTAATCATATAAAAATAACGTTGAATTACTAAAAACGTCACTCTAAGAAATGTTAAAGTAAGAAAAATAATATATATAAAAAGAAGTTTCAGAATAAATTTTGTTCACCTATTCACTTTCAATATTTTCTAGATCCAAGTCATACGATATTGAGATATCTCATAGCTAGATTGGGGCAGACCAGTCAATGTGGGGTGGTCGAAATGATGGTCCTGTTGGATTTAGGTTTAGGGCAAAACTGGGAAACCCAGAAGGACATATCTATCTATAAGCTTCAAAATTCAATTTCTTATTTAATGTCTTCCTTTTGAATTCAATAGGGCTATAACGACACCCACACCTACTTCATTTATCTACCCTTTGCGATATCTACAAAGAATATTAAATGCAATTTGAAAGTTTGACAAAAATAAGATTACTTCAGATTAAAAGTATTATATTTTGATACATTGTCATCCATTCCTCTCCATGTTTGAAGAAGTTATGGTGTAAATTAGCCCTGGGTTTTCGGTTCGGTTTGTTCGGATTGAACCGAACAAACCGAGCATTTCTGATTTCGGAAACCGAGCATTTAGAGAGAACAAACCGATCGGACTAATTAAAATTGGGCAATCGGTTTCGGTTTAATCGGGTTCGGAAGTCGGAAACCGATCGGTTTTACTAAACCGAACTATATATACTCTAATAACCTAACCCTAGTCATTTCTCACCCTTCTGCGGCTCTGCCTCCTTTGATGCTCTCGAAGGCGATTCGAGACAAAAAAAACTCTCATCATCGTCTTCTATTCTTTTTCATCTTCTAACATTAAAATTTATTCTTCTGTTGTTCTTCTTCATCGTCTAGCATCGAAATCATGCTTGAGAAATCCGGAAAACGAACGCTTTGGTGAAACCCTAATTGCGAAAATCCAAAAGGTAACCTCTTTCTGTTAGTTTCTTAGTAAGATCTAAACCCAGATCTCGTTTATATCTATGTTAATCTTTTGTAGTTTGCGGTATTGTGCAAGGATCTTACACGCAAGGATCTTAATCGCTTGTAGTTTGACAAGGTTAGTTTTCTTATCAGATTAGGGTTTATTGTATTCAAATTTTGAAATCGATTTAGTTGAAGAATGAATGTGGTTTACTGGTTTTCATGATGGTATGTCGCAGATCTGGTCGTTTTAGATGTCGCCAACTATGACCGCCGCCGTCGCCATCCTTCACCGCCGCCGTCGCCATCCTTCACCGCCGCCGCTGTCACCATTAACAATGTGTGGAAACCCTAATTGTTAATGGGCTGGACTGGGATGGGCTTGTTATTTTGTTATTCTAATTTGTTATATTTGGGTTTGTAATTTAGTTTTATTGGGTTTGTATTTAATTTAGTTTTATTTCAACCCATTATCTGTATTCTGGTTTAATTCAGTTAAAATAAACCGAATTAGAAAAAATTTCGGTTAAATTCGGAATAGAATTTAAAACAGATAACCGAACCGAATGAACCGATTACCGAACAAACCGAACCGAATAAATTTTCGGATTAATTCGGATCAATTTTCAAAATTCCGATTAAACCCGTAAACCGAATAAACCGTTCCGAATAAACCGAAATTTCCGAAAACCCAGGGCTAGTGTAAATACTAAATACTAGTGTTACTGTATTATGATCACAGGGAATATATGTAAAAATACTATTGTTACGTAATTGTTGCGGATTTAGTTTAGTCTAAAAACATATGGATCTTATATTTTGTCCTCCGCTCGTAAGAAGTGATAAGACTTTTTTAGACACATATGGATTGATATGTTTTGTAAAATTTTAAGTATATATAACTATTGTTATTTATTAGTATTATATACTCCTAGAATGATAACATGGTGTTAAAGTTTTTTAATTTTTAAAAGATGTCTGAAAATATTATGAACGATATGTTTTTTTTTTTGTTTTTTTTTTGGGCAAAATGAATGATATGTATAATAAAGAATCAGGCCTGTTAATATCCCTGAACGTCTACATGTTCTTCAATGTAATGAGTATATAGTCTACGTATTGATTAGTGTATATTGATTACTACATGTTCCAAGAAATGTCAGAATGCTTCATTTGCTCTTCTGGGCTTTTAATAGTGAATTGACAGATGCAAGCGGAAAGAAGTGAGTTAAAATGAAATCAATGTTCTTTCTCAATTTATTTCGAATTTAGTTCCTTAGAAGCCCTGGGAGTTCATAGTTTTAGCCCGACTAGGTTTCGGACATGATATATAGAAGCATAGTCCATATACTGTATAATCAACTCTGCCAATGTTGGACACTCTTTTAATCCTAGAAAAAAAAAATTAATACAGTATGTATTTGACGATTACCTGTGGTCTAATCCGTAGAATCTCACAGTTAAATGGTTCAAGAAATACAGAATTTATTGTGAATACTTATTACAGACCGGTGAACCTGCCCACGCACAATCTCATTGATTGACGATCGTATTTACTGTGTTTAAATGTGTAAGAAATAGTTAAAGGAAATTCCATAATTTTGGAACTATGATGTGAATTCAAGATTCTCTACACCGGAACTATAGGAAAAAGATCGTTAATGTATCATTTTGAACCAAATAAATTATTTGAGTTAATTACGATTAAAGTAAAAACTTCAAAGCTAATGAATGCTAAATCTTTTCATTAACGCAAGTTCATGAAATTTAGCATTTTTTTTTCCTTTTTAACATGCGTCAAATCAAATAATTATCACAGTATCACTGAAAGATTCAATATTCAGTGAACGTGCTGTGAAGTCTTTTTTACACTTTAAGATTCGCAAAAGAGTAAATGAAAGAAACATTCTCTCGTGTTATTACATCGGTGAGTTGAGGCATTATAGACCTTCATTAGATTCATATGCACGTACATGCCATCTGAGTAAAGAAAAAAACAAAAACATTTTTGTTTTATTAATTACCTCTTTTTTTTTTTTTTTTTTGTCAAAGTATTAAATTATTAATTACCTCTTTTAGAATTACTTCTTTTTAATATTATCTCATTTAATAATTCAACTCTGTATATCTATACAAGACAAATTCACTTACCTATTTCGCTATCTTCCTCTTTATTATTTTTTTTTATTTTTATTATAGTATCACTTCCAATAAAATCCTAAAAATCTCAGAAGAAGATAGAGAGATATACACAACAACAACAATGGAAGATTCAAGCAGAAAAAGCCAAAAGAAGAAGAAGAACAAAACCAAGAACGTCAACAAGAACACAATCCCAACTGTTTGGTTCTCACTCAAGAAATCTCTCCACTGTAAATCCGAACTATCCGATGTCCACGACCCTAAATCCACAACAAAGCACCTCTCCACAATCTCCACCAAGAAAATCTCCAGTATCTCCACCGGCGGCGCCGCCGTATGCGGTGGTGGCTTATCAGGATGTTCAAGATCAATAGCGAATCTCAAAGACGTAATCCATGGAAGCAAACGACATTTCGAGAAACCACCAATAAGTAGTCCTCGTTCTATTGGAAGCAATGAGTTTCTCAATCCCATTACTCATGAAGTTATACTTAGTAACTCAACTTGTGAGCTTAAGATCACTGGTGTCGGAGATATGGCTTCACCGGTAGGAGCAGCAGATTCCGGCGGTGGAGGAGGAGGAGGAGGAAATGGACGGTCTACGACTTATGTGGGGATGTTGAGACCAGGAACACCGATGCATTATCTGAATCGTTCAGCTTCTTACAAGAGCCAAACGAGAAAGGGATCTTTTGCCTTGCCGGAGAGAGATAGAGGAGGAGGAGGAGGAGGAGGAGAAGGATTAGGGTTTCATTCAAACAGGAGAGTTTCATTGGAGAAGAACAGAGAATCAGCCATTAATGGAGGCAATTCCTCTGTTTCTTGTCATAAATGTGGTGAACAGTTCAATAAACTTGAAGCTGCTGAAGATCATCATCTCTCTAAACACGCCGGTAAATATTTCATATTTCGAGTTTTTTTGTCACTTTTTATAATTGAATTGTGCAATTTAGGTTTCAAAATAACAAAAAGTTTTCAGCTTTATGAAGAAGAAAAAAAGTCCCCCAAATTTTGAATTTCATCAGATGATGCAATTAGGTCATAAAAATCTCAACTTTATCAAAATTGAATGGCAAAAGTGTTCAAATTTGGCCAAATTCTATGCAATTAGGTTAAAAGTTTCTCAAACTTATCTAATTTTCCTCCAAATTGCAGTAACAGAGCTTGTAGAAGGTGATTCATCAAGAAAAATAGTGGAGATAATCTGTAGAACAAGCTGGTTAAAATCAGAGAACCAATGTGGAAGAATCGATCGAGTTTTAAAAGTACACAATATGCAGAAAACATTAGCTCGATTTGAAGAATACAGAGAGACAGTTAAAATCAGAGCAAGCAAACTCCAGAAGAAGCATCCGAGATGTCTCGCTGATGGTAACGAGCTACTTAGGTTCCACGGAACCACAGTGGCTTGTGGTTTAGGTATAAATGGGTCAACGAGTCTATGCACGGCGGAGAAATGTTGTGTTTGTCGGATTATAAGAAACGGGTTCTCGTCGAAACGTGAGAAGAATAATGGGATTGGTGTTTTCACGGCGTCGACTAGTGGAAGAGCGTTTGAGTCGATTTTGGTTAATGGTGGAGATCAGAGTGGAGATACTGATCGGACGGTTAGGAAAGTGTTGATTGTGTGTAGGGTTATTGCCGGAAGAGTTCATCGGCCGGTGGAGAATGTGGAGGAGATGAATGGGTTGATGAGTGGGTTTGATTCTTTGGCTGGTAAAGTTGGTTTGTATACAAATGTGGAGGAGCTTTATTTGCTTAATCCTAGAGCCTTGCTTCCTTGCTTTGTGGTCATTTGCAAATCCTAAAAATTAGTTTTTTTTTTTTTTGTGTTTTTTTGTTGATAAATTTGTGTATTCTATAATGAGAATTGAAATCAAGGGGATTTGGATTCTAGTATTTTTTTTACTACCATTTTGTTTCGAATTTAAATTTTTGAAATTTGTATTTGATCGGTAACTCGTTATAAATGGTGGAATGAATCGATTTATTTGTAGAGTTGTCATTTTGTTTAGCCATTCCACAAAATAACAACAAAAAATGTTCCACATTTCCATGGTCAACTTAAATTTTCTTCATAAAAAATGTGTCTTTTTTACAAGTCCACGGTTTGATAAGGTTTACCAATAAGAATCTGCATCTCAAAAAAAAAAAAAAAAAAGAATCTGCATCTCTTATAGTATGCAAGGGGAATTTGGGATTTTAATTTTGATTCTTTTTTGCCAAGTTTAGTTCTGAGTTTTTTTAACCATCCTACCTAGGTTTTAACAGCAAGAAAACTTAGCCCAAAAAAAAAAAAAAAATAGAAAGAAATTATATTTGTTCATATTATGTTTTAGATTAAATTTGTATTTTAGCGTATTAAATTGAAGTGAAAATCAATGGTTAGGATAGATGTCGAAGTGTGTCAGAGTGAGATTTTGGTTTCACGGGTGGTCTGTTGGTAAAAGTGCTACCAACTGCCAAATTTCACCCAGTAATAAAAAAAAGTATTGAAAAAGAAATATCAAGAGAATTTTGAGAGAACCATTTAAACATTTTGGAACATGAATGTTTGGTTGGATGTTCAATATGAAATAAATAATGTTGTTTTACTGTTTTGATATCTCTACACTTCTTATCTTACATGTCTTCTTATCTGATAGTATGTTTTGTGTTACTGTCAGTATTACTGCTGGGGTTCAAAGTTTAAATTCATATGTTCTTAATTAAAAACTTCCATAGATTATTAACGAACAAAACTTTTTCAAAATTCAGACTATACTGTTTTCATAATTAGCCTATAAATTAAACTTTTAAGATCTTGATATATGCAAAAGTAAGTTATAAGTCAAAACTCTTTCCCAGTCAATCCATATAATACTCAGACGACCCAAAAACAGTTTCGTTTTCTTTTGCTTTATATTTTTTTGGAACCATTCCCTAACCTTCGAGTCTTAGATTACGTACAACGTGGTTTTCTATTAAAGACATGGCAGAAAAATGAAAATAACATCAATGATAATTAGGCGTTTTGTTAAAACGAAGAAAACAAATGGTCCGAAGGACATAATGGCAGTGAGACAAAACAAAGCTTACGTCAAAGGTGACGACAAAATTCTATCCCATGGGAAAAAATCATTTTGGAGGTTTTAAATATTTCTATCTGCAAAAGCCACCCACTCATAATTATCCGCCGCTGAAAAGAGAAAAATCTGAATGTCCTGGTGTGAGCCCAATAATAACCCAAGTTTCAAATTTGCAAAAGAAATACTATAGTCGATAGTCATATATAATCATATATCTAGGGCTCTGCAAAATATTTGTGATTTATTTTGATTGTCACTTGTCAGTTACGAATAACCAGACCTTTAAAAAGTAAAACAACTGGTATTAGTTTGTTAACAAAACAAAATATGTGTTCAAGAAAAAAAGAAAATATATATTTGTTCCAAAGCAAATTACAAATATTGAAAATGTGATAATGCGGATATATATATATATATATATGTATGTGCTGTATTTTTTGCTATAAACATACTGCATATTAATTATAACTAATAAAATGTATTCAATTTATTTTAACACTAAGGTGTTTCTAAATTTCTTTTACCTTTTATTGTTTATGATGTGAATTGGATATCGAGTGTTATAAATATTTAAATTTTGAAATGAATGGCAACGAGGCCTGATATGGACAGTACGTGTATCTACCTCAACCTAAGAAACGTTGGGATCATACATACCACATGACATCTCATAGACAATTGTACACACCTTACACACCTTGTTTTGATTCTTCAATCGACACCAATCGTTTTCTTTTGGGGCAGAAACACTAGACAACAATCTATGTCGTCATATTCAGGGATCTTACATATATAATGACGGGAACCTAATTGTATAACTAGTTTACTACGCTCAAAATATAAGTGAAATATTTTATTATATAAAAAAATATGTGAATATTCCGATTGATAATATGCACAATGGTGCAATAGTATTTTTTAATACAGTTATACATTTTTTTATTATTTATATTTAACAAAATACAAAAATATAAAATTTGCGTTTTCGTCTAAAACATTCAAATAAAATTTTATTATGCAAATACAAAAATATTTCAGCAACATGAGTATATAGTTGTTTATAATATAAAAATGTATTCTATCATTTATCGTAGCATTATAAAACCGCTATAATATGAGTGCGACTTATTATATCTGCCGTAAACATAGCGTTTGATAATTCGCTATCAATCACTTTTAATAGCGTTAATCGTATGCTATCAATGTCCATATTGTAGTGGCAAAACTGTATATAATTTTTTTAATATATTAATTCTCTTAATTTATATAATAACGACAACGCTTCGATCCGTTCATTGTTGAAACTGTTCCTTGGAACTAGTTTTCTTTCTTTGCAAACATGGATCGAAGGTTGCTTTGGGTTGCTGATTCGGGTAACGTTGATGCTTTATATTCTCTAATTCACAAAGATCCATATATTTTACAAAACATTGATGTTTTACCTTTCGCCCACACACCTCTCCACGAAGCTTCATCTACCGGAAAGACAGATTTGGCGATGGAATTGATGGTTTTAAAACCAACTTTTGCCAAAAAACTAAACGCAGATGGGTTTAGTCCTTTACATCTCGCTATTGAAAATCACCAAGCTCAATTAGCACTAGAACTAGTCAAGTTTAACCCTGATCTTGTTCGTGTTGCTGGGAGAAAAGGTATTTGCTTCCGTTCTTGGTTTCTTGGTCGGTCTCAACTTTTGATTAATTTATCTATTGTGTGTTTGTGTTTGTGTTTATAACTTTTAAATGTTGTGACTGTATTAAACGTACAATTAAAGTTTTCTTTAGCAAACATTATTTACAAATTGCGCATATAAATGCTAAAACAAATGGAAGTGTAGATAGTAGAAAGTAGAAACATACAGTTAGCAAATGAATTAATGTTTAACAAGGAAAACTAAAAGAAAAAGAAAAAAAAAATCTAAAATACCTTGGTTTCTTAATGAAACATTCTAGTTTATAACCTTTTTTATTATATAAACATAGCATTTTAATTTAACACAATGTTTTGCAAACGTCAATATTTCTTTTTGGGTAACAGATAAATATTAATTTATTTTTGAAACAATCAAATCTAATAATATTCTATACCAAAAGAAAAAAATCCATGCATTTATGTTGCAAGGGATAATAAAAAATCTTAGATTTATATCTTAATTAATTCGAAAATATAATATAAAGTTTGACAATGTCAAATTTCTTTGTTTAATCCCCTAACTACAGGCATGACACCACTACATCTTGTAGTAAGAAAAGGTGATGTAGACCTTCTTACTGAGTTTCTACTGGCATGTCCTGAGAGCATCGGAGACACAAACGTGAACGGGGAGACTGCTTTACACATTGCAGTGCTGAATGATAGAGAAGAAGAGCTGAAAGTTCTCACTGGATGGATACAAAGATTGCACAAAAGCGATGCTGTATCCACTGAGACTCGCGTCCTGAACAGACGTGATCGCGATGGCAACACAACCTTACATCTCGCAGCATATAAGAATAATCATAAGGCATGTTTTTTTTTTTCTTTATAGGAATTCTCGACATTCATCATTTCGATTGGTTCTTATACACTCTCATCTTCTTTGAACCATTTATGACTTTATGTTAAGAGTTTTCTAACGATTGGTTGTCGCGTGAAGATTATACAGGCAGTGAAACATCTATTGAAATGCATGTCGCTGAACCGGAACATCCAGAACAAAGGTGGTTTGACAGCCCTTGATATCTTACGAACCAACGGATCTCACATGAATATAAAAACAGAGAAACTGATTAAAAAATCTGGTGGTAAGAGCGGAGCTTCTCTAAGAAAAGTTAAGACAGCATCTGTCTTTTTAAGATCAGCAATCACTTTCTTAAAATACTGCTCCACGGCAATGGCACGTTATAAGAACCGCATGTCAGATGGAACACGAAATGCTCTTCTAGTAATAACAGCTCTGGTAATCACAGCTACGTACAAACTGCAGTCCAACCGCAAGAAAAAGATGAAACACATTATTCCGGAGAACTCATAATAAATGCGTTGTTCGTATATATGGGTTTTCAATACTATAGCATTTTGCTTAGCTATTGCCTTGACATTCATACTCTTACCGGTAGGTAAAGGCAAAGCATATAATTGGTGGTATATCTTCATTTCAGTGCCTCTCGTCTGCTCTTATGCACTTTCAATGTTCTTAAAGTATATACAACTCCCACTATTCTTTATCCCATTGTACTTGATGGTCACATTCGTATTGGGGTTTCTAGTTTATGTACTTGTACTATACGTAAGATGGAAAACGGCTGCGCAAAAAAAGGTACCAGAACCCAAAAGTGAGGTTATTTTTGAAGGCTTCACGACGATGATCTAAGTCCATAGTCACAGGCGTTGTTCATGCTTGATTGTAAGAGTTTGTTGACACTCTTTATATAAAGATATTTCAACAGCTTTTTAGTACTCGTTCGGGTTGTAAAATAATCTGTGAAGAATCTAATGATTTCATCTTTTGGCATTCTCCACTTCCATATTGTACAATGATCGATCTTTTAACTAAACCTCCAGTTATTTTTTTTTTTTTTTTTTTGACAACCAGTCTTACAGAAGTGAAATCTAAACTTGTTCACGATCCAAAAATGCAATGTGAATTTGACTGTGATCATGTCAGTTCGATCGAAAATAGCAGGTTAAATCATGTGACCTACAACTACCATTTGTTCCTAGTCAAGTATTCATGAAGAAATTCAGTTAATCTGCATGAAATGAAGATTAAATATTTCAATTTATGATAAGTTTTCACAGATACATTTTTTCATAACTGATTAGGAAAAATAAGGCATTATCAAAGGTTCAGAGCACTATAACAAAAGCTTAAAACTACTATTTGTTTTAATAAAGTACACTATATATTATCTATTAGTAGAAGCTGTCCTCGTCGCTTTGCTAAGCAACATTGTGACAAATCAATTTTATAGAATTGATCAAGTCAATAGTCAGCAAAATTGTACATAAGTTTCCTAATATATTAATTCTCTTAGTTTATGTAACGACGACAACGCTTCGATCCGTTCATTATATTGTTGAAACTGTTCCTTGGAATTAATTACTAGTTTTCTTTCTTTGCAAATATGGATCGAAGGTTGCTTTGGGTTGCTGATTCGGGTAACGTTGATGCTTTATATTCTCTAATTCACAAAGATCCATATATTTTACAAAACATTGATGTTTTACCTTTCGCCCACACACCTCTCCATGAAGCTTCATCTACCGGAAAGACAGATTTGGCGATGGAATTGATGGTTTTAAAACCAACTTTTGCCACAAAACTAAACGCAGATGGGTTTAGTCCTTTGCATCTCGCTATGGAAAATCACCAAGCTCAATTAGCACTAGAACTAGTCAAGTTTAATCTTGATCTTGTTCGTGTTGCTGGGAGAAAAGGTATTTGCTTCCGTTCTTGGTTTCTTGGTCGGTTTACAATTTTTGATTAATCTATCTTTTGTTTGATTTTGTGTTTATAACTTTTAAAAATGTTGTGACTGTATTACCCGTACAATTAAGTTTTCTTTCGCAAACATTATTTACAATTTGCGCATATAATTAAATGCTAAAACAAATGGAGTAGAAAGTAGAAACATAAAGTTAGCAAACATTCTTTGAACCATTTATGTTAGATCGAGTTTTCTAATGATTGGTTGTCGTGAAGTTTATACAGGCAGTCAAACATCTATTGAAATGCATGTCGCTGAACCGGAACATCCAGAACAAAGGTGGTTTGACAGCCCTTGATGTCTTACGAACCAATGGATCGGATCTCACATGAACGTAAAAACAGAGAAACTGATTAAAAAATATGGCGGTAAGAGCGGAGCTTCTCTAAGAAAAGTTAAGACAGCATCTGTCTTTTTAAGATCATCAATCACTTTCTTAGAATATTGCTCCACGGCAATGGCACGTTATAAGAACCGCATGTCAGATGGAACACGAAATGCCCTTCTAGTAATAACAGCTCTGGTAATCACAGCTACTTATCAAACTGCAGTCCAACCGCAAGAAAAAAATGAAAGAGAGTATGCCAACATTTTCCTATTAAATGTGTTTTTCGTATGGGGATTCAATACTATAGCATTTTGCTTAGTTATTGCCTTGACATTTATACTCCTACCGGTAGGTAAAGCATATAATTGGTGGTATATCTTCATTTCACTGCCTCTCGTCTGCTCTTATGCTCTTTCAATGTTCTTAAAGTGTATAGAACTCCCAGTAGAATTAATTACCCCGATGTACTTGATGGTCACATTCGTATTGGGGTTTCTAGTTTATGTACTTGTACTATACGTAAGATGGAAAACGGCTGCGCAAAAAAAGGTACCAGAACCCAAAAGTGAGGTTATTTTTGAAGGCTTCACGACGATGATCTAAGTCCCATAGTCACACAGGCGGTTGAGAGCGGTGTTCATGTTTTGATTGTAAGTTTGTTGACACTCTTTATATAAAGATATCTCAACAGTTTTTTTAGTACTCGTCGGGTTGTAAAATAATCGGTGAAGTCGTGAAGAATGTCTCATGTATGAATTCTTGGATAGGGTTTTCAATGAATTACTCCTCTATTTATAATTTCTTAGTCGGTTTATTTTGATTTTTGGTTTCCTTTCTTTTCAGGAATCGGTTGATAATCTTCTTTTTTTCTCGCAAGTTTCCTTTTATTCTCTTAAATGGGTAATGTTGTCTTGGACCGAGTTTCATGGGTTAATAAATTGTTGAACGGGCTGACCTTAATTCGGGCCGGACTTAACTGAGGATGCGCATGCCCATCTCCAACAATTTACTATCACTGATTGACCAATTTAATTGGTGATTTTTACGTCAGAAGACTCTATTTTCCCAAAATTTAAGTAACGAGTATGCTTCGACTCGTTTCTTGTTGAATTATTCCTTAGAATTTCTTTGTAAGTATGGATTGCCCATTGCATTGATACCATATAGGCTTTTATTCACAAGCTAAGGATCCGTACGTCGATATTTTACATTTAATACACACTTCTCCATGGAGTTTCATATAATCATATTTACCGATGAAAATGATTATTCTAATTTCTAAGCCATCTTTTGCTCAAAAAAAACAAGAAAAAGACAAAGGGGTGTAGATGTTCATAATAATTAGTCCCATCGTTATCATAAAATGACACAAAAATCATGACTTTGATTTTATATATTAGTTTATATAGTTTAATATGAATTATATTTGTTTCCATGTTTAAGATCCACTATATATTAGAATGAAAAAAATTGTTTTAAAAAAATAATTAATTTTTTTTTTACCAATTTTCTTAATAGTCGACTAAATCATCATCTAGTAAAAAAACAATGGAAATTTCCCTCGTGGTCGGACCGGTTCGCCCGTGTTGCTTTAGAATATTGGCTAGTGATTTTCTTCAAATCAGTAGTATTATTATTATTTCTTTTTTTTTTTCCAACAAAAACTTTTATTAATATCGAAGAGTAACTACAAAGAATACAGAATCATAAACACAAATTATTACATACGCAGAAGTATGTGCCATACACTGAGAAAATATAATAGAAGGGAAATTGACGATGCTTTCCGAAAAATAGTCTTACTCGCTAACCGATCATAAAATCCGTTATTATCCAACTTCATATTTGTTTTTCTCTGATACGATTTGGATGCAGCATCATTTGGCTGAACTTTATTTTTGCAAACCGCAACTTTAAACCTGATGTGTGTATACGTAACTCTGAAATGGAGACACAATGGTATCAAAACTTTCGTACCAAGGTCCTTATGAGATATTTTGTCTCTGTAATTTTCTTCCACATTATCACCAAATTTTTTGCTGGCTAGATTCTTGGTTATTCTCATCCCCTTCTCCTTAAAATCAAAAGTACGAAGTAACGCCACCGTCTCAAATAAACCCTCAATGAAAATATCATAATATTTAATTGGCTTGTGACGCTTGAATTGAAAGATGCCTTCCTTCGTGACCTCCATTGATAACATGTCATACCAAATTCCATGTGTTTCTTCCATTAGAACCATATGAACCACACAATCCTAGGCTTCAAAAAATTTCATATCTTCAGCAATTCCAAGGGCAATCTTAAACATTACCGATTTCCTTCCATGACTAATAAAAAGATGAAAATTCGGTATATATAACGCCACTCAACTTTGGACAGAGAAACCTCCAAAATTGAAGCAAAAACACACCATCCCATTGAAAGGATGATGAAGACAACCCTCGGACGTAAGTTATTCTTACCGGACACCATCGATTTGACGGTGATTACGATGAGAAACGCGCTATTCGCCGAGACAACACTCTCCAAAAGTGGAGAGAAAGGAACCGTCGTTGATACCCACTGAATTGCCATTGTCACTGAGATTTGTTCGGAGAAACATGATGTAGATGGTGGAGACAGAGATGGAAAACGACGGAGGAGCCCAAGCAATCCGAAAACAACCATGGAGAAAAGTGAATCGGTCGCGAGAAGATGATGAGATCTTTAGAAAATCTCACAATTATTTATCAGAATCTATGTAAGGAGAAAGAAAACTGAAATCTAAACAGAAAAGAAAGCCAACCGACGCCGGAGAAGCCGGCGCCGGCCGGAAACGGTGGTTTAACGGAGTGGGTGTGATGGAAGAGATGCAATCGCCTTTTCTATCCTCTACAGAAAGGTTTTTTTTCTTTAACTTAGTATTATTATTATTTCAATCAGTAGTAGTATACTAGACTACTAGTATTATTATTCGAAAATTGGAAGAAAAGAAACAAAAGGTAAATAAAAGAAAAGAAGTTGAAAATGAATATCACGTTGGCTGCATTAGTATAGGGTAAGACTTATTAAATAACAAGTATTTCGTCTTTATACAGTGAACATGAGTTGGTTAATTGAAATTATTTGTTTATGAATTTAACCGGTTTTCGCTGAGTCATTATATGGTTTCTGGTTCAAGTGGTTTGATTGACCGGTCTGATCTGTTTAATACCCGGCCCTGATAAACATACAGAGGAGAGAACTAGAGAAGCATGAATATTGCACCACCTTGAACTCTATTAAAATCATAACCATCGAAATTGTATTGCAGCTTTATCATTACCTTCATCAATTTATGTTTACAATGGTCTTGATTAGGAAAAAAGTAATATATATATATATATACTATTCCGTATCATTTAAAATGATAGTTTTCGAAAAAAATTTTGGTTGTTAAATAAATGATATTTTCACATTGTATGCAAAATTTTTAAAATATTAAATTATGGTAACCATTTGTAATTTTGTGTTCTACGAGTATTTTTATTGATTGAATAGTTTTTGTTTAGATGATAAATTATGATGTAATTATATTTCTTAAAATTGGTTTAACGACAATCCCTCGACTCGTTTCTTCTTGAACTGATCATTACTTATTGAAGCAAGAGGATTCGTGAAGAAGGCTGGAACCAGAACAAACGTGATTTGCAGCTTCCGAAGGGCAATGTACCTGTCAAATATGGAAAAAAGGAAATTCGATCAGTACTAAGAAGCCAGCAAGGAATAAAGTTTAAATTCGAACTAATTCATTAATTTTTTTTAAAAACATTCATGTGCATAACGTGGAGCATCAAGCTATCAACTAGCTTACCCAAAAAAGGAAAAATAACTCTAGAATAAACTAGGAGGAGATTGTCTTATTTCTAAGATAGTGGTTACACTATAAAAGGTCATCTACACCTTTAAATTATATCATCGATCATCAAGAGAAGGAGAAAGAGAAAGAAAGAGTTTCATTGCGTGTATTATCAAAAACTTGTGTTAAAGGTTTTTAGTCTTTTACAAAAGACTTTGGTATCAGACACAGATATTTCACTTACAATTATTCTTCTTTCTTTGTAAGTATATATGCATCCAAGATTGCTTTCGGTTACTAAATCGGGTAACGTTGATGCTCTCTACTCTCTTATTAAAGCAGATCCTTACATTCTTCAGAACATCGATGTTTTACCTTTTATCCACACACCTCTCCATGAAGCTTCATTTACTGGAAAGATAGATTTGGCAATGGAACTGATGATTCTTAAGCCATCTTTTGCGAAGAAACTAAACGCGGATGGGTATAGTCCATTGCATCTCGCTGTAGAGAACCATCAAGTTGAGTTAGCACTAGAGCTAGTCAAGTTTGATCCAAGTCTTGTTCGTATTCGTGGAAAAGGAGGTATCTGTTTCAAAATCTTAATTTCTTTATTTGTTCTTAGGTATTTTTTTACTAGGTTAACAAAATATACTTTTTTGAAACATATAATATAAAGTTTTGGTTTCTGATAATTAATTCATATAAAAAAGTTACTTGATGAAGAATTTGTTTGTCGTTTTATGTCATCATGACAGGTATGACACCATTGCATCTTGTGGCAGAAAAGGGTGACGCCGATCTTCTTACAGAGTTCCTTATAGCATGTCCTGAGAGCATTAGAGATGCGAATGTAAATGGAGAAACTACTTTACACATCACGGTTAGATACAATAGATACGAAGAGCTCAAAGTTCTCACAGGGTGGATGCAGAGAATGCGCAGAAGTGATGCTAAGTCCACTGAGAATCACGTCCTGAACAGATGCGATCGTGAAGGCAACACGGCCTTGCACATAGCAGCGTACGAGAATAATCATGAGGTAATTCTTTTCCTTATTTTTTGGTAGAGTGAAACTCTCTTAAAGTCACATATTCAAACTTCTATGAATTTTTAACCTAAGTGTTCAAGTGATTCACCGGTAGTCTTTATTAACTAGTGTGGTTACTGATTGTTTCGTAATTACTTTTTAAGCCTAATAACTTAGTCATCATTTTAAAAATTAAAATGATTACAATAGGAATCACGTCCTATTAGCAATAGACCTATAACATTGTTATTCCTAACATGTTGTAGAATGAAACTCCTTTACATTCACACACTCTCATCTTCTTTAAATATATCCTTTGTGTTCTGAGTTGTTTGAAGAATAATCATCAAACATGTATATACAGGCAATAAAACTGCTGTTGAAATGTATGTCACTGAACCGGAACATCCAGAACAACAACGACATGACAGCCCTTGATGTCTTACGAGCCAATGGACATCAAATGAACATAGAGACGGAGAAATTGATACACGAGGCGGGTGGTAAGACCGCGGCTTCTCTATCCAAAGTTAAGACAATGTCTGGTTACCTAAGAGAACCAGTCAGTTTCTTGCAATATTGCTCAACGGGGATAGCACGTTATAGGAGTCATATGTCAGACGGAACACGGAATTCTCTTCTAGTAATAACAGCTCTTATAATCACAGCTACTTATCAGACCGCAGCCCAACCAGATGATAATAATCCTAAAGGTTGGATCGAATTCATATTAGAGATTGTGCTACTATGGGGATTCAATACTGTAGCCTTCGCCTTGTCTATTGCCTTGACATTTATACTCTTGCCAGTTGGTAGAGCATATATATACTTGGTGGTATATGTTTATCACGGTGCCTCTCGTCTGTTCTTATGCAATTACGATCTACATGAAGTCTCACTCTCATCTCCAACCATTATTTATGTACATATATCTGTCGATCCTATTCGCATTTTTCGTGTATGTACTGGTATTCTATGTGAGTTGGAAGCAGACAAAGCAAATTAAAAGAAGGTACCGGAACCCAAAAGCGAGCTGTTTTCTCAAGACATCTAGACCATGGTTTAGCCATTTGAGGAGTTGGTTCTTCGTTCCCTGTAAAACTTTGTTTGCTATAAACATATCCATAGCTTTGTAACGTGCACTCATTTAATAAAACACTTTTTAAAGATTATATCTGTTGAATAAATTACATGTTTAAGGTTCTGGCGGAATCATTAAACTTGAAGAATACGATAGGTTTGATTCGACGAAATTTCATAACCTTGGAGATTATATTGCACATTATTTTATTTTTTTGGGTTTAAGGGTTTTCTTAAATTAAAGTAACTAAATGGTTTTACAGGAAAAAAGAAAAGAGGGAGTAAGGAGAAAAGCCTTTAAAGTTATAAATCACATTACTAGAAAATCAAAGTTGAACTATAATTAGCTTCATTAATTTAACGTTTGCAAGAGCCTTATTAGAAAAAAATTACAGTAAGTAAAAAAAAAAAATATACAGTAAGTATTATTTACGTGCAGTTCTCAGTTCTCCAAAACTTAAAATATTTTTAAAAGTCTTAAGTCAAAAATTTTGTATCCTAGCGTGGACTCACTGTTATTAGGTGAGAAAACTGACTACCAATTGGTGATGACTAAGTCAATATAGACTCGACACTAAGAAAAATTTTGTAAGTATATTTAAATATAGTCAACGACAATTCTTCAACTCGTTTTTTTTTTGGTCCTTACAATTAATTTTCTTTCTACGTAATTAAGGTATGGATCAAAGATTGCTTTTGGTTACTCAATCGGATAGCGTTGATGCTTTTTTTTTTATCAAAGCGTTGATGCTTTATATTCTCTTAATAAGAGACTCTTTTTCAAACGGATCTATGTATTTTTTCGAAACGATAGTACATATGATTCTAAAGCCATCTTTTCCCAAAAATTTGAACACAAACATGTTTAGTTAATTCTTGCACCTCGCTGTCGAAAGTACTTAGGATTGTCTAATTACCCATCGATTTGGTTTGACGTGTCAATAAATTTATATTTTTATATTTATTTTAAGTATGAAAATGAATACAAGTTATACTAAATAATAAATCATTATTTTTGTATTTCTTATTATCTTCAACAGTGGATCGCCATTTCTCTTGCTTCCCTTCTCCTTATTTAAGTTATTTCCCCCCCCCCCCCCCCCCCAATTTTATCGGATGTGACATGCAGCACATGCTATTGGTCCATACTCTAAATTTGTTTACCCCAACAATTAAATTAGGTGACGCTAAAATATAGTACTACTATCGAAAAGGCTTATTTGCTACCTAACCAAACTTATCAGTTATAACAAAGTTTGGTTATATAGTGACGACATCATTGTGATGTCATCATTTTAGGTGATGGGCCCAACTTTTTCATCCTAAACACGCTATATATCGGCCCATTAAATTAACGCTAATCTAATCATGTCGAAAATTACAAGTTTGCCACTTGCTCGCTGCTTCAGCCCTCTCGTTGGATTTGCGCCCAAATCCCCTCCCTAAAACCTTGACGCTGACGAGAGACAGTGAGAGAGAGACAGAGAAGAGACGAACCTGAGAAATGTGAAAGTCTGTCGCAAGAATCGCTGCTGGGTCACTTTCACAATGTTCAGTCGACCAAACCTCTTTTATCTTCGTATATGTTATCTTTACAGTTTTTGTATGTGAGTTTTCGGTCAAAAATTTGAACCATCTAAAAATATGCATAGAAAATCTGTCAAGTAAAATATATACTTCATAGTTCACATATATCACATGAGTTATAAGATATAAGATAAATGATATATGGCCAAAAAAAAATATATATAAGATATATGAAGTAATACAAATAATTTTATTTGGTAAATATATTTCTTTTTACATGGGTTTAAATTGGCTTTTTTCGATTCAAATTAAATCTACATTGCAAATTTAATTAATCGGGCCATTATTAAAAACTTTAAAACACTATAATTGTGTGAATGTTATTGCATGACGAAGTGATGGCAAAATTCTTAAGTTGTGCTTTTATAATTGAGTTTCAAAGTTTTTGTTGAATTTGACATTTCCTTTATCACTCGTTAATATGTGCCACTGTCCAGGACCGGCCCGAAGTTATGGGCTGCCTAAAACCCAAAAAGTAAAAATTGGTAAAAAAAATATTATAAGTGGCTTGAACCCATGACATGATCACTCATTTAATAAAACACTCTTTAAAGATTATATCTTTTTGAAAAAAAAAAGAAAAAAAAAAAAGATTATATCTTTTGAATAAATTACATGTTTAAGGTTTTTGCGGTGTCATTTAACATTAAGAACACGATAGTTTTAATTCGATGAAATTTCATAACCTTGGAAATTATACTGCATAGCACATTATTTTTTTAAAGGGTTTTCTTAACTTTACTAAATGGTTTTACAAAAAGGAAAAAAAAAAAAAAAGAGGGAGCAAGGAGAAAGCCTATAAAGTTATAAATCATTACACAAAGTTGAACTATACACCAACTACCAATTACCATCAATATGAATATGCCATTAATTCGTGGACTCACTGATTGTCTGTTAGGTGAGATAACTGACTACCAAATTTAATTGCTGATGACTAAGTCCACTGAAAATTTTTGTAAGATATATTTCTATAAACTTAATCAACTACAATGCTTCAACTCGTTTCTTTTGGTCATTACAATTAGTTTTCTTTCTGTGTACAGTAATAGGATTTTAGTTTAGTAAGAAAATGGGCTCGTTAAAATGTTTTTTATTACATGGGGTTAAGATAAGTTGGTGTGTTAGTCTTTTGGGTTCAATTTAAATTGCAGATTTCAATCGGGTCATTATTAGAAAATAAAAAAATACACATCGACTTTAGAAAACCCAAAATTTGCAAATTTCAGTCAAATGTTTTCTTTTATACATTTGTTAAAGTTGGTTTTTCTTTTTGTCTTTTGGGTTCAAATTCAACCCTAATTGCAAATTTTAATCGGGGCATTACGTAAAACTTTTTAAAATTGTATGAACTTCGCAAAAACCATAAGTAGCATATGTCCCACTTTAACATAACCTGTATCCACCGCTGTCACTAAAGGCAAGTTATAAACAGTCCGAGACAACCTTTTTGTATCATAGCGTTGATTTACTTACTCTGCATGTGAGAAGCTGCATTATTTGAGTTCTTCTTTCCTGTTTGTAGGGAACATCACGAGTGACCAATTTGATTGGTGATAATTAAGTCAATAGACTCACTACTCAGAATTGAAAAATCCTATATAATAGTGCTTTTTATAAGTTTAATTCACGACACTACCTACTTGGTCCTTAAAATTGTTATTTCTTCTATGTCAAGTACTATGAACTCAAGAATGCTTTTGGTTACGCAATCGGGAAGTGTTGATAATTTATATTCTCTTATTAAAGCGGCTCCAGATATTCTTCAAAACGCTGACGTTTTACCTTTCGTCCACACACCTCTCCATGAAGCGTCATCTACTGGGAAGATAGATTTGGCAATGGAACTGATGATTCTAAAACCATCTTTTGCCAAGAAACTAAACGAGGATGGGTTTAGTCCCTTGCATCTCGCAGTCGAGAACCAGCAAGATACGTTAGCAATAGAGCTAGTCAAGTTTGATCCGAGTCTTGTTCGTATTCGTGGAAGAGGAGGTGCCTGTTTCAACATATTTAACAAAATATATTTAAAAACATATAATAATATAAAGTTACTTGATGAGATATTTTTGTTGTTTTGTTTTGTCTCATAACTGACAGGTATGACACCATTGCATCTTGTGGCAAAGAAAGGTGGCGTCGAACTTCTTATAAAGTTTCTTCAAGCATGCCCTGGGAGCATTAACGATGCAAATGTAAATGGAGAAACTGTTGTACACATCACGGTTATGAACAAAAAATACGAAGAGCTCAAAGTTCTCATTGGGTGGATGCAGAAAATGCGTAGTAGTGACGGTGCGTTCTGTGAGATTCACGTCATGAACCAATGCGATCGGGAAGGCAACACGGCCTTGCACCTAGCAGCGTACGAGAATAATCACAAGGTATATATTTTTTTTTATTGGTATGGTGAAACTGTTAGATTATAGCTAGGTTTCCAACTCAAAACCAATCGGCAATGAGTGGGCCATATATCTTATATACCCACTTATATTATAGTCTAATTTCTAATGTGAAACATTATTTCCAATAGAAACTCTGTTAAAGTCACACATACCCGTACGTAATTGCTTCAAGCCTAATAACTTAATTATTATAGTATAGTTGGGATGTGATCCAATGTAACCACATACTATTGAAAATAGACCTATAACACTGGTAGACCTTAAATTGTAGGCCAATTCTACCCATCCTAAACACATAATATTATTATGGCACTTTATGACATTCTTTTGATATGCACTTAACATCTTTGAAGAGTGAAAATCGTTTAAATTCACACGTTCTCATCCTCTTTGAATAATTTGTGTTCGAGTTGTTGATAAATACTTGTCGTGAATCATTTATCTATTATATATACAGGCAGTAAAACAGCTAGTAAAATGCATGTCACTGAACCGGAACATCCAGAACAAAAAGGGCATGACGGCCCTTGATGTTTTACAAACCAATGGACCTCACATGAACATGGATACAGCGAAAATCTTACAAAATTCTGGGGGTAAGACCAGAGGCTCTCTATTCAAAGTTCAGACAATGCATGACTTCCTGAGAAAACCGGTCACTTTCCGGGAATATTGCTCTACGAAAATGGCACGTTACAGGAGGCGCATGTCAGACGGAGCACGGAACTCTCTTCTAGTAATAACAGGTCTGATTATCGCAGCTACTTATCAGACTGCAGCCCAACCGAAAGATAAAGACGATAACAACGATTGGGAGAAACTCGTAATACAGTTTGTGCTACAATGGGGATTCAATACGATAGCCTTTGGCGCAGCTATTGTGTTGACATTTATACTCTTGCCATTTGGTGGAGCATATACTTGGTGGTATTTCGTTATTACGGTGCCTCTCGTCTGTTCTTATGGACTTTGGTTGTACATTAAGTATAGGAGTTATCAACAGTGGCTGGTCATCTTCACATATGTGATGATCCTATTCGGATTTCTCGTGTATCTACTGGTATTCTATGTAAGGTGGAAGCGGAATACGCATAAGAAGGTACCGAAACCCAAACGTGAGTTGACTTCTCAGAAGACCACGGTTTAGCCATTTGAAGCGTTCGTTCTTTGTTCCCTGTAAAACTTTGTTTTGTTATAAACATATCCGTAGCTTTGTAATGTGCACTCATTTCGGAAAACACCCTTGAAGATTGTATCTTTTGAATAAATCCCCTGTTCAAAAGTTAATAAAATGATAAGATTTGGTTTTAAAAGTTTTTTTTTTTAATTTGGTTTTGATGATTATTATTTTTGTTTGATGTTACAATTGAAATTCTCCTGTTTCTTTTGTTTCTAAGTTTATAACATTCAAAAAAATTAATTTCGAATAAGGTTTTTGATAATGTTGGACCTAGTCATGACCATTGACAAGGAAAACATAGGATTATACCACTAGACTACTGAAACATATTTGAATTTGAGGGCCGAAACAATTAATAACTTCTCGGAGGGCCGCAGCCATTGCTTCTCTCGCGTCTATCACGCTACGGCTCTAAATGTAGAATATAATATACCAACTTATATGATACACGTTCAAAATGTTTTAGACCAAACCTCTTTTATCTTCGTATATGTTATCTCTACAGATTTTGTATGTGAGTTTTCCATCAAAAATATTGAACCATCTTAAAATATGCATAGAAAATCTGTCAAGTAAAATATATACTCCATAGACCATAGTTCACATATATCACATTAGTCATATAGATATAAGATATATGAAGTAATACAAATAATTTTATTTGGTAGATATATTTCTTTTTACATGAGTTTTTTTTTTTAACACTGGATTATCATTATTCAATTGCAAATCATGATAAATATTACATCGGCTACTCTTACGACGGATAAATCTATCGTCTAGCCTCTATAAAGATCCATATTTAGCGCTTGCACCTGCTCCACGAAGAAGATTTCATGTAAACTTGTCTCCTTAAAATCTTCTTAAAATCACCAAATAAATCACGTCTTCCGGGAATTGAACCCCAGATCTCCTGATATAGAAGCATAATCAACACCCTTAGTCAACCACAGGACCAAGGGGCTTCCACTTTTACATGGGTTTAAGTTGCCTTTTTTCGGTTCAAATTAATTCTACATTGCAAATCTTAGTCGGGCCATTTATTAAAAACTTAAAAACGTTAAATGAACTTTATAAAAACAATGTCATATGTCGCCATTTAACAAAACCTGTCTCCGTCCCTGGTAACTATATAGTCATGCACGCATTGTCTGATTGAAGCACATTGAAACGCATGTAGTCCCCTTAAAATATGAGAACAATAACATAGACAATGTTATTACTACGAGCTCAATATGTTATTCAAATTCTACTTAAACATTTTTAACAAAAACAAATAAAACTCCTTCAGATTACTTTTCTGTCTAGTGTGTAGTTGGTAAGATTCTTAAATATCACGGTATAATTGTGTGCAGTGAATGTTAATGCATGACGAAGTGATGATGGCAAAATTCTTAAATCACGGTAAATTATGAAATTATATCGTGTTTGTTGTGTAGTTTTACTGATTTTCAGTAAAAATCATAGATGAAAAAAGAAAGAAAGAAAGATATGGCATGGTGTAATGATAATGCATGACGAAGTGACGCATCGCACTGGAATCATGCTTTTAGAGAAAGTTTAAAAATCAAATCAAAACTTTAATAATGCATGATGTTTTTTTTTTTTACCTTTCTTTCCTTTAATAGTATTGTCCTTTCCCTCGTTACCAAATTTCAAAAGACAATTGATGTTGTGCTTTTATAATTTCAAAGTTCTGTTGCATATCGCGGTCGAAAACGAGCAAGTTGAGTAGCACTAGAACTTGTCAAGTTTTATCCTAGTCTTGTTCAGCTTCAAATCTTAATTCTTAGTTCTCCTAATATTTTTTATCAGATTATATTTGAAACATATAACAAAGATTACTTGATGTGAGCTTTAACTTTTTTTTGTTTTTATCTCATAACGACATGCATGTATGACACCATTGCATCTCGTGGCCAAAAAAGGGACATCGATTATCTTACAAAGTTTCTGCTGGTATGTCCTGATAGTATTAGAGTGCAAATGTAAATGGAGAAACTGCTTTACACATCACGGTTATGAACGCGCGATAGATATGAAGAGCTAAAAGTTCTAATAGGATGGATGCAAAGAATGTGCCAAAGTAATGCTTTATCTACCGAGATTCATGTCCTAAATAGTCCCAATCGTGAAGGCAACACAGCCTTGCACCTAGCGGCATACAAAAATAGTTACCAGGCATGTTGTTACCTTTCTTTCAACTACTATTATCCAAGGATTTTAAGTTGATTAACCATTATATTGTTAAGGTTTATTGATTAGGATTTTAAGTTGATTTTAAGTTGATTAACCACTATCCTAACAAACAATTATAAACGCTTGGAAATTACTTCTTGTACATAGAATACGAATAATGATTTAGTACATGCCCAATCATTGTAGAGTGAAACTTCTTCAAATCCACACTCCATTATATCATTCTTAAATCATTTTTGTTCGAGTTGTCTAATAAATAGTATTTGTACATTCTTTTCACCCTGTTACTAATGATACTTTTTGTCCAGCTTTAATGACCTTGTGACCCACACCTGGCTGATGATTGATGTGCAAGACTTTTAATTTGAAAGATTTAAGTCAAGAATTTTGTATCCTAGTGGACTCAGTGAGTCTTGCACATCTTTTGACAAACTTAATCAACGACAATGCTTCAATAATATATTCTCTTATCCAAACGGATACATGTGATTCTAAAGCCATCTTTTGACAAAAATTTGAACACACACATGTTTAATTTCTTGCATCTCGCTGTCGAAAGTACTTACTCCATTAGGATCGTCTAATAACCCCATCAATTTGGTTTGACATAAATTTTTGTTTTTATATTTATTTTAAGTATGAAAATGAATATAAATTATACTAAATAAATAAATCATTATTTTTGTATTTCTAGTTAAAAGTATATTTTGTTGTTTCTGAAAATAATATTATTTAATTAAACTAAATCACATATCGGTAACTGATGTTATATGCTTTAAAAATGGTTTTAAATTTTCTTCAAAATTAGAAGAAATATTTTAAAGCACCAAAATAGTAAAGCAAAAGGAACCTATAACTTTTCTCAGCCTTGTGTTTTTCACGATTCACTGTTTTTGGTTTTTTTTGCTGTATGTTTTGATTCTCTTTCAATTAATAAATCGACTCGTTACAAAAGAAAAAAAAAATTGTGCTAATTGACACGGAACTTGGATAAATGAGCAGATCTGTCTGACCTCAGATTCATCACGAACAGATTTGTTTGTGTGTTACGTTTTTGGATTTTGAACTTCTATCTAGTGTTTAATATGTGGTGATCTTGCGGGAAAATGTTGTCAAAACCATGTATGTATATTCTTAACTCTTTACGATTAGTCAGTGTCGGCCCGGACAAAATGTAAGAAGTGTACAATTAGCAGCTGGACCATCCGATCCGGTGCTAAAATAGAAAAGCAATGAATCTCACATTCGCTATTAGTGGATGAATAAGACATTATAATTACATGGATTTCGTCTTATAAATTGGTTTATATTAAAATGTAGATTGGCTAATTTATAGGATTTTAATATTATTATGATTATTTTATTTTTTTTTTGGGCAAAGGCTATAGGATTTTAGTTTAAAAATTATATCAGAAAGTTGGCTTGTTAGAATGTTTTTTTATTACATGGGGTTAAGATAAGTTGGTTTTTTAGTCTTTTGGGTTCAAATTCAATTTAAATTGCAGATTTCAATCGGGTCATTATTAAAAACTCAAAACTCTCATCGACTTTAGAAAAACCCAAAATTTGCAAATTTCAGTCAAATTAATGTTTTCTTTTTTACATTCGTGAAAATTGGTTTTGTTTTTTTTTTTTTTTGTCTTTTCCTTTGGGTTCAAATTCAATCCTAATTGCAAATTTTAATAGGGGCATTACTTAAAACTTTTAAAAATTGTATGAACTTTGGAAAAACCATAAACGGCATATATATGTCCCACTTTAGCAAAACCTGTATCCGCCGCATGGTTCTCACTAAGGCTTACATTATAAAAAGTCCAAGACAGCTTTGTACTTGGTCCTTACAGTTACAGTTATTATTTTTTCTATTTCAAGTATGAACTCAAATATGCTTTTGGTTACGCAATCGGGGAGTGTTAATGATTTCTATTCTCTTATTAAAGCGGCTCCAGATATTCTTCAAAACTCTGATGTTTTACCTTTCGTCCACACACCTCTCCATGAAGCGGCATCTACTGGGAAGACAGATTTGGCAATGGAACTGATGATTCTAAAGCCATCTTTTGCCAAAAAACTAAACGAGGATGGGTTTAGTCCCTTGCATCTCGCTGTCGAGAACCAGCAAGTTACGTTAGCAATAGAGCTAGTCAAGTTTGATCCAAGTCTCGTTCGTATTCGTGGAAGAGGAGGTACCTGTTTCAACATGTTTAATTAACAAAATATATTTTAAAACATATAATATAAATTTACTTGATGAGAGATTTTTGTTGTTTTGTTTTGTCTCGTAACGACAGGTATGACACCATTGCATCTTGTGGCAAAGATAGGTGACGTCGAACTTCTTATAAAGTTTCTTCAAGCATGCCCTGGGAGCATTAACGATGCAAATTTAAATGGAGAAACTGTTGTACACATCACGGTTATGAACAATAAATACGAAGAGCTCAAAGTTCTCATTGGGTGGGTGCAGAAAATGCGTAGCAGTGACGGTGCGTTCTGTGAGATTCACGTCATGAACCAATGCGATCGTGAAGGCAACACGGCCTTGCACCTAGCAGCGTACGAGAATAATCGCAAGGTATTTTTTTTTATTAGTATGGTGAAACTGTTAGATTATGGGCTTTCATCTTAAAATCAATTGACAATTAGTGTATTTGGCCATATATTTTATATACCACTTATATCATGGTCTAATTTCCAATGTGAGACATTATTTCCAATAGAAACTTTGTTAAAGTCACACATATCCGTACGTAATTGCTTCAAGCCTAATAACTTAATTAATATATACTAGTACTAGTATAGTTGGGATGTGATCCAATGTAACTACATACTATTGAAAATAGACCTATAAAACTGGTAGACCTTAACACGCATAATATTATGGCACGCTTATGACATTCATTTGATAAGCACTTAACATCTTTGTAGAGTGAAAATCGTTTAAATTCACACGTTCTTATCCTCTTTGAATAATTTGTGTTCGAGTTGTCTGATAAATACTTGTCGTGAATCATTTATCTATTATATATACAGGCAGTAAAACAGCTAGTGAAATGCATGTCACTGAACCGGAACATCCAGAACAAAAGTGGCATGACGGCCCTTGATGTTTTACAAGCCAATGGACCTCACATGAACATGGATACAATGAAAATCTTACAAAAGTCTGGGGGTAAGACCGGGGGCTCTCTAGTCAAAGCTCAGACAATGTATGACTTCCTGAGAAAACCGGTCACTTTCCGGGAATATTGCTCTAAGGAAATGGCACGTTACAGGAGTCGCATGTCAGACGGAGCACGGAACTCTCTTCTAGTAATAACAGGTCTGATTATCGCAGCTACTTATCAGACTGCAGCCCAACCGAAAGATAAAGACGTTGACGCAGATTGGGAGAAACTCGTAATACAGTTTGTGCTACAATGGGGATTCAATACGATAGCCTTTGGCGCAGCTATTGTGTTGACATTTATACTCTTGCCATTTGGTGGAGCATATACTTGGTGGTATATCGTTATTACGGTGCCTCTCGTCTGTTCTTATGGACTTTGGTTGTACTGCAAGTTTAGGAGTTATCAGCAGTGGCTGGTCATCTTCACATATGTAATGATCCTAGTCGGATTTCTCGTGTATCTACTGGTATTCTATGTAAGGTGGAAGCGGAATACACACACGAAGGTACCGAAACCCAAACGTGAGTTGACTTCTCAGAAGACCATGGTTTAGCCATTTGAAGCGTTCCTTCTTTGTTCCCTGTAAAACTTTGTTTTGTTATAAACATATCCGTAGCTTTGTAATGTGCACTCATTTCGGAAAACACCCTTGAAGATTGTATCTTTTGAATAAATCCCCTGTTCAAAAGTTAATAAAATGATAAGATTTGGTTATAAAAGTTTTTTGTTTTTTTTAATTTGGTTTTGATGATTATTATTTTGTTTGATGTTACAATTGAAATTCTCCTGTTTCTTTTGTTTCTAAGTTTATAACATTCAAAAAAATTAATTTCGAATAAGTTTTGTTTCTAAGTTTATAACATTCGAAAAAATTAATTTCGAATAAGGTTTTTGATAATGTTGGACCGAGTCATGACCCTTGACAAGGAAACATAGGATTATACCACTAGACTACTGAAACATATTTGAATTTGAGGGTCGAAACAATTAATAACTTCTCGGAGGGCCGCAACCATTGCTTCTCCCGCGTCTATCACGCTACGGCTCTGAATGTAGAATATGATATACCAACTTATATGATACACGTTCAAAATGTTTTAGACCAAACCTCTTTTATCTTCGTATATGTTATCTCTACAGATTTTGTATGTGAGTTTTCCATCAAAAATTTGAACCATTTAAATATGCATAGAAAATCTGTCAAGTAAAATATGTACTCCATAGACCATAGTTCACATATATCACATGAGTCATATAGATATAAGATATATGAAGTAATACAAATAATTTTATTTGGTAGATATATTTCTTTTTACATGGGTTTAAGTTGGCCTTTTTCGGTTCAAATTAATTCTACATTGCAAATCTTAATCGGGCCATTTATTAAAAACTTAAAAACGTTAAATGAACTTTAGAAAAACAATGTCATATGTCGCCATTTAACAAAACCTGTCTCCGTCCCTGGTAACTATATAGTCATGCACGCATTGTCTGATTAAAGCACATTGAAACGCATGTAGTCCCCTTAAAATATGAGAACAATAACATAGACAATGTTATACGAGCTCAATATGTTATTCAAATTCTACTTAAACATTTTTAACAAAAACAAATAAAACTCCTTCAGATTATCTTTCTGTCTAGTGTGTAGTTGGTAAGATTCTTAAATATCACGGTATATATAATTGTGTGCAGTGAATGTTAATGCATGACGAAGTGATGATGGCAAAATTCTTAAATCACGGTAAGTTATGAAATTATATCGTGTTTGTTGTGTAGTTTTACTGATTTTCAGTAAAAATCATAGATGAAAAAAGAAAGAAAGAAAGATATGGCATGGTGTAATGATAATGCATGACGAAGTGACGCATCGCACTGGAATCATGCTTTTAGAGAAAGTTTAAAAATCAAATCAAAACTTTAATAATGCATGATGTTTTTTTTTTTTACCTTTCTTTCCTTTAATATTGTCCTTTCCCTCGTTACCAAATTTCAAAAGACAATTGATGTTGTGCTCTGTTGAATTTGTCATTTCCTTTATCACTCGTTTATATGTGCAACTGTCTTTGTGCTATAGACCGTACGATCAATTCATTTAATAAAATACTCTTTAAAGATTTTATCTTTTGAATAAATTACATGAAAAAAAAATAATAAAAAAAAAAGATTTTATCTTTTGAATAAATTACATGCTTAAGGTTCTTGTGGTGTCATTGAACATGAAGAATACGATGAAATTTCATAACCTTGGAAATCATACTGGTGAAAAAGCTGACTACCAAATTAATTGGTAATGACTAAGTCAATATAGACTCAACGCTTAGAAATTTGTGTAATTATGTTGCTATAAACTTAATCAACAACAATGCTTCAACTCGTTCTTCTTATTTTTTCCTTACAATTATTTTTCTTTTTATGTAATTAAGTATGGATCCAAGATTGCTTTTGGTTAATTACTTAATCAGGTAGCGTTGATGCGTTAGATTCTCTTATTCATAAGGATCCATGTATTTAACAAAACATCAATGTGTGTACACACCTCTCCATGAAACTTCATTTACTGGGAAAATAGATTTGGCTATAGAACTGATGATTCTTAAACCTTCTTTCGCCAAAAAACTAAACATTGACGAGTTTAGTCTCTTGCATATCGCGGTCGAAAACGAGCAAGTTGAGTAGCACTAGAACTTGTCAAGTTTTATCCTAGTCTTGTTCAGCTTCAAATCTTAATTCTTAGTTCTCCTAATATTTTTTATCAGATTATATTTGAAACATATAACAAAGATTACTTGATGTGAGCTTTAACTTTTTTTTGTTTTTATCTCATAACGACATGCATGTATGATACCATTGCATCTCGTGGCCAAAAAAGGGGACATTGATTATCTCACAAAGTTTCTGCTGGTATGTCCTGATAGTATTAGAGTGCAAATGTAAATGGAGAACTGCTTTACACATCACGGTTATGAACGCGCGATAGATATGAAGAGCTAAAAGTTCTAAGAGGATGGATGCAAAGAATGTGCCAAAGTAATGCTTTATCTACCAAGATTCATGTCCTGAATAGTCCCAATCGTGAAGGCAACACAGCCTTGCACCTAGCGGCATACAAAAATAGTTACCAGGCATGTTGTTACCTTTCTTTCAACTACTATTATCCAAGGATTTTAAGTTGATTAACCATTATATTGTTAAGGTTTATTGATTAGGATTTTAAGCTGATTTTAAGTTGATTAACCACTATCCTAACAAACAATTATAAACGCTTGGAAATTACTTCTTGTACATAGAATACGAATAATGATTTAGTACATGCCCAATCATTGTAGAGTGAAACTTCTTCAAATCCACACTCCATATATCATTCTTAAATCATTTTTGTTCGAGTTGTCTAATAAATAGTATTTGACTATTTGTACATTCTTTTCACCCTGTTACTAATGATACCTTTTGTCCAGCTTTAATGACCTTGTGACCCACACCTGGCTGATGATTGATGTGCAAGACTTTTGAAAGATTTAAGTCAAGAATTTTGTATCCTAGCGTGGACTCACTGATTGTCTGTTAGACCAAGGGCAGTGGTGCAAGTGGATGAGTAGGTGTACAATATTTTTTTAGTATTAAAATTTAATGAGAAAGAGAAAAGAGAAAGAGAATGAAAGAGAGAGAGAGTGGTTGATTATTTTAATTTTCACACTCGGTTGTATGTTTACAACCGTTTCTCGCCTCCACTCTCACTTTCCTCTTATTTTCAATTACTTTATTGCTTACACCCGGGGAGAATGTGCGCCATTGCCCTTGCTCTTAGGTGAGATAACTGACTACCAATTTAATTGGTGATGACTAAGTCCTCTGAAATTTTTTGTATGTATAATATTTCTATAAACTTAATCAACGACAATGCTTCAACTCGTTTCTTCTTATTTTAATTTGGTCCTTACAATTAGTTTTCTTTCTATGTAATTAAGTATGGCTCAAAATTTGCTTTTGGTTACTCAACCGGGTAGCGTTGATGCTTTATATTCTCTTATTCAAACGGATCCATGTATTCTTCGAAATGATGATACATGTGATTGTAAAGCCATCTTTTGCCAAAAATTTGAACACAAACATGTTTAGTTTCTTGAATTTCGCTGTCCAAAGTACTTAGGATCGTCTAATTACCCCATCGATTTGGTTTGACGTGTCAATAAATTTTTATTTTTATATTTATTTTAAGTATGAAAATGAATACAAATTATATATATACTTAATAATAAATAATTATTTTTGTATATCTAGTTCAAAGTATATTTTTGTTGTTTCTGAAAATAATATTATTTAATTAAACTAAATCACATACCGGTAAGGATTTTATATGCTTTAAAAATGTTTTTTTTTTTCCAAATTAATAGATAGTAGATATTATTGCTCGAAAACATATAATTAAAAGAAATAAATAAAAGTACAAAATAGTAAAGCAAAAGTGGTAATTGACACGGATCCTGGCTAAAGATCTGTCTGACCTCAGAGTCATCACGAACAAATTTGTTATGTGTTACGTTTCTGGATTTTGGACTTCTATCTAGTGTTTAATATGTGGTGATCTTGCGGGAAACTGTTGTCAAAACCATGTATATTCTTAACTCTTAAGATTAGTGACATTAGTCAGTGTCGGCCCGGACAACATGAAGAAGTGTACTATTAGCAGATGGATCATCCGGTGGTAATAAGATAGAAAGAAAAGTAAAACAAAAGTGGTTGAACATACGTGGAAATAAGATACGCGAAGTTATCAAGAAAAAAGGGTTAATGAATCTCATATTGGCTATTAGACAATTAGTGGAGAATAAGACATTAATTTCGTCTTATACATTGACCACGAGTTGGTGACTAAAAGTATTGGTTTATATCTGATCCGTGAACTGATCGTTTCAATTTTAAAATTAAAAAAAAAAAAAAAATTGAAGAAGAAAGGAAGTTGTAAGTTGAAACGGTAGATTGGCTAATGTACTGTATAGGATTTTAGTTTAGTAAGAAAGTGGGCTTGTTAAAATATTTTTTATTCCATGGGGTAAAGATAAGTTGGTTTTCTAGTCTATTGGGTTCAATTTAAATTGCATATTTCAATCGGGTCATTATTAGAAAATTAAAAAATACACATCGACTTTAGAAAAACCCAAAATTTTGCAAATTTCAGTCAAATGTTTTCTTTAATACATTTGTTAAAGTTGTTTTTGTGTGTGTGTGTGTGTGTGTGTGTGTGTGTGTGTGTCTTTTGGGTTCAAATTCAATCCTAATTGCAAATTTTAATCGGAGCATTACTTAAAACTTTTTAAAATTGTATGAAGTACTGTGGAAAACCCATAAGTGGCATATGTCCCACTTTAACAAAACGTGTATCCGACGCTGTCACTAAATTATAAACAGTTCAAGACAACCTTTTTGTATCATAGCGTTGATCTACTTCTTCTGCATTAGATGAGAAGCTGCATTATTTGAGTTCTTCTTTCCAGTTTGTAGGGAACATCACGAGTGACCAATTTGATTGGTGATAATTAAGTCAATAGAATTTGATTGGTGATAATTAATTAAGTCAATAGACTCACTACTCAGAATTGAAACGGTTTAAGACAACCTTTTTGTATCCTAACGTTGACTTACTTATTCTGTATTAGAGAAGCCGCCTTATTTGAGTTCTTCTCTCCAGTTTGTAGAGAACATCACGAGTGACCAATTTGATTGGTGATAATTAAGTCAATAGACTCACTACTCAGAATTGAAAAATCCTATATAATAGTGCTTTTTATAAGTTTAATTAACCACACTACCTACTTGGTCCTTAATTACAGTTATTATTTTTTCTTATTTCAAGTATGAACTCAAGAATGCTTTTGGTTACGCAATCGGGGCGTGTTGATGATTTATATTCTCTTATTAAAGCGGCTCCAGATATTCTTCAAAACGATGATGTTTTCCCTTTCGTCCACACACCTCTCCATGAAGCCTCATCTACTGGGAAGATAGATTTGGCAATGGAACTGATGCTTCTCAAGCCATCTTTTGCCAAGAAACTAAACGAGGATGGGCTTAGTCCCTTGCATCTCGCAGTCGAGAACAAGCAAGTTACTTTAGCAATAGAGCTAGCCAATTTTGATCCCAGTCTTGTTCGTATTCGTGGAAGAGGAGGTACCTGTTTCAACATGTTTAATTAACAAAATATATTTAAAAACATATAATAATATAAAGTTACTTGATGAGAGATTTTTGTGTTTTGTTTTGTCTCGTAACGACAGGTATGACACCATTACATCTTGTGGCAAAGAAAGGTGGCGTCGAACTTCTTATAAAGTTTCTTCAAGCATGCCCTGGGAGCATTAACGATGCAAATTTAAATGGAGAAACTGCTGTACACATCATGGTTATGAACAGTAAATACGAAGAGCTCATAGTTCTCATTGGGTGGATGCAGAAAGTACTGCGTACTAGTGACGGTGCGCTCTCTGAGATTCACGTCATGAACAAATGCGATCGTGAAGGCAACACGGCCTTGCACATAGCAGCGCGCGACAATAATCATGAGGTATTTTTTTTATTGGATGGGTGAAACTGTTAGATTATGAGCTTCCAACTCAAAATCAATTGACAATGAGTGGAATGACACACATATCTTAGATATCAGTGGACCAAATTTGGATCTGACTGATTGTAAATTGAGCTGGACAACGTATGGATCTGAGTTTTGATACCATGTTAGATTATAGGCTTGCAACTTAAAATCAATTAGTAATTAATAGATTAACCCATATATCTTAGACATTTGTTCAACTCCCAATGTCCCAATGTGGGACATTATTCCAAGTCATACCTTCAAACTTCTTTCCACTTTTATCCAAACCCGTAATCATTGTTAGTGTCTAAGAGCATCACCAATAGTGAGACTCTTATTTTAAGGTTCTAAAAAATAAATTATTATTATATAATTAAATTTTGATTAAAAATAAAAAAATCAAACCTACACATATGCCCTAAATGAGATGGTCTCTTGCTTATCTCTCTCACTTTTTTTAAAAAACAATTATATTTTAATACTCCTTCCGTTTCAAATTATATAAAGTTTTAGGAGTTAGCACACAGATTAAAAAATTTGTACTTCAAATAAAAAATATATTTTTTTAATCATAAGACTTTTTATTTCTTATTACTTTTTTATTTATTTTTTTTTAATTTTTTTAATTTTTTTTTTTACATTTTATATTATGTAACAAATTAAAGGGAGTAGTTAGAGACTCATTAAAAACCACCCATTGAAGGTGGTCTAAGTGATTGATTCGTCTTAATTGCTTTAAGCCTAATAACTTAATTATTATACTAGTACTAGTATAGTTGGGATGTGATCCAATGTAACCACATACTATTGAAAATAGACATATAACACTGGTAGACCTTAAATTGTAGGCGAATTCTACCCAATTCTAAACACATAATATTATAGCACTTATGACATTTTTTTTGATATGCACTTAACATCTTTTTAGAGTGAAAATCGTTTAAATTCACACGTTCTCATCCTCTTTGAATAATAATTTGTGTTTGAGTTGTGTGATAAATACTTGTCGTGAATCATTTATTATATATACAGGCAGTAAAAGAGCTAGTAAAATGCATGTCACTGAACCGGAACATCCAGAACAAAAGTAAAATGACGGCCCTTGATGTTTTACAAGCCAATCGACCTCACATGAACATGGATACAGAGAAAATCTTAAAAAATTCTGGGGCTAAGAACACGGCTTCTGTTGATGTATTCAAAGTTCAGACAATGCATGACTTCCTGAGAAAACCGGTCACTTTCCCGGAATATTGCTCTACGGGAATGGCACGTTACAGGAGTCGCATGTCAGACGGAGCACGGAACGCTCTTCTAGTAATAACAGCTCTGATAATCACCGCTACTTATCAGACTGCAGCCCAACCGCAAGAGAAAGACGAAGATTTGGAAAAATATTATAAATATATCCTACTCAAGTTTTTGCTACTATATGGATTCAATACGATATCCTTTTGCGCAGCTATTTTGTTGACATTTATACTCTTGCCATTTGGTGGAGCATATAATTGGTGGTATTTTGTTATTACGGTGCCTCTCGTCTGTTCTTATGGAATTTCGTTGTTCCTGAAGTTTACCGCGATTGCTCCACAGTTACTGGCCATCTTCATCTATGGGACGATTCTACTCGGATTTCTCGTGTATCTACTGGTATTCTATATAAGGTGGAAGCGGAATACGCAGAAGACGGTAATGAAACCCAAACGTGATGAGCTGATTCCTCAGAACTTCAAGACCATGGTTTAGCCATTTGAAGCGTTACTTCTTTGTTCCCTGTAAAACTTTGTTTGTTATAAACATATCCCTAGCTTTGTAATGTGCACTCATTTCGGAAAACACCCTTGAAAATTGTATCTTTTGAATAAATTCCCTGTTTAAGGTTATGGCTGAGTAATCAATATGTTTTGTTCGTGGTTCAACCAAAGCTTACTTGAAGGAGGCAAAAAGGTGTTTATCTGGTAATTTACCTTAAAAGGGACTCGATACAGCCATTAAATGCATAGGTCTATTGGTTTATATATCAAAAAAAACAGTGAAGAAGAACAAAGTGAGATGCTAAGATGCGGAAGCAACAGCAACTTGGGTTGTTTCTTTATCCTTTGCCTCCTTAAGTTGCTTCCACTTCTCAATGGTGTCAATAACTTCCCCTGTTTTGATCAGATATCTTACCTTCTGTCCATCTTCAAGGACCTTGTGACCCACCCGGCTTACTGCGTCCTTTTCTTTTGAATACAACATCACATTTGAGCTGTGGATAGGCGCTTCTATCTGGAAAGCATAAGTTTGCGCAATGTTCAATCATCACTCCAATCTCACCAAAGACAGTAAAGGAATCTACAAAAAAATATGGTTTCCGTTTCGCAAATTAGCAAAACATCAAGGGACATTTGAGTGGACTGACCTTAACAATTTGACCAGGTTCTCCCTCTTCTCGGCTCTTCATGTGTTTCGTTTTGAGGTTAACATCTTTAATCACTACGGTGCTGTTGTGAGTGAAGATCTTAGTAACCTCTCCGATTTTACCCTTGTCGCGTCCAGATATAACTTTGACCGTATCTCCAAACTTGACATGCATTTTGTGTAGAACCGGAAGACTGTTTGGTTTGCATTCTTTTCGTTCCCAACGCTTGAGCTGCAAAAGGCAAAAACACATAATACATTGAACAACAACTCATCTTCCACATCTCGTAGTTTCCATAGAAACTATCAACAGGCACACTAACCTTTGCAAGAACAAGACATGGATTCTCAGCTGGCTTAACCTGCAATGAGTACATGAAGATAAGCAGAAAATTAAACGAACCATCCAGCTACAGGAATTTTACATTCAACATGAAAGCATCAAGCAAAAGTGCAAAAATCATTCTTCTGACTCAATAAGGTTCGAACAAAACTTTACAGAAACAAATGTAAAGCACTAGTCAATCAGTCTCAGGAGCATAAGAAGCGCCTGACATTTAAGTGCTCAATTCAATAGTAACACTAAAAACATAGACAATGCAAATACTTCAATATCTCAGTAAGCAAAATTCATAGTGCAGAAACTCAGAAATGAGCAACACAGATTCAATTTATCAATTTTCACTCGTTTGAGAGATACTTGTTGAGCAAGTGAACTACAGAATCTAAAAACTCGAATCGAAATTGAAAACCTAAGGCGAGAGATTAGAATCAGAAAATCGGAAATTTTGAGTTACCGGAGAAGCGACGGAGAGTGAAATCGGGGACAAAAGACGCTGACCAAGGAAAGAAGAGTTGGAGGATAAAGAAAGAGAGGTGAAAGAGCTCTGAAGAGCAGACATGGTTGCCATTTTTTCTTGTTCTGCAACTTCCACTGGCGAACTTTTTTTTTTTTTTTTTTTTGTCAACCAACTGTTGTTTCTTCTTCTTCTTCTTCGTCCTATCCGTTCGACCGATGGCGATAAAACTAGGATAACGATCAAACGACACCGTTTTATCACCAAAATTATTGGGCTGGGCTAGGTTTGGATTGGACCTTTAATTAAATACTGTCTATAAATGTAAAAAAAATCGCCAAACTTTCAAATTTGGGACGATTAAATCTTTAACTTTCAAAATGTCATTTTAATCCCCAAGTTTCTGTTGACTTTTGCTTAAAATACCTAACTTTCGTTGACCTTACCGTTTTGGGCATGACCTAACTTTCGTTGACCTTCCCAATAATATCTACTACTCCCTCCGTCCCACAAAGATCCTTGTTTTAGAATTTTCACACAGATTAAGAAATAATTAATAGGTAATCATCAATGATATTAATTTTTTACAGATTACACTTTCCCATAAATATTAACCTATAAAAATTAAGAAAATTCATATATGTATAATAAATACTTATTGAACTTTGCAATTTCTTAACATTAATTAACAAAAAGTGTGTTGAAAACTTAAAACTTGTATCTTTGTGAAACAAATTTTTTTTCTAAACTAGGATCTTTGTGGGACGGAGGGAGTACTAGTATTTTATTGTTTCTGAAGATAATATTATTTAAGTAAACTAAATCACATACTGGAAGGTCCGGAACTGATGTTCTATACTTTAAAAATGGTTTTTTTTTCTTCGAAATTAATAACTAGTAGTAGATATTATTGCTGGATAACATATAATTAGAAGAAATAAATAATGGTGCAAAATAGTAAAGCAAAAGTGGTAATTGACACGGATCCTGAATAAAGATATGTCTGACCTCAGATTCATCACGAACAAATTTGTTATGTGTTACGTTTTTGGATTTTGGACTTCTATCTAGTGTTTCATCATATGTGGTGATCTTGCGGTTTGTCAAAACCATGTATATTCTTAACTCTTAAGATTAGTCAGTGTTGGCCCGGACAACATGAAGAAGTGTCCAATATAGCAGTTGGATCATCGGGTGCTGAAATAGAAAAGTAGAACAAAAGTGGTTGAACATACGTGGAAATAAGATACGCGAAGTTACCAAGAAAAAAGGGTTAATGAATCTCAGTCATATCATTGACAAAAAAAAAAAAAAAAAAAAAAGAATCTCAATCATATTGGCGGCTATTAGCGGTTAAAGCATTGGACCGCCTTTTAAAAAATTTCTGGTCATTATCCAGCGGTTTTCGAAACCGCAGCAACAAATAATACCACGAATAATATTACATGTTTTTGCTTTTTAAATAATTAAAACTACTAGTACATATACAGTTTTTTTTTTTTTTTTTGTTTAACAAAATACATATACAGGTTAAAAGACAAACATGTATCATTTTTATATACACAAACACAAACATTTTAATATCTTTCATAACAAATACAAACTTTCTCTTTTATACACAAATACAAACTTTAATATTTATTTTTGATAATTTTTCTTTAAAAAGTTATTCTCAAGTCTCCCACATTTTCAGGTAATATTTTAATTTAGAAATGGTGACTCTAATATTTCGTGTCAATTTAAACAAGTGATGCAACTATTTTCATCATTTGTTATTATTGATGTTAATTTGTGTCATTTGAAAATAAAAATAAAAAAAATTGCATTAATCAATGTAAATGATGTTAATATTTAAATAGGTTATGAAAAATAATATGTATTATTGTGTATTTTTTGTAAATGATTTAAATATATATATCATTGATGAAATAACCGATGATAAGAAAAATATTTAGTTTAGTAATTCTAAAATTAATAACAAGTTTGTCATTTTTAAATCAGTTCTTGGAATTATTGTGTACCGCAAATAATTTTTTTACCAATCGAACATTATTCCGCACTACTTATTTTATACTAACCGCACTGTAATACCGCTTTCCCCGCACAACAAAAAACGCGGTTACCATTCGGACCCTAAAATTATTGATTTATATCTGACCCGTGAACTGATCGTTTCCATTTTTAAATGAAAAAAAAAATGTAGAAGAAAGGAAGTTGTAAGTTGAAAAGGTAGATTGGTTAATGTATATGACTTTAGTTTAGTAAAAAAGTGGGCTTGTTAAAATGATTTTTATTACATGGGGTTAAGATAAGTTGATTTTTTAGTCTTTTGGGTTCAATTTAAATTGCAGATTTCAATCGGGTCATTATTAGAAAATTAAAAAAATACACATCGACTTTAGAAAAACCCAAAATTTGCAAATTTTAGTCAAGTGTTTTCTTTTATACATTCGTTAAAGTTGGTTTTTTTTTTGTGTGTGTGTGTGTCTTTTGGGTTCAAATTCAATCCTAATTGCAAATTTAATCGGGGCATTACTTGAAACTTGTTAAAATTGTATAAATTGTGGAAAAACCATAAGTGGCATATGTCCCACTTTAACAAAACGTGTATCCGCCGCAGTAAAGGCTTATAAACGGTTTAAGACAACCTTTTTGTATCCTAACGTTGACTTACTTATTCTGTATTAGAGAAGCCGCCTTATTTGAGTTCTTCTCTCCAGTTTGTAGAGAACATCACGAGTGACCAATTTGATTGGTGATAATTAAGTCAATAGACTCACTACTCAGAATTGAAAACTCCTATATAATAGTGCTTGGTCCTTACAGTTATTATTTCGTTGTCAAGTATGAACTTAAGAATGCATTTGGTTACGCAATCGGGGAATGTTGATGATTTATATTCTCTTATTAAAGCGGCTCCAGATATTCTTCAAAACGCTGACGTTTTACCTTTCCTCCACACACCTCTCCATGAAGCGTCATCTACTGGGAAGATAGATTTGGCAATGGAACTGATGATTCTTAAGCCATCTTTTGCCAAGAAACTAAACGAGGATGGGTTTAGTCCCTTGCATCTCGCTGTCGAGAACAAGCAAGATAAGTTAGCAAGAGAGCTAGTCAAGTTTGATCCCAGTCTTGTTCGTGTTCGTGGAAGAGGAGGTACCTGTTTCAACATGTTTAATTAACAAAATATATTTAAAAACATATAATAATATAAAGTTACTTAATGAGAGATCTTTGTTGTTTTGTTTTATCTCATAACGACAGGTATGACACCATTGCATCTTGTGGCAAAGAAAGGCGACTTCGAACTTCTTATATGGTTTCTTAAAGCATGCCCTGAGAGCATTGTCGATGCAAATGTAAATGGAGAAACTGCTGTACACATCACGGTTATGAACAATAAATACGAAGCGCTCAGAGTTCTCATTGGGTGGTTGCAGAGAATGCGTAGTAGTGGCGGTGAACTCTCTGAGAGTCACGTCATGAACAAATGCGATCGTGAAGGCAACACTGCCTTGCACCTAGCAGCGTACGAGAAAAATCACGAGGTATTTTTTTTTCTATTGGTAGGGTGAAACTCTCTTAACTTCTTTGAACTTTTATCCTTAATTGCTCCACGCCTAATAACTTAATTATTATACTTGTATAGTTGGGATGTGATATCCAACGTAAGAGCATCTCCAACAATACATACCCATATTGGATTCTAAAAGATTTTTTTAATTGAAAATTAAAATCAAAATTTTAGATACTTGATAATTTTTAGAAGCCAGAGAGAGAGTGCATTTTTAACCAATCACACACTTACATATCTTTGGAATTAGTTCTAGAAGTCTCTACATTTGGAACTGGATCTATCTTATAATGGCCTTTTTGATTTAATTTTAATTGTTTTAATCTTAAAATTTTGATTTATAAATGAATTAATATTTTATTTGAGAAACTCGTATGAGAGACTACCGATACATTCTTTTGATATGCATTTATGACATTCTTAACATCTTAATTTGTAAAGTGAAAATCCTTTAACTTCACACGTTGGCATCCTCTTTGAATAATTTGTGTTTGTCTGATAAAGAGTTGTCGTGAATCATTTATCTTCTATATATACAGGCAGTAAGTCAGCTATTAAAATGCATGTCACTGGACCAGAACATCCAGAACAATAGTGACATGACGGCCCTTGATGTCTTACAACAAACCAATGGACCTCACATGAACATGGATACAGAGAAAATCTTAGAAAATTCTGGGGGTAAGACCGGGGCCTCTCTATCCAAAGCTGTGACATTATTAATGTCTGACATCCTGAGAAAACCAGTCACTTTCTGGGAATATTGCTCTACGGGAATGGCACGTTTCAGGAGTCGCATGTCAGACCCAGCACGGAACGCTCTTCTAGTAATAACAGCTTTGATCATTGCAGCTACTTATCAGACTGCAGCCCAACCGCAAGATAAGCTAGAAGTGGAAAAACACAAAGCAGGGGTTTTTCTACTATGGGGATACAATACGATAGCCTTTTGCGTATCTATCCAGTTGACATTTATGCTCTTGCCAGTTGGAGCATATAGTTGGTATCTGTTTATCACTGTGCCTCTCATCATTTCTTATGGAGTTACAACCTACTTGAAGTATTCTGCAATATATTTCCTCGTCATATATCTGATGATCCTATTCGGATTTCTCGGGTATCTACTGATATTCTATGTAATGTGGAAGCGGAATACACAGACGAAGGTACCGAAACCCAAACGTGAGCTGACTTCTCAGTACTTCAGGCCCACGGTTTAGCCATTTGAAGCGTTCGTTCTTTGTTCCCTGTAAAACTTTGTTTGTTATAAACATATCCGTAGCTTTGTAATGTGCACTCATTTCGGAAAATACCCTTGAAGATGTATCTTTTGAATAAATTCCCTGCTTAAGGTTCTGGCCGAGTAATCAATATATAGGCTTTGTTCGTGCGTGGTTCAACTAATCCAATAGACCTGTGGGTCTGATCCTTTTAAAACATTGCCCAATAACGATGAATATAGAGAACCGGACTATGCAAAAGAAGGTACCGGAACCAGAGTTCAAGAGTCAAGACCATGGTTTCGCCATATGAATCGTTTGTAGATTCTTTGCTCTCTGTAAGAGTTTGAATGTTTGATTGTTATATAAACATATTCCATAGCTTTGCACGTGCACTCATTTTGGAAAATACTGTTACCTGTTTTGAGGTTCAACCTAAGCTTACTTGAAGGAGGCAAAAAGGTGTTTATCTGGTAGAAATTTTATAATTTACCTTAAAAGGGACTCAATACAGCCATTAAATGCATAGGTCTATTGGTTTCTATATCAAAAAAACAGTGAAGACGAACAAAGTGAGATGCTAAGATGCGGAAGAAACAGCAACTTGGGTTGTTTCTTTATCCTTTGCCTCCTTAAGTTGCTTCCACTTCTCAATGGTGTCGATAACTTCCCCTGTTTTGATCAGATATCTTACCTTCTGTCCATCTTCAAGGACCTTGTGACCCACCCGGCTTACCGCGTCCTTTTCTTTTGAATACAACATCACATTTGAGCTGTGGATAGGTGCTTCTATCTGGAAAGCATAATACATTTAGCACAATGCTCAATCATCACTCCAATCTCACCAAAGACAGTAAAAGAATCTACAAAAAAATATGGTTTCTGTTTCGCAAATTAGCAAAACATCAAAGGCATTTGAGTGGACTGACCTTAACAATTTGACCAGATTCTCCCTCTTCTCGGCTCTTCATGTGTTTCGTTTTGAGGTTTACATCTTTGATCACTACGGTGCTGTTGTGAGTGAAGATCTTAGTGACCTCTCCGATTTTACCCTTGTCCCGTCCAGATATAACTTTGACCGTATCTCCAAACTTGACATGCATTTTGTGTAGAACCGGAAGACTGTTTGGTTTGCATTCTTTCCGTTCCCAACGCTTGAGCTGCAAAAGGCAAACACACATAATTCATTGAACAACAACTCATTTCCAAATCTCGTAGTTTCCAAAGAAACTATCAACAGGCAGACTAACCTTTGCAAGAACAAGACATGGATTCTCAGCAGGCTTAACCTGCAATGAGTACAAGAAAATAAGCAGAAAATTAACAAACCATCCAACTGCAGGAATTTTACATTCAACATGAAAGCATCAAGCAAAAGTGCCAAAATCATTCTTCTGACTCAATAAAAAATCGCAGCTGTGCTCGAACAAAACCTGACAGAATCAAATGTACAAGAAAACAACTTTCCTCTGTAAAAATGAGAGCCAATGCGACACAGGTATAGTGCGTAGAGTATAATCACGACAAGGCAGCCATAGATTTCAAACTAATTACTAGTCAATCCGTCTCAAGAGCATAAGATTATAAGAAGCTCCTGAAATTTAAGCGTCAAATTCAGTAGTTACACTAAGAACATAGACAATGCAAATACTTCAATACCTCAGTAAGCAAAATTCATAGTGCAGAAACTCAGAAATGAGCAATACAGATTCAATTTACCAAATTTTCACTCGTTTGAGAGATATTTGTTGAAAGCCGTTGAGCAAGTGAACTACAGAATCTAAAAACTCGAATCGAAATTGAAAACCTAAGGCGAGAGATTAGAATCAGAAAATCGGAAATTAAAGTTACCGGAGAAGCGACGGAGAGGGAAATCGGGGAAAGTAGACGCTGGCCAAGGAAAGAAGAGTTGGAGGATAGAGAGAGAGAGGTGAAAGAGCTCTGAAGAGCAGACATGGTTGCCATTTTTTCTTGCTCTGCAACTTCCACTGGCGAAGTGGCTAACTGTTGTTTCTTCTTCTTCTTCGTCCTATCCGTTCGACCGATGACGATAAAACTTGGATAACGAATAAACGACACCGTTTTATCACCAAAGTTAGTGAGCTGGGCTAGGTTTGGATTGGGCCTTAAATTAAATACTGTCTACAGTGGATTTATAAAACGTTGAACTCGTTTGAACAAACAAAATAATTTTTATAATTCACAATAGACAACCTAGTACCATACAATACATCATCATAATATTCAATGAGACGGAAGAGAGGTAAGAAGGGTTGGATGCTGCTCAAACTTGATCTGGAAAAAGCTTATGATAGGATCTGATGGGATTTTTTGGAGGATACTCTCGAAGCAGCGAGACTTCCAAGCATGTGGATTAAATGGATAATGCAGTGTGTTACAGGGCCAGAAATGAATCTACTATGGAATGGGGAGAGAACTGAGGCTTTTAAACCTGAGAGAGGGCTCAGGCAAGGTGACCCCCTGTCACCATATTTGTTTGTTCTATGTATGGAGCGACTAAGTCATCTCATTGACAGAGAAGTAGGATTAAAGCAATGGAAGCCGATTTGTTTGTCCAGGGGAGGACCTCAACTTTCACATGTGTGTTTTGCGGATGACCTCATCCTATTTGCTGAAGCTTCAGTTGACCAAGTCATGGTGATTAGAAGGGTTTTGGAAAGGTTTTGTGTGGCATCGGGACAAAAGGTGAGTCTTGAGAAGTCCAAGATTTTCTTTTCTGACAATGTTCACAGTGATCTCCGGCAGTTAGTGAGTGCTGCAAGCGGGATACAAATGTCCCAAGATCTGGGGAAATATTTGGGCATGCCGATCCTACATAAACGCATCAATAAGAACACCTTTGGGGAAATTCTAGAGAGAGCAAACTCTCGGCTTTCGGGTTGGAAAGGGCGCATTATGAGTTTGGCTGGGAGAATCACGCTCACCAAAGCAGTTCCCTCCTCTCTCCCGATCCATACTATGAGTACTATTCTCTTACCTCAGTCAACGTTGAATGCTTTAGATAAAATCTCAAGAAACTTTATATGGAATAGCACGGCTGAGAAGAAAACTCAGCATCTTATGTCTTGGAAACGTATATGTTTGCCAAAAAGGGAAGGAGGCTTGGGAATTAGACCTGCTAAGGCTACGAATAAAGCGGTGATTGCAAAAATTGGGTGGCGGGTTCTGTTTGATACTTCCAGTCTATGGGCTCGGGTCGTGAGAAGTAAATACAAGATTGGAGAGGCTTCTTGGTTTATGGCTAAGAGTAATTGGTCGGCGCTGTGGAGAAGTGTTGGTGTGGGTATAAGGGAAGTGATCTTGCCGAATCTAGGCTGTGTGCTTGGTAATGGGGTTATGATCAAATTTTGGAAGGACAAATGGCTTGGCAATTTCATCTTGAAGGATAGGTTGTTGGCAGATCTCCCTGCAGATTATGAACATCTTCGAGTACGAGATCTTTGGATTAATGGGGTGGGCTGGGACTTCTCACGGATTGAACAGTTCATCCCTAGCTATGTGAGTTTGGCTTTACGAGCAGTCATGGTGGATACAGAGACGGGAGCTGTTGATAGGATCGCGTGGAGTGCGAGTATGGATGGGAAATTTTCAGTAAAATCGGCATATTCTGTTTTAACATGTGATAGTAACCCGAGACCAAATATGGAGCTGTTGTTTGGGAGGGTATGGTCTGCTATAGTACCAGAGAGAGTGAGAGTCTTCCTTTGGTTAGTAGTGAACCAAGTCATTATGACCAATGTTGAACGCCAACGGCGACACTTAAGCGACTCCGGGGTTTGTCAAGTCTGCAAGGGGGGAGAAGAAACAATTATCCATGTGCTAAGGGACTGCCCAGCAATCGCTGGAGTTTGGACTCGATTGGTGGCTCTTAGTCAGAGAGCAGCTTTCTTTAATATGTCTCTATTGGAATGGATGAATGCTAATCTGGCTGATGATCGGTTGGTGAATGATGTACCATGGCAAACTTTGTTTGGAATGGTTGTGTGGTGGGGATGGAAATGGCGTTGTGGCAACGTCTTTGGTGAGAATGGAAAGTGTCGAGATCGGGTACAATTTGTTAAAGATGTGGCAAGAGAGGTGTATAATGCTCATGCGGCGTCAAAAGGTGCTGTTGGTGAGGTGGTGAGAGTTACAAGACTGATTTCTTGGACACCACCAGAACTTGGGTGGGTGAAACTAAACACGGACGGGGCTTCTCGAGGGAATCCGGGTTTAGCTGCAGCAGGGGGGGTGCTCAGAGACGAGGAGGGTCACTGGTTGGGAGGTTTCTCTCTTCATATTGGCATGTGTTCCGCGCCTCTGGCGGAGCTTTGGGGAGTTTACTATGGGTTGTGTCTAGCTTGGGAAAAGAAGATTCCTCGGCTGGAACTTGTAGTGGATTCGGAGTTGGTGGTTGGCTGGTTAAAGACAGGGATAAGCGACACTCATCCCTTGTCTCCCCTAGTACGTATGTGCTATGGCTTTATTTCGAAGGACTGGTTAGTCCGAATTTCTCACGGGTATAGGGAGGCGAACCGTTTGGCGGACGGTTTAGCGAACTATGCATTTTCTCAACCCTTCGGGGTAGTTTTATTTGATTATTGTCCGGAGTTTGCTTTGTCTATTTTAAACGAGGATTCTAGCGGGACTGCGTTCCCGAGAAGAGTTCGATTGTAATTTTTAATTTTTTCTTAATAAATTGGGGAGACTTAGGTCTCCTCCCTCCCACCAAAAAAAAAAAACATCATCATAATTTCTCCTAACGTCTAAACCCAAAAAAAAAAATTAAAAAACAAATCACATTTTTAAAAAGTTAATAATGATTAAACACTTGATACTTTTTCTTGTTTTAAAAATCACAAGTCTTCAGCTATACTACTGTCCACGGAATTATCCCTCCGGTGATGAGTTTCCGATCTTAATGATGATCCGTTTGCGGTTAGCTCACCTTCGGACTCCTCCACCACCACCACAGGAGGAGGAGGAGGAGGCGGCAGAGAAGGCGACGGAGAATTTTTCTGTCGTTTTCTGCAATGTCTCATCTTAATGACACGAGTCAAAACCTGAACAATGTCCCTCATGTTAGGACGTTTTCTAGGTGCACGAGAGATGCATTTATAAGCAAATGCTGCAACTTCATTCACTTCTTGTAAATCAAATCTTCCATCTAATCTTGAATCCACTATCTCTTCCCACCCAACTTTTTCTTCTGCATTCATCGCCGCCTGTTCATCAACAAACAGAAAGTTTTAAGTCTTTATGTGTAAAGATGATTGGAGATTTTGAGGATTTTTTAGTTTTATATATATTACCAGCTCAACTAATTCCATTAGACCTTGTTGAGGATTTCTTCCAGCTATAAGTTCAAATAGTAAAACCCCGAAGCCATAAACGTCGCTTTTCTTGGTGAATGTTCTTGTGGAAATGTATTCGGGATCGAGATAACCAAATGTTCCTCTGATGTTAGCAGCATGTTTGTCTACCATTTCTTCTCTAGATAGTCCAAAGTCAGCAACCTGAAGTAAAAGACAATCCACTATGAGGAACTTGAGGTGGTTTATCGAATGAGATTTCAAGGAGAAAGAAGAGATATATGTACCCGAGCTCTCATGGATTGATCCAACAAAATGTTAGAAGATTTGATATCTCTGTGGATTACAGGAGGAACAGCCTAAAAGAAAATTGAACGGAATCAGTGATATTGAAGTTGTGTTTCTTAAAAGATGCATTAAAATGGTGGATGGTTTTAGTAAGTAGAATACCCCATCATGAAGATACTCTAGACCGCGTGCTACGTCTAAAGCAATATATACTCTCAAATCCCAGCTCAGTGGTTCATGTTTTTCGCCTGTATAAATAAAAGCATTTTAGATCATTTATGTGAGACTAGGCTGAAATGTTCAATATATATCCTATAGCGAAAGGCGAATACTTCAACTGCATCGATATTCATATAGTGACAAGCAGAGTAGACGCAGGTAGTTGCTTACTGTACAGGTGAGAGGCTAAGCTTCCTTTGCTCATGTAGACATATATAAGCATGTGTTGGCCTTTCTCTGCACAATATCCAACCAAGTTCACTAGGTTACGATGATGCAGCCTTCCCAATAACATAACCTGAAAAATAAAATAGGCGAGTGAATGAGCTTAGCAATAAACTCAAGCAGACGATAAGCCTGGCTTATAGATGAAAACTTATGGATTGAGTAACAGAGATTTCAGAAAACCTAAGTCTGCCTAATGTTAGATTTTACTAATGCTTCATGTTTTCCAAACTTATTTGTGTTTTGGATATGATTATCATACAGAATCATCAGCTACAATCCATAGATATATCTTTACCTCTGTCTGAAACTCTTTTTCTCCCTGTTTAGAATCAGTAGCAAGAACTTTCACAGCCACAATCTCACCGGTGGACATTTGAGCTTTGTAGACAGGTCCAAATGCTCCTTGGCCAATCAAAGTTGTAAAATTACAAGTTGCTTTCTGCAAATCCCTGAATCAATAACCAAAGAACATATGTTAAAAACAGTATATAACCCCAAGAATGCAAGACATTATCAATCATATCCAACAAGATTCAGCGTAATAATCTGCTTATTCACAACATCAGATCCAACTATACACTCTAAAACATGATATAGATCCCAGCATTGCCCACCAAATGAAACATTCAGACTTAGAAATAATGAGCAAAGTACCATAACAAGGAAGTCTAGTCCTTATTAGTTAAGAGACACTAAACAAAAGCCTTATGAGGAAACTATGATCCAGAGAGTCCAAGAATCTTATTGCATTTTAAATTCCCGATCTTGTCAGAGGGAAGAGACAAACCTGTAAGAATATTCCAAAATGCCAGAAGCAGAGATAACATTACTCTTCTTACTAAACCCTTCAAGCCAAACAGACCTCCCATTCTTTGAAGATTTCACAGGTGAATCCGGACCAATCGTAGAATCCGACATTATATTACAAGAATCAGCTCCATTCTCTCTGATTGGAATGGTTGCACTTCTTCTTGACCCACTATTCACAATCTGAGACTTTTTTCTATGATACCTAAAGCAGAACAATGCTGAAATAGCTAACACAACACCAATCACCAAACCTAATGAGATCCCAACGATTAAACCAAATGATTCTCCTTCCATTGTCAATAATGTATTCAACAAGCCCTCCTCAAGCTCTTCTTGTAGACGTCTCTGCAAAAAAACCAAAAGACCAAATAATAATGGATCAGAGATTTTAAGTAATTGTTTAATAGCACAATGTCAGAGGAAGAGGAGAAGGACGACAACTAATATCTCAAATAAGAAAAATAGCTAAAGTTGACTATCAAACTCTTCAACAAAAGCTTGCGGAGAAAAATGGATTCAGCAAAAATCAAAATTCGTATCTTCCTTCAATCACATTACACAAAAACACAAACATAAAAATACCTCAAGAAGATCAAATTTACTGAGATTTTGCGAAATTGAACTTCGTAAATTGAAGTTTCTTAGCAAATGCTTAATACTAGCAACGAATTTTCTCGGGAAAATTTGTATAATCCAGGAAACAAAACGCTCTAGATTTGAAAAAAATGAATCTCGAGAATCGCGCAAACTTTTGAAACGCCGCTTGAATAAAAACCTTTCTTTATTCTATTTCTTTAAATTTCTTCGTTTTTAATTTTCCACCATTTCGTCTTCTTCAGCAACCAAAAAACTCAAAGAAGACTTTCTCAACAACAACAAAAATCTCCAGAAAAAAAAAAAAAAAAAAGATCACACCTACTACACATACGTCACACAAGAATCGAATAATACCTGTAGAAATGTGAAGAATTAAAGAAACGTGGTGCATTATTTACAGAGGTTGGTTTCACATAAGAAAGAAAAGTTTGAAGAGAAAGGGAGAGAAAATAATTTCCAGAGAGCTTTGCTTTGATTACAGAGAAAAGAATCCAAAGAGAGAGAGAATAGTGAGAAAGAGACTGAGAGAGAGGTTCTACTTCAAGCAAACTATCACCAAAAAAAAAAAAAAAAGGCAAACAAATTTAAGCTTGTGTGACCTTTTTTTTTTGTATGTTGTAATGTGTAAAAATAAAAATAAAGGTTATGGAAAAATTCAAAATATTTTACAAATTTAAGAAGGAACGTTTGCTTCAAACTTAAAAGAACGAAACGGAAAGCTTCTTTTTTGTTTTCTTTAATTATTTGTTTAATTCAAATGACGTTACTCTTATAATTGAATCCTCTGGATTTGTGTTTTTCGATAATCTCCAGACTCCATGTTTAAATTAAAGAAGATTTATGTTGTTTTGTATGAATAGTTATATCCCTTGATTACATATTTCTAATTTTTTATGTACTTTATATTACAACAATAGTCGACAGATTTGCACTTTAATATAGTTTTTTATTGGAGTATTGTAAATAATAGTTTGGTTTGGTTAAGTTAATTAGCTGGTTTAGTGATTTACGGTTTACTTGTATATAATGTAAACACCAATTGTACAGATCAAGTAATGAGAATAACAAATTTTCTCATCACTCTCTCTCTCAATCGCTAACATGGTATCAGAGCTTTCAAGCTCAGATTTGTTGTGATTTTGATCTGATTTCTCTTCTTCTAAGCTCGATTCTTCTTCTCCGTCGTTCATTTGAGGTTTCGATGGTAACGGTAGCTCGAGCAGCGAAGAAATTAACTCGTTCGAAGTCCTCGGCGAGCTCAAGCAAACGGAAAATGTCGCGATCTGTTGATTCCGATGATTCACCTCCGATTTCATCTCCGATCCTTCCTTCCGCCACTGTTTTTCCAACTCTAGGAGCTCCGCGAGGTGAACTGAAGCTAAATCAGGCAGATCCGAATGAGAATCCGTTCTATATGCATAACGCCGATCATCCGGGTTTGGTTCTAGTTTCTAATCGATTAGATGAAACAAACTATGATGATTGGAGTGTTGCTATGTTTACTGCACTAGATGCGAAGAATAAGTTGGGATTTATAGATGGATCCTTACCGAGACCTCTTGAATCGGATAAGAACTTTCGTCTGTGGTCTCGTTGTAACTCCATGGTTAAATCTTGGTTGTTGAACGCGGTTTCTCCTCAGATTTATCGCAGTATTTTGCGTATAAATGATGCTAGTGCTATATGGCATGATGTCTATGGTCGTTTCCATATGACAAATCTTCCACGCACATATAATCTAACTCAGGAGATCCAGGATTTACGCCAAGGTACCATGTCTCTGTCTGAGTATTTTACTCAATTGAAGATTCTTTGGGATCAGCTTGATAGTACAGAGGAGATAGATGAACCTTGTACTTGTGGTAAGGCAGCTCGTTTTCAACAGAAAGCAGAGAGAGCTAAGACTGTGAAATTTTTGGCTGGATTAAATGATTCTTATGCAGTTGTGAGGAGACAAATCATTGCTAAGAAGGCTCTTCCTAACTTGGTTGAAGTCTACAATATTCTAGATCAAGATGACAGTCAAAAGAGCTTCTCTAATGTTGTTACTCAGCCCGCTGCTTTCCAAATTTCAAGCTCAGAATCTCAAATGGTCGCTGATCACTCTGTGGATCCACAAATGGTTTGCTATGTGCAGAATGGACCTAACAAGGGGCGTCCTATCTGTTCTTTTTGCAACAAAGTTGGACACATTGCAGAGAGATGTTATAGGAAACATGGTTTTCCTCCTGGTTACAAAGGCAAGACTTCAGATAAGGCTCAGAAACCACCTATTGTTGCAGCACAAGTTACTGCACAGGTTTCTCCTCAGGTTTTGTCTTCTCCACAGCCTGTGTATTCTCCACAGCATGTATTTTCTCCACAGCCTATGTCACAGCAAGCACTTGATAATATGATTGGTAATCTCTCCAAAGATCAACTTCAGCACTTCATTGCACTTTTCAGTAGTAAGCTACAACCTTCCTCTACTGTCACTTCTACTGGTGCAGGTTCTTCTCAGTCTGCAGTTGACTACTCTGGTATCTCATTTTCCCAATCCACTTATTGTTTTGTTGGTATATTGGCTGTCTCTCAACACACCCTATCCAATGAAACATGGGTGATAGACTCTGGTGCTACTCATCATGTTTCTTATGATAGAAAGATGTTTACATCTCTGGACACTTCTATTGTAAGTTATGTGAATCTTCCTACAGGTCCCACAGTTAAAATCAGTGGAGTTGGGAACATTAGACTTAACTCAGATATTGAACTCCAGAATGTTCTGTTCATACCTGAGTTTCGTTTGAATCTTATCAGTATCAGTTCCTTGACATCTGCACTCGGTTCCAGAGTGATCTTTGATCCTTCTTGTTGTGAAATACAGGATCTTACCAGGGGGTCGACGATTGGAAACGGTAGACGGATTGGAAACCTCTATGTGCTTGATACTTCTTCTACATCAGTTTCGGTGAACGCAGTTGTGGATGTGAGTTTATGGCACAAGAGGCTGGGTCATCCATCTTATTCAAAACTGGATGTCATATCAGAAGTTTTGGGAACTAAAAAGCACAAGAATAAAGGCTCAGCATACTGTCATATATGTCATTTGGCTAAGCAAAAGAAGTTGTCCTTTCCCTCTTCAAACAATATGTGTAATTCAAGTTTTGAACTATTGCATATAGACCTTTGGGGACCATTTTCAGTGGAGACAGTTGATGGATACAAACATTTTCTGACAATTGTTGATGATCATTCTAGAGCAAACTGGGTTTATTTACTTAAAACAAAGTCAGAAGTTTTGACAGTATTCTCTGCTTTCATCAAACAAGTTGAGAACCAATATAATGTCAGAGTAAAAGGAGTAAGATCATATAATGCTCAAGAATTGAAGTTCACAGAATTTTACAAAGAGAAAGGCATTACTTCTTACCATTCTTGTCCAGAGACCCCTGAGCAAAATTCTGTTGTTGAGAGGAAGCACCAGCATATACTTAATGTTGCAAGAGCTTTAATGTTTCAGTCTCAGATTTCTCTACCTTATTGGGGAGATTGCATCTTGACTGCAGTATTTCTCATCAATAGAACTCCTACTCAGCTGCTTTCTGACAAGACTCCCTATGAAGTTCTCACTGGTAAGCAACCCGATTACAGTCAAATTAGAACCTTTGGTTGTCTCTGTTATGGCATGACATCACCACAGCAACGACATAAGTTCCAACCAAGATCTCGAGCTTGTGTCTTCTTGGGATATCCTGCAGGTTATAAGGGTTACAAATTGATGGATTTAGAGACTCACAAGGTGTTTATCTCTCGACATGTTGAGTTTTGTGAAGAGGTGTTTCCCATGGCAACAGAGAAACAGTCTGAGCTGCCTACAGAGAAGCTCACACTAATGGATTCTTTGCCTTCAGGTACCATCTTCTCATCTATTCCATCACAAATTTCTCCACCAACACAAATTTCTTCTCATCGAGCTAAGAAACTTCCTGCTCATTTAAAGGACTATCACTGTTACACCATAAATAGTGAAGTCTCTCATCCCATTTCTTCTTCTCTTTCATATTCTCAAATTTCACCATCTCATTTATCATACATAAATCACATTACTCAAATTCCAATCCCTCAATCTTATTCTGAGGCAAAGAATTCCAAGGAATGGTGTGAGGCTATTGACAAAGAGATTGGTGCAATGGAGGTGACTAATACTTGGGAAATAACCAGTTTGCCTCCAGGGAAGAAACCAGTGGGTTGTAAGTGGGTTTTTACATTGAAGTTTCATGTTGATGGCAGTTTGGAGAGATACAAAGCATGTTTGGTTGCAAAGGGATATACTCAGAAAGAAGGTTTGGATTATAATGAGACTTTCTCACCTGTTGCAAAGATGGCTACAGTGAAGTTACTTTTGAAAGTTTCTGCATCCAAGAAGTGGTTTCTTTCACAGCTTGATATCTCCAATGCTTTTCTCAATGGTGATTTAGAAGAAGATATCTACATGCGCTTACCAGAAGGTTATGTTGATAGTAAGGGGGACCTCTTGCCTCCAAATGCTGTTTGTAGACTCAAGAAATCCATTTATGGTCTAAAACAAGCATCTCGGCAATGGTTTTTGAAGTTTTCAGAGTGTTTACTTCAGATGGGTTTCACTAGAGGCCATGGAGATCATACATTGTTTGTCAGACACACTGGTTCTGATTTTCTTGTGGTTTTGGTCTATGTGGATGATATTGCTATTGCTAGTACTACAGAAGGTGCTGCAACACAATTAACTGCAGCGTTAAAACAGTGTTTCAAACTTAGGGAACTTGGTCCTCTCAAGTATTTCCTAGGTCTGGAAATTGCTAGAACTTCTGCCGGGATCTCCATTTGTCAACGAAAATATGCTCTGGAACTTCTTGCATCTACTGGTATGTTGGGATGTAAACCTTCCTCTATTCCCATGATTCCTAATTCCAAGCTTTCCAAGACTGATGGTGAGCTCTTAGAGGATCGTGAGCTGTACAGAAGACTTGTTGGAAAATTGATGTACTTGACAATTACTCGTCCTGACATCACATTTGCAGTCAATAAGCTCTGTCAATACTCTTCTGCGCCTCGCACCTCTCATCTCACGGCTGTTTACAGAGTTCTTCAGTATCTCAAAGGTACTGTTGGTCAAGGCCTCTTTTACTCAGCAGATTCTGATCTCACATTAAAGGGGTTTGCTGATGCTAATTGGGGTTCTTGTTTAGACAGTAGGAGATCTACTACTGGTTTCACCATGTTTGTTGGTTCTTCTCTCATTTCTTGGAGATCCAAGAAATAGCCTACTGTCTCACGCTCCTCTGCAGAAGCAGAATATAGAGCTTTGGCTTTGGCTTCTTGTGAAATGACTTGGCTTGTCACATTGCTGAATGACATGCATGTCTCTTCATCCTCTGTTCCAGTCCTCTTCTCTGATAGCACTGCTGCAATTTATATTGCCACCAATCCCGTATTCCATGAGAGAACGAAACACATTGCTATTGATTGCCATACGGTTAGAGAGAAGTTTGATAATGGTGATTTGAAGATGTTACATGTTCGAACAGAGGATCAAGTTGCTGACATTCTTACCAAGCCTTTATTCCCTCATCAATTCACTCATCTACAGTCCAAGATGAGTCTTCACAATATCTTTGAAGTCTCATCTTGAGGGGGACTATTGGAGTATTGTAAATAATAGTTTGGTTTGGTTAAGTTAATTAGCTGGTTTAGTGATTTACGGTTTACTTGTATATAATGTAAACACCAATTGTACAGATCAAGTAATGAGAATAACAAATTTTCTCATCACTCTCTCTCTCAATCGCTAACATTTTTAGAATTCATTTTCATCTAATTACAACTATGAAGTATGGACTATATATGGCTGTGAATTTTTTTACTTTCTGGCTGTGATTATTTTAGTGGTTGATAAATTTTGTCTTTAACGAGGTGTAATATGGTAATAAACTAAATCTTTATCTGCTAATCTTGACTATTGACTAACATAACAACATTAGGTTATTTTGAAACAAATGTAAAAAGGAAAAAAAGGGTAGTAGTTCAGATATCAGATAAAATACTTTGCGCAAAAATAGAAAGTGCATATAAAATAAAAAATTAAGTATATAAATAGAAATGTAAATTGTGTTTGTGTCGTGTGAGTGATGGGTCCCACGAATATGACTATATACTTTATGATTGGATGAATTAATCCTTGAGAAATGCCCTCCAATACCACTAAAAAAGTTTTCTTTCCAAAAATACCACTAATATCACATTATTGTTCATAGGTATGAAATTTTAAATCTTTGGTTTGGGTTGATTATTTTGCAATTTAGGGTTTAGTATTTATGGGGTAGGGTTGGGGTAGGGTTTAGTGTTTAGAATTTAGAATTTAAAATTTAAAAATAAAAAAAAAATTATATTTTTGTCCAAAAAACAAAAATGGTGGTATTTTAGAGAATTGGCCTTGATCCTTTGGGATCGTACATTCTTTAGTGGCCATTTTGGTTTTCCGCGACGAATTTTCCTGGGTTTTTATTCTCTGTATCGCCGTCTCTGTACTTTTGGTACACCCTCTCTTTGATCATTCATCCGTCATACTTAAAAAGCATGTCATCAATAATTCAGTTTCAATGTTATAGCTTACAGTTACAAACTTACAAAAATGACCAGAGAAACGTTTTTGAGAATGAGAATTTCATATGTGAAGTGAAATAGGAGAGAGTTAATTATTTTATAGAATTTTTTATAGATATTTTATTATCCATATATCTAAATTTGATCTTATCATTTGAGATTTTGGAGGTTAGTTAATAGGTGAGAAGATAAAATGTGTAACTATATAAGTCTATAACCAGTAGCAAGCAGTTACACATATCCACCTAACTTTACCTAAAGTCACATTCAAGATTATTAGTTGGAGCTAATTTTCATCCAAAAAAACTGAGGTCAATAAATATAAAAATTTTTTAAAAAAAGAAAAGAAGAAGAAATATACTGTTATATTCAGAAATGATAATGAAGTTAATTCGAGTTAATTTAACAAATCACTTGATGAAAGCAAAAAAAAAAAAAACAAACAAACAAACATATTTTTAATTTGTTAATGAGTAAATTAGTTCATTAAAAAAAAAATCATTGTGTAAAATCGGTTTTCAGTTATATTTCTCTTTGTAACTAATATTGAAACATATCAAATCAAAGGTTAAGAGATTAAAAAAAAAACTTTACAATTTCACTTCTTCGATTATACAGAGTGGCTTAAGCCAAACCTAGACAACGAAGAGAACACGTGAAGATCCTCCATGTTAATGCATTTGACCACTTTATCTTTATATATACACAACATGTGTGATAGAGATCATTTTTCTTTTCTTACAACTGTGATCATAGAGATCATATATGTATACACTAATCGGATATTGTTATTTTATTGAGATTGTAATGTTTCTTTGCGTAGATTATATGTTATTTTCACGTTGGCGGAGGAGAGAGTGGAGGCGCAACACAAGATACTATAATTTTCTCTTCTTGTTATTTTTAATTTTTTAATTTATATCTAGATCCAATACTCCTATTTTTAAAAAAGAGACGAGATCGGATTGAATTGAATATTTCCCCAATGACAATTTCGAAAATTATGTGAAAATGTGCTGTGACTCAGTTTAGTAGTTTACCATTTGGCATTTGCCACTAGCAAACAGGTTATAACTTTTGGAAATCTGTATTAAAACTATGAAAATTTCTAAAATCAGTACACAAGTCATTATATCATTAACGAGTTTTAAAGAGTTTAATTACATGGTGATGAAATATAGTAGATATTGGCAAAATGTGGATATATAGAAAAGAAAGAAAAGGTATAATCGGATGAGTGTTTTTTACAGCATAAGCATAACCTGTTAGTAAAATATGATTTTGGTGTTTTATAATTGTTGAAACTTTAAGCACTATTAAGAAGAAAAAAAATTCAAAACAAAACACTTAAATATGAAAGCTATAGCTGGACTGGGATTCTATAGTTTAAGAGAAGATGGAATTAAAGACAAATAATAAATATTAATATTTATTGAGCAAATAAAAGCAAGAAATTGCTAGTTCTAAAAAGATTTTCATAGTACTGTATCTTGGCAATGTATGAAGATAGAAAGGAAAAAGAAAAAAAAAAGTGTAAAACTTAAATTTGGGAGGAAAAGATGAATTTGATAAAATAAAAAAAAAATTAAAAAAGAGAATTTGATAACTTGAGAGCAAATATTCCCTAAGTTCAAAGTTTACTTGTTCCATGGTCGCATGATCATTAAGCAAGACATGTCCTCCCCACGTGCACGGTACAACCCATGTTCTCGTGTCTCCATGTATATAATGCATAGTCGTATACATACATATACATATACACACACAACTTTGGAGATTTATTGATTATGAAAGAAAAAGTAAGCCTACATGTGAGAATGTGACTAAAGATACAATAAAACGCGTTAGCGACTTCTTTAGTGGCATTAATACCATATTATTATTATTAGTGTTTACGAATTTGAGCTAATTAAGGTATTGACAAAAAAAAAAGCTAATTAAGGTACAAGTCTTATTGGAAAAAAAAAAGGAGGGTACAAGTCTTTTCTTTGATCAACATATGAATCATGACTAGATTGACGTCCAATCAGGGACTCAAAAAAATAATTCTAATGGGCTTAACGGGTGGTATTGGCCCATAATACAACCAAATAAGACATTTCATTCAAGAAACTTCATGGATATTTGGCCTAAGTTTGCCTGTATATAATTTAAAAAATCATGAAATAAAATTTGACAAAGAAACTTGATATTAAGGGCCAATGATAATAATATGAGTAAATAATGTACTAATTAAATGTTAATGGTATAAGTATAGTTTAACTTCTTCAAACTACTCATGTGCCAATGCATAAGGCATAAGCACAAATTGATCGACTAAAGGATTGTCAACAAAATTTTCTTTAACTTTCCTTTTTTTCTTATTATTCTATTCTATTTACATTCAATAATCGCTATAGCTGTTTGGTTTCGCCTTACAGAAAATAAAAAATGTAGTAGGCGTTTGATTCTATATTTCTATTTGGATGTATGTTCGGTCGATGCAGTATTCTGATAACTTAATAAATTGTTTAGATAGTCACATTGGTACTCTATGTGTTGCATAGCAATAAACTTTAAACAGATAAGCTACGTGTTGCATAGCTGAAACTTTTTTTTTTTGTTAAACTTTTCATGCATAAGTTTAGATAAAATATCGGTGACAGTAATATAAAGAAATATATACATTAATGCTACATCTTTCCATAATAATATTTATTAATACATCATAAACATAAGCTTTACAAGAAACTTTAAACTCAAAACATGAACGGAGTCGGCGAAAATGCCGGAATTACTGGTTCGAAAGCATGTCTCCTGCAAAACCCAGAAAACAAAAAATGAAAACGTCAAAACATATACTTTCATTGTTATACAGTATATAATAATTCAATACATGTTCTTCTGCCAATTTATAAACATAAAATTTTTATTATATTGTTTTGGCTACCTTGCCATTTACGACAACTTCTGTTTACTTGAATAAACAATAAACATAGTGATGTAGACATCCCAACTATATCGAATCTTTATCCACAAAATAGCATCCTAGTTAACTACCATCAATTATCTTCTATTTTATCTTTCATAATTTCCATACTTATCTTTATAAACGATGTTAGAATTTTATTAATAGCAACTAGATACTCAACAGATTACTAAGTTTAGTACTTTTCTTTTATCACCATGACTAAACATAATATCTTGAATCTTGATTAACTATCATGCAAAAAATTTGCTAAATATTAACACAAAATTCCCAAAATAACAAAATAAAAGTTACGAGAAGTTATGTGTTTACCCGAAATCGTCACTACGGAAACGAACATGACCACCGCCGGAACGAGACGCGTCGCTGCCTTCGCTTTTCCGACGTACTTTTCTCTCTTCTTCCGATTTCTCCGTTATAGCCGGTTTGTGCTCGGAGATCACGCTAAGCGACGGTCTCCACTCAGCCACCTGTCCCGGTTGACCAGCTACTCTAACGCGTTTCCGCCGCCTCCGCTGTTTCATTAGCGTCTGCGTTTCGCCTGAAACCGAATCATCAGCGGTTTGTTGGAACTGCTGTGAACAAAAACAAGGCACGACGAGCTCCAACAAGAATTTCATATCCTACACCACACCACACTTGATCCTTTCTCTTCCCTTTTATTGGATTTTTTTTTGTTCAGTTTAATCCTTAGAACTTAGAAGGTTAAATATGAAAATGTTTTTTTTTTAAAAAAAGGCTAATATTTGAGGATATTTATAGATCGCTCCACAGGTGAAGAAATTGGAGTGGTGATTCTCTTTTGTGGAACAGGAGGCACAATTTATAGAAGGAAGTTGAGAATCTTGACGTTATGACTCACTTGATTACGTGGACATGATTTGTTACATTATTACGAAACTGCCCTTTTCAATTCTTATCTTAAACCGGAGTTGGTTTACGTAGAAATTTAGAAATGAGTTAAAAGGCTAATTATTGACAGATTGGCGATTTTAATAGTTTCTAAATGCAGCTTAAAATTTAAATTTTTTGATTGGTTCTATATAAGTTTTATGATAAAACGATTCATTTTTCTAGCAACAAAAAAAAGTGTAAAAATTATAACGATAAAATAGGGATAGCTATGACGGTACGTTAAAAGATAAAGATTTAATGATAAGTTCGGTTAGTGAGAAAGGAGAACATAGTAAGATTAAAGTTGAAAACAAATAATTCACATTTTTTAATCAAATTGTAGCTTTAAATGAAAATTAATCAATTACAATTTAACAACCATATAAAAATCATCTTTTTTTGTTCAAACCCATATAAGAATCATCATAATATGTTTTTATCGGTTTTTCTACTGCCCGATATGATGCCGGTATAACCGGTTTTGTAGTCTGTACCAACAACTTTCGATCATCTCGTTTTACCACAACATCACCAATCAGAAACATTTGTTCTCAATCGTTTTAGTTGGTAGAGTCGTCTACATAATTTATTTAGCTTGTCACCTCTGAAGTCTAGTTCATGTTGGGTACAATATCTCATAAAGCATAAATTCGATTTAATTGGTATTTACAGATAAAAACAAAAATATATATTGTTGACAAAAAAAAAAAAACAAAAATATATATTGAAACCTGAAATCATGGAAACATTTTAGCGCTATTTTTTTGTGAAGTAGAATCATATATTGTCGACGTGAATTACTTTTGTTTCCGTAATTGGAACTTGTATTCTTAGTATACACAAATGCATTTTGTTTTTTATTGAAAATCATTTTGCACCACCGTATTCAAGTACGTAATAGTATATGATAATATGATGTTACTGATATCTGCATGTGCTTATTATACGTGGCAATGAGAAAACCCTATGATAAATTTATATGATAAGAACATAAATGTAAACTTCTGTAGATTGAACCAAAAAAAAAAAAAAAAAAACTCATGTAGATAAGAACTATATTAAAGAGATCAGTTCAGACTCATATTCTCCTAACGATATAGAAAACGAAAGGGTCCAACTTAATATTATGTCTTACTAATTCATGAAACGAAAATAGCTTCATTCTAAACCATAATTTAACCACAGAGAACGACTCATCTAAAATGATGTCACATTTGAAAGGCATAACACATGCGGCGCAACAAAAACGACGATGACTCATCTTGTTAGAATTTGTTTTTACTCAATTCAAATAGTAATATAATATCGATGCTCTCCTTTTCTCGTTATTTTGCCCGCTATATAGTTTATATAAATAATGGAGTTAATCAGTTAGTTATGTTGCTACTTGCTAGGTGTCATGGGCCAATGTAATCATAAGATATATTGATCGAATATTAATTTGAATCTACAATCCTAACCCACACGATCGAATAGAAGGATAGGTGATACCGAGATACGTGACTTTATCGAAACTTCTCAGGATAACAATCTGTGGTCAGGATCACATCTCGGCTTAATTTAACGAGAAGCAGAAAGAAATTAAATATCATCGTCGATCGACAATCGTTATTCGATTTGAAACAATCGTGTTTAATTAGTTTATGCAGTTAAATTTGACTTGTGCACACTCCTCAAACTTGGAAACAAAGAAACATTTGTACACGTTGCGGTCGACATATCTAATTACAACTAACTTTTTTCATTGCGTGTAAGGGACTAGATCACAACCAAAACAACAAAACATATCACTATTACCATTATAAGCCTAGTACATTCCAAAAATGGATATCGTTTGATTTTTGGAGTAATATGATGAGTTGTAAAATAGAATTGGTTGCATGAGAAAGAGGGAATTGTCTCACCAAACGTTATTGGACAGCGAAGGAATGTTATAGTATGAACGGTATCTCTTTGCATATTTGTTTCCCTTTTTGTCTCTATGACATTTATTGCATTGATTCATGTACGCCATTAGTATTTTGATATTTGTTTTGTTTTTGTTCGGTCCACATGTTATACGACAATGTTCGTGTAGATTCTAGACATCTCCACGTGAAATAGTGAGAACTCAATGTTGTTTACTTGTGGCCCAATGACTTATTCCCATTTGTTATAATCATCACTTTTAATGCATCTAAACAAAAATTGTGAGTTAGTAATTTGCTAATCGCTACGGACCCATTGGTTTTATGAAAATGATCAATCAGATTGGGGTCTAAATTTTTTTGGTTCACAAAATAAAGTAGTTCTTGAAACTAAAACTAAATTAAAACCAAACATACTTTGTTTCGTTGGAGATCTTTTAGACTTAACCATGTAAGCTCAATCCACATCTCTTCCTCTTAAAGAGATTTCAAAGACCTAACCATGTAAGCTCAATCCACATCTCTTCCTCTTAAAGAGATACACTCAACAATTTGTCTTGTAAATGACAGTTTCTGGTTATTACTCAAAAATATAATTTCAAGTTTTTGATCTTCTCAAGGTAATAACAAGACACGAAGCACAACAGTTCGATTCACCGAAGAGAATAGAATGAAGTGTAAATACTAATATAAAGATTCATAAGAATCGAACAAAGTTGTTTCTCTAGCGGTTACCATAATATGGAGGACGAGACATGTTGTTCTGAGGTTGATATGACTGCGATTGCTCTCTTGGTCTTGCATACTCTGCGAATATGACCCAACCGTCAAGAAACTGCAGAGAAGCACATAGAAGAGATTAGCCATTTGGTATTTGTCAGTGAAATTTTGATTTGGTAACTGAGAAATGGGTATTAGAATGAATAGTACCTTCCCATCCATTCCAGCTATGCCTTTTGCAGAATCTTCTAAAGTTGCATATCTAACAAATCCAAACCCTTTCGAATATCCTGATACTCTGTCTGTGACAACCTTAGCTGTAAAACCAATTAGAGAGAAAGGAATAGCTACGGTTAGTTTTCTTCAAGATTAGTTTGATCTGCATAAAGTGTTATAACAATGAACGCACCATCAGCAACTTCTCCAAACTGAGCAAAAGCAGTCCTCAGTCCTTCAGAAGTGGTGCGCTTACTAAGCCCTGCAATATCAGTGGCACAAAGATAATCCTTTAGATTCTAAAAGTTCCAGCTTCATAAATAAAGATAACATGACAAAAAGACATTTCAAACTGAGACACAACATCAAAACAGAACATGATTAAACGGCGAACATGGGTCTATTCACTCTACTAAACTATCAGATATTCAATGGCCATGTTATCAAAGTGGGAAACAGAGGCTATGAAGGAACAACGCAAACCACATAATCAAAAGTGTTTGCATCAAAACCCATATATACTGCATCTCAAAGAGAATATTAACATCTGATTTTCAAAGACATTCTCTTTTAGGCTATGCAATGTTAAGCTGCATCTCAAAACTAATTAACACTAGGAAGAAATTTACAAATACAGTAGCCTTCAAAAAGCTAGACATCCGGTACATATAGCATCACGCAGACATTCCGATCAATTGTTAACGGGAAAAACCGAATTCTTTAAGTGATTAGATGTAAGACCAATTGATTAGCTCAAAAAGGAACTGCAAAGAAGCTCACTTTCACTCTTACAATTCATTCCTAAGTGAAGCAATCGAAAATACACATTTTTCACGAAATGAGGACCAAAATTGAATAATTTTAGAAACCACACAAACCTATCTCTCATTGCAAATACTTGATCAAACTCTTAAACACATATAAATCAAGTACAGGTTCAATCTAAGACCCTTATAGTCTAAATCTCAATTCAAAAGGAAGGATCTTTTAAAAGCATCAAACATAAACCCACATAGATTCGACAACCGATAAACCCCAAAACCCCAGAAATGAATTGAGAGATAGAAAAAGGTGTATTACCGGAGACGAAGAGATTGGTGCTAGGTTCAGCCTGAGGACGAGCAGGTGTTTCGTTTTGAGCTTGTGGAGACAAAAAAGAGAACTTTGAAGCATTTGAACAGAACAACCGTCTCAAACCAACCGGAGCTGAAGCCACTTCCGTCACCGCTCTAGTTATCGCTGGAAGTCTCATAGCCATCGCCATAGATTCAATTGATTTAACGAATCTTCTTCGGATTTAAGGAAAAGGTTTTAACTTGAAAAGCTAAAACCCTAAACAAAAGCAGAGAACAATCGAGAAGGGTTTTTGCGAAAATGAGTAATGGAGTTGGAGATGATGACCTAAAAAAATGGCAAAAGTTCAAATGACGGATATACCCCTGTATTTACTTCATTGTAATGTATTCACATCTTGTTTCATAGAGTGATTAAAGATGAAAAAAATGGTTACGATGTAAATTAGTATGTACTAAATAGTCTAAATTTGATAACCTACTTAGTAATTACTAGCAAGTACATATGTCTTCTTATTGTAACAACTTCGTAAGAGTACATATTAATGAAGAGTAATCAAGGAGGGAACTGTACCCACAAAACAGAGAATACAATCATTTTGACACATTTCATGAACGATTAAAGAAAGAACAGAGCAACATCAAGCCAAAGAATGATTCAAGAAACTGTAGAAATTTATTATACCAAAGAAGAGTATTGGTACGACCAAGCTTGTAGTCAAGATAACCACCACCTCCAAGTCTCTTTTTTTAATGAATTAACAAGCTCTTCGTGGCCTACACACAAAACTTATAATGTTTAAATAGATAAAACTGTTTGTTAAAGTCACCACTATTACAAAAAAAGAGTTATAATGAAAAATATGAATAAAACATTGCAAAAAGACACAACTGTAAATAAATAAATACAACTCTCTAAAATAATAGTATGATCTTAAAATGATGACATTTATGTGGATTGTTATTAGTATATAAATTTATTAAGAAACTCATCTTAAAATAAAGTATATAAGTTATTATTCAATCTAAGAATTTAAGTTGTTTATCTTCCAGTTGGGACTACAAAAATAATAAAACCATTGACAAAAAAAAAAGTAAAAAATTAGGTGAATCAAGGTCAGTAGTAGATTTCAAAGGTGTAAGTGACGAGAATGTAAATATTTAATATATGAGAGAAAGGAAAAGTGATGCAGAAGTTTAAATTGTCTTTGTTCAGAAGCAAGAACAAAAAAACTCAAAACAACAATGGTAGGCAATTCCTTTCTGAGTTTACAATACAAATTAAAGCCAGTCGTGACAAGAGATAAAGATTTTAAAAATAGTATCTCCCAGATCAAATAAGGATACATTGTATAAATTATAGAAGACTGATAATTTGTGAACAATCTCACTAGCCACTGGATTATCAGACACTCCCCATTAACTAAATGTCAAAGTTCATCAGATTTTATAATGGATAGGCCAATCCCAAATTCTTAGACCTGTAAACATTAAAACTCCAATGAACTTGTCATGTATCCAGTGGCTAGTGAAATTGTTCACAAATTATCAGTAAGTTAATACTTTGTAGAATAAATCTCAATCTGTTTCAGTAAGTTAATCTCAAACTAAACCCTAATTACTTATAATTCGCCTAAACATCAAACAAAGACAACGAAAACAATCGAAACCCATATAAACCCTGTGTCGACATATAATCGATAATAGCTAAATCACTACGAACCCCTAAAATCGCAGAACTGAAGAGAAGACATACCTTCTTTCGCTCGATTGGAACCGGCGGAACAACTTTAGATGATACAAATGAAGAGAAGGAGTGACGAAATCGACGACAGAAGTGAAATCGCCGGCAAATAGATGGGTTTCGTCGGAGAAGAGACAAAGGAGGCGAGAGTCGCCGTCGAGAGAGAAGAGAGAAGGTGAAAAGATAAAATCGCAAAAATGAAATCGCGTTAACCTACCAAAAAAAAAATTCTCCAACCAATCCCGCGACGCCACGTGGCAAAGACAACGCCCAAAAAACGTCCCCAAATAAAGAACGTCGCTTTGAGATTGTTATTTTTTTTATTTAACAAACTTTAATCTTAGAGTAGAATTTTTTAAAGTTTTTGGCACAAGTGTACAGTAAAAAGTACAGTGAACAAATGTCAACACCAACGAAGAGCCTTCAAAAGACGAGAGATTTTGTTTTGCACTCTTCCTCTTTCTTCTTCAACTTTACAAATTAAAAAAAACACCATTTTCTTGCCTCCAAATCTTTCATTCACCAGAAAAGCTCTTCCCTTTATATCTCTCTCTCTCTCTCTCACTTTCATTCATGCGACCCAAAAATGGAATCTTTCATGAGGATCGTGTTGTCTCTGTTCCTCGTCGTCTACTTGGCGTCTCTTGATCATGTTTCGTCAGAATCTATCAGCAGAGCAGATTTTCCAGATGGGTTTGTGTTCGGGACAGCTTCTTCAGCTTACCAGGTGACATTCTTCTTCTTCTTCTCCAAACTGATCCAAGAAAGAAAAGATTTCAAATGATTTTTGAGAATCGCAACATTTTCTTGCAAGAAATCAGTTTGAAGGAGCTGTGAACGAAGGAAACAAAGGAGAAAGCATATGGGACACTTTCACGAAGAAACCAGGTATCAAACAAAGAAATCCAGAAAACTTCATAAAGAACCCAGAAAAAGTCAAGATTTTCAGTTACTTCAATGCTATTTGTTCTTAAATCGACAGGAAAGATATTGGATTTCAGCAATGCGGATACTACAGTCGATCAATATCATAGATATCATGTAAGTTTTAACCTAAAAAGCTGACATTGGTTGACTTAAGCTTTAAGATAAACGTAGGGTTGCTTCTTGACAGAGCAACCTCATCCAAACAAATCTAAGATAAGACGCAACAGGACATTAATGAGAGAATCTAAGAAGCAAGGACCTTTCTTTCTTTTTTTTTTGCTTTTTACAGAGTGACATAGACCTGATGAAAGATCTGAGAATGGATGCTTACAGATTCTCTATATCTTGGTCAAGAATATTCCCTAGTAAGTCTATTTCATTCAGCTGTGATCAGAGTAATGTTGTGCATTTCGACGGGATTGTTAATCTCGAGTTTTAACAGATGGAACAGGGGAAGTAAACCCGGATGGAGTTAAGTACTATAACAGCCTAATAGATGCTCTTTTAACCAAAGGGATTAAACCTTATGTGACATTGTATCACTGGGATCTCCCACAAGCTTTAGAAGACAGATATGATGGATGGCTAAGCAAAGAAGTCGTGTGAGTATATGATCTTTTAATAATAATGTGAAAGCTTGATATCTTGAGATGATTATGAAGACAAAAAGCTTTAAAAATGGTGCAGGGATGATTTCGAGCATTATGCATTCACCTGTTTCAAGGCATTTGGGGATAGAGTGAAGTACTGGGTCACTTTCAATGAGCCACGCGGGGTATCGATCCAAGGCTATGACACAGGGATACAGGCTCCAGGGAGGTGCTCACTTCTGGGACATTGGTTTTGTAAGAAGGGCAAGTCATCGGTCGAACCGTACGTTGTAGCTCATAACATTCTCTTGTCTCATGCTGCTGCTTATCACACCTACCAGAGAAACTTCCAGGTAAGAAAACAGGACAGAACATGATCATCTTATGACTCTTAGTGCTGAATATAATGTGAGAATTTCAATATGCAAGGAGAAACAACGTGGTCAAATCGGGATTGCGTTAGATGCAAAATGGTATGAGCCAATGTCTGATTGCGATGAAGACAAAGATGCAGCTCGTAGAGCAATGGATTTTGGGATTGGATGGTAAATATAAGATCCTTTTATCTGAATATTTGCATAAAAAGTCTAAAAGAGCAAAGTGACAGAGTGAGGTTTGAAATAGGTTTATGGATCCTATAATCACTGGAGACTATCCAACTTCAATGAAGAATCTAGTGGAAGAGAGACTACCGAAGATTACACCAGAGATGTCTAAAACCCTAAAAGGGGCATTTGATTACATAGGAATCAACCACTACACCACATTATACGCAAGGAACGACAGAACTGGAATAAGGAAACTGATTCTACAAGATGCTTCTTCTGATGCAGCCGTTATTACAAGCTGTAAGAAACATCAGTTCCCATATCATTCTCATTACTGCTACAAAAAAAAAGAACTAAGCTAATGTTTCTACTCTCTGTTTGCTCCTAATTGTTGTAGCGTTTCGTGGAGGAGTACCTATAGGAGAAAGAGTATGTATTTCTCTGACAAAAACCAAAAGATGTTCACTAATCCTTACTGGCTCTACAAAGAGACTAAACAATTATCTGAATGAGAAACTTACTTGAATCAGGCAGGGTCAAGCTGGCTACACATTGTCCCATGGGGAATCAGGAAACTAGCAGTGTATCTTAAAGACAGCTACGGAAACCCACCTGTATTCATCACAGAAAACGGTAAGTATCTCAAACCCCAAAATGTGATTTCTCACAATCAATCAATCAAAAAATCAAATTTTTAACATGGAGATATCACAGGCATGGATGAGAAAAACAACCCATTTATAGACATGGAGAAAGCATTACAAGATGACAAGAGGATTAGCTTCCACAGAGATTACCTCTCCAACTTATCAGCTGCCATAAGGTAAAAAGAAAGTTTTGCATTGCAGAGATTCTTTTTCACAGAGTTAAAAATGAAGTGTGGATTTTTGCAGGAGTGATGAATGTGATGTAAGAGGATATTTTGTGTGGTCATTGCTAGACAATTGGGAATGGAACTCAGGATACACAGTCCGGTTTGGGATCTACTATGTTGACTATAAGAACAATCTCACAAGGATCCCTAAAGCCTCTGCTCGATGGTTTCAAAGCTTACTTAGCTCTTCTTCATCATCAGATTCAAGCAAGCTTCTGCAGCTAGTATCACACAAGACTAGAAATTTTCAAGAGAAATGAGGAGATCAAAGACACAAATAGAGTAGAAAATTTACATATTCATACAATAGCTCAAACAGATTCAAGCAGAAATAGAGTTGAATCAAATGTAATTGATAAAAAACCTTTTCAAGAGAAATTTAAAGCATAGTTAAAGGATTTGTCTACAACAATGGCACTCAGGAGGAGGAAATCGCCGGAAATCTGTATCTGAGAAGGAGTATGTGATAAAGCCGGAGTCATAGTTTTGAATGCCGGCGAATCTCATATCTCTACTGAATTTAGGATTGAGAGATTCAAAGTTTCAGAAAAACCCCTAAACGTTTTATAAATCGCATTAAAGCCCCTCAATTTTGGTCTGAGGAAACAAAATACCCAAGTTGTCATTGCTTCAGCAAAATTGGACACATAGTTTAGTCAATTTTCAAATGCAAGGCAAAATGCAGTTTCTTAAATAGTCTTTCAACATAAATATTTTTTTTTTTTTTTTAACACCAAATTCATTCATTGATTTCAAGAGTTGATAAATATTTATTTATTTAAAAACAATAACATACAAATATTATGAAGTTCTCAAAATGAAAAATAAAAGAGTGTCAAAAATCTCTCTTTAATAAACATTCTATCTCTTCAATTTGAGAATCTCTCAATAATTTATTATTATGTATTTGTTTATAATTTTTTAAAAAAACTTTCATTGTGGATGTTCTAAATGCGAACTTGAACTGTTAGTTACTTCATTTTTGTGCTTGGTTTCCAAATACATTAGAAATATTACTTAACCATAAAAGGAAAAACGGTCATGGGTAAAGTCAATTTAAAAAAAAAATCAAGTTTTCATGATCATCTTTGATCTCCATAAAATTGATTTGCTGATTAATTCTCTATTTTAGTTAAGCATGACGATTTTATTGAGACTAACTTTCACTTTTTAATGACTTGCAATACACAACAAACATGATTAGTCATATTTGAAAATGTAGTAGTCGTTGAATAAAGCGGGTGAAAGACTATATTATTGTTTAACTTAAAAAGATAATTTGGATTTGGGGTTTAATTCTCTCAATATTAAGGCTTGTTCTTTTAGTTTGCGTTCGTACAAGAGTTGCACATGGTTTCACATTTTCCCATTGGTTGGAGAGAGTTAAGAGTTAAGACCATTTGCAATGGTAATCTTTCGTAAAATATCTTTAAAAACTATAAACAAATAAATAATGATAAATTATTGAGAGAAATTTTCAAAACATGATGAGTGTGACTTCGGCTCTTGCCGGTTCCGCTGTCAAGAAAAAGAAGGATGCTGAAGAAAAACAAAAGGCAAAACACCTCAAGAAGAAGGAAGATAAAGCACACATTGCAAAGGTTGAAGAGCTTTTGAAAGAGAATAAGGTAAAGAGTCCAAAGAAGACCAAAGCTTACAACCGTGCAAAGAAGGAAGCGGCGGCGGCCAAGGAAGCAGCGCCAGCGGCGGCCAAGGAAGCGGCGGCCAAGGAAGCGGCGGCGACGGCGGCCAAGGAAGCGGCGGCGACGGCGGCCAAGGAAGCGGCGGCGACGGCGGCCAAGGAAGCGGCGGCGACGGACGTTGTGAAGGTGGAGTCCGGTGAAAGAGAAGCAATGTCCCGTGAAGGAGAAGCAACGTCCGGTGAAGGTGAAGCAACCTCCGGTAAAGGTGAAGCAACCTCCGACATCTATAAATGTTTGTCTCATTTTTTCTTTAAGGTTTTTTCTTAAAAGGATGTTATAATTAAGTTGTTGGACTTATGTTTTGATTCCAAAACTTTGAAGTTTGATTTTGGGTATGTACGGTCATGATGAGAACGTTTGTTTTGATTTTGAAACCTTGGAAGTATGTTATCAGTGTTATCTTTGTTTTATCTTCTTTAAGTGTTCCTTTATGATGTCTCTTTTAAGATTGATTAAGTGAAATCTTCAGACATGAGAACGCATGTTTTGCTTTGGAAACTTTGAAGTAATTTGATTATGGGTGTTATGGTCCTAAAACAAAAAAAAAGTAGTTGTCTCGTTAATTTGGCCATTTTTGTTTTAATCCTTACTTTAAATTGCTATACCAGCTTTAGCAAATGATACCTTAATATTGTTCCATTTTAATTTTAAGTCTGCGTTTTTTTCCATTAATAATCCTTTTTCCCCTTTTTTTCAACCATTTTTCTAACAAATAATGAACATGAACAATCTTATATAGCTAGATTAATACGAAAATCAACATCAGCAGCGCAACTCGGTCTGTGTTTCTCATGAAAATAACATTACCACCCATTAAATGTCAGAGAATAAAAAACAAAAAAACAAACTGATCGTTAAAAGTACGTATACGATCCTGTTCGTTTACTTGTTGTTGGCGACAGCGACCAGCGACAACGTGTAATCGCTATGTTATTCGTTTTACAGGTGCAGCGACTGATCACTGGAAACCGCTAAAAAATTTAGCGACTGAAAATCTTGATCGTTGGTCGCTGGCGATTGGTCGTTATACCCAGCAACTGTCAAACGAACAGTCGCTGATCGGTGTCGCCAGCGACTGCCAAACGAACAGGGCCCTACATGCATGCATGGCAAATAAGTAATTATCAGAATTTTTGTTTTGTTCAAAAAGAGTACCTACGGAAGTTGGAACTAGAGTTGTTGTTTTTCCTAGAAAGGCTTTTAGAGTGTATAGTACTATAATTTGGTAATAAGAGATAATATCTGTTAGAACTTATAACATACGGTATTACGTCTCATTTTTTAAAAAAAGTTCTTAAATGGGATTAATAATTTCTGCTCTGCAATATAGTTTTATTTATTGTTTGTTAGCTTTACCATAATTGATATTAAGAAAATACAAAAAAAAAAAAATTCCTTTTTAAATACAAAAACAGGTTACATAATTCTGTTTTTTTTTTTTTTTTGATAAATAGGTTACATAATTCTTTTGGGCACGTTATACCATTAATTAATACACGGCAAGCATGATATGATTAATTAGTCCAAGTTGCAATACACGGCAATACTCGTTCTTATGAAGAAGATCTTCAAAATGTGAATAGAGTGTGGATTACAATTCAAAAGAGATATTCCTTTCTAACAGTATAAAACAAATGTCAACTTGCTAGTTCTAATTGATATGTGAGAATCTACTTCATTTAGTTCGTTAACATCTTGAATTCTCAAGACTTTGCACTTTAATTCATTGTTTTGCTCTTCTATGGACAAATATTATTCGTATTTGGGACTTATCTAGCAAGACATGTTTGTAAGTCTTCTCACATAGTATGACTAGGGTGAGTGAATATACCCTCTTATTCCCCATCAATGGCCATGAGTTACTTTTGTTCACAGTGAAACTAGGCATACATTTGTAAGAAGAATACTAAAGTAACTTTAGGTGTGGAACGATTGGTATGATGAATCTCAAGCCACTTCCACGTGTAGATAAATATTTGAAACAGAAGCGAAAATCTTATGTTGGTTATGTAACATAAGATTTTTTTCTCATCTAGTTTTCTGTTTCCTGGACACAGTGACTTGCATCCAGTTTAATCCCAAGACTTGACTCCCAACCATTTGTTTTGCTATATGAGGCTAGGAGCTAGAAGGGAAAATACAACATATCTGCACTGTTGATCTTTTGATCGAGAGCCAGAGAGGCAATGAAAAGCTTTGGTTCTATCTGAACAAGTTTTCAAATGCAGACATTAAAATCAACTTACAAATCTTGAAGTTTAAATGCTCCAACAACATTCTTATGTACTAATAAGACAATGAGGCGAGCACCTGTTTGAATATTGTTGAGAGAAAGAAACAGAGCAAGAGACCATTGTCTCTTCTCCAAGAGAAGACAAGAACAAAACTGAAACTTTTTATATATTACTGAAACTTGTTAATTACATCAAGACAAAACTGGTTTATATTGAAAACAAATAGACACAACACAATGACTTGTGTCTCTTCATACTTAGTGACTCGCGAGTGAAACAACACATTCCGAAACATGGCAACTTATGAAACGTTGCAACTTTGAAAACTCAATTATCGACCAACAGGCAACAGCACCAACTTTCTTAAAGGGATGATTTTAAGCGTTGTGCATCCACCTGTTTCAAAGCATTTGGAGATAGAGTGAAGCGTATCCGTTTCAATGAGCCACGCGGGTTATTGACCAAAGGCTATCCACATTTTTCGGATTTAAGAAGACGAAGTCATCGGTCGAACTGTATATTGTAGCTAATAACATTCTCTCGTCTCATGTTGCTGCTTAACTCACCTACCAGAGAAACTTCAAGGTAAGAAAACAGAACAGAGCATGATCATCTTATGACTCATTGTCCAAAACAAAATTGAGAAAGCATAGTTGAAGCTTTGAATGCCAAAATTTAAACAAACGATTCATGTTATATGCGTCCTGTTAAATATCTGGCTGTTGAAAAACGACCCAATCGATATGATGATGGCAAGCGCCACCGCATCTTCCACAATCCCCCAACTCTAGAACCCTTAAGAGTAGATTTAAGAGGCCACTGTAGCAAGCAGGGACAAGAATACCAAAACCGATGTGATCATTGCAATACATGTCGCTTGAGGCTTGAGAGAAATTAGAAATTGCAATACATGTATAAACAAGTGATCCGCCCGACGGATCTAATATGCTAAGGAGTTTCGTATTTGTGCTCTCACTAATCTGTTTTTGCATAATAATTTTGTAGACAGAATACATGATAAAACATTCAAAGGATCTTTTTATTTATAATATGAAAAGATCATAAGACAGTTCCAAATCATTCAAAACAGAAAAAGAACAGTTTAAACGATAACAAAGCAAAGGAAACAGACCACAGTACATAGTTGTTTTTCCGCTATATCGGCGAATTCAGGTATACCAGAGATCTTAAGCACGTTTTAAAACTACCATGAAGATGACGACCACAGCTAATCCAAACAAAGAACGAGGATCATTGAAAAACGTCTGTTTCTTGTCTTTACCATCCTCTGTAACTGATCCTAACCCAAACAAGCCTCCAAAGTAGGAGGAGACGTTTTCCATCAATCGAACCACTTTCAGCTTCACATCTTGCAGAACCTCTAAGAGTTCCATTGGCTTTGCTTCGACGACTTCACACTCAGTGGTGCTTGAACGTTCAGATTGGTCGTCGTTGTCATATTCAACCTGAGAGGAAGCAGCTGAAAATGGAGAAAGGTTCTATTAAGTTACTTTATCATAACTACATATCAAACACCAAAGGAGTTTACTAGCTCTTTACCGGAACCGTTGGTCTGGAGAAATTTCATGAGATCCTTATTTTCCATTACAGCATCCCACACCTTTGGGTCAGCCGCAATGGAAGCAACGACAGTCTGTTAAAAAAAAAAAAACAATTAGTCTTCTCTCAAACTTTTTTACACTACACAAATCAACAACACATATGAAAGAAAGAGTATAGCACCCGCGAAGCTTAACCGAGGAAAGAGCGAAGAAGATCGATATACCTGCGCGGCGGTGTTTTCACTCAGAAAAGCAAATGCCTGAAGAGCAACTTGTGGAACAGCTGATTCAATAGCTCTGTTCTCAGAAGAATGTAAACCTGAGAGCATTTTGGAAACTGCACCACTTTCATTTGATGATCCTTCTATCTTTGAAGATGACTTATACACCCTAACAAATGTTTTATACAACATTTCACAAACATCATTAGCACAAAAATAGAATTAAATGTTTCAAAAATGAAATACCTTTTCTCAACAATACACTCAATCTCTGATAAATTCTAATCTAATAACTTATAGATTTAACCTAACCCTAAGATTTGAGATCAGAAGCAGAATTTTATACACAATTCGAAATTGAGACGATTTTAGGATTAATCTTACATATCAATTGCTTCTTTGAGATCTTCAGTAGCTTCCTTAGCCTCCTCGAGACTAGGAGGTTTGCTGAAAACAACTCTCGGAATTGGCTCTTCTTCAGCAAATTCCCAATCGTCCCAAACAGGTCTCTGCATGATCATCACATCTTCTTCGACGGGAGGATGAACCGCAGATGAAATCGAAGCCGAAACCGGTTTAGACGAAGCGGCGGCGGCTGCGGTTTTGACTTTAAACTGCTCAGTCGCCGGAGGGAATCCGAATCCTCCCCTGAATCCTCCTTTCGAAACTCCGATTCCAGCAACCTTGGCTGCCGTCGCGATCGCTCTTCCTCCTCCCATGGTCAGATCGAAGCTTGAATTGGCAGAAGATTTGATCGCGATTACGCGAATATATTCACCGATCCAGAGATTTTGGAAACTGTATCGTCGCGATTTCGATGAAGATTGTTTGATTTGATTTGATTTGATTTTTAAAGAAGGAATAATAATGCCTTATCCACGAAGGTAAAATGACGTCAACAATAAATGGCCGACATTAAATATTAAATATCGTAATTGGTCAAAGTCGAAGTATATCTATTATCGAGTCTGTTTGTTCAATCTATAGATTCGTTTCATTATTTAATTTCCCAATTTTGTTCACTGAATAATTTTAATGATCCATAAAATCTTTTTTATTATGGCAACGATCTAGAGAAATCTTTTGTTGTTTGAGTTTTTTTATTAATAATATTTTTTTTATATAAATATAATTTTAAGGATCATTTCTCAATTTTTTGTTAGGATCACCCAAAAATTTCAAATGATATTATTTGCCATAGAAACTGATTTATGTGAGATAGTTAAGACCTTTTCTATATTTTTTTTTTCCGATGTTACCTGACGTGAGTTTATCTTGATTTTGCAAGATACATTTTAATAACCAAATTGTATTAGGTTAGAGATTCTTAATCGATGAGTAGTTATGTATATATATAGGTCATAGATTATACTTTTTTCAAATGAAGTATATAGTATTAGTATCACTTATCTGTCAAGCTAATGTTATGTTTGATGTTGATGAGGAGAAATCGGTTCAAACTCTGAAAATTATTAAGACAATGCCGCCGCAAAAATCAAGAGTGAGTATTGTTCGATGGTTCGGTCACAATAGATACTGATCTCTCGCCGAGAAACGTGTTAACTTTTTTTCTGCGTGTGAGAGAGAGGATTGATTAAAGAGTATTCAAAACTAACGACAACTTGAATGAGAAGAATTGAAGCAGACCAATCATCTTTGTTTGTTGCAAATCTTTGTTCTACGTTAGTGTAGTGTAACCACAATCCACAAATCTTCACTGTAGTTCACAAATCACACAACCCACAAATAGTAAACAAAAAACAAAAAAGTTAAATGAGTATTTTTAGAATTTATAAGATTTACTTCAGTTTCATTCACACCCAACTTTTAAAAAATTGATGTCCCTAGTATATGTAAAATATGATTCATGAAAATTTGAATTTTCCACAAATCAAAATATGTAAAAACCTTCTAAAGTGCACTGATGTGTTTGACACTAAATATATTTTAACCGAATTTCATCGATAGAATTTAAGTTAATTTACTTTTCGAAGCAACCTTGCAAATATCACAAAATAATAAACATCATCAATTTAGTCAAAGATAATGAGATTTAAAATTTTAAACTAAAAACAAAACATAGGATAGAACATCAGGAGTCTCATCTTTACAAGAACTCTCAAACAAAGTCCTATTCTACTCATATAATTAACATACTAATCTTTCTGATTAGTTAATAATTCGGAAATTTTCAAAAGGACAATCGGGCTCGAGGTCCTTCTTTCTAATCCTCATTTTTGAGCTTCAAATCCTCTATCTCTTCTCATCTTTTTCTTCAGAACACCTGAAACATAAATCCATTCATAAAATCTTTGCTTTGAATAATATACCATCCAAAAAAGTTAAAATGAAAAGAAAAAAAAATATTAGAAAAATGTAATTTCTATGAATAAAATGTTGTATATTCTTACCATTTCTTGAAGGGGTTATTCGAACTAGGAAACGAGAATTGCACATAATATAGTCATATTTGGTAAAGTAAAAGTAAATGCTAAATTTTGGTAAAAGTTACTGATCGAATATACTCCTTATTCAAATAAAAAACAAGAAAGCAAAAGAAGAAGGAAATGTTATGTCAGCAGTTACAGAGACAAGACTCGTATTGAAACTGGCAAAGATATCAGACAATAAAATCCAAAAGAGTTTTCAAAGTCGTCGAAACATAAACGAGAAAGAAAAAACACAATCCTAGCCCATGACTTCACTGTACCACTTCTATTCCCCACAAGCCACAGTAATATTCTGTTTCTGAAAAAACGAACTAATTTTGTTATTTAATTCTATAGTTTTCTCCCCTCGGAGATTTCGATTAAGAAAAAAATTCTACATTTTTTAATGAATATTAGAACCAAAAGCCGAAAATATTTATCAAAAAAATTTATTAAGCTTCTAACTAGGATTGAACCATTGTAAAGAAAAACATAAATTTCTGAATTTTTGTTGGGGGTAAAAAACAGTACTTTTCACATTGCGGTATGTTCAATACTCGCTAGGCAATATGAATACCTCAGTATCTAGAATAATATAAAGCATATCCTTGACGAAGCTTTTTAACCCATTATATGATTTGGTAATATCCAATTATCCATACATAGACTTCAATAGACCTAAATTAATATCAATTAGAACAAATAAGCTTCAAACGCCGACTAATTAGTTAACCCGATGATGATTAGGTAAATGCCAAATCTCTGGAACAAAATCTTCTATGTTGGCAAAGGTAAACTATAAAAAACGAAAAATTGCGATGATATATTTGTATAAAAGACGTTATCATATGTATATTCATGATCATTAGGATTAAATTAAGAAAAAAAACAAATAACTATTTTTATCATAACAAAACAGAAAAACAGAGAAAAATTAATTTATATTTTGTTTAATCAAAAAAATTGTTTACCTTCAGGGTTACACTTGGGAGGGTCTTCAAAAAGAGAGAGCGCAAGCTGTTTAAAAGCGACACCAATATCAAACACAATGACGCCGGAATTAGGATTCTCGACGACTATATCTTTGACCTGAAGCCACAAGAAGAGCTCTTTTTGCGATAGCCCTTCTACTCCGATGAGGCTCCCATAGCTCAGATTCGCTCTCACGACGGCGGCGAAGTGCACGTTCGTCTCGAATTTGGCGTAACAAGGCGCCGCGAGGAAAACCTCGAGACGACCGTCGTCGTGAAGAACGTAAGAATCAACCTCTTGCGGTAATAATCCCGCCGGGAGACCTTTTGATCTGAGAACGTCGTGGACCGTTGGATACGACGGCGTGGACAGAGAGAAAGAGAGGAGGAGAGTTGTGAAGAGAAGGATCATACGGGAGATGAGTTTGTTCATAGCTTTTCACTGAGTTAGCGAGAGAGAGAGAGAGATAAAGTTTGATTTTTTACGGCGATGATTCAGCTGGAGAGAGAGGATCTTAAATGAGGAAGAAGGAGGAGCTGAAATGACGTTTTTGCCCCTGGTTGGTGAGTGAATGGGCCCATGTATAATAGATATGGTTAAGTGATTAAGTTCATAAGTTTCTAATTTTTTGAGAAAAAATGGAAAAAATATAACGATTGACAGAGTTTCTTTAAAAAAAACATCCATGTGGAGAAATAATGACAAAAGAGTGGTTGGACACACCAAAATTAGCTTAAAAACATTAAACTACTGTGAAAAAATCAAATTAGTGACTTAAGTGTCTAATTAAGAAAATAATGTATTTATAACTAAGTAGATAAATGTGTATTAACCACCAAGGCACCTATGAAGGTTTTTTTTAACTACACGTATACGAATTTTACATGTTTGGATTAGTATACCATTGTTTGTTATTTATTCATTCATGGAAAGTAGGATTTTCTAAAACTGATATTTTTATCATTCTATAGATTTTTTTATTAGCTAATAATTTGGAAGAAAACGTATGTTTTTGTTTTTGTTTTTATTTGTCAACAACAAAGCATGTGTATTATAGTCTGATTTTGTATTGTAGCATGGAATATATATAGAGGGACGTGCTATGTATATAATTAACTTTGATTGTAGGGTAATCCAACACCTAATGAGTATGAATTAGATACTAAAAATTGATAGTTTAAGGAGTAATACAGAATGCTTCATCATTTAGTTTTTTTTTTTTTTAATTTGTTGGTGATGAAAGCTTCTTACTAAATACATCTTATCATAAGTAGTTACAATACAACAAGTATATTTAAAAATATAAGAATTAAAAAATGCTGTAGTTTTACTATTGTTGCGTATTTGACAAAACAAATGGTTAATAGTTTTTTTGAATCACAAAACAAGAAAGTGCTCAGTTTTGCTTATGTGCTTATTGATGATACTAGCTAGAAACTAAAAAAACTGTTCACTAAAAATGTATTTATTTAAAATTATCATTTTACTAGTATAAAATAGGAATTAAATATAATAAAATTAAATTAAATGAGGCCACATGAATAAATTACAATTAGTTACATTTGCTTGTTTGTGATTTAATGTATGAAGTTGACTAGAATAAAATATTGTCCAAAGTTTCAGTTATACAAAGAGAGAGCCTATGGTTAAACCCTTTTCGTCTTTAAGCAGTTGCCACGTAACCTCTGGGTCGTAGGGCTTTTGCATGAAAAGGAAATAAGTAACGGTTAACTTATGCGACAGTAAAAAAAAAATCTCACTCTTCGAAGGGGTAATTTCGTCTTTTTTGAACTTCGAATCTTTCGAATCTATCTCTTATTCTTTAGCTAAGATTATTTAGAGATGAAATGAAATCTATTTGGAAATCAAGATATGGTCATTAGATAACAATACGACCTACAAGATCTTAAAGTATCTTTTAAATTTTCTTAATTAAGAGAAAATATATTTTTAATTATATGAGATAATTACGGTAATTTGTTAGGTTATTTAAAATTACAAATATGCCACTGTGAGAGAGTCACGCGATACACAGTACAGTAGGGTCCAAGGATTGAGAAAATGATTACGTTAACCAATCAGGGGACCGGTTTCACTTGACGGTAGCTAATAGATACATGCCACGTGGTTCCTCTGTGGTTCCCATTTTGTACCGGCTACCTGGAGATGAGTTGTCAATTGTGTTCGTAGCGGTCGTTTGTTCTGTGTGTTACTTTGGAAGACGCAGCAGGTTAACCGGTTAGCTTGGCCCACGTGTGGCTCATGCAGTTTTACACGCGTGAGACTTGTGATAGCATTTGTTTTTTCATTTTCTAAAATTTGTTTTTTTTCGGTTTTTTTAATTGTTTAATTAGTCTGCTGCTGGGTCCTTTGTAATTATTGGGACTTTTATTGGAGAAATCATAACTCAACCTGTGTAACACACAAGATATAGTCAGTTATATGCATGGGGCCTATGTATGTATTGGACAAAATTCAAAAACTTTTGTAATATTCTCAACAAATCAAGTAACTGATAAATATTCCTCACGTTTCTTTTATTTTCATGAGATATTGGGAATTTTTTATTTCTTGCTGATTGTATGTAACTGAAAAGATGCTCTATCACCAAAATCTATTTCGCTCAACAATGTATTAATTCCAACCTAGTATCGATTAATAAAATTTTTATTGATTGACTTGTAGTAGTGTTACGTTTTTATGTTATGTATGGCTTTCGTTAAAATTATAAATCTATAAAAGAAGTTGTCGAATTTATCGTTACCTTAGTCAATGAGTTGAGTTGCACTTAATCCAACTATATAAGCTACTGAGATTAACGACGCATGATGAAATGATTGTATAGAAGTAATCTCATGAACATTATATCACATCGTTGACAAAAAAAAAAGAACATTATATCACATCAAATTTTTAGTTAGGAAGTATAATACAGTGATATTTTCAACATTCTTTAAAATTAGATGTCTCAAAACTTCGACTTCGAGTATACTACCTAGTTCATCTTATTATACTAAATCGGTTTTCGGTAATAAATACATTAGTATCGATGATGGGTATTCTCAGAAGCCGCAAGAACAATATAACGATCGAGTTATAGACTTTTACTAAGAATAATCTTGAAACAAAACTCCACATGAATTCATATACGTTAATTTATAAGAAATTGTATTTTATAGTATCTAAACTATGTGATGTAATTAATAACTGATTTTCTTTCACTAACATTCTCTAGATATATAATAAATTTTATAAACTATTATTTATCTAATTAACGGTTTCTAACTTCGAACACGTTTTCTTATTAATTTTATTAAATTAGATTTTTTTTTGGTGTGATCTTATTTTACTAACGGTTTTTTTAAATATAGTAATGATTTTATAACTTATTTATTTTATTAACAGTTTCTAAATTTCGAGCATGCTCTCTTACTGATCTCATTAAATTAGATCGATTTTCTTGACAACAAACACAGTACTTCCGATAATGTTTTATATTCAAATACCGACGTAGATTAATATAATGAAGTAGAAACCGTTACGAATAATGATTCTGGTTCGGTAAACTGTTACATAAATACGGTAAACTGTTACTCCCTCTGTTTTTGAAAAGTTGTCGTTTTAACTGTATTTAGACAAATTAAGAAAAGATATACAATGACTATATTAACCTCATAAAAATGACAAGTAATTATTTACAAATAATTTATGTTTAATAAAATGAGAGTAATTTGGATAGTTATTGACATAAGTTACATTATTACCTTAAAACAACAACTAATTTAAAACAAAAAAAAGTTTTAAAACGACAACTATTCGAAAACGGAGGGAGTACTATCTTTAAAAGCTACGAAAATAGGTGAATTCGAAATGGTTCTGTACAATATCAGTTTTTCAATATCAATAAGAACAATATTCACAAAAACCATTGACATATCAGCGATTATTTATTTTCAACTGATCAGCTACTACCTTTTTGCATCATTCGGACCGACTATGAATTCTGCTGCTAAGCGTTTATATATTATTAAATTGGGCCTATGGCATTCTTATGGCCCAAATAAGGCCCACAAGAGATTCAGCTTCTCCTACACATCGAAGCCAAATTCTGTTTTGTTCCGATCACCGGTCACTTCTTCGGTGGTTCGACTTTCAGTTTCCGATGGATCTTATATTCAATTCGTATGCCAATGACTCCGACGACGAACCTGAACCAGTTTCCAATGAGCGTTTAACATCTGGAATCGCCGCCGCACCGTCTGTTCCTTCGAAGCGTCCATATCCAGTCCCGGAGGAGCGACAATACAAACTATCGCGTAGACCGTATCCTCCGCACAGTACCTATTCGGATCATCAAACGAGCTCCTCGATTCCGGTTCCGGTTCCGGTTCAAGGTCGGTACGTATCCAAGAGAGAGAGATCGGCTCTAGCCTCCCTTCCAACGATTCCGAGTCAAGATCAGTGTTCCGATTTGAATCAGAAACTCTCCTCAAGCTCTCCTACTGGTAATTTCGAATGATACTTGATCACTTTGCTGTTAATTCGTGGTTTTAGAATTTAGTGTTTGGTGTTAGTTTTTGTTCAGATCAAAGATAAATCTTCGTTGATGATCAAACAATATTAGCGTAAATGTTCTTCTTAAGTTTGAGTAATTGCTTAATGTTCTTTAATCTGTGTCATTAGCTTTGTGGTTGTATCTGCTAATTTGTATGAAGCTTCTTAATTTTTCAGTTCTAGGGAGCATCTCGGATTCAGAAGTGCCTCGCCATGTTCTATCTTCGGTTACACATCGACCAAAAGGATCCTCATGGCAAACCGAAATGCCGAGCAGAATGTCGATTTCGTTAACCGGCCATACAAAGGCGGTTACTGCTATTGATTGGTCTACAAGTCATGGTATGTTCTTATCATGTCTTTACGGATTAGTGAACTTTTTGAAAATTTAGAGAGTTTATTTAAGTATTAGGCAAACTTTGTATGATATGCTTAGGGCTTCTTTCGAGTTGCCAATCTCTTTTGTTACATCTCTTGCCAATATCCTTCGCCTCATTCATTTGTTCATTAGAGTTATTTTGCAGTTCATCTTCTTGCTTCTGCGGGGCTGGATGGTGCTGTTTACGTGTGGAATGTGTGGAGCAATGATAAGAAGAAAGTACGGGCTTTTCTCCATCACAATGCACCGGTTAAAAATGTGAAGTGGTCAAAGCAAGGGTTATCGTTGCTTTCTTGTGGATATGACTGCGTGTCGAGACTATTTGATGTTGAAAGAGGGGTAGAAACACAAACTTTCAAGGAGGATCAGGTTATTGGAGTTGTTGAGTTTCATCCAGATAATTTTAACGTGTTTCTTTCGGGAGGATCAAAGGGAAGTCTTAGATTATGGGACATTAGGACCAACAAAGTTGTGCATGAATACATTCGAGATCTTGGTTCAATTCTTGATGTTGAGTTTATTGCTGGTGGGAAGCGGTTCATCTCTTCAAGTGATGTGTCTGGCAGAAATATTAGTGAGAATGCTGTTATAGTTTGGGATATTTCGAGAGAAGTTCCTCTGTCCAATCAGGTCAGTTTATCATTCTCAATAACCTTCTCCCAGTTATATCAACGCTGCATTTTCTTCTAATTCAGTATTAAAAGGGGAATTTACTTTTATTGATGAAAAGTATCATTGTGTCTTTAGTAATCAGCTATATCAATCTTGAGTTTCTTCTAATCATTAGTAAATTAGAATTTATATGCTAACAGAGATAAAAGCTGCATCGGTAGACATAAGCAGAATATGTTTATGCATGAATGTCAATGGAAGTATTGCTATGTAATCTCCTTTCTATGTCTTGGAGTTAATTCCTTAACGTTTTTTTTTTTTCCTTCTATAGGAATTTGTTGTATGCTCTCTTGTTCGATGCATCGCTTAGTCAGAAAGAACTTCTCATCATCACCAAGTCTGAACTATCCTAGCGAACTTTTGCAAAAAATCCATTTTACATTTGTTTGAACTTTCAAATATGAATTATTTTAGGATGACTGACTCTTTCTATACATTGATTACATTCTATCACATTGTTCTTTTTCTTTCACTTTGGAACAATTCATAGCTCACACTCACTCGATAGCTACATCCATTACTACAATGTTGATTAAACAGTGATTTTGGACTTTCATTCTTAGAGATAAGACTCTGTCATTAACGCACATCTTAACACTGATGATGTTATTCTTGTTGTTTTCCCTGTTGCTCTCAGGTCTATGTAGAAGCATACACATGCCCCTGCATCAAACGTCACCCACAAGACCCAGTCTTTGTCGCCCAATCACATGGGAACTACACTGCAATCTTCTCAACTAACCCGCCTTTCAAGCTCAACAAATACAAGAGATACGAAGGTCACTGGGTCGCTGGTTTCCCAATCAAATGCAACTTCAGCCCGGACGGAGAAACCTTAATCTCTGGCTCATCTGATGGCTACATATACATGTACAGCTACAAATCCACTGAGCTCATTAAGAAGCTCAAGGCTTATGAACAACCTTGTGTTGATGTCACATACCACCCTGTTTTGCCTAATGTGGTCGCGTCTTGTAGCTGGAATGGACAAGTCTCTGTTTTTGAGTGATCTCACAATGGTTATTACCAATCAGATATCAATCTCACCACTGGTTTAGTAGCTTGGAGACAGTGCCGACACTTTTGAGTGCCATACGCAAAATTTAAAAATCATGTCCTTTTCATATACCATAAAAAATCACATCAAAACAAAGACATTGGGTTAAACCATAAACAGTTAAAAATCACATCCAAAATTTATATAACGTTTTCTTTTTTTTTTTTTTTTTTTTTTTTTTTTTTTTTTTTGTCGAAAACGTTTTCAAGTTCTGTAAACAGTTAAAAAAACATTAAAACGGTTAAACATCGCATCAAAACAAAGACATCGGGTTTAATGAAAGGACTTGTGTTATATAGTTTAACGAATCTAATGATCAAAACTAATGAATGATGCGATTTAAGTTAACTGAACAAAAATTTATTATTGGAGTTTAAGGAATCATATGGTTTGCAGCTCTTTGACTCTTTGTTTACCAATTTGCCAAACGAAAAGAAAAAAAAAATCAAAAGTAAAACTAACAATTAACATCAAAAACTATAATTTTATCTGTAAGAAAACCAAATAAATTGACTCACTTACGTGAGACGTGTAGAACATGTATCACCAATGTCAAAGAAATAAATTGTAGTGTCGTTAGTAGCAACGTCGTAATCGACTTTAGGTTTTATTATATTTTTCTATTAAATTAGAATTTTACTATTAAATATAATAATTAGTTTCTATCTAAAAGGCCACAAAATATTTTTTAAAACCCTACTAAACAAAATATATAAAAAAAACTTAAGAAAATTTTTAGTTAAAAAGGTTCTCAAATTCGAGGCCCGAATCGATGGTTTCAGTGATTTGTCCTTTGAGTCGGACCTGTTTGGAAATGTAAGAATAGAATTTGGCGATAATTATAACAGAAGTCCTTGTTGATTTCATGTAATGTTACTGTATGATTCCAAGAAATTTCCAAAAAAAAAAAAAAACGCAATTGAAGGGACATATTTAAACTTTGTAATATTAGCTTTTCATAAAGTAAGTGTAATAACTTGAACGAGATTTTGTTTATATCTCAAAAACGTGTCAGAATTTGTTTTTTTTTTCCAATTAGTTCTCCCCTTACTATGTGAGCATGAGACACTAAGACTAATACACAAAATATGTTCTCTGATATTCTTAGGAAACTATAAAATGTCTTCTTTTTTTTATGTTTTTGTTTTTTTTTATCATTTATCCTATAAATAAATCTCTCAAGTAAAAAATAAATCTGATGTTAGAAGTTTCATTCCTAATGCCTAAATTGTGGATCTTGTGAGATTACTCATAATGTTGGTGGATTAATTATTTATAATGAATTACATAAAAAACACACCAAATTAAAATTCTAAAAAAGTGCTTGAATGACAAAAGCAAATTTGATCTTTAACAAAAAAAAAAAAAAATTTGATCTTTAACTATCTCGTTCTTTTTTTAACAAGTTTGAATTTTGGCCCACAATTCCCCTCGACATAAACTAACTATTAGTATTACCACTTAGAATAAGTAAAACATGTTTTATACAATAACTATTCATATTAATTACTAAGTAAAAAGAAAAATATATTGGATAAAAATGTATGTTGGGTACAGTACATATATTATCCCATTAATGTGGCCATTAACAAGTGTGTAGTAAGTTTGATTTCCCACCATCACTTATTGTGAAGGGATTGCAAGTAAATCCAAAAATCTAAAAAGTAAGAAAATAAAAAATAAAAAATATGAAAAACTATTATTGTGTTTTCTTTGACATAAATGTTATTGTGTTTTTTGCCTATTCAACAAGTACATAGATATGATCATAACTATATATATATATGCGATGTAAAGTAATACATGTACTAAACATGCACATATTTGGTACTTGCAGATTTCATTAGATTTGTATACTGAAAAAATATAAATATGTTAAATATACGGTAAATATATTTTGTACCTAAGGATTATATGGTAAACATTTTTGTAAAATAAAAGTTACATATAACCATATATAATAAAAAAAAAATTGGAAGTAAACAAGTTATAAAAACAATATTCATAATGGACACTAAAAAAGTTTAATAGATAAATACCATAAAATGAAAAATAATCATATATCACAATTTTAAAGGAGACCAATATGATGTTCTTTTATAACATTAGAAAATCAAATTAATTAAAAACTGATCTTCGTATTAGAGACAATCGTATATGCGGTGGATAAATATTGTATACACAACACTTAAATATCATATACATATGCATTTTGTTTTTTCTTCTGTGTAATTACACCGCATAATATAAAAAATATTATAATATATATATATATATATATACTGTAGATAATAAAATAGTTTGGACTGACGAATTAACCAACTAAAGAAAAGTTAAAAAAATTGCAAAAGTAATAGTGAAATTCAAACCTTACACCTTACCATTACAATTATGCATGCCACCAATAGACCTAAACGAAATATTTTAAAACCATGGACCGAAAACTTATTTATAGTATAAAGGGCCACAAACACATGATTAGCTTGTTTGCCTTCTAACTCTTCATATATAAATATGTATGTACAATTGTCTAGACCATATTTTAAAAACAACGATATCATGAAAATGTTCAGAATTTCTGGTTTAGAATACGAATTCCTCGTAGAAAATTGTTAAACAGGCTCACACAAAAGGGTAATGAAATGATGAGACACGAACCTTTTCATGGGGAGCAATTGAAGAAAGTGGGATACCAAAAAAAAAAAAAGAAGGGCCAAAAGAAGTCTCCTTATCTTTCACACCCACTCACACATAAACCATATAAATATATTATTAATACCAATAGATGGAATCATGCATCGATGACCAAAACATAAACACACCACAAGTCAACAAAAAGAGGAAACAATTATCTTTAGGCTAACCCAATTTAGAAAACGTCTTCATTTTTAAAAGAAAAAAACAAATATTCTACATCTTATCATTATACCTCACCATTTTCTTCTTCTTCATCTTCTTCTTTGTCTTCTTGATCGCACTAAGTAGACAGCCAAACAGTTCATTTCCAAGACATAAATTGGTCCACAAATACAAACCCTTTAACTCCTAAAGCTTTTCCATTACCAAAGTTTGTCTTCAAAATTTATAAGTTGTATTGAATGAATCTAATTATTACCTCATTTTCAATTTGCAAGGTGTCTACTAATTATTCAAGTGCATTATTGGAAATTATCATCCTGACAAAAATATGTAAAAAATAAGCAAGTTATTATGCTATCGATACACAACACAACTCAAACTCATATATGACCATGACGCTGACCTTTGATTTTTATGTTTGCTAATTAATGGCAAGATTAGAGATGTAGTAATAAATAAGTTTCGGTTTGATCAAAAAAGTAAATAATTTTCGTTTTGATAAGACCTGCCTTTAACAAGTCCGGCCGATTTTTGATACATTAAAAATCAAACGGTCATCGAGTTTTGAGTTATTGAAAGATTTGTTTGTCATAAACATAATCAATTTTTATCATATAAGAAGTCTTTTCGAATGCTCTTTGAAACAAAATTAATCTCATTGTCAAAGAATAAACACTCGAAAATTCCACCAAAACCGACTTGTGCATGACGTATGCGCATATAATTAATTATCTTTTAAAACTAGCTAGAACTATGCCTAGTCCAACATTGATGTACTAAATTATAGTCAAATGTGATTTGATCCGATTTGTTTGCCGGTTATTAATTTTTTCCTCTCTACTTTTTAATTTTCATGGTCAAAACCCTTTTCGCATATTTTGTATAGTATATTTCCCATGTTGCTAAAAGATTTAAAATAATTCAAATCGAATTTTCCAGATTAGGGTCGAATGTATGCGTCTATTATCCTTGCTATATTCCTAACCTCCCGTTTAATATTTTAATATACTGTTTTGTGCAAACATTAATGCACCATATACGCCTAGCTATTATGCCTACATTTATACAACTCTATGTTTTCCACTTATGTCTTGAGTTTGTTCCCCACCTTCTTTGGTCTCCAACAAAAGATCTTCTCCTTTTCTTTTTTACTCTGTTTTCTTCTTTCTTGTATTATAACCAACCATCTATCATTTTCTCTCAAAATTATTGTCAACCAAAAGCAAAATATAAAGGGCACTAACCATTTCAAAGCAACAAAACTTCATTGCATCATCCAAAACTTCACCAATATCTAAATTATTTTCCATACCCTCAACCCCACACATCTAAAGTTTTCTCAATGATGCGACAAGAATCAGCAGAATTATTATTGCCAGGACTAACTCTGTCAAAGTCATGCAATATGGCATCGTGTAAATTTGTTATTAATGGAGGCGAATTTATCAAAGATTTTCACGTGATATAGGTTTAACTTTTTATCGTGGTCCCATGTATTAAAAAAATAAAAATATTCATTGTGAATTTGATGTGGGTAAAACTGTCTGTTATGAATTTTTGTGGTAGAAGCTAAGTTATCCATTGTAGAATCATTCGTAAAACTGTTTGTCGTGTTTCTAAATACAACATAGAGTTAGATACATTCGTTATTATTAAAAGATCATTATTTATAATATATTATAATATAATAAAATTAAAGTACATATGTAAAAGATGTAAGAGACTATATATATATATATATATATATCACTTTGATAACCATGTATTTGTGGAGAGAAAGAATTTTTGCTATAACCAATCAACCTTAGGTGAAATATAACTATTTTAATGGATAAGTGAAATTAGAATGAAACAAACCCATGTAAATTGAAGTGAATGACATGATATTAGGGTTTTAATGTGACATTGGCATGAATTAAACTAAAAAAGTTATAATGTTTTTCAAGGAAAAGATATAAAGAGTACTTGTGGTCAAGCGAGTGTTCAATAGGTAAATGGACCCACAGGTTATGGTAATTGGAGACATGAACCGATGGGCTTAAAAGTTCTTACGACTTAAGACTTAATTAATTTAATCTCCTCTCATTGGATCTTAACTTCATGGTCTCAAGACATTTTTTATGCACCTTGTATTTATTTATTCATTAGGTAGACTAATTAAACACCAACTTGCTTTGTTATTTGTTATCCTAAATCGCTTAACCATGAGTCCATGACCACCCTACCTTCTAAAAAAAAAGCATCACCCTGCCTAAAGAAAAGAAATCTTTGTTTCAAAAAAAAAAAATCATTACAATAGCTCGCTTTTGGAGACTTCAATTCTTAAACTGTAAGGATCAGAAAAAAAATTTACATTTAAATTACTATACCACCACATATAGAACCATCAAGTTTCATACTTAATATATTTTCTCCTTTCTCGTATTGACCAAACGTGATGTAACCAGAACTATTAACTATTATTCATTTCACTAGAAATGTGTTATGTTATAATGTATTTTAAACTTCAAACTAATTGATACAGGGTAAACCGGGTTGTGCCTGATATATATTAATCTAGGCTCTCTATCTTATTTTACATGTGGTACAAATAATAGCTTTTTTAACCTCTCGTTTTGAATGGCTCTTATCATACTATATGATAAAATTTCGATCAACTCGATCAATCTCTATCGGATTGCATATCAATTTCTATTCGAATTGGACTGGTGTGTGTTTTGGTTCTAATATTATGTTAAGATTCTTGGTTCCTAAATCCTAAATCAATTGGTAATAAATTAATTAGTTTGTGTCCTTTGTACACTATTTTAAATCTATCATATGTGATATTTCTCACAAAAATGCTTATATCTTAGGGTGGTATCAAAATATAGTAGTTGATAACACAAGAAATTCAATTCTTTGTATATATGTATAACAGCGAAGTATTCTACGCTAGTGCCTTTTTTATTTAATAAAAAAATAGAATCTTATTCCACCTAGCGAGGTTTTGATAGTTATCTATTTACAAATTTTATTCAATTGGTAAGATTGTCGTCTCCATTCCCCAACTGCCTATAATATAAATTAAGGTAGTGCCACCTACAACTTTTCAAATTGTCTTCTTAATAAATCAAAATCGGTTTATTTGTTTGATAATCGATGTTTTTCCTGTTAATAAATTTAATTTTCTTAAAATTTACTTAAAATAAATAATCGACGCCCTGTCGATCTTTTTAAAACATATTAACTAAACGATTACTTAAAATCGGCACAGTTAGATAACGCTTAACAACTTTAACAAAAGAAAAATAAATAACATTTAACACCTACACTGCTATTTGGAAGAGTGATTTATGCCTAGATAAACTTAATAAAATTGTTGGGTCATTTTGAGATTGTAAAGATTTATCTTTAGAATTTTAAGTGTGCTCTTTTTTTTTTTTTTCGACCCATCTTGTCAATCTTTTTCGGAAATATATGAATGTTTATCCTTTCCAAAATTACTAATCACCCGTGCTTTTCATCGTGCCATTAGTTTCAAACCTAAGCCTAAGTCTACAATTCATGATAGTAGTCAGTGTGATAATATGTAATATCATTTAAAAACTACTAGCATTCATATCAAATATTCTAATATTTGACTGAAATGAGATATTGAAAAGGCAAAACCGACATACTCATTTTTTATATTGTGGTAGCATGTGATTTGAGTCCATACCATCCATTTTTTCTTTCATCTAGTTCGTTATGTTATCAACTTTGGTATGTCTTAAAGTGTTTTCTAAAATTTATTCGGTCTTGCTATAATATGTGATCTTTTCCCCATATATATATATATATATATATATATATATATATTTGTAATTTAGATAGACCATTGTCATGTTGACTGTGATCCGTAAGCGAGCTAATCCATCTTGGAAAATTTAAGGAACTTCTTGGGGATTAACGGATCATAGTTAAATTTAAGGAACTTCTTGGGAATTTGTCTCTTAAATATTGTTTCCTTACACATATTTTTTCCATGGGATAAAACAAGACTTAATGGATAAATCTAGAGATTAGATTTGAGTGTAACGATCAATGGATCATAGTTAAATTCAAATTATATAGTCGCATACATTCATACGCAGATGTAAATAGAGGGACATTTGAGAGACAAATTCCCAAAGAAAACTGGTAATCAAAAGCTTGTGTGGTTTCAACTTTTAATAGCTAGTAATAAATGAGCCGAAGAACTCTTTCATTAATTTTAATTTGAATAGAAAATTAAAGCATGTGGTGTAAGCTGAAATAATGCTGAAAAGAAAAATAATCCCAACATTTGATCTCTAGATGAACTATTTTACTCACCCAAATGAATAGGATGAAACATTTTGATAGACAAAAGACACAAAGATGATAGACAAAAGACACAAAGATCAATAACACTGTTTGAGAATACATGCATTGTATCCTAGAGGAAATCTTTTTGTCTTAAAAAAAGCAGTCAAGAGAGAAGACATGAGACTCAATTTGTCAAAGTTTCTTTCAATTGCAAGAGGTTTCATTTGCCCTAGTTTGTTTTAATAAATTAGTGGGTTTCTTTTAACAGTAACCACTCAATAAAGTCAAGGATAAGGATAAATTCAACAGTACTTCTATATTATTTTGATGTATGCACGACCGATCGATTTTAAGATCAATAATTGTCACGACAAGAGATAGACCTAAGATGTAGACATTAAGCTTTTGATGGTGACGATGCTGGAAGTGGTGTGGCAGGTATAAGTGTGGTACATATGGTAAATGTGGTAGGTACAATCGAAATGATATCATCGAAATATTGGATGGTAAATATTATAACATTGGAAAGAAATTATTGGTGAATGCAGTTAAAATGATGATAAAAATTGTTCAAACTAGCCATATTAAATTTGATAGTAAGAACAAAGAGAATTTGTTTCAAAAAAAAAAAAAAAAAAGAACAAAGAGAATAATTGGACGACTTTTACCATTTTATCTATATTATTACCCTTTTTTTTGGTGACTAGATCAAATATATCTCCGTATCGCACTTTTGTAGTTAACGCTAACACACACAAAAAAGAAAGTAAGAGAACGAGAGCTAAATTGAAGCACATGCAAATGCATGTCGTCCCGTTAGAATATGAGAACAATAACACAGACAATGTTATTACTACCAGCGCAATATGTTATTCAAATTCTACTTAAATTAGCTATTTAACAAAAAAACAAATAAAACTCCTTCAGATTACTTTTCTGTCTATAGTGTGTAAACTGGTAAGATTCTTAAATATCACGGTATAAATGTGTGAATGATAATGCATGCATGACGAAGTGATGGCAAATTTTTGATTATCACGGTAAGTTATGGAATTATATCGTGTTCGTGTAGTTTTACTGACTTTCAGTAAAAATCATAGATGAAATGATCAAAAAAGAAAGAAAGAAAGATATGGCATGCATGGTGTGATGATAAGGCATGAGGAAGTGACGCATCGCATTGGAATCATGCTTTTAGAGAAAGTTTAAAAATCAAATCACAACTTTATTTTTTGTTCGTGATGTTCTTTTTTTACCTTTCCGTCCTTTAATATTGTCCTTCCCCTCGTTACCAAATTTCAAAAGACAATTGATGTTGTGCTTTTATAATTGAGTTTCAAAGTTTTGTTGAATTTGTCATTTCCTTTATCAGTCGTTTATATGTGCCACTGTCTGTGTGCTATAGACCGTACGATCTCGTCGTACAATAGTGAAGAACATATTCATTTAAACCACTCCTTTCCAATTACGATGCATGCACCTCACTTTGATGTTTCTAATTTAAATACGAACATACACTAAAAATCAAAAGTCTAAATGGTTAAATGGAAACAGCATAAAATTCTTAACTTTTAGCCTGCCAAATTTTGTATGGCCGAAAAACATCTATGCCACTTAAAACCATATATATTGACGATGATCTTGACGAAAAGATGATATCTTTTAAAAATATATTTATATAAAAAAAAACAGTAAATAAACAAAGTAACTGGCTGCTTCCATTCAATATTTTTTGCAAGGTAGTCACAAATTTGGTGCTGGAATCAGAAATATATATATATATATTTATAAGAAATTTACAAATACCATATTTAATAGCCGATTTTTTTTTTAAACAAAATTGTAAAATTATATTCCAACAAAAACTGGTTTACATCAAATGCTTCATAGAGAGCCGAAAAATTCAAGATCGTTTTAAGTAAATGATTTTACGTACATGACAACTTGAATGCCGATTTTAAAAATTTATTGTACTCCTTTATAAATATATCACCCATATATGTATCGAGAGAAAAGCAAAAAAAAAACTCCATGATTTATGTCACTATATGTAGATTCCATCTACATAAAAAGATGAGAAATAGAGATTTAAAACACGATCTCCAATGTCCTTTTCGACTGTCAAAGAGAAGCCACTTTCTCATGTGGTTTTTTTGAATCTTCCCTACCCAATCAATTTTCAGTCGTCTCCACTTTAATTCTTAATTTATAATCTTAATTACTTCTCTTAGTTAATTATATAATCTCAATCTCTTCATCAGACACGGTCCTGCCTTCACGTTACACACTACATGTATTTATAAGATTACATGCGCTTCTTTGTCATATTGGTTAGTTATGGATGTAGGTATATAACATTTTCGATTAATCAATGAAAATGTATATCTGTTTCAGTAGAAATCACATAGATAATCAATATTAAGAAATTTGTATAGTTATGTATTCTTTTATTTAGATACATACTGCAATTTGTTTTCTTGAATTAGCATTTTACCTTTAATTAACTACATAGTGTGTAGACATACACAAACAAAATTTGGATGAATTGGCAAACGTTTTTGGACGATCACAAAGTTGGAATTCCCAAAATTTTAATTTTAATTATACTCATTCTCTGGATAGTTCGATAATTTGACATGCGAACTAATTATATACCGAAAAACTTGCCCACTTTAACAATTCCAGCAGATGGTAGAGGAACTGAATAGTTAATTATGGTGATTTAAGAAAATTAGTGTGTACACAAGCTAGGGTTTTGAGTTTTCACTACATCTCACGGGACCGGTAAACAAGAAACAATTAGGGACCACATCATTGGTTTCCACGAACTAATTTATACTATTAATGAAAATATAAATAAGCAATTACTATAACATTAAATAATTAAATAACGCAGATATCCTATGTGCTGTTCCCTGGAAGTAAACCATAAAGCCATCTTTCAACATTCAACCATCCACATGCACATTGTGACACCATCATTATAAGTTATTCGAAAATCCAGCAATTAAATATAACATAGGATTATCAGCTTTAATTATGTGTTCGCATTTCTCTTTGTTTTCGGGAAAACTGATCTGCATGTACTTAACGTATCTGTACGTAGGTATGAACAGATACAAAACACATATATTATTGTATATATATACTCTAGTTTTTCTTGCTTTTGCAATATCACGTGCGATAGTATATGATGCATGGACGAGACTTTTATATAGTATAATATTAAACATTTTAAGTGAAAGAATTTGTTTTTCCGTCCACCACAAACAAGGTACAAGAAAATTCCTCACATTTTTATATAAAATATATAGATCCGACATATTTCTTACCACTTGGTTTGGGCGATTTGATCCTTCACTATCATTAGGTCATTTAGTTCATCTCAACTCCTTTGTACTTGTTTCTTATGTGTCAATGTCTTTCCAGAAATCATTTTACAACATATTTTTACCGTGATTATCAAAAATAAAATAAATTACCGTGATATTAGACCTAGGGTCACCCGCGTGTAGTGACACCGTGGTTTTTGGTCTAAGACCAATAACGCAAATTAAGTCGATATAAGCCCAAATTTGCAAATTTTCTGTGTAGGCTACTTGATCCTTAATTTAAACCTTGGCTTGGATGTTTTTCTTCGTGGTAAGTTTGCGAAAAATGATCTTACCAAAAAACAATGTTCAATTCCGAAATTAGTTCAGATATTTTGGCAAAACATAAAAACCAAATTGACATCTTCGAAAAAAAGAAAGAGTCAAATGGTCAAAGATTTAGCAATGATCTGTCGGTGCCTCCCATAGCCTTTCCGTATAATATCTCAGAAGAAAAACTCTTGTGTTGTTGTGATGAAACGTATCAGTAAGTACATAAAAGGTCCAGAAAACGCCCTCATGACTACTAGAGATAATGAAAGAGTACTAGTGCGGTCCTACCTTCCCTCTCGGTGCACCCGCTTCCACCTGATTTTCAGCCTATCATGTGGGGAACCCCCACGTGGCATTACCGGATGTTCCGTGCCAAATACAAAATTCTTAAAACGATAAAACCTCTTCTCCATGGTATTAAATTTTGTTGTCATTATTCAGATACTATATTGTAACTCGTCCTAGCTATTTTTCTTGGAATTTTAAAGTGAATTTATGGATCGTCCCCTAAAATAATGGAAATTGCTATCCAAAATTCAGTAAAGGAATAGAAAATTGCGGGCTGGATTGCTGACGTCATATTGTGATGTTATTTACGTAATTTCGCATTGCGAATTTTACATATTCACAAACTAAGAATACCTTTAAACCAGTCACTTACATAGAAAAAAGAATATAAGTATCAAGTTTGACAACCTTCTTAACAAAAAGAAAAAAGAAAAAAGGTTTGACTACCTTGGAGAGTTTCACTCTTTTTGGTAAGTCAAAAAAGTTACCTAAGTATTTGACTTCTAATTAAGTACAAACACGGAAGTGAAAATTATATATACACAACACGTACGAATTAAAGATTGTTACGCTATATGAAGGTCTACGCATATATGTTATTTGTTAGGCACCGATTTTAACCTAAAATATATATATCAGTCTCTTTCTAGCTATGTGCACCCCTCTATGTTTGTTTAGTACTTAAATTAGCTCTCATATGTTTTTGAAACCTAACACATAAATTTGATTGTGAATTTTTTCTTACTTGTTTACGTTATCTACGGATTTTCTAAACGTGTATTGATCATACGTTAACATATATATACCGTACAGATTATCAGTGGTTTTGATTGATGTTGAGTTTTGAATTATATTCCTCGATTTAACATTGTTGCTTCTCGAATAATTTTTGTACTTACTTGTCAACGAATATATATACTTTTTCTGATAGGACAAGTAATTTTAAGTGTTGGCAATATGGGAATTTTGTTCGTTATATCTTTGTGATATATATACACTTGCTGATTTTCATTAATCCTTTATTTATTCTTTGATTTTGTCTAAGAATTATTTTACAAATTTCTGAAAAGTTAAAACAAAACCCATTAACAGTAGACGTTATCTTTACGTATAGCGTCTTATTAATTTCCTCAGCATCTTCTTCAAGAATTTCCTTGCACTATATATTAGAACATTCCAAACAAACACTGAGAAATGAGAATTTAAACTAGATAGACAAGAATATAAATTGGAAAGCAGATAACACTTTGACGGGAATAATTAATATATATCTTTGCTTGCTATATTTTACCATCTGGTTCTCGTATCTAATTCTAGTTAATATCTAGACTATAGATTTTGAACTCAAATATTACTATCCTAATGTGATAAATTCTGTAGTAACAAACTGTTAAACATTGAGTTTACAATCTAAGCAGGCTTGCTATTGTTTCAAAGAAAAAATGGTTCTTCATTATCACTCGATTTGGTTTCAATTTTCTTGTGAGTTTGTTTAAATAAAGCGTTATAAATTACACAAAAAAATGGTGTTCACACCCAACAAAATGTTGATTATATATACTCATTTGATTTTCATGGATGATCAAAATTATAACAAATCCAGCAAAAAAGTCGCATGAAAATAAACTACGTGAAGGCACCAAACTAGTACTATAACACCACGTACACGTGTCAACCAATCACTATGGAGTCCAGCTGTAATGGTCCCCGTGCGATACATTGACCAAGACGTCTCAAAATAGCGCGAGAAATTCAAAGTGAACGCCGTTATTTGTGTGTACCGGGAAACGGAAGATGGTGTAATTTTGTTAGCTTAGGGTTTTAGAAAAGGCTTTGTGGGAGTTCGCTGCCGGTATTTTGTGGGACAACTCCGTTCGAAACTACTCCGGATTAACCGGATATTGCCGGTTTCACGGTCCTGGTCAACCGGATAAATCCCGTTATAAAATCTGTGCCTTCATTTATGCCCTTTTGTATCTCTCAGAAGCTTATATGTTTGCATTTGATCGCCTTGTCATATGCGTATAAAAATTACTATCGTTCCTATGTTATTTAATTTCGTAATTAGGAAAAACTGAACTAATTCAAACCTAAAAATGTGAATTGAAATCGTATTGCTAACATTTGTAAAGAAAAAAAATAACTTTTTTTGTAAATATCAAAACCAAAAATTGAACCGAAACACAATCTTTTTTTTTTTTTTTTTTTTTTCCGAAACACAATCTTATCATACAGTAGTTGAACTAAATCTAAGTAGCAGAATAATTCGAAACATACGAAATTTTAATTTTGATTATAACAAAAACTTTAACATTCAAATGATTATATACACTTTAATTCTAATTTCTTTTAATTAAAACTGAACCAAATGCAAACAAGTCGAAACTAAATTGAACTACAAATAGTTTTATAAAACAAAATCCAGACCAAACAAAATTGAGCTAGATTTTACACCTTTCTATTTAGTAAAAGTGAACCTCCACATAATTCAATTTTTACCAAGGTTTATAATAGAAGCTTCGTTTCGAGATAATTCATTCTTGAACTTATTGCAACCCGAGTTCAAGTTATGCAATATGCTACATGATGATTTTTATCACCAATTATATATATTACATGTCCTGTCACACGATCATTGTATTACCTTTTTTTTACATCAAGGATCATTTCATCTAAGAGAATTATATTATACTATAAGTTAAGTGAGGGGGTAGAAAAAAAAATCAACCATCTAATATATTTTATTAGCTAAAAATAAAGTGGGCGAATTCGAGAGTACTATATAGTTTGAATGTCCTTAAAATATTCTACTACTAACCTTTCATTCAAGCCAGTACGGGCGTATTGACTAAAAAACATATAAATACCACTTTTTGTAATGAAACGAAATAAAATAAACGACAAGAAAATAAAATAACAAAAATCCAATTAAACACGAATAGTAAGCCGTTCACTTAAATCCTGGATTTAACATAGTATTATTTTTATTTTATTTTTTGTAAAAGATTTATGTTATGAAATGACCTTTACACCCTTCGATATCTTCTTCACCCTCTTCCTTGTTCCCCTCTATATATATTAACCCTTTCTCTTCCATTCTTCCTCACACCCTTAAAGCTTCAAACAAAACCAGATTAAGCTTCTTCACCATTTTCATTCTTCTTTAAGCTCTTTCTCTCTCAAATTCTCTCATTTCGTTTTCTCAACACAAAACCATTAACGATGCCTGAGGCACCAAAGATCACAGCTTTGGAGGTTTCTTCTGATCAGAGCCTCGCGGAGAAGAACAAGAACAAGCTCCAATTCATTGAAAAAGTGACCACTAACGCAGATGATGTCCAGAGACGAGTTCTTGAGGAGATCCTTTCACGCAATGCTGACGTGGAGTATCTCAAACGACACGGGCTTGAAGGACGAACCGACCGTGAGACTTTCAAACATGTCATGCCTGTCGTAACTTATGAAGATATTCAACCTGAGATCAACAGAATCGCTAATGGTGATAAATCTCAAATCCTCTGTTCTAACCCCATCTCTGAGTTCCTCACAAGGTTTGACCATTTTTCTATCTCTACACATTTCTTGATTCTTTATTTTCATAATTGAGATCTTTAAGACCATTAAGAGTCTCTCTGCTTTTTTGCTCTGTTTCATCATTCATGCTAAGATTTTAAGATTCGAATCTCTATAGGGTCAGTTTTGGGTTTTAATGGCTACTCAAAAAGGTTTTTACTTTCTCATCCGTTCACTGTTCAAAACTTTATCCAAAAAGGAAAAAATAAAATTCACAACTTTTTTTTATGGGTCTACTTTTGTCGAAATCATTGGTATATTCGCAAGAAAATTTTCACAAAATGAAGACTAACATGATATATGTTGATTTGGGTAAACAGTTCTGGGACTTCTGGTGGAGAGAGGAAACTGATGCCAACAATCGAAGAGGAACTAGACCGAAGATCACTTCTCTACAGTCTTTTGATGCCTGTGATGAACCAGTTTGTTCCTGGTCTTGATAAAGGCAAAGGAATGTATTTTTTGTTCATCAAATCTGAATCCAAGACACCAGGTGGTCTCCCTGCTCGTCCTGTTTTAACCAGTTACTACAAATCTTCTCACTTCAAAAACAGACCTTTTGATCCTTACACCGACTACACAAGTCCCAACCAAACCATCCTTTGTCCTGACTCTTACCAGAGCATGTACTCTCAAATGCTTTGTGGTTTATGCCAACACAAAGAGGTTCTTCGTGTTGGAGCTGTTTTTGCCTCTGGTTTCATCAGAGCCATCAAGTTTCTTGAGAAACATTGGCCTGAGCTAGCCCGTGACATTAGAACCGGTACACTCAGTTCCGAGATAACCGATCTTTCGGTTCGTGAGGCGGTTGGGGAGATTCTTAAACCGGATCCTAAGCTTGCGGATTTTGTCGAGTCGGAATGCAGGAAGTCTTCTTGGCAAGGGATCATCACTAGACTTTGGCCAAACACCAAGTATGTGGATGTGATTGTGACTGGAACAATGTCACAGTATATTCCAACTCTGGATTATTATAGCAATGGTTTGCCTCTAGTCTGCACAATGTATGCTTCTTCGGAGTGTTACTTCGGTGTGAATCTCAGGCCGCTCTGCAAACCAAGCGAAGTCTCTTACACTCTCATACCAAACATGGCGTATTTCGAGTTCTTGCCTGTTCATAGGAACAGTGGAGTCACCAGCTCAATCAGCCTTCCAAAAGCACTCACTGAGAAAGAACAGCAAGAGCTTGTTGATCTTGTTGATGTCAAGCTTGGTCAGGAGTACGAGCTTGTAGTCACCACCTATGCTGGTAAGAAAACCAAACACCTTTCATTGATTTGGTTTAAGAAATTTTTTTGATCTAAATCTGATTACTGTTGATTGATTGAGAACAAAAGATGGAGTCTTTAAAGCTAGACATGACAATCTTAGTTCATCTACTTACAAAAGATTGAATTAATGTTGAACGTTTTGTTGTTTTGTGATCTTTATAGGACTTTACAGATACAGAGTAGGTGATGTCCTAAGGGTGGCTGGTTTCAAGAACAATGCGCCTCAGTTCAGCTTCATATGCCGCAAGAACGTGGTCCTAAGCATTGACTCAGACAAAACCGATGAGGTTGAGCTTCAAAACGCAGTTAAAAATGCGGTAACACACCTTGTTCCGTTTGATGCCTCACTCTCCGAGTACACTAGCTATGCGGACACTTCATCAATCCCGGGCCACTATGTCTTGTTCTGGGAGCTCTGCTTGAACGGTAACACGCCTATTCCGCCCTCGGTCTTCGAGGATTGCTGTTTAACCATCGAGGAATCACTTAACAGTGTGTATAGACAAGGAAGGGTCAGTGACAAGTCCATTGGACCATTGGAGATCAAGATGGTCGAGTCAGGGACTTTCGATAAGCTCATGGATTACGCGATAAGCCTAGGGGCATCAATCAATCAGTACAAGACACCAAGGTGTGTGAAGTTTGCTCCAATCATTGAGCTTTTGAACTCTAGGGTTGTTGATAGTTACTTCAGCCCCAAGTGCCCGAAATGGGTCCCTGGCCACAAGCAATGGGGAAGTAACTAATTAAAGAGGAAACTTTGAAGAAGAAGAGAGACTCTCTGTGAGGTAGAAGGTTCTAGTCCCATTAGAACTGTTTTTGTAATCAAATGAATATCGAGAAAAGTGATTAATTATCATGTCCGTGTGTCTAATTTTAATCTTAATTTTAATTTTGCTTTACTGTTTTTTTGTTGTTTTAAAATAGTATGTTTAGAACAAACAAAAAAATAGTATGTTTAGCATCTAGTCATATGTACATACCAGTTTATGTTTCTCTATGTGACTCTTTAAGTTCTCCGGCCTTTTAGAAGTTTTAATCCAATTTTAATTTTTTACTGTCCTTGCAATTAGCTATGGTTAAACTTAAAAGGATAAAATAATTAACATTTTAACTTATCACGCATATATGTGAGAAGTGAGAACTTTACTTGTTTTGGTATTTGCTTCAAAAGGCAAAATCAATAGGAAGCCATAAATGTCATGCATTTTCAGTATATTATAGTCTTCTATATTTATATCATCGAGATGAACAAGAATCTTCGAATCATCAAAATTTCAAAAATCGAAAATAGTAGCATATTTCTTTTTTTTTCAGTGAATAATGATTTCATATTTTGGATATTTAACTTTTTGTTTCTATTGATGACGTTTTAGTTTTTGCATAGTTCATGTGATGGTCCTTTGTAAATTTAGAGGGTTTAGCTATTTGAGTGATCAGCGCAGGCGTATGACCTACTTGAATATTGGAATAGCGGTACCTAGTGATACAGTGTTCAGAATGTTGAAATTATGAAAAGGTATGAACACACGTATTGCCAAAAAAAAAGTGTTTTATAAAACATTGTTTAGTTTTGAAGTTTGAACATATTTGAGTAAATAAAACGGATATAAATGAAGGAGATATAACTAAGATCGCCAATATAATTAAGGAGGTGGAGATTGAAACACATATATATTATCTACATGACTACATGGTTGTACTTGATTTAATTTTGTTCTCACTAAGAAATCAAACTCTTTGGTTTACCTAATATTGAAACCAAAATGTCCACACAATCATTTTCTTGGACGACAAAGAGAATGACAAGAACTTTCAATGATTTGGTATACAAAATAGAAAAGGATAAAATTTTAGATGGCACAAACCGAGTGTGTCGGTTATTTGCTGGATTGGTCACGTGGCCATTCCCACAATCGCTCAAATATACTAACACGTGTGGCTAAAAAATGTGTTGACTTTTGACCGACCCCAATAAGGTACACCACACGTGCGCTACATTAAAGCTTTGCTCCCTTTCTGGGCTTACAGTGTTGCTCCGGTAGGCTCGTTAATCTTGGCCCAGTACTACTGTAGAAGTAAAACGACAGAGTATGATTTTTCTGCTCCAATTTTAAATTATCTTCTTATCCAGTTCCGAAATAATTTTCTTTAAAATAAACAGCACTGCTTTTTTTTTTTTTAAGGAATATTCAATATTCTTCAGTTCATGTAGTTTTTAGTTTCTCACATCAGTAACAAATTACTTTTACAAATATATGTTATCCTTTAATTTTTTCTTGTCATAGTACTTTATAGTGAATTTCCCGCTAACATCAAAATGATGAGAGAAGAAAAATAGTAACATATGCTTTTACCAAATAATGAAAAATTCGACGTTGAAAAAAAGAGAAACAGTATATGAATTTATTAGAATAACCTAATAAATATGACAATTAATGGAAGTGTTTTTTATGGCACATCAGGAGAACAACATGATAACTATTGCTCATCATGGGCTGTTTTAAATAGACAGTGGAATATACGTGTATATATCGTGTACTATTTTTTTTTTTTTTTGATAAAAATATGTATAATATACTTATATACACACACTGACATACAGCGACACACAAACCAGAAACATAACACTATGCAATGTTTGTGTGTCTCATGACCACTATTATTCCAATATCATCATAATATGTATATTCTTTTGACGTAATTTTATTCATTTTCCTAAACAAATTGGTTAATCCACGGCCTATAACATGAGATCTTTTTTTCCGCCTATATGAGTAACAATGTGAAAAGTAAAAATTGGCTAGAAGTTAACATGAAATTAATATATTTTTCATTACGAAATAGCCGAGATGGATATCATTTTTTCTTTAAACTTATATCGTCATCTTTCTGACAACTAGAGGCTACGAGGATTCACAATAAAAAATAAGCACAATTGAAAAAAAAAAAACGGCATCTTCCCTGAATTTTTTTACTGTAGTTGATATTTTCATGATTCATCAAACGACATGATACTTCTTTTTCGGGTCATGTACATGAATCAATTTATACCTAACATAGTGTTGCCACTCGTTCATGCAACAAACTAATGAAATTGTGATGTGAACTTTGTTATTATATTAACTCTTTCTTATTTTATTTAGGGTTGTATTTCTATTCATGTGAAGGTTTAGTGTCCTTTTCACATCATGCTTACTAAAAATGTTCCTTCATGGATTGTTGGATGTGTTATAATATTAGCTATACACTATTTAAGGGAACATCTATTTAGGTTTCAGTCACTTTGTGCAATGTTTCTATTAGAAAAATAGTATAAATTAATTCGAAACTGTAAGAGAATAAACCAAAATGATCCCTCACGTTTAAAATATTTAAGTCTGAAGACCATAGTTATTGGTCTCTTCTTTTTTATAGTCTTTCAGATCCAATATCAACGGACAACCATTGTAAATAAGTCTAGCATGCAAATCCCATAAAATATCGATTAATTATTCTTCCTCAAACTGATCAATATATTATGTTATACATTCAGATTCACTTGGATCAAAATAGTCTTATTCTAACTATGAACCTTTTTGATAATAATGCTGTCTTTTTCTAACTATTTTATTTATGTAGCTCATGTAACCGTTCTTTTGGATAAAATTTGTGAAAATAGTACTATTCGTATGGTGAATACAATTATATTTCTTATTTATAAAAATGGTTTTTTTTCTTTCCAGAGGAAGTATTTCCACTAATCTATAACACTATCCTCTAAAAACTCTTACAGTTATCCTCGATCGAGCATATTCGGATCCATGATGCTCAAGCTTAAACGAAAGCTTAATTATAATTAAACTAATTCTAAATATTCTTTAGGATATGCTAGTTGATAATGAAAGAAAAATTAAAGAATTTAACATTTTGAAGTATATGTTTAAAGGGTTTAAATAGTGTTTGGTACGGACCACTCTTAGGGTTTTTTTTTCTCTTTGTTGTGTGTTAATACTTAATAATTTATTAGTTTATCTTTTTCTTTTGAAATTAAAAAAAAAATTATCATGTGTTTTATAGCATCTAATTATCTAACAATGATTTTATAAGATGACTTATATATAAGCCTGATTATGAAACGTCTAATTAAGTTTTATAGCATCTATTTAACATAACTAGGAGTAAGTAATCATTGTATGAGTGAGTGACCTTGCGAAATAAAGGATTGACAATCAGTCTTGTTTTTTTTCGTGTTAGAATTTTAGTAGCAGACCCAACAAAAATAATAGTATCTTTTTCTTTTCTTTTTTTATCTTTCTACATTACAATCAAACATTGGGTTTTGTTTGGGCCACATTTGCTAGTAATGGGGCTTTACTGGGACACAATAAATGTTGCTCTCACTTGCATTTTTCTTTGTTATTTTTGAATTTTACATTTCATATGGTTTCATTATAATTCCAGTTTATGATAAGTTGCTTTAAGTTTATTGTTTTTTTTTTTTAACAAAATACATCATTTTACATTTCTGATGTAAAACTTTTTTAGTATAATTTCAACATTACAGTATTTGGTAAAACGAGAAATAAGTTGACGAAACCAAAAATTGAACTTTAACAAAAGTTAACTATAAAAGAACAATGATCTTTTGTTTGGAGTGCAACACAAGTACAAATCATACATATCTATACGTAAAACCAAGACAAGAATTATTGCTGTGAAATAATATCATGTATTTTAAGATAATTAAACCCGAAAAATCACAAAAGCCCCCAAATCCAAAGATAAAGAATATATGATATATATATAAAAAGCAGAACCAAACTGTTTTTTGTTTCTTTTTTTTATTGATACCATTATCTTTTAAGCTCTAAGCAGTAGATCCCTTGAGCTTCTTGGTGATGGTGGCAATGTACTTGCCTTGGTGAAATGCTTGCTGCAGCTCCAGCTCTGTTGGCTGCCTCGAACCGTCTCCTGCAAATGTTCCAGCTCCATATGGACTTCCTCCTTTCACATTCTCCATCTCGAACATTCCCGCGCCAAATGTGTAACCGATTGGGACAAATAGCATCCCGTGGTGGACCAGTTGAGTTATTGCCGTCAATCTATAGATTACAAGAAAAACGTTTTCAATAAGCATATGTAGACGCAAGAGATGATGTGAAGTGTTTGTTCTTGATGGGAACTTACGCGGTGGTTTCTTGGCCACCACCTTGAGAGCCAGTGCTGTAGAAGATACCAGCTGGTTTACCGGCAAGTGACTGAGTCCTCCAGAGTCCACCGGTTGCATCCAAGAAGGCTTTGAACTGAGCAGCCATCATACCGAATCTTGTTGGGAAGCCAAATACAAACCCATCAGCTTCAGTTAGCTCGTGGGGGGTGATGATTGGGGATTCACTCTTTGGTGGTGCACTCATCTTAGAAAGTGCTTCTTCTGGAAGCGTCTCTGGTACCTGTGGACAACAACAATTCATCAATTTCAAATGATTCACATGGATTTATATAACTATGCCTAATGGTAATTCATGATTTGAGGATTCCGATATTACATAAGCAGAGTCTCAATAAGAAACCTGCCTTTTAGCCAAATCAAATCAGTGAAACAGAACACGTAATGCCATATACCGAGTAAACAACACAGACAAAGGTAATGGAGCTCTATGAGACTAGAAACTTGCAAAGCAAAATCATCAGTCAAGAATCCAAATTTAAGAAACTTGGAAATGGCAATACTGGGAAGCTAATGTTAGAATGTCTTCCAGTTATTCAAACTACTTTATAGACTCAATCCTAGTAATAAAGACTTCATAGCCACTGATATCCATTAACACACTGAAACATAAAGTCACTTGTGAAATTGACAATGCAACAGAAGAAAGTAGTAAGCAAGTCATTAACCTGCCATAATTTGGCTTCAACACCTTCAACAGAAGCAGCTCCTTTCCTTATTTCTTCAGCCAATTTCTCCACATGACCGTACATAGAGTAGTACCTGCAAATATGTCAAAGGGCTTAAGTCAAACTTTAGATCAAACCCACCAAACAACTTACAAGTAGCTAAATCAAAAGCCCATAAAAAAATCCCCAAATTCAACAAAATTTAGCATCAGAGATCAAAATTGAATCGAAACACCAATGAAAAAAACATAAAAATCAAATTCCTTCATCACAAAAGTATAATTTCAAACCAAATCATATATCAAACCATCACAAAAGTAAGGAAATTTATAATTAAATCAAGACGAATCGAAAAGGAAGAAATACAAATCACTGAAAAGCAAAATCAGAGAAAAATTCAACAAAAAACCATAGAAAAATTCTTCTTTGATCAACACTGATTTAAAATCAAATCAAGTCACTCAAGTGAATCAAAAGAAGAAGTAAGATTTTACACCTAAACCCATCGATTAGCTCGAAAAAAATCGCACAATATATTGACGATTTTCCACAAATTTATTCTCCCCAAAAAAAAAATTCAAAGCAAAAATAGAAATTTGTTGACATACACGATATACACTTTGGTCGCCATAGATGTAGTGATGTTTCGTTCCTCTAAAGAATCTTCTGAATTCTTCTTCTGCTAAATATTTTATGGATTCAACGATCCGAAAATGGAGAGAGCGTATTTATAGAGGTCGAGAAGATGATCGGGGTTCTTTATCCTTTTTCCTTACTTTTTTTTCCAGAAACTATTTATTTCCATTTAAATTAGACTCCCTAACCTTTTTACTCAAATTAAATTTCACCCCATAGTTTATATTCTTACATTTTAACTGCCCAGTTATGATTTTAGGAGGCAGGCATTTAAATTTTGTTCATAATGCGTTACTAAAAATCAAAAGTTAAATTTTAATCAGTAATATTACAGAAGTTTTAAGACAAAATTGAGAAATAGAACGACACAATTTCTTGAATAAAATGTATGATTTAATTTTAAAACAATGAAATGATAGAAATCGTAAATAAATTTGTAATCATGGAATATTAAACATAGATAATTATTTTGCATCGTTATAGTTTTGAGAAAACTGCAATAGACCACAAAATTATCATTTTGTGTTATGCGCTAACAATTGAAATACAGAAAATAAAAGTAGTGGGGTGATTTTGAGATTTAAGGATATTATAGGGGGTAGACGAGAACGTGGTCAAATTAGAAAACGTCGTCGTTCGGCACCTGGTCTGGTATTGGACGAGAAAAAAAGAAAGGTGGGGTTGGTGCGGGAAATTAAAACTTTAGTTTTATTTTTAAAATTTAAATGATTAAAATAAAATAATAATGATGATATGTTGCTGTCACGCTCATCATCATCATCATGTTCGTTTTCCCTCAAATTTGTTTTTAATTTTTTTTTTACATAATAAAATAGCTGCTTTCTGCTTACTTGTTTTCTCTAGAAGAAGTCTTTTTCAAAACAAGAATTATGGAGTAGTGTTTATCTATTCAAGTTTTACATGATTAAGTAACCAACTCAATCTTAACACAAACGTTAGTGACTAACAAGTTTCAGTTAGCAGAATAACTAGAATTAAAAGGAAGATTTGTTATATAAAAGGAAGATTATATATTTCTTCAATTTTTTTTTTTTTTTTTGGATAAGATTTGATGTAATTCAATTAAATTAAAGATTTTAAAAATCAATTCCTTGAATCGTTATAATGAGTAAAATTTTATTTTTGTTACTATCGTTCAACCTTTTTCCCCATGCCAATCACTCAACCTCATTTTTGTTACACCAAATGCATAGCGAGCACACTTTATTCATAACTAATTTGAAATCATAATTTTTAAGAATCTATTAATGAGATATATTTATGGAGAAGGATCGAAATGGAGAAAGTGAATAAGTCAACGAATATGGACCGAGCCCCATGAAGACAACCAAGTAGGTGTTAAATTGACCGAGGGTAGGGTCAACAAATTTTATCCGTCCGATTAACGACAAAAACAAGCTAGCCATTGGATCGCTATCTCGACGGCTCTCGATCCAATTTATAACGACTTCAAGCTCTTGCATCATCGCTCTCGTCATTATTATTATTTGTTCCTTTTTTTACTTTTAATTTTCTACATCAAAGCATAAAACTACGACTATGCATCTAATTTTCCAATGGTAACACAGTATAAAATTATAACTAATTAACTATTCTTTATTTTTTTTTTTTAAAAAAACTATTCTTTATTTGACGATATATCTAATACTACAATAATAGTTGTGATATGTACTAGATAAAATAAATAAATTTGGACGTGATTTTGACGGGTCATCGGTCATCCTATCAAATTAGTATCCAAATGCATTACATAATCATGGTGTCAGCAGCACTCGAGTATTTCATTTCCAACTACTAGGAAAACGTCAGACATAGATATAAGAAACATCATGTTAACTTATTTTGCTGGTGTTTAAGTTAGGGCGTGTTACGTTTATTGGTGCTTAAGTCTAGGTGAAATATAAACTGGTGACTAGTTATAATTATAAATTTATAATCCATGGATGTCTCAACTTTCAGCCAAAGAGGAGGGCAAAAAAAAAAAACAAAAGGAGAAGAACTTTCTTGTTATATTCTTTTTTGTTTTAACTGTAAATTACATTAGTCAATAGTCATATAGAAAAATAAGATAATCAGGGAAGAGACTTATGAAGCCTATATTCTAACCAAGTACTACAAAGTAAGTACTTAATTCGAAATAGAAAATCATTTACTCTCTATGAGTTCATGACTCTCGGGACCATAGGCCTTGGAAGGCTTGGACTTGGACTATCTATCTATATATTTATATTGTAACATATAGTCTTCGAGTTAGTAAATCACCTGTGAAGATAATAAAAGTATTAACCAAAATATATATATATATATATATATATATATATATATGATGTCTAAACAGTTTAAGATAAAAAGAAAAGATAATGATAAAATGCGAAAGTTGGATTGCGTTTCAAGGATGCTTCGCTTTTCCACCCCATTTCTTTTATAATGATCAATTCACCCCTAATTCTGCTGATATTTCGTGTAAACAAAGTAATCGGCTTTTTGTTGCTTTATTGACCGAAGTGTCGCTTAAGATACGTACATGCATGATTTGGTCTTTTTCGCACGATCTCAGGAACTGCATGGCTACACGCATTAGCCTACATGATGAATCACTCGCAGACGCAGTGTGCAACCATATTTGCTTTATAAAAGAAAATTAACTAATGAAAAGTAGAAATATGATCAGGTGGTTGAAAGTTGAAACTACACTCAGCGTTCTAATTATTAAAATGTGGACTTTGATGAGTGATGTGTTTAGACCTTTGTTATAAAGATTTCATAGTTTACCTTCATTTCTCTTTTTTTTTTTTTTTTTTTTTTGGAAAACTTTTTTTTTTTTTAGTTGGCCATTTTAGTTTTTAGATTTTTACTTCTCTAATAAATCAGAATCTCTTTTTTTTTTTTCTACATTAGTTCTTTCTAATAAAAACAAAAACCCAACTATAAAATAACTAAAACCCCATCCATTCAAAGAATAATGTGCAATCTTATTCACGATATTAGAAACTAACATAACCCTTTTTTTTTTTTGGCAGCCAGAAGCTAACATAACTAAAAAGAGTTCTAAGAAAATTGAAAAGAAAAAATCAAACAAGCTCAATAGCAATATCTTAGACTTAAAACAAACAAACAAAATCTTAGACGAACAAGGATAGACTCTCTCAATCGAAAAATCAAACCAAACAAATTGAACATCCCTATTTAACTTACACTTGCAAATGATTATCCCGATTGGTCACTTAACTCTACACTTGATGCTTTGCGCAGCTTGGTGTCTTAGCCATTAAGCTGCACTTCGATGATCTCACCAAATAGAGAAAAAAAATTTCTCTTAATCGAAATCTAATATACTGATGTTTTGAGTTCATCTCCCATCCTATAACAAGACACGATCAAATTTAGTAGACACTATATTGGCAGACAAATATACAATATATAAAAAGAAGATAGAAAATATATAACGTTTCATGACTTGAAATTTGTTTATTCTAACTTCTTCTTTTTTTTTTGTGCAAAATTTAAGTTTATCTTAATTCACATATATAGTGTATATTTTGAACTAAGCCAATACCATTTTTATTTTTTATTTGCCAGCAACTGAAAACTTTAGTTTTTGCCAAAATTTTGTGACATTTATATTCTCTTCACTCTGAAGATTTGTTTATTTATCATTTGTTATCTTTCTGGTCAACTATTATTTATCTATCAATGTTACAAGACGAAGCCTAAACAAAAAATCTTGAATATGAAGAAGAATTGAATCAATTATGATTTTCCTTTGCTACTCTGTTTCTCAATAATTTTCCATGTCAAACAATTTCTCTGGACTGCAACAATAATGGTAAAGAGAAAAATCAAAGATTGGTTTTTTTTTTTTTTTTTAACAAATCAGTCAAAGCCTCTAACACATAAAGAAGGTTTCTCAATCAATGTCGGTGACTATAAATCGGAAAACTCTTCCTCAATCACCTCCGTCACAACACACCGTGACGCTTCCATCAATTCAGGACTAAGTCTAAACATGAGCACACAAAACTCCATCTGATTCAACGCACCGTCTCGATCGAAATCTCCTTCGTTGATCATACACCGAACATCGTCGTCCGTTAGATCTCCAAGTCCAAGAACCGTCGATGCGTTCCTTCGTAAGCTCTCGAATGTGATGACTCCTTTGTCTTTATCCATAAGAAGCTCGAAACCTTTGCAAAGCTCTTCGATTAGACCTTCTCCGCCGAGTTTACCAGCCATTGTTGGGAAGAAATCATGGAACTTTGGTTCTTGGTTTTCTTGGCTTGGTCTTGTTGAGGATTTAGGAGACGCCATTAGAGCAGAGGATTGAATAAAAAAGTGTTCGAATTTGAGAGAGATTGGTTGTTTTGAGAGATGGGTTTTGTGAAATGTGTGAGTTTTATATATAAAGGTAGAGAATTTGGGATTTCCGAGAAGGAACATCCATGGAACTTGAAGCCAACTAAGCTACAGGTAAGAGAAAAAAAAATCTTTAATTTTTGGTTTCTTCTTGGAAGCTCACGTAAGGGTATAAGTGTCTTTTTGATTGTGGATGTGATTGTTCCCACGGGAGGTGCATAGTGTGAAAAGCGAAGAGAAGAGGGTAAATTCGTCTGTTTCTTTTTATGGAAATAAAAGTTAGCTTTGAATGTGAAGTCTATTGTCGTTTTAGAATTTTTATTTCTTTGAATTAGATGTCGTTTTCAAATTTCTATGCAAAATTTATTATTTTTTAATGTTTTATATAAAACATTAAAAAGTAATAAATTTTGCATAGAAATTTGAAAACGACATCTAATTCAAAGAAATAAAAATTCTAAAACGACAATTAATAAAATACGGAGGGAGTATTGATCAAGGAAAGTGTTTTTTTTTTTTTTTTTTTTTTTAAAAAAAATATTTATTTTGAGTTTTTGAATCACACTGAAAAAACACGAGACTGGTCCGTTTGGATTTCGTTTTGTGTGTGTTGAAATTTTCATTTTGGAAACGTTAAGAGTTATGGTTTGATTTTCTGTTTTGTTAGAATTGAAACGACTCAATTGAGAAAATATTCATTACTATGTGCCAATGCCAACGATTATATTTTCATCTGAACTTTTACCATTAAAGCAATTGAGAAAGTATAAGTTATTTTTCCTCGATGTAGTTAGGTGAGAAAAGTCTACAAAATAACACGTTCACGAGTTCATAGTGACTTTGGGTGTGGGATAATAAATTATTAATCGATATTATTGGTCGCTTATTGGAAGACATTAATCTGTAACATCTTTGATTAAAACTTTCGATGTGGTAGACAGAATATTCCACTTGGTCTGCCCGTTCTATTGCATGCCTTATATTTTTATTATTACTCTCAAAAATAATCCAACCAAATCTCTTCTTCATTGGATAATCACTAGTATCATTATCCATAATGTATTATTCAATAATGGTTTATCTTTTTCGAAATAAATAAAATGAATGCATGAACATCAACCGCAAAATGAACCGGGTTCGTAGAAAGAACAATGAATCTTCATTATTGACTTGGTCAATTCATCGACTCTAATTTATTATCTCTAGGCTAGATCAAGATTCAAATCAAATAATAGTCTTTATCAGATCTTTCGGGATCGATCAAACCTATATTCAAAAATTACGTTATTTTTTAAACACTTAATTTAAGTGATTAAAAATAACAATGACTTTGACTTGTCATATATACCGGTTCACGATTCATAACCGGATATTTTAAGCAGATGCAAGCAATGAAGCGTAAATTCTTATAGTTTCCTCCAGAATATGAAGAACTTACACAAACATTCAAAGTCAATATCATAAATATATATCACATACAAATCTGATGAATCAACAACACATGAACTTCTTTATTTTGTTTTCTTTACATATATATATTTCTATGATTGACACAATAATAAAGCTCCTCTCGGAACGATTCTAATGTTCTGATATGCCTTAAAATTAGCAAAACAAAAATCCTCCAAAGATTCAAAGACAGGAACTAAACACTCTTGCAAACTCATCGATACGGCGTCGTTTAACTCTCTTATCATTCTCTCATGCTTTTCTTTTTCTTGCGTTACACTCTCTCTCAAAGACAATAACTCCGGTCCGACCATCATGTTCGCCGTCGAACCAGAATCACTCACCGGAAAAACAACCGCCGTTCCCCATATCTCCTCCAATTCCTTAGTCTTCTTTTCTAACTCCTTACACAATCTCTCTGTTCTCATCCTCTGTTTCTCTTCCTCTGCTTGCTTAAACCCTAACCCTCGAAATCTTAATCTCATTTCTTCAACAGCACTCAACACTTTATTCTCATCCACTTTCTCAATCTCTTTTATCCACTCGCTACAAACCCTAAATATCTCAGGAGCCTCGATATCAGTTTCATCGTCATCCATAATGTTTCGGTTAAGCCACTCGTTTAAGAACTTCACGAAACCTCTATGTGCATCAATGTAACCTTTCAAAGATTCTCTGTATCTTCTAATATGTTCTCCAACCTTCTGTGTCGCTTTCCTTGAGCTCGATCCCTTTTCAACAATGTGAACACAAGACTTGCTTTTGGCGATCGCTCGAAACTGCTTATGGTGACATTTCGCCAAGAATCTCCACATTCCTTTAAATCCATTGATGATATCAATCACCTGAAACGAAAGCTCTTCGTCTCTTATCTTATGAACTCTCATCGAAATCGATTCAACCGCTCTAACTGAAACATTAATCTTGGATAACTGAAGTTTAACAACAGTTTCCGCCTCGTAAATCTTGCTCGATTCTGCTCCGGTGTTATCAAGATTTTTCAGAATCTTGTACGCTTTGTCATAAGAAACCCTAAGCTTTTCTTCTAGTGTAACTTCTGCGTAAAGCTTATTCTCCCACATATAAAGTTTCTCTAATGTCATGGAGAGTGAACTAGGGAGATCATCTAAGCGAAAACGGCGCTTTGACGCCAAATCACGAGTCGAAATCCCGGAACTACCAAGTACCCTTGAAGCAAAATCCTTGAACTGAGATCCTAAGGGTTGGTGATGAACAACTCTGCTTACTTCAAGCAACTCAGAGACTTCACTACTACTCACAGCTTTCTCGCATATACGATTGATCTTTGCTACTACATTCCTTAGATCACTCAATCCCGAACCTGATGATTCCGAAAAACACGAAGAAGAAGACTCATACGCTTCATCACAAACTTCCTCATCTGATCTTGTCCCTTCTTCAGTAACAATCTCTGGAGTTTCTTCGGTCTCTTGCACGCAAGTTTCATGAGAATTATCATCCTCATCTACAACTTGACCATTACAAGTGTTTGCTTCAATATCTCTCTTACCAGTTTCACTTGCAACTCTAGAGCCTTCTTCAACATTCCTCTTCTTCTTCTTCTTTTGATTCTTCCTCACAAGACTATTATGATCACTTTCAGATTCTAAATCAGGAATCCCTTCTCTCTCCCTAATTTCTCTCAATCCATCACTCGCAAACTCACCTCTCTGTTCCGGTTCAGTAAAAAAGCACTGCGTCTTATCCTCAAAATCGTACAAACCGAAGATATCATGACCCATGAAAATGTTCTGATCAGTAGAAGAAAAGTTTTGCGAACCTTTCATGATCTCATCTTCAATTGGACCACTCACAAACACTTTCTCCTCAGACCCTAAACCTTCTCTAGACTTCTCCATACCCTCTTGAACATTGTTACTTGAGCCGCAAGTTCCATCTCCAGGCGAGTGTTTTTGCGGATGCTGATCTTCATTGTTGCTCAACGGACTTGTTTGAGATTGATCACAAACAAAACACTCAGAATCCGAGTCCGAATCTGTGTCTGAATCAGATCCAGAACAAATCAAATCGCTACTAGACGAATCATCATCTGAATACGGAATCACAGTCAAATCTTTATGCACAAACTGATTAAGAGCTTTGCTGAAATCTAAAAGAGACTTAAAGTAAAGAAGGTGAGATCTCGCTAAGTGATATCGAGCATCTCTTGCTGCTCTGATCAATTCCTTTCTCTCTTTACACAGATTCAACAATGGAGTATTGTTATCTCCCTTGGAAGCAACGATACCCATTAGAACTCCTGAATCTCTCGAAATCGGATAAACCCTAATTTGATTTCCTCGCTTTAACAATCGATCTTTCGTAGATTGATTGAATTGTTGTAGCTTTTGTAGTCATCACTAAGAATTTAAAACCCTCTTTTGGCAGAAGTACGACTCGATGAACCCTAAATAGAAAAAATAAAATCTGACACTAAATAGAAAAAATCTCACCGTTAATAAGAAGATAGAAAAATAGGTTACATAATTATAATTAGTGTTTGATAAAATCTATAAATTAAATTTCATAGATACTCCAATATATTTTCGTTAGTTTTTATTTTATTTTTGTTTTTAACTTTTAACCCATCTCTTTATATTTTTTCCATTTTTGTTGTTTTCCATATCTTTTTCTTTTCTTTTTAATCATATCTCCCGTCGGCTTGTCAAGAGCTTTTGATTCCTTTTCAACCGTCTCACCTTTTTTTGAACGTTGCCACCATTTTTTATTTGAGCGCTTTGAAGAGTTACAAAAGCCTGTGACAAAAAAAAAGAGAAAAGAGTTACAAAAGCCCAAATTAATTTGCTTCAAAGAAATTGACATGCATGTCTTCAAGGTTGATATAATAACATTTGATGTTAAACTCTTCAAAATAAACTATATGTAAAATAGTTCAAATGGAACAGAGCAAGTAGTCGATGGTACCATCTAAATTGGAACAATTCACGTGATGAATCACTAATCAAAATATCCGAGCTCTTGAATTTAATTTCACAGTGGAATTCTTTTGCAAGGGTGACAAGTAAAAAGAAACAAATCTTAGTGTATATAAAAAAATCATATGTAATTTGATAGAGAGTATATGATTACTCAAAAACAAACAAAATATTATCAACAAAATTTTTATCGCAATTGGTTGATGATCACTCATATTTGCTTCATCCGGCCCTGAAGAGAAGAGATGTATAGAAGTAGAACTACTCTATCAATTTTTCTTGTAATCACATCTCTTTTAATTTATTTGTTAACGTCATTCACATCTCTTTATAATAAATCTTAAAATACAACATGAAAAGTAAAACATAAATAGAAAAGAAACAAAGAAAATAAGGAGTAATTGGTGAGAGATATGTGTATGGAACTCGAGGCTTCTTCTAAGTTGTTCAAAAGTTCTCATCCACACACATTTAAAAGTAAAAAACAAAACCCTAAAACTTTGAACACCTCCACTCATCATCTCCTTTTCAGGCATGTGGCTCTCAAATGAAGACATCTCGTGTTTCTTTGATTCTTCACAATTCACACTTCACCCTTCACACCACTAATCTTCGCCACGTAAAAAATTTCTCAAGCATGTTACGTAGGCCCAACTTTACTTCTTTTTTTTTTTTGCTTTTTATATATAATTTACGTATTATTTGTTTTCTTTTTTTTTGTTAAAGATATTATTATTTGTTTTCATACATCTATGTTTTAAGTCTTGGTCATGATTTCGTGATAAGACGTCGTTATTCAGAACACGTTACATCCACAACACAAACATATTTTGTGGACGTACAATGAATAACGAAGATTTTACGAATTAGTTAAAAGAGAAAATTATAGTACTTTGGTCCAAAAATTAATTAGATTTATGTAATTTTTTGTATGCAATAGTCGTGATAGTTTCGAAAAACATAAATAATTTCTTTTAATACAAACTCAAAACCGAGTCCGACAGTGCTAAATCAGCATCTCTCTAACCAATTTAACATATCAACACTTGGATATTTGACCGTTCACTTTATCGTTAACTTATATCATTCATGTAAACTGGTGACTTATATCATTCTTTTCATCAAATATTTAGTTGTAGGATTTTGATTTTGTTATACAGAAAAAAAGACATTGAATTCGGGTATATGAAAAATTTCCATATGGGAACGATAAAAGTGGTTGATTTTGATACCCAAACGCATTTTTAAATCATTAAATATTTTTATTTATTAATCATATCATACCGTAACACCACCAACGGTATAATAAATTGTATTAAATTTACTTCATTTTAAAACACAAATCGAAAAACCTTATTCATACAAATGCTTGGACCGGGGCGAGAGAGGAATATTTAAAAAAGGTTTTCTAAAAAGAGAAAAAAAAAAAGAGTGCACCCCATTTAGACGTGTATTGAGAGGTCCAGACAAATCCCAGGTGGGATCACGTGGCTTTAAGTCTTTTAGAGAACCTGATTCGTCCACGTAGGATAACTCAGAATCTCGCTCTTCCTCCATACGAGGCTGATATCTCGCCACGTCATCGACTAAAAAATCTACCCGCATAAATATCTGTTTTATTGCCATAAAACGAATCATATATCGACACGTAGGATATCGCCCATAGGGAAGCCTCCTCCCAGTACGTGGTTTAGGACCAAGTAAATAAAATAGAAACAACTCATTTCTTTTTAAATTATTATTATTTTTATTATTATCATCATCTCTCCTAAATTTAAGAATTCGAGAAAATGCTCAGCCGCAGAAACCTTAATAATTTCAAAAACCATTCTAGAACTAATACTACTGACTACAATAATTATCCACAAATTTTCCACCATAAAGTTTCAACGAATCCTTAACCTTATTTTTAATAAGTACTAAAAATTACCATTTGCATTGGCTGTTAAATACGTGAAAAATCGTTAAAGATAAAGGAAAAGACGGTAATACCCTTAAAAAGAATTAAATCACATAAAACTCGCCACGAAATTCTCGATTTTGCTTTCCCTTTATTTGTGTCCGCAGAAGAAACGAGAGAAGAGAGAGAAGCAAAGACCTTACTACCAAGAACATTGATAAATATATATAGAGAGAGATAGAGAGAGAGAGGTTGTGGAGGATAGTATTATCTAGAGAGAGGAGATAGAGAGGAGATGGGGAAGAAGAAGTGTGAGCTATGTAATGGAGTAGCGAGAATGTATTGTGAGTCAGATCAAGCGAGTTTATGTTGGAACTGTGACGGAAAAGTTCACGGAGCTAATTTCTTGGTGGCTAAACACACGCGCTGCCTTCTTTGTAGCGCGTGTCAGTCTCATACGCCTTGGAAAGCCTCTGGGCTTCGTCTCGGCCCAACTGTTTCTATATGTGAGTCTTGTGTTGCTCGTAAGAAGAGCTCCGTCGCAGGGAGGAATCAGAATCAGAATCTGAGCCAAGAGATCGATTGTGATCGGTTAAGTAGAGATGACGATGGTTGTGCTGAATCGTATAACGATGATGATGATGATGAAGAGAGCGATGAGGATAAGGAGGAAGAAGAAGAAGCGGAGAATCAGGTTGTGCCTTGGGATGCGACGGCGGTAGTTCAACAACAACCTCCGGTGGTGAGTTCGTCGTCTTCGGTTAGCAGCGACGGAGGTCTGGTGGCGAAAAGGACGAGACGGGATTTGGATCTTAACTGCTCTCATGTATGAATCTTTGATCTCTTTCTGATTTTCTGAAAATTCGAAACGATCTGTGATTTTGAATTTTAAGTAAAACTCGAATTTATTGTTTTTTTTTTTTTTTTTGAAATGCAGGAGGAGAATGAATCTCGACCTTTGAAACGATTATCGAAAAACGAAGCTTCGTCAAGATCAACGGTTGTGATGCATCGTCTTCTTTGATTTTGGAAATCGCCAACAAAAAGTAGAGAGATTTCAGTCGTTGATTTGTTTCGTTGGTCGATTAGATTGATCCTCACCGTTCATTACTAACAATTCTTGATTTAGTGAGTTGAGTTAGTTTAAGTTTTCAGAACATTTTAATGTATTCGTTTGAAGCTTTTTCTTAGCTGTTGAAGCTTTGTATTATTACCTATAATTATGTTTATTTTTTTGTTCAAGCTATTATATTGCCTATAATAATATATATTGGTATGTGAAGTTTAGATCATATAGTAACATAAAAAAACCAAAAAATGTTTAAGCAAATTTCTATATTTTCATTAGTGAAAACATGAGATATTATTATAAGAAGGATTACCAACAAAAACCAAAATTAAAGAATTATGTCATTTTATATTTTCCTTGGAATAAGTATATGTGATGTTGATTGGCAAAGAGATGGCGAGTAAATAACGTATGAAGGTCGTTACCTTTGTAACTGCGATTACTAAAAAGAAGAAACAAAAAAGGTGTGAAGACTATACACAACAACAAAAAAGAAAAGAAGGAGAAGATATTATTTCCATTGGGTCCTCATTTAAAGTTTATATTTTATTCCACAAGAGATGTGAACCTATCGTGTCTTTGTCCATAAAATGTATTTGAAACTCCAAAACAAATGAAAACAAATGATGTTCTCATGATCCAAGTGTTTAGTATCGTGTATCGTAAAAACGGTAAAAACGATTTAACATTTTGAAGGAAAACTCTATTCATGGTAAGTTAGAGATATGGACGGCGATCATCGGTCTAGCAAGTTATTTTATTCATCCATATTTAATTAATGAAAACATGTGGTTCTCATTGCTAGCATCTCCCGTCAAAGACTGATCATTTAAGCCGGCTTCAAATAGTTTAGTCTTTGGAAGATTTTTAATTTAAAGTTATTGTTACGTATATATAGATAATTAAGATAAGGGACAACTGCACTCTCACATACTTTTTCAAAGACGTATAGCTTCTCAAAAAGTACGTGTTTTGCACACAAACTCAAATAAAGTACCTCATTGTGTAACTCTCTCTTAATAAGTATCATTTAGGGGGTGTATTGGACTTGACATTTGAAATGATTTGTTTTAAAATCACAAATCATATGTTATTGAATCATGTTATTTAAAAAGTCTAATGAAATTTAGTGTTATTGAACTAGTGATTTTTTTGAAATCCACTTTAAAATCCAATGAAATTTAGTGTTATTGAACTAGTGATTTTTAAATCCACTTTAAAATCCATTGTTATTGAAACATTTTAAGGATTTGATTTTTAATGACTTTAAGGATTTTAGAAGATTTTCTTAGTTAAAAATACAGAAATTTAAAATCTCATGTTTTTAGGTAGTATTTAGAAGATTTTATAATAAATCCTAACAACTTTCCTGAAATCATCAAAATCATATTAAAACTCACTAAAATTTAAATTCTTCAAATGTCAAGTCCAATACAGCCCCTTAGATATTATGTGTAGGACTTGGAGAAATACTTGTGGATATGATTGTTATAGTCCTTGGAAGATTTTGATTTAAAGTTATTGTTATGTATCTATAGATAATTAAGTTTGACCAAAAAAAAAAATTAACATAGCCCAAAAAAAAAAAAGATAATTAAGATAAGTATCATTTAGATATTATGTGTAGGACTTGGAGAAATACTTATGGATATGATTGTTATAGTCTTTGGAAGATTTTTAATTTAAAGTTATTGATATCTTATTATATAAAGTTGGGTTTTCGAAGTTAGCAACTCACGAGATCTTGACACATGTCATATTTATTGATTCGAGATTTTGACACGTGTCAAAAATATTTGTTTTTAAAAATTTTAAATATATAAAAAGATAATTATGAGAAAATAGTAAAATTTAAATAAATATAAAGATGTAAAAAGATAGTGTTAAGAAAATTATAACTTAAATAATTTTAAAATATAAAAAGATAATGTTAAAAAAAATATAAATTTAAATATTTTTAAAAGTGTAAAAAGATAACTATGATATAGACACGTGTCATATTTATCGATTCGAGATTTTTTAAAAAATTTAAATATATAAAACGATAATTATGAAAAATACTGAAATTTAAATAAATTTAAAAATGTAAAAATATAATATTAAAAAATTATAACTTAAATAATTTTTAAATATAAAAAGATAATGTTAAGAAAAAATTAAATTTAAATATTTTAAAAAGTGTAAAAAGATAAATATAATTACTTATTATAGTTTTAAGTTATGAGCGTATAGAGATAAATTTTTATATTTTTCAATAAGATAACTTGATAGGTTTTCGTATCAGCTCATATAGGTTTATTGCGTTTTATAATTGTTACTATAATTTTATATATTTTTCTTTTTTTTATTATGGTTGTAGATTTTGAGGATGTAGAACAAACCATATCTATCGATGCATGAAGATTTGAGTGATGTTTCAATTGATTGATCTAGAAGCTATCATCGTATGATAAGGTAAGTTTTGATCAAAACATAATTATTTTGATATTGATTTATATGTTTCAATAATTGGTTTTGAACTATTTTCTTAATTTTTAGTAGGTTGATACCCTATGATTTATTCATTTGATGAAGAAGTGAATTTTTGTTAACGTATAATATATTTAACTTTTGATATGATTATTTAGGGTTAGTGTATTAAGGTTTTTGTGGATGCGAAGATTTAGAAACGTTTGATATGACTATTGTGATAATAGAGGTTTTGATCCAAATGTGACATTTTCGTATGGTTTTACACATTTTGATAAGTTACGAATTCTTTTGTCAATGTTTAGGAGGTTGATGCGTAAAAATTGATTTCACCGGATGAATATAAGAAAATAATTACTAAATAAATAGAAAACTTAAATTAAGTAATTTATAAATATTTTATAGAATATCTTATTTTGTTTTTTTATACGGGTTATAAAAGTTTTAGTTATAAAGCCGCATATACGCGGATCCTATATTTTTTTCTCTTACACGGATTATAATTTATATGAAAATAATTACAATTTTAATACTTAAAAATTTTAAAAATTAAATTGGTTAATGTATAAAAAAATTTTCAAAACTTTAGATTTTATTTTTATACGGGTTATAAAATTTTAATTCTAAACCCGCATATACGCGGGTCCTAATCTAGTATATATATATATATATATATATATATATATATATATATATATAGATAATTAAGATAAGTATCATTTAGATATTATGTTTAGGACTTGGAGAAATACTTGTGGATATGATGACATAACTCTAAACTTGCAAAAGATATTGTACTTACGAACCAACCAAGTTTTACAAATTACCAAACAGTTTTGTTTCTTTGGTCGTTTCATTCTGTTTAATTTCATACTTTTTAGAAACCCATCTCTGAGTCAAACTTCAATCCTTAGATTTATCTAAAATCCAAGAAGTCAAACCAAAACCATAAATCAACCAATTTTTATTTGATTTTATATTAACTAAAAAAGCAGATCAAATCTAAATAGACTTAACATTCACTCTCACACAACAGAACAAAAGTTGTGTAGAAAAAGTAAAGGAAATACAAAATATAATTAAAGTGTAAATTGGAAGTTGCAAGACATTCTGAAGCTTTGGATGTAATTCCAATTACAACAAACTTGGACATATAGTGAATAGAAAGATGAAGAGAAAAACTTTGAAATAGTGTATCTAAACTAATTTTGCAATGTAAAGAATTTCTATATTCAGAAAGAAAGTTTAACAAACAAACAGCAACACACAAAACACATTCTTATGGCATGTCCAATCATCTAAACGTTCCCCTGATCATTTTGTACACAAAAGCCCCATCTTAAAAAAAAAAACACTTCATAAAAATAGAACACCACAGACAGAGTTACATTTTGACATAGAATCACCGGTTCAGAATTTAGTTCTAGTTTACCGGTCATACGTTTTCCCGAGCTTTCGTTTCAAAAGTGCAACTGCCTACACCTTGAGATGTCTACATCGGTCGGGCAATAAGGACACTTGAAAGAAGACTTAGAACCATTCTTTGACATTTTGTTAATTGTCTGCTTGCACAGCACATGTCCACAAGACATCATCATTGGAGGGTTATCATCACTTGACTGTTCCTTAGAGACGGGGCAGACAAACACTGAATGGAACTGAAACTCCTCAGATAGTTGTGCATCCACAGGAAGTTGTTCCACCGTCTGCCAATCAAGCTTCTTGTTCGCCATCACGTTCATGTATTTCAATAGTACCGGTAACGCCTGTGTACCCGCTGTTACTGTTATACTGAACGGGCTCTCAGATGATTCACCGAGTAGGTTGCAGTACTGTCGGGTTAGCTCTTTGACTGCATTGTTCCATAGAGCAGGGGAGAGGAACTCGGAGTACGGCGATTTATCAAGTTTTCTGTTCCATAAGAGAGAACACATAAGCTTCTGGATTTCAGGGAGGCAGCTATCTGCAAATGTGGCGATATGTTTTCTCGCATAGTTGATAGCTTCTTTGGAGTTTTTGCCTTGTGCTATTTCCAGGAAGTGTAGACTGTGAAGCTTCATCTCAAGATCAGACCTTGCTTGCTTTAGTTTGTCTGAGTTTGAAACTGCCCAGTTAAGAGCTGGTTCAAGATCTCGCTTCTTCATAGCTTCAAGAATCTGATACATTTCCACGAAAGATTGTCTGGTGGAACATTCAGATTCACCAGTTTCAGCAACGAAACAGTCACCGATGTCAAACATTCCTTGACGGTAGAAAAAGTTGGCGATTATCTGGTTCACGATATGCGTATCAAACTCAACATTGTTTCTGTAAGCCTTTGATATGTCTGAATTCAGTTGTTTCTCCAGGACTTTGGGGTACTTGGTCAGAGCCACATGTAGTTCTTTCTCAGCAGCTTCAAGTTGATTGATTGGAGCAATCTCCATGAACTTTGTCTTCAAATCAGCAAGGATAGTCCTATGATCAAGCAAAGTATCTGATGGTGTCTCCTGTAATATGCTCAACGCTTTCTCGATTTCTTGAGACAACATGTGAACAATCTCATTTGTTTTGCTATAGGAGAGCTTCTGCTTCGTTGCAACACGATCAAACACATCCTTAATGCTCTTGAGCTCCATTCTCAGATAACCAAAACACTCTCTGAACCGATGAAATCGTACCTGAGAAACTGGTTATCAAGACATTGAAGTGAATCCTCAAAGTCAAATTTCTTAGTCTCAGCAAGCAAATATCATCAATCTCGACCAAAACTTAGACATTTCTTGAAATGAATGTGAGTAAATATCAAATTATTGATCACAGTTGATCTCCAAATAACATCAAGACTACAAAAATCAGATCTTCAAATGACTCAAATCCAATCTTTATACACAAAGATGGATCAAACATTACTTAAAACAGAGAACACAAATTTACGATTTTCTCAATTGAAGAATCATCGAATCCGATCAGCTAAGAATACAATTGAATCCGGAATAAAACAGATCAAATCCAGAATTTCGAAGACAAATCAAAGATCTCAATCAATTCAAACTAACGATTCTTGAATACCATCGCGCAGCGAAATCAAGAAAACGAAGCGAAATGAATCAGCGAGGAATCGAAGACTTTAAAACACACACACAATCAAAGGCAAATCGTACCTGAAATCGAGAGGTAGAAGATGAAGTTCGTTTATCTCTAGGCTTCGTCTCGGCCCAACTGTTTCTATATGTGATTCTTGTGTTGCTCGTAAGAAGAGCTCCGTCGCAGGGAGGAATCAGAATCTGAGCCAAGAGATCGGTTAAGTAGAGATGACGATGGTTGTGCTGAATCGTATAACGACGATGAGGATGATGATGATGGAGAAAGCGATGAGCTTAGTGGACCTTGGTGGGCTACGTCTTTGGATCATTGTTTAAGCCCAAATACCTTAGTCTTTGTCTTGTTTATAAGCTAGCTTTCTCCTCTGTAAAACGTTATGGATTAAACGATCATCAAAATATGAATATCAATTTCTTCCTCTCTCATTTCTCTTCTCCCAAACCGGGTTTTATCAGGGTTTTGCTAAAGATATTGTACGTAAGAACCAAACAAGTTTTACAAATTACCAAATAATTTTGTTTCCTTAGTTGTTTCATTTTGTTTAATTTCATACTTTTTGAGAAACCCATCTTTGAGTCAAACTTCAGTCCTTAGATTTATCTAAAATCCAGGAAGTCAAACCAAAACCATAAATCAACCAATCTTTATTTAATTTTACATTAACTAAAAAAGTAGATCAAATCTAAAGATGATCATACAAACTCAGTCATGTTTTAAAAAACAATTACATAACCCAAAGAAATTCATCAACATTGTGATAGGTAAAGATAGATCACACACTCAAACACTCCTCTGAACATTCCGCTACCACCCCTACTTGATTTGTGTACCTTTTCTGATTCAAAAAACATCAAGGAAGAATAATCAATAGAAATGTAGACAATAAAAGCTTTAAAAGATCGTTGATATGAGTTTTATATTACCTAGATGATGTGAAGAGGGTGAAACCTGATGAGATCCCAAGAAGCATCACTCATCTGTGGTACAAACACGGGAAAATAAAGAACAATACATTGTCATTTGGTCTTATATTGTGAAACTATATTTACTTGCATTTACCGGAATATCCCTTTATCCACAAAACTCATTTCAAGCTCAAGATTTGAAGATACACAGAGGAATAACCAAGCAGATTAAGTGTTGCTGTTCGTAACGCAGTATAGTGAACACAACAAATCTATCCTTCAGATTTTCACCTTATCATATTATACATTCAGATTCCTCAAATACACTGGGTAGCTCCAATCTTAAAACATAAAATTATGCAGAAATGTTCGAGGATAACACCAATGATTGTCTTACTGAAGAAGCAATATACTGAACTCAGTATCTTTATTTGACAAGTTTTTATCAGAACTTTTCTATCAGAAAAGTAAGAAGATAATGCTACATCTCAATTAGATTTGATATCTAAACGTTACTCAGACTAACTTTTTTCTGCATGTTACGCAACGAGATTCTTTCTACGATCCCCCATGCATCTCTAGTTTTCTCTCTGTAAATAATAACATTTCCTAGTTTGAATCAGAGCCAAAAACACAACACAATTTCTACTTACATTGAAGCCCCCTTTCAGAAATATGAGCAGCATTTAAGATTACATGTATCAGCTTTACAAGAACAAAGCCGCTATTTGGTTTTCAACAAGTACTTTATATATTTCAGAGATATGAGAAGCATTTAAGATGGCAGATAGCAGCTTACTAGCTTAGAAGACAGTAATTTCTTGTTGTCTTTTTCCAAGTTACAAGATTATAAAATAAATCTTGGGACAAGAAGAATCTTCTACCTAAATTACTGCTAACTTCAGGAAATCAAAGTATGAAAAGAGTCTCAGCAGATTAAGAAGAAATGTAACCTGTACAATTAAAGATCACAATCATCTATTTTTTAGTAAGCGAAGCAATCAAAATGGACATAATTCAGCTCCAAAAAGGATCTACTTTCAATGAATCAACTTCTTAATTCAGAACGTTTCCTGTATTTCCATCTATGGCAATCTCTCACAACATATTCAAGTGAAACACTCAATACTAAACCTAATCTAACATGTCAAAAGAAACATCCATGAAAACAAACAACAAAAGCATCTCATCAATCATTGAATCACATACAGAGAGAGATTATTTGATACTAACCTTTGATGTGTTCATGATGAGCAGAAGCAGCAGCAACATCTTCATCATCATCACCACCAGACTTGACGGTAACAACAGGCACAGGTCCGTCACGATCATCAGGATATCTAACCACAACAACGGGACAAACACAGTGATGAACACAGTAATCACTAACAGAGCCAAGCTTGCCATCACTTCCTCTCTTCTCAGCACCAAATCCTCTACTTCCCATAATGACAGCACTAAGACCAAGCCTCTCAATCTCAAGACATAATCTCTCCCTCATATCATGATCTTTAACTATATGGATCTTATACGGAAACCCTAATTCCTTCAACGGTTTTGCGAGATCCGCAACTTTGGATGAAGTAAAAGCATCAAAATCCTCTTGACTAGGCTGAGACTCCTGAGATTGAGCGTTTGGATCTTCAACAGAAGGTTGAGTTTTGAGAGGGAGAGGTCCCCAATCGGCACCGAAGAGGACGGAGGTTGGAGAAACGTGGAGAAGAACAACGGCGTCTCCGGGACGGATGTAGTGATCTACAGCCCAACGAACGGCCAAAGAACTTTCTTCAGAGAGATCAACGGCGACACCGATTTTACGACGAGCTCCGGCGGTTGGAGTTGGAGTTGCGGCGGAGGAGGGAGTGGAAGAGGAGTGGTGGTGGTGAGAGTGACGTGGTGAAGGAGGATGATGGATCTTGATGTTGGGAAGCTGAGGATGATCGGAATCTGGATTCATGATGTTGTTTTGTTCGTCGGAAAGTGAAAAAACACTTCAGAGTGAGAGAGAGGTTTCTCTTTAACGGAGAAGAATATAGAAAGAAGCGAGTTTTCTCGGGATATTTTGTTTTTTTTTTTTGGGTATATTTGTAACTTTTTTATTTTATCAACTTTGGTAAATAACTAAATACAGTAATAAAAGTGTAAAACCTCTAGAAATTAATATTTGATAAATTAATAAAAATGATAATAAACACTCGATCTCCTCCTGCATTTTGGGCTCAAGATTCAAACAATGAAGTCGAAGTTCAAAAAATCACAGATCGCTTGATAATAGAGAAAGATTTATATATACATCGGAGCAGTTAAGATCTAAATCTCGTCGCGTCCTTTTCACCACCAGATCTCCGTCGCCGGTACTAACCGAAGACGACGAACTCACTACCGGAAGTTCTTGTCCCGCCGCCGTCGCCGGCACAACTTGATTCTCCGCTTCTTCTTCCTTAGACTCAGCACCATCGACTGCAGCTTGAAGTCTCCGTCTAGATCGGTGACATAAGATGGCGAACTACTTAGCTCAGTTCCAGACGATTAAGAATTCATGCGATCGTCTCGTCGCGGCAGGTAAAATTCTCTCCAATTTTTGCAAATCTATTCGATTAGGATCTTACTTGTCCTCTTTCTTTCTTTTATTTTTGCCACATTTTGGCAATGTCTTAGTTAGATATTAGTGGAAAGTTTCTCAATGTAGTTGAAGGATCAAATCAGGTGATATGAATCTGTTGGTTCTTGGTTGGTCAGAGTATACTCATGAATGAAGCTAAAAGTGCTTTGAAATGAGCATCCCTTCCTGAATTTCTCTGAAATTGCGAAAGAGAGAGAACTGATCATGAGAGGATTTCTTTTGTTTCTGACCTTAAACTCTACTTGTTCGTTAGTATTAAGATGTCTTCTCTTTCTTTTTGTTCCCTTTGCCAGTGATCTAACTCGTTTTAATAGTGTTTGCTTGCATATTCTTTTACAGTGGAAGATGTGAGTGATCTGTGGCCTTCAGTGAAAAGTTTATTTGAAGAACATCAGCCATTAAAAAGAGCCTTCTTAACAAACAAGACTCGAAATCCGGTTTTTGTTGAGAACTTGCCGGTTGAATTCATATTGACTACAGATGCGAGACTTCGTAGTCGATTCCCGCAGGAGCAATATTTGTACTGGTTTCGTGAACCGTATGCAACTATAGTTCTTGTGACGTGTGAGGTACTTGTCTTGTTGATATCTCGTTTTTTTTTTTTTTTCGTTTCTCGGTGTCATTCTTGGCAATGGAGAGTAGTCACTTGCCGAAAAATGAAACAAAGATGATGTGCTTGATGATATTCGTTTCTGTTTTCCTTTGCTATAAGAGACAAAAACGTATGTCTAGATGGTAGGTATCGTTTGTATTGTTTATGGTTTCTGGACTAGGTTATATCTCTGATATATCACTTATGTGGTTCGACAATTTTTTTTGTTCTTCTAGCTTTTCTGAGTATACCTTTGACCTTGCAGGATCTTGATGAGTTTAAAAACATTCTCAAACCACGTCTGAAATTAATTGTTCAGAACGATGAGAGGGAATGGTTTATTGTATTTGTATCTAAAGCTCATCCAAGTAATGATCAAGCAACTAAATCTGTCAAGAAAGTATATGCGAAGCTTGAAGTTGAGTTCAGTTCAAAAAAGAGAGAAAGGTAACCAATGCAGATTACGCTGTGTTTTATGTTTTTTTTTTGCTTCGATACAAGTAGGCAAGAACCAAAAAACACCATGCCAGATTCTCAATGAGACTAGATTGCTCCTACTAAAATATAGTTCGAACAAACATAGATTAGGTTAAATAGTTGCACAATTGCAATTACTCATATTTTTGCTAGATGCATAAACCAAACCCATTTAGCAGTAATCACTCATTTAAAGGAAGTTATCTGTAAGTTATTTACTTACGAAAATGCAGACGGGATAAACGCTACAACACCTTTCCATTTACTTGATCAGTTTTACTTAATTTATGCATGCCTTACAGAGTCTTCATATGATAATTTTTGCAATGCTTTTAAGGTGCTGTAAGCTGGATGTACATGGCCCTGACGGAAATTTTTGGGAGGATCTGGAATTAAAGATTACCGAGTGCATCAGGAATACCTTGGATAGGCGTGCACAATTCTACGAGGATGAGATACGCAAGCTCAGTGAGCAGCGGTTTATGCCAATATGGAACTTTTGTAACTTTTTTATCCTGAAGGTTAGCTTTCTTCTCAATTTCTGAAAGGAAAGTGAAATGTGGCTTCTATGCAGATGAATAAAATGGTTCACAATCCTGTTTCTTCCTTTTTTAATTAGATTTTATACTGTTCTAATAAAGTCTTTGATGGAGATTTATGTGCCTCTTTTGTATCTTCCACTTCCATAGAAGTATGAGAATAACCCCCATTTGTTGAACTTAGAAATATCACCTTTGGTCCTTGCAGTCACATTTGATGAAACTTTTCTCATTTTCTTAAAGGTCATAACGTTCTATGCTATCTCAGGAAAGTTTGGCTTTTATATTTGAGATGGCTCATCTTCATGAAGATGCATTACGTGAATATGATGAACTAGAGCTCTGCTATTTGGAAACAGGTTCTTTTCCTACCTCTGTATCTCTCTCTTGCAGATCTGTATCTCTCTTGATTATATGTATCTTTTCTCTAAAAGCATTTGGGATCAGTAGTCATCCAACAAACTGATTTCTTTTTCCGATTTTTTTTTCTGAACAAATATTCTATTCTGACCTTCAATGCAGTTAATATGCCTGGGAAACAGAGAGATTTTGGAGGATTCGACAGTGAAGATGACCAAGCTGCGCTACTGAAACCAGGAAGCAAACCATTGACACAGATTGTGCAAGATGATTCTTTTAGAGAATTCGAGTTTAGACAGTATCTCTTTGCCTGTCAATCTAGGGTTGGTGCACACAAGAGCCATCATATTGATCACAGTGTCCTTTTCTGCTTTCACAATTGTAGCTTTACTTTAACCACCTTTTCATTAGCTTACCTTTATGTGGTTCTTTGCAGCTATTGTTCAAGTTGAATCGTCCTTTTGAAGTTGCATCGAGGGGCTATTCTTTTGTTATTAGTTTTGCAAAGGCCTTGACCCTCCATGAGGTAGCCTATACTGTTACTAAAGAAACGCTTATTATCATACTTTTGATTTGTTGTTTTGACCGACCTTATTTCCTCTCTTCTTTTGATATTTTTGTAGAGTGTACTGCCCTTCTGTATACGGGAAGTTTGGGTAATTACTGCATGTTTAGCGCTGATCGAAGCAACTGCTTCTCATCACCATGATGGAGTTGTTGCACCTGATATTGAGAAGGAATTCTACCGTCTTCAGGGTGATCTCTATTCACTTTCACGGGTTAAGGTAGAAATCTGCTTGCTTTCAAAATTTGTACAATGAATAAAACCTCTGTTTCTCTTCCAATTCGCTGACATCCTCTTTCAATTTTTGACTGGGATGTGTTTGGAGTTCTCCTTTAAATAATTTATTTTAAGGTGATATTGCATTTGTCTATGTCATAGTTCACTAATTGTCATATGTGATGTCATACTAGTTTCTTCATGTTGAAGCACTTAAAAAGTTGTTTTGTTGGTTGCATATAAATTCATTATTTTCAAGTGCTTATACCCATTGAAATGCCTTTCTGATCATGGCAGTTCATGAGACTTGGATATCTGATAGGATATGGAACAGACATAGAAAAGAGTCCACTGAACAGGTACGGGCATGTGCATTTACTTGTTAAATAGAAGTATTAATTTTCCAGTGACTTCCCGTGGAGAAAGGTTTACCCCAATTAGTGAGGAAGTATATGTCTCACTCTAAAAAAACAAAACAAGTATATGTTTGCTCAAAAAAGTGTGTCTATTTTCTTTACTCTTTGGGATTAGGCTATGCTTATGATATTTTAGTAGTAATTTCTACACATTTTTTGGGCAGTGCTTGTCTGAGTATGCTGCCTTGGCCAAAACCAGCAGTCTGGCCATCTCTTCCACAAGATGCTTCCTCTGAGGTGCTTGAAAAAGAAAAGGTATAATCTACCTATGGTGCGTGAATTTGTTATCTATTTGATAGCATTCTTATTGAAGCCACTAATGCTTTATATTCGGGCTATAAGAGTTAACTGTGCTTGCACGGCCTCTTGTGGACACTGACGTAATTTTGTTTACCAGGGTGCTGTTTTTGAATGTAGTGTAAGTTAGATCTAGGTCTGCGTAACTATATTTACCATCTGATTTGTATTTTTAGAATACTTATCTCCTTGTTTTGGTACAGACTATTCTTCAAGCAACTTCAAGGACCAAGCACTTTGGTATTCAGCGGAAACCTTTACCTCTTGAACCATCTGTCCTTCTACGTGTGGCTAACAGAAGACGGGCTTCTCTTTCTACTGGAAATATTCCTGAAGTATTTGATGGCCGCCCAAGTTTTACTGAAGGGTAATGAAATTTGTAAAATTGTGTCCTTTTAGCTCTTCTTCTTTTCAATGTGTTGGCACTTAGTCTCAAATATTTTTGAGGTTTCCAGGAAGTAATGCAAATCATCACCTTTTGTTTTTCTTTGAGGAACTAAAATAAATGTATATATATTCCGACAGATCAGGTTTAGAAGCGTCTCCGAGAACACCTTCATCACTTAAAGTACAAGCAGCTCCCATGTCTAGAACAAATTCTTCACCTGGAAATTTTGAGAGTCCGCTAGATAGGCCTATGAGGCTTGCTGAAATTTTTGTTGCAGCTGAGCACGCTCTGCGACTTACCATTTCAGATCCTGAATTGTTGAAGACATTGTCATCTATTCAGGATTTCGAGGTAGCATTTCTGAGAAATTAAAATGCGCATACCATTTACATAGGGACAGTGAAGCTTCTGATTTTTGTGCTTCTCATGTATAAATTTTGTTGTGGCAGCATAAATATCTTAATCTAACCAAAGGTGCTGCCGAAAACTATCACCGTTCTTGGTGGAAGAGACATGGAGTCGTTCTCGATGGTGAAATTGCAGCTGTCTGCTTCAAGCACGGAAAATATGATTTGGCAGCAAACTCGTATGAAAAAGTTTGTGCCCTTTATGCGGGTGAGGGATGGCAAGATTTACTGGCAGAAGTCTTGCCCAATTTAGCTGAGTGTCAAAAGATTCTTAATGATCAAGCTGGGTACATGTCATCTTGTGTTAGACTACTTTCGTTGGATAAGGGTTTATTCTCGTCCAAGGAGCGGCAAGCTTTTCAGTCCGAGGTTGTTAATCTTGCACACAGTGAAATGAAGAACCCAGTTCCCTTAGATGTCTCATCATTGATCACATTTTCTGGAAATACTGGCCCTCCACTTCAGTTGTGTGATGGAGACCCTGGGAATCTATCTGTTACTGTGTGGAGTGGCTTTCCTGATGATATAACCCTTGATTCTCTTAGTCTTACCTTGGTAGCCACCAACAACACTGACGAAGGCGGCCAGGTTTGCCTCCATTGAACATGAATGTTCTCATTCTTTTCTTCTATCAAATTTCACGTTCTTAAGAACTTTGTATATGAATTGGGTTTCAGGCTTTAAAGAGTTCCGCTGCAACTTTGCTAAAGCCCGGAAGGAATACTATCACTTTTGCTTTACCTCCACAAAAACCCGGTTCCTATGTCTTGGGAGTCGTTACTGGCCAGATTGGGCGCTTGAGATTCAGGTCTCACAGCTTTTCAAAGGGTGGTCCTGCAGATAGTGATGACTTCATGAGTTATGAAAAGCCAACCAGACCTATCCTTAAGGTACACGTTCTCCCAATTTTAAGAAATTAATTACAGCTTGTGAAACAGTAAAGAATCATTAATTACATGCATGAGTAGTGAATACTCTTATGGACATTTGTTTCCTTCTTTAATACGATAGACATCTTATTCTGTAGGTTGCCAGACCAAGGGCTTTGGTTGATCTTGCTGCAGCTGTATCTTCTGCGCTGCTAATAAATGAAGCCCAGTGGATTGGTATCATAGTACGTCCTATTGCTTACTCACTGAAAGGCGCCATCTTGCACATTGATACTGGTCCAGGGCTAAAGATTGAAGACTCGTATGGCATCGAAATGGAGAGATACATGGACAAAGATATTGATGCTGATGCATCAAATTCTGAAGTTTCTGTAGAAGAAAGCCCTGTCTCTCCAAAAAAGGATTCAGAGGTGCTTAATCTCTGCGATGGTAAAATATTGTTCTCAGAGTGGGCAAGCGATGTCAGTTCTATTCTATGGGTCCCTGTTCGTGCATTGAGTGAGAAGCTTGCTAGAGGGTCATCTTCAGGTTTGCCAAAAAAAAAAAAGATCTTCTGATTATATTACATGTCTCTTGTCACATCCGATGACCAGTGATCCTATTTCTTTTGCATGAACAGTCACTCCGCTGAAACAGGATATCTTAGAGGGAATGAGAACTGTAGCTTTGAAACTTGAATTTGGGGTGCATCATAACCAGATATTTGAGAGGTATTTCTTCCTTGTTATGGCAAATCTTGATCGTATTTTTTCCACATCAGAGGTCGGACCCGACGCAAACAGTTCTTTTCCTCATCAGTTTTCCCTCTCATTTTGTTATGTCCTATGCAGAACCATAGCTGCACATTTTACCGACCCTTTTGACGTGACCACAAGGGTGGCAAACAAATGCAATGATGGCACTTTGGTCTTGCAGGTAGCCAATTAGCTTTTTTTATAATTGAAAATATTATCCTCAACCACTCAGTTCTCTCATTTATTCACGTCCACTCAAGGTTATCAATCAAGTCATACCTATTTACAGGTTATGCTACACTCCCTAGTCAAGGCGAACTTGATAGTTCTTGATGCTTGGCTTGATCTTCAAGATGGATTTGTTCATGGAAAAAGTGATGGAAGACCAACTTCGACGTTCTTTCCGCTTGTTGCGTCTCCAGGATCTAGAGCAGCAGTTGTGTTCAGTATATGCCTAGACAAGACTATGTCATCAGGTATTCCTATCTTTCTGAATAATGGTTAATATGAGTTTTTTGGTTAAATACACTTGAACTGATACCACCATCTGCAGTTATGTCTGATTTCAGAACAGTGCATATTATAATATAAATTTGGCAAGAAAGTGGGATAAGGCTAATGTAACATAGAATAGGAAGATCCACTTGCTAGAACGCGTCAGACACTTGAACTCTGTCTTGTTCTTTTCTTCCATAACTTACTTCTTTAGGCTCTTCTAGTTTGTACAGATCTTAGTTTCTGTGAACCTTCAATCAAGATGCTTTATATCGAATTATGCAATTATTTAGGTGATTTCTTTATGTTGTGGCTATAAGCATACAATGGCATTTTCATATGAAAACAGAGAAACTTAAACAGTTGTATTAACTGTGAACTACCTAATTGTTTGTATGACAGAAGGGAAAGATTTGCAGCTAGCAGAGAGCATTTTGAATATCAAATATGCAATCCATGGAGATAGAGCCGCTGGAGCACACAAGCCAGTTGATGCAGATCACTCTGGAACTGATACTGAAGGGAAAGATTTGGTGTTCAAGAGTGCCATTGTTTTGCAGCGTCCAGTGCTTGATCCTTGCCTCACAGTAGGATTCCTCCCACTTCCTTCTGATGGGCTTAGGGTCGGGAAACTTATCACTATGCAGTGGAGAGTGGAAAGGCTTAAAGAACTCAAAGAAAGTGAAGCCGTAGAACAACAACATGTAAGTGGATGTCCAGATCGAGCTAGTTGATACGGCTTCTTCCTATTTAAACTATATATTACTTTTACATAAGATTTTTGATTGCTATCATCATCAAATCAGTATCAGTTCCTAATTTACTCCGCTTTGGATAGTTACCGTTTAAAATATCGGCATGTTCATCAACTGTTGTTGTTTTATTTACACTAGGACGAGGTGTTATATGAAGTCAATGCAAATTCGGAGAATTGGATGATTGCGGGTAGGAAGAGAGGCCATGTCTCTCTCTCAGAGGAGCAGGGTTAGTAATCTTTTCTTTTTCTCGTTTGTTTTAGTGCAATAAACACTTTGCATACAAATGATGATATGTTCTTTCTTTTGTTGGCTGGTTACAGGTTCAAGAGTAGTAATCTCGATACTATGTGTCCCGTTAGTTGCGGGTTATGTCCGTCCTCCTCAACTCGGGTTGCCAAACGTTGAAGAAGCAAATGTAAGCAGCAATCCATCGGGTCCTCACTTAGTATGTGTCTTGCCTCCACTTCTCAGTTCTTCCTACTGCGTCCCTGTCAAGTAATAGAACCTCACTTGATTTGCTCAAAATACGGACTCAGTGTGAACCGGAAATTAAAACCGGCGGTTTCCTTGTTTTTTTTTTAATATACAGTAGAAGAGACTGAGAAACAGTGAATTGTTTTGATTGCGATGGTTTGGTTATCAAAAGAAACAAACAATTTATTAGAGTAGCTTAAGTTGAACGTATACTAACTCCTCATTGTTACAAGCGTTAACGTTATACTCATTATTACAAGAGTTACATCTTATTCTAATAAAAATGCTCCCAAACGTACAACAAAGCTTAGAAACGATTAATATTGAATTTCAGATATTGTTAGACTTGTATTGAGTTGGATTACTTTGGGCTTGTAAACAATATATTAGTTTGATCTATCGGAGCTCCCATTGATATTATGCCGATAAGGAATAATTAGTTAGGATAACATTTTTTTCCAAATTAAATTTTCCATTTATACAATTGGAAAATATACAAAATCTACGAGGTTAAAAACTCGAAATGAGAAAAAAAAATAGAAATTGCAGAAAGGTTTTTTTCTTAAGTTACAAAATGGAAAGTGTCTAAATTAATAATTTTGACAAGAAACTTTTTTCCATTTTCATATTAAGGAAATACTAAAGATTTAGACAATTTTTCATTTTTTTTTTTTTTGGTGAGGACAATTTTTCATTTTATTAATGGAGAAGTTCCGATTTTCTTTTCTTTTGTATTTTTTTCCTTTTTTCTTAGGCTAAGTCTCTTATATATATGTTTGCATTAAGAACACATAATAAATATGCAATTATTCTTTTACTTATAAAACATTCTCGAGTTAAAAAGTTAGCAAGATGAATTACAACGAACCATTAGAGAGGGCTATGATCATATCAAAAGTCTTATCACATACTGATATTGCTGATAATGTGGTACTACCGAAAGCAGAAGTGATGTCTGTCCTCACGAGGATGAATGGTGTTACACATGAGAATTTGCAAAACGGTGTTGAAGTGCAAGTCCTCGACATAATGGAAGGTGATTTACACACAGTTACTCTAAAAGCTTCAGGTACTACTGGCAGATTTAAATATTATTTTGGGCCTGGTTGGAGTAAGATAAAGCATTCATTAGAGCTCAAAGAAGGCGACGTTCTGAAGCTTTACTGGGATCAATATGAAAACAAATTCATTGTTCTCAATTTTGAGCATTCTGTACTACAACCAATGATTCCAGTATAGTTCGCTTGCAAAATTTATTATTTTCTTTTTTTTTTCTATTTATTTTTTGGATTTCATATTCTAGTTAAGTGTTGGATTTTTTCTTTATACCCTAGTTTTGTTTTTTGCTAATTTAAATGGAATAAAAGCGTGGTTGTTTCTTTTCTATTTTTCTGTCGTCTCTTATTATTATTCAAAATCACCAAAAGAATATAGCATCATATCCGAGAAAAATATCTCAAAAACAAATTAAGCAAATATACTCTAATAAAAATAACAGACAGAGGCAAAGATAAACTATCAAAAGTAAAGCCTTATGGCATCTTCTCTCAAGAGTAGAAGAAACCGAAGAAACGTGGCCTTTGCACAACTTAGGATTAATTGAAACCTTTCTTCTTTGATCACGCTAGAGCAATCATGAAACCACCAATATTGGTTTGCTGTGAAAGAAAAAGAAAAAAGAAATTACACGTAACTCTGTGTGGTTTTCTAAATCGACTCAACCAACCGTTTTCGAAATCCTCCAAAACTCGTAATCATATAATAGAGGGTGAACATGCAAAAACCAGACCACATGGTTCACTTACCGTACAGATGTAAAAATTATGGTGAGTTAGGATTACAAACAATTTCCGGAACTGCAAAGACCAAATTGACAGCTCGAGGAGGTGACTGAAACTCTGCTTGAGCTAAGTAAGAGAGAAGAAGAAGGTGAGATGTGAAACCTAGCAGACGGCATCTTCGGTGGAAGCTAAGGCAAATTAGGCAATGGTGACTCCATGTTTAGTATTTGGATGGCTTGTTTTATAGAGGGCCTCGAGTTTATATCAGGATGGCCACACCATAACCACAAGAGTACGTAGGAATCAGTCCTCTTGTTACTCAAACCCAAATCGTCACCAACGTTGCCATGTCCTCATCTTCTCCCTGAGGATGTATTCCAAGAGAGATGACATGTTTCGCATTCCCGGATGGCCTGATCTGGAGGCCACCTTTTTGGCTCATGGTATCTCCGCAAACACAAGCACGATCCATAGTTTCAGAGGTTGCGATTTAAAAACCTTCCCAAGCTGACAAAGACCAAACAGAAGCTTCTGGATTCGTGCTGCACAAGCGAACACTTGGTGGAGTCACGTTCCATTGGTGAAATTTTCTTGGGTACAAGAAGACCGCCAAGATCATCAGGGGTATTTGCCATAATGAAACAAGAGCTCTGCCTCTGCTCTTTGGAAACAGGTTCTTTCTCTGCCTCTGTATCTCTCTCTTGCACATCCATGGCAATCATAGATCCACGATTATATTTTGTCTATTTGGTATACATAGTATTATTATGATAAAAGGAAGATATATATTATATGTAATTTTTATATTCTTAGATTTTGATAAAGCAAAGAATTTGGGATTATTAGCTATGCATCCACGTTTCTACTTTCAAAATTATAGCTTTATATATTCACAAGTAGAATCCAGTACTGTCACAAAATTTCTTGTATGTAGTTTAGGTGTAGTGTTTTGAAGTTGCAGCCAAAGAGAAATGAATTTTTCTTTTGCAAATGATATTGCATTTGTTCCTTCATGTTGAAGCACTTTTGTTGGTATTAATTTGCATTTAGTTGACGTTACCAGACAGTTTAGACTCATAATCCCAAGTATTATAAACAAAAAAAAAACAATATGATTGATAACAAAGTGTGTGTTGATATCTTTACACACCAACTGAAATTCATCATTCAAACTCTTAATACGTTTAGTTGAGAACTTGAGACTTGAACTTGGCATTTTGACATGACATCTAACTCGAGATAGATTAATTCAAAATAAAAATATAGTATTATATAGACGAAAAGAATAGAATAATTAATAGTACCATGTGTCGTTTCAAACACGGCTTGTGGGTAAAAAATAGAAGAAGAAAGAAGAGAGGGAGACAAAAGAGGATGAGACAGTGAAAAGAAAATGCCCCCACAACCTTTTAATTAACTCTTTTACTATTTGTATTACATGTTTAAATAGGATCTATAAAAATATTGTTATTTGTTAATATGGTCAGGTTATTATATTTTAAAAAAAAACGGTTATTATATTTAAAAAAAAAACTAATATTAGCGGAAATATCTAATCTAAAGTTTCTTGACAATTTAATTGCATGAGGAACAAATATATACATAGTGACAGTGACACTATGTACTAACTAAAGTAACTATCACTTCGTTTTCAAGCAAACGAAAAGCTTCCACACAATCAATCAACTGCCTAGATTTAGTATAGCAAAATAGCATTTATATCCGACCTAATTTTCTAAGCTGCCTTGCATCACATTAAAATCGTACTTAGTAAAATGAAACTAGTAGTCGTGTTTTAAATAGTATTACTAATTAAGTATGATCACATTAGAATAGTAATCTCTTTTTAAACGGCTGGTGTTTTTTTTCCCAATCAAACTATGACTAATTTCGCAATAAAATGAATGGAAGATAGTCAAGATACAATTAATGTTTGAGCAGAATTTGCGTTGAAAGTCGCCGCTAGTCTAACTTTCATAATCCTAAAAAAAATAAAGATATATAGTCAATCTTTCGTTTTTTTTTTTTTTGTGCAAAAGTAAATCTTTCGTAAAATTGATAAACATATTCTAAACTCTACAGATCGATAAAATCTCTTACTCTTGTATATGGCTTTGCTGGATTCGCAAATTAAAAAAACATAAAATTAGATTTAAAAAAAAAAAAAAAATTAACATCTCCAATCTAAACGTACTTCTCCAGGGCCAACAAAATGCTGACTAGGCTTTTTAAACGAGACCATATGGCTCTTAACCATAAACGCTGTTACTCGCTTCGAAACCCTAATCTCCTCCATCCTCAGCTCCTGTAACCGCCGCACGTACTCCGGCACGTGCACTAAGTCCCACAAAACTCCTACTCCGCCGGGTTTTAGAACTCTCACAGCTTCTCCAAGGACTCTCATCCTCTCCGCCGCAGCCTCCACCGTCTTCTGACCGTATTCTTTCCCTACGGTGTGGAGAAACACAGCCGAAACCACCACGTCGAAGTAGTTATCACTAAACGGAAGTCGTCTTACGTCTCCTTCACGGCATGTCACGTACTCTTGTACTCCTATACATATTAAGTTGATCAATACACTAATCAAACACATCTTAATTATTTTTTAAAATAATGAATAATAACATCAAATTTTGTATGCAAATGGCAAAAAAAATAAAAATAAGATAAATAAATATATGTATTAAATTTGAAGCTAATTAATATATAACTCCAACAAAATCACCATAATCCACAAAATGCACTAGAAAAATATGTTATTAATAGACTGTAAGCATATAGTATATCAGTATATCACATCTATAATAATTAATTACGTAAACACCGTTAATCACGCAATATAGTAATAAATCTACAAAATAATATGTTGGTCAACGAGAAACGACTTTGAAGGACGAGTCAAAAAGTCAACAAAACTAAAAAACACTGACGAAAAAAAAAAAAAAAAAAAAAAAAAAACTGACGAACCTTCGATGTGAGCAGTACGAAGAGTAGAGAGAGTAGTAGTCATGGATCGATCCAACCCAACGACCCGACCCGAACTACCAGTTTTCTTAAGCTGAGTCGCCACCGCATTAAGCAAAATCCCACGGCCACATCCTAAATCAAGAGCCGTCTTCACACTCGACCAATCTCCAACAGATCCAACCATCCTCTGCGCCATCTCGTACCTTAGCGGCACAGCCGAGTAAAAAAAATTCGCCGCCGCGAAAAACAAACACACGGCGGAAAGCGCCGTAACAGCTCCGAAGAATCCAGCTGAGAATCTAGCCGCGGCGGCGTTAGAGAAGAAGAGGAACGACTGAAAGAAGACGCAGATCGGGTTGAAGTAGATGAAAAAAACGATGGAGAGTACAGAGAAAGCAATCGCGTTGAGAATGAGGAAGAAGAGTGTGTGTTTTTGCTCGATCCCGTAAATTGCATAGATCTGAGCCCAATCTCTCGTCCCATTCGTCTTCCCCATAGATCGTAAATAAATTTCAAATTTCTCCGATCAGAGTGAAGAAACAGAGACGACGGTTACAAAACTTGGTTCAATAGAGAGAGAGAGAGAGAAGAATAGTTTCTCTGACAGAATCTAAACCGTTGGTTTATTTTGTTCACAGTGAAGTATAGACATACACATTTATATATAATGATGAATGGTACGTTTCTCATGTGGAGGTTTCTATTTATAACTGTCATATTGTGTCATGCATAACATTAGATATGAATAGTAACACTGACATATATTTACTTTATATATGTGTGTATGTATTTTGGTTTTGTATACAACAGTCAAAACACAAATTTGAAATGTGTAACCGTCCCTAATTTAATTTATTTTTTTGTATCATTAATGGTATTTTATCTAAATTTAGGTTGTTTGTTTGGTGAGTGACCACTCTTTCATGTGTTTAGTTCTTTTTTTTTGTTTTCTATATAGAGAAGAAGTATAAATTTAACTTGTTGTTTGGTGTGTTATCACTTATCAGTACTCTTTCGTATTTGCTTTATAAGAATTTGAAATTTAAAGTCCCTTAAAATTAACTTTAATTTCTCCTCTTTCTTTCTTTATTTTTTGTTTGTTTTGTCGTTTTTAAAAGATTCAAACTTGTTTTGTTTTCCTTAATCATAGGATTCATGATGGTTAGACTTTTTCTTTTTTAAAAACATGTAGGATTCGTAATTTCAACAATATTTTCCCCTTATTCATTGATTTTTACCTATTTTATCCTTATTAATTCGTTCATATTTACATACCTATCATTATTCTGTTACTCCATTATAATTCTATACTAACATAATTCGAATAGACATTCAACTATCATGCACATGTTTCATTGTTTTCTATATCTTAGTCCAACTAGAAATTTTTTATATCGTAACATTAATTTTTCTGCAATAATGGAAATTATAGCTAGGTGGAATACATGTATAATTCAACAAGAATGGACAGTTTTCAGTTTTCACCTATATATCACTATAAAACTTTGAAATATCGCACGAACTCATCTACGTAATTTGACTTTTATAAACTTTATCATGTCCATAGTATTAGAAACTATTATCCTTTATGAGAAAGGGATAAAAAAGAGAGAGTTGAATTTGTGGTGCTAGTGAATGAAGTAGGCACATGCTAAGGTCTTTCAAATATGTCGGAATCTGACTCCGACACTTGATTAGGCACATGGAATTTATTATCATTTTTTTTGCTTTCTTAAGAAATTAACTTAAAACCATTTATAATTTTTATATATGTAAATTGGATTTTCGAAATTCGTTTGTCAATCTATCCTTTCTGATACTATTCCAATGATAGTAATCGGTGATAAATCAATGGCAGAAATGTCAAAGTTATATATGAAAAAATGAATGGTTAGTATAATTTCGAATTCTGAATTTAAAATATCACCATTTTCACTCGACATGAAGGATACATGTGTTATTAGTTGGATGTTCTAAAATCTTGAGAGACACATGTCATAATTTTATTTATTAATCAGTTGAACATGTATCTGGTGAGGTACGTTCAGTTTTTCAAAATAATTAAATATAGAGATATAGATATATGTAAAACCACATGTTGCAATATATATATATATATATTATCATGATTTCGTCGGCAAAGAAATTACATGTTTACTGTCAACAAATTTCCAAAATCTTATACATATAATTTTAGATGGAGACCAATCTACAGTAGTTTTAATAAACGTTATATTTTTATTTTCTGGGATGTGGCTACTAACTTTAATAATCGAATATATATGCTATAGACAAATGTTCATATGAAAAGTTTACTATTTTAAAATCAATTGTAGCTAACTGTATATTGAGACTATCCTATGTCATTTGCTTTTTTTTTCTTACCTATTGTTACTTTAGCTTATCTTTGTGTTACATTATATAATTGTAGCCTATCTATTACTATTATTTTAACAAAATTAAAGTTTATATTTACAAGAAAATAAGTAATAAGGAAAAAAACGAAAAATTGAATTCATAAGAAAGAGATGTTTATCAACTAACCATTCATGCATCATTACTGACACTTTGGCCCTCCTCTATTACTAGTAGAATTGAATTATTAGTAATTATGTAGTTACAAAGACTGATAATGATGATTTGGGCCCAAAAAAAAAAAAAAAAGACTGATAATGATGATAAATTCTTCAATAAATGTATGAGAAAAGCCTACTTGAAGATTGGAATTTCATAAAATTAAAGAGGAAAATCTTTTAAATGGCACCAAATCCAAGCAATTGTCGGCAGAATCCAACTTTTACTTTTGATCTTTAGACTAACACATACAGTAATAAAACTAACTGACTAAGCTATTCTCATTAGAGTGCCAAACATGTCGACTAAACCGAATTCAAGGCATCTTAATTCGGTCTGATTTTTAATAATTTTCTTGCCAATAAAAATCAATAAAAGAGGAGGAAAAAGTCCCCAAAACAAAAGAAAACCAACCAACTAATAGGTCTATTCAAAATGGTCAAAACCCAATCGGGCCGGCCCAATAAACGCATTTTTATTAGCCCAAAAAATGGACCATTACCATATTAATTTTTTGGTGAAACAGAGTTGGGTTTTGCTGGTTGGTGCTAATTAACACCCCTTCATTCTAGTTGAATTTTAAAACTTGAGACAATTTGGGTGGCTATTTGAGATTCCATTGTTAATCTACCACTTAGATATCATCAAGGAAGTTAGAGCCTTTTAAGTACGACATCCATTACAGGAATATTATATCATCCATTAAGGGCATAAAGGTATAAAGAGGTACGTGAATGCAGCAGCTTTATTACTCTGGAACTAGATAGTAAATAAATAGATTCTTACTTTTACCGCTGCTTCCTTGATTATATTTACCTCTTCCGCCATTCACATTTATCCGCACTGTAAATCGTAGTTTTACCGAATGGCCTTTGTTCCCCTAAGTCGGAAAGAAAAAAAAAAACGATTAAAAACCAAATATTTCTTTGAAAATCTTTCAAGTTAAAGTTAATTTATCTACAAAACCGAACCAAATAGTTTCCAATCTCCATTTTAGTTTCTACATTTCATAAACTGAAACACTAAAACAAAGAGCTCAAAAACCGGATTATGCAGTAATCTATAGATGAACACTAGCTTATGCAGTAATCTACAAATTGTAACCAAAATCTTGAAGAGTACAATTTGTTTTCTTCTTTACCTTTGCTTTTAAAACGTTGGCTCGATAATGCTGCACCAAACTGAGGATTGTGGATAAGCTTTTTCAGAGACTGGAAGATTCCCAACTAGCATAAACAGCACCTATAATCTTCTCATGTAAAACTTGACCAGAACACGCTATGATTCCTCGGTCAAGACCTTCCAAATATACTCCTTTCGAGAAGTCTAAGTTTCTCCCGCCTGCATCAGTCACCACACCACCAGCTTCTTCCACAATGACCACTCCAGCTGCGTGATCCCATATCTTCTCTTTGTAACTCGACTGTGCAAACTTCATAAACACTTCAGCGTCTCCACGCGCAATCGCTGCATATTTCACCATGCTATACACTCGCAAGGGCTGTTTTCTGCAGAGCGAAAGGACAAAAGATCCATGATTGGCATTGTAGTTAGAGAGTTTTGAAAGAAGACAAGTTAATAAACAAGATTAGTTACCTAACTCCCATGCTATTGGCAAGTCCCGCGGTGAACAAGTGATTTGAGTTTGCTCTCTCTACTGGTTCACAAACTGTAGCTAAAACCGGATCATCGACTGAGGAAACCTTAAGGAGTGTTGCAGATTCTGGGATTCCTCCAGCTATTAACGGTTGCATCCACGCTTGACCACTTCCTCTCTTTGCATACATGACACATCCTTTCGATACTGATCCAGCTACAGATTTCGTCGCCATGGCTTGGTTGCAACCGTTACTTAAGCACTCTTTCTTAACCGGATAATTAGGACATCCTAGTACCCCCAACAGAACTTTACCGTTCTCTATCAAAGCTAAAGCAACAGCGTACTGATCCCCACGAACAAATCCTAACGTTCCATCAACGGGATCAAGCACCCAATGCCTTCCCTTAGGACCTCCAACGGAGTTACATCGACCAATAGCTTTGAGAATTTCAGTCGATCCCAATGGTTTATCTGGCTTAGGAAGCCCGTATTTGGGAGCTTCAGACAACGCTTCATTAACCGCATTCGAGACAGCTCCCAAAATACCCAAAGAACTAGCTTCTGAGAGAGCCTCAGTGTCCTCCTCAGCGACAATCGAAAGGTTTTGATCACCAAAAACTTCAGCTAAAACCCAGCTCACAATCGCTTGAACACCAAAATCTGTTAAGTGAAACTCAAATCACTTAAATTGAAATAGTATATCATCTCTAATGCAGACTCCAATTACATAGCTTACTTACATGATTACATCTACAAAATTTCTCCAAACTAAAACACGTACAATTTGGTGCACTATTCAACTAAATAATACAGAGAATCATTTGAAGTTTCAAGATTGCGTAATATGAAGATTATTAGCAGCATTAGACAACATTAGTTCAAGATAAAACGTGGGTTTTTATACACATTCTGTTTCAATGATTATTCGATTTTAGCTCAAATTCGTGACAACAATATAAGCTAATCAAATTTCTTCTACAAACATTGACACAATCCAATATCACAAAATTTACTAAACCCAAAACCCAATCAGATCTCGAAATTGCAATAAAATTTCACTCACTAAAACAGAACAAAATCAGACAATTCGAATTTCCAAAACGAAAAAACAAAAACAAAATCCGTAAAAAAAAAACAGAAAAATAGAGAAATCGGTGAGGGAGAAAAAACCTGCGACAGTGACAGGAGAATCATCGTCCTTAGCCTTAACGTGACCACCGTTAGTGGAAGAAGGAAGACGAAGCTTCTCCTGAACTTTAACACAGAGAGAAGAAGCGAGGTGCACCACACGAACCGCCGTGTCCATCTCCGTTGCTAATGATTCCACCGCCATCGCCGGCGAAATATATCGGAGAAGATATCAAAAAGCTTCACGCTTTTTTTTCTTTCTCACATGCTCTCTCTCCCACTGCTTCTTCTTCTCTCCTTTCTTTTTACAAAATGAATCATTATTATTTTTACTTTTTATACCTTTTTTATGGCTTTGTCCCTTTTTATTAAAATCAATACAATAACACCAACGTTGATTTTCAAATGTATCTTATATTGTAAAATATTTATTCTATAAACTTTTTCTTTCTTTTTTTTTTCTCCTACTAAAGGTTTTTGCTTTTTTTTTTTTTGTATTTTATACTCAAGTGTTAATAGTTTAATAAAAATATGATACACTTGATATCATACCAAATTAGTCTATCTTTTTTTTTTTATACCAAATTAGTCTATCTATTTCGACGCTTTTCTGATAAAACAATATTGGAAAAGAATCTTGGTGGGTATCTTTTAGGGCATCTTAGTGAGCATTTTCTTAGAGCATCCGAAACTATATACTTTTCTTGTATTATTACAATATGGTTTAAGAGATATATTCACGTTTGAAAAAAAATATAAAATAATATTATTTTTTGAAGCCAACCGCTTCTTTAATTTCTTATGGTTATTAGAAAATCTCAACGTGTGATGGTGGGTGGGTTTGTACTTTCTAGACTTGTAGTTACTAGTTAGGTGAATAAGAGAACACGTGCAAAATAAAGTTTCTCTTTATAAATTCTTATTCTCTCTTTTCAACTCATACTTTATTTTTTTTTTCAATAATTTGACTTTAATTTTCTTATACGTCTGATATATTTTCAATAAAGAAAAACTGCATAATTAACTTATAGCCTGGTAAGTGAATATTAATGGGAAAGGAAAAAAATGCATGGACGGTTTCTTTTCTTCCCTTCCCTTAATCTTAATAATTTAGAAATTTTAAAATAAAATTATAGATGAAGAAGAGGTCAAATGTATTTAGACCGTAAAGGTGGGTCTGTGCATGGTGGTCATGCATGTGGACAGAAAGCTCCTGTGGTGCTGTATAATCAATTGAATAATCTACTATTTAATTAAGTTTAGCGTCGAATAATATTAAAAGCTTGTCAACCGTCCAAGTAATCGTACGGTGGATTCTCGTTGTGGTTAGCAAAACGAATGGTTCATAACTAATACACTTAATTGTGTGGTGTGGTTAATTAATAAACACCCAAAAAGTAGCTGATTGTGGTAGTTCACTTTTTTATTTTTAATTGACTGCTAGGAATGTTTCTTCGTGTTTAAATAGCAAAGTTAAAAAATCACAATTGTTTATTTTGTGAAAATATAAAATATTTTGACTTTGACAAATTGTTTATTTTGTTGATTTCTTAAATAGTGGACAATAACAAGATATACAGTACGTGTGAGCCCACAAAATATATAAAGAGCCCACAAAATATTATAAATTCCAACATACGGACACGAGCTTGTACTGTACCAAATTACCAACCATGTCAATATAAGTGAGCCCAATATAACATATTGTTTGGGCTTTAAGAAAACTTATCTAGCCTTTGTAGCTCTTTGGATCCAAGTCACATTTGAAACCCATATATATTTTTGTAATAGTATAGTTTTTTAAATTCATTTTAATTTAGGATTATTCTACTATTTTATAGTTTTCTTTTTGTTAACTTTTTGAAAAGTAATTGATTTGAGAAAACTAATTATATGCATCAATTGTTTAATTGATGCTATGTTAGCAACATTCTTTTATTGATGTAAAATTTCATTTGTTTAAGTGATGTTGAAAATTAGTGAATACATCAAACGTATTCAACTGATGTGATTTTGTATTATTGGGTTGTTTATATGAAGTGATGAAATTTATATCGAACATGCATCTATTTTACATAATTGATGTTAAATGAATAAATAATAAGACCAATGATCCTAATTAATTGATGCTAGATTACATAACTAACATTATTTCTTATTAAGTAATTCTGATTAGCATTTTTATTAAATTTTATAATTGTTGTTAGGTACCTTGTTTTCTATTGACGAACGAGCTAGAATATAACTTATCATGTCTTTTATCATTGTACCTATCATTGATTACACCTTTTTTTCCCCAATATTATTGTTTAGACCTTACGCGTTAACTTATAATCCGATACATGTTTCTGTTTTCTAGACTTATATATTAGTATGCGAATATTTATGTCGCTGTTTGATATTGTCAATGCTTTTTGTGGTGTTTTTAGTATTATGGTTTCTTAGAGAGTTCGTGTTATTAGAGATGAATCGATGAAGGAGCAAGAGTTATCTAGTGTCATGACAATGATACGATTAGTGATATGCGTCATTCAATCTATTGACTATTAAACATTTTTGACCTAATTTAATTTCTGTTTTCATATATGACTCAAATCATTGTTTATTTATATAGGAACCCAAGTTGTTCCTTGATTCTATATGTGTGTCTAGTTCAGTAAGGAAGTTAATCAAGTTGATTTTGGATCTGATGTGTGATAGATAAATACAAGAAGAAATGGTTGGACCTAAAATGGAAAGATTAGCCAAATTTTTCTTCTTATATAAAAAGAGAGAGATAAATGCTAAAGAACGAAACGCGCCTCTCGGCTGGATTCACGGTCTCGACGTGATTGACGGTCTCGACGTGACCAACGTTTTTCATTTCATTTTTGTTCCCAAATTTTCCTATCAATTCATTTTTTTTATAAGTGGAAATGTTGAATTATCTCTTTTTTTTGTTTCTTCTTAAACTCTAACAAACTTAAAAGTTTAGTTTTAATATATAAACACTTCCTTTAACAATATAATCCTGCAATAATTTTTAAACTTCATAAAATTGAGTTTATAGTAATTATCAACTTATACATACAATGATATAAAGGCATGTTTACGCAAATATCAACCAAATATTACATAACTTCTCTTAATTCTTTTCCATTACCGGATTAGACACCAATTATTTTAAAAAAAAAATTGACACAGTATTTATGACTCCTATGTGAACACTAGCCCTGGGCAATCGGGTACCCAATCGGGTATCGGTTCTACCCAATCGGATATCGGGTAATTCGGTAGTAGACATGTAGGTACCATTCGGTATTTTTCAATAAGTTCGGTTCGGTTCGGTTAGTAATTGGTCGGGTTCGGGTCGGTTCTCTACTCAAAATCAAAATCCGAATTGTACCGAACTTTTTTCGGGTTATTGTCGGTTCTAGTAATTTTTGTAACCAAAGTACCTAAATAACCGATGTAAACCCGAAATAACCGAGCCAAATAAGAAATAACCGAGTAAATAACCAAAATAAATCGATTAATAATCAAAACAATAACTTAAACAAACCACATGTATTTTATTGAATTTTAGATAATCTCCATGTTATTATTATTATTTATTTTTTTTTGTCAAGCTGATAATCTCCATGTTAAATACTTCTTTTCTTTATTAAAATCCACATGTATTTTGGTATTTCTTTTTAATAGGCGGTTTATTGTACAAATATTTTTATTTTTCAAAATATTTAGTTTAACTCCACTGTAGTCAACCGTAGATCCATACAACTAAGATTATTTGTAATCCAAAACGAATTGGAAAACAACTTTCACAAGATAGTGTAGAGAACATTTCATTTGTGGGTGTCGTGAGTCGTGTCGATCTTTTATTTGATGACTTTTGTTCTACGATTCTATCTCAATTACAAAACTATTTCAATCAAATGCTAACTTTAAACCTAAAATACCCTTTTATATACGAACAAGTAAGAATATGTGGTTAGGGTATCAAACCCTATTGGGTCTAAAGGGCCTATGACTTGCTTATAAAAAGAATCGGGTATAATGGATATCCAATGTAACTTAGCCAAAAACCTGCTCCGAACCGAGATCCATTTGTACTGGGCCTCGAGACCCATTCGGTGATTTCAGCAGAACCGTGGTAAAACCGATACCGCGTTAACCGGGTACCAACCGGAGCGGTTATTCGGTACCGGGTATTATGCCCAGGGCTAGTGAACACTTCCCGACATGCGCAAGCATTTATAGGATGATTCTGGATGTATATGTTTATCACTGTGCTGTATATGTTTTCCAATTTAAGTGTACAACTGTTTGATGTACTGTATACATGTATTCCAATCTATATATTGTCGATATTGCTTGTATGGTATATGATATATGTTGTTAAATTTTGTATACTTTATATATAGCATGCATATCCAACATATCATAAAGTAGTACAATCTTGGGTAATCCATCTAAATTCAATGCAAATAATAAAATTTTCCACGACTAAAAATATTTTCAATGGTAAAATTTTTCCCTCGCTTCAACGGCTATCTGTTCAGAAGAACTAGACAAATTGATTTATATCATATTGACATTTAGAACAGAGATTAGATGAGGTTAGTGATTTCTGGAAGTGGGTCCAACATGTTCTAATCTTAGGTGAGTAAGCGAATTATTGTTAACTAAACAATTTGGATATTATGTAATGTCTTTTCCCCGAAAATGACACTTTGTGATTTTTGTCCTTAGTATTTTATAAAAACTAACAACCACAAAAAAAAAAAGAAGAGATAGTACATATCATAGAATACTTTGATTGATAACAAATATATTTTAGTTGACACAACTTAGGTGTCTAAAAACTAAATAATCTGCGAATTACTCTAAAATAAATATGTCACAGAAAATTTCCAATCAATTTATCCTACAAAGACTTTGGACCATTGTCTGATAATCGAGCCCATACATAATCAATGAATGTTATAAAAGGTGGATTATTTTAATCAGAACGCGTTCGTCTGAATAAGATATGAACTTTTTGCGCCATTAAGGTCCCATTAATTAATAAATTAACAAATCTAAAAAGTCTTATAAGTTAGTACGTAGTCGTCTTCTAATTTCCAGCATTTGAACAATAATAAGTTAAAAAAACTTTTTGTAAGTAAATAATAAAAGATTCAGCTGTAGGAATCATGTGATTTGATATACGGACGCATGTGCAAGCACATGGTGTGACCTAACGACTTCATCCTCCACTATCTTATTATTTTTCTTAGAATATTGCATTTACTTTTATTTCATTCTACTATAAAATTATTATATGTTTTTGCTTACGAGAACGTCGTGTTATGATTGGCAAATTTCCCCATATATATATATAGACATTGTTATTATTTACTCCAAAATATAGACCTTTAAAGATCAAAGTTTTTTTCAAGTTTGAAATATGAGGTCTAGTAATTAAGTACTTAACCAAACAAAGGCTTACCTCACCAGATCACCTAAGTTACTAAGTATGTTACGAGCATAAGCACTAGTTTTTAAAATATCGAAACCATAAATACAGAAATTTTAAAGAAGTTGTTTTTTCTTTCCTGATAAAGGACTACAAAAGGTTGCTATGTTTCTAATTAATATACAATTTAAATCTAAGCAATACATAAATTCGACTAATCAAGTCATAGATATACAATATCTTTTATATGATGAAACCATAACAAAACTTAATTTTGCTGGCATTGCTGCAGAACTATAGAATTACTATTATTCTTTTGCAATTAAATGATATAACACTAACATAAATTGTATTCCTAATTAATGAAACTCGTCAAATCGCAATATGAGTCAGTCAGTTCCAAGGATAACCAGTGAAAATATAAATAAGATTTAAATAGTCTAATTAATCATTTTAGTTTTTCCTTAGTATTTATAACGTACGACAAATTAAAATCTTGTTTTGTGACGTTGTATATTTGTTCTCTGCGTGATGTGTGTGTGTGTTTTATTTCCGTTAAGACAACGTCACAAATTTGGTTTCGTGTGTTTTGTTAGCAATAAGCACAAATAGAAACGAAGAGAAGAACCGTCGGTTACGGCGCCGTCATCTTTGTCCACTCCCGTCTTCCAAAAGCCGCGTTTGTGGGCTCCCCCTAACATTGTTACACCACTATATTTTTATTTTGGAGTTTTGGGCAATTTTTTTGATTTTCTTTTCTAAAAAAGGTTTCATATCCAAATTTATTATCTAGGTACCACCACCACTGGCGGATGTGTGTGAACATATAAGTTTATATAGTATTAAAGATTAGCATGTGTTTATTTTTGTTAGCATAATTTAGAGCATCTATTGTCGAATTGAATAGACATTCTCTTATCATTGACCAAATGAATTACATAAAGTTTGCAGAGTTAAAAGCTGTTTCAAACTTCAATATCTTATTCGAAATATATATTTTTTTAAACTGAACTATTTGTAGTATTATTGTATAAATATATACTCATATAAATTTAAAACAACTAGAAAATGTATCAATCAATGGTATAGAAAACGGATGACGTGGCATCCATTAAACATAAGAGTTTTGTGCAAAAAAACCCTCCAACTGAATCTTTTTTTGCAATTTAACCCGCAAACCCGCAAAATCGCATCGGACAAATCCGCATAACCCGTAACCTGCAACGGATTGACCCGCAAGACCTGCTTCTTTTTGGGCACATAAACTGTTGTCCAAGCCCGCTGCGGGTTTGCGGGTTTGCGGGTGACCCGCATAATTTTGAGGGCTCATCGGGCAAACTCGCATAACCCGTAACCCGCAACGTGTTGACCCGCAAGACCTGCTTTTTTTAGGGCACATAAACTGTTGTCCAACCATGTCACACCGTTATGTTTTTAACGGATGTCACGTCATCAATACGGGAAAGGTTTATATTGCGGGTGACTTACGATTTCATGGTATTGACTTGCATAAGTTCGACTTAGAGGGTTAAATTGCAAAAAAGATTCATTTGGAGGGTTTTTTTTGCACAAAACCCTTATGTTTTTAACAGATGCCACGTCATCAATACGGGGAAGGTTTATATTGCGGGTGACTTTCGACTTCATGGTATTGACTTGCACAAGTTCGACTTAGAGGGTTAAATTGCAAAAAGGATTCACTTGGAGGGTTTTTTTGCAGAAAACCCAAAACGGAAATGTATGGTTCCGAATTGAATTTTGAGAAAATTAGGCATTGATCTGTTATTTGGTAAGAATTTGATGTGATATATATGTAGATTCCATATGTTATGATGGGTGCTAATTTTGCTGGATCTTTTGGTGGATTGCATATAGGAATAGGTTTGGGATGGGTGCTAATTTTGCTGGATCTTTTGGTGGATTGCATATAGGAATAGGTTTGCCTCTCCCCGCCAATTTTTTGTATCACTTAATTTTTAGAGGTAAAAAAATCTTTATATTAAATATCTGACCCACTCTTAGCTAATCCAGTGAAGTGGAGCTTTTAATTTGATACCCTCTTGTCACCGACTATCATGTTAACCGATCAGTTTGGTCACTTACGTAAGTTCGATGCCTTGAGATGCATGTCTCTTTCATCGTGGACATGTCAAGTTTAACTTAGCTTGCGTTTCTAATTTTCCATTTATAAAAAAAATAAATTTATAACTTCTAACAATTAACACATATAATTACTATATTTGAAGTACTCTTGTATCAGGTAATTCATTTATTTTTTATACGCCCCCCAAAATTAATGTAGTTTGGTTTGGAATTAATTTATCTGAAAGACTGAAACCATAAATAGATGAGTTGAATTAACTGATTCATTCATCCACAATAGATTAGTTGGGAACTTGGCTGGTTTGACCTATTTTAACAGTTATTATAACTTACTCAAAAGTTCTACGTCTACCTCTGCTACAAATTTATCAAAAAGCTCCTTATATTATTTTAGTATATGCTAACAAATGTTTTTAACTGAGTGGTTGAAACAATATTAAAGACAACTTCTTTTCACCATTAATGCAACACGATCACAATATATAGTTAGGTCTCGACCGGCTACCACTTTATTGACAAAAAAACGTTGAAATCATAATTTTGGTATACGAAATCTAACTTACTATTATTCCCCAATTGATATCAAATATCATGACTTTGATACTAACGAGTGTAAAGTGTCTACATATATCAACTGGTTGTATACCTTTAATATGCTTGTTTCCTCATTTTAATAAAAACCAAAAATCAGTTTTTATCATATGCACATGCTTTATCACAGTAATTTTTTTATAGCTGTCTATTTTTGTTTTGGTATTGCTATTAATATTTGTTAGTTCTAGTATTATATTCTCAGTTGTTCTGTTAAAAGTATTATTCTACGTAAGTTTCGGTTTAAAATTCCATTATCAAAGTGTATTATATACTCTATAAGTTTGCCAAAAAAAAAAGTGTATTATATATAAAGTATGATTATGTAATGTGGGAATAAACGATGTATAAAACTTTATCATCATCAAATAAGATAGTTCATTAGAAACACACAAAATGTTACGATCGAAACAAACGGTGAGTGACCACCCACAATACTACGAAAAAGACATAATACGTTTTCTTATTCTTCTTATCTATCGGAAAAAGACTTTACAAAATAATCAAAATTAACAGCTAATACCCGCCGCGATTATATACATACAACCTTATCAATACAACAGACAAACAATTTTTTTGTTAAATCCTTATTAAACTTTTAAAGTAAAAAAAAACTAATCTTCTAGTATTATTCTTTAATCCTATTCTATTTAGTCTATTTAATTACTCTTTCTCTCTCTCTATCTCTTTCTCTCTTTGTGTAGGCCCTTGTGAAGGCTTCCTTTGAGTTGCTTCTCCTCTGTAAGATGACAGCCTAATCAAACCAGCCTGGAAAGAGCTTTCGCTTGAACAAATTTGCAGAAAGTATCACTTAAAAAGTCTCTACCTTTTTTCTCTTTTTCTCATTTCTTTGCTCTCTTGTCTTTGATTGATTCTTCTTCTTCCTCTTCCTAAACACACATTCTTCTCCAATTTGGTTTTTCTCGCCATGTGAATTCCAATTTCTTCTTCTCTCTCAATCAAATTCAAAAATCCCCATTCTTCTCTCTCTATCTTCAACCTTCTTCAAGAGCAATCTTGAAATACAAAAGTTTGATTCTTTTTTGGCATTGAGCTTCGATTTGGGTTTTAGGGTTCATTGATTTTCAGAAATGTCGTTTCCAAAATTATTACTTCTTCTTCTTTTGTTCATCTCTTGTTACTCTACTTCATCTGCCTTGTTCAATCCGCCAGATAACTACTTGATTTCTTGTGGCTCTTCACAAAACATAACTTTCCAAAACAGAATCTTTGTTCCAGATTCACTTCACTCATCTCTCGTACTCAAAATCGGAAACTCTTCAGTAGCAACTACTTCCAATTCAAGCAATTCGATCTACCAAACCGCTCGTGTTTTCTCCGGTTTAGCTTCTTACAGATTCAAAATCACTTCTTTGGGTCGACATTGGATCCGTCTTCATTTCTCACCAATCAAGAACTCCACTTGGAACTTAACCTCTGCATCAATCACTGTCGTAACAGACGACTTCGTCCTCTTAAACAACTTCTCTTTCAAGAACTTCAATGGTTCTTACATCTTCAAAGAGTACACAGTCAATGTCACTTCAGAGTTCTTGACCTTAAGTTTCATTCCTTCAAACAATTCGGTTGTGTTTGTCAACGCGATTGAAGTTATCTCTGTTCCGGATAGTCTTATCCCTGATCAAGCTTTGGCTCTAAACCCTTCTACTCCATTTAGTGGTCTCTCTCAGCTTGCGTTTGAAACAGTCTACAGATTAAACATGGGAGGACCATTGTTGACTTCTCAAAACGATACATTGGGGAGACAATGGGATAATGATGCAGAGTATCTTCATGTGAATAGCTCTGTTCTTGTCGTAACAGCGAACCCTTCTTCGATTAAGTACTCTTCTTCTGCGACTCAAGAAACAGCTCCAAACATGGTTTATGCTACTGCTGATACAATGGGTGAAGAAGCTAATGTAGCGAGTCCGAGTTTTAATATCACTTGGGTTCTTCCTGTTGATCCAGATTTCAGGTACTTTGTTCGTGTTCATTTCTGTGATATCGTGAGTCAAGCTTTGAACACGCTTGTATTCAATCTTTATGTGAATGATGATCTTGCTCTTGGAAGTCTTGATCTCTCTACGTTGACTAATGGTCTTAAAGTTCCTTACTTTAAGGATTTTATCTCCAATGGTTCCGTTGAATCTTCCGGTGTTTTAACCGTTAGCGTTGGGCCTGATTCGCAAGCAGATATCACGAATGCGACTATGAATGGGTTAGAGGTTTTGAAGATTAGTAATGAAGCTAAGAGCTTAAGCGGTGTTTCTTCGGTTAAGTCACTTATTCCGGGAGGATTAGATTCTAAGGGAAAGAAGAGAGCGGTGATCATTGGTTCTGCGGTTGGTGCGGTTTTTGTGGTTCTGCTGATTGCGGTTTGTTGCTATTGCTGTTTGGCTGCTTCAAGGAAGAAGAGGTCGACGAGTCCTCAAGAAGGCGGTAATGGACATCCGTGGTTGCCATTGCCTTTATATGGACTCTCTCAGACTCTTACCAAATCAACCGCTTCTCACAAGAGTGCCACGGCTAGTTGCATTTCATTAGCTTCGACACATCTTGGCCGTTGCTTTATGTTCCAAGAAATCATGGATGCTACTAATAAATTCGATGAGAGCTCTTTGCTCGGTGTTGGTGGATTCGGCCGGGTATATAAAGGAACTTTAGAAGACGGGACTAAAGTCGCGGTTAAAAGAGGTAACCCGAGATCCGAACAAGGTATGGCCGAGTTCAGAACGGAGATCGAAATGCTGTCCAAACTCAGACATCGACATCTCGTCTCTCTAATCGGTTACTGCGACGAGAGATCCGAAATGATTCTGGTCTACGAGTACATGGCGAATGGACCGTTGAGGAGTCATCTCTACGGAGCTGATCTTCCTCCATTGTCATGGAAACAAAGACTCGAGATTTGCATCGGCGCAGCGAGAGGATTACATTATCTACACACTGGTGCATCGCAGAGCATTATACACCGCGACGTGAAAACCACCAATATCTTACTCGACGAGAACCTAGTCGCTAAAGTTGCAGACTTTGGGCTATCCAAAACCGGCCCTTCGCTCGATCAAACCCATGTGAGCACAGCGGTTAAAGGAAGCTTCGGTTATCTTGACCCGGAATACTTCAGGAGACAGCAGTTAACAGAGAAATCCGACGTTTATTCGTTCGGTGTTGTCCTAATGGAAGTTCTCTGTTGTAGACCAGCTTTAAACCCGGTATTACCGAGGGAACAAGTGAACATAGCGGAATGGGCAATGGCGTGGCAGAAAAAGGGTCTGCTCGATCAAATCATGGACAGTAACTTAACCGGGAAAGTGAACCCGGCATCGCTGAAGAAATTCGGAGAAACCGCAGAGAAATGTTTGGCGGAATACGGCGTGGACCGGCCTTCTATGGGAGATGTACTGTGGAATTTGGAGTACGCGTTACAGCTCGAAGAAACATCTTCGGCATTAATGGAACCTGATGACAATAGCACAAACCACATTCCAGGGATTCCAATGGCTCCAATGGAGCCGTTTGATAACAGTATGAGTATAATCGATAGAGGAGGAGTAAATTCAGGGACCGGGACTGATGATGATGCGGAAGACGCGACGACGAGTGCTGTGTTTTCGCAGCTTGTTCATCCTCGTGGAAGGTAGAATAAGAAGAAGATTTAAACATTATGGTGAAGAAAACAGAGACAGACATTGTTTGTTTTTGAAAATTTACAGAAAGAAATATATTTATTCAAGACTTTTGGGTTGGAACAACTTAATATGATTCATTCAGAATTTATTTTTCGAATTTTTACGGTGTAATTTGTTTTGTAATATAGTGAGTACTACTGATGTTTTAAAGCAATCAAGAATCAGAATGTGATTATATTTTAACTTTTTCAAGTTTCTTAAAATTCATTAATCATTTTGTTTTCCCTAATAAAAGTGAGATCAATGTGCTCGAGATTATTTGAAGGATCATTTGTCTGATGAATGCTTATTCTATCAACATATTGTACATTTGTTTTGTTAGATATTCAGATTATGAAACTTAGGCCTAATGAAACTCATCCATTCTTTACTTGCGTTGCATAGTCAGTGTAGTATGATTACGACGTCGTTTTATTGTTTCAAAGAGGGGAATAAAAAAGTACGATTACGACGCTGTTTTGTTGTTTCAAAGAGGGAAATAAAAAGTATGATTACGACGTCGTTTAGTGTTTGAAAGAGGGGAATAAAAATAAAAATTATTAAAATGCGGTGAGCGTGGATCGAACACGCGACCTTCAGATCTTCAGTCTGACGCTCTCCCAACTGAGCTATCGCCGCTTTTGTTAATTTGTTGGAGACAACATAACTTAGTTAAACATATTAATGCGAGAAACAAATTTTCACTTTGGGATATTGGTTTTGGACCTTTTCAAAGTTCTTATGAGTCTCAGATTTCACATAGTAGTATAGTACGTACCATGAACTTATTGAGTTGGATTGGTAGATTAAGCAGTGTTTATAGCTATTATATATCATTAACAATGATTAGGTTAATACAACATTAGAATACATGGTGGATGATACAATACAAATACATTGCAAAGTTACATATTATTCTTCACTTAATTATACTTTGAAAATTCTCCAGCAGAAGCTACTGCTCTCTGGCATTATTCTTTTTTTAAGCCAAAATTTATATGATTCTTTTTACTTCCTGCACACGATTCCGTATCCAGAAGACGCTCCACGGGTACAATCCAAAGTTGCATATTCAATCTCTGACTTAACTGAATCAATCTCTGCTTGTGCTTCAGAGAAAATGCAAGTTTTACAGTCATTGGAGAGTAGAGAAGAAGTCTTGAAGCTGTCTTCACCACCAACCACTGGCATTGCGACTCCGGCCTTAGCCGGATTCTGGAAATCGGGCTTGTAGGTTCGTCCCAAGATTCCATCTACCTTAGGGGAAAGGTTAAAGAATCTGAACTGAACCTCGAGATGTGCAAAACAATCATCTGATGGTACTTTGTAGTTATGGATCCTGTCGTCTTCTTTTGTCACTGGAACAACATTGATCATGATCTCTGCTTTGTCTTTGATTGTCACGATCACGCTGTTTCTCATACTAACTCTCTCGATCTTGATGTCTTTGTTTGGTGAGTACCTGTTTTAGATAAAAACATATGGAGTTTCAAGAATCTTGAATATATTTGTATCGACCATGACATGTAGTCTAATGGTTTGTTCTAGTGTCGTTGCTATGTCACATCCAACATGTGTTGTAAAAAACGAAACTGAAGTTTTGTATCAAAGACTAACCAGGTGGAGAGAGTTTCTTCCGGAACAGATAAATCTTGGCCATCGAAAGTGAATTTGAGATGGTCGATTTCGCTGTCCCACGCGGCAGTTTTCGCGGCTTCGAGGGAGAATTTGTGGGAGTTGAAAAGGAATCCAAGAGCTTGGATCCATGTAAAGTCTCTGGCACGACCAGCGGGTCTGTGACCAATGAACCTACCATTGATCTGAAGGTCAGAGTCAGAGACGAGGCTGAACTCTTCATTGCTCTTTCCATGGAAGTAGAAAACAATGCCGTCTCCTCCAATGAACCTAGGATCATAACAAGCTGATCCAGGTCTGTTGCAATTTGGTTTCCTCACTATACAAAAACATATGATCTTTACTTGAAAATGCACAAAAAACATATGTGAAAGCTTTATGATTATAGGAACTGATGAAAAAGCTTACTGCGGCATTGGGATTTGCAGGTGGGTCTATCGCAATCGGCGTAGCAAACTTTGTTATAGGAGTTCATTGCCGTTGTGCTTGGACATTCCTCTGGACAGTTAATATACTTGCGGTAACATCGAGTGTAAGGGTTGCTACAGTAAACTCCAGCTGCCTTGGCTTGCAAGAAACAAGTTGCAGCCACCAGAGAAATCACTAGCAAAAGGGTCTTTGAGATCTCCATATCTTCGAGTCTTTCTTGTTTTGATTAGAGAAGGAGAGTTGATTTTGTTTTGGTGATGATGAGAATTGTTGATAGTGAATTTATAGGGGCGAAAAGTCAAATGTTTGCTTAATAAAGGGGCTATTATGTTAATTAATTATTGAGATACAAGTTGGAGACTGTGTGCCTTTGGACGAACTTCGCGGTGACAACATTAACAGTTGCACTTAACCTTTTTTACTACTTCGTTTCAAAGTAAGAGTATGACTATTTCTCCAATTTAAGGTATCGTTTTTCAAGATTAGTTTTGTAATGACGGCAAAGGCAAACTATATAATAAATCCAAGTATTCAAACAAAAGAAAAAAAAAAAAAAATCCAAGTATTCAATGTTACTTATATATGTAACGGTAAGAACATTGTAAATTCGATATGTATATGAAGGAAGTTATTAAATTGTTAGGAAAGAAAGCGGAGTGATCCACATTTCTCGGTCCTTATAAATAGGACTATATATGCCATTTTGTTTAGCATGTGTTATATGTAATCTGTGACCTGTTAGAATCTTTTGATATTGGTTCATGCATGGTGTTATTTCTATCGATGATTTTATACGTGAACCAAGTTATTATATGCTTTTTAAAAAAAAAAGTTATTATGTTTTCAGAAAAATTGAAATTCATGTAACAAAGTAACAATTGTCAAATTAGTTTTCCATTTAACAAAGTAAAAATTTACTTGCATTGCATAGTATAGTGTGACTACGACGTCGTTTTATAATGTTTCAAAGAGGGAATAAAAATTAAAATTACTAAATGCGGTGAGCGTGGATCGAACACGCGACCTTCAGATCTTCAGTCTGACGCTCTCCCAACTGAGCTATCCCCGCTTTTGTTATTTTGTCAGAATATACTTAAGTTAGTTAAACATATTAATTGGAGAAACAAATTTTCACTTTAGGATAATGGATGGTTTCACTTCATTCTATCGCTCTCCCAACTCAGCTAGCCCCGCTATGGTAATGAAATCTAATCAATATAATCTAGATCAATAGACACATATGCCACAAAAACTGGTTTTTACCTATTTTGTGAAATTCTTAATTTGACGCTCCATGATGGAGCCTCCATCAACATGCATGGATAGAGATTAGAGACACGATATGAGATGTTTTGAAACATCTAATTTTAGAATCTCACTAACGTTGGTTTGCAAAGTAAAAATACAAATTTGAAAGTTGAAAAGACTTTCAATATATTATTAAAAAAAAAAAAAGTCTTTTGATATAAGTTAAATGAGAATTGGAGTGTATTTTTTCTTCACAAGCTCTTAAACCAAGATTATCAAATTAAAAGCTCCTGCTTGAAAAAGTTTCACATGTGTCTTTCAATATTGACTCTCATTTGTTTGCAAAAACTACACAATTCATCCTATAGCAATTCTCTATCCCAGATAAGACTCATAATCTATCATTAATAATGTTACATACTTACATCATACTTTATGTAAGACATCTGCAAACCAAATCAAAATTAAGTTCGGTTGGGAAACTTAACCCTAGGCCATGAAGTGAAATCCACTGGTTTATATCCAATTATCCATAATCCATTACCCATGTATTTAATTAACTTATTATGTTGGCCAGCTTGTTACATATCTTACTTTTATTCGATATTATCATACTTTATAATGTTTTCATAAAAATAGATAAATAGGTTCATTTATTCGTCATAGACCTTTTTTTGAAAAAAGTAGACAATAAATATATCATATATATTCAAAACATAATTACAAAATAACTCACTTTCATTTTTTACTATACCGTTTGCCAAAATCAAAAACATTTTTTATTGATTTGAAAAAGTAAAGAAAAACTAACCATAATGCTCTTCACTATATGTATATACACAATATATAACATATACTATATATCAAATTCATATACCATATGAGGTTCAGCTAAAAGATGTTTTTCATGCACACAATTCGCATCAAAATAAGGTCAAATATAGTGTATATATATAAATTTAAAAACTAAACAACACACTTAAACTCCTAACACATGTGATGTTAGTAATATGACATATGATTCACGTAATGTTAAATTCAAACATAAACCATGATCACTTCTGTACATCTATATTACTAAATCCTATACTTACATGGAAGGCACCGCTTTTCATTAATGACAATATCCTCATTCGTGTTCCATTTTGCCAAACCATGTAAAGTGTCTCTCATTTTCCAAGTATCTTAACCTTCTCATATCACAACCTGTAAATTGTGACTTGGACAACATTTTGTATATCAAAACTCTAGTTTCCATTTTTCTATATGTTTTCTTAGATCATGAATATATGTTCAAATCAATAACTAGACTATATTCATGAATATTCAATAAACTGGACTATTGTTTGTTTTTTTTTTTTTTTTAACCGTCAAACATTCCATTATATTAAATTTTATGTAAAATTAACCAACTCACTTCTAAGAATATCCGAAACAAAGACCTTTGAACTTACATATATAAGGAGCATGTGTCCGCGAGATGTTGCTTTCCTAAGTGAAGACAACAGTTGGGAAATAAAACAACAAAACAGATAATTGAAAGACGAAGATATGGAGATGTGAAATAAGAGACCAAAATAAAAATGGTGCCAGCATATAGGTTAAACACCCGGATATCCATTGCTCCGTGGAGAGAGATCGATCCCAAACTTGCAATTTTGAGCAAAATATGTAAATACCTCCTCCTGAAAGATGATGACAGGTGTGGAATATTGTAAAGAGATTCAATAACTGGACTATATTGCTCAACAAAATAGGTAAATAAGGATATTTATCTTTTTGTTAAACATATCCTGAGAGATGATGACATGTGTAAAACAAATTTGGGAGGTTACAACACTAATAGTAAAATCGGAAAGACAGCACATATATATAATTTTTTTTTGGTAATTTTCTAGGCAACCGATAGAAATTCTACATACATATATCACAACTTAACAACCACTCAATAGAGATAATGTCATTTTAACAAAAGATTTTAAGCAAAATGCACAATCTCTTTAAAATTCGCTTACGAATAACTAGACCATGAATTTTGGAAAATTTCAGAAATATCTTTAGAACAATCATGAGATATATCATTGAAAACAAAATGATTCATGAATTAGTCGAAACATTGACTAGACGCAAAAGAGGACATATTGAAAGACAAGAAGGAAACAAAAAGAGAAAAACAATTGACTGAAACAAAAAGAGATACCTATGAGATACCTCTAAACATGAAAGCGAAATACTGAAAAAACTCAAAGGAACAGAAATATTCTTCAAGCTGATCTTTTCTTCTTGTTCAACCACCTTATTGTCCCGAGACCCTTATTACCATCATCTTCAGGCACCATGACTTTGTCCTTTCCATTTGAGACGAGACTTTCTTCGGGTTGAGTAGATCCCGAACCACTCTCTTGCAAAGAAGCCAAATCATCTTCAGGCACCATGGCTTTGTCCTTTCCCTTTGAGATGAGACTTTCGGATTGAGTAGATCCCGAGCCCGAACAATTCTCTTGTAAAGAAAACAAATCATCTTCAGGCACCATGACTTTGTCCTTTCCCTTTGAGATGAGGCTTTCGGATTGAGTAGATCTCGAGCCCGAACCATTCTCTTGTGAAGAAAAAAACTCACGATAAAGATTGGTGTTTCGATATGCAGGTTTGTTTCCAGTGATTGAATCAAGCGGGTTTCCAGCAGCATAATGGAATCTAGACACACGTGGACGCACGACTCTGGTCAGGTTCGTGGTTCCTCTAGTGTCTTCCCCATTGAACGATGAGTTAACGTTGTTGTTGTTATTGTTGCTGCCTCCTCCTATGGACTTAGAAGGACCAAGAGTTAGTTCAAGATGAACATCATGTGAGCTACAGTTGTTAGAGGGTAGAGTGTTCTCGGTGCGGAAACGCTTTAGAGTCGGACGAGGAGACATGGCCGTCTTCATTTTGGTGAGTCCTTGAGTGAAGAATACACCATTGAATGGGTAAGTGCTATTGCTGCTTCTGCCAAGAGTGAGCTCAAGATGAACATCATGTGAGCTACAGTTGTTAGAGGGTAGAGTGTTCTCGGTGCGGAAACGGTTTGGAGTCAGAGGAGGAAACATGGCCGTTTTCATTTTGTTGAGTCCTCTAGTGAAGAATGCACCATTGAATGGGTAAGTGCTACGGCTGCTGCTTCCACCACCTCCTCCATACTTAAAAGGAACACATGAGAGCCCTGGAGTGCTGTCAAAAGACACAAGATTATTATCATTTTGAAAAAAGTATGTAATAAGTTAGAATTGTAAGAGGAAGGGATACCTTGACGGAGAAGCATAGCCACGGTTCGCCCTGAAGGGTTGGTATGGAGTTGCACGAGTAATCACACTCATGTTCGCATCTGGGACTCCAACCTTGAGTGTTGGATGAACGCTGCTGCTATTGCGGCTGCTGCTGCCTTCTATGGACTTTAATAGACCAAGAGAGATCCCGAGGTGATTATCATTTGATAATACGCCTCTGCGAGCAACCAGCTGCCTGAATAGGTTATCATTATCAGGAAAGCTTGATAACTCGCTATCCATCCGCTGATCCTCCAATTCTCGCTCCTTCTTGTGGGCTTTTAGGTGTCCTCCGAGGGCATGACCGTTTCTGAACCCTCTCAAGCAGTATTGACAAACCCAAACCGGATCATTCTTTGCCTCTCTGTTGGTTTGGACAACACCTAATCCGAATCCATGCCTCACAGGGATCGTCCTTTCAGAAACAAGACCTCGAAGATACCATGGTCTCGAATGGTTCACTGTCTCCCTCTCCCCCACAGCACCAACAATACTTTTGAGTCTCTGATCATGTCTGGGTGGGAAGGAGCTTGAAGAAGAGAAAAAATGGTTCTCCATAACAATTTTGCTTAGTAAAAACTTTGCTTAGAGTTAGAGGTGATGTCTTATTTCTTTTGTGTTGGATTGAGAGAAAGCTTGACCCTATTTATCGGCAGGTTCATTAGTGTGTTTCTATAACTCTTAAGGTAGAAAATCTCCAAGGGTTAATACATTAATTGAAACCATAACACTGCATTAAATTCATAGTTATCTTTTAAATGAAATCGTTAGTTGTCTCTAACTATCTTTTTTACTCTCTTTCTGTTCTTTAAAATGACAGTTCATGTGTGAAAAGTACAACTAATTTAATGTATACAATTTAAATTTAAATATCTTACAAATTTAAACACTTCATGAGTGTTTATGTTATGTATACTATGATTTATCCATATTTTTTTAAAAATTATGGTTGTTCTTCCGAACTAAGTTGATTTTACTCATTTTGTCTTCCATAATGATAGTTTTGTGTGAATTATATGCCAATGTGCTTTGTATAATCTGAAAATTATTTACTCAATTTAAAGATATTTATTTGCAAATGTTACATTATACGTGATTATTCGTAAAAATATAGCAAATTCATTTAGAAACTACTCTCTTTGATAGTTCGTTAAACCGACCGTTACAAACTATTAACTTTTCTATAAATCATATGTTTTTCCATAGAAATATATGAAAAATATAAAAAGAATTAATAAACCAGGTAATCAATATTATATTTTCTATTTTATGGAATGAATATGTTATTTTCACTTCTTATTATTATTATTTTTTTTTCATTATTTTTTTAAATAATTGAATGATTGCAAATACAATCTTATCAAAAAAAATTGCAAATACAAATAACCGGAAACATACTATATACATAAAATTAACTTTGAAGAAACGAATTATATAGAAAATTAACTTGGAAGTGTTTTAGAATCAATGTACTTACACTCTCCAGCTATGTCTTAGTCAGCTTTACTACTTTTGCTTCTTCTTTCTTATTATGACTTAATGTGATATATAGAAATTGCGTATTTTCCTTATTATTTAATATTTATTTTTCCGTTGTTTAGAGTTTTTTTACTTTCTATGTTTTTGTTTTTTTGTTTTTTCTCTTTCTAGACTTAGGAAAAATTACCCACAATGAAGAAAATATTAAATAATGGTGCATGAACTTTAAAAAAAATAGCAATTTTATTCCTAATTTTCTTTTCAGTCATATGTATTTAGAAGATATAACATACCATTAACGTCAAATTTTTCTTTAATGGCCCCTATGAAACTATTGGACAAATATTTCCAGCTTTTATACATTAATATCCATAAATAATGACTTATCACTACATAACTAATTTAACTATGGGGAATATGGTTCAGGTTTACTATGTCTTTCTTTTTAACCAAAATATGATAGCATCATGAAAATCGTTTTTTTATGCAGCTAATGCCAACATTACATTGGGTTAAACATTATAGGTCCCGATATTATAACTAATATTTAGGCAAATCACTTTAAATGAATGTCGTTATGTCTCTGGTAATTTTGTTTAGGCGAATTTCGTAACATCTACTATTATATTAACCATTATTTCATGAGCCAATTATATAAATGTTTGGATCCAATTTTACATTCGAACAATTTGATGGATAAATTAAACTAATTTCCATCCATGCTCTAATACCGTGTTGTGTGGCCTTATTACATATACATAAAACACTTGCGGATGAGTGATCCAAAGGCATTAAAGATGTTAGACTCCATCCAACCAGTTGTTCGATCCCAATGATCCAACTAATCCATGTAATTAGGAGTTTTGTTATACATTTAAATGAGACTGCCACATTTTAAATATTTGCATAAAACATCTATAGTTTGAAATGATTTTTTCCATTTACACGTTGTAAAAAATGGTGTAACTAAACTAATGTTAAGAAAGGTATAACCAAACTGATGTCATGTTAAATTTACACATAGTTACCGTTACATAGGGAAGATGTCAATGGACTTGTAATAGGGTTTAATTGATTGCATAGGTTCATTCAACTTCTTTGCCCAAAAAAAAAAAAAGATTCATTCAACTTCTTTCTTATTTTGCTGAAGTGAGCCTTATTGTGTAAAAGACTCTTTTTGAAAAGATGACTTTGCTTTAAACATTAATCGAAGCATTGAATCAAGATACGATTTTCGTTCACTCCATGATATAAATTGATAATTCTTTTAACATAGTTGTTTTAGTTATATAATTAAATTTTAAATTATAAAAATAAACAAATAAAAAAAATGTAATATGGGTTTCTCAAAAAAAATTCAAAATTTCTCATATGAAAGATTTTTCTCACTCTTTTTCTTCTCTTTTATTGTTTTTTAAAAAAAAAAACTTTTGTTCAACGGAGATGCTCTATAGTCAATCATGATACGCTTTGATTACTAGTTTAAATTATTTGAAATTTTGCATGCACTTAGTCATTTAATGTTAGAAAAATATCACAAAAAAAAACATAAAATAAACATTTGGTTTCATAATTTATCTCTTTCCCTTCAAATTCAAATCAATTATCCAGTTCGCCTATTTCTTCAGACATTTTCCTTTATCTTATTTTTTTCTCATCTCTAATTTTAGCAAATCATATTCGGTTATTTTTCATATTCTCTTAATTTTCTTCAACATCTTACCTTTTTTCTCGTATTCTCATCTTTAGAAGCAAATCATTCTTATGCCCGATCTCCTATTCTCTCATGTATATATATATATATTTTTTTAGTTTTTATCATCTCTAATTTTAGCAAATCATTCTCTATTATTTCTCTTATTCTCTCAATCTTTTCACCGTCTCAATTTTGATGTTACTTCTTTTCTCGTCTTCTCATCGATAAAAGCAAATTAATCCTCCGCTATTTCTCCTATTCAGAATCATACAGTCAAAAATCATCTCAGTTTTGATGTTACTATAACAGTTGCGATGTAATTTTGCATTTTCTTTCAAATATTCTTAAAATCGATCAAACATCAGTAAAATATCATTAAACTTTATCAAATATCCACAAACTCTGCTAAAATATTTGTAACTTGAATCTTGTTTACAAGAATGATATATCTAGTAAATTTTCAAATAATCAAAATAATAGTTAAATAAATAATCGCTATATTTTTAATTTGTATTTATAAGTAAACACTACAAAAAATCAGGCAGAAGACGTCAGTTTTTTAACGTCACAGGCTAAACCGACGTTAAAGTTTTAAGTGGGAAGCAATCTAACGTCGTTTTGTTAACCGACTTAAACTTCTCATAATTAATTGTTGTAAACAATAAATAAATAGTGATATTGTTCACTTATTCAGGTTCGTGTAATCAAAAATCCTAAATGCTTCGTCGTTTCTTCTGCAAAATTCAGAATATGAGTGAACCTTCGAGTACTCATCTGCTCATCGATCGGAGCTTCGTCGTCGATTTGCATTTTTGTTTTCTTTGAAATTCGACTTCTCTCTTCTTCGATTTAGATCGAAAGCCGCCATATCATATCTCAACTCGATCAAACACGCAAAATCCTCTATCTTCTGTGTTCGATCCGGATCGAGATTGTTGGTATGTTTGATCTTCCTTACAATTTCGTCGTATTTTCTATTGAATAAGGTTGATTTTGATAAGAATTGTGAATTCAATTTAATGATACGTTTGAATTTTTGGATAGTGTCATCGGCGAAATTTTGGGAGATTCGTTAGTTTGAGTTTTAAGATAGTTTTTGTTGAAATTTCAGTTTCAATCTCTGACTTTCAATTTCAATCTGTTTTGATGAACTAACATAGAATTGACTTTGGTAAAGATAATGGTACTAACATGTTTACAGGATGTATTGGTTACGCTTATAGTTGAATTCGTTAGCTTAGAACATGTATTGTTTAGACTTATACTTTAATCCCTTTGCTTCGAACATGTATTGGTTAGGCTTATCGAAAGAAATCCGTTTGATTAGTTTTGAAATGATCACACAATGTCACAAGTGTCTATGCAAGTGGAAGATAGATGCGGATGATTACTCAAGCAAGACTTGCACTTGGATTGAAGAGACACATGGATTGTTAGTTGTTACCCTTGAGACATCATGTTAACACAAGTATCTCTATACTCTTCTCTTTAAGATCTAGTCTTTTATGTTTTTGTTATTCGTATACTATTGTTATACTTCAATCCGTTTGCATTGATTATGTGCTAGCCTTAAACATGAATGGTACACGAGAATACAAATGATGTACTAGACATGGCACAATCAAACAAGGGAATTCACAAGCTATTGTATGCACATGCAGGGATAAAGTTGGATCTTAAATGTTTAATTGTCAGGCTGCAAAAAGGCATTTGACGCAAAAGATTCAGAATGTGGATGATAAGGTAAAAGCATTTTGATCTCTCCAAGGAAATCAAGAACCAGGTATGTATTATGTTGATATTACCTTTTCTTTAGTTCCTATGACTGGCACGGTTGGCTTTCATTCTTATGTATGTGTAGTATATTGAACAGTGTTGGACCAATGTAACGAGCTTGTGGTTCTGATGAACAGGTCACTTTGGTTCGTGAGGATATCAGCTCAGTTGAGATGGATTTGGAAGCATTGCATAAAATGATTACCGGATTGGTGAGTCTTAGTTTCATTTTGTTAAGCCATATATGAGCAATGCTGAAGATCAACAATTTTTTATCTATTGCACTCATTTTGTTAAATATATCTTCATTCTCCTTGAAATCTTAGATTCTCATGGTGGATTGTCTGGTAACTTCAGGTTGTTGACTTTGGACTATCTAGAGAAACACGCTGCTAACATCACAGGAACATACGTTTCCACAAGAACATTCACTAAAAAGGCTATGTTTATGGCTTCGGGGTTTTACTCTTATAGCTGGTAGAAATTCTCATCAAGGTCTAATGGAATTTGTTGAGCCGGTACATGTATCTATGATTTTATGTTTATGTTTTGTAAGACAGGTACAAAGTTACATTTTGTGAATAAAGATATAAATTTGATCAATGGAATAATTCATACGGATCGGCTATTAAAATTTTAGTTGAATCGTATTTTTATTATTCTTGATAAATAATTAATATAAATAGAAAATAAACGATGCAGATATACTTGCGTCGGTTGTATAATTGACCCAAAGTTAAAAGTTTAAAGTCAATCTAAAACTGATGCTAAATTGAAAAGAAACCGACGCTATTCTTTTGACGTTAAACATGACGTCACTTATTTAAGTGAAGCGAAAGTAATTTACGTCGGACGATGTTAAGTCGTTTTAAAAACCGATGTTAAAATATTGACGTCTGTTTAGTACCGACGTTAAGTACTAATATAAACGACGTTATAAGCCGTGTTTTTTGTAGTGAAATTGTCTAACAATGCCACCGCATGAAATAAACTGCTCATATTGATGGACGTCTTTCTCCGATGCATGCAACCAAATCCACTTAAAATCTAAGACCATATTAGAGATAACCTAGGCCGCAAGAACCCGGAACCAGACTGTACGTAGCCTGGCCAACCAAATGAAATTTCTTCACTTGTCATCTTCTAACACCAACATTCGTTAGAAGGCATGGAGTTTCCTCCACATTCGGGGTCACCTTCTCGTTGGAAGGCATGGAGAGTATTCTCCACATTTGGGTACCAATATACTCGAACCCTGGTGAGAGCCCCAATCATGCTGAGTCTCTACCAATTCTCGCTTGAAGAACAGGTTTAGTCACGTCCATATGAATAATCTATCGTTAACATTTGATGCTATTGGGCAGAAAAATATCGGATCCACCTATAAGAGATGTGTGAACAACATGTTTAAGGGGTTAAGCGAATTCATGAGATATTTTATTATTGTTTGAAACAAAAATTTGTTTTGGTTGGTACACTTGTTGAATAATAATCATGACATCAAATAAAATCTTACCAAATAAAATATGTACAAATTGGAGTCAATACAAACAACTCCAAAGTGGAAACAGACGTAACAGATGAGATGGCCATGTGATTTATCTTCCACCAGCAACACTTACGAATTAGGAAACCACTTAAACCGCCAAATAAACCGACCTAATAATCCACTTCCAAATTTTGCATGGTCATAACTTTTTAACATTTCGTAAGAAGTTAATTAAAAGTAAATATTTGCCAATCTTACATCATGGCATTATTACACAAGTAGGTTTGAAAGTAAACAAAATGAAAATTATTATAGTTTTTAACCGAAACGAAACTAAACCGAACCAAATTTAATTTTGAAACGAAAGAAGAAAAATAAACCGGAAACAAAACCGAATTTGTAAACCAGTACCATAATCTGAACGGTCCAAAAGTATTGACTCCATCTCTCTCTCTCTTGGTTCGCTCGTTCTGAAAGCGCAAAGAAAAGGATTTTTATCGAGAGAGAGAGAGATTGAGAGAGCTGAAGGCGGAAAAGACTATTTTGACCTTGTCGTCTCCGTAGATCATTTTTCTTCAGCTCTTCTTCTTCTTCTTCCTCTTTTGCCGATTCTCCTTCTTTGATTTTATCTATCTATCTGCCATGAACGAGAAAGCCAACGTCTCTAAGGAGCTTAATGCCCGCCACAGAAAGGTCTCTCTCTCGAATCTCAGATTTTTTTTTTCTCCGAACTTTGTGGATTTGTGGTGTCATATATGTGAATTTGGTTGCCATCGAGAATTGTTTAGCGATCGGTGATTGATCCTGGATTTGGTACGATCTCAATTCGATTGGATCTGTGTTTTAGCAGCTACTGTTCTTCATTTTCTTCGATTTGTTGGAGTTATGAGAGGTTGTATATTCGATCCTCGGCCTTTCGATCGATTGAGCTAGGAAGATATTTATTCATCAGCACTGAATTTGGTTTATCTATTTCGATTTGTCTTATAGGACAATAATTGATCACGATCGGGTTTTTTGAATTTGTGATTGTTCTATTCAACGTTGGCCTATTGAATTTTACAGTCTCATGGAGCCTTAATTCTAGTGTTCTCCTTTAGAAATTCGTTTTCAATTGCTTGATTTTGGAAGAATCGAACAAAAGTAGAAGGATTTTAGCGTCCCTTAGGGATTTTCATTTGTGCTTGGTAGCCTTTTGAGTTATCTGCCGTGTTGAAACTTGAAACTAATGGTTTGTAGTTGGGATAGCTTTGTGGGCTTGGTGATGCATACATGTATCGGCTTGAATTATGTTAGGTCTTTGAGAAGTTCGATATTCATTGATTAAACGTATCTTGATGATCAGATCTCCTAGTTTTCGCTGCTATGAGAACTTCGATTCATTTTGGTTTGTTTAACATGTCAATTCTGTTAATTTCTAGATTCTTCTTTATGTCTAGCCGCTTACAATTTTTTCCTTGATATAGTCTATTGCTTGAATATTTTCTTGGTTTTGGTGCTACTTATTTGCAGATTCTTGAAGGGCTTCTTAAACATCCAGAGAACAGAGAATGTGCTGACTGCAAAACAAAGTATGGTTTTGTAGCAGATGTGAATTATCAGCATTATTATGCTAGTTCATTTATATATTTGGCTAATACTATTCCATTTGCTTTGCAGAGGTCCAAGATGGGCTAGTGTTAATTTAGGTATCTTTATCTGCATGCAATGTTCTGGGATTCACAGGAGTCTCGGGGTACACATATCGAAGGTAATCGTTCAGTTTCTTTTCTGTATCTGTTTTCTTGATGCTGCATTTGTATACGAAAGCTCACATATTTATTCAATGAATAGCTCATTCCATTTGGCTCAAATACACAAATTTTCAATTTGGTTTTCTACTAGGTTTTAAAATTTGCAATTTCATCTTGTATTTTCCATCTCAAGAGCTGAAAAGTCTGACATGAATGCATCGAATCTCTCCGCCTTCTTGTGCCGTCATTTTTTAACTAGAAACAAATGTCATATATCCAGTTTATACACGAACTTCAAGCAATTCTATGCAAAAGTATATGATTAGGTTGAGCCCTCTGATTTTTTAATGAGCCGGGTCTTTCATGTCAAGTAGATTTTAACCTAAGCAGCATAAGCTACTTATTTTTCTAGCAAAACATCTGAGTGGGCTTATGAGTGCAGGTCCGATCTGCCACTCTGGACACATGGCTCCCCGAGCAGGTTGCATTTATTCAGTGTAAGTGTCTTTCAAACTTAATGCTCTATGGCTGATTCATTTTCAAACAGTGTTAGTTACGCCATGTAAGTATATAATCTTTTATTTGCGTGCAGCAATGGGAAATGAGAAAGCAAATAGTTACTGGGAAGCAGAGCTACCCCCAAACTATGATAGAGTTGGAATTGAGAATTTCATACGTGCTAAGTATGTATCTCTCTTTTCATTATACAAACTTGTCAATTAGTTCCACCTTATTGCATTGTCTATCTTAATATGCATATGGACGCTGAATTCATTCTTTTGACATATGACTTTTCTAGGTATGAAGAGAAGAGATGGGTTTCCAAAGGTGAAAAGGCTAGATCACCTCCGAGAGTCGAGCAGGAACGACGGAGATCTGTGGAGAGAAGTGGCCATGGATATGAGCATGGGCACAGTAGTACTCCTGTAAATTTGTTTGAGGAAAAGAAAACTATCCAAGCATCTCGAACAAGAAATAATATTGCTGCAACAAGGATAAGTCTTCCCGTGCCTCCTCAAGGACCCGATCAGGTACCAAATACTACGCATACAATCTGTATAACTAAACAGTCATACCTTTAGTTACCCATCATTATCAAGAATCCTTAGTCCATGATCTTAATTTAATAACCATAGGGTATCAGAAGTGTCATTGCTGCTATGAGATCATTATTTTTATCAATGCATATGCTGTAGCTGTCAGTTTTTAGGTCCTCATAATCTTTCAACGCTTGATCTTCTCAATCTTTCTAACAGTATCCAAAGCCTGTTTTTCTGATACATGATGCTAAATGATAACAGGTTATAAAGCCACAGCAGAAAATGGAGTCTGCAGCCGCTCCCGTGGAGACGGCAAAACAAGCAGTAAATGTTGCACCAACACCAGATCCTCCAAAGGTGGATTTTGCTACTGACCTCTTCAACATGCTATCAATGGATGATTCAACTGCAAATACCTCAGAGGCATCTCCTGCTGATGATAACTCATGGGCTGGCTTTCAGTGTATGTATCTATCTAGCATGTGCATGATTTATCTTGGTCATCATGGCACATTTTTCCTATCCTTATTAATTTTATGTTACTCGTTCTTCTCTAGAAAATGTTTTGGTTTGATTTGATTTATTAATTTCTGAACCTAAAATTGTAGCGGCTGGAAGTGGTCAAACGGCAGAGAAAATGGTCACAACGAAGCCTGATGAGAGCAGTTCTCCTCCAGCTCCAGCTACTGGGATTGAGGATTTGTTTAAAGACACACCTACTTTGACAGCCCAACAAGCACCAAAAGATGTGAAAGGCGATATTATGAGCCTATTTGAGAAGGTAAATTCTTAGTCAATTATTCAGTCTTCCCAGATTTACTGCTTTGTGGGGTCAGCTTTCCAAGTTTCAAATATAGCGAGTGATACTTCCAACACAAACCTATGATTTGTGTTTTGTTATCACTTACTGTGATTTTTTCAAGACTGGACATTTGGAATACCAGACCAAATTCAAGTGATATAACTCTCTATTTTCTATTTGTATACAGACGAATATAGTGTCGCCTTTTGCCATGCATCAGCAACAGGTTGCTATGCTCGCTCAGCAGCAAGCCCTTTATATGGCTGCAGCAAAAGCTGCAGGAGGCACTCCAAACGGCGTGAATCAACAAGCTGTTGCGAATGCTCTTAACTTAGCGTCTGCAAATTGGTCAAACAATGGCGGCTACCAGATCCCCGGAATGTCTAACCAAATAGGTGGTCAAGCTGATCTCCAGAAACTTATGCAGGTAAGATCTCCATTTTTTTTTTCTTTAGCAAGATACATATTTCCATGGACCAACTTGCAAAATTCTCACCAATTCTTGCTTCTCTGTTATGTCGCCATAACTTTAGAACATGAACATGAACGCAAACATGAACATGAGACCCGCACAACCGCAAGAGAATTCTCTACAATACCCATCATCAAGGTATGTACACAAAACTGCATCTCTGTCTACTGCAAATAAAAGCACCAAAACGTTAGATGGTATGCTTTCCTTCCATTTGTGTATCTCGTCTGATTATATTATACTAAACCACTCCTGTATGTTTTTGCATGTTTATTTATTAAGATGAATATTATACATTCGTATTAATATGTCCCGTCTGGTGAAAGAGTGCTTTCTTGCTTTCATGAACACCACTATGAAAAGACCAGTTTGTGACATCTTTGTAATAGATTGTCAAAAGTGCTTACTTAACCTAACTCTCATATGATACTTTGGTTGTTGATTGTTTATTACTAATGCAGTTTCTACACGATGGGTCAAGCTAATCCGGTGAACGGTATGACCCCAAACTCAACGAGTAAAACTCAGTCATCATCCGCAGCGCAACCAACGAACACCACACCATCTTCTCAATCAGGAAAAGACTTTGATTTCTCTTCCTTGATGGATGGAATGTTCACAAAACATTGATCAAGACAGAGACTTTTCTGAATTTGCCTTTCTTCTTTGTTCTAAATTTGAAGAACTAAAACAAAATATATACAATCATCTCTGGACAGTTTCTCTGTTAAACATATTTTTTTCCCCCTTTGGAACTGTGTTGTAGCCGGGCTTTGATTTATGATTTTTATACTCGATTGCTGAAAGAGTAAATTAGATGTAATTCTTGAGAAGAAAAAAAAAGAAAAAAGAAAAAAAAAAGAAGAGATTTATTAGTCATGAGAATGTGATTATGTTGTGACCGCCAGACAACGTGGAATGTTCTCCTCCACATACTTACTTACTTACTATTAGTGTGTGTTTTCTTGGAAGTCCGTTGTTAATAGTTTTCTATTATTAATTTTATACTGGAAATAAAGAATTAAGTAATTAACTGAATATATATATGTTTATAAAATATCTTATATACGTATTCCGTTGACCGAATTAAGTATTCGTTTTTCCAATTATACACAAATTACCATTGGACATCCTCACATCCACCTAGTTTTAGATATGTATATATTGAGTTTGTTTATTATTATTGTTTACATTGTTGTTGTTTGTATCGATTCCGAAAAATTAAAATTAAAATACATTGTTGTTTGTGAAATTTGACTTTGGATTATTTTTATAATTTTTTTGATTGTTCTAAACTATAATTGATGGTATATATTTGACAATATATGTGAAGAAAAAAAATCAGATTCAAAAATTAAAATAGTTTAATTTTTCATTAAATACTTTGTAAATGCAAGAAGAGTTCATCTTTCCGATCCGTTTGCATCGTTTCTTGTTTACAATTTACAAATGGAAAAATGTGTCAGTAAAAACTAAAATTATAGGTTCATGACTTCATGTGAAAGGGAAAAAAACACATACAGTATATAATTCTGTTGCATATAAACGTAAATACAAATAAACATTCGAATTTTCATTTGTTAAACCAAACCAGATATATTGAGACATACAATTTACGCTTAAAACCAAAAAGCACACATCTCTATTTTCGTTAGTTATACTATAGTATTTGCTTTGGTACGTAAACTTTGAGACATACTGTACGAAATTTTTTGGAATTAAGCAAAACAGAAAAAAGGTTCCAAAACTCCAACTTCAATAAATGACTTTATTGGTAAGAGGAGTAAAGGCGACGTGTTGATATAGAACTTGTTATGGACGGCTGTTTTAGCCTTTAAAAAGGTTTGAGTTTGGCATTGTCGGGCTTTGGTCTAGTGGCTTAAAAGCTCATCCTCCCTCCTTCACCACAATTTTTTGTACCTCCTTCTCGCCAACCTTTGTTTACCTTTTTCCGCTACAAGATGTTTATAAAGCAATCGTGAGTCACTTGAGCCTTTTAGCATATAAAATAAAAAAAGAACTAAGTCGGACGTTACTCATTTGGTTATAAATACAAAAATACCATGTCGGACTTGTACCGACCTCAGGGCAGAAGTTTGAAGTTCAAGTTGTTCATTAATATATAGAGGATATAGCCAATATTAATGCATAAGAAGATCAATCATTATCAATCACAAAACTCCAAAATGGTCGGTAGAAGCTTGTTGTGTTTATTGACCCGTAATGCGATATGTATATCTTTCATGAGTTTGAATTGTCAAATCAAATCTACTATTAATATAAGCACTGATATGCTAACAAAATTGAACGCTTAGTATAAGACAATGAACGTATGCATCCATCTCAATTATTTTAATTTGAGATCTTCTCACATATCCTTATCTAAAGCACTATTCACATAGATCATAATTCGCATTCTCACTCTGACTTTCAACTTTTAATTTTACAATGTCAATGAAAAATGGCCTACATTACCTAAACATCCTAGCTCAACAGTAACTATTTTTATTATTTTCCTTTTGCTAAAACCATAAAAGTTTTTGAAATTACATAATTTTACAGTAACAAGTAAAAATTAAGCGTTCTGTTTTTTCATATTTTCACATCTAAAATATATAGTATATTTTACAAGACTCAATTCGGCTAAACTCAAATTAAGTGTAAATTTATATGAAATCCAAACTCAAATTGTCATTCAAAAATAAATTAAAACACAATCGAAAAAAAATAAGATCGACGGTACGACTTGGTACGTACGTGTTAGATTCTCTAATATCAATGCATAAATTATTACTTCAATAGTCAAATCTTGTTGTAATGTTAGGTTAAAACTTAAAAACTTAAGACGAAAGCATCAAAAACCAAACTGCCACATGTCACTCAGATAAACCTCCATCACCGTACCTCTCTATAATGGGCCCACTCATGATTCTGTTAGAAAGCCCACACATCACGGACCACATTTTTTAATTTCAACATCTCTCTGTATAAATACACACATCACTCAACATTTATTTAATTTTTGTAGATAAGAAGAACCCACCGAACTAACTTTAAAAACAAAATTTGAAACTCCCAACGCTAAGTTACATCATTCAATGCCTCCTCTTCTTCTCCCTACCTCTTCTTCCAAAACGACGTCCACCGTCGTAATCGCCGGCGTTTTATCAGTTGCGTCGGCGGTGATTTTCACCGTTCCTTCCGTTTCACATTTCGTGTGGTCTTGTTTTCCGGTTATCTACGATAACACGGTCTTTCTCGTAAAACCACCGTATCTTTACTTAGTCATCAACTGTATCATCGTCTGCATCGTCGCTACATCTAAGCTCACTCATAAATCGACGGATTCAGATCTCTCGGAAGTGATAACTCCTATACCGGTACCGGTTCCTTCTGATATCGTTAACGGTTATTTAAACGTGGTTCACGTTGCTTCTGATTATACCGGATTTGTTGAGAAAACCGATGTTCGAGATCGAGATGATCTGACGGTTGAAGATGGCCGGAAGTTTCCTGAAGTCATCGCAGTTGGAAAAGAACATTCGCCGGAGTTGGAGACGGAGAAGCCAAATTCAAGCAGCGATTCGCCGGAGTTTGAGACGGAGATGCCAAATTCGAGCAGCGATTCACCGGAGTTGGAGACGGAGAAGCCAAAACTGAAGAATACTTCACCGGAGATCTCGATTCTGAAGCATTCGAGGAAGCCTCCGAGATTCAATCAACAAAAATCGCTTAAATCGAGTTCAGAAGGTATAATATTAATTCATAGATCTCAACGAATTACACAAAATTATAAAATTTCGGCTCGAAATTCGAATTTTCTGGGAAGGGCAAAATCGTAAATTAAAGGATGAGCTGTAACCGTTTTTCCAAAATTGTTTGCAGGTGGAAAAAAAAAGTCGGCGTTGGGAGTAACAAAGCCACCGAGGAGGCAAGACACGCTGGATACGACGTGGAAGAAGATAACGGAAGGACGTTCGACGCCGTTAACTAAGCAGTTGACTAAATCCGACACGTGGCAAGAAAGAGCTCACGTGCAAAGCTCACCAGAGAAACAGGAGGAGAAGATGACAAAGTCTGAGAACTTAAATGACATAAGTACCCCTACGGAGGAGAAGACGCCGTTGAAACGCGAGCCGTCGCCGGGACAAGAGGAGTTGAATCGGCGTGTGGAAGCGTTTATTAAGAAGTTCAACGAAGAGATGAGATTGCAAAGACTAGAGTCTTTGGCTAAATACAATGAAATGGTAAATGGAGGGACTCGTTTGTAAATATTTTCGTTTTTGTTTTTTTTCTTTGCTTAGCTGTCGGTGAAGGAGAAAATGACGGCACAGTCGCAAAAGTTGACTCGACTTTTTTTTAGAACCACACTTATTAGAAGTTCTTCTTCTTCCAGAGAACAAATTTCAAAATAACGCGCGTAGGAAACAAAAAATGTGTTTCTTTGGCGTCGAAAATAACGTTAATCTTGTGGTTTAAAATTAAGGATAATATGTGAACAGTAGTGACTAGTGATCGAATCTATTGTATTTTTCTTCTTTCTTTTTGTAATATTACATTATACACAATATTTATATACTAGTACAAACACTTTGTTTATTTGGAAGAACCAAGTAATGTAGATTTATTTGTTATATACTTTACATGACCATATATAGTAGCAGCAGGAAAAAGCCTATCCAAGAAAGTATATAAACCTCATCCTAGTAGAAGAGCACCATTGGACCAGAAACATAGGCTCCGAATGGGAAAAGCGGATCGAGCGGAGCGGATCGAGCAGATCAAGCAGATCAGGCGGAACAAAAGCGGATCAAGCGGATCTAGCGGATCTGGCGGAACAAAAGCGGATCGAGTAATTTAAAATGTGTTTGAATGGTGAAAGCGGATCAAGTGTTGCGGATCAAATTTTTTTAAAAATAAAATATTTATTGAATAATAATTACATAATATTGTAAATATATTAAATATGTATTTATGATTATGAACAAAAAAAATAATTAAGAAGTGTTAATAATTTGAAAATAATATACATAAATGATACTAGTAAAACTATCAGCTATATGTATTTCATAACTATAAGTATATATATTAGATGTTACAAATTATTAGTTAGCGTACAAAAAATATATAATGTGATAATTTAAAAACCATGAAAATAATAATAAAAATGTTGGATCTAAAAATAACTTATTCATTCATAAAATAAACAAATGTTATTATGTATGACTATGAATTTAGGTATAAAAAATGGTATACAATAATAAATTGAAATATAGTAAACAAAAGAATATTAAATATCCTGGTGTATTTATTATTGTAAATTAATTTTAAGTTTTGGTATATTTGTGTTATTGTAGGAGAAAAAAATAATTATTATGAATAAATAAATTACTAATAAATTATATAATTAAAAGATGATGGATGCTCTGCTTGAAACACACCTTTTCACCAGCGTTACTTTGATCTGCCTATATGCAAGGATTTTCTTCGTATAATTGATCCGCTTGTGGTTCAGATTTTATTTTATTATTACTTTACTTATGATCTGCTTTTATAATAAAACTTGCTGAATGGAACGTCTAAAAGCGGTCCGAAAAGAAACCCGGTTCCTCCACTCCCTCCGCTTGCACCATTCAAGGCCATAGTATTAAAAAAGAAACTAATGTCAAGTAAATTAACAAAATATGAAATCATTACTATAATCATTTTGCTTTTAAGTGATGAGTGTCTCTAACATATAGAGCTGTCATAAGACCATGGGCAGTGGAGCAATTAAAAGGGTGTTAGTCTCGGATGTGAGCAATTAAAAATTGTTAAATAAGAGAATAGTGAGTTTGGAGACTGAAACCGAGTGTGAGATAACACTCGGGTGTTATCGCCACGTGTCTTCCTGTGAGTGGAGGCGAATTTTTACTCAAAATTGGTTTCATTTGTCGGGGAAAGAAAAAAGAGGAGAGAGAGACCTCCGACACCGAAGCTCAATCGGAGCTTCTTCTCATCAGAGAAAGATCTTTAAAGTTGATGATTATATCGGTGTTGCAATCGCTGGTGTTACTGCTGATGGTCGTGTTCTTTCTCGTTAGTCGCGACTCGGACCCTCTCTGTCTCTCGCGGCGGTGGCGAACGCCTTGGAGACTTCGATGGCGCCTCCGCTTGGCCGATTCCGAGTCTCCGGAAACTCGATGGCGATATCAGAAGACAAGGATCATCATCCATCATGTCCTCAGGTTTTGCATCCTTTTCTCTTCTATTCTATGCTAATCTATGTAAACCCTTGTTTCAATTTTGTCCCTTTGATCTCTGTTTCAATTGGATTCAACGATTGAAGAAACCCATGATTCGTTCGTTCTCTGATGAAGTTTTATTTGGGGGTTTTCTCTTTATTTTCTTATCAAAGCTACAAGCTTGTGTTCTGCTTCTTCTCTTGTAGCTTATAGACTTTGTGTTTGATTGCCTTTGATATCAAAGCTACAGCGCATATATTCTACTGTTTGATTGCCTTTGATATCCTCAAGCTTATAGACTTTGTGTATTATCTATCAGAGAGAAAGGTTAGCTTTACAAGATAATGGTGGAGGAAAGATGCCATTGAAGCCAATTATACATTTTCAGACATGGAGAGTTGGATATATGCGCTGTATATGGACATGAGAATGCAGAGCTCACAAAATCTTTAGTAAGTCAGTGGAAAATTAACTTGGTCCGAAAGCTGAGATAATCTTTTATCTCTATGCATCATTGGGCTAGCTTGATTCTCTTTTTGTGACATTTGACAGATTCCTAATTGCTGCTAGATAATAAAGCTGAGATAATCTTTTATTCTTTTGCTAATCTAATTGTCTATCTTCACAGATTGAGAATGTTGTAAAATCACAAAACGGGATTCCTGAAAGTTTGAATATGATGTTGTCTCATTTCTTGGGCATCCTGCACACAATGCATCACCGTTGCACCTCATCTTTGGAGGTATGTTATATGTATTTGATTTCAGAAACTCCACTTTGGGATAAATTATGTTTGTGTGTTTTAAATAAAAAATATGTTTGTTTGTTTTTATGTTTAAAATTTAAATGTAATTTTTAATTAAAAAAATGTTTTATGAATTGCTTATTTATATTATTAAACTATTACTAAGAAACATGTTCTACCAATAATCAATTCCTAACACCTTGTTTCTAAACTTCAACTCTTATATTATTTTATTAATAAATCAACACTCACATCTACACTCCCACATGCACCACTGTGGATGCTCTAATGGACTGTCAATGTCCATTGGGCATTGTCCATTGGACAAACTGTTTTAATGGACGGACGCTAATGGACATGAACAGTTATTGGACGGACGCTAATGGACATGGACAAATATGGAATGTCCACTGGACAACTCTTTTTTGTTTTCTCTTATTTACCTAAACTCATTTGTTTATATATTAAATAATATACTATATATTTTAATATAACAACGAAAATACAAATTAATATAATTAAGCAACGGCGGTGTGGTGGGACATCAGCAGGTGTCCGATTCCCGATGATTATGATGCTTGTCGCGTCGGTCCGAGAATAGACATGGTGTTGATGAGTTTAGGCTACTCTGGTCCTCTCACCATCACTGCCATTGGCGACCTCCAAGATATTCCTCATGAGGTCCTTGGAGCGCTCTCTTCCACTGGAATCCTTCTTAGAGAAGTTCCTTGCGGTTCAATCTTCTTATCTCTTTATATAGTTTTCAAATTTTAGGGTTTAACAAATTAGGGTTGAGTCTCAACTGCGTTTAAATGTTTTGTTTTAATCCTTTTACTTGATGAACAGGTTCCTCGAGCATTTTGTTGGATATGCTAGACTGGAACGAAATTAATAAGCCTCCGGGCACAATAATGCTCATATCCGATGACCTTGGTGTGGAGGCCTTGGCAGGCCCTCTTTCCCAACTACAGGAGGAGGGATACAACATCCTTATAGCATATCCACACACTCTGCCTACACAATATGTTGGCGATCCTGAACAACCTTTTGGCATTGTCACTTCTTCAGAGTGGCTCTGGGACAAGTTTCTCAAAGGTGGGGTACTGTTTTGTTTGGTGTGTTGTAATAATAACCAGCAAATCTGTTGTTTCCTGAACTAGTTTGGTTTTTTTTGATCAAAAGATGCAATGGATCCTGAAAACAATCAGGAGACAAGAAGACTAGAGTGCAGTGGAGACTTGTTTGTATGCAAAGCATGCAGATTCAGTTTTGCTAGCCAAAGCTTTGAAGAGTTCACCAACCATCTCGAGTGTAGAGAGCATACAATGACAGTAAGCATCCTTGCCTTCCTCTCTACTTTTATATTATCAATACAGATTGCGAATTTGACCACATGTTAATCTTTCTCCACATTTGGTTCTTCTCAATTAAGCGTCAGGTTCCAAAAGTGATGAAAAGATATGCAAGGTTAAGAAGAAGCAGCAAAGCCCCACACGAGATAATACGTGAACAGTAGTGACTAAGTGATCGAATCTATTGGTTTTTTTTTTTTAATTCTAATATTACAACATCATACACAATATATATACTTTATATACTTATTGTTACAAACACTTCTTTTGGCAGAACTGAGTAGTGTTGTTTTTATATGTAAAATACTTTACATGACCATAGTAGCAGCAGGAAAAAGCCTATCTAAGAAAGTATATAAACCTCCTCCAAGTAGAAGAGCACCACTGGACCAAATAACAGAGAGACCAAATTTAGTGAATTAACAATATGAAAATCATTAGACTATTAATCATTTATAGCTGTACGATGCCTTCAACATTACCTTATGGGATTGATCCATGCAGAGACCTTTCGCAACGAAAGTAAGCTCTGAAGAAATTCAAGACAAAGAGTAAATACGCAGTTTCATCACATTACTACAAGAAAATTATCTAAGAAATTAGCATTTCACTATTTACCTGCAAGGCTCCGGCAAAAGAAGCAGCGACGATGAGTGGAGCAACGTAACCTGTTGTATAGGTTAAGAGTAAGCTTCCACCAATGACTGGATCCTGTTTTTAACAACCATTATATTACCCAAATCAGCTTTTTGCTAAACCTGAACCGTTTCCTTAAAAGCTTGACAACAAAGCCGAAAAGTTAACTAGCTCTCTCGTATTCATACTTGAGGTATTAACATTTCAAATGGAAGAAGACAAAACGGAGTTACCCTGGAAGTAGCTACGTAGCCAAGAAGGGTGGCTAGAACTGGAGTACTACAAGGTGAGGCAGCAAGTGCAAATGTGAGACCGGCTAGATACGCTTGTACACCTAACAGAATATTTTGTTACCAAAGTATAAGAAACCGCAGAAAAAAAAGTATAAGATGGTTTAATGTCCAAAATACCATGAAAGAGTTGTCTTACTAGATGGGAAGTTTGCTGCTGCAGCACGAGGATCAAAGTTGTTAAAGAAAGATGGAAGCTGAAGTTCGATTATCTGTAACAATAGAGGAGATGCATTGTGTTAGACATGGTCATTCTGACTGATGCAAAATGTAAAGGAGATTGATTGAAACAAAAATTACCTCAAGGAGATTGAGACCCATTACAATAGCCAGACCAGATGCAGCGACTGGTAATCCTTGTCCTATTTGTCCATAGGCTTTTCCGGCAAAAGAGGCTACAATACCAAGAAGTGCTAAGGTAGTTGCTAATCCAAGTGCAAAAGCAACTGTATCTCCAACAACCTAAATTCATGGAGGGCTGAAAGGTTACTAAAAAACAACTATAATTGTGAATAAAAAAGGTGATGCATCTGATAGGGACTGAGTCTACTGTTCCTTTGAAGGAGCTTTGATTTGTTTAAAAGAACTCGACTTTTTTACTTTTTACTTCTTTTAAGTTTTGTTATACTGCAACGACAATGATCCAACCAACTCCTAACGCGACAGCTTTTATCTAGAAATCTGATTTGAAGAGTCACTAACCTGACCTCTGCTTTTGCCAGACCCAAATGCACCTATATGTCACACCCATATTAAGGACAGGTGAGGAAAGAATTAGAACATCAAACTAAAGATTCTAAACTAACTTATGTGAGAAATGCAAAATCTTGAGATAAGTAATCATACCAATATAACCAAGTGTCAAAGGCAGAACACTGAGTGTACATGGAGACAGACTTGTCACAAGGCCTGCCCCAAATATTACTGCCAAACTACAACAGGGATAAATTAGTAGAAGAGCCAGCGAACTCAATGGTCAAACTCTCAGAAATGCGTGCATTGAGAGAGACCCAAGAAACAAACCTTGTTACACTGAGAGCTGATAGCTGATCTTGAACAGCTTCGTTAGCCTGTTGGTTAGCTGAATATAAGAAGTTCCCAACCGAATCTCCAAGGCTTCCTTCAGCCAAGATGTAAAGGGAAGTGGCTTGATCCTGTCTTAAGGGGAAATTAGTTTCTGATTTTACAACCAAATAGTAAATAGATAATGGCCGAAAAGCAGAAGAATCTCAAGGCAGAAAAGCATAGGCAAAAATTTGTTCCAAACAAAATTATGGAGATATAAACCGTAAACAAGGTCCAAGGAGAAGAATAAAAACACATTACTTCAGATATTCTCGAAAACTAATCCGGTTAAGATGTGGAACACGATTGAACTAGCCTCCAGTAACAGAAACCAATGAAGAGATCACAAGAAGTACGGAAACAATCTATGATAACACCTTACCAAGACAATCATGTTCAAGTCCGCAGCCTTTGCTGAGCTAAGAGATACCAAGTTCGCCACTGAAAAACCAAGATAAAATTGAGGTGTTCATGATCAGATGAACTTAGACCCAGCATCATTAATAGTCCTTTATATTATTTTTAATCTTGTTTTTTCCCGTTCAATGATCAAAGATTAAGAGATTACACATTACCTCCTAAACCACTAGTAAGCATAGCAAGGTTAATACTTTTGCTCTCTTTCTTGTGTAAAGAAACGGGATCAGACACTAAACTTGTCTCTCTCGGAAGCTCATAGTTCTTGGCAGCACGAACCCACCTTTTCTCTGTAGTCCACAAGGAAACAAACTCAACAATGACCCAATAGCTCAAAAATTACTGACTTAACCAAACAATTCCTAATCGAATTACAAAGAAGAAGATAACATAACATGTGGTTGCTGAAATGACAACAAGACTTGTGTGTGATTATTCATATTCTCATCACCATCCGAATTCAACAACACTAATAAACAACGAAGAACTATGCGAAGAATGATACATCATCTTCAATCAAATTCCCAAATTATAAAAATCCAGATTACTCTACCTGAATTTCTCTTTGAAGTTTTCTTAAACCTAAAGACTGAATCAAAATAAAGAAAAGAAAAAAAACAAAAACAAAACATACCACCACCATGATTGAGTCTACAGCTCGAGAATCCACCGACGAAACCACCGGTGATGCATCGGTTCACACTCATATTCATAGCTCTCCCAGATAAGCCTCCGTCGTCGTTTAACGGTCCTCTCTCGCTTCAGTCTTTTCTAATTTTCGCTTCCTGTGAATATAAATACTAATGGGCTTATATTTTGAGCCAAGGCCCATTATACTAATTCGTGCTTGGACCATCTGAATATTTTCATGGGGCTAAGCTTAATTATGTTTACAATCTCATTAAATTACTAAACAACTAGCCACTAAAAACGCGTATATATATATATATATTTGTCATTAATATCACATAGTGTATTGAGTGAGTAGTGTGAAATTTTAAAAAGCATAAACTCGATTGTCATCGCGCATTTGATACGGATATGTCAAAATTCCATGATTTATATATGTCAGGTTTTTAAGTCATTTTGAACGGATAATGCCATGACAAAATTTGATGCCCAATACCTCTTATGTCGGCTAATGCGAGTTAACATTTATAAGTTTTTTGTTTAAAATACTTTATATACATATCTACAAAACATTGTAATTTCATGTAATTTCACAAAAGATAATATGTTAAACAAATTTTAAAGGACAATTCTCTAAAATATCATGGTTTTTGTTTTTAGGAAAAAAATATCACAAAACTAAAATTAAATTTCCAATTTTCAAACTCTAAACTCTAAATCCTAAACACTAAACTCTACCCCTAAATACTATATCCTAAATGTAAAATAATCAACTCAAACCAAAGATTTAAAATTCTCAACCATTGATAAATAATTTTGTGTTTGTGGTATTTTTGTCTTAAAAACAAAAACTATGGTATTGTGAAGAATTCCTCAATTTTAAATACATGAAAACAAACAAGTTCAATCAATATTTGCAATAAAATGATAAAACAAAATATAAAATGTACGAAATGTCTACATCATACCAAAACATTTTAAAAAGTAATTTTATGTTTCTAAAATTTGACTCTAAATAGCCGCTTGTATTATGTCAAGGGCCTACAAAACATATTATCATTAGTTCCCGGCCAACCGTAAAGTCTTACATTAATTTTGGTTGGAACGTCATTCATTGACGATTTATTATTTTTCATATTGCAACACTAAATCTTCTATATAGCAAATTAAGAAACCACTTATCCGCCATATAAACCGACTCTATTTTTGATAAGTCAAAATCCACTTACAAGAGTATTAATTTACATTTGGTGACAAATTAACTAAATGTATAAAATAATTTTATATGCTTAGTTAATTACACTTGACATATATTCTATGTATAGATTTAATTGAAGGGGGGTGTATTCGATTAAGAGTTTTGGAAGATTTGGTGGATTTAGGATTTGTTGAGACTTTGAAGGATAGTAGATGATTTGCTGGTTTTTTAGAAGATTTTTATAAAATATTAATGGTTTTTTGGTGAGATTTGCTCTGAAATTCCAGAAGATTTTGGAGTATTTTGGGTGATTTATAAAAATTATTTTAGGTAACGATTCACCTCCATTAATCCTTGATTCACTTTTTCTTGTTAAGATGTGTTGTCCCCATCCTTATTCTTCAATTCTCGATCACCTCCATTAATTTTGTGTTCATCTGGACTAGAAGCTTTTTTTGTTCATAAATTCAATAAAATGCCTTGATTTGTTAAGACGATGTTGATGTACCATGCGCCTTGATCAAATGATTGGAAAACCAAAACAAATTTGGCCTTATGATTAGGGTTTCTTCGAAAACAAAACCTAATAAGACAAAATTTGATAACAACACAAAATTCCTCCTTCTTCACCGTCGCTGCCAACGCCGTCAATCTTCTCGATCCTTTTGTTGCTTCGTTTGACGAAGCTTTCAAGTTTCGCCCATGGCACCATCGTCTCTCAGAAACATGGATTAGATTCTTCAATCAATGCCCTAGAAAATTACAAACTATTGATTCAGAAAAGAAAAAAGAAATACAATCATTGACACAGGATGACAGTCAAAGCCTTGAAAAGACGAAGAAGATACAGACTCAGATCGAGTAATAGGGAGGTTTTTTTCCATCAATTATTATATAAACGTTATTTTAAAATCTCACCAAATCACACCTCTAGAGGTGGTATTTTATTTGCCTATGTTTTCAACTAAAAATGTATCTCAAATCTCATAAAATCTTTTCTCAAAATCCGTTCTTAAAAAATTTGTTAACTTTTGAATAACAATGGATTTGATATGAGATTTACAAATCACTGATTGAATAACAAGGGGTTTTAAATGATTTTTAATGATTTTATCTAATTTCCATTTTCAATAACATAAGATTTGGAAACACATTTAGAAATCATTAGTTGAATAACAGGTGATTTATAAAAAACTTTAAACTCTTCCAAAATCATTAATCCAATACATCCCCCGAAATTTTTAAGTGAAATCACATGTGATCGAATTATTTTTTATAATTAAACCGATACAAAACTAAACCAAACAAAATTCAGTTTTAAAATTGAAAACAAAACCGAATCGTAAACCAGTACCATTAAATTACTAAACAACTAGCCATTTAAAAATGCGTATATATTATTCTTTTTTGTTTAAATTTTACTATTTGTGATAAAATCACATTGGGCATTGAGTGAATAGTGTGAAATTTTAAAAGCATAAACTCCATTGTCATCTTATATTTAGCTGATTTTACCAAACTTTTCAACAAAACCAATATTACAAAAGACACTTTGGCCCACTTTAGGTTTATACTTTGATACTTTCTAGCCAACATCACTCCCACGTATTAAAATTAAAGTTGTGGTCGACACCGATTCGTGGGGACAATTTTAAGATATGCATGGATTTAGGGAAAGTCTTATCCAACATTTAATTAAACTATTTAAATGGAACGGGAGTACATATTACAATTTCATGTTTCTTCCTTATTCCAAAAGTCGCTTCCATTCATAAAGTTCAATAATTGTGATTCATTAATTGATATAAACATCAAACGATTTGTTTTTATCAAGCTATCCACTATTAGAAACAACGTTAAAAATCTTATCATCTCGAACTCACATGTAGCATGTGATCATTATAGCTATACCAAATTTTTAATGAGCATATGATCATGATGCGTATAACTTAATCGAAGTTTCCATTTAGAATATGATTTTATATTGGCATCATTCATTCTTTGAAATAATTGACCAGCTTAGAAACATTTCTGATAAACTCAAACACTTTTGGTCGTTTTGTGTTTTTTAGTATAGTACGTAGATCATCCTTTAAGACGTTAATTCATACTTACATGTTCTTATGTTCATACACCATACCCATATAACTTCAAATTAGTCGAGTTAATTAATCATATATAACCTCAACATCTAAAATCCAAAAGAAAAAAAGAAAAAAACATACCAAGGAACACAAAATAGTGGGAAACTTGGGGCTTTGCGTTTGGCAAAATTTATTAAAGCAATAAAACGAGAGACGTTATAACAAATAGAAAGAATCATTCGATACTGAACGATTCAGATAAATTATCAGTGTTCTAAAAAGCGGTTTAGGCGTTCGCCTAGGCCCCGTTTAGGCGCTAGGCGCTCACGTAACGCCTAGACGACCGCCTAGACCGTGTAATTATATATTTTCACTTTTAAAATAATTTTATAACGATTTTAAATAGTTTAAACGGTTCGAAATAATTCTAAAAAATTATTAATTAAATATTATGTAACTAAAATTTGTTTTCTAATATATTGTTCCAATTTCTAACTATAAAAGTTTAAATTTATAAGTTTTAACTCTATATATATAATTATAAATGTTCATATATTGTTTGATATAAATGTTCGTTTACCATATAACACTTTTATTCTTTTAATGAATATTTTTGTATAAGTTTTATCTATAATATTATATGTATAATATATTATATTGTAAACGCTTAAACCGCCTAAAATCGTCTAGATTCCGCTTAAGCGTTCTAGGCGCTAGGCGTTGGGTCACCGCCCACTTAACGCCTAGCGCTTTCTTGAACACTGTAAATTATATATGTTTGGGGGTTTATATTTGTTTTTTTTTTTTTTTTTTTTTTTTTTTTAACATGGGGTTTATATTTGTATACGCACTCTCTCGACGTTTATATTGAAGGATGCTTTTTCGTATATCAATTCCATATGTAACATGTTAGGCAAATAATATATTGCATCGTCGCGCTTCCAGTATATTCTGAAATTCTACGTTCATAAATATAACTAATATATAGAGTTTATTACTCTGTTTTTTAATTATCGATATTACAGGGAAACTCTAATCATACTAAATAATGCAATCTATCAAAGTCATATGAATTTTGTAGTTGTTAAATGGTTTAGAAGTCACTCTCTACTGAACTGATAGGACTAAATGCACCAGCAATTTTTCTCATATTTCAACTCTACACATTAACAAAACAATATAGACCCGTCGCCAACTAATCAGTGACGAAACATCTTAATCTTAAATAACTTAGCAACAACTTTTACCAAAAAAAAAAAAAAAAAAAAAAAAAAAAAAAAACTTAGCAACAATCAAACTATAGTTTATTACTTTATTAGTTAACCAATTTTTTACTATACTATATTTTTGTTAGCCAGTTTAGTAGTAATTACCGTATTGCATGCTATAACTTCCGCAACGATTCAAAGTTTTAGTCCATTGGTAATTAAATTCCGGTTGTTTCAAACACAATCTTTTTTTTTTTTTGCGTTTATGTTTATACAATATTTTCTTTAGTTAAATATATTAAAATTTTATAAAATGATTGTTTGTTTGTGTTTGCCCTTCTCGTTTAAAATTAATAAACACAAATACAATGTATAATAACTGTAAAACGTAAATACAAATACAAACAAACAATCAAGACTCTGTTTATAATTAATAATTACAAGAAAAAACAAGCACAACGACAACAAACCAAGAAAAAAGAAGCAGTTTTCTTAGAGAAAGAAAAAGAAGAAGAAGGTGACCAGAAAAAGAAGAAGAATGTCAGAGACTTTAGGACAAAAAAGTTGGGATAGACATGAAGAGACATGAGTGTTAATGAGGACATTCCCTTGTGGATATGTCAGAAAAATTAATAAATTAAGATATTCCCCTCTCACCCTCTCACAATCATGCTCAATGATGCTATTGCTATGCATCTCATATTCTCATCACATCGCATGTTTACTATTTTTAAGGAATATATACCAAAAGTATAAAATTGTCTATAGTTAGAAGTTAGAACCAGAGAAATCTTACAATGTTGAAAAACAAAAACAGTTTGATTTGCTGTAATTAATTTGTATATATTAGTTGTGGCTCTTAAGTCTAACCAATACCTAAATTAAGTAGGATTATATGAATTTTAAGCGGGTAGGAGTTGCCAAATTTTTATTTTATTTTTGGTTAATTATGACAAATAAAGTTTTAAAGTTCACTTTTTTAGTTAAACGTTTTAAAGTTTGACTTGTCTTGCATAAAATATCGAAATGCACTTATAAAAAGATGCTATTCATTTGTTGCCATCGAGGGTTGGTAAGAAAATATTGTGATTTAGAAAAATTTTGGAGTATAATTTCTTTTTAAATGTAATATATATATATATCAGAACTAAAATAAAAACATTATCATGAATAAAAACATTAATAATTTTAATGACCTATTAGCGAGTAAAGATTATTTACAGAAAATATCATGAAATTCACATTTTTAATGTATATTTTTTACTATATGTCATATACTATTTATATAATAATTTTTTCTTAAAAAGTATGTATATTAACTTTGTAATCTCTACTTAATATCAATAAAACTGTTTGTCTTAAAAAAAAAGTAAAGTGGTGCCGTGGTGGTACTGATTATATGAAGGTTGTTTGATGCTATAAATCAGTAACTATTAAATGCATTCACCAGGCTGAGATTTAATGTGTCGACTACAAAACTGCAAGGTACATGCATGCCACATTGAAATTCACGAGTATTATGTAAATTATTAATCACGTACCTTAAGCGAACACATCTTATCATTGTCTTTTTAAGAACTGGACCACAAACATCTAAAGTAGTACTCTACTTTAAACCCAGGAATAAACAAAAACATCCAGTATCTCAATTGTTCAATTTTTGTTGTTCTCGTTGTTGTAATGTTATATTTTATTACAGCAAAAAGACTTTTTACAATAAAATGTAAAAATGTTGCTAATCTGAAATGTTTTAAAAATATTTAAAGAATTAAAATAATGGAAAAACTAGGAGAAAGAGTGACATAAATTAGCATTTTATCTTTTGCACCAAAAAAAAAAAAAGCAGTTTATCTTTGAAATAAATAAAATGTTATTTGGACAGATCAGACTCACATTATAATTACATCAATATTGTATAACACAAGACTATGTTTCCTTTATATTTTCTTTGCAGCCGACAAAACAGAATTACGAAAATATTATAAGTTCAGTTTTGTTCCTTTTTACTATTGTTATGAATTTTGTTCCGTGCATATATAGACGGGTGTGTGTACATAATTATTAGCCGCACCGAGATAATTTTTTTTATTAAATGAGCTATAGTTGCATAGCTTAGAGATCGGTGAGTATTGACGTGATAACTCGTGAACTAATCATTGCTAATTTTGTATTAACACTCGACTAAAGTCTACATATCAATGTGTTTGATTCGAGTGATAGGACTCACCAGCGGAATCAAAGTTTGTGATACATGGAAAGTTAAAACTTTAGGATAACCAATCATCTACAAGAAATTTTAAAATAACCAAATAATCTTAATCTAGTAGTTATCACATATCATCCTACACATGCGTGCATTTAGGTCATAAAATTGATTTTTTTACTAGGCGTATAATTTCTTTTGGTTACTAGATTTTGGCTTGAAGTTCTCTGATTAAAAAAAAAATAATAATAACGATCATATTATATCTAAATTAGCACCAAAATTATGTCGCTTGGAATTTAAAGTGCATCTAGCGAGAATTGATCAGAATACTTAGGCGTTATGAATATTAAATTGTGTATGTGCGTTACATGGAGTAATATTCTAATTTATTTCCAATCATGCGTCTACAACATTCACAGTTCCACAATGCATTTTTCATCTTCAAAACAAAAAAAAAAAAAATTGTTTCTAAGTACTAGTATAATTTTTTAAGAGTTTTATCGCTGCGTAATACTTGGACTTAAGCTCTATTTTTTTTTTTGGATAAAGGAAATCATATGGTTTTAAATGTGAAGCACATTAAAACAAGCAATTCGTGGCATAATCAAATCAAAAGGGTAACCAATTAATGAAAAATAATGGTCTGAGGACATAATTTTATGTATTGATGTGTCTTAACTTTAAAGCTCGAAGGGAAAAGACTGCGACACCTTATTTGTTCAGTCGGATTGTATTGTTGACTCGCTCTTACGCTTTTTGCCTTAAGTGCTCCTTTATTTGCTAGATTAGCGGAAGCCACGTTTACTTTATTCATTTTTATATTACTTATCAATAATTTCATAATAAAACAAGTTCGTGTATCAGTCACATAAATTATTTAGTATTTATATATTTTTACGGTTGAATTTGAGATTTAGACGGTCTTTATCGGTCGTCGAAGTAAAGAATGATGAAGCAGTTATATTTCATTATTTCGGAGCGAGGTTGGTACTTGCCTACTTGGTATAGTGTGAGTCTTTTAACAAAATAAGATTCGTATAGTGTGGCCTTAAAAAAAAAAAAAAGATTGGTATCGTGAGATGCTGGAGTTTCACATAGCAGCATGAAATTCAAACTAAAACATAGAATTGTAACGTTTTCGGGCATGTAGTGATAAACATTAGGAAATATGAACTAGTGTCTAGTGATTGTGTTTCAACATCATTTTTATGCTTGAAAGTTTGATTTATTAAAAAAACAAAATTTAATAACTTGAAGGAAACATAAAAATAAGAAGCGTAGTTTATATTTTTATCTACTCACCGATAAAGATGTTTTGAGCAACATCTTTTGACATTAGGTGTTTGATATGAGACTGAACTATGAATTGTGAAAAATTTGGTATACTATGTATTTGAGTTTTGTAATATGTTATATATTGAGTTTTCCAATAATTGATTATTTGCAATAGGATAAAAAAAAAACTTTTATATATCTTATCTTTTATCAAACTATATTGCCAAAAAATCTGTATGGTACCAAGTGAGGTAGACACAGAACGAGTGAATACCTTTTTATTTTTTAGTATTTGTATTCGACTGTCAACAAAAGAAACCGGATTAACAATACCCGATACTCGACTTTCACATGTGGATAAATAAAATTATGATATGCTTTACCGATTTCAAAAGCTACGTATACTTTTTCTCTTAGGTGATGGATACAAATTGAAAAACATGTCAAAGACTGATAACAGATATGAGTGTCCCAAAGGAAAGGGGTAAGTTTGTGGAGAAGAGTCGAAAGGGTAGTTGGAGTTGAGACTTCAAGAGTTGCTATATGCTAACGTGAGTGCCTTGATTGAAGGTTATTGTCGTCAATTTTTTTTATCAACCAAAGCCTTTAACGACCAGTCTATCTTCCCTCCTCCAACGTGTCACGTTCTACGACAAATACTTTTTTGACTTTTGTCCATTTGTGGATCTATTTTAATATTAAGGCAACGTCTATTCATGTTCACTAATTTGTACATTTGTATTGTTTTCAAATTTTAAATAACTTTAGAGCTAGTTTGAACTTTGTTGACAAAATTAAAATAAAAGAAATGAAGAGTTTTTAAAAATATAAACCAAAAGTAAGTGGAGACACATATTAACATGTAGCTCATGATTATTGTGAGCAAAGTCAGGAGATTAGTGCTAGAAAATAAATAGATCAAACAAACACAAGAACCACTATAAACTTTTTTCCATTAAATATCTTGAGGATTAGTGTGTTAAAATAAGTTAATTTTTTTCTTAACAACCCACCTTAGTTAATTATTAGGTATATAGTTTGTCTATAATGATAATTATAATTTATATCATCAATCTATAGATTAACAATGAAAACAAAGGAGAAATGAATGATATTTTTTATTTTACTAAATTTCAATATTAAATATATTTAAGAAGACAAATAATATTTATAGATTTTTCAGTGATATAATTAATTTTTTTTTATAAAATTAGAAAATGAAATGAAAACATTATTATTAAAAATTGATAATAAAAATGGTACAAAAATAATCATTTGGATAAGTTTATCACCAAAGTGTCATATTGAATTTACTATATGGTAAAAAGATCCAGTACCTTAATGGTAATTTTCTAAAAGCATAGGGGCACATTCAAATAAACATTAACGATGCAAATGATAGCAACGTTATTATTTTTATTTTTTTACGAGTAACGTTATTTTCACAAATACATATAAAAATTTTGAAATTTTGAGTCATTAATATAATTCAGATTCGGACCCTTTTTTGTCTGAACAAAGAGAAAAAAAAAAAAAAAAAAAAGACAAAAAATTTGAATATTTTTTTTTGTTGTTGTTGGTCGAAGAGAAAGAAGGGAAGAAGAACAGAGGATTATTCATTACTCTTTTATCTTCTTCTTTCCCAAAAAGTTGCATCCTTTCGACAAAAAACAAATCCTCATTTTCTCAGAAACAAGAAGAAAATCTTAGGGTTTATAATTTCTCAGGAAACAAATCTGTTTTTTTTTTTTTTGTTTCCTCTCCTGTTTTTCCTCTAACAAACTAAACCTGAAAGAGACTCTCTCTGTCTTTGTTCCCTTCCATTGACCTCGTAAGTTTCGCTCTCTCTCTCTCTCTTTCTTTTCAAATCTTTTCTCTTCTTCGTTTCTGGGTTTGTGTAAAGATCAGGGTTTGTTGATTTCTCGTTGAAGTCAGAATTTTGTTTATTCAAAAATTTTCAATTTTTTTTTTTCAAATTCATAGATTAAGAAATGGAGAAGGAGTCTCGAGATTTTAAAATTGTTGTGTTTACAAATGTTATGAGATTCTTCGCTCTGAATTTTGTCTCTTTTTTTTAGGTTTTTTTATTTGTGCTTTCCCAAGAAGCTCTGCTCTGGTTTTCGAGGAAGTATGCATGGTTAACGAGGCGTGTTATTTGAGAAGAAATTAGGGTTTATGGAAGCTTGGATTGTGTGAAAATGCTTGTCAATTAAGATTTGTGTTGGGTTTTTGGAAAGTTTTCAACTTTGATTCAATTTTTTGAGGTCTGTGATTGAAAAAATTAGAAGGAATGATGTTATCGGCATCGCCGAACACACTAGCGAAAAGCTCGTTAGAGGAGATGCTTGAGTCACTTCGTCAGAAAGATGAGTGTGATCGACCTAAAGATATGCCACCGGCACTTCCTTCTCGGCCTAATTCAAGAGCGCGTCTTCCGTCGGCTCGCCGTTCGCTTCCTGCCAAGTTTAATGTTTGCAGTGTAATGGAAGATCAGAACGGAAGTGTTAGTTCTGTGACGCCTGTGGTGGAAACTGAATCGGAAAGGAAAGAGGAAGGAGGGAAGAGGAAAGAGAAGGATTTGGGAGTTAAGAGGAATAGTTTTGGAAGCAAGAAAATGAGGACTGGGCTTAGCTCAGAGTCTCCGTATGCAGCAGAGAAGGAAGAGGAGGGTGTGAAGATTAGTACTGCTAAGGTTAGTCCAGTGGAGAACACGGAGGAGAGTAAAATTGAGTGGAACAATAACGTTGAGTACTTCATTAAGAAGGTAACTCTTTGTTTCCCTTTGTTTTCTAGTGAAGTTGAATTATCTTCAAGAGTGATCATCTCAAGGGTTGAGATCAGGAATGAACCTTTTTAGTGGTGACTGGGCAGTGAGGTTTTGAACTTTGTGATAAGAAAAGTCTGACCTTGGAGAGTTTTAATATGGAGGTGAAGAGGCACAATAGATTGAGTAGAACATGGGATATGGAATATGTTTGTCCTTGGTAGATAGCTTGCTTAGATATGTCAGAGTTGTGTTTAGTTTTTACCTATGAACTTGGATTTATTTTCGTTGATTACACAAAGGATGGTGTTTTTGGGAACTTGTGGTTACTGTGTTTGTATTGTATTTCAGAAACTCCGAGTTTGGTGTCGGGTTGGTAATGGGAAGTGGGAACTGGGAAAGATACAGTCTACTTCCGCTGATTCGTCGCTTGTTATGTTGTCTACTGCAAATGTAAGTTTTCTTAAGGTTGTCGCAGTTTCCATCTGTGATATTGAAGAGTTTCTGCAGTCTGACTGCCAAGTTTCTGTGATTTTGTATTATCAAAGGTTGTGAAAGTGTCTACTGAAGAGCTTTTTCCTGCAAACCCAGATATTTTGGAAGGTGTTGAAGACCTTATACAGCTTAGTTATTTAAATGAACCATCAGTTCTATATAACTTTCGTGTCAGATATTCGCAAGACGTGATTTATGTGAGTTTACTGAAAATTCTTGACTCTTATGATTAGTTTCTCACTTGTTATTGCCTAGGTCTTAACTAACTGTCATGCTTCCCTTTTATAGAGTAAAGCAGGGCCAGTATTGATTGCAGTCAACCCGTTCAAGAATGTCGAGATTTATGGAAATGATTTCATCTCAGCTTATCAGAAGAAGGCTGTGGATGCTCCTCATGTTTATGCTGTGGCAGATGCAGCTTATGATGAGATGATGAGAGGTGAGGGGACACATTTATATTCAAGTTTTTTCATATTTCCATGATTCGGGAAGTCCTAATCGGGCTTCAAATGAGGATGTGGCACTTACATGTTGAACCTTTCTACATGCAGAAGAGAAGAACCAGTCTATTATTATAAGGTAAGAGTCTTTGCATTCTTAAGTTTGTATACTTCTGGATACTTTTATATAGATTGATCATTGATGTGATTCGCTGGTATAAACATCAACGAATAATTGATATTTATCGTTCTGTAGTGGAGAAAGTGGAGCTGGGAAAACTGAGACTGCAAAATTTGCAATGCAGTACTTGGCAGCTCTTGGTGGAGGTAGCTGTGGAGTAGAGTATGAAATCCTAAAGACAACGTGCATACTCGAAGCTTTTGGGAATGCTAAAACATCAAGAAATGCTAACTCTAGCCGATTTGTGAGTTGTTTGTGCAAGCTTTTTCGTCCAATTTTTTCCCTTTCCTAGTTAGTGAAGTAGTTATTAATGTGTCAGTCGATCAGCTTGACCACCATTTTTGTTGATTGAGAAATTATCCTATTTTAATTAACAGTATATCTTAATTGGTGCAGGGTAAACTCATAGAAATTCATTTTAGTGCAATGGGAAAGATTTGTGGAGCCAAACTTGACACTTGTGAGTATGATTTGAGCATTTATATTATTGTTTGTCATATTGTTTAGATTTGGAGCTCACTTGTTTCTATTTTCTTCTTCCCCATGTTTGTGCATAACTACTCTTGCTGAATGCCAATAGTTCTGCTAGAGAAGGTAATTCTTTTTTCATTGAGAAGCTTTTTAATCATATTTTCACTACATAGCCATTTGATGACTAATTGGTAGTCTCATTTGACCAGTCAAGAGTGGTTCAGCTGGTCAATGGCGAAAGATCCTACCATATATTTTATGAGTTGTGTGCAGGTGCTTCGCCAATTCTCAAAGGTAACATTTCAAACTGAAGGTTTCAAGATACATATAACATTATTTAGAGTTGTCCCTCGAATTAGAACACAGGCAGACGTAAAATACTGAGTAGTTTCTATTTTTGCTAAACTACTATTTCTATGGTTTTATTTGTAGAGAGATTGAAGCTTAAAACAGCAAGTGAGTATACCTACCTAAGCCAGAGTGATTGCTTGACCATCGACGGTGTTGATGATGCTCAAAAGTTTCACAAACTACTGGTAATTTTTTTTGTTTAATCTTTTTCCAGTGCTTGCCATTCCCATTGTCAGATTTTTATTTCCATTTTCCTCACAACCATATCTTTATTTCTTCAGGAAGCTTTTGACATCGTTCAAATCCCTAAAGAGCATCAAGAGCGTGCATTTGCATTGCTTGCGGCAGTGTTGTGGCTAGGGAATGTGTCTTTCCTAGTTACTGACAACGAAAATCATGTGGATGTGGTAGCGGATGAAGGTTGAATCTACTGTCTAATTCATCAAAAACTGTAACTTAGTGATGCTTGCTTATCATTTGGCTGTTATTTCTTACAGCTGTTACCAATGCCGCCATGTTAATGGGCTGCAACTCAGAAGAGCTTATGGTGGTTTTGTCTACCCGTAAACTTCAAGCTGGTACGGATTGTATTGCTAAAAAACTGACATTGCGGCAGGTAATGTTTAATCATCATCCTTCTTGCTACTTGTTATCATACACATCAATCATTAGGTGACGTATGAGTTGCTGTACCGTTTTTACCTGCAGGCAACCGACATGAGGGATGGAATAGCAAAATTTATTTATGCAAACCTTTTTGACTGGCTTGTTGAGCAAATAAACATTGCGCTGGAAGTCGGTAAATCACGAACAGGAAGATCTATAAGCATCCTTGATATATATGGTTTTGAATCATTTAAGGTTAGTAGTACCCATACATGCTCTAGACTTTATTAATCACTATTCGTTTTGAATCCTGCAATGATGATTTGTTTCTCCTTTTGTTTCAGAATAATAGCTTTGAACAGTTCTGTATAAACTATGCAAATGAAAGATTGCAACAACACTTCAACCGGCATTTATTTAAACTTGAACAAGAGGTGATTATTCATCTTCGTCCAAAAGATGTAACAATACGTGCGTTTTGTGTTACTGGTCCATTAAATATTATATTCTCTGTTCAGGAATATGAAGAGGATGGAATTGATTGGACTAAGGTTGAATTTGTAGACAATCAAGTGTGCTTAGATCTAATTGAGAAGGTAATTATTGGCCTGCCACGCTTTATAATCCTTGTCCTGTAAGGAACTTTCAGCATGTTTTGAAAATAATCTCTTGCATTTGTTTGCTTTTGCAGAAACCCATTGGTTTGTTGTCTCTACTAGACGAGGAATCAAATTTTCCGAAAGCAACTGATTTAACCTTTGCCAACAAGCTCAAGCAACACTTAAAGACCAACTCTTGCTTCAAAGGAGAGAGAGGTCGAGCCTTCAGAGTTAATCATTATGCCGGAGAGGTCAGTTGAGGCCCTTAGTTAAAAAAACCAGACTCTGTATACTGAATGGCTTTTATATGGATCTCTGTGTGTGCAGCTTCTCCCTTGTATTTACGTTTTATTTTTCGAATGATGATTTTGTTTGCAGGTTCTCTATGATACAAATGGGTTTTTGGAGAAGAACAGGGATCCGTTACCTGCTGATCTTATCAATCTTTTATCATCATGCGACTGCCAGTTGCTGAAATTGTTTTCTACTAAAATGCGTGACAAATCTCAGAAGCCACTTATGTTATCGGACTCCACGAACCAAACTGTTGGAACGAAGTTCAAGGTAAAGAAGCTTAAATCCTGCAGTTTTGTTCAATTGCAATCTTCCTCGACGCACATTGCATATCTCATGTTTAACTATCTCTTACAGGGTCAACTTTTCAAGTTGATGAACAAATTAGAGAACACAAGTCCTCACTTCATTCGATGCATAAAGCCAAATTCGAAGCAACTTCCCAGAGTTTATGTGGAAGATCTTGTCTTACAACAGCTTAGATGTTGTGGCGTGTTGGAGGTTGTTAGAATATCAAGATCTGGATATCCTACCCGTTTGACACATCAAGAGTTTGCAGGAAGATATGGGTTCCTATTGTCAGACAAAAAGGTCTCTCAGGATCCCCTGAGCGTATCAATCGCTGTTCTTAAACAATACGACGTTCATCCTGAAATGTATCAAGTGGGTTATACAAAATTGTACCTCCGAACTGGACAAGTAAGTAATTCTTTACGCAGAGATATAGAGGCTGTTTCTTGATGTTGTCGATACAATTCTTATGCACTCATCTTCAAATGTTTTTAGATTGGTATCTTCGAAGATAGGAGAAAACAAATTCTTCAAGGCATAGTGGGATTACAAAAGCATTTCCGTGGTCACTTGTGTCGTGAATACTTCCAAAATATGAGAACCGGAGCATTGGTACTTCAGTCATATGTACGAGGTGAAAATGCCCGAAGAATTTTTGACAGTGAAGCAAAGATCCATGCGGATTCTGTTTCTGAAGCAGGAGAGTTGACTGCAGTCATACACTTGCAATCTGGTAAGCTGCACTATCTTCTTTGGTAAACTAGATTTTGGTTCTCAATTTTGGATAGCGTTGTTAAGGCTCATCATAATGTTGCAGCTGTTCGTGGATGGTTGGCTCGAAAACGTTTCAATGGTATGCAAAGACAGAAAGAATTACTCGATGTGACAACAAAATCAAAGAGGAAAGCGGGCAGGAGGATTTCAGAAGACAAGGTACTTACTATCAACAAGAAGATTGTCCACTTCTGAATTAAATATTATTACACTATAACTTTCTCTCGTTTGCGATTTAGGATATTCCGGTGGAGCAGTTCCAAGTTCAACCAACAACTATGTCTGATCTCCAGAATCGGGTTTTGAAATCCGAAGCAGCTTTAGCGCAGAAGGAAGAAGAAAACATAGCATTGAGAGAGCAGTTGAGGCAATTTGAAGAGAGATGGTCGGAGTATGAAATAAAGATGAAGTCAATGGAGGAAACATGGCAAAAGCAAATGTCCTCGTTGCAGGTCGAGTGTTTGACTGATTATGGAAGTCCATTCACTCACTTCATTACGAACCAAAGTTTTCTGAAATGTTCCAGTTTTGCATTGTCTTTTTGCAGATGAGTCTTGCTGCAGCTAGAAAGAGTTTAGCTGCAGAGAACATTACGGGTCAAGCAGGAGGAAGACAAGACACATCAATATCGCCTTTTGGTTATGAATCAGAGGACACAATGTCTACTGGAACTCCGGGAGTAAGAACTCCCACAACTAAGTTCAGTAACGGAAACACTCCAGAGCTCAGAATCAGAGAGCTTAATGGAAGTTTGAATGCGGTTAATCATCTAGCAAGAGAGTTTGATCAAAGGAGACTCAATTTCGATGAAGATGCAAGAGCTATTGTGGAGGTGAAGCTTGGACCGCAGGCAACTCCAAACGGGCAGCAACAGCAACATCCAGAAGATGAATTTAGGAGACTGAAGCTAAGATTTGAGACATGGAAGAAAGATTACAAAGCTAGATTAAGAGATACTAAAGCAAGACTCCATAGAGTAGATGGTGATAAAGGTCGTCACCGGAAATGGTGGGGCAAAATGGGAACTCGAGGCTAGGGGATTTATTAGTGTGTGTGGAATCTCCCACTTAGCTTTGTATTAGTATATTGAGATCCCAATATGTTAGATTGAGAGCATTGTAGATTCAGCTGAGAGACATGTATTTTTCAGACTTCTTTTGTGCATAGCAAATAGAGATTTGTAATTTGAGAGAAACAAGAAAGATTATGTTCATATCCATTAGAAGAATCACATCAAGACATAAAATCTAAGCTCCAGGTGCAAACTTAGTGGCGAAAGCCCACGCATTGTTAGCAACCGGGTTATCAAGATGGTCAAGGAGATTCTCCAAAGGACCTTTTCCTGTAACAATGGCTTGAACAAAGAAGCCAAACATTGCGAACATAGCCAATCTTCCATTCTTGATCTCTTTCACCTTGAGCTCAGCAAAAGTAACCGGATCATCAGCAAGACCCAACGGGTCAAAATATTGCCCACCGGGGTACAAGTCGTTGCCTTCGCCAACACCATCAAGACCGTTGATGCGGAAACCTTCAACCAATCCCATGAGGAGGACTTGGAAGCCAAGAACAGCTAAAATGCTTTGAGCATGGACTAGGTTTGGGTTGCCTAAGTAGTCCAAACCGCCTTCGGAAAAGATTTGTGAACCGGCTTTGAACCAGACTGGTTCTTTGAAGTCCACACGGACCCATTTTTGAAGAACTTCAGGGGTTATGCAACCAAAAGCTCCCAACATTGCCCATCTCCCATGGATCACCTGCAAAATGATAGATTAGTGATTTACTCTTTACATCAATGTGTTTTTGTATTGAGTGAGTGAGATTTAGAGACAAACCTCAAGAGCTCTGTTTTTGGCAAAGGCTTCAGGGTCTGCAGATAAACCAGCCGTGTCCCAACCATAGTCTCCGGGGAATTCTCCAGTGAGGTAAGACGGAGTTTGGACAGAAAAGGGTCCTAAGTACTTCACTCTGTCTGGTCCATACCAAAGATCATTTCCCTTCACATAAAAACATTTACATGAAAGTCAGATACAAACCCAAGAAGAAAGATGAAAACGTTTAATATGATGAGACTAAAAGAAAAACATACCATAGTGTATTTGGGAGATCCGAGAGAGACAACATCACGAAGAGGGTTAAAGCTTGAGCCTTTAGTCTGGCCAAGGAATGTTGTTGGGGTTAGAACACTGCTTGAGCTCATGAATGTTGATGCCATTGTCTCTCTCGGCTTGAGATTTTTGTTTTGCTTAGTGTTGTTGTTCTTCTTGTTTTGATGTTTGGTGAAAGTATTGGTCTCAGGGACTTTGACTTTTATGTTAATATTTTGTGGATGAGAAGAGAGGTTGGAGAATCAGAGATGGGATATAGATAGAGAGTGAGATGTTGGGATTAGCCAATCAGGATTCAGCTTTGGATTTGAAGTATCTCTAACTTAATCTCTTTTTTTATCCATGACTTGAATTTTTTTTTTTTTTTAATAAGCTAAAAGGGGTGTTATTTAGTCATTTGTGTCCCCATAACGAATAATTCATAATTTATTGTGGCTACAATTTGAATGTTCGCTCACGGGCCAAAACATATTTTGAGTACCTTGTGAGGTTTCACTCTTTGTTCATACTTGTGGCTTTTTTATTTCCTTTTCTTTTTTTCCTCATTTCTTTTATGTAGGAACATCTAAGGACTTTTAATTAATGTGGTTGAAGCAAAAATACATAACACTGAATTTCCGTATGTTTGTATAATCTAGTTTCAAAAGTTTTTCCCTTAGCTATCAATTAGTTCATTTCATTAGTTGCATTTATTTTTACAATCCGAGGACTCATCCTCTTTTCCCCATTCTTCCTCTTCAGTCTTCACTAAACTTCTACACATTCGTTTGTCCCACAGACAAAAAGTTTTAAATATTATTCCCTTCCTCTCTACACCTAATTTGTTTTAAGTTAAATTTTAAACTAATACAAATGTATACTCCCTCCGTATTTTAATAAGTGTCGTTTTAGAATTTTTATTTTTTTGAATTAAATGTCGTTTTCAAATTTTTATGCAAAATTTATTACTTTTTAATGTTTTATGACGTCATAAAGCATTAAAAAGTAATAAATTTTGCATAAAAATTTGAAAACGACATCTAATTCAAAAAAAATAAAAATTCTAAAACGACACTTATTAAAATACGAAGGGAGTAGTTATTAACACAAAGGAAGCTGGTGGTCTTGGGATGAAGCGTCTTGTTTCTGTCAACAAGGTGTTTGGTGTCAAATAATATTATATGGTTGTAACTTGTTATTTACTAATAGTGAATTATTGTGGGTTTCTTGGATCCACAAAATGGTTACAATATGTAGATTATTATGCAAACTCATATATATATATATATATATATATAAGAGGAATTCCTCAAAATACCACCATTTTAGTTTTCTTTCCAAAAATACCACTAATATCAAATTATTGTTCATAGGTGAGAATTTTAAATCCTTGGTTTGGGTTGATTATTTTGTAATTTAGGGTTTAGTATTTATGGGGTAGAGTTTACTGTTTACAATTTAGAATTTAAAGTTTAAAAATTTTAAATTTTATTTTATTTTGGTGGTATTTTTGTCCTAAAAACAAAAATGGTGGTATTTTAGAGAAGTGCCCTATATATAATGCCCCTTCAACTATACCTTAATCAAATATACCCTCTCTCATATGTCCATTTTTAAAAATACCCCTCATTTTGTAGCAAAAAGACCAAATTATCCTTGATGATCAAAACCCTATCCTCAAGACTCGAAACCCTATCTTCTTCAAAAATTTCCCGCCAAAATTTTTCCTCCAAAAAATTCAAAAATTTTCCCGCCCAAAATTTCAAAATTTTTTCCGCCAAAAAAACTATATAAAAACCATGTAAAAACCATGTAAAAAAAATCATATAAAAACCATGTAAAAACCATATAAAAATCATGTAAAAACCATGTAAAAACCATATAAAAACCATGTAAAAACCATGTAAAAAAAACCATATAAAAACCATGTAAAAGGTATTGTTTTTCCCGCCAAAAAATTTCTCCGAAAAAAATTTTCCCGCCAAAAAATGTTTATTCGTAAAAAAAAATTTCCCGCCAAAATTTTCCCGCAACTTTTTTGGCGGGAAAAGTAATCCCGTAAACCACAAAAATTTTCACGCCAAAAAAAATTTTCGACAAAAATTTTCCGCAAAAAAAAAATTTCCCACCAAAATTTTCCCGTAATTTTTTGGCGGGAAAAATAATCTCATAATTTATTCCGCCAAAAATCATTGTAATTATTTATTTTTTGAATATAAATATTTTTTAAATAAGGTTTAAGTTTCTAACATAAGGGCAAAATGGTCTCTTTATTACAAATTATAGATGGAAGATTTGAGAGGGGTAGATTTGAAAAGTGACCGCTAACAGGAAATGAGGGGCATTTCTAGCAATTTCTATATATATATATAACTTGATTAGTTAGTGAATATGCATTTTATTGTGTTTTTGATCAATGTCGCTTCTGGCAATAGGACAACCTTTTTGCAATTGATATATTCTATGCAATTGAAACATATTTTTTGGCTTCAAATGGTAAAGTGCATTTTAAGTTCAGGAAAAATTTAATGCAGTTTAGTTAGTAACAAAAACATATACCATTACATTTGTTTTTAAAAAAATTATTATGTTAACTTATACCTTGGAATTGTTTTTTCTAATTTACAAATGTTTCTTACATGTGGAGCCAACCAAATTTAACTTTTTTTTTTATTTTCCTTCTATAGTTTTTTCCTTTCTAAATACAGTTGCATACATTTACATTTTACAATTTTGAAGGGCCTTCTGTTAGATTTGGTTTGGTATGAATAAAATCTCTTGTAAAAAAAAAAAAGAAAAAACCTCACACATATTTTGAAGGGCCTTCTTTGTTTACATTGTAATTACATGCTCTGTTTTTTTTTTCTTCTTTTTTTTTTTTTATGCCATCATCTTCACATTCATTTAATTTAATAACTCTTAACATAAAAGCCAAAAAAAAAAACATTCATTTAATAATATTGAGATGACAAATTTTAAATAAAATATCATTAAGTTTCACATCTTAACTAATACATGCACTTAAATCTAAAGAAACACATGCAACATTAATACCATTAAACTTAAGACTTAATTATAACTAATAAAACCAACACCATAAAACATTAGACATGCAGCAATACTAAACTAATAATGCAATTACTAATTAAGCTTGCTTGATTCCCCTTCTTCTTCACCTTCCAAAGTGCTCAAGGTACTCAACACCTTGTTGGTTTCTTCCTCATTCTCCACCAACTTCTTGTCCACATCATGAATCTTCTCCTTGAGCTTCTCAATCTTCTTCTCAAGTTCTTTCTTCTTCTTCTCAAGCTTCTTCTTCTCCTCCTCCGTAGCTTCGGCCGGTGCTTCTTTGGCGGCTTCTTCAGCGGCTTCTTCAGCGGCTTCTCTCATTAATTCTTCAAGCTTAGCCTTCTTCTTACCAAGACCCTCCTTTGTCTTCTCCAACGCCTCCAAATTGTCCTTCAAGCGTTGGATGGCGACTTGACGCTTCGTCGGAGGCGGCAAGGGCGCTTGCTTGGTTGCCGGCGGGGAATTTCAAAGCTGTAGGCGAAAGAGACGATGAAGTGACCAAATAATAACACTAAGAAGAAGAAAGTTGTCAAGGTAAAAAACACAAGTGTATATATTTACATATATGGTCCTCCTTTAGTTTCGTTTTATCTTAATGTTACCAAAAGTTTTAAATCTAATTGGACCGGCCCTGCTTCAATATTTTTCAATGTTTTTGTTAATGGGCCAAAAGTTTACTAAAGCTTCTATGTATATTCTTGCTGGTTCAGTTCTTCTGGACAAAGCTGCTCAGAATCATCGATGTTGGCTCTGAAATGGAAGATTGAAATATATCATAACTAGACATGAACGTAATAACATGGTCCAACTATGCTACTATGATCAGGACATGCATCATTGCCATACAATTTACTAGGCCACAAATTATCAAAATTTCCAAAGAGTACAACTGTACAAAGGGGAGGTTTGAAAATAAAGCATCCGGTATGCTAACTAGAGATAATCCATGGGGTTGGCAGAATTCTGATGATATACGAAGAAACATGAACTGTAACAACTAACAAGTAAAGTGGAACGGAATGAAAATCAGACACAATACATCAATATATCAAGCTCCACTCAACAAGAAGTTAGTAGTCATGACATACAATATGAGAATTATAATACCGACAATATATAAAACAACAAAGGAGGTTCATAGGCACATATCATACTATATTTCAGATGCTGTACTACTTCATCGTAATTTTTGCCAGATACAAAACATAAACTTGCTAGTTCCTTCCATATCCATCGATAAGCAATTCCACTTTAGAGTAAAAGCAAATCCAACAATCTAATTCCTACAAATAATTGTAAACTAAAAGAAACACCAAAAGTAGTGTTTTCATAAAGGGTTTACATATTTTACATATATAGTCCTCACATTTGCAACATATTTTAATTTCCCAGCTTCTAAAACAAATTGATCGAATTCCAATGTTTAGAGGTACTAAATTCAGTTAATTTTCCGGCAAATCATAGTACAAAGCACCCGTACTATTCAAATGTTCAACTATACATTTTTGTTTAGCAAAAACTTAGGAGAGCAAGAATGATTGTTTGATCTACACTTTTCAAATTAGTCGTTAGCTCCAAAAGGTCTAATAAGCTTTAATGTTAATTTTTGTTTAGCAAAAACTTAGGAGAGCAAGAATGATTGTTTGATCTAATAAGCTTTAATGTTAACTTGTCAAATTAGTGGTTAGCTCAAAAGGTCTAATAAGCTTTAATGTTAATTTTTGGTTAGCAAAAACTTAGGAGAGCTCTCTATATATAGGTTTTCTCAATAAAGTAAAATTTTAGCAAAATCCATTCAAACTTTTTCTTCATTATTATCACTCTTGTCAATGTGTCTTGGTAACAATATAGTATAATGGAAACGGTTTTACAGCGGAAAGTCTTTATCTCAAAATTCAATAACCAGATGAACCCTCTCATATGGATACAAAATTTTGGTTATTTCCGGTTTAATTGGTTCAGTTCTGTACCGAAATAGTAGCGAGCATTTTAACGTTATCCAGAACAAAGCAGAGTAACGAAGAAGGAAGCTTTCAATAAACAAGTCATGACGATGCTCTTTCGACCTCCTCTTTCACAATGTAGAAGATATTCTCTTTCTGTATTCAATCACCACATAAACAAAAATAAATTATTCTTTTAATAAATAGAGTATCGTACAGTACTAGTAACTTGGTTTGATTTCAATTACATGTGATGCAATATCGATCGGTTTGGTTTTTCTTCCTCTCACTATGATTTTCTTAGAGTAGCTACAAAAAACTATGTCAACTTTAATTAATGATATGTTCGAGTTCCCCCAAAAAAAGCCAAAAACAAAAAATATTAGGGAGACGACAGTTGTAGAGGTGTTTTCATAAATATACATATTTACATATATAGTCCTCACATTTGCAACATATTTTAATTTCCCAGCTTCTAAAACAAATTGATCGAATTCCAATGTTTAGAGGTACTAATAGCCCTGGGCAAAAAAACCAAACCCGAACCAAACCGAACCGAAAAAATGAATACCAAACCCGAACTTGATTTTTAAAAATACCCGAATGGGTCTAAAACTTATATACCCAAAAACCCGAACCGAATCCAATACCCGAAAGTATCCGAACGTACCCGAAATATAAATATACACCTAAGATTTTTTAGTAATACTTATACTTATAATAACAAAAAACCCAAAATTATAAATATAAATCCGAATTATATTTGATATTTTTGAGTAATTCGAGTATATTTGGGTAAAAAGTAAACAAATATTTTAGTTTTTTCTGGTATTTTTGAATATTTTCGGGTATATTTGGGTAAAAAGTAACCATTGTTTTAGTTTTTTTTTCCGAGTATTTCAGGTATTTTTCGAGTAATTTGGGTAAATTGAATATATATGGGTAAAATAATCAAATCGGATCTGAACCCAAAAATAGTTCAAGTATTTTTCGGTTCTCACACAGATATCCGAACCCGATCATGTAATTATAACCCCTTCAAAACATAATTACATGATCTGTTTTTTTTTTTCTTTTGGTGTTTCCATTTAATTTCATAACTCCTCACACAAAAGCCAAAAAACAAAAAAAAAACAATAAAAAACAACAAACATTCATTTAATAATAATAATATTGTGATGACAAATTTTAAATAAATTTATCATCTTAACTAATACTACATGCACTTAATTCTATCTTCTTTTTTTTGGTAGAATGCACTTAATTCTATCTTAACTAATACTACATGCACTTAATTCTAAATAAAACATGCAACATTAATACCATTAAACTTAACTATAACTAATGAAACTACCAACACCATAAAACAGTAGTAATAACTAATTAACTACTTAATCTTGCGCTTCCCCTTCTCCTTCTTCACCTTCCAACGTCCTTAAGGTGCTCACCACCTTTTCGATTGCTTCCTCATTATCCACCAATTTCTCCTGCACATCTTTAATCTTCTCCTTGAGCTCCTCAATCTTGTCCTCAAGTGCTTTCTTCTTCTTCTCAAACTTCTTCTTATCCTCCTCTGTTGCATCGAACGGTGCTTCTAATTTGGCGACGGCTTCAGTGGCAACTCTCAAGGATTCTTCAAGCGTGGCCGCCTTCTTACCAAGGCCCTCTTTTTTCTTCTCCAACTCGTCCTTCAATCCTTGGATGGCCACTTGACGCTTGGTCGGAGGCGACAAGGGCATTTGGTTCGTTCCCGGCGTCCATGGCTTGTCTCTTGTGTCAAATGGTGATGTCGGCCTACTCTTGCCTTTGTCCCCCGGTTTGGTTTTTCGTTTGCCTTTCTCCGGCATCTCCTCCGGAGCCTTGTCGCCATCACCACCGTTGGAGACTGTAAACTTAAAGGACACAGATAAATATGCTCTTAACAGTGCTATATCTTTGATATTATTTAAAATAATTCAACGAACGACGCATTATCTTGGTATTCTATATAAAGATAGTTTTGCTCACACAGAAATCTTACTGAAATTGAGATACGTTGCATGTAAGAAAAGGGAACATAATATTAAATAAAAACGTTAATGATAATAACTAGAGAGTCACACATTAACTAGAGATTAAATAAAAATAACTAGAGATTCCCGCCGATTACAACATAAACAACACATACTCTAGCTAGATGTTCCCGGCGGTGTTAATGATTCCAAAATAAGAACAATTCTCTCAACGTCCGCATCATTGTCTTCAATCTCGATCTCAAGTTCCAACAATTGCTCCTCCAAGATTGATTTTCTTTCTTCACTAACTTGTTTCATCTCTTCCTCCATCTTCAAGATTGAACTTTTTTTGCACTTGTTATTTACGTTACCATTCAAAGCCAAAAAGTATGTTTCAAAGTTTATAAAAACATTAAAAATATATCACTAATAAATGGTTTCCATATAATTATAAAAATAGATAAAAATATCATAGGGAATAGTAAATGATACGTTGCATTGTGAATATCAAAAACTAACATTGTCATATGGAGAAAAATTATGAAGTAATTATTAAATGATTGGAAATTCTGCCAAAATAAACATAAATTATCTTATGACCAAATAAACCATGAATTTTTTGTTGACTTTCAAAATTAATATCAAAGTTTTCGTTGACTGGCCGAATTAGTACTCCGTTATTTTTTTTAACAGAAAAAATTAAAGCTGTTAAACTGAATAACTGAATTACTACTCCGTTAACAGAAAAAAATTGTTTTAAAAAATTTGTAAAAGTGAAGACTTGAACTCGAGTCACAAGGCATTCTAGGGAGTGTATTGCCACTGAGCAAGATACATTTTCAAGAGTTTAAGGAGAACACTTATTTATATTGTATTTGTCTGTTCCGGTTTGATTTAAGTGAACCGGACCAATTTTCAATTGATTTGGCCGGGTTTCTCTTTTTTCTCCACCCAAAATCGATTTCCTCTTTTTTTCTCCTTCTCTTTACAACACAAATTCACCAAATTCTCTCTCAATTCTCCACCAAAATCTATGAAATTTCTTGCTTTGCAAAGTTTGCAAAGTTGGTGTTTTTTTGGCAAACACCAAAAAAACTTTGCAAAGTTGGTGTTTTGCAAACTTTGCAAGTTTTGCAAAGTTGGTGTTTTTTTGGCTGAATTCTATTAAATGATAAATATTTCAAAAACAATATCCTACTTTTTTTTTTTTTTGTCAACATTTGGGTCACAACTGGCCGGCCCATTAGCCTAATTCCTACAAATTGTAGGGTTGGAGACTTGATCCCTGGTGTGATGGTGCCTGTCTTCAGTGGACTTATCATCTGACACTAGACTACGGTCACTTCACCAATATCCTACTTTTGTTTAAGGATAATGAATATAAATTATAATTATAAAAAAAGTTCAGAATATTTTTGGAAAATAATATTAAAAGTGTTTATACTTGACAACTGACAAGTATATCACTGTTACCGGTTGATATAATAGATCATAGCTAAATTACCAAATATTCTTGTTCAAGTTTTACGTTGTTTTTCTGATATTGCTAGTTCATGAGACTTGAATGCAACAACAAAAAAGGTGATATTGATATCCTAATAACGAATAAATCAAATCGTCTTTGTCGAAAATCAATATTATTTCATTGATGTATGATTAAACATTTAAGTCCAAACGACAATTAGTGAGTGTTGTTGTCACATGCAAAAATAACAATGAAACTAACATAAATTTGAAAGCCTCAACTTTCATTCCTTAATGATATTTGCACTTTATAAAAAAAAAAAAACATAAATTAGTCCAAATGTCTTAATTGGTTTGTCATATATAGGCCTACGAAGAAGGGTATACCGAAGATTAGTTCAACTGGTAGTCTATAAAATCCATTTTTTGAAAACTTTCAAAAAGGTTATTAAATCCAATATTGTCGTATAATTGTTGCATTGCCAAGCTTCACTTGGTCAAAATCTAATTAACAACGCGTGTAAAACTTTGAACTAATTTTATTTATTAAAAGAAACTCCAAATTAGACGTTTGATTCCAAGTTTCCAACGAATATTATTCGTCATAAGGCATTGCCGTTTGTTGAACGAGTTGTCTTCTAACCACATTTGACGCTTTCCAACCAATTACAATCCTAAATTTGCTTTATCACCAGAGCAACATATATAAAACTCTTTTTAACTTTTAATTTTACGTTTTGACGTCAGAGCTCCTCAGGGTTGATATGGATTTATCTTCTTAGAGCTCCATAGTTCCTTGTAACCTGCATTTTACAAATCGTACTACTAAGTGTGCTTTGATCTCAAATGGTAAGCAAGAAACAGCGAAACAATGTATGATTAACAAACCCGAGGCTGAGATCTGTTTAGCTTATTTTCTATGTCTTCATCATCATCGTCCTCGTCATCGTCTTTGCTACTGAGTAGCCTATGAAGTGAAGAAGAGCTTTCGTTTTTTCTACCACGTTTTGAAGTCCCAGAACCTCTACCTCTGCCTCTCTTAGTAGTAGCTGCTCTTTTACGGCCTTTGCCTTTAGTGTTCTCATCTTCCTCCTTTAGTGGATAATACAAAACAAGAATCATGATTAGTTTTATGCATATATACTTCAATTACAGGATAACAATGCCAAAAGATATATGCTGTCAAGTTTTTGCATGGGATTTTCTAATTGTAACGAACAGATGAATAACGGTGTAAGGAATAGTCCATACCGAAGTGCTGTCAAGTTTGTTAAAATCTTCAGGCTCTGCTTCTTCGCTTGAAGGAGAATCTACATCATCTTCTTCAATGGTGGGAGCACTTTTGAAGGAAGCTGACGCAGCAGCTGAAGCAGATCTATGAAAGACAAATCAGGCACATGACATTAGGTAGTTAGTGATGCCAATCAATGCCTTGCATGTCTCTGAATCCTACCCTAAACTGGTTAAATGTAATGACAAAAAGTTACCTTTGAGACTGGCGAAAACCAAGAGAACTATCAAGAGTGGTTTGCTTCATCGCACTTGAGGCCTTACCACGTCCTCTTCCTCTGGTTGGGGCTTTAGCTCTACCACGAGTTGTATTACCAGTGGATGAACCTCTCCGTCCTCTAGTGGCAGGCACTAAACCAGACATCTGAGTCGTGTCTTCATCATCACTGAACGAAGCACTCGCGATGCCACTGCTTCTTTTCATCAAATTCTGTACCAATCTCAGGTAGCAAATAGCATTGTGAGAAACCAACGGCAGGATAGAGGCAATGAAATTCTAAGAAGGAGAATGTAAACCTCTGATGTCAGTCCAGTGGATAAAAACTGTGAGAAACCAGTGGGTCGAGTGGACCTATCTTTCAAGCGTTCCTGCACGAACAATAATGCAAGTCAGATCAATATTCTGCTGGTCCTAACAATCTGCAGCAGAAAGTAGCTGAATTTAATCTTCTTGCCTCTAAGCACTCTTCCACTTTAAGAATCAAGTCATCTTCCTCAAATTTCTGGGCATCTGAATCCTTTGCAAGTTTACCCTGTACATAATGGGAAGATATAAATCATAAAACAATAATAAGGACGTGCTAATATAAACAACATCCTATGCAGAAATTAGTATTGAATGGTGAATTAAGAAACATTTACATACACGAGTCTCTTGAAGATTGTACTGAACGCATGAGTAGAAAGCTAGTTTATCATCCTTGTTCACAAAATTGTGGAGAGCAACATCCAGATCGTTAACTGGAAGGATCTCCATTTTCTACGAAAGAAGATAGAATGGTCATCCCATAGTGTACGCATGCCCATTTTACAGGAATTGACGATAATAACACAATTATAAGGAAAGAAAGTTGCAGGATGTACCAGGTTGCTTTCAGCTACTAAAGCTTCGATATTTTGCTGGTTCAGTTCTTCCGGACGAAGCCGCTCAGAATCATCGATGTTGGCTGTGAAATGAAGATTGTAATATAAGTAGACAAGAACACAATAACATGATCCAACTGTGCTACTATCAAGACATGCATCATTGTCATACAATTCACTAGACAACAAATTCTCAAAATGGCGATTTTCCAATATGTAAGTACAAGGAGATGTTTGAAAATAGAACATCCAATATGCTAACTAGAGATAATCCATAGGAGGTTATCATAGGCCCTTATTGATCTCAGTTACTATATTCAAATACTGTACTACTTCACTGTAAATTTTTGCCAAATACAAATCATACACTTGCTAGTTCCTTCCATACCAGTTGATAAGCCATTCCAATCTAGAGTAATAGGAAATGCAATAATCTAATCCGAACAAAGAATTGAATACATTGCTAGTACACTGAGGCCCATCGCCCATACCTTCACTCCGGCCCTTCTTACAAGCCTTAGAGAATATTAAAATGTCCTGGGGATTTGCAACCTGAAAGTGTTATGAGAATTTGTCATAAGTTAACCAACGTTCAAGAAAGCATGGTGAGCATCATGTTACAGTAACTAATTTTTAGGTACCTTTCCCACATATTTCTGTCCAAACCTTTGAGGATTTATCGTCATAAATCCAGAGTAATCTACCTGAAAGTTTGAACCATATCTTAGTCTTTCTTTAGTCATTTACTATTCTTAAACTTGGAAACAAATTACCTTGATTCGAACCAGTGGAAGCTTGATCTCTGATCTATTAATAGCTTTTTTGCTGGCTTTCTCTATTAGACTTCTGACCTAACAATTTTGTAGATATTAGTAGAGGGATTCAGTGACTTGTTAAAAATAATCAAAAAGAGGCAGGAGAAAATATCCACATGAAAAGGGAATAGTTACCACTTTATCCAAGTGTTCGAGAATTGAGTTTTGATCATTGGGATCAATATCACCTTCATCCTTTAAAATAATCTGCACTTTGAAAGTATGTAAGCAAAGAAAACTCCAACCACTAAAAACATATAAGGAAAAGAAACTTTACCTCTGTATACTCGAAAGGCCTCACAGATGTCAAAGGTATCTTAGTAGGACGATATTGATTTCCCTATAAGTCATATATTTTAAGTCACTCAGGCTTACAAGCTTCATTAAAAAAGATAAAAAAAAAACATCTTGAAGTATGATCAAAGTGAAGATGAAGTTTTAGATTGTTTGCTGAAAAACCTTGATTTCTAAGAGAAGAACGTGCTTAGGCTTTGACTCCCCATCAATAAGTGATGTTGCCACAGACGATCCTGGTTGCGTGATGTGGAAGCCCATGCCAGATACCTCCTTCAAAAGTTCAATCGCTTTCAGCTCAAAGAGAACATTGTGCCTCAGTCTTAGTAAATGCAATAACTCCAAAGAATCAAAATTTTAATGGACCTGAGGGTCGATAAGGCATTCATGCTCATGGCCCCACACAATGAAGTCGAGGAATCGTGGAAGAAAGTGCTCACTTATTGCATTTTTGGGGTTTGACTTCACCCTGCAAGTCATAGCATATGAGTACAGAACCAAACTTTCTGATACAGAAAGAGTAAGAAAACGATCTATAATATAGTACTGCAATCAGATCAACCTGTTTTGATGAAGCACCAGAATGTTGAACCAGTCAGAAACATCACATCCTTCTTGAACTTCAGGCCTCATCCATTGGACAGCATGTGGGGTCTGTGAAACCAATACATATTAACATATAAACAAATTGTATAGCAAAAGGCGAGGGTCCTCTGAATTACCTGAAACATTCTATTGAGGCGTTCATCCCTGATGTTTCCTAAACCATAGAGAGCCACGGTTGTTGAACCCTAAACATTAATTTGATTAAATGATAGTCCAAGAAGCCAGGGAGGAGCCAGGTGTCTAGATTACAAATTCTTTACACCAACCTTCCTCATAAGTATAGGGTATAGGGAAATCTGGCCAACACCTGAGCCGCCAAGAACCATCTTTCCAAAATAATTCACAAGGTTGCATGCGGAAAGAATATCAATTGCAGAAAGGTTGTCCTGTTGCCAGAAGCGACATAGAACAAAAACACAATAAAATGCCTATTCACTAACTAATCCAGTTCCATATATCTGTTCAAATGAGTTTGCATAACAAGAGCATGCAGATTTAACTTATGTACCACTCCGGCTGGATCATCATGGTTTCCATGAATACTGAAGACGGGCAAGCCTACATTGAAGTGTGGATCCTCGTAATTTACATGGCCAAACCTGTAGCCAGATAATAAAGTTAAGGAATAGAGATTAATCAACATCTTGAAATATGAAGTGTAAAACAAAGTACGTAGATCTATACGAAAATTTGAGTCAATTTGCCAATTAATTAGTTCAGTTGATAATATTTCCTGATATAATTAGATTAATAGCAGAAGAGTAGAGTCTCACGCATTTTGAAAATTTACAGTCTGGTCACTGACTACTTGAAACTGCACTGGTTTATCATTAAGACAGTGGCGACGAAGAATTTCAATGGCTTTAACTAGCGTAGTTCTAGAGGGTTTATTCTCATGAAAAAGATCACCTCCGAGGAGTAAGAAGTCCACCTGTTTCAAAAGAGTGAAAAGAAAAAGATATGAAACTTTCTGGGAGTCCAACCAATTGGTTGAATTTTTTGTCAAAATTAGGCAGAACATTGTTTACTAATCTAATATTGGTAGAAGGTTTTTTTAAGATAATAAGTTATCTAGATGATCATAACGCAGGATAATACTGGCAAGGGATAGATACTCAAATATCAAACCTGTTTCTCCTCTGCTATAGAACATATCTCTTCAAAAGCCTTAAACGAATCATGCCGCCTTATTTCATCCTTCTCCATGTAGCCCAAGTGGCAATCAGTTGCAACAAGTACTCGAAGTGTATCACTAAAATCCTCCCTGTCAAGTTTTACAAGCATACACTGACACTCATAAGTTTCTTGAAAACAAAAGTAACAATTGTAGAGAATGGCAACATTCAGCTTTGATTTGTACATTCACAATTTCCATGTTAAGAAATTTTGAAGTTCTGAACGGAATAAACGAATGTATCACAGCATTAAGGTCAGCAATCATTTTTCTTTAATACTGAATATGGAAAGACAGAGTTTCAGTGAAACTTTTTACATCTCATTGCAGACTTTTCCTTTAGTCAATATCCATTAATACACAGCTTATCAGATAGAGAACAACAAAAAAAAAAAAACCTTGTTTGTTTTCTCATTTATGCATATAGCATAGTTAAACATTTATAGGTATCCAGGAAAGAGGGAAGAGGACAAAACCAAAAGCTCACCTAGACATGATGGCAATTGGCAAGTGCTTGCAGATCAGTAAACCTGAAAAAAAAAAAAAAGAACAAAACGAAAAATTTACATGATCTGGTCTCACTTTAAGACTAAGAACAAATCGAAAACGACAGACAGTATACCTAAACAATTCTCAGTAAAGAAACAAGTAACATATCATTGATTGAATCCATTTGGCTTCTTAAACCCTATGAATGTGAACTTGAAAAACCTTTAATATCAAAAATCTTCATTTAGTTCCTAAAGACAACACTGAAACTTCAGAAATCAGGTCCAACATTGATTCTATGGAAACCAAAAAAAACTAAGTAAGAAATCAAAACCCAAGGATCAAAAATCACTAGGATTTGAAAAAACAAAAATCTACTTAAAAAAACTGGCTATAAAGAACACAGTCACACTCTAAAACGAAGCTTATATAATCAATCAATTAAAGAGTTTCTCCAGAACACAAAAGCCATTAACCATTTAATCACTTTGGATTGCTTACAGAAAATTTCTTAATTTTTTACTTGTCGCACTTTCTCAGCAGTGTGGAGATAGAACCCTAACCTGGTCTTCGAAAAGGATTAAAGTGAAGAAACGGAACTCCGGTGACCGGAAATAGAGTGAATCCGACGGAGTGAAGCGAGATTGAGAATCCGAGAGACGGGCGCGGGGAATTTCAAAGCTCAGAGGCGAAAGAGAGAAGAGTGACGAAAATTAGGGAGACAAATGTTGTAGCAAACATAAGTATATTTACATATATGGTCCTTCTTTAGTTTCGTTTTCTCTTAATGTTACCCAAAGTTCTAAAATTGTAGATGTTTTAATGTTCGGATTTCGCTTAGGTTTTTTTTTTTTTTTTTTTTTTTTTACTTTTTGGTTTTTATATGTTTAATTTGGTTTTCGGTTTGCTTTTAATCAAAAAACACTTTTACAAAATGTACAAATGAATAGTTATTCTTTAAGTAATTAAAAATTAGGTAATATGATATATTTTTTTCATATAATGTTGACCAAAAAGTATACGTACAGTATATACAATTTTAATGAATTTTTGTCTATCCGGTTTGGTTTAGTTAATTAAAAGAAATTGGTTTCCCATACAGGCTTCGCCCAATCTACAAAATGGACTTACTACCTCGGCCCATAAAGGCGATCAATTTCTGCAATAAGCATTTTTTTTAATTGCTTTTTTTTTTATTAAAAATTATTGTATTGTTATATCATGCCAAAAAAATAGAGGGAAATTTTAAAATAATTCAGGAAACAAAGATATGCCAAAGAGAATAACAGCGAATATACATATATTAATATATAGAGTAACGTTCTAAAATAATTAAATATAATAGTGAAAGAGAGATAGGAGCGAGAAGATCGAATATGAGGTGGGGATACGTATTAGAGTGATGGTTTAGAATTGCCATATGTAAGAGATCGATGTACATATTCTAAGAAATGACAATAACTATGTTGGAGTCTAGTGAACAAAGAAGCTCAAATACTTTTATTTTACTTAACAACCCAACAAAAATGAACATTTCATGTGACTGATGCCAAACACATATCTTCTATCTTCCACTTTTTCTATTTATATAATTCGGTTTTATATTCTAAAATTATAAACTCCATGCTTAAGAATATGTGGTATCTCCTTTACCGAAAATTATTGTCTATCTACTATAACAATTCTACTTGAGGGAAAGCGAGATTGTAGAATTTTTTATAATGGAAGTAATTAAATGAAACAAATATATCATTCACAATAATGTTATTTTCGTCTGCAAGGTTATGAAGCGCTTAATGTAAGTTGAGAAAATATTTCACAACTTTTTTAAAATATTTCTCTTCTATTGGTTGTAGTGTTTTCTCCCGATTTAGTTAAGTTTTTTGTGTTGCCACATATCCAAATTTCATGAATCCAAATCAATCATGCATACAAATGAAGGGTTTATACTTTATAAGGAGGCGTTGAATAATTAGTGGATTAACATCAACAATTAGTAAACGATCAAGCGATAATTACATGAAAATATGAGCTTTTTTTTTACCATCATGTAGATGATTCACAATTTTGTACATAATGTAACTCCTAGATATAGGGGTATATACTATGCATAGCTGTATGCTTGTATGTATTTATATCTTTCTTTGTCTTAATGAGGTCTACTAATTAAATAGTAACAACTTGCTTCATAAAACTGAATTTATCGCTTTCTTGTTTGATTATACTAAAAAATATTTAGTTTATCTCGAAAAATTGTGTCTATTTGAATAGTGTGTTTTATCCAGTGTTTTTTTGTCGAACAGTGTTATCTCCACTGTTAAAACCGTTATTCTATCAAAATTAACGTATCATTTATGTTCACACACATGTATTGCTTTATTCTTTAGTTAATAAGTTATTACTAATAACTATTGTGACATTTTCCTTACCAAAAAAAAAAAAAAAACTATTGTGACATTTCAATTAACAAAAAAAAAAACCTTGTGACATTTCTTATCAACTTATGGTACAATTTCAGCTTTATGTTATTTTGTTTCAACTGAATTTCATTTTTTGCTAATTTAACATGATCAATTATGATATCACATATTATTGAATCGACAAGGATATATATAGTCACCATCTAGGTGTTTGTTTGCTTCTAGTATAGTACAAGAAGCTCCGAAAAAGATAAGAAAATAAAATAGAGTTCAAAATCCTTAAGAAAAAAAACATCTATGACAGAAAAAAAGAACAAAACCTTTTCGACTCTCTTATTGATTTGCTTCGAACGTATCTACGAATGAGATCAAACAGTCCAAACTCATCATGATGGTCTTACGTTGTCAAAATTACAGGAACACCCTCCGCCTCAATTTATGGACTAGGTATTAATCTTTACTGAAATATGGTCATAAGAAATCTTTTCCAGGGGGAATTCTTTGCTCTCTTTTTTTTTTACATTCTCGTATAGTTAATTAGTACATCCTCGTTTTTATGATATGCAGAGTAGTGACTTAAGATTGCGTCATTTTGTTTGACGTTATGAAAAAAACACAAATCTTACAAAATACTGGTTTTATGTTGAAGTGTGTTCATTTTCTAAGTTTTGTGTTTAGAGTTTTGTATTTTTTAATATATGTCTATTTTAAAAATTTTAAATCATATCATATGCAAAAAAAAATCTATATTTTTATTTATTTTATTTATAATATAATGTTTAAAAATATTTTTTTAAAAAATAAATAAAAATGATAAGAAAATCATAATTTTAAATCTTAACTAGTGGCACTCTTTGTAATTAATTCAAAAACAATAATTTCTTTATGAAATGTATTTCAAAAATGTTAATATAGATAGTTTCTTTATAAAATGTACTTCAAAAATGTTAATATAGATAATCAACCATAAATAACATGATTAAGCATAGAATAAAATAAATTTTACAAGGGTACAACGGTAAATTACATAGCGCTGTCATTTTTCTTCTTCAGTTGAAGAATATTCTTTTTTCTAAGAAAACGTTTCTCTTCATCCTCCAAAAACCTCTTTCAATTGTAGAGCTTCACTAAAGAACTATTCATTTATCATCTTTCTCTCTCTCTCTCTCTCACAATCTGTTGCATGCGTTAGTACTTCCCATGGCCACAGAGCAAGAACTCACACGCGCGTCACGCTTCTCACGCGACTCACGTGTCTCAAGCAGCGTCGGATACTACTCAGACGAAGATCACACGGAGGATGAAGAAGAGGAAGAAGAAGAAGAAATGGAAGAAATTGAGGCGGAGGAGGAGGAGGAAGAAGAAGAAGAAGAAGAAGAGACACGTGTGGGATTCACGTGCGGAGGAAGAAGAAACGGGTCAAACAATAACAACAAATGGATGATGTTGGGTCGAATACTTGACCCGAGATCCAAATGGGTTCAAGAATGGAACAGAGTCTTTCTCCTTGTGTGCGCCACGGGGCTATTCGTGGACCCTCTTTTCCTCTACACCTTATCCGTGAACGATACGTGTATGTGTCTCCTCGTCGACGGTTGGCTCGCTCTCACCGTCACTGCCTTACGCTCCATGACCGATCTTTTGCACTTGTGGAACATTTGGATTCAGTTCAAGATTGCTCGGCGATGGCCTTATCCTGGCGGAGATAGCGACAAGGAGATCAGCAAAGGAGGTGGGACACGTGGCGCTACGAGGATTGTTCCACCGTACGTTAAGAAGAGAGGGTTCTTCTTCGATCTCTTCGTCATCTTACCATTACCTCAGGTTTGTTAACCATTATTTTATTTTTTCTTATTTAATAAAAAGTTAATTTAATCTTTTTGAGTGTCGTAACTATAAGATACAATGCACTAAAAGTATAATTATTAGATATAATGTCGGAAATAAGTGAATTTCTTCGCATGCAAGAATTCTTGTGAGTTAATCTCTAAATTTTCTAAATTCTTAAGTTTTGGACGATCATATATACATATACGTCATTACTTTTAATATGCAATATACTTACTATATACTTAAAAATTAAAATATGCCATAATTAAATATAGAATCAAGGTTGTACTGAGATGGTTCCATTATATTAGTCGAGGCAGATATTTACTTTGTATGCACACATTTATCGGTCCAAAGTTTACTTTAGACTATCATTTTTTTTTTTTTTTTATAAACATTAGACTATCATTTTAGATTGTGACTAAATTTAACAAATATTTCTACATGGAGGAAGATTTCTTGTGAGTTAACAATACAATTAGTAGCATCGTTTAAAGGCTCAATCATAGTAATCAAATCTAGTACCGAACTAAAATTGACTAATCTAGAGAAAAAAAATCTTATATCTAAATAATTATATGGTCGGAAAGAACTCTCACGTAGTCTGAGACTGACCTAATCATATTCGTGTGTGGACCAAAAAATAATACAGTTCATTCGTTTTCAATTATCAATTCGTGTTGTACATTTTTGTTTTCTTGTTACAATAATTTAATTATAAAAGTTATAAAAATGAGAGCAGGTGGTGTTGTGGGTAGTGATACCTTCTCTTCTAAAGAGAGGCTCTGTGACTTTACTGGTGTCAGTTTTGCTTATAACATTCCTATTCCAATATCTACCGAAGATATATCATTCAATCCGCCATCTCCGCCGCAATGCTACTCTCTCCGGTTACATCTTCGGTACCGTCTGGTGGGGAATTGCACTAAACATGATTGCTTATTTCGTCGCGGCTCATGTAAGTATTTTGATAAACTGTCTTTTATTGCTTAGTACATATAAATTTGTGATTTCAATGATTGAGGTATACAAAGTTTCAACTATCTTAAGACTAGTTGTGTATTGTGATAGTCTATGTGCATATCTAATTGATCTGAGCAATTGTCAAAAAGTATAGTTATATGCTTTCAATGTTTTACTTTTTGTGTGGGTAATACAATAAAACTTCTAATCCATGGGGAAAGTGTTGTTTTCAGGTGCCCAATAATTATACTTTATAAGGTTTTGGGTGTAAAATTATATAAATTAAATGACGTACCTTAAATATTTTCACATGGACCTTTTCCATTGCTGTGGGAGTCTTTTAAAAAAAGAAAAACGTAATCAGTAAATGCCAAAATAAGAAAAGATTTGTTAGGAGGAAGGTATGATTCTTTCCATCACACAAGTCGCAATCAAATTATTTAATGAAACTAAACACAACTTGCATTGGTTTTACGGAGGATTAATTTACGAAAGTCTTAAAGTAAGACTAATAAAATATGCAATCATTAGCTTCTTGTTTTCAAATACTACATATATCACGTTTCACTTTCATTTGTGACTCATCAACTTTCACTTAATATCATACGAGACTTTCTTAGATCTTCCAAATCAATCATTAACAGTACAAAAATGCAATCAATTATCAATAGAAATCCAAAAAAATCCATTAATGGGAAAAAATGTTGTGTTACCATTTACAATATCTATATATCAATGGCTCACATATATGCTTTTGAACTACAGGCAGCAGGAGCATGTTGGTACTTGTTAGGGGTTCAAAGATCAGCGAAATGTCTTAAAGAACAATGTGAAAACACGATGGGATGCGACATACGGATGTTGTCATGTAAAGAGCCTGTGTACTATGGCACGACAGTGATGGTCCTTGACAAAGCTAGACTGGCTTGGGCACAAAACCATCAAGGCCGATCCATTTGCTTAGATATAAACACCAACTACACATATGGTGCTTATAAATGGACAATTCAACTTGTGAGCAATGAAAGTCGGTTGGAGAAAATCCTTTTCCCTATCTTTTGGGGTCTCATGACTCTCAGGTATATTTCATATATAATCTAACTGGTTTGATAATTTTTTAAATTAATGGTATAAAAAGGTCTAATTATTTTTATAATCTATAACTAATCAGCACATTTGGGAATTTGGAGAGCACAACAGTGTGGTCGGAGGTTGTCTTCAATATAATAGTTCTAACAAGTGGTCTTCTTCTTGTTACCATGTTGATTGGTAACATCAAGGTATACAGATTAGCTTTTATTCTTCTCATACTTTGGTTAATAACATGATAATTAAGTTTAAGGAATTCTAATTTGTTTATAACTTAAAAATGAAGGTGTTTCTGCACGCAACAACTTCAAAAAAGCAAGCAATGCACCTAAAAATGAGGAACATAGAGTGGTGGATGAAGAAGAGACATTTGCCATTAGGATTTAGGCAGCGAGTCCGCAACTATGAGCGGCAGAGATGGGCTGCTATGCGTGGTGTAGACGAATGTGAGATGGTTCAGAACCTTCCGGAAGGTCTTAGGAGAGACATCAAGTACCATCTCTGTCTAGACTTAGTCCGACAGGTCAGATTACATTTAATCATTGATTGAAGAGAAAAATTAATCTATAAAGATGAAATTTAGTTAATAATTAATTATCATTGATGTGGATGAATATTTGGATTTTTTAGGTTCCGTTGTTTCAACATATGGATGATTTGGTGCTCGAGAATATATGCGACCGTGTGAAGTCTCTCATATTCACCAAAGGAGAAACAGTAAGTATCTTCAAACCAATTTTTTGGAATATATAATTTCAAAGTCATGAAGCCATCTAGTTTAGAAAAACATGTTTTGGCACAAGAACACGGTTGTTTGATTATATATATACATAATTTCGGTTTCAAAACCATCAAACAATTGTTTGACCAGAAAAAAAAACTAAAACAATTAACGTGTGATCCAAGAAACGTTTTAACGATGGTCACAAAATAAAATAAAAATTCTTTTAAATGCAGATTCAAAAAGAAGGAGATGCAGTACAGAGAATGTTATTCGTAGTGAGAGGTCATCTTCAGAGCAGTCAGTCACTAAGAGACGGCGTTAAAAGCTGTTGCATGTTAGGTCCAGGAAACTTCAGCGGCGACGAGCTTCTCTCATGGTGTCTCCGACGACCCTTCGTGGAGAGGCTACCGCCGTCTTCTTCAACGCTCGTAACGCTAGAGACCACCGAAGCCTTTGGACTCGACGCTGAAGACGTTAAGTATGTGACGCAGCATTTTCGTTACACTTTTGTTAATGAGAAAGTCAAACGCAGTGCCCGCTATTATTCTCCTGGGTGGCGGACTTGGGCTGCAGTTGCGGTTCAGCTCGCTTGGCGGAGGTACGTTTCATTTCTTGAATATATTCTTAACTATCTCATTTTGAAACCATTTGCAATTTTTTATATTAAAAGTAAATTGCTGTAGTGAAAAAACTGGGAGTTATTTGTGAATAAACGGTTGTTATCAATGTAACAGGTATAAGCATAGGCTTACGTTGACTTCACTGTCGTTCATAAGGCCGAGAAGACCATTGTCGAGATGTGCATCGTTAGGAGAAGACAAATTGAGGCTCTATACAGCAATGTTAACCTCTCCTAAACCTAATCCCGACGATTTCGATGATTATTGATTGATATTATTCTTATTATCTCTACTATTCTTTTTCCCACCAAAATTTCGTACTATACTATTTTTGTGATCATCATTCATCATCAATTTCACTTTATTTTTAAAATATATATAATTAGTTACAGAATAGCATAGCTTGTTGTTAACTAAAAATAAATAAAGAATAGGAAAGCTTTAGCTAGACAGTTTGGTATAGAGAGGTAAAAAGATGAAAATCATGTAGGATGTTCCAGTATTATTTTAGCTAAACTAAAATTACGTTACTTGACATGATTTTTTATTTTTATCTAGTGATAATTCTACTATGATATATTCTACCGTAAAGGGCAGTGACGTCAATATCAACATATGTTTGTATCTGTCACAATGTATGGTAGACGCAAATCGGAGGTATTAATGTGTGATTAAGGTTTGTTAATATATGGGCTGAATCCAATAATGAATGATAATCAATTGGGCTTAATATAACCCCTGGTTCAATTTTGTATCGTACCGGGAATTAAACCAAGCGGTTGAGTTTGTTGAAAGATTCGCTTGACCTGTCATGACTCATGTGCGACGTGTCACCAACATTTCCTTCTTCACAAAGCAAAAAAAAGTTCAAAAATTACAGCTTTTGCCACCAAAGCCCAAAAAAAATTATTTATTTATTTAGGAAAAAAAAACATTTTTGGCTAAAGACACTTGTTGCCGCCTTTCTCTCTTGGCCATTAGCCTGTAAAATAGTTTCAATATTTCAATGTTTCTCTGAACATTCTCACATTTTTCTTGGGGAAACATTTCTGAACCTTCCGATTTGTTTCTCCCTCCGATTTTCTCACGAAAACCTCTGCCGGATTTTCTATCGGAAGGCGAAGAGACGAGAAGTTTTTTTTACGTCTCCGATGGCGCCTCGTCTTTTCGCCTGTTTTGGCGTCAAAGGATCATCAACTTCAACCACCACCGGAAAAGGAGTTTCCGGTCATAACGCGGCTGTTGTAGCTGCAGATGTCCCCGTAGGTGACGGACCTGTTCTTGTTCAGTTATTTTCATCTCAAGGATGTAAGACTTCGCCGGAGGCGGAGATGCTCGTATCGCGTCTTGGACGTGGCGATTTCGATGGTCAGATCCGTAAAGACGGTGGATCTGTTGGTTCTCCGGCAATGGTTTTGGTTTTTCACGTTGATTATTGGGATTATCTTGGATGGAAAGATCCGTATGGATCAAGTCAGTGGACCGTGAGGCAAAAGGCTTATATCGAGGCGATGAATCAAGATACGATGTTTACTCCACAGTTTGTTGTTCAAGGTCGTGTTCAATTACTTGGGAATGAAGAAGAGACTTTGCTTAAGTCTATTGTTGATGCTCCTAGGTTTCCTTCTCCGGCTTTTCGGGTGAGTAACTTTCTTACATTTGCTAACGTTTGATTGAGCGATTAGAATAAGTTCTTCTAGCATAACACAACACTATGTGTCGAAGACATTACATCCTTTTGTATATATGTAATGTGTTTTTGTTGTTAATTGGCTTTTTATGTCTCTATATATATAAACATGAATTTGATTGTGGTACATAATTATGGTAGTTATATGTAATCAACATTGTTATGGTTATAATGTGATCAAGATCAGTGAAACTGTTATTGATTGGTTATTCTTTTATTAGGCCACATTCCAAAGACCAACTTCAGAAACACTTCAAGTATCTCTAACAGGAGCTTTGAGGATGAAAGTGGACTCGAGCGGGATCGATATAATGGTGGCGTTATATGAGAACGGTTTAGTGATTGATTGTCCTCGAGGAGAGAACTCAGGAAGAGTCTTGTCTAATGACTACGTCGTAAGAAAACTAGAAAAGTTATGCACCGTTAAAGATTTAACGGCGAAGAAAACGGTGTCAGGGACGGCTCATTTCACGGTTTGGGATGGATTCAACAGTGCTAAATGTGGAGTCGCTGTTTTTCTACAGAACACATCTCTTCAAATTTTCGGTACGCAGAGTTTTCAATTGCCTGATGAGATTTGACAAAGAAACAAAAATTCTGAATCTATTTACAAAAAAAAAATTAAAAAAAAATTGCCTTTTTGTGTTCGTTCATATTTGGTTTTTATTGGAAATTTGGAATTTTTGTGTGTGTATAGAAGGATATTTGTCACTCTCGTTTATAGGCATTTTGCTCTGTTTTTAAGTTTAAACCCTTTGAATTTTCTTTCGTCCTAAGTTATGCTATCCCACTCAAATTTTAGGATATTAACATAAATTATTTAAATAGGTGATAGTTGACAAATATTTCTTTGGCCGATGTTTCCAAGTTCGATGTTGTCAACGAAAAACAATAATTCTAATGCACAATTATAAAATATAAGAATTTGATATGTCTATCCAGGACATATCTTAGTGGTTTGTGGGTTTAAATCTGCTGCATGTTGATAGAAAAAACAAATTTGAATTCATAAAATTTTGTAAGGACGACAACATGAATTGAAACATATTGACATGTCTTATAGTGAAAGTTACTGAAACGTGTCATAAGATATTTCTTATCTACGCAACGCAACTGAATTGATTCATAGAAACATGTCAATGGACCTTTTCCTTCTGTTTAAAAAAGTAAGTACCAAAAGATTAGGGGAAAAAAGTGAGAGAAAATCTTGACAACAACATCAGCATGTACGAGCTTTTGGAATTAAGATTAGTTTTATATTTAAGAGATGATTCAGTTTTGGTCATATATCTTATCATTCCAAAAAAATTTAAGAAAATATTGACCCCTTTCTACAAAGTCTAGGTTCTTATAGGAAAATCATAGTTTAAAAATATTTAATTTCCATGCCTCTTTTAATTTGCTTTAAAAACGGAGCTAGCTTATGTTATCGGTTTCGAACAAATTGTCACCTTATAAACTTTCATGTGGTCTTTTTATATCTTTATAAATATTATCATTATATATATATATATATTTTTTTTCTTAAAGTCCAGGCGACGACTACTGTGCCTTACAACTAGTTCAATTTGGATATGCTGTCTTTTTAAGCCTCTATAGCGACGATTACGGTGTCTTACAACTAGATGCAAAACTATATATGTAAATATGGTTCAATTTGGATATACGGTGTCTCTTTATATGTAGTCTCTAGAATTTAAAATGATTATATCCAGAAGTAAAAAAAAGAATTATTTAGGGAATAATCATTTTTTCTTGAGGACGGGTTGGCCAAAACGTATAACTAAATTATTGTCATTTTTACCAATATTTTTGTCTAAAATGTTCAAATTTCTGAGATTAACAAAAATTAAAAAAAATTGCAGTGAGAATCACAAAATTATTGGAAATTCGCTGAAAATGTAACTTACTAAGTTAGCCGAGTTCTTAAAGCCTACTTGCTTAATGATATTTTTAATTAATCCAAACTTTAATTTTAAGATAATCTAAAAGAATATGCTATCCCAATATGAGAAAAATCCAACAGAATAATTAGTTTACTAGGCTGCTTGCTACCACACTTGTAGGTGTTCAATGCGTCGTGGATACATTATACACCATGAAATCTATCGTTACGTCTGTTTATTTTATTTATAATAATTTTATTACTTACAAAAGAAATTGAAAGATATATAGCAAGGTTATATCGATAATTAGTTTCCATCCATGTCTTTATCTTTATGGTCGGCACTCGGCATATATATCAGATGCGAGATTTTCTAGATATTTTATTGTCTTTGCGCAAATCAAAACCTTTATCTACTTGAGTCTTACACCTCTAAGAAGATGCATAAAAAATAGGAAAATATTTTCTAACAAATATTATTTCGAAGTTTTGGATGTTAAATTGGTTTAGTCAGAGTTAACATAATCGGTATAGTCTACTTACGTTGAACATAAATATAACAGATTACACGCAGAGCCGGACCAACAAAATTCGGGACCCCATATGAATTAAGAAAAAAAATAACATCAAAATTTTTATAGTATATAAAACTATAAAATTTGACCCCAAAAAATAAAAGAAAAATTAGTTTAAACAAAACTCTAGTTAAAAAAAAAAAGTATAGTACACTCCTCAAAAATATATTACAACCATTTAAAATTTTGGATTTACACAATAGTTAGGGATCCATATACACAAAATATGTTACTCCTTTCATATAAACAATAATCAAATTATATATAAATCTATAAAAACTATATAAAAAAAAAAAGTGGGGCCCTATAAAATTGGAGCCCATTGTGTCTAAGTCCGGCTCTGATTACACGTCCATAATTGATTCTTAAACTTATAAATACCCAGTTAAAAAACATTTCTTATCAAAATTTTGCTTTCAACATCATATCGACTTTAAGAATATTTTGTTGAAATAAAAAAAATGATATGCTCTAGAAAGAACTTAAATGTTGGTTTAGAAATATATTATTAATAAAATCAAGAAAGAAGGGCGAGCAAGCAAATGATGTAATGAAAGTTTGAAATCTTAAACAATAATAGAAATGGGGCATTTGCAAAAATGCCTCTTCAACCATACCTTAATCAAATATACCCTTTCTCATATGTCAATTTTTAAAAATACCCCTCATTTTTGTAGTAAAAAGACCAAATTACCCTTAATGATCAAAACCATATCCTCAAGACTCAAAACCCTATCTTCTTCAAAAATTTTCCGCCAAAAAATTCAAAAATTTTCCCGCCAAAAATTTTGAAAATTTTCCCGTCAAAAAACCATATAAAAAACCATGTAAAAACCATGTAAAAACCATATAAAAACCATGTAAAACCCATGTAAAAAAACCCATATAAAAACCATGTAAAAACCATATAAAAACCATGTAATAACCATATAAAAACCATGTAAAAACCATGTAAAAAAATTATATAAAAACCATATAAAAACCATGTAAAAACCATGTAAAAAAACCATATAAAAACTATGTAAAAGGTATTATTTTTCCCGCCAAAAAATTTTTCCGAAAAAAATTTTCCCGCCAAAAAACGTTTTTTCGTAAAAAAAATTTCCGAAAAAAAAATTTTCCCGCCAAAATTTTCCCGCAACTTTTTTGGCGGGAAAAGTAATCCCGTAAACCACAAAAAGTTTCACGACAAAAATTTTCCGCAAAAAAAAATTTCCCGCCAAAATTTTCCCGTAATTTTTTGGCGGAAAAAATAATCTCATAATTTATTCCGCCAAAAATTATTGTAATTATTTATTTTTTGAATATAAATATTTTTTAAATAAGGTTTAAGTTTCTAACATAAGGGCTAAATGGTCTCTTTAGTACAAATTATAGAGGGTAGATTTGAGAGAGGTAGATTTGAAAAGTGACAGAAAATAAGGGGCATTTCTAGCAATTTCTCACCCCATAGAAATTCATATACGAAAAAAGAAAACAACTTTTAAAAATATCTAAATTTAATTTTACATAAAATATCTATAACTTTTAGTATAAAATAAATAAATGAAGATCGTAGCCGATTAACGAACTGAGATACGGAAGACTTACATAATCGATAGTTTATTTTGTGAAAAGACTTGCATAATTGATAGTTGCAATTTTTTTAGAAAAAATAATAAATTTGAAACGAGGTCCCTTGTGTTCATCAAAATTTTCTATGACAGCGATTATATTATATGTTAGTAAGACGACAAATTATTGTGCTATTTAAATTTTAATATTGGGTTGTTGGCCATAACATAATCTACCAATAATAATTTATAGTATTTCATTTTAGTTGAGAAATTAAATAATATTTGACCAAATTATCTGGATTTTTTGTCGTCTTGGTAATTATTTTTATTCATTTTTGGCAGGGATCTAGTTAATTTGCTTTCCTTTTATTTTCCTTTTTCTTTTAACGGTCTCGTTAATTTATTTGTGATAAATTGCTCATTTATTTACGCATCAAATATAGTTATATGTATTAATAATTAATACTTTATGTGTTTTTATATATACTAATAATCTTTAACATGTTACAAAGAACATGTAAACTGTTATATACATAAGATCTCAAGAGCAAAGGGGTTAATTGTAAAACACGCCGATGCGCCAAAAATAATAAACTGTTACTATACTTTATTTACACTATAAATCTATATGTGTTTCTCTAATCGTCAGTTTGGTTATGGTTCATATTTCCTTCTTCCGAGTCCTGAGTGGTAAATATTGTGTTTTATTTTTTTTTTAAATTAAATAATTTGCGTCTGGGTAGCATCGAACCCGTGTTCGGTTAAAACGCAACAAAGACGTTTACCAACACGCCACATCAGTATAATTGTTTTGATTTGTAAACAACAAGTTTTATATATAATGTTTCGACTAAACGGAGATTGTTAACAGAAAATAAACTCTGGTAACTTAACGGCATGTTTGAAATGACCAAGTCAACGAAACTTAACGGCATGTTTGAAATGGCCATGACCTATTTTTCTTAGTTTTGCTAACTTAGTTTTGTAGTGTTGGACGGTTGTTTCAATTTTTGTTGACGGCGCAAGCGTTCTTTCACAGTTGGTGTCGGCCATGGCATATCTCGAATCCTCCAAAGTCCTTCTTTCTTTCGGTTGTTCTTCGCCTTCGCTTTCTTTAGCTTTTGAACTGCATTAAATTTTTCATGTACTTATTATGCACATTACCATTCGAAGCCAAAAAGTATGGTTTCAAAGTTTATAAAAAACATTAAAATGATATCACTAGTAAATGATTTCCAAATAACTATAAAAATAGGTAGAAAAGAGTAGTAAATAATACGTTGTATTGTGGATATCAAAGATTAACGTTGTCATATGGAGAAATTATGAAGTAATTGTTAAATGATAAGTATTCAAAAACAATACCATACTTTTTGTTAAAGGATAAGTATTCCAGTAACTACTCTTGCCGCCTTCGGGACGCACGCAGTGGGCTAGTCTGGATCCATTGGGCTTGGGATACCTGGGTTATCCAAAAAAAAAAAAAAAAAAAAAGGAGAAGTATTCCCCTACATTAACAAAATTATCATTATTTTTTTTCTAATAATAATTTAATGATAATAGATACAGTATAAATTATCATTATAAAAAAAGGTTAAGAATGTTTATGGAAAATAATATTAAAAATGCTTATATATCTTGACAAGTATATCACTCTTACCGGTTGGTATAACAGGTCATAGCTAAATTACCAAATATTCTTGTTCAAGTTTTGACGTTATATTTTTGATATTGCTACAACAAAAAAGGTGATAATATCCTAATAATGAAAAAATCAAATCGTCTTTGTTGAAAGTCAATATTATTGCCTTGATGCATGATAAAACATTTAAGTCCAAACGACAAAAGATTTAAAAATTTTACCACAACAATTAGTGAGTGTTGTTGTCACATGCAAAAATAAACAATGAAACTAGCATAAATTTGAAAACACATACATATAAGATCATTAATGTTACCAAAAGTTTTTAAATTTAGTTGGATGTTTTAATATGTTCGTACTTTTGGTTTTATTGTTTTATTTTTATTTTTATTGGATATATGAAAATCGTTTGCATTTCAAGCGGAACATACAGTTCCTTAGTACTGCATTATTTTGTTCGCTTCTTCAGAGCTCAAGGGTTTATAGGGATTTAATTATCTTCAGAGCTCCTCAGGTTGATATGGATTTATCTTCTTAGAGCTCCATAGTTCCTTGTAACCTGCATTTTACAATTAAGTGTGCTTTGATCTCAAATAGTAAGCAAGAACTTGCTTAAAACTCAAAAAATGAGCAAGAAACAGCGAAACAATGTAAAGAGTTACTTTACCATTCTCTCTAATTTCAAATATTTCTGATGTCAAACAAAAAAAAAAAAAAATTCAAATATTTCTATGTATAATCCACCAAAAAATCACTCTAAAAAACTGATAACTTGTCTTCCAACCAAATAAAATTGAATAGTAATAATATTTAGAAAATACTAAATCAAAATTTATATTATTACTTGTCAAATCATACATGTTTCGGATTAAAACCAAAGTCTCTGCAATTCAATGACACCCGGTGGCATTAGCACTCAGTCATTGACAGACACATGCATGTATTATTATATAATATAGTATCATTTATCACACATGTATTTTGACCATTAACAGTTCTTGTTCTTTACGTATGTTGCACTGCGACGACGCTTTGTCGTTAATTTACCTAACTTGGTAAAACCAAATACATGTCTAAGATTATCAGGCATTGTTGTCGTTATGTAGTTGTTGTACTAGTAAATAAAAACTCTGGTGGGATATATATGCGCATGCAACTCAATCTGATCTTCAGCACTTTAAATGGATTCCCATATTCAAGCAGCACAATCTCGCTCGCAATTGAAATATGATGACACGATGGTTCCAACTCCAACCGATACATTTGAGTACCATTTATAGTTTTACTTTTTCTTTTAACACTTATATATGTAATCATGATTTACATATCTACTATTATCTTTCATAAAAAGAGAAAAACTTGGAAAGCTAAATAGCTATATTTTGCTTCAAAATAGGTGTTACAATTTAAGGTAAATTTTGATATGAATATGTGATATGTCTCTATACTAGCCTACTTAATGTTAATTAATAATGTAAAATAGAATATTAGTCAAATAGTCAAATATTTTTCTAAAGGTATAACAGATCATTTAATAATTTGTGAGAAACATATTAAAAGGACACTCAATTATATTAAAACAGAAAAATGATATACTATCTTTTTATATATTTTATTATATCTTTTTTTTTGTACAGTATTGCTATTTACATAATCTAAATTAATTGTATAGTGATGACTGATGAGTAAACATTAATTATACATGCACACGCAACATAGCTATCTTTAGAACTGTTTGATGATTTGAGACAAAGAGACCAAAACAAATAGAACCTTCTTCCTGATTCCTATATCTATCATACGTCCATATACACCACCCCGATTCTGCCACGTGTTCTCACTCCATCAAAATTGATTATTTTAGGGGTTAATACTTAATAGTGATGGTTTGTTAACATCAAAACTTTTTTTGGTTTGTTACTAAGGCTTTTTAAAATAGAAAGCAAAATTTACCCGCTTATGTTTTGTCAACATAATAAGCTGTTTTTTTCTCCGTATTTCATCAAGAAAGACACGTATTTAGATAGATGATGGAAGGACGGTACCGAATCTCCTTGACTTGACTTTGTATGTACCTTATATATATATATTAATATATATTTGTATATTCATGCAAAAACCATATTTTCTCTGTAATCAAGTTCTCAAAGCTATTAGCTTCTCTCTCTCTAGCTCTCTCACATATAACATTGAAAAGAGATGGGAAAATCTTCAAGCTCGGAGGAAAGTGAAGTGAAGAAAGGGCCTTGGACTCCGGAGGAAGACGAGAAGCTCGTCGGCTATATTCAAACGCACGGCCCCGGAAAATGGCGAACACTCCCCAAAAACGCCGGTAAATTCCTATACATGCAAATATATACACATATATATATATATATACACAAATAGCTAAATCCTACCGGCTACAATTTGTTTTCATGCGTTTTGTATTTACGTTTATTTTTAAATTTTAATAACAATGCTTGGTATATAAGTATACCATGTAAAGATCAACGTTAGTGTTTACATTTAGAACCATCATAGTTCTTATTTTATTTTCTTGGTGTGAATCTTGAAAAGGGTTAAAAAGATGCGGGAAGAGTTGTAGATTGCGATGGACGAATTATCTAAGACCCGATATCAAGAGAGGAGAGTTCTCTCCTCAAGAGGAAGAAACCATCATTCAACTTCATCGTCTTCTTGGAAACAAGTTAGTCGATCTTCAATTTTATTTTCTTCATTTTAGTGTATAATTGTTAATATGTATAATTAAATTAAGTAAAATGACCTAGTTTTCCACTACTATACCTACTTCATTGGACTTCCATGTCTTTACATTTTTGTTATAATATTACTTGCATATAATTTTTTTAATTCAACTAAAAGACAAGAACATAAGCACTATCAAAGTCAAATGTCTAAAGCTAAGCTAGCAATCTTCAACTCTTAATGCATCTAATATCTTAGCTAGTCAAAACTTATACTTCTTGTTTTTATTTCAACTTAAATCTAACTCAATTTTTTCTCTTCTTTAGATGGTCCGCAATTGCTATTCACTTGCCGGGAAGAACAGATAACGAAATCAAAAACTATTGGAACACACATATAAAAAAGAAACTCTTACGAATGGGGATTGATCCGGTGACTCATTGTCCCCGAATCAATCTTCTCCAACTCTCTTCACTTCTCACCTCATCACTGTTCAAATCTGTGTCGCAACCGATGAATACTCCATTTGATCTCACTACTTCAAATATTAATCCCGAGATATTGAATCAACTCACTGCCTCTCTCAACAACGTTCAGACCGGAACATACCAACATAACCAACCAAGCCAACAGCTTCAAAACGAACTAAACACTGATCACCAAACTTTCACCGGTTTGCTCAACTCAACACCACCGGTTCAATGGCAAAACAATGGAGAATACTTGGGAGATTATCTCAGTTATACCGGTTCAGGTGATCCATCTATTAACCAAGTCCCTCAAACCGGAAACTACTCATCTGCCGCATTTGTATCCGACGGTGAGAATTTCAAGGCCGAATGGAATTTCAGTTCATCAATGCTACCGGGAAATTCGTCGAGCAGCTCGACACCGTTGAATTCGTCTTCGACTGTTTATATCAATGGTGGAAGTGAAGATGATAGAGAGAGTTACGGTAGCGACATGTTGATGTTTCATCATCATCAAGATCATAATAATAATGCTTTGAATCTATCATAATATCTTATTTCTTTTGCTTTGTTTTGTTTTTATTTTTATGGGGGTTTGTAATTTGTACTTCAAGAGCTTAGTGTATTATTATCTTGACTCATGTTTTTCTTCTACATCTTTAATTCAACCAACTTTCCATTTATTTACTCTCAAAAGGTCATAAGATAGTTGATAAGTGTGTTAGTGTGTTACATACGTACTTGTTATTTTAAGAGATTGGTGTATCATTTATCTTCGCTTTGTTGTGCATTTCTTCTACTAATTGTTTTTTCTACTTCGAAGAACTTTCCATTTGTCTACTCTCAAAAGATCATAAGATAGTTGGTTGACAAAAAAAAAAAAAAAAAAAAGATCATAAGATGGTTGATAAGTGTGCAAGTGTATGTCAGTATGTTACATGCATACATATTATTTTAAGAGATTAATGTATCATTTATCTTCGCTTTGTTGTGTATTTTCTTCAACTAATTGCTGTTTTTTAAATCGAAGAATTTAATTTTCCATTTGTTTACACTCAAAAGGTCTCTACTTGTACGCACTTTGGTGTATATGCATGTAATTTCATGTATTATATCTGTACTATCTTGAATTTTGATGGTTAAGAACGTGGAAAAACGGCCAAAATCAACCCGAACTGTTCACAAAATGCGGTTTTATACCTGAACTTTAGTACCATGCCATTATTAACCTCAACTAACTCATAATTCAAAATCAACACATGAACTTTAAATCGTGTGCCGTTTTCTACACGAGCTTTAACGGTGTTATTTTTCCGTTTAACGGTGCTGACTCAGCCGCCACGTAGGATGCGGCATATCAAAACGACATAAAATTTGGTTTTTGGATTCTACGAACAAATAGCCAAAATCTTCCAAAATCTGATTTTCCTAATTTTTAGGGAATCTACTTTTGTTAGAATCATAAATTGCTAATTTATTGGATTTTGCAAAATCAAAAGTCAAAATCTATTTTAAAATCTGCAGCCATTTAAGGCCTTAATACCTTGTTTGTAATTTTCCATGGCATATCTACTTTTTTTACACAGGTTAATGGTCAATTGATTTTAATTTGTATGGTAAAAGAATAAAAAACAAATTTATGGTCATGAATATAAGTATTGACCAACGACCATTTCCTGTAACTACAAATAGACTTCATACATGCCTGTAAATTGATAAGCAAGAAAAAAACATAACAATATTTAGTAAAACCATTCGAAAGTGTGTAAGAAATTGAACTGTGTAAAGATGGTTTCCTCAAAATTGTTGGTTGTATTCACCCTCACCATCCTCATCGCGGCGGTGTTAATAGATGATACTGCATCGTTGGCGCCGGTTTTGGGTTCAATCTGCACCGATCCTTGCACTCCTACACTTGGCAACAATCAGTGCAGAACGATTTGTCTGAATAAGAAATACAAAGATGGTTCTTGTGTTGATCTTCGACTCCCCCGTACTATCGTTACCGTATATTGTTGTTGTAAATTTTAATTAATTATTAATTAGAGTTTGGACAATAATAATATTAATATGCTTTTTTTATGTGTTGAATAATAACATAAGTTTTGAACTAATGAGATTAGCACATTTTATCGATTATATTGATATATTTTGAATCTGATCACACGTTTTTTACGTAGATTTCGTTGTCTAGTGAGCGAGTTAGGACGATAGGCTTGTGAGCCCAATCAATTTAATAATCTGCTTCCAGCAAAGAAATCTTTTACTGTAGACGAATACAACATATCGTTAGTGAACCACGTAAAGCTGTGTTTAGTTTTTACGTTTCTATTAGGTTAAGGATCTTATAACAGGTTGGTTCGTGTTTATCTTGAGTTATTAAGGGCATGATCATTGCAGGTAAATAAAAAAGATAATTAAAAAATAAAAAATCCATGTGAGTTTCAGTCCAAGCTATTGTCGTCTAACACTACAAAACCAAAAATCCAAAAACGACGTCGTTTTGATATGTCGCATCCTACGTGGCGGCTGAGTCAGCGCCGTTAAACAGAAACATAACACCGTTAAAGCTCGTGTAGAAAACGGCACACGATTTAAAGTTCATGTGTTGATTTTGAATTATAAGTTAGTTGAAGTTGATAATGGCATGGTACTAAAGTTCAGGTATAAAACCGTATTTTGAAAACAGTTCGGGTTGATTTTGGCCGTTTTCCCGTTAAGAACGTTTGGTGGAACAGGACATAATAATGATTAAATTTAATTGGTCATAGACTTATAGAAGGTTAGTTTTCAATTTCAACACATCTTTATATATAAAAAGAAATACTCGACTTTATTCCCTTATGATTAGTTTGAAATAAGCAAAATGAATTATTATACACCTAAAAGGTAGATTTAAATAGTTATCCACCATTTGCACAAAAAAAAAAAAAAAAAAATTGTTATCCACCAAAAGAAAATGTGTATGAGAAATTAAAATAATAGATAAATAGTCAACGTTGTTCGAGACACCAAACCCAATTTACAAAACTGTTCATACGTACGGTGTCTAATTCATACACGCACACTTTTCTTTTGTGGCAGCACTGTATAAATGCTAATACAAACCACGCATTAAATTAGTCAACTTGATCGTTATTATTTCTTTCTCTATATTCATGCTTAGCTAATATTGTCTCTTTAAATTGATTATGGCAACTTTAATATTTATCAGTAACGGAAGCAGGTACGATGTCTAGTAATATGTTATTTATTGACTAATGTGCATATATATATATATATTATAATACATGAAAAACTAAATTTTCTTTAATTAAGTTTGTTGTTTTTATTACACAAAAAAAATATTAGTATTTTATTAAATCTGCGCTATGAGACTTTAATTTCTTTTTAAAAGAACTAGTTTGGAAGTGATAAACTTATATAAAAAAAAATTCATAAATTAATAAATAAAATAATATTTAGAAGAAAAACTAAGCATCACATGTGAGATGCTACAGCAAAAGTAATGTGGCTGAATTTCCTTTTTTCTTTTTTATTGTGAAGAAATAGACATAAACCAATATTATTGATAGTTAGGTTGGTTTTGAACGTCATATACATATAACATAAACTAATTAGTAGTAGTAGTAGCTAGAGGCTACTTTGAAAATTCTGTAATTGACTGAATGGCACTTATGTATATGTATAGATATACACATCATAGTATTTAATAAATATATATGTGGTCCATTAATCTAGTCTCTGCGAATTTAAAAAAAAATAATATATATATATATATATATATATATATATATATGCCTAACCATTCATTGAACCTTGAAGAAATAAAATACAATAAAATAAAATGAAATGATATGAATATACTTTTACTTATAATTGTATGAGAGAGACTATTTATATTATTTGAGAGATAATTTTTAGTTAAAAATTAATTAGTTTTTACAACAACAATATTGGAAAGAATAGAGAATTCCGTAGGGCACACAAGATATGGTTGTTGGTCATACGAGTCTCAGTCATATCCGTTTTTATTTCTTTCTATACAAGCCATTTGACCATTGTTGTGTACTTTTTAGAAACTTAGTAACCTGACACATTTCATATATAAAATTACTGATTTATTTTAATTCTAATTTGTAAATATTTGAAGAACATATGATACAACTAAATAAATATTTGTATCTCTAAAACTTTTTTATCACGTTATTAAATTTTAAAAAGTACACATTAATGATCAATTGGTTTTTATAGTAAAATATATAAAATGTTTTTTTTTTTGGGTTTTACGGGTTATTAATCGATCCGAATTTAGTCAATAATTATCGATAAATCTTAGTCCGTGGGTTGATACAATAATTTTTTTGTAGTGTTAGACGACAATAGCTTGGACTGAAACTCACATGGATTTTTTATTTTTTAATTATCTTTTTTATTTACCTGCAATGATCATGCCCTTAATAACTCAAGATAAACACGAACCAACCTGTTATAAGATCCTTAATTAACTTAATAGAAACGTAAAAACTAAACACAGCTTTACGTGGTTCACTAACGATATGTTGTATTCGTCTACAGTAAAAGATTTTTTTTGCTGGAAGCAGATTATTAAATTGATTGGGCTCACAAGCCTATCGTCCTAACTCGCTCACTAGACAACGAAATCTACGTAAAAAACGTGTGATCAGATTCAAAATATATCAATATAATCGATAAAATGTGCTAATCTCATTAGTTCAAAACTTATGTTATTATTCAACACATAAAAAAAGCATATTAATATTATTATTGTCCAAACTCTAATTAATAATTAATTAAAATTTACAACAACAATATACGGTAACGATAGTACGGGGGAGTCGAAGATCAACACAAGAACCATCTTTGTATTTCTTATTCAGACAAATCGTTCTGCACTGATTGTTGCCAAGTGTAGGAGTGCAAGGATCGGAGCAGATTGAACCCAAAACCGGCGCCAACGATGCAGTATCATCTATTAAAACCACCGCGATGAGGATGGTGAGGGTGAATACAACCAACAATTTTGAGGAAACCATCTTCACACAGTTCAATTTCTTACACACTTTCGAATGGTTTTACTAAATATTGTTATGCTTTTTTCTTGCTTATCAATTTACAGGCATGTATGAAGTCTATTTGTAGTTACAGGAAATGGTCGTTGGTCAATACTTATATTCATGACCATAAATTTGTTTTTTATTCTTTTACCATATAAATTAAAATCAGTTGACCATTAACCTGTGTAAAAAAAGTAGATATGCCATGGAAAATTACAAACAAGGTATTAAGGCCTTAAATGGCTGCAGATTTTTAAATAGATTTTGACTTTTGATTTTGCAAAATCCAATTAATTAGCCATTCATGATTCTAACAAAAGTAGATTCCCTAAAAATTAGAAAAATCAGATTTTGAGAGATTTTGGCTATTTGTTCGTAGAATCCAAAAACAGTGACTTATTTCTTTCTTCAATTTTTAATTTTTTAAATTTCTTTTAATACAAAATCTAAAAACGATAATCAAAAATCCAAAATCCAAAAACCAAAATCTATAATCCAAAAACCATCTAAAAACTTGCAAACATTCATGACCTAAGTCTATTTATAGTCCACACGATATGGTCCTTGGTCATACGAGTCATAACTCAAGTCATATCCGTTTTTATTTTTTACTATACAATTATACAAGCCAGTTGACCATTATTGTGTACTCTTTAGAAATTTAGTAACCCAAGTACCCAACACAGTTCAGAGATAGAATTTTTGATTTATTTTAATTCTAATTTGTCAATATTTGAAAAACATATGATAGAAATAAATGAATAATTGTATCTCTGAAAATTTCCGGGTTATTAAATTTTAAAAGGTATATATTATTGGTCAATTGGCTTTTATAATAAATATAAAAATATTTTTTTTGGGTTATATGGATTATAAATCGATCGGAATTTCGTCAATAATTATCGATAGATCTTAGTCTGTCGGTTGATACAATACTTTTTTTGTAGTGTTAGACGACAATAGGTTGGAGTGAAAACTCACAAGGAATTTTTATTTTTTATTTATTTATCTATTTTTTGTCGAAGAAAACTCACATGGATTTAAAGCAAAATGTTACTAATTGATAGTTTATAGTGTCATCATCTTGGCACTCTTCGAGTGTATTGTTTTCATAAGCGGTTATACGCAAATTTGAGTTTGAAATTGTAATTTTCAACCACATGAACTAAGAAGTTGTTTTTGGTTTTTATTAATAACTCAAGACAAACAGGAACCAACCTGTTATAAGATCCTTAACTTAATAGAAACGTAAAAATTAAACTAAACACAACTTTACGTGGTTCACTAACGGTATGTTGCAGATTATTAAATTGATTGGGCTCACAAGCCTATCGTCCTAACTCGCTCACTAGACAACGAAATCTACGTAAAACACGTGTGATCAGATTCAAAATATATCAACATAATTACTAAAATGTGCTAATCTCATTAGATCAAAACTTATGTTATTATTCAACACATAAAAAACATATTATTGTCCAAACTCTAATTACTAATTAATTAATTTTTACAACAACAATATTCGGCAGTAGGGGGGATTCCAAGACCAACACAAGAACCTTCTTTGTATTTCTTATTCAAACAAATCGTTCTGCACTCGTTGTTCCCAAGTTTAGGAGTGCAAGGATTGAAGCAGAGTTCACTCGAATCCTCCCACGCCGTCGGTGCAATATCACCTATTAGAAAACCCCAATTCATTGATAAAACGTCTATAACACACAAACTATTTCTGATATTAAAAAACCCACAATTTTTACAAAATAAAAATTAGGAATAATTTTATTTTTGATCATCTGAAGAGGTATTTTGATAAATGATGGTGAAATTTTTAAATCAGATTTTTTTTTTTCAAAATAATGAAATATATATAAATACCAAGATCATCATCTGTTTGGCAATGAACGGAGGACACCGCGATGAGGATGGTGAGGGTGAATACAACCAACAATTTTGAGGAAACCATCTTCACACAGTTCAATTTCTTACACACTTTCGAATGGTTTTACTAAATACTGTTATGTTTTTTCTTGCTTATCAATTTGCAGGCATGTATTAAGTCTATTTGTAGTTACAGGAAATGGTCGTTGGTCAATACCTATATTCATGACCATAAATTTGTTTTTTATTCTTTTACCATACAGAGTATAACCAATTGACCATTAACCTGTGTAATAAAAGCTATGCCATAGCAAATTACTAACAAAACAAATAGATTGAAAAAAATAACCATAATACGAATAAACAAGTGGTGTACGCTGCATTCGAATGTTGTACTATACGTTACTATGTTACTGTTATGAAGATGCATTTTCGATAAATTAAAATGACAAATATGTACGTTAATAACATGATAGTCAACCACACACATGAATTGCTAACAAACTTGCTAGCAACGTCAAGGCAGATTTGCTAGCGAGGAATGCTAGAGAGTGCAACACTTATCTTTTTTTTCATTAGTATTTTTATTTTTTATTGGTTTATGGATACTGATTATGTATTTGTTTAATCAATAAAAATATGTTTATGTTTAAAAGGAAAAAAAAAAACTAATGAAGGAAAATCCTGCACTTAGCGAGAGGACTCTTCTAATTCTTAAATAAAAGTACAACAACAACAATTAATGAAATTCTGTATATTATATTATCCTCCTACTAAAAGAATAATCTTTATATATAATATTTACAACAACCAGAACGATGATTAGTAGGTTTGTGAGGAAGTTCATGCTGTTCAATACAACTAGCCAAGTACCACTCGTGAAAGCCGTTTCCAAACACCGTTTGTTGCAATTCCTATTCTCTTTACTCTGGGACGTCTCGTTGCAATGGTCAAAGCACGTCTGAGTTTTATCGTTTATTTTGATCTCTACGATCATTAAAAATTTATGATTAGGGGAAAAGTACGAATAGATACATTAACAATATATTCGAAAGTATAAAGAAACACACCACAAAGAAGATCATAGGAAATGGCCAACATAACCACGAGAGAGAATGCAACTAACAATTTAGAAGAACTCATTTTTAAACTTTATCTCTAACTAACACTCAATTTATTTTTCTAAAACAAATTATGGTTTTTAAGATATGGTTTGATGTAATGGGAGCACTTTATAAAACAAAAGATATTTCTATTATAAATTGTTATGACCACATTATTAATAATAATAATAATCATAATTTGATGTAAAAGGAGCAAAAAAATGTCTACTATAGTTATGGTTTAATGTAAAAATAAACAATATAAATTCCAATTATTAAAATTAGCAAAGAAAAAGGTCCATTATTATATATTAGCTAAAGAGGTCATAAGTTTCTTCCAATTTCTTAAGATATGGTTTTGATGTAAAAATAAACAAAAACAGATTAGATAAAGAAATTTCTTTGAAAGAGCAAAGGAAAAGGTTATATTATAATATTCTTCCAATTATAAAAAAAGAGAAAGGAAAATGATATATTATTTTCTTCTTCCAATTATTAAGAAGAGCAAAGAAGGAAGGGCCTATTGTTAGGAAAAAAAAAAGGCTTCAACAATAAAAAGAGGGTCTATTGTTATTAGATAACATGGTCATAACTCATAACCATTACTTCTGCCAAGTTCATTTCCGTTTTTAAGTTTTTGCTAACTTACGTGGATAATTGTCTACTTATTTCAAATTAAATAATTTTGGAGCAAATTATTTTTTGTAGTAATAATACACTGAGATAGCAAATTTTCTTTATTGCTTTACATCAAGTTGTTATTTTTCCTTCACATGTTTTATTTAGCATGGGTTTATGGGCATTTATGTTTTGTTTATTTTTTTTTGAAATGAAAATTTCTCCTTCAAATTAAAAAAAATAATTATCCTCTTGAACAAATTGATATAGACAATAGGAAAACAAGACTTAACTTAAAACATTCAAACTATGCCTCAGCATGTGAAAATTCGGTGTCTTCGGTTTCCGAAAAATGTTTGTGAATTGAACCAATTGGAAGTTTGGTTTTGTTCGGTTAGAAACGACAAACTCGGTTTTGTTCACTTTTCATCGAAGAAGGAAGAAATAAGAATAGTGTTGAGTTAGTGATCCAATTCCTGGTTCAATTGAAGAATCTGAAGTCGACCGGGTTCATCTTGATTTGAGATTGGTTTACTGGTTATTGAGCTGGTTTAGCTTAATGAAGAGAAGCGTTGAAGTTGTTACAACGGCATCGTTTTGGTTGTTGGAGAAAAACGACAAATATATAAGCGTTGTATCGTCTTCTTCTCTTTTGTATCTCATTCTTTGATTCTCACCATTGTTGTAATCTTGAAGCTCTTGAGAGCTGAGATAATTCGTTTTTCTAGTGGATTGCCGGACTTATTCTGGCCCCAGACGTAGATCAAGTCACACCGACTGATCGAACTGGGTTAACAAATTCTCTTGTGTCGTTCTTGTGATTTCGTTCTCTGTTCTTTTGTGCGATCTGTTCCGAGCGGTGTGAGCTCAAAAGTGTTTGTGATTCGAGTGATTCTTTGTGGTTTAGAGTTTGATTTCGTAACAAGTGGTATCAGAGCCTTTGATTTTGGAATCGATGGCGAGTTCTAATACGAAGGTCGAGAAGTTTAAGACGAGCTTTAAGGTCTTCGATGGGGAATCGGATTTCTCACTCTGGCGAATCAGGATGATGGCGCATCTTAGTCTGCAAGGTTTGAAGGATACAATCAAGCCAGAATTTTCTTTGACCAAGACTGTGCCATTGACGAAGAGCAAAGGTAAAGATGTTGATGAATCTGAATTTGGTTCATCACAGACCAAGACGATTACTGATGAGAAACAAGTTGAAAGATCCGAACATGTTAGAAACCTTATTGTGATGCATCTTGGTGATGCGGTTCTTAGAAAGGTAAATCACTGTGAAACTGCATATGCGATGTGGATCTTGCTCGGTAGTTTGTATATGGAAACATCCCTGCCTAATAGGATTAATCAGCAATTGAATCTTTACTCATTCAAGATGGTGGAATCTAAGTCAATTGATGCTAATGTAGATGATTTCTTGAAAATTGTTGCTGAATTGGGAAGTTTGGAGATTGTTGTGACAGATGAGGTTCAAGTAATCTTGATATTGAATTCTCTTCCTCTGAGCTACAGCCAACTGAAACACACGCTCAAATATGGCAATAAAACATTGTCATTGAAGGATGTTATTTCATCCGCAAAGTCTATTGAGAAGGAACTGGCTGAGGCAAAGGAAGGTGACAAGAATTCAAATGCTGCACTATATACAACAGAGAGAGGAAGGCATGCAACTAGATAACAAAATGGAGGTCAGAGTAAAGGAAGAAGCAGGTCTAACTCTAAGACAAGATTGAAGTGCTGGTTCTGCAAGAAAGAGGGTCATGTCAAGAAAGACTGTTTTGCTAGAAAGAAGAAGATGGAATCAGAAGGTCAGAGTGAAGCTGGTGTTATTACTGATAAGTTGGTATTCTCTGAGGCATTAAGTGTGAATGAGCAGATGGTAAAGGACTTGTGGGTACTGGACTCAGGCTGCACAAGCCACATGACTTCTAGACGTGATTGGTTTTGCAGCTTGGATGAAAGTGCATCCACTACAATTTTACTTGGAGATAATCACTCAGTGGAATCTCAAGGAGTAGGTTCTATCATGCTGAATACTAATGGTGGATCAATCAAGATATTGGAGAATGTCAAGTTTGTTCCAAATCTCAGAAGAAACCTGATCTCTACTGGTACATTAGATAAACTCGGATTCAAACATGAAGGTGGAGATGGTAAGATCAAATACTTTAAAGGAAACAAGACAGCTCTGAAAGGTAATCTTCTGAATGGTCTGTATATTCTTGATGGCAACACAGTGATGTCAGAGAATAGTAATGCAGAAGACTCTAGTGGTAAAACGGCTCTCTGGCATAGCAGACTAGGGCATATGGGAATCGGCAATCTGAAGATATTAGCTGAGAAAGGACTTCTAGATAAGAAAGAGATCAAAGATCTAAAGTTCTGTGAGCATTGTGTAATGGGGAAAGCCAAGAAAGTGAGCTTCAATGTTGGTAAACACAACTCAGTGGAAGCTCTCAGTTATGTCCATGCAGACCTTTGGGGCTCATCCAATGTCACACCATCCTTGTCAGGTAAGAAATACTTCCTGAGCATCATTGATGACAAGACTAGGAAAGTGTTGCTGTATTTCTTAAAAACTAAGGATGAGACCTTTGGAAAATTCTGTGAATGGAAGGATCTAGTAGAGAATCAGATTGGTAAGAAAGTAAAGTGTCTAAGAACTGACAATGGGTTAGAGTTCTGTAACTCTAAGTTTGATGAATACTGCAAGCAACATGGTATTGAGAGACACCACACGTGTACATACACTCCTCAGCAGAATGGAGTGGCAGAGAGAATGAATAGAACTATCATGGAGAAAGTAAGATGCTTATTAGATGAATCAGGACTGGAAGAAAGGTTTTGGGCTGAAGCTGCTTCAACAGCAGCTTATCTAATCAACAGGTCTCCTGCCTCTGCAATAAACCACAATGTACCTGAAGAGCTTTGGTTAAATCGCAAACCAGGTTACAAGCATCTCAGGAAATTTGGATCAGTGGCTTATGTACATCAGGATCAAGGGAAGCTTAAACCAAGGGCTCTCAAAGGGATCTTCTTAGGATACCCAACTGGTACTAAGGGCTATAAAGTGTGGCTGCTTAATGAAGAAAAATGTGTTGTGAGTAGGAATGTGGTATTTCATGAAGATATGGTCTACAGGAAGTTGAATGAGAAGAGTAAAGAAGAACATGTGGACATTAAACAAGAAAGTGGTGAAGACAGAAATCAAACTGTGAAGGTCACTACTGTCAGGGTTAGAAATGAAGAAAGTTCTAATCAAGGTGGAGTCATTCAACTTGAAGACAGTGAGTCTGAATCAGAACAAGAGGAAGACTCTGAAACTGAATTTGTGAGAAACTCACCTGTGAGTCATGAACTTGGGGATCTAGCAAATTATCAACTTGCTAGGGATAGAGTAAGAAGAGAAATTCATCCCCCAAGAAGATTTGATGAAGAAAATATGCTGAATACTAATGGTGGATCAATCAAGATATTGGAGAATGTCAAGTTTGTTCCAAATCTCAGAAGAAACCTGATCTCTACTGGTACATTAGATAAACTCGGATTCAAACATGAAGGTGGAGATGGTAAGATCAAATACTTTAAAGGAAACAAGACAGCTCTGAAAGGTAATCTTCTGAATGGTCTGTATATTCTTGATGGCAACACAGTGATGTCAGAGAATAGTAATGCAGAAGACTCTAGTGGTAAAACGGCTCTCTGGCATAGCAGACTAGGGCATATGGGAATCGGCAATCTGAAGATATTAGCTGAGAAAGGACTTCTAGATAAGAAAGAGATCAAAGATCTAAAGTTCTGTGAGCATTGTGTAATGGGGAAAGCCAAGAAAGTGAGCTTCAATGTTGGTAAACACAACTCAGTGGAAGCTCTCAGTTATGTCCATGCAGACCTTTGGGGCTCATCCAATGTCACACCATCCTTGTCAGGTAAGAAATACTTCCTGAGCATCATTGATGACAAGACTAGGAAAGTGTTGCTGTATTTCTTAAAAACTAAGGATGAGACCTTTGGAAAATTCTGTGAATGGAAGGATCTAGTAGAGAATCAGATTGGTAAGAAAGTAAAGTGTCTAAGAACTGACAATGGGTTAGAGTTCTGTAACTCTAAGTTTGATGAATACTGCAAGCAACATGGTATTGAGAGACACCACACGTGTACATACACTCCTCAGCAGAATGGAGTGGCAGAGAGAATGAATAGAACTATCATGGAGAAAGTAAGATGCTTATTAGATGAATCAGGACTGGAAGAAAGGTTTTGGGCTGAAGCTGCTTCAACAGCAGCTTATCTAATCAACAGGTCTCCTGCCTCTGCAATAAACCACAATGTACCTGAAGAGCTTTGGTTAAATCGCAAACCAGGTTACAAGCATCTCAGGAAATTTGGATCAGTGGCTTATGTACATCAGGATCAAGGGAAGCTTAAACCAAGGGCTCTCAAAGGGATCTTCTTAGGATACCCAACTGGTACTAAGGGCTATAAAGTGTGGCTGCTTAATGAAGAAAAATGTGTTGTGAGTAGGAATGTGGTATTTCATGAAGATATGGTCTACAGGAAGTTGAATGAGAAGAGTAAAGAAGAACATGTGGACATTAAACAAGAAAGTGGTGAAGACAGAAATCAAACTGTGAAGGTCACTACTGTCAGGGTTAGAAATGAAGAAAGTTCTAATCAAGGTGGAGTCATTCAACTTGAAGACAGTGAGTCTGAATCAGAACAAGAGGAAGACTCTGAAACTGAATTTGTGAGAAACTCACCTGTGAGTCATGAACTTGGGGATCTAGCAAATTATCAACTTGCTAGGGATAGAGTAAGAAGAGAAATTCATCCCCCAAGAAGATTTGATGAAGAAAATGAAGCAGCCTTTGCATTAATAGTGGTTGAGAGTCTCAATCTGGAAGAACCTGCATCATTCTTTGAAGCCATGCTTGACAAAGAAAGGTTAAAGTGGAAAGGGGCTGCTCAAGAAGAATTTGATTCATTAATAAAAAATGGAACATGGGTCTTGGTTGACAAACCAGATGGAAAGAAGCTTATTGGTTGTAGATGGTTGTTTAAAGTAAAAGTTGGAATTCCTGGGATTGAGTCTAAGCGGTATAAGGTTAGGCTTGTTGCTAAAGGATACTCGCAGAAGGAGGGTATTGATTCCCATGAGATCTTTGCACCAGTGGTTAAACACGTCTCTATCCGGATACTAATGTCAGTTGTTGTGAATGGAGACTTGGAGCTGGAGCAAATGGATGTAAAGACGGCATTTCTTCATGGAGACTTAGAAGAAGAGCTTTACATGGAACAACCTGAAGGCTTTGTGTCAGAAAAGAGTAAAGACAAAGTTTGTTTATTGAAGAAATCACTGTATGGGTTAAAACAAGCTCCAAGGCAGTGGAACAAACGGTTTGATAAGTTCATGAAGGACCAGAACTTCATGAGGAGTTATCAAGACACTTGTGTGTATACAAAACAAGTAAGTGATAACGTTTATGCCTATCTGCTTCTTTATGTTGATGATATGTTGATTGCTTGTGAGAGCATGACTGAGATAGTCAAGATTAAAGAACAGTTAAGTATGGAATTTGAGATGAAGGATTTAGGAGCTGCAAGTAGAATTCTTGGCATAGACATTACTAGAGATAGAAAGGCTGGAACATTGACCTTATCTCAGTCTAGCTACCTAGAAAAGGTTCTCAAAAGGTTTAATATGTCTGAGGCTAAGTCCACCAACACTCCTATTGGTGCTCACTTCAAGTTAGCTGCTGTAAGTAGAGAGGATGAGTGCATTGATACTGAATCAGTGCCTTACTCTAGTGCAGTTGGTAGCCTTATGTATGCAATGTTGGGAACAAGACCTGACTTGGCTTATGCAATAGGGCTGGTTAGTCGCTTTATGAGCAGACCTGGTGAGATTCATTGGGAGGCAGTTAAGTGGATACTGAGGTATCTCAGAGGGTCTACAGAGTTGGAATTGGTATTCACAAAAGCTAAAGAGTTTGGAGTTACAGGTTTTTGTGATTCTGATCATGGAGGTGACTTGGATAAGAGAAGATCGATTAGTGGTTATGTGTTCTGTGTTGGAGGTAACACAGTGAGCTGGAAATCACAATTGCAACCTGTTGTGGCATTGTCTACGACTGAAGCAGAGTATATCTCTTTATCTGAGGCTGCAAAAGAAGCTATGTGGATTCAAGGACTCTTGGAAGACATGAAAATTGAGCATGGTAAAGTGAAGCTGTGGTGTGATTCTCAATCAGCGATTTGCTTATCCAAGAACAGTACGTATCATGGAAGAACTAAGCATTTTGCACTCAAGTTCCACTTTATCAGAGATGTGGTTGCTTCTGGTGATATAGAAGTGTTGAAGATTTATACTTCAAAGAATCCAGCAGATGCATTAACAAAGTGCATACCTGTGGAGAAGTTTAAATCAGCCTTGGAAGTTCTGAGGTTGGTGAAATGGGACTGAGGTCATTTGGTCCTAGCCAGAGGTAAGGTCCAAGTATGGTGATCCACTTAGTATTTTGGAAGTTGGATCAAGGTGGAGATTGTTGAGTTAGTGATCTAATTCCTGGTTCAATTGAAGAATCTGAAGTCGACCGGGTTCATCTTGATTTGAGATTGGTTTACTGGTTATTGAGCTGGTTTAGCTTAATGACGAGAAGCGTTGAAGTTGTTACAACGGCATCGTTTTGGTTGTTACAACGACAAATATATAAGCGTTGTATCGTCTTCTTCTCTTTTGTATCTCATTCTTTGATTCTCACCATTGTTGTAATCTTGAAGCTCTTGAGAGCTGAGATAATTCGTTTTTCTAGTGGATTGCCGGACTTATTCTGGCCCCAGACGTAGATCAAGTCACACCGACTGATCGAACTGGGTTAACAAATTCTCTTGTGTCGTTCTTGTGATTTCGTTCTCTGTTCTTTTGTGCGATCTGTTCCGAGCGGTGTGAGCTCAAAAGTGTTTGTGATTCGAGTGATTCTTTGTGGTTTAGAGTTTGATTTCGTAACAAATAGAAACTAGGATTCTAACTTTTTAACCGATGGGCTTGGTGATTTTGAATCAAATCAAACATTGGTTTAATATATCAATCTTAGTTTGTTCAAAAAAAAAAAAAAGAATCAAATCAAACCAAACCAATTATCGAATTTCATGCTTCATCTTACCTGTCAGTTTAGTCCTTCCAAACCATATGAAAAAATTAATTAGCCAAACTTAATTTGGTTCCACAAATCTGATTCGGAATATATATCCATGTCTAATGCGAATTCGTAAAAAAATAAAACTGTAACTGGTTGGTTTTATTGTTTTAGCGTGAGTAATTAGAACTGATTTTATTAATTAAAATTGAACTAAACCCATCAGAATAAACCAAAACCTAGTTATATTTAGGAGAGAAAAATATGAGACCTACGGTTTTACCTTTCACTAAACTAAAACGGTTTTACCTTTCACTAAACTAATACAGTGTTATAAATTAGGAATTTTGGAATATGATTTTTTAAAACATTGAATATTGTTGTTGAATATTGTTTTCTTGCAAAATGACAATAGTTGTTGAATATTGTTTTACAATTTTATTAAAATTATATATTGTTAATTTGGTTTTATAGCAATCACGACAATCCTATTAAAAAAGTCTAGAAATAAAAATAAAGTCACTAATGAAACTCAATGTTGTTATTATATTATAGATTTATATGATCTTCTCATTAAAGAAGATTATTTATTATTCAGCCTAGACATTTGAAAAAAAAACAATATATAAAAATATATTGTTCAAAGAGAAGGAGGTGTACGAATTATAGGATTACAACAACAACGAGGAAAGTAAGGTCTTTTAGGAGGAAGACCATCAAGAGCAGGAGGAGTTTCAATGCAGCTACCATCTTTATAAGCCAATCCTACACACATTTTGTTACATTCTGGATTATGAAATGTCGCGTTACAACTTTCGTAGCATGTCGGACGCACAGTTCTCGCATTTATTCCTATTCCTACGATCATGATCATAAGAACTAATTAATAATTAAAGATACAAAACAAAAAAAACAGTATGAATAAGTAAATGTCATATGTAAAAAGACAAACCGGAGAAGAGGTCATAGGAAATGGTCATCATAACCACGAGAGTGAATGCAACCAACAACTTGGAAGAACTCATTTTCAAACCCTCTCCGACACTCAGTTTTTTTTTTTTATTATTAAAGCAGGATTTATCCTCTAATTTTGAAGATATGGTTTAAATGTATGTTTAGCAGAGAATGAAAAAGTTCTTTTTTTAAGTTCTTTTTTTTTTTTTGTCAAAATTTCAAGTTCCTTTAGTTGAATTTTATCCCAAAAAAAAAAAAAGTTCCTTTAGGGAGGTTATTGAATAAAAGAATTTAATAGAATCTAACTGAATTGAATTAGAGACATAAAGTACAGATTTTCAAGTATTGTAAAAGATTCTCAAATCTGTTTCTTTAATTCTACCGATTATATTTTTCAATATTTTCAGAGAATAGAAAAGAAATTAAAAAGGTATCAATTCTTCTAATTTCTCTCTAATAAAACTATTCGTATTTTGTTGAGTCTTGAAAGTCGAAACCTTCCTCTTCGTTTGCATCTTTGCATCAGGTGATGAGACCGATTCTAACGAAATATGCTCTCCTTCTTATTACGATCTCTTGATTCATCTTAATTTTATTATCTTTTGTTTGATTTGATTTGTTTTGGTTTGTAAAGTTGTGATTTTCTTAGAGTTTAGAGTCTTGTTAAATCTAGTTTTCTGCATAAATTGTTGTGATTTGGGGGTATTTTTTGACGTTAGTGTTTCGTAATTGGATGGATGAACAGGTTACGAGACATTTGAATACCTTTGTAAATCCATCCAAATCACAACCTAAAACCTCAGAATTGTTTCTTTAGATTTTGCAAATACTTAATCACAAATGTTGACTCGTATAATTAAAAGAGAACATACCATATCTATTATATAGATAAATTAATTAAATAAATCATTACAATAATATTATTAACAGAAAAGAAATTTCATGTATTTATCGTCTTCCCATCAATAAATAAAACTCTTCTTATAGTTTTTTCCTTTTTTTTTTTTGTAAAAACTACTCTTTATTATAGTTAAAGGCAAAAAAACATAAACATATTTGATCAAAGAGTATAAGGAATTATATATATCGTTTACGAACAACAACAACGATATAGGGAAGTTTTTGGAGACAGAACGCAAACACCATTTTTATAAGACAACAATCCACAATATATCTTGCAGTCTTGATACATGAATAAATCATTACAATCTCGTCTACAAGTCGGATGTGCAGCTTGCACGCTAAGTCCCGTTTCCACTATCAATCATCAAATGAAAAATAATAATAATAAATAACTTTTTTTCTTGGAGAAGTATACAAAATTTAAAATAACATACCAGAGAAAATGTCACACGAAATGGCCAGCATACCAATAACAATGAATGTAACCATCAATTTGGAGGAACACATTTTACCAAACCAATATTGCATATGTCTAAGATATAATTTGATGTACATTAGTTGCGTATGAAATGATCTATTTATAATTTCATAAAAAGTTCAAAACCGTAACTTTTGTGAGTCTGGTCAAGTTTTAACTATATGCAAATTCTTTTTACTTTTTTTTTTGTTCAAAACTATATGCAACTTCTTTTCCTCTTTTTTTTGTTAATACAGTAAATGTAGATTTTTTGTGAACAAAAAAAAAGAAGTAAATGTAGATTTTTTGCTAAAAAGTTATCTTTGACAAAAAAAAAAGAAATAAAACGAAAATGTAAATCATTTGTTTGTTATAAAAGTTAAATCATTTTAAGAAAAAAACCTAGTCATAATAGCTCACTACTAATTTAAAAGACAAGTAATCAATGTTTAATAGAATTTAGGAATTTAATAGAATTTGAATGAATTCATGTTTCCATAAAATTCTAGTGTTATTCAATCATGTAATTTATAGATTCTTATAAATTCTAGTGTTATTCAATATGTTAATCTTTGAATTCTATTAAATGTTACTTTTATTCAATATTATGATTGTTTTGATGATTATGTCATTTCAAAAGAATTTAATAGAAACTTTCCTCAAAATTGTGAAGTCTCAAAATTGTGAAGAATCAATTCTGAGCAATTAAGTTATCATTTGGACAAAATGAAATAAAATTCTTAAAAATCTTTTTTTTTTATTTCTTTGAATTCTTTTTCAATCTTTTGTTGAATACCCAACCTAAAAGATACATAGTGTAGAGTTTTTGCTAAAAAGTTAAATCTTTGACCAAAGAAAAAAAACGAAAATGTAAATCATTTGTCTTGTAAAAATTTTAAATCATGTTAAGAAAAAAAATCTAGTGATAATAGCTCACAACTAATTTAAAAGACAAGTAATCAACATTAAAGAAAACTTTTATATTCAGATTAATTACTCTTAGCTTGCTTGCATTCAAGCTTTTTAGTGCAAAAGGAAAACCCTTTAACAAAAGAAATATCTTTAAATAATATAAATATCTTTTTTCTCTTTTTCTATAAAGTTGTTGAATTTTTAGTACTATATATTTTTTTTTATAATTGGAGCTGCTGATTTCTTTCCTTCGACATTTTACTTTTCATCCGTTAATGTATAGTTCCCCCTTCTCGTTTGTCCAAAACAAAAAAAAAAAAGTTCCCCCTTCTCTATATTATGACCCTAAATAAAGATATTTATTTAATATTAACAAATTTATATAATTCATTACTAAATTAAAACAAAATACTCATGACATAGCCCCTAAAAATATTGCCACATATACAAATGCTTTACGAATTACAACACTCGTTAAATCCATGTGTAAATACTAAATAACTTCCTCACTTGCTAGAGCCTCCTTTGATATTAGACACAACATACCAATCCTAGTTATCTATATACCCACAACTTTTCTTTTAAAGAAAACTGTCAAATCTAGTATTTTATGATAAAGATTATAAGAACTGCTTGTTCAAAAAAACAAATCTAGTAATGACTGTTAACTGTATTTTTATGTATAAAAAAAACAAAAACATAAAAAAAAACTTGTACAAATCGCTATTCAATGATATGTGTGTACTGCTAGATGATGATACTATTTGTAATGAAAATGATCGTAATCATCACCTGAAAAATATTTATGCAACAAGTTTCATTTTCATACTAAATTTATGTATTTGTGTAAAAGTATACAACTATAAATTTGAAAACCATAATTAGTCACAAATGTTGACTCACATAATTAAAATAGAACATACAGTATTCTATTATATAGATAAATTAATTAAACTAATCATTACAATAATATTATTAACGGTAAAGGAATTCATGTATTTATCGTCTTCCCATCGAAAAATAAAACTCTTCTTATAGTTTTTTCTCTTTTTGGAAAAAAATCTCTTGATTATAGTTAAAGGCAAACAAACATAAACATATTTGATCAAAGAGTTTAAGGAATTACATATATCGATTAGGAACAACAACAACTATATATGGAATCTTTTGGATTCGACAGAACGCATTCACCATTTTTATAACGCAAACCTAGACAATAATCTCTGCAGTTTTGATATAAGAATGGTTCTTCGTTATTACAATCTCGTCTACAATTCGGAAGTCGAGCAGCTTGCACGCTAATTCCCGTTTCCACTATCAATCATCAAATGAAAAAAAAAAACAAATAAATAACTTTGTTTATTGGAGAAATTAAGATACAAAATTTAAAAATAACATACCAGAGAAAAGGTCACAGGAAATGGTCAACATAGCAACAACAATGAATGTAACCATCAATTTGGAGGAACACATTTTACCAAACCAATATTGCATATGTCTAAGATATAATTTGATGTACATTAGCTGCGTATGAAATGATCTATTTATAATTACATAAAAAGTTCAAAACAGTAAATTTTTAAAGTCTGGTCAGGTTTTAACTATATCCAAGTTCTTTTCCTCTTTATTTTTGTTAATATAGTAAATGTAGATTTTTTGTCTTTAACAACAAAAAATGTAGATTTTTTGTCTTTAACAACAAAAATTGTAGATTTTTTTTGTGAACAAAAAAGAAGAAGTAAGAAATGTAGATTTTTTGCTAAAAGGTTATCTTTGACAAAAGAAAAGAAAAGAAATAAAATGAAAACATAATCATTTACTTGGTAAAAAATTTAAATCATTTTAAGAAAAAAGTCTAATGATAATAGCTCACTACTAATTTAAAAGATACGTATGTAACCAACATTAAGAAAAATTTTATATTCAGAATAATTACTCTTAGCTTGCTTGCTGCTTGCATTCAAGCTTTTTAGTGACAAGTGACAACGAACAAAAGAAATTTATACAATAGTAAGAAGAGCTTTCTATTGACAACGAACTAATGTTTAACTTTCGTAAGCTGTTTAGTTCCAAACCCTTTAACGAAAAGAAAGAAAAAAAAATGATGCTTCGTGCAATTTTAGTCAATTGGATCATCACATGTTTTCCAAAATTACAAATATCCAATATGTGTGGTTTAGTTATTGGGCTCAAATAACAGAGGGCTGATGGGGCAACATCGAAAAGGTATAAGCTTTACACAAAAAACAACTCCATAACGGTGTGGAGAAGCATGTGGTCCAAGTCAAGTACCACATTTGGTATAAGCTTCTTGTCGTTAAGACAACTGATTTGTGTAGAGTTGCTTTGTTAACGTAACGGCTTCATCACGTAACTGTAGTTCTGTCGACTAGATAATCGAAGGCTCGGACTTCGTGAATCTCCACCGTCAATAAGCAGTTATAAATTATTTCGTAATGAATAGAGATGTGACCAAAATTAGTAGAAGAAGACGAGGATATTAATCTCTGAATGGATCTTTCACCTTTTTGATTCTATTTTAGTCAAAGATTTTGTATTACAAACATATTGTTTACTCTTTGATCAATATCTCCGAGAGAGCTTATCAACGACAACCCTAGAAGGAAAGAGTGAAGGACAGTACATAAATGATTCTCTCCATTTAAAAAAAAATAAAACAAAACTCTTTATTAGAATTGTAGTAAAAACGCATAAATTGATCCTAAGAATTATATATTGGATTTATCAATAACAACAACAATGATATGAAGGAGGTTTAGGTCCTACGAAGGACTTTAGAATGCAAACACCCTTGCGGAAATACAAGTCCTTTGTACAATACGTTTCGCATTCTTGATTTTGGAATCTCTCGTTACAAACGTGACTTTCTCGTAGACAACTTCCCGATGGAGCTACCATATCATTTCGAAAAAGAAAAAAAACAATTATTTAGTTATGTGATATTCGACTAGTATATAAAGAAACATACCAAATAAAATGTTACAGAAAATGGTAAAATAACCAAGATAGTAAATGTAGCCAGCAATTTTGAAGAGATCATTTTTGAAAATTTTCTTAAAAATCATAAATGTACATTTATCTTACACAAAACCATAAAGAGATAATTTTTGGATAATTTTCTTTGTCTATTAGATAGTTTTAGTTAGTTATTATATGTTTATGTTTCTTTGAACAGTTTTCAGAATTAGGAAACAAAGTAGCTTTTGAAAGTTCACTATAACATTAGGGATTGGATCCACTTACAGAGTCACTATCTTTCCCTAATGTATTCTAAAATTTAATTTAGAGTTTTAAAATAATGCGTAAAGAAACATATTGAAGTATATACATACCGAAGGCGAGATCACTTGGTCTGCAATGGACGGAAGGAACTACGACGAGAACAATCAGAGTGAAGGCAATGGACGGAAGAAACTGCGACGATATCATTTTTGAGGTATTCATCTTCGTAAAGTTCGATTTCTTACACACTAAATGTTGTAATAATTTTCTTTCATATAAAGCAGAAGCATGTTATAATAAGTCTATTTATGATTAGACAAAATGGTCGTTGGTCAGAAGACATATTCATAACCATAAATTCGGATTTGATCTTCATACCATTCAAAGTACATGACCAATAATGTTTCTCTTTCAGGATTTGAATAACCTGGCACATTTTAGGGATATAATTTATTGATTTGGTTTTATTATGAGATGATGTCCTACGCTATGTATGGGATTAAAATTTAATTTGGGTTTCTAAATAAGTTATCATATTTTTTTTACTTGAAAAGTGATAATAACATTTAACTAGTGAAAAACTATATAAAAAATGATGGTTTTAATTTTTGTTTGTTTAGTAGATGTATAATGAATAATGTAGCAAACATAGTTATGTATATACCAGTAAGACACAAAAGTGCTTACATTAAGAAAACTAGAATTACAAGCACTTTTTGTAATTTCTTTTTACGTAACTTATAAACAACAAAATTGTTGTCGCCAAAAAAAAAAAACAACAACAAAATTGTTAAAATGGATCAGATAGTTGAACACATGAATTGAAGTGATCGATTTTATCCGTATGATATTCTTTACATAAATTTTGTAATTCTCATTTGGATTTCGGAGTTTTAAATAATATATATGTTAACTAAAAAAGAGTAAATACATTTTCTGTAAGAAATTATATTTCTATTCAACTCTCTAGGCTCATGTATTAGTTTGAAATCCGGAGAATCACTGCAATTTTTGTTGGAAATTATTTTTATGGCCTCAGGGATAGCCTTTAAACCAGGCCTCACTTTGCTATACATATGTACCATCTCTTCACCAAAGAAGAGATCAGTGTTTCCAAAGCTGAGACATAAGGCTAATTTGCTCTGTCTATTAAAGAGTTTCAGTGAGTTTAGTTATATGTTTTTGACTCCTGAGCGTTCAAAAAAATAAAAACAGAGTTTGTTATTGAAGGTTCAATTCCACTTATTGAGAGTCACTATCTTGCCCTAATGCGTTCTAAAGAGAAAATGAAAAAATCAAAGAAGAAATTATTGGGTTTCCTAACCAAGATCAACTTATTTGTTTCATTATAGCAAACATAGTTATTTACAGATTCTTCAATATCTTTATACAAAATACCACACTAAAAAGAAAAAGCTAAATTAGCAGGAGCGGTTTGGTCTACATGGATCATGAAGCAACAGCCTCACATCCTTCAAATCAATATCAAATAACTCTTTCTTAACTCCGCCGCTAAAGAATCCTTCATGAACTTCCTTGAGAACTTCCAAAACATTGGCCAACGATCCACCATTTCGACTCTCGTCTCTCTTCTCCTCTGCATAAGATTTCGAGTACTCCACATCGCGTCTTGTCGTCCTGTCTCTAAAATAATAGTATTTGGTGATCTCTAGCACGTTCCTCTTGTGATCAGGCGCCCAAACATGAGGAGTATCATCCACAATCACAGTACCACGCTCATCAGCCAAGACAAGATCAAGCGTCTTTATATAAGGACTCTCGCTTCTAGTAATCACTCGATCCTTAAAGTATACTTTTTCCGGATCAATAATATTCAACACTGTCTTTGCGTAATCACGACCGCCCATCGTGTAAACATACAAGGTAAACTTCTCGTTGGCTTCTTTAAGAAACTCGTGAACAAAGGGTCTTAGCTTTATCAAGAACTCGCTTGAGTATCCTCCGTTAAACCTCCATAGATCTTCCCTTGAATCTGCTTCTCCGGTTAGATACTTTTCTTCTTCAGAAAGGTCCGAAGCCATAACGGTGTGAAGAAGCGTGTGGTCCAAGTCAAGTACTAAGTGAAGCTTCTTGTCGTTGAAGCAAGTGATTTGTGTGTTGAGTCGCTTTGTAACCACGACTGCTATATGGCTTAACTGTAATCCATCGACTAGATAATCGAACGCTCGGCCTTCGTGTCTCGCTACGTTTGACCTGCAGTTGCAGCAGATCCCGTAACGCACGAAGAAGTGACCGCAACTAGTAGTCGAAGATGTCGAAGGGTTATTGATCACTGTATCGATCTTTCGTCTTTTGGATTCTGGTTCTAGTGGCATCAAAGACATGTTTTGTTTATTCTATCTGAGAGAGCTTTATCGATGATAACCCTAGAGAGATAATGAGTTTGTAACACTTGTGAATTGTGATGAGTAATGGCTTCGAATCGAATATATAGAGGAGATCCAGATAGAAAAGGAGTCCCAAAAGGATACAGTAATGAAATATTTCATTAATTTTCCTTTTTTGGAAGCGTGTGTACATTTTCGCACGCGTGAAACAACACGTGACCTCTTATCGAGACTACACACGTGTGTAGATAAGTTTTGTATTTTGTTTCGTTTTGGGCCGTAAACACTATTTTTCCTTTTTTTTCCAGCGGGTCGTTACAGTAATTAATTATCACGGTCAATGAAAGGCAAAATTAAGTGGAAAGATTTGCATCTTGGTTAATTTTCGAAAAGACATGAGTGGCGATTGGCGAAATATTCGAAGATATTAAAAGCTTAGTAGCTTACTATCGAAATATACACAGATTCAATCAAAAAAGGTTGTTACCTTGATTATCTATATAAGATTTAAGAAAATTTATTGATTTTGAAATAATATGATTTTATTCATGGATTTAATGTCTTCTACTTTTTAATTCTAAATCGATATAAAAGCTCATGTGAATTTTAAAATCTTTAAATCATTAAATGAATAAAACAATATCTTAATTAATATTTAGAAATCAATAAATGAATAACACGTGATTTCGAGAAAGATTTTAGAATTTAGGATCCAATAATGCATTATTTTACTTTGGATTTCTAAATAAATTAAAATTCATAAACCAATAAACCCTCTAACCAAGTTCTTCTAGTTTTATGGTTATGTTTATATCTTGTCTATTTAGTTTTATTTTTTAAGTTTGAAACTACTTAATTTGACATATATATATATATATATATAAAAAAAAAAAACTATTTTGAAGATAAAGTTAATTACTTATACATCTTTGCAATTATATCTAAGCAAACTATAGTTTAATATTTTTAAGATGAATGGTAACGAAAACCTTATTAAATCAAGTTTATGGTAACAGTTAAAAATATAAGGTATGATTGGCAAAAAATTTAGCATACCAAAGTACACAAACCTCAAGAAGTATGTGCAGTGGACAGGTCCAATCTGATATATTTTGTACAAAGCCCATTAAACTCCAGGCCCATTTAATGTATTTCGGTCTATATTTTTAAAGAATATTCCAATCGTATTAGTTGTAGCTGCTGCCCTGATTTAATGATATTTAATGAAAATTTGATATGATGAAATGTAACAGTTAAAAATTCGGCTCGAACTTTTTATAAATGACATTGTAAGTAAACAATCAAATAATAAATTCTGAAATTAACCATGTGAATCATTTATAGAGCATATGACATTTGACAGTTATTTTCAGATGTTTCAGAGGGAACATAATGAAGTGGAAGTTAAAAGAAGTTGGATAGTTTTCATTTCCATTAACAGATTAATACTGTTTCATGGGTCCATTTAACAATAATGTCGTCCATCTATATATAAATCTCTGTAAAGTATATCAATGCGTAATTTTTTATTTTGTGTGATTTGGTTTCATTAAATTCAAATGCAAATGAGTATCAGGAATTTCAAATCCACTAAGTTATACGGTGATTAAAAGCATATACATATCAAATACTGAAATAAAACCATTTGGTTTACTGGTGGTTCTCGTAAATTTTGGTACGAGCTTCTTTCTTTTGTCAATTATAAGCATATACATATCAAATACTGAAATAGATATCATAAGGTTTTATTTACTAGCATCAATATGTATAAAGAAAAAGTCTAATGCGTACAGTTTTGTGATGTTTTACTTTGTTTTTATTTCGTTTATAAAGAAATAGGGCCCAAGAGTGTTGTCTCTTTGTTCGGCTTTATTTAGCGTAGTATCGACTTAACATACAAATCCTTTTGCCTACCTTATTCAAGAACATATCATTATAATTTCTTATTTTATATACGTTACTTAATTAACTCATTTTGGGGTGTTGGTTTATTTGAAAATGTTTTATAATATGAAACACACATTTATATACATTTCAGTTAATAAAGAAATTAGTTAGACCTATCCATGCACTAGTTTCTCTTTAAATATGACTATTGATTAGGCGTGTTGATTTAATGTCTATATATGTGGCAAAAACACTTAATTAGCTGTTTATTCAAAATAATAATAACATGTTTTATGCCAGTTTAAATTTGAATGATGATCACACAACTACAATACTAACACAAGTCACTAAGTTATATGTCTTGATTTTAATTAGCTTATAAGAAAAAATATTTAATTACTCCATTTTTAATTAATTAGTCTGTTGGCAAAAAAAATGTAAGAGCTTTCTTTGGTAGTTTTACTGTAATATGAATCATAGTATTAGATATTTCAAGATTCCTTTGGGGAAAAGAAAAAGATATATTTCAAGATTCAAATTATCACTACATATAGCGATTGATTAACACATAGAGTACTGTCTATCCCTAACCAATGTTGTAAGCCATTGAAAGTACTGAAATAGATAGATGCCTAACAGTTAATTGGGTGAATTTTAAAATGGCCATTAAAGGATAATGAATTCATCAACTTGTTACATTTGAATTTTTGTATTTTCAAAAAGTGTTTGTTAATAGTCTTGTTCGCTTCGTAATTGATAACTGAAAACAATAAGCATCAATAACATTAATAATGAAATTATAAAAAGTTAAACCAACGATAAATCAATACTGTTGTTGCTGAATCACTGCTGAATCACTGATTCATCAATAATAAAACGAACATAACTGGCAGTTAATACTGTTAACGTTTTGACTAATTAGGAGTAACTAGTAGCGGCAAAATTTTATTTTTTAAACTATTTAAAACTAAAATATTTACAATTATCTTAACCGATAATGTAAAATCAGCCATATAGATCCAAGTTAATGGTTAACCAATACTCCATTTCTAAACTGAATTTATCAACATTGTGAATTTGTGATACGGTTAGACGACCGACTTTTAAAACAAGTTACATATATTATTTTGTTTTGGATAAAAAGTTACAAATATTGTTGTTGTTTAATCACCTCCATTTCAATGAGTAGAAACTAAGGTAAAAAAATATTAGATATGATAAACAAATTTAATATTTGCAAATGTCCCATGACAGTAGTGCTGGGTGCTGTTAAGGCAAAACTAGATTTTAATTGAAATTAAAATAAACAATCATCATCAGCACCTCACATATACATAAATATATAGAATTTTGATATTCAGTGGCTTAGGACAGTAATCATCTTGATAGGCTTAATTAACTAAACAGCTGTGTTATAAGAATCATCCCATGTGGTATGTCTGTGATTATTATATTGAAACCTGCTCTACATATAGTTCTTTCTATTATTAATCTGTCGTTAATTACTTATTGTTCTAATTTTCTTCTTTTCTCTTTAAATTTTTTGTAAAAAACATAATTTCTATAATTGGATTCTTATTAAGATCTGGTCGTCTCATATATATATATATATATATATATATATATATATCAACTCTTTTTTTTTTGTGCAAAATATATATCAACTCTCTAATGCCAACTTTGTGTATTAAAACTACTTTTCTCTACGTATTGAAACTTAGGATATGATGGTTGGGATACAATAAATGGTAGTAGATAGTAAAATGAAGTTAGCTAAATTAATTCTCCTCCCCTTATTTATTTAGTTACATAAATTTTTATATATATACTATTTAGTTTGAATCAGTTGTATGAACTTCAAATTTTTTTTTGTTATCGTATACATATTCTATACGATAACACTACATGTTTAATATCATACAACATAGTTGGACGACCATACCAAACTATTAACTATATAACCAATTTGTACATGCATTCAAAGTTTCGGATTTAATGATAGTCTAAGTACAGATATTGCATACACAACATGTTTTTCTATAATCAAGAAGTTTCAAATTTTACGTCTATAAAATATTTTGGATAGGATATTAAAGTAACTTAAATACGAATTTTTCAACCGTATAGTATATATTCAAACTCGTAATGTTGAAGATATTCTTTTTTTTTTTTTGGCTTTGACGTATGTGTTGCATTAAACAAAATTAAAGCTTCAAAATTTTAAAATATTAATTAACTGATTGACGAAAATAGAATTAAGTAAATCTATGACACAATAACTAGCATACCACTTCAATCGATTTCGAACCAAATTTATCTACTGCTAATGAGTGTTAACAAAAATGCAACTTAATCGATTTTGAATTTATTGAATGAATTAAAGAGGCATAATCACATTAAAAAAAAAAACAAGAGATCACGAAACTCTCTCAAGCGGTAACATCGAGACTCCTTTTCTGATCAACTTCTCCGACGTCGGTGGAGCTTTTGCTCGCCGGCGTCGGGATAACCATATCTCGAGTCTTCTTCTTCCTTTTGGCAAACCCTTTGATTTTCTCTTCTTGAATTTTTTCCCCAATTTATTTTTCTTTGTTCAACTTTCTCGAATCCTCACGAACCCATCTTCTACAGAAGCGTTTTCAACAGATAGTGACAAAGGACAGAGGTGTTGTCCGGCAACGTCCCTCGTCCAACCTATGCGCGCAATATCCTTGATGGAACCTACAACTCAGAATCTTCCGAACTCTAGCGACAATCTACAAAACGTGGATCTGAAATCCAACTGCTTACACTTTTCTCGATCTAGATTTTCGTTCATACCTGAAGAACCCTCTCCCGGAGCTTCGTTGATGGCAAGAGTTCTATCTCTTGGACCGTCAGATGCACCATGCCCGGTGGAGACGTCGACGGTGCACGGCGATTCCTTCTTCTCGACGACGGATATAACCACCAAAAAGGATAAATTTTATTGGCTCTCCGTCTCAGCCTCGGACCTCGACCGTAGCTTGCTGATTTCACGTTCACCGGAGATGAGTACCTCATCGCTTATCTCTCCACCTTCTCCGGTCAGCCGCCACTCTCACATTCCAAGTTGGTCAACCAAAGAGAAACTAGGGTTTCTTCTTCGGGTGGGCCTTATTTTCAAAAGCGGCCCATTAATTCTTATCAGGCCCAACCCCATAAGTTGCAATCTTACTAGCAAAACCAGGTCTGTTATGTTACTTCCTTTGTCAATCCTTAGTCAATGTCTTTGTCGATCTATTGAACTCAGTGGCCGAAGACACCATTTGAGAAATAGATCGCCTCTGTTGCTATGGTTTTACAATCACCTTCTGAGAACCCTGGATCTAATATATACTATGGCTATGAGTAATGACTCCAAAAGGTTGAAGATCTATGGCCTATCAAACGACTTCAAACACCAAACAAACGTCAACGTTTACAAGAGCTCGATCACGTGCTATCAAGAAGTTGGTGTTTGTGATGTGAAAGATCATGAACCTCCGTTTAGTGTCCTAAAGCAAGCTGCCCCCGACTATATAACCGTAGTCAACCGAAACTTTGCCGTTGTACTACTTTGTGTAGATCTTCTCGTGCCGGCGAGAATCACGGCCTTAGTTTCTTCGCTAACGTCACCTCGTCTTATGACAGTGACCATCGTGTCTTCCTTTGATTCGTTCATGGAAGATTTTTCGACTAACCGTGATCTCACATGTGGCAAAACGCTTTCTAGCATTTGTTTCAAAGCTCTCATGGAACCTATGTCGATCTACTTTATCTATCATTTTGTGGCATTGGGGAATGCCTTTCTATGTTATCTTTTAAACTTTGGGATGTTTGAAGTCTTGTTTCTTCTTGTACTTGGTTTAATTTGAATGAATGAAAACAAGTATTTACCCAAAAAAAAAAAAAAAAAATATGGCCTGCCGCTTGAGAGATGAGATATATAGCTCTCTCTTGCCTCGATGGCTAAGACATTAAAACAATAATAAATACTACTCCTACAATTTAATTTCTCGTATATTTATATTCTTATTTTGTTTTTTTTTGACATCATTTACATATATATAGTTAGTAGAGATTAGAGAGAAAAGAAAAACTTAGAAAAGAATAACAAGTTAACAACGCATCAATTTTCCCGTACGTGTAATATTAGATGAGTCTTTAGTTACGGTACCTCATCCGTCACGTTTAGCTGTGAGTTTTTGACGAGTTTTGATAATATCCTTAAATATATACACTTTTCATGATTATTTTCGTTCTTTTTATTCCTTCGATGACAATATTTTTTAAAAAGCTTTGTCTCTATATGCTTTGAACGTGCATTAATAATGTGTGTTGGAATTAAATAATACTATTGTTGTATTTTAATCTATAAACAAATATTTTGTATTTGCAACTGTTTTCATAGATTTCTTCTTATTATTGATAACAAAAGAAAAATTGTTTATTTTACTAGTTATCATGATTTTTTCCAAAACATATTTCAAGTAATTACCACAAAATTGTAGACAAAAACAACTAAAAGAAAAATTATGTTGTTTCTCATATTGGAAAGAGTCTGGTAATTAAATTCCTTTGCTTATTCCCTGTCCCATATAAAAGTACTACATTTTTAACTGATCCAAGATTTTTAACTCTAATTGAAAACAAAATTGAACTGCTTAACCAAAAAATTAGACCATCCCATCTTTATTTATCTGAGCTGAAAATTTCAGTTTTCTTTTCTGTCATATTTCTCTGTAAATTTTCAAATAAAGAACACAATATATGAAACAAGATTGTTCGTTTTCCAAATTTGTGCCCTCGGTACAGTTTTGTTCCCAGCCTTTGTTTGCTCACTCTTACTGTATTTGATAACAAAATAGAATAATGTTAATTATAATGAGAAAAAGTTCGATGGCTTTTTAAACGAAAGAAGCAACATAATACCACAAAACATGTTTTATTAATCTAATCCATACACAAGTGAACCGTTCGTAAAACTTTTGAATAATTTCATATTGGCATCAGTCATATTAATTTCAATAATTCATGTCTAAATTTATTGGTAAGATTTGATATATCGTTTTCCTTTTCTGCCTGCGTACACCCCAATTGAAAGCTATATATGCCTCTCTACGTATGAACAATAGCTTTTTTTTTCTTTTCTTTTTTTATAATCAAAAAAATAATAAGAACATTAATATTGTCTAGCAGCATGTGCTTATGCTTTCCATTATAGTTTACTAGGCACGATTTCTTCAATAATTTAGACTAATAAAGCATATATTATACACCAAAGTAAACATCCTAGTTATTATTCCATTAAACTATAGCATCGTCCTTGACAAAAATCAATTCCCTTAAAAGATATCATACATACTTACCTAATCACTAAACAAATTGTCAAAAACTGTTCTAATTCAATTCCTTTAATTCATAATCAAATTTAAGGCAACACAGTAGATATAATTCCTTTACTTAAAATGATTAAATGATGATTTATTAGATTAGTAATATATGATCGACCAAATGTGTAAATAAAAAATAAAATTAAATTAAATGCAGAAAAAAACATTAAATTGAATTAAAATCGTTGCGGCTTCTCTCTCTCTCTCCCTCCTTTCTCTGAACAATAAACATTAAACACACTCATAAAACAGTTTTCTTCGGTTTCTCTCTCCTCTCTCCATTAATCCGATCTGACTCTCTACTCAACCCTCCATTGGCGAACTTCGTATTGATTCTCGAAAACCCTAATTCTTCTTCTCGAACCTCTCAAAGTCAAATTTCGCCAACCGTGTTTCGGATTCGTTCGCTCGAAGACTGTTGCAGAAGGTACGCATTTTCATCTTTTTCCGCAGATGAGAATATAACTTTTGCTTCAGTTTAAGAGGGAGAGAAGATGATGAAGATGATGATGATGAATAGACGAAGCAACGTCGTTAGATTTGAAGCCAAGGTAGACGAAGAAGAAGAAGATAATGACGATTGTTTCTATGAGTCTCTCGATCGTGTTCTCTCTTCTTGCTCTTGTTCTACTTCTAACTCTGATTACGACTCTGACCCTAACGTCTCTGATTCGATCCACGATCCGAGTCCGTTTCCTGTTCCTATGTTTCCTATGGGAAGCTCTGGGTTCGAGCTCTGGAAATCTGAGCCTGAATCTGTGTCGGAGAGACGAATCAGGCTTTTGCGTGGATTGGGGCTTAGTAATGAGCCGGATCTACCTCCGGCGAGTCAGCTCCGGTCTAGAAGTCGGAGGAAAGGAATTTGCAGTTCTCATTTCGCTAGATCGGTTTCATCTGATGTTCTGATTTCGAAACATCATGGTAAATGCGTGGTGAGATCAGATGTAGCAGGCAGTGACAATGTTGATCTTGGTAAGGTTCGTGAGTATACTGGATCTCGGTGTTCTTGTTCGTCTTCTGTAAATTTGCTCAATGATGATCATACTGAGAAGTCGCGTACGCGAAACAATGGTGTTGATTTTATAAGCAAAGAGCCCATGGAAAGATCTCTTAGGGACATTGTAGAGAAAGAGAGTTTAAGTAATTTATCTTATGGGAATGATAGAGATGTTGTTTTAAAGGAGCAAATGTGTACTATTAGGAATTTAGATACTGGGAAAGAGTTTGTGGTGAATGAAGTTCGAGAAGATGGGATGTTGGAGAAGTTGAAGGAGGTAGGTACTGATCGGCAATTGACTCTGGAGGAGTTTGAGATGTGTGTTGGGACATCTCCAATTGTGCTCGAGCTGATGAGGAGGCAAAATGTTGAAGATGTTTGTAAAGACTCTGTGGATTTGAATACTAATGTTAGTGGAAGCAGGGTGACTAAGCATAGACGGAGAGGGAGTTGGCTAAAGAGTATAAAGAATGTTGCTAGTAGTGTGACTGGGATCAAAGAGCGACGAAGCACTGATGATAGGGATTCACCGTCAGAGAGAGGAGGTCAGAGGTTTAGCTCTGCGACTGATGATAGTCGAGACATGTCCTTTCATGACCCTGAGAGAGTTAAGGTTAGGCAGTATGGAAAGTCATGTAAAGAGCTCACAGCACTTTTCAAGAGCCAAGAGATTCAAGCTCATAAAGGGTCGATATGGAGCATTAAGTTTAGTTTGGATGGGAGGTATCTTGCTAGTGCTGGTGAGGATTGCGTTATTCAGATTTGGAAGGTTGTTGAGTCAGAAAGAAAAGGGGAACTCTTGTCGATGGATAAACAAGAAGATGGAAGTATAAATTTGTTTCTTTTAGCAAATGGATCACCAGAACCAGTTTCAATGTCTCCAAAGAGAAGAGGGAGAACATCTTTTAGCCGAAAATCAGTGAGCTTGGACAATGTTCTTGTTCCAGAGGCAGTCTTTGGTCTTTCAGAGAAACCCGTGTGTTCATTTGTAGGCCATTTGGATGACGTACTTGATCTTTCTTGGTCTAAATCTCAGGTGGGTACTAGTTCCCAATCATCTCATTTCGCTACAAACTCTTATTTAAAGCATGAAGTTGGTTTTCAAACTAGTAACTTTTGGAAAATCCTAGCTTTTTATTTTGTGGAACAAAATTTTGTATGCGAATCTTGTTCTCAATTGTTATGTGAGAATCTGCTTCGTTCAGTTCGTCTTTCTTAATCAGATAAAATCTTGAATTCTCAAGACTTTGCACTTTCATTGTTTTGTTTCCAGCACCTGCTTTCATCTTCCATGGACAAGACTGTTCGTCTATGGGACTTATCTAGCAAGACATGTTTGAAAGTCTTCTCACATAGTGACTACGGTGAGTGGATATACCATCCTATTCCCCACCAATGATCATGATTTACTTTCTTAGTCTTTATGAAACTAAGCATATATTGTTAGAAGAATATTAAGTCACTCTAGGTGTCAATTCTGTTCTGGAAAGATTCATATGTCTATATAATCGTGGTATGAATCTCAAGCCTCTTCCACGTGTGTAAATAAATCCTGAAACACAAGAAGAAGATATAACATTTTTCTGTTGGTTATGTAACATAAGATTTTCTCTCATCTAGTTTTATGTTTCCTGGACACAGTGACTTGCATCCAGTTTAATCCCGTGGATGACAATTACTTCATCAGCGGATCATTGGATGCAAAAGTTCGGATATGGAGCATTCCTGATCATCAAGTTGTTGATTGGAATGATCTTCATGAGATGGTCACAGCTGCTTGCTACACACCGGATGGACAGGTATGCCATTAAGAGTTTTTTATGTAATGAAGTGACTTCGGGTAGAACTACATCATGCAGTACCTCAATAAAGCTCTCTTGGTTTGTAAAGGGTGCATTGGTTGGTTCATACAAGGGAACATGTTGCTTGTACAACACACATGGTACATAAGCTCAGAACTTATCTGAAATCTATGTTGTTTCTCCATCTTGGCTTTCGAACTTAATATCTTTTGTTTATTCAGATAACAAACTGCAGCAGAGACGTGAAATCAATCTAAAGAACAGGAAAAAGAAAACTCATCACAAGAAAATCACTGGTTTTCAGGTAAGCCAAAACAAGTTACACCTTTTTGTTCTCATCTTATAACTTTAAGACTATAATTTTTTTTTTGATGCTGTACTGGTTTATCTGATTATTTTTATCTTATGAAACAGTTTGTGGCGGGAAGTTCATCAGAAGTGCTCGTCACATCTGCAGATTCACGTACGCGTGTTGTCGATGGTGTTGACCTTGTTCACAAGTTTAAAGGTAAACATTACTAAGCTTATAACTCTCTTCTTCGTTCTAAGAATTCGGGAATTAGGTATTACTTTATTGTTCACGGAGACGAATTTCATGGTCTATCGTCATCTAAGATTCACATGAGTCCCACATTACATGAACATGATGTTCTTACGCTTTTTCTTGATTTGGTGATGGAGAATATGCTCAACATTCTTGCAAAGTTTTGTGTTTTTTCTGAGTTTTAGAAAAAATTTCGGGTTTGCAGGATTTCGCAACACGAATAGCCAAATCTCGGCCTCACTTACATCAAACGGGAAATACTTAGTCTCAGCGAGTGAAGACTCTAATGTGTATGTATGGAACTACGACTCAGACTCTCGCGCTGGAAGAAGCAAACGTGTCACAGTCACAAACTCATACGAACACTTTTACTGTCGAGACGTCTCTGTGGCTGCACCTTGGCCTGGCAAAATCAGTAACAACAACCAAAGCAACAACAGCCCCGAACAGTCACCCTTTACAGCCAATAACCCTCCGACACCTGTCAACGATCCAACCAACAACAAAACCGTCACCAACGGTATCATTTCAAGCGCCACAAACCGATACTTCTTCGATAGAATCTCAGCGACATGGCCTGAAGAGAAACTCTTGTTGGCTGCAAAGAACCGAGCTCGAACTAGCCCTCGTGTGAGCGTTGACATGTCTAACGGACCGGTTAACACAAAACCAAGTGCTTCGGCTTGGTCTATGGTGATTGTAACTGGCGGTTTACGAGGCGAAATCAGAACATTTCAGAATTTTGGATTCCCGGTTCGTCTATGAGGAAGGAGAAAGTTTTACAAAATCAAAAGCCCAAGGCAAATTGAATTTTACCTAGTAAAACCATCTCCTGTCAAAAGTGTATAGATTGAGAGAAGGTTGGTTCTTCCACTGACTGTTTTTTTTTTTTTTTTTTTTTTTTTTACCACGTCTCTTTTATTTATTTTCCTTATTTGTTATCTCTAAAATTCACATCTCTAGCAGATATATATATAATGTTATTTCAAAAAAAGATTCAATTAGGCAGATAAAGTAAATTCATATACCACAATAATTTACTTCGATGAAAGTCTTTATGTATTATTCAAGTTGAAGGTTGTGTAGAGTTTTTTTTTTATATTCAAACTCTTACCTCATGGAAATAATTTGTATAGAAGTTTTATTTTTTCTTTTCGATTCATTATTTCAATGAACATTATCTCTAGATCAGAGCGTCCATAACAATTCAGAGTATATATTTGTTTCATAGCTCTCTCCCTCAATCCTCCCATACCAAAAGAGATGGAGTCCCATGAAAAAATACATTAAAATATCTACTGACAGAAAATCTAATTCTCGAATTTTCATTGGTTGTAATAAACTGACGTGGAAAAAGCTTTCTCTAAATGTAATCTTATCCACACATATCCTAGGAAAAACATAGGGGGGACCACATTTCACTTGTCACAACTCCTATATAAACACAAACAAGCACACACATTTGGAGAACCATCACATTCACTCTTAATTCTTAACGAAGCTACAATGGCCCTTCAAGCTGCTTCTTTGGTCTCCTCTGCTTTCTCTGTTCCAAAAGATGTATTTTATTATCTCTTTCTATTTTTTATTGATCGTGTCCTTTTTTTTTATGACCTCTCTCGGAGATTAATTAGCATTTTTTGGTTGCAGGGCAAACTAAATGCTTCATCATCATCATTTAAAGAGTCTAGTCTGTTCGGTGTTTCACTTTCGGAGCAAATCAAAGCTGACTTTGTCTCTTCCACCTTAAGATGCAAGGTACGTACATGACACAATCTTAGTTCTAAGTTTATGAGTATTTTCTTGGAAGATGATGTAATTAAACTAATCTATTAAGATTGCTTCTACTCTGCAGAGGGAACAAAGCTTGAGGAATAACGGAGCGATTATTCGAGCTCAAACAATAGCGACTTCAGCCCCAACGGTGACAAAGTCTTCCTTAGACCGCAAGAAAACCCTTAGAAAAGGAAACGTGGTTGTCACGGGAGCTTCCTCAGGGCTAGGTTTAGCAACGGCAAAGGCATTAGCCGAGACAGGTAAATGGCACGTGATAATGGCGTGCAGAGACTTCCTCAAGGCCGAGAGAGCTGCTCAATCTGCAGGGATGCCTAAGGACAGCTACACTGTGATGCATTTGGACTTGGCGTCTTTGGACAGTGTGAGACAGTTCGTTGATAACTTCAGGAGAGCCGAGATGCCTCTCGATGTGTTGGTCTGCAATGCTGCCGTTTATCAGCCAACGGCTAATCAACCTTCTTTCACTGCTGAAGGATTTGAGCTTAGCGTTGGGACGAACCATTTGGGCCACTTTCTTCTTTCAAGATTGTTGATTAATGACTTGAAGAACTCCGATTATCCATCAAAACGTCTCATCATTGTTGGATCCATAACCGGTATAGCTTCCTTTCAAGAAGAATGCTTTATCTACTTCCTACTTACTCCAAACCTCTCAATCCCTATACGTTTTGTTTCTTATTGAGCAGGAAATACTAATACATTGGCCGGTAATGTACCTCCAAAGGCAAATCTCGGGGACTTGAGGGGACTAGCGAGCGGATTGACCGGGCTAAACAGCTCGGCGATGATAGATGGAGGAAATTTTGATGGCGCAAAGGCGTATAAAGACAGTAAAGTCTGCAACATGTTGACAATGCAGGAGTTTCATAGGCGTTTCCACGAAGATACCGGCATCACTTTCGCTTCCCTTTACCCCGGTTGTATCGCGACGACAGGTTTGTTCAGAGAGCATATTCCTCTTTTCCGTGCCCTCTTTCCTCCTTTCCAGAAGTACATCACAAAAGGTTACGTCTCCGAGATAGAGGCTGGGAAAAGACTTGCTCAGGTTAGAAACTTAACCAAAACCTAATTTTGTTTGTAATGCAAGAAACCTTTCTTTCAGTTTCTTGTTATTGCTGTGTACTCAACCTATGTATTTATTTCCTGAAGGTGGTGGGTGACCCAAGCTTGACGAAGTCTGGAGTGTACTGGAGCTGGAACAAGTCCTCGGCTTCATTTGAGAATCAGCTGTCTCAAGAAGCTAGTGACCTCGAGAAGGCTCGTAGAGTTTGGGAAGTCAGTGAGAAACTCGTAGGCTTGGCCTAAATATTGATATGAGAGTACTCTTCCTCTGTGTTTTAACCTTTGGTTTAGCTTAAGATGAAAAATAAACAAAAGAGGGAGACATCGATAAAGCCTATAACAACTTTGACTTAGTAGTTGTGTTTTGGCTAATAATTCTATCTGTGATGAAACAAATAATTCCACTTTTTCTCTGAAGTGTTCTCTTACGAAATGGAAACCCAAAATTATTAGAGATTGGAGGGGAAATTTGTTCAAGTTGTAGGGTCATAATGAAGAAATAATGGATTTAATTCAGCTTGGAAGTTGGAAGTGTTCAGACTTCAGATTTATTAAGTTTCGTTTTTTCGAGGTTTATATAACTCTATAATTTAACAAAATTAAAATTTTGCTATTAGAAAAGAAAAAATGCTACAGATTTAGTCACTCAATACCAATGTATCTAATTCACTAAAACGTCAAAAGTTCAAATAGATATAATACATTTGGATTAATTGTTAAAAGCCTAAAACTTGAGTTACTGAAGTCAATTTGTAAAAGTGTAACAGTTCCATGTTTTAATTCGAAGTTTGTCATAACGAACTACTATGAAGATATAACTCTCATAATAAATTTACTGTATTCGTTATAATTCATCTTGTTAAATTTTTTAACCAAAATTGTTCTTAAAAGTAAAAAAAATATTTGTATATTTTTTAAAAAAATAAAAATTTTCTTAGATGCAAACATATATATATATAGGAAACTTAGTCTAAGAAAAAAGGAAAAATACAAAAAGAAAAAAAAAGAATTGAATACCAATGAGACAGTAAACCTAAAATCGATAAAACTCCAATCTAGAAACTCTCTACGAGTTCGAAGAAAGGGCAAAAACAGTCTAGAAAACAACCACTAAGCTAGAAGGATCGCTTCGAAGAGCTGAATTTGATGATGGGTGATGAAGATGATGATACAGAGGAAAAGATTGAAGAAGATAATTGTTATTTGTTTTATTGATTAGGTTTCCAAAGAGAAAGCAAGATCGTACATGTAGTGTTTGCTAAACCAAAATACATAAATAAACCAGAAATTAACCAACATAAATAAACCAAATGATAACCGAAGTTGTGAACCTGATAATCCTGTCACATTAACCAAAATGGAAAATTGTCTAAATCTCTAGTATATCCTTAATATATATATATAAAAAAAAAGATTTGTGAAAATTATTGATTTAGACATTTTCCATTAAAAAACTTAAGAAAACTAATTACGCAATTTTCATTTTCATTCATGTATCTTTCAAATTTCGACCAATATATCTCGTAAATTTTCTGTACATTTTTCAATTGTGTAAATGGAAAGTTTAGTTTGGGAAAGAGATTTGGATTGACGCTGGAAGGTTGATAGCAGAGAGTTCATTCGCTTCTTCAGTGAGAAGATTCAATAACATTATGAAAAAAACAATCACCTTGATCCGTCGTCGATCCCAAAATTTATGTCTTGTTTCTATTCAATCTAAAAATTATGAAAAATAAAAGAAAATATTTGTCTATGTCTCAAGAAAAACCACATGCGACAGCAACATTACAAGAAATAAACACAATAAAGTAAGTAAGAGTAGGAGTCAATAAGATAAGTCATGAGACATAAATAAAACAACAAAATTAGAGAAAGAGTCAAGGAGATACAATAAAGTGAACGACGGAGATGAGTCACAAGAGGATTAGTCTTCTTCGACGAGAAAAGCTTATTGAAGGTCTTCAGACATACCATCTATAATCTTGTGATGGTCCAAGAGTTGGCGTTAGACATTTTCTGGCAGTTTTTAAATTAATAAAAAATTAAAAACAATCACTTTGATCCGTGATGCCGCCGACATTGATCTGTGTTAGTTTCTAACTTTTATTCTTATGGTTTTGACCTCATATAGCGTGTGATTGGGATGTTAATAAGGGCTGGACCCATTGGCTGGCCCGGGCCTGAAAAGATTAATTTAAGCCCTAATTATTTTATCTTTTGTTAGATATTTTCGGGATCATTCAGGCCAAGTTGATGAAAATAATAAAATAGGACCGGAGATTGGATCTAGTCTAAACCGAATGGTTCTCTAGTTGAACCGCCGGTTTTAATTTCCGGCTCACACATGAGTTCGTATTGGCAAATCAAGTTGCGAACTTGGTATCGGATCATCGGACACAGTGCGAATCGTTTCCTTTGTGTGCGATTTTTATATTCTGCAGATTCTGTGTTTGGTCAAATCGAAGATTCATGGAACGTCTGATTCGTTTGATCCAAGATTTGATTGAAAATTAGCATCTTCATTGATCACCTTTCGATCCAAACAGAGTGTCAACAGCTTCCGCCATGGAATGGGAAGCTTCAAGCTCGAAAAGACCCTTTCTTTCAATAAACCCAGGTGCTTAAAAATTGAGGTCTTATCATTGACTCGTTCGTTTACTCATAATCATCTTTTTTGTAAAACATAATCTAGAGCCATGACTAGCGTCAATGGAGCACTGATCAAATAACAAAACGTACCAAATGTAAGTTGATTTTGTCTCATTTGACCTTTTCTCTAATTTTATTTTGAAAATTAAATGAGCATTCAAACATATACACAAGGTCAATTTGTTTATAGATTCTTTTGTCTTGCAGATTAAGAAAGGTTAAACAAAAAAAAGGGAACTTTCTTGGTTCATGACTTGTGTCTTATAACTACAATGATGATTCCGTATAATAAGTCTCTTTTCTTTGTTTGACTTCGTAGCTGCATTGAGTTTCCATTTTCTATGACTTGTGGATTTAAATTCTTGCATTGATTATGTGTTGATCAGACCATTTTTGCTCTGTTGTTCGGTATAATTTTTTTTTGTTTCTTCTTAAATGGCAAACTTAATCTTGTTCATTTCCTTTATCTTTAGTCTCCCTTTTATTGTTGATTCACTTAAGTTTAAGTTTACTAGTTTTCGTCCAGGTGATCCTAAGAATGTGTTATACCATGGGGATGCAATGCCCGATGGGGCGGTGAACTTCAACAATGTAGAATACATAGCTAGAGTTGGTTGGATTACTTATGCTGAGAAAGTGCCTATCTGGAATCCAAGAACTGGTAAGCCTACAGATTTTAATACCAGTTTCTCCTTTAGGATTGATACCCGTAACCTTTCGAATTACGGTCATGGAATCTGTTTCTTTCTTGCTCCTGTGGGAACTCAACTCCCTTTGAACTCAGCTGGTGGTTTCTTGGGTCTTTTTACTAGAATCGATGATTACACATCTTCCTTTCCGCTGGTTCATATCGAATTTGACTCGTTCAATAACCAAGAATGGGATCCTAAGGCTGTTGGATCTCATGTGGGAATTAATAATAACTCGCTTGTTTCGTCTAACTACACCTCTTGGAATGCAAGCTCACACAGCCAAGATATTGGTCATGCACACATCTCTTATGACTCTGTTACTAAAAACTTGAGCGTGTCTTGGGCCTATGAACTAACCTCTGATCCTCGGGAGAGTTTAGGCATTTCTTACATCATTGATCTTGCTAAGGTTTTGCCACCACAAGTTACGGTCGGGTTTTCAGCCGCTACTGGAGCAAACACAGAAGGACATAGACTATTATCATGGGAGTTCAGCTCAAGTTTGGATAGTGAGAAAGCCTTTATGAAGAAAGGACTGATAGCAGGCATTTCGGTTTCTGGGTTTGTTTTGGTCTCTTTGGTCACAATTTTGGTGTTTTGGTTGCAGAAGAAAAGAAAGAGAAAAGCAAAAGAGATAAAAGACTTGGTATCATTAAATGAAGACCTAGAACGGGAAGCAGGACCGCGGAGATTTGTTTATAAGGATCTTGTGTTAGCAACCAACAGATTCTCAGCCCAGAGGAAGCTGGGTGAAGGAGGGTTTGGAGCAGTTTATAGAGGTTACTTGAACGAAATAGATATGATAGTTGCAGTGAAGAAATTGTCTCGTTGTTCCAAGCAGGGAAAGAAAGAGTTTGTAACCGAAGTTAAGATCATTAGCAAACTGGGACATAGAAACCTGGTGAAACTCATTGGTTGGTGTAATGAAAAAGATGAATATCTGCTGATATATGAGTTCATGCCAAATGGAAGCTTGGACACTCACCTCTTTGGGAAAAAACCCCATCTCTCTTGGGACATAAGATACAAGATAGCTCTTGGTGTAGCCTCTGCGCTTCTTTATCTTCATGAGGAGGGAGATAGGTGTGTATTGCATAGGGACATCAAGGCAAGCAATATCATGTTAGACATCAATTTCAATGTAAAGTTAGGTGACTTTGGGCTGGCTCGATTGATGGACCATGGACTTGGTTCTCATACAACAGGACTAGCAGGAACTTTTGGGTACATGGCTCCAGAATACGTGATGGATGGAAGGGCAAGCAAGGAATCTGATATCTATAGCTTTGGTATTGGGATACTAGAGATTGTCACGGGAAGAAAGTCAGTCGATCTTTCACAAGAGAACACTGAGACCGATTCTGAGGCTGAGATGACAAGTCTTGTGGAGAGAGTGTGGGAATTGTATGGAAAACAAGAACTTATGTCAGCCATTGACAAGAAACTCGGTGACGATTTCGATAGGGAACAAGCCAAGTATTTGCTGGTTGTGGGGTTATGGTGCGGTCATCCTGATAGAAACTCAAGGCCTTCTATAAAGCAAGCAAGTAATGAACTTGGAGTCACCATTGCCTCAGCTTCCACCCAAGATGCCCTCTGCTATGTTTCACATCTCACCTTCTTCTTCTCTCTTGGCTCAAGCAGCAGAGTTTCAGTCATGTCCTCTAAAAGTCAAGTTGGTCGGGAGCTGAAGATGAGAGATGAGAGAGATCTTGGTGGCCTTTGCGGTTCTGAAACCTGATTGTAATCCTAACTCATCATATATTTGTCAAAGATCTGTGTGAGTGTGTGTATGTGTGGATAAGTGTACGGCAAGTGAACCATGTGTGTCTAGTTTTTGTTTTCATTATAATGGTTTAAGTGATCGTTCTTTAATCAATTTGATTGATTCACTAGTCTCTTTCTCAGACATTTAATCGAATACTTATGTTCAATAAGACACACTCAAGTTAAGAAAAAAAAAAGGGACCTGTCAGACCACCGCGCGACCACCCCGGCAAGGTAGAACCGAGCCGAGTAACGATCCTCTACAGCACCGGATGCATCCGAAGACGATCATAGCCGTTAATCACGCTCTGATCGCACGGTCATGGTACATCAACCAGGGTTAAGGGCCTGTCTCCTTAGAAATCAAGGATACAGAGGTACGAGCCTATAGAACAGATCCTGTTCAAGTAAGGTCGTGACCATAACCGTTGTCTCGATCTTATATATACAGCGACTTTTATTCCCAGACAAGCGATGTGGTATATGTACGCTGCGCTAAATGTGAATTCCGGTAGAGAAAATGGGCTATACAAGCCAAGGCCCACTTAAATATATATAACAAAGCCCATCCTTAAGTTAAGCGTTCAAAAATTAGTTAAGAAGTCAACGTGATTTGCGAAGTACGTATGGCAATTATAACAAAACAATCGAGTTAAAATTGTAGTAATGAGTACGACACATTCATGTTCTTATTCTTTGCTTCTGAGTATAAGATTATGTGCGGGTAACGAAGCCATCTTCACAACCAGAAATTGTGAAAACAAGCAAATCAGTCATTCATCTCCCAATCATTATTTATTAGTTGATCCAAGACAATTCTTCCTTTTCTTAGATTACCAGTATGAAACCTAAAAGTACTAAGCCTGATTCGACGTCTCTTACTGACTCGATATAGCTGCTTGCTTCTTGGGCGGCTCGCACATATATATAAACCTTAAATACATAATCTTGTAACAAACACTGCACTTTTACACTAATCCTAGAAAAATAGAGTTAAATATTTTTTAAAAGTTGAAAACTGAAGATTTGATGGAGGTTTGTATATTTTACACAAACCCTTCCAAAAATAATCGTATGCCGTTTAGTACAGAGAAGACACGGTATTCTTTAGTAAAAGGCGAAAGAATAGTTCGCTTTGTCTTCACTGCACGGCTCCGTGAATTTTCCGAAATGCTCTCAGGTGTGCCTTTATACTACAGTTTACTCTGTGATTTTAAGTTTTGTAACCGATGTGGGATGTCAAATCAGTGTGCTTTCATTTGATGGGTTGATCTTGGCTTTTTGGATCAGTAAAGCCCATTTAAAGTAAGCACAATAATATTTTTAATGCTAGATTGAATGGATCCCTTTATCATTTAAAGTCAGTGATATCGAGATGCTCATATTCCATAGGTTGGCCGAATATTTTATTTGATGCTCTTCCTCTGTTTTTATAAAATCTATTTCTGTGGTTTTAGCCGTTTAGGTTGAGAAACAGATAAAAGAGGGGACATAGTTAAAAGCTTATAACATGATGATTAATATTTTTGCTGTTCTTAGATAAAAAGATGTTACAGATTATAGTCCTTGATTACATCTTGGTTAACTTGTTTTTACAAAAATACAAAGTAAAACAGTCAACAAAGAGTTTTTGCTTCTTTCTGATTAAATATATTGTATAAAACTTAAACAACTTGAGTGAGTCAATTGGTGTTCAAAAAAAAGAAAACAAAAAAAAGAGTGAGTCAATTTGTAAACTTTAAAAGTGTAACCCTTCCATGTGTTAATCGAAAATTTTGTCATAACGGACGACTCTTTAAAATGTAACCCTCCGTAATGAATAACACTGAATACGTTCCACTTGGAGTTACTCTATAAATTGTTTGTTTCTTTTGATACACTAACCATCCAAATCAAGCAATTCACTCTATCTTCTCTACATCAAAAGAAAACTAAGGAAACATTATATAGGTGCAATGGAAGGTAGGATCGAAGCTCTTCTCTCCACGATTTTAGTTGTGACTCTATGTGCCACTAGTCTATTGAGGCCCGGGCTAGCCGAGGTCCTAACCACACCTAGAGTTCCGTCCATTTCTGGTTCTCCAATTGATTTCACAAAATGCTGGTCATCCCTCTTGAACATTCATGGTTGCGAAATCGAAATCTTTAAATCTGTTTTAACTGGTAAGTTTGATAACGTTGGACCGGCATGATGCAAGGCGATTACTGAAGTGGATGCAAAGTGTTGGCCAAAAATGTTTCCGTTGAACCCACTATTCCCTCCTCTTCTCAAGGATGGTTGTTCTCGCATCAGCGCAACTACACCCGGACACACCACACCTCAATTACCTATCATCCCTGGTTCACCAATTGATCTCACAAAATGTTTGTCATCACTCGTCAACGTTCAAGGTTGCGTAACTGAAATCCACAAATCAGTTTTCACAGGAAAATTTGGTAATGTTGGACCAATGTGCTGCAAGGCGTTTTCGGCTTTGGATGCAAAATGTTGGCCACAAATGTTTCCGCTAAATCCGTTCTTCCCTCCTCTTCTCAAGAATGAATGTTCTCGCATCATCACAGCTGATCCTACACACAAGTGAAGTCGCTACGGGACCATCATTCACAATGTTTTAAATTCTAGAGTTTGCTCTATTCCAATAAGTTAAGGAAGCTATTCACGTGTATGGTTTGGCTAGGTTTTATCATCTATAGTAATAATTTAATTTCAAGTTTCTAATATAAGCTTACAACTTCCATCTTTTCTAATCTATTTACTCTTAAAATGCTAATAGTATCAGTAACTCAAATCAACACTGAAGGACCTATATAAAATTAAATGAGAAATGAATAAATTCTGTCGCTCTCACAGGCATTTCGTCGAACAGGTTATGTTCAATGCTTAGAAACAAAGTTTTGAGGAAAAAAAACAAAAAGGGACCTGTCAGACCGCCGTGCGACCACCCCGGCAAGGTAGAACCGAGCCGAGTAACGATCCTCTACAGCACCGGATGCATCCGAAGACGATCGTAGCCATTAATCACGCTCTGATCGCACAGTCATGGTACATCAACCAGGGTTAAGGGCCTGTCTCCTTAGAAACCAAGGATACAGAGGTACGAGCCTATAGAACTGATCCTGTTCAAGTAAGGTCGTGACCATCATTGCTCTCTGAAGATTATATATACAACGAGTTTAATTCCTAAACGACCGATGTGGGATTTTTGCGGAGCACATAACATGACTTGATTTGGCGATATACAGGCCAAGGCCTACTTACTTAAATATTTAAAGCCCATCTTTAACTTATTACGGGTTTAACTGCAATATGTGGGATAATATCGGTTTAATTGATTTATTTGTTGCCGCTTGTCGACAATTCAATTATACTCTGTTCACCCATAAAAATCTGAATTCAATTATGTGTAGCTGTAAAAATCTGAAATATTGACAGATTCAGTTTTGTCTTCAATCAAGATAATATTTTTTAGCTGTGCTTCTTTTTTTCTTAAATAACAACTATTTTCTTGTTTTAATATCCAAATTGCTTCTTATGGATGTAAAAACCATTCATCAGTGTCAGAGAATCCAGCTAGGCCAGCTTTGACCCACACAATCAAAGGATTTAAAGAGAGATTATTGAAAAAGAGATGCGTTGGATGTACCGTTTTAAAAATTACTCCCTCTGATTTTTTTTAAGTGTCGTTTTAGAGTTTTGCACACAGATTAATAAAATATTAATTTTTTTATTTTTTCTAAACCAAAACATCATTAACTACATACCTAAACACAATCTACCCAATAGTAAAACAATCTGCAGAATACTAATAGTCATATAACATTAAAATTTAATAAATTTTGCATTGAAAATACAAAACGACACTTATTTTGAAACAAAATTTTAAGTCTAAAACGACACTTAATTAGGATCGGAGGGAGTACTAATTACGAAATTATTACAAAAATATTATTTCAATATTATTTTATAGTTATTTTTACTATTTCTGTATTCATTTACTGTTTTTTTCTACTCTCTAAAATTTGGTACTATTTTGTTTCACGAATTAGATCCAACAGAAGTTTTTTGTGACCGACATGGCCACATGTTTCACGAGTTTTGTTTTATAATTGTTTACATATTTTTACTCGACTGTCGATCTTTTTCTGCTTCTTGTTGTTGCTTAGAATGAATAGAGGACACATGCACAGACAGTCATTTCAAGATACGTTAGATTTTGTTTGCCTCTCGAATCAATTTCCCACCAAGACGTTTCTGGAGAGAGGCCTACCAAGAAAACAACTTGATTGAGCTATGAGCTATCTTTTTGCCCTTTTCAATAATGCAGCTCTTAACTACTTGACCTATTTTTTCAATATTAGAAAATCACGTGTAATTTTTTCCTAATATATATAAGTAACTATCTTGGTTCAAAATATATATAAGAAATTGATTTGTTTAATTAGTAAAACAAATCAACTTTAGTTTTGTTGTATTTTTGTCTAATATAGTTACTTAAAACCAAAACGTGACCCAACATTTGGCCATGTCTAAAATAGGTATGGGAGAAATACCGAACTAAATTAGCCGAATTTAACCGAATTTGAACAAGGAGAATATTTTCTGGTATCGGTTTTCACAATAATATTTTAGCGACTACGGCGGAGAAAGACGCGATGATGGAAGTGGACAATGGGTTTTTGTTGACAGATCTTGAAATTTCACCATATATACAAATTATAAATAGTGATGGAAGCAGTATGCATTTCCAACCCAATCATGCATTGTGGTGGGTAACATTACATAATGCTATTTTCAATTTTATTTTGAAATTTTAATGTCAATATTTCAGTTTATACACTAACATATTTAGATACTTTTCATTTTTAGAATCACGGAAATTTTTAGATTGCCATATCAAACACTATACTGTTGTCAAATATAATCAATATACATATGCAATTTATGATAAAAAAGAATTGTCTAATCATTCGAAGAGGTTGTGAATGCACATTGTTGAATTTATATGTTTGGTCATTCGAAGGACTTCCTGATTGTACTTATAATAATAAGTTTGTAACAATTTTTATCAAAATAAAATTGAGATTGAGTAAGCTTTCGGAGACATCAGTGAGCTTAAAATATATATTTTTGGTTTTCTAGTGAACTTGAAATATTATATTAATAATGTTTGTCGGAAGCAACAAGATTGGTGGGGAAGGTAGAGAAGCAGACCCACATGCATGTCAGTCGTCTCTACCATACGTTCGTGCCCAAAATATCTAAATTGTTTCGGATATCATTTGAAACAGAATTAATGTTCACAATACTTTGTAATTAAGGAACCAAACAAACATTCCGAGATTCAATAAAAATAAGAAAAGTTACATTTTATTAGGTTTACGTCAAAGAAAGTTGACAAACGTACGTTATGAATCATGCATACATGAAAGGAACACAACAATGAAAGTTGCTTTTTATTAGGATGTATCAAAGAAAGAAAGCGCACACACTACATAAAATATAACTCAAATGTTCAAACCCGAACCTTGAAAACTTCTCGTGGATTATCATGTCGATTTTGTTCTCCATTTCAGTAGTAAAGTGATTCTTCCAGTCATCAACTTCACCTTTGCGGAAGTAGACATTGTGATCCAAGTTGTCCCACGCTTTTCCGGTCTTTTTTACGTCCAAATTGCTCAGATTGTGCAGAGAGCACAACTCCAAGATCCCCTCGACCGATCCACTATGTATTTCTTCTTGCGTAAAAGGACAACCCAAGAACTGGGCAAGTCTCATGACTTGCTCATAAGGTTTTGCTTTAAGATCCTCGTACGTCATGAAAAGAACATGCTTCGGATCTTCCAAACCGCCTCTCCAATAGCTCAAAATATTGTCCCAAAAAGGTCCATAATAGTTAACCCCCTTACAATATGACTCGAACATAGACTCGAGGATGCTTCTTCCCGCTTCTTTGTTCTCAATCTTTGAATAAAAATACCAACGCGAAACTAATACATCTTTTACATTCCTGCACACGTACACGATCTTGCAAGGAGAGTCCTTGAGAGGCTCTCGCAGAGTATGTAACGGCATGTGGGTTGAAAATAGCCTTGGGGATGATGAGAGCTTGGACAGGTCCGGTGTTGAGCTTTTGAGATACAAATTCAACTCAAAGAAGGGTACAAGACCGTGAGGGTTATCAGAGGTTAGAGGATGGCTTAAAGAACCATCCTTTGACCTCTCAAGTAAAGCGACTGTGAGGACCTTGAGCCAAGTCGTGCCGGACATGGGATATGAAGCCACTATGATGTCAGTGTCATGCGGCTTAAAGTTTCTCTGGAAATTGAGGACTGCTTGGAGAGTCTTGTACTGATACCAACATCCTTGGTACTTGTAGAGCTTCTTCCCTTGGAAGTCTTTGTCCGAAGGCAGCGAAGAGATCATGTCATCATCGTCTCCAAACTTCCTTAGAATCTTCGTTTGAGTCATTTTTGTGTATTTTCTTAATTAGCTATTTTTTGTTACGTCTATTTTCTTGTTTAGCTTCGGATGTGTTCTGGACATTATATAGCACGATCGCAGCACATCACTATCTGTAAACGTGTTTTTAATGCAAATGAAACAACGTGGCATTTTATAGTACACTCACAGCGGATCACTTTTTGTTTGTAAACGATTTGTTTCAGTTTACTTTAAAGCTCTTTTGGATAAAACAACTATATATTATACTCCTTCGGTTTCTTTTTATTTGTTATTTTGAAAAGTCTTTTTTGTTTCAAAATATTTGTTGTTTTGATTAACTTTAATTTTATTAAAATATGTATAACCAATTGTATTTTATAATTTTTTTTGTAATTGGTTGAATTATTACAATTGGATATAATATTTAATTCCGGCAGGTACGATTTCACAATCGCCTTTTTTTTTTTTCTTTTTTTTTTCTTTTTTTTTTTCATGCACAATCGCTATACTTTGATAATATACTATCGATTCTTATTTTTATTGGTAGAATGCCTAGTTGTGTAGATTTAGTTGATCTCTGTTAATCTCGTTACTTTGATAAAAAAAAGTATTAATTCATGAACTTATAGTTTTTAATCAACGTGACCAGATCAACTTCCAATGAACTTATAGTTTTTAATTCTGTTAAGATATTCACATGTTTATATGTTGGCTGTTTTGGTAATCAACAATAATAAATCAGTTTAGACTTTAGACATCTGGTAGAATCTTCAAACTTGATCTTTCTTTATTTTTTAAAAACTAACAAGAGCAAGAATATACAAAAGCTTAGCTTAACTCTATTAATTCAAGGCAAATATTAATGTTGATATCAAAGTGATATAAACTCTCAGATGTAAGTTCTCAATGAACTCAAACTTGGTCATTAACTTTTACTGTTTCTTTTTGTCACTCATTCATAAACAAATGATTTCAATATTATCAGCTGCCTTAGAGAATCTTTCAGCTGATACAGTCAAAAGCTTGTTAAGAGACATGTTTTCACCTCTGCTCTTCAACTTTTCTTCATACCGATGCTTGATCCTGCTATCAAGCTTGTATCCTAGAAATGCAGGGAATGCAAGAAGCTCTTCGACTTCACGACCCATGTACTCGATCAAGTACTCCAGTTTTTCCTCTAAAGAACTATAGTTATACTGCAGGACTTGAGGATGCTTTGTGCTCATAGCTAGAATGTCTTCGAACGAAAGACCGTAGCTTAAGTACAGTCCAATTACCCTCTGCATATTGTCAGAACTTGTTCTGGTCACAGCTCCCATCGCAAAAGCCAGTTCCTTTGTTCTATGCTTATATCCAATCTTCACCAGAAACCCGAGTTTGTGCGAGAGATTCTCTTCGGATAGAGCTAGAAACAAAGGTGCTTTACTCAAGAATTTGAACATGCCGGGGGAATCAAAGCCGCATTCCTTCAGAAACTCGATCCTCGGCCTTAGTTTCCTCTCTTTACTGGTGCTGATAACATTAGGGAACACATGAACAATCTTAAACACTTGTTCACTCGTCAAGCCAGCAAAAGACTTGAGAAACTCAACATGGCTGTTCATATGCTCAATACTATAACTCAATATAGCAGGCAGTCTACGTAACACAGTTCCAGTAGCGAAATCGTCTTCCCCGCTAAGATTCCTAATAAAATCAACCCTAGGAATCAACTGACTATCCAAGTCACTATTGAGAATCACCGGCCGCCTCGCAATAATACCAATTCCACCAAAAGGTTCCAAGAAACTAATCAATCTCTCAATGTCTTCAACTGATTTCTGATACAACAGTTTATTTAGGTATACTTTGTTCAAGACATGAGAGATCTTTTCTTTAGGTATCCCATGGAGGATAAGCAATCTCACCTTCTGATTGAAACTAAGCAATATAGATGTGTCTACCACAGAGAGTAAACGCTCAACTAGTTCAGGCTCAAGCCTTCCTTCGAGTTCATCAACTAAGAAACTAACAACGAGATCCAATTCTTCTGAAGTCAATAAATTAGGACACTTTGCAATCAAACCCTGAAGAGCAAAGCCATTGATTTTCAGAGACTGAAGAGAAGCAACACGAGCTCCGATTTTATCCAAAGATGCCAACTTTATATCTGGGTTCTTCCCTAAAATCATCTCAGTTTCTTCTTCGGTAAACCCAATATCTCGAAATAACGAAAACAGAGACTCTGCAAAGCAAAAGAGAGATACTGATTAACGCACACCAAGTGTTTGTGAATATGCTTCAGAGAAAAAAAAATGAATACAATGATGATCGGAGAAGTATCAGATATACAAATTCACCTACCAATTTGACTTCCATTGTCAGTCGGAGAACTAAGGCAATTACATCGGAAGATAAGAGCAGTTTCTCGACGATCTAAGCAGTGGAAAATCAATGGTTGGAGCTCAGACCGAAATGTAGAAGAAGAAGGGAAGGTTCCATGGGAAAGGAGAGATGTAGTAACCGGCGGCGGGAGATGAAGGCGGAGACTAATCGGCGGTGAGAAAACGGAGAAGGGACAAGAAAGGAGGGATAAGATCACCATGGCGATACCTTAAACAAAGGTTTATGATTTGGAATCCACATCCACATTTTTAACGGTCGTATTTGATTCCAATATGGGTTTAATTTTTAATAACCAAAGATGTACAAATACGGGAAAATTGAAAAATAACCCCCAAACTTTCAATTGTTGAAAATCAACCTTTTATTCAAAGTATAGTTACGTGATATTTTAGACAAATATGAATACATAACGTGTATTAATTTATGATTAAAAATATATATTTAAACTTCTATAGTTTACAAATTACAATGTTCCTTGTCACTATCGCTATCACCATAATCATCGATGTTACGAAGCCACATTATGACATTATAAGTGGCCGTGATGATATGACGACAACAATGGTAGCAGTGATTATGACATTGAACTACAATTTTAGAATTTTAGGTTCACATATTAGAAGAAATCTACTTTGAGATTATTTTTCAACTTGTATATATTAACTCAAACTTGGCAAACTGATCTGTAAGAGGTGAATTAGATGATTGTTTAATGTATGTTGATGTATAATTATCGGTTATGTCTTTAAAGAAAAGAAAAGCCATGTATTATGGGTTTAAACAAAAAAAACCATAAACCAACAAAAAATATGCATTCTGAAAATGGTGAGTGAATTTAGAACAATTAAAGTATAATCGACAAAATTTTAGTTTTAAAAACTTGAAAATTAAATTCTACAGCCTTTTAATATCTCAGCTCAATAGAAAAACGTAAATATTACAATATAAATTATAACTAGTGATAACTGATATTCAAACTATAAGAAAATTATCTTTGTAAGAAATATGAAAAATGAGTTTTTCAAGATGAAAGACCCAGTAAATAGTTGATCAAACTTGGAACATGAAACATGAAACTTTTAGTCTACTAGTAAACAAAATTCCATAGTCAAGTCTTCACAAAAAAAAGTCAACAAAATAATACTATAGTCTGATTTTTGGTACTAACAAAATTGGGCCATTAAATATTCGACTAAATAAATAACGTCACGATATTAAAGTAAAGAACTAATAAAAATTGAGGTAAGAAATATAAACCCTACAAGATTTGAAGTCTTCCTTCGTAAAAATCAAACCGTAATTAGAAATGGTCCTTAATGGACGGTGGTCATCGTTTCACACTCTCCGTCCACCATTTTTTTTGTTTCTCCTCTAAAAAGCAATGGCCTTTCAAGCTCCATCAATGGCTACTTAGCGTTTACGAATAACCCTTTACCATAGATTCATCTCTCTCTCTTTCTTTCTCACCACTCGTGTCCCTTTCTTTGTCTTCTTCCTCTCACCGCCTCTCTCTCTTTTTGATCTTTATCCAAATTAAAAAAACGTTTCTTTTTTAATTTTCTTCTAAAGTTTCAACATATTTAAAGAAAGCCTTACCCTTTCCTTACTTATCCTCTGCAACTTCTTCCTCCATGGCTTTGCTTGAGAGTATTATCTTAGGGCTAATTACGGGATGGTTAGCTTTTGTTGTTGGATTGATCATTGGGTGGACTTGGAAACCAAGATGGGTTTCTTCTTCTTCTTCTTCTTCTAATAACGGAAAAGTCAAATTGCGATGTTCTGCTCCAAGATCTTTTGATTTGTCTTTACCATCTCCTTCTTCAAGCTCTGTTTCTTCTCCATTAAAGGGTTTTGGATCAGCTCCTTGCTTAAAGGCTCTTGTTTGTGATACTTGGACTATGGCTTTGAGACAACAGAGAACAGTTTCTCCTGTTTCTTCTTCTTCTTCATCTGATTCTTCTGAACAACATGTGGGTTTAGTTTCAAGGTAAGCTAATTTGAGGATTTATGATTTGATTATGACTAAGTGTTTTCTTTTGGTTTGGTTTGTTGATTTTGTGTGTTTTTTGGGTTTTGTAGAGTGAAGAAAACAGAGGAGAGGTTGCCTAATACTGTAACGGAGTTAGATTTGAGACATCTTGTTCAATTGGTTGAGAGGAAAGATGGTGGTCAAGCTTGGATTCAGATGATGGATCGTTTCACTCCTGGTATGAGATATCAAGCTTGGTTGAGAGAACCTAAGGTAGTGTTATTACTTGTTCTTGTGGTGCTTGAGAAAGAGAGAGATTTGATTGTGTTTGTCTTGATGGTTCTTTTTGTGTGTTTTGTTTTAGAATGGTCCTACTGAGTATAGAAGCAGAACTGTGTTTGAAGATGCAACACCTGAGATTTTAAGAGACTTTTTTTGGGATGATGAGTTTAGACCAACTTGGGATACAATGCTTTCCAATTCCACAACTGTTGAAGAGTGTCCTAGTACCGGAACCATGATTGTTAGATGGATACGCAAGGTTAGTTACTCTCTGGTTACATTTTTTATAGTGTTTTGTAACATATTGATGATTGGTTCTTGGTTTGATCTTTCCTTTTATGTACGTTTCGATGTTGCAGTTCCCGTTCTTCTGCAGCGATAGAGAGTATGTGATCGGTCGCAGGATATGGAATTGTGGGAACTCTTATTACTGTATTACAAAGGTATATACTAGTAACAAAATCGAATCGCCTTTACATTGATGTGTTAAAGAGTAGAAGAGTAAAGAAAGCTCGAGTTAGCGTCTGTCAGACTAGCTTTTCTGCATAGGATTGTAACTCAATTGCTCTAGATGGGTTAGTTTGTCAAAAAGAAAAAGATTCAATTTTTGTGCTTCTCGTTTGCATTGGAAAGAATCAGTTACAAGAACAACACTCTAAGATCGTCTCTCATTCTTGGTTCAGGGAGTATCGGTTCCTTCGATACCGCCTAACAACAAACAAAAACGCGTTGATTTGTTCTACTCAAGCTGGTGCATTCGACCAGGTAAAGATCCTTATCCACCACTTTGTGATCTTCGAAGAACCGAATAACTTAAAAACAAAGTGAAACATTTGCATTTGTCCTAATATGGTAAATTTATGCAGTGGAATCAAGAAGAGAAGATGGAGTAACAAGTGCCTGTGAAGTGCTTCTATTCCACCATGAAGACATGGGGATACCAAGAGAAATCGCAAAGCTCGGTGTGAAACGAGGAATGTGGGGAGCAGTGAAGAAGATGGAACCCGGTTTACGTGCTTACCAAACACAAAGACTATCACTAGGAGGAACCAAGCTTTCTCGGTCTGCATTCATGGCTCAAATCAACACCAAGATCACATCACAACACCTCGTTTCCCTCAGTAACGGCGCATCGCCTGTCACTGAAACTCCGGTTACATTGAACCAAGGAAACCGAGCTGCGAATTTGAAGAAACTGTTGTTTATCGGTGGAGCTGTTGCGGTTGTTTGCAGTTTGAGCGGAGGAGTTTTTGTTCCTCCTGCGTTTCTTCTAGGGTTTGGGAAGAGGTTTGGTGGAAGAAAACGTCAGCTAGAAGGAACAACAAGTCAGAGTCAGAGTCAGAGTCAGACTACTTCTTCATAGACACCTTAAAGGCAAGAAATTAGATTAACATATGAATATAGATTCGTTTTAAGTAGATTGAGAATAATGCAAAACGCAGAAAATTCAAGATTAGTTTATAGAATGGAATAATCTTTATACAAAGGAACAATTTTTTTTACAAGTAACAAATAAAACTGAAAAAAAAAAAACTTTATATGAATTATTGCCATGATCATCAAAAAGGAAGAATTGTTTCGAAACAATGAAGACCGTCGAGCTCTGGAGCTATCCTCAGAGGTTGGATCTTCTTCTTCTTATTACTCTTTTCATCGTCTGATGAATTCGGAACTTTTCCGACGTTCTTTTGCTGCTCTGTCGCCGGAGACTGAATATCACTGGAGCTCTGTTTCTGACTGCCAAAGAATTTCATCTTGAAGTCGTTGGATTCAGCGTAAGAAGCTTCAAAGGGGCTAAAAATAGACATCATCCTCGAATTCTATTTGCTGTTTTGATCGAATATCTTTTTGCCTTTGGAGATTTGAGATTTTGAAATTTTTGTTTCTTGACAAGAAGAAGAAGGACTGGTAAAAATATTTATAGTCTGTATTTTGTAATAAGAGAAGCAAAGCTAGAAGAGTCTAGAAAGAGTAAGAGAAGTTTGAGAAGTTTTGAGTTAATGAAGATTCGTTGAAACTAGTATGGTCGGTGAACGAATAGAGTCCACGTGGATGATCATCTGAATGTGAGATTGATTGTATATTTGACTGATTCAAATTCAATGATAGCTCATTAGTTAAAGTCAAACAAAAAATAGCTCATTGTTTTATTTATTTATCTTGAATTACATAAACAAAAATACAAGTACGATATTTTTATAAGCAGATCGAAAAGCAAACTCTAATCAAACTCTTAATAAACCATTATTAAACAGCATAGTTATTTATAGGGAACAATAATTCACGAGTAAAACAAATTAAGGTGGTGATGACGTTGACGTAGACACGACATCCCTCATGTTTACATATAAATCATCATTAAAAGGGACATGTTTGTTTTTTAGAGCTTCTTGAGCAACTCAATAACGTTAACACCAAAAGCGTCGCAGACAACTTTGATGCCCTTGAAGCCTGATGCTTTAGCTAATGCCTCAAACTCTTTCTCAGTTCGTTCTTTGCCTCCGGGATTGTGAGCCAACATAATGCAATCTACGTGGACTACTTGTTTGGTCGAGAGGCTTGAGTCTGGTGTCTCTGGAAGCATACATTCTGCTAATATCACTTTTCCATCCTCTGGAAGCGCCTCGTAGCAGTTCTTCAAGAATTTCAAGCAGTGCTCGTCGCTCCAGTCATGGCATATCCACTGTTACAGCAATGAGAAAATGTTTGAGATTCATTTCCTTGATGAATTATTTATCATTTCAAGACTTTTCGTAATTAGTCTTGATCACTTTGGTCTGAAAAAACTTGATTGGTTACTAACCTTCATGAAAATGGCATCACCTTTAGGGACACTTACAAACATATCTCCTCCAACATGCTCAATACCTATATTGATTTATAAATAAGACGACAATCTTCCAAGAAAATCGGATTCTGTGAAATGTTAGGAAAATGTTAATATACCGGGATAAGAAGGAGCATCTTCGATGACATGTGGGAGATCAAAGTTGATGCCTTTAAGGTTAGGGTACTTGGAGACAATCATTTTGAGAGTAGCACCAATGCCACCACCAACATCAACCAAAGAGGTCAAGCCCTCAAAACCCTTATAGGTTTCAAGAATCTTCTTCATAGTGATTGTGGAATGGTTAGACATTCCATTGTTGAAGACCTTGTTGAATCTAGGGTCGGTCCCGTGGTACTCGAACGCGCTCATTCCATAAGCCTTGTTGAATGGAATCCCACCATCAAGAACTGCATCCTTCAAATGGTACCTGAAACATGTCTCTTTGGCATGAGTCTAAGAAAATACATACTAAACACACACTCCTTAAGCTTAATATGACCCTTCAACTTTTGTTTATTTTTTTAAAAATTATTAGCCCTCAACTTTTGGTTATCACCAGTTAGAATAATCTGTTTTCAAATTTGATCCCACGGTTCGCAAAGAGAACCAGCCGGTTCGATTGAAGAAAACCAAAACCGGCGGCTCTTTTTCAACTTGTAGCAAAAATCCGAAGACCAATGATCTTCTATTGTGTAGCTATTCTTTTGTTTTTTTTGTTTTGGTCAAACATTGTGTTGTTTCCTACAAAAATAGTTGTTCTTTTAACTAGCATATACTATGTTTTTGAATTTCTCCTTATTATTTGTATAATTTAAGCAGAGTAACAAACAAAGAAATATATTAAACGAGCTCGTTAATTAAACCACTAAAGAATTGTATATACTTTTTTTTTTGTGCAAAGAATTGTATATACTAAATATAGTTTTCTAGTGGAGAGCAGGTATAGTATACGTGTCGTTTTGTCTGTATTTGTCTGATTGTCTTTGACACTTTGTGCCTCTCTCTCTCACCTTTACCTTTGCACAATTGTATTCTAATTACATCAACCAAGAAGCATTTTCTTATGAAACAACATTATCAAAAAACAGAATCCCTCCAACTTGATTCACCATAAGATCTATCAAAATCATAACTATTTTCTGAGGAAGATCGAAAAAGCTTACCAGCTTTCCATGAGAACCTTGTCTTGGTTCATGAGACAAAGAGCAGCAATCGAAACACCATCTTCGTTCTTGGTCAAGTACTTGCAAACCGGACCAAGCCCGTAAATCCTCTCAACGCCGTCACCGGGAAGTGTACGGACGGAGCAGGTGAGGATGGAGTAAGATGTAAGTAGACGGAGGATACGGTCGAGCATGACCGGAGCTTCAGGGTTTTTGGTCGGAAGATGAGAAGCGATCTCGGTCGGAGACATAGGAGAAGCGTTCTTGGCCATGATCTCAAGAAGGTCGAGCTCTAAAGCCGATTTTAAAGCCATCGGAAGAACAGAGGCACTAGCCAGCTGCATGGCGAAAAGGGCAGCTTCGTCGTCAGAGACTTGCACCGGAGTTAACTGTGTCTCTGCCGTTGAACCCATTTTCTTGAAATCTCTGAGTTTTTTTTTGAGTTTCTGTTTTTTTGGGTTTCTATTGTTTTGAGGATTGTGTGATGGGTGAGAATGTGGAGGTTGAGAGGTTTTATTTATATGAAAATATATTAAAGAAGGTAGACGATTGGCATATTTTAACGCAAAATTCTGATCTGGCTTTATGATTTGGTCCAATTGAAAATTAAGCCACATCGGTTTTTTTTTTGTATTTTATCATATTAATAATAGGCTCTTACGTCAGAAAATATAATAAAAATAATAGGGCATCGTAGGCCAACAAAATTTTAAAAAAATTTCGAAATAATACATCCATAATCATTATTACGATCCTTTACATATGACATATGTTAACTATAAAGCTATTAAACTTGGTAACAATAAAAAGTATGCCATTTTTAGAGAAACCTAGTTAGTACTACTTCACAATACTGTGTACATCTAAATTTTATTTTTTTATAAAAAGCAGATTTTTAACCAGAAAAAAAAAGCAGATTATTAATCATAAATATATTTCTCTTACCAAACAAAATCTATCACAAATCTGATATTATGCCGATAATAATTTCACAATTGATGATTGGTTTTAAATGTAAAGTTTAACTGATGTATTATAACAGTTTCTTTTAAAAAAGGTATTTTACTGAAAAAATTAAAATATCACTAAAATGAAAAAGTACGGTACTAAAATTTGAAATTAGCAGATAGCTTGTTGAAAAAATGAAATTATGTTAATTAAGAAATATGTGGATGGTCAATATATTGACAATCTAAAGCATCCTATGGTCTATGGATCGTCATTTCAAGTTTTATTCTCATAAAAAACAAACTTTATAGATATCTGTCTTTCTCATATAAGCGTGAGTTAAGTCTCATCAAAAAATTTAGAAGATAAACTATACCGTAATTAAACTTTGAATTAAAGATTAGATATCAATAAAAAAAGGAGAATAATAAAAGGAAAAATATGAGACTTGAGAAGGACTGTGCAAATGCAAGCGCCAAGCGGAACAGTCGAAGAGAGAGTATGGTGAGTGGGACCGAGACGCCACACTTGTTCCTAAGTCATTGTCAGTTTTGCATAAAATCGTATCATTTTTTTCAACGCTAAATCATTTCCTTGACATTTGCTTTTATAAAATGTCAGCTACCTCAAAAAAGAAGAAGAAAAAATTGAAAATTTGTACCTAAACATGCTTTAATTATGAAAACTAGTTCGGTATAAGATTATTCTTTTCATCTTTAAACTACTAACATATACGTAATACTTACGTTATATTTTAAAAATATATATACTTGTACAGTGACATAGCTTTGTGTAGTATATAGACTAAAGACTATTACTATCTGTAAGACTATGATGAAACCTTTAGAGTCAGACCATCAGTTAAACTAATACAGTAATTATTACTAGATTCGAAATTCATCATCATCATCAATAAGAAAAAAGAAGTAAAACCACTTAACTACAACCATTTGATTTTCACTATTACCTAAATATATGACATGTCTAATATACAAATGAGATCCTATGAGAAAATCTAAAATCTTCAAATAACTTTGAAATTGAATTGAGTAAGGTATTTTTTTTATCCTTTTTTTATTGTAACTAAAATTTTCAAAACGAATTTATACTAATTGATTATAAAAATTATCCATAACAAAACAAAAAGGCCATTGCAAGTCATAGTTTGGTTATCTTTCTTGATTTGTTTAACCAAAAAAAGTATTTCTTTGATATTTCTCACCTACCACAACCACAACCACAAGCGAAATAAAATCACTATAATTTGACCTTCTTATATTTTTTTTATAGAAAAATGGATTCTTTTCAAATGAGACACGTGTGACGTTATGATAGGGTAGAATTTCGTATTACAAAAAAAGAGAAAGCATCTCACCAACCCCTTTGAAAGATGTTTTTTTTTTATAAACTTTGAAAGATGTTCATTGTGAACACATCTAGAACACACTTCTTTTACTGCCTTAAATTAACAAGCACAAACTTTTGTAGGACCACAAGTCTCAAATACAACTATATATTAATAAGTAATAATAAGTAATAAGTACATATGCATTATGGTGACAAAAAAAAAAAAGAAGAAGTACATATGCATTTTTTGCACACACAAAAAAAAAGTAGATATGATTTCTTTTCGTCCGTTGGAATTGATAGGCTTATTCACCGAAGAAATTGGTATTTTTAAATATATATATATATATATATAAGTATAACATTTATTTCAATATTTTAAATTCACATATGCTTTTTTTTTTGTCCGTGGAAATTGATAGATTTAATTACCGTAGATATGGGGTTTTATATCTCAATTTTCAAGTCCTATTAAGAATTTTAATAAACCAAAGTCCTACCTACTACCTTGTTAATACTTCATGGTCACAGAACGTACATTATCTCAATAAAATAATAACTAAAAAAACAATAGTGTTATCGATGGAACATGTTACCTTTGGCACCTAATGAATTGTAATGTAAAATAGAATAATGGAAATGAGTTGTATCCTTTTGGTGGTTGCTCAACATAAAATTCAAAAAAAAATGATTGGATACATTTTGTTTTCATGCATGTGAAAAATATACGAACAAGCGCAAATTCTCCAAGCATTGTTAAACTTCATATGATTTGAGCGAAATATCAGACTTCTGCAAAGCTAGGCCTTTTTCCGAATCATCTTATACCTTTCATTCACTTATGTCGATATATATATGCTTTAATTTTTTACCGATTCGATGCATTCTCTGATTCTCAACTAGCTATTGGAATCGATCTTTCTCGTCTCTGGCATTATTTTTTTTTTCGGAAATTTTTTTTTCTTTTTGGAAAATTTATTTTTGTAAGCTATGACGATCCTTTTCTAAACAAATTGTTTCAACCTCTTAAAATGAATTGAACCTTTTTTAAAAAAAGAACGTACTTATTTACTTGTGTGATTTTCTCAAAGCTCGTTGATTTTTTGAACGAAATGAAATCCAAAATAGACAACTAAATTTTAAATATAAAAAAAGTTATTATCAATTTTGTCATTGTAGCTGCTAAATCAGAGTAGTAATAATTAAATCCTCCAATGCAAAACTCTTACAAGTTATGTACAATTTGTTTTTACCAGTATAATTAATAACTTAAAACGACAAAAAAAAGAAGTTTGTAGTCTTGTAGATGTATAATTGACTAAATGCACATAAGCAAACGGATTAGCGTCTGATCTTAGAAAACTACATGTAGCTAAAATATTCACCACTTATTTTCTAAGTTTTCTTTGAAACAACCATTGTTAAATCAGCAGATTATGTTAGAAAATAATATTTTTTTGTCGTATTCAAACATCATATATTCAGACATCATATGTAGTAGTCAATAATTCACGGTTTTATTTTTCTTTGAATTTTGCAATAGGATGTTCAAATGCTGTTTCTCCTTTTTTTTTTTTTTTGGTCAACCCTGCTTCTCCTTTATAATGAACATATAACTTTAAACTAATGTATTTAGTTAGTAGCTTTCAGAACCATTCATATCAAAGAGGCATGTCTTAAGAGTGTCTATATATATAAAGTTTTAAATTTAAATAAGGTTTTTTTTTACTTTTGGATTTGTATATCTTTGCACAAAAAGGATTTGTATATCATGTTTACTTCTTCTCCTTCAAGTAGCTAGTGACAAATCATACGTCTATGTACGGGACATCCAATTAGAAAAAGGAGTCCAAATCATAAAATTTATTGAACCATAATATTGTTGAGCCAGTGAGGTACAACAAGCGTACAAGTAACTGTGTTTGACTCTATTATCAACCAACCATTTAGTCGTTCTAAATACAATTCCATTTTACTACCTCATCGTCAGTCCATATTTTTGTTAGGCCGAACGGACAAAAGTCTGATTTTATTTAGGTTTGTGCTTTGTAATTTTGGGCCACTAATTGGGCCCTATTACTAAAGCATAAAGGCCTTGCTATAATTGCTCCTTCTCATCTCGATTTTCGTTAAAACAAATCTCAAAAGTCAGAATCAACTCTTTATTAATGAAACATAAAGACTTTACCCTAATTGTAACGTTTGGTCTTCCACTCTTTCCTTTCGATCTCTGAGAGTTGGTAGAGAAAATGGAGACGAAGGTGAGCACAACGACAGAAGGGAGTTCTCTCAGAGGCATTTTCTGTGTGAAAACCAAACAAGACATGAAGAGAATCGAGAAAACAGAGGACTGTTTCATTCTCGATTTCAATCCTTTTGATTCGTTCGACGTTAAAAAGCTCTCCTTTTCTGGTGATAAAGATCTTGCCATCATCCATGAGACTGGCCAGGTTTAACTTTTAAACTTAAGGGTTTATATCTATATGTTTATAATCTTGAAAATGTAATGAAAGCTATTGGAGCAGGTGGCTTGTAGAGATTACCCACATCCAAGACATTTATGCTTGAACTTTCCTTTTGGATCAACTCCTAATGCAACCTATTGTGATCTGGTAATTTATATCTTCTTTGTGGGTGTTATTTTTTGGCCTTTTATTACTTTCTCGTTTTACAAAATGTAAGCAAAAAAAAAAAGTATGAAATGGATTAATGATTCTTGTCGTTTGTTTGATGTTTTCCTATAAATCTCCTATGAAGCTGTACATCTTTTATATCTCGGTTAGATTTGGAAATTAGTCTAACAGTAGAGATTAACAATATATGCAGTGTTACTGTTCCGTATGCGATAAGCCTGCTCCTTGTGCACAGTGGAAATCTTCGCACTGCAATGCTTCGGCCGACTCCTCTATGGGGCGGAGGTTACTGACCTTTGCAAATGATTACTCCAATTACTTCGATTAAGATCATCTTTGACGAGACTAGTAGGTCAACATAGCTTTGGAAGACTATGTAATGACAATAATGTGTATGAGATTTTTAATGTTCGAAATACATTTTCTCTCTTGTCTTGATATTTACTAACCTTCATTGAAATGGCATCTCATCTCCTCCAACATGTTCAATGCCTACATTACTCAATAATAAGCCAATCTCTCAATCAAATCTAAACTGTTAATCTCAAATGCCGGGAAAAAAGTATCATTATACCAGGATAAGGAGGAGCGTCTTCGATAACATGTGGCAGATCAAAGTTGATGCCATGTTTGGGTACTTAGGGAGAATCATTTGAGAGTGACACCAATGCCACCAGCAAAATCAAACAAAGTAGTCAAGCCCTCAAAACCCTTGTAGTTCATTGCGTTGTTGAAGACATTGTTGAATCTAAGGTCAGTTGGTACTCCAACGAGCCCATACTATAGACATTGTTGAATGGGATCCCACCACCTTGCAAGAACTGCATCTGTCAATTGGTACTTGCTTAATCTATGTTATTGTAAAGAATGTGAACAAGATAATAGAATTGTAAAGAACACCACACAGATTTAATGTGGTTCACCAACACATATTCAACATATGTCATCTAAATTTTTAGGTCCACTAATTATCAAAAATTCATATGGCATACATTTGGTAAAGCATACATTTCGTTCCGTTGATTTTTTTTTCCTTTTACAACCAACACGTTACTTTTGTTTTGTAATTCGTTATTGAACAAAAATTTATGTTTAAAATGTCAGTCGATTCCGATATTTCAGATTTAGACAAATCACCAAAAAGAAATATAGACAAACACTAAAAGGAGAAAAATGAGATTTGAGCTTGTGTTCATACCATTTCCTGGCATTGGTCATCTCAAATCAACAGTTGAGACGGCGAAGCTACTAGTGGAGCGAGACGACCGAATCACTGTCTCCGTTCTCATCCTCCCTTCCCTTTCCGGAAGCGAAGACGGTGCTTCCGCCTACGTGGCTTCCCTCTCCGCTGCACACAACAACCGCCTCCGCTACGAAGTGATCTCAAGCGGAGATGACCAAACCACCACGAGGCTTGACATTCATATCAAGAATCAGATACCAAAGGTGAGACATGTCCTTGGGAAACTCGTCAGCGACTATTCGACGTTACCTGACTCGCCTAGGCTCGCTGGGGTGGTTGTAGACTTGTTCTGCACTGTGATGATAGACGTGGCCAACAAGTTAGGTATTCCGAGTTATCTGTTTTACACGTCGAGCGCAGGACTTATCGGACTCGGGTTTCACGTTCAGATGTTGTACGATGAGGAAAAATACAATGTCCATGAAAGTGATTATGAAGACTCAGAAGCTGTGTTGGACGTTCCGAGTTTGACACGTCCTTTACCGGTCAAGTGTCTTCCTCAAGGTCTCGCATCGAAAGAGTGGCTTCCGATTCTTGTAAACCAAGCAAAGAAATACAGACAGATGAAAGGCATTTTGTTAAATACTGTTGCTGAGCTTGAACCTTATACGTTGAAGTCTCTCTCGAGTAGTGGTGATATTCCTCCTGTTTATCCAATAGGGCCACTTTTGCAACTAGAAAACCAAACCGGTGGTGATTCGGATGTTTTAGAATGGCTTGACGAGCAACCGCTTAGATCTGTAGTGTTCCTTTGTTTCGGGAGCATGGGAAGTTTCCGTGAGGAACAAGCAAGAGAAATCGCAGTAGCGCTGGAGCGAAGTGGCCACCGGTTTCTCTGGTCTCTCCGTCGTGCTTCAAAGTCTGAGTCTCACGAAGAACTCACGAATCTTGATGAGATTCTTCCCTTAGGATTCATTGAAAGGACAAAGAAGAAAGGAAAGGTGATCGGATGGGCACCACAGACAGCCGTGCTGGCGAAGCCGGCCATTGGAGGCTTCGTCACTCACTGCGGTTGGAATTCAGTTCTAGAGAGCATATGGTTCGGTGTTCCAATGGCTGCATGGCCGTTATATGCAGAACAGAAGTTCAATGCTTTCGAGGTGGTGGAGGAGCTTGGTTTAGCGGTGGAGATAAAGAAGTATTGGCGTTCGATGGAACTCGTGACCAGCGAGGAGATAGAGCAAGCAATCCGGTGTCTGATGGAGCAGGACGGTAATGTGAGGAAAAGAGTAAAGGAGATGAGCGAGAATTGTCACATTGCTTTAATGGATTGTGGGTCCTCTCAAACTGCTTTGCAGAAGTTTATCCAAGACGTTGTCCAGAATATCATTGCTTGACAGTTTACGTGTGATGAGACTGAGTGGTAGACCAAACTGGGAAAAACAGCACGTGTTAGAAGACCCAACAATAAGTCTTGGCTAAGTCTCAAGACAGATTTCTTTTAGTTCTTTGTAATAATAAGGGGTATGACTCGTTTGTAATAAAAAAGGTAGGCCCATATTACTTTTGACTGAAAAAAAGGTAGGCCCATATTACCAAATCATGAAAGGCCTTTTTAGTTACTCCATCTTAACCTCACCAGAGGAAGCGTAACGGTCGGTGTCCCACACTCTCTTCCCTTTCGATCTTTGCGAGTTGTGAGAGAAAATATGGAGACAAAGGAAGAAGACGACACAGTTTTCTATTAGATAAAAAATGTATAAGGGTTCCAACTATAAGAGGATTTTTAGGGATTCTATTGCTGTAACTGGATGAAGATCCTGAGAAGATTTGCAATTAAGGAAGCTCTTAAAGAACAAACCACCTAGATATGATATTTTCAGTTTTTACCAAAAAAAATAAAATATACAGTATATGATATTTTCAGTAACTTCAAATTTTGGTACCTAATATTTCTGTAACGTTAAAACTAAAAAATTATTCAATCCCTAAGGCCTAAGCGATGAGAAAAAACACGGAAACACTTGGAAAAATGTTCTTATGGGCCTGTTATTAGGCATGGGCGAAAAATCCGAAACCCGAAAACCGAACCGAACCCACCCGAAAATTATCTGAACCGAATCCGAACCGATTTTTAAAAATATCCGAATGGACCCTAAATTTTGTTACTCAAAAAATCCGAACCGAACCGAATATCCATGGGCACCCGAACGTATCCAAAATAGAAATATACATCTAAGATTTTTGGTAATACTTATACTTATAACAACAAAAATACTTAAATTTATAATCATAAATCCGAATATGTTAGATGTTTTTGAGTAATTCGAGTATTTTTGGATATATTTAGATGAAAAAGTCACTAATATTTTAGTTTTTCTCCGGATAATTTGGGTAATTTTAGGTACATTTGGGTAAAAAGTAACTGATATTTTAGTATTTTTTGGTTATTTCGGGTATTTTCTAGTAATTCAGATAGATTTAAGTATATATGGGTGAAAAGAACCGAACTCGATCCGAACCAATGAGTATGACAACCCGAATTATTACAAAACCCAAAAGTATTTCGGATTTAACCGAGTTAAATAGTTGTTACTAACCCCAAACCGAACCCGAACCAACTCGAACCGATACCGAACCGAAATTTTAAAATATCCGAATGGGATTAAAATTTCGGTATTTCAAAACCCGAACCCGAACCGACACCGAACCGAACCCGATTGGGGGCCCGAACGCCCAGACCTACCTGTTATTGTGGGATTTGTTTTCTTAGAATGTTGACTATTGACTTTATAGGTACTTCCTACTTATCATCAATAGATGCTGATATTCACGAGTTCTAAATTTCAAATTGTTATATTGGTGAGTAAATCTTTTGTTTGGTTTTAATGTGAGTAAATGCTAGTAATTGTTACTACTATTTCGGTTTTAATTGTTATAACCATTTATTGTCAATAAATGGTTTTCGGTTTTAATTGTTATAACCATTTATTATCAATAAATGGTTTTTGGTTTTCAAATCTTTTGTATTTGAAAAATCTTGGTAATACATTTTGAAATCAGGGACACTTCCAGGAGGACCAGGACGATCCCCACATAAGCTAGTTAGTCCACATGGTTGATGATATCAATCAGTGTGTGGGGATCGAGTTATCTATTCTCATAATTACTATCTCCGACTGGTCACCACGAAGGTGCAGCTGCGACAATCCACACATTAAAACCAACTTTAAAAAACTTGATTTATCGATCTTGTATAATGTCTGGTATGATATAATTACACAGTTAACTGTTTTGGCTGCCACAATTTTAGACTACATCCTTAAACATTATATCTCATCATCAACATCTTTTAGGAACATTTTCTTAAAATACTTTCCCTACCTAAAACTTGAACCAAAAACTCCCAAACGCAAGCGCAAGGAAGCCACCAGACCACAAAATCTTCGGCTTATATTCCATATGTTCCCTCTTAGTATATATAGTACAAATAATTGAAAGAAAAAAAAACATAGTACAAATAATTGGTGTCATTTAGAACGTCTATAATAATGTGCGATTTTTTTCTTTTTGCTATAGTCAACAACAAAAAATAATTTGAGCTATATTTTACTTGTGTTATGATATTGTGAAATTTCAAGTTATTTAATAGTCGTATATAGTAAATAATCGTGTTACTAATGCATCAAAGATTCAAAATTATCTAAAATAACACCTTAATTACACTCTTTTTTCTTTATAATTTTAGTTTTGGTTACCATATGATAATATGATATGGTAATGCACATTTAGTGGAAAACTTGTCTTCAACAAACAAATATCAATTTATGTACCAATTACAGTCTAATATGGGTCATATTAATAATGGAAGTAGGTTTTTCCCTATAAAAAAAATTATTAATGGAAGTAGATAACCATCAATAAGTTTCTTTCATATCAACATTAACTCATAGTTGTAATGATATCAATAAAGATCGTCACTGGTTGCAGATTGGTAATAACTACCATCAACTAAGAGGGATGAGAAACGATGCAATCAAATTGATGATACGATAGTAAAAATATACTATAGTTTAAAAATAGCATTCTATATTATGGTTTTTAAGAATATAAGATAGGTCAAGTCGTCGTCTGAAGTCTCACAAGTTGAGGTGAGTTGTTGTAAAGATATTTTTTTTTCAAGATGAGCTGTAAAGAAAGAGCTTATTAAATCTTTGTGATCTGTGAAGGTCTTTGTTAAACCATAGTTAAATATTTTATGTTAATTGTAATAAAATTGAGAGAGTTTTGGTGACAATAGAAAGGACCCACATGCCGGCCGATGCCATGACGCATATAATGAACGCATAAATCCCGACTAACCCGTTGCTTTCACACTGTTCATACCTCGCATTCCTTCATTAATAGTATTAAACTTTTTCCTCTACTTTTACTGTATGATTTAAAAAAGAATTGGAAAATGACTTTGAAGGTAACTTTTCTTTCAAATAAAATATACTAACCATAAGATCCAAAACTGTGTAGTTTAACAAAAAACAAAAAGTCTTCGAGTTTTTGCATTCTTTGAAAAATTATATTTTACATGAAGTGTGGAAATTTTTCATATAAAATTGTCTAAACTATTAATTAGGAAAATAATATAAAATCTTAAGCTCTTAAAACTGGGTTTTGTTTCTATTGTGGTGAGTTTAAAACTGTGAGTAAAATATACCTTTAACAAAAAAAAAAAAAAAACTGTGAGTAAAATATACACTTTAGGAGTTTATGACAATTTCATTGATAAATTATTTTTAAACTTAAATTTGTATAATACATATTATTAATAAAAAAAAATTAGCAGATGAAGTTGTAAAAAAAATGATCGTTTTACTTTTTACATAGGCACCAATCGATCCAAAACTTTTATCAAAAAATAAGAAAAAAGAGAATTGATCCACAACTTTTAAACATTTTGTTTTGTCTCTCGAACGCCATGCACTTTTGCGTAATTTGGCTTTTTTTTTTTTTTTTTCATTATATATCCAACTAACTCTGTCTCTAGATATCTCTTCCATATATATTATCCGATCCATTTATTTATAAATAGCAATATTTAGAAAATTTCGAATCTAGATTTTAAAAGTTGCTATATGGTAGTAAGACAGGAAGGCATTACTTGTCTTGCATCATGTAGACAACAATGTACTTTTTTTTTCCTCTCAAAAATACGACAAAACAACATACAACAACAACCAAATACGTAGTCGTTTAGCAAGAGAGTCGGTGCACTTGTGCATGTCTTGGATTTACTACTAATCTGATATGTTTGCTAAAGATCACCTGAGCTTCTGGATGATGCTATATATCAATCTATGAGCTTTGCCAAAATATTAATTTTCACACGGTTTGGATCTTCATAATTTGAATTTGATAACGACAAATGATGGTTTGCTACATCTATGTATTATTCAATGGTTTTAAATCGTGCTTAGCTTATAAACTGGTTTATTTCAGACGTAGATATTTGCGTAAGATTATTAAAAAATATGATAATTTAATTATATTTGCATGTATAAATGGTAAAAATCAAAACAAATGAAATTATGAAAACATCACACACAAGTGATGTCACTGATGTGCTTTCGTTATATTTGCGTTTGGCATTCGAATATAGAAAGATCACCTAATAATATATATATTTGTACAAATTAAAATGCAGATAAACATAATTAGTTTTTTTTTTTGCCTACGTATGCTCAATTAGTTATCACTATATGAAGCTATATAAACCAGCATATATGTAATCGAAATAATAAAAGAAAAATGAAGATATCAGTTGAATAAAAAAAGAAATGAAGATACATTGATTTGCTTTTGACATATCGCGCTTTTGACATTGATTTGCTCACTACTTTTTTTTTTTTTTTTTTAGTTTGCTCACAATTCTAAAAGAATTATACGTTTTGGAACGTAATCATGAGAATATTCATTACGCTAGTTTAGTTTCATATGAATCAGTAAACATATTCTCCTACAAATTTATTAATTTTTCTTTAGCCTTGGAATTAGTGTAGATAGTAACACTTGGCTCTTAAGATTTATAAATATGGCGTCCATTACAAACTCTCCATTAAATTAACTAGTTGCACGTTCAAAGTCTCTTTGCCCAAAAAAAAAAAAAAAAAAAAAAGAAAACAAGAAAGAACGTTCAAAGTCTTTATTTAACCAATACATTATTTAATTTAATACTACTCCGATCCGTAATTATCAACTTGCGTTTTCATAGTTCATAGTTCATACTATGTTTTATAATGATTAATTTACTGAGCAAAACCCCTTTTACATCTTCTTCTTTTATTGACGTGAGCAATGACTCCAAACTTTCAATATATAGTTCATCGAATACTAATGTGAAAAATATAGTAGGAGTATAACTCAACGAACGGTTTTTAACTTGTCATGATAATCAAATAATCGAGATTCCGATAATTGTCTTTCGTGATTTTGTAAATGCTCGCAAGATTTCATTGCTATAAACCAAAATAGAGATCTACAGTAGATACAAATTAAAGAAGCTAAGAAGATAGAGTAAAGTTACTATTTCTTCAAAAACATCAATCATATTCATCTCTATATATAAAATTAGATACAGATTTACAAAGCTCTATAAGATTCAAAAAAACCTCAAGAGAGAGGCAACGAGACACTCGGTAAAAATCTCAGTCGCTTCTCATAGACAAGATCATAGAGAGGAAGCAAAATCTGAAGTCAAATACTTATATTAGTAAGAAGGAAACAAAAAAGAAAAAAAAGTGGACTAATCAGAAATCGACGAGATGTGAAGAGAAATCAGGAATCATCGACGTTGAAGAAGGAGAAGGAAGGACGAAACCACCGATCCTTATAGTACTTCTATCACCGGTACGTCGTGGAAGAATCCCGGCGGTGAGTTTAGCTAGAGCCGCCGTGTACTCAACTAGTAACTCAGTAATAATCACCACTGAGATCATTGTCGCTTTGGATCTGAAAATTTCTGATTCTTGTTAAAGAATTAAAGATCTAAGCGATTAAAACTTGAGTAGTGTGAGAATGTGAGAGACTTCTTTGTCATTATATAGACGAATATTTTTCACTTTCAGTAGAGAGAGAGAGAAAAAAGAGCTCCAATAATATACTAATTTTTAGATATTTAAATTATTATTATTATTTTTTTAAAAAATTTCTCTTTTTTTAATCACCCGCTTCAACTCTGAAAACTCTGTACATTAGATGTAAAACAAATCAGTTTGGATTTATTTATTAACCTAGGAAATAAAAAAATCGACCAATAAATAAAAATGTCCTATAATTGATACTTCATCATCATCATTGGACTTCAATTTTTGCCGAAAATATTTGGTTTTTCTTTTATTTAATTAACCAGACAGATGTGGATGTGTATACTGGAGAAGTTATGGATTAAAAAAAAAAAAAAGTTATTGATTAAACGTATATAGCTGGATTCATCAGAATTTGTTGTTTTGCAATCATATAGCTACAAATATGAATATATATTATACCTTTCCATTATTTGTTTAGGACTGTACATAGTACATGCATATCAATAATTTAATTTCTTTTCAACAACAACACCAAAAAGACCAGCATTCTCTTATTCATAATCAACATGGATATAACCGGGAATCGAAACAAAAACTAAATCTGAGGATATGTGAAACATTAGATAGATTGTTAGTCACCTAAAAATATTTATAACAACCAAAGAGAATAGAAGGACTCGATCATGGTCTAAGACTAAAGACAAATTCTCCATTTGATGAATACTACCGATAATTAAACTACTCTTTTTTCAATGGAACGTCACTATTTGGGAGTGTTTTTATTATTTATTATGAAATAAAGGGGTATTATTGTCTAAAAGGCCTATTTTTTTTTTTTTTTGGGTGCAAAACTAAAAGGCATATTCGAAACAGTTAACATGACAGCAAACCAATTATGTATAATAGCAAATCATAACATGTTAGGTTTACAATTTCTTTTTGTTTGTCAGCATGTCTACAATTTCATTTTAACTTAAATAAATTGTAGTTTCTTTTGTTGATAAAGGGTTAAATATATTTGTAGTTACATCTATAATAATATTAAATATACTATAAATGGACGACTTACTTTGTATCTATACATATGCCAAACTTTTTTTTTTTTGTTGATAATTATATGCCAAACTTAGCCACAAATTTTTGTTGGTCTACCAACCAATATTAGATTTAAGAGCTCAATGATCGGTATAATTAAAAGTAATCGATGTACTATATTTTTTCTAGTTGTATATGAACATCAAATATTATGTGTCGATTCTTGTTGGAGATAATTATTCAATGGTGTGTATAATTTGCCACGTCCACATGTTGCGCAACTTAAGTTTTTCTTTTTTGATAAAAATGAAGGAATAAGAGATCACGCGATTTATGTTACATCACCAGATTCATTACATTTTATTTTATAGATGTTTAGTCGTCCGCCGAAAATTTGTTGGGTTTTCAATTTCAATTTTCTAATCATGTAGATCTTTGTAAATTAAAGAGTTATATTTAATATATACGTTTTTAGCAACTGAGTTTGTATTTTTGTTCATTGTCGTGTTATAACCAGTGGTCACATATGGATAATTCATAGTATAACATTAGTGGAAAGTTAAAAATGTTAACTACAACAATTTAAAAACAGATTATAGAAGGACTTTTATTTTATTTTTATAAAGGCATCGATCACGGCATTATAGAGGAAGGACTTGACCGCAATAATATCCGTACCTAATCAAAAATGTTATTAGTTTATTTAAGTTTTGTCTTTTGCATAAAATCAAAGAGTGGACTTACAAATTACAAAATTTGGTATGTTAGGGCATCTCCAACCCATCTCTATATTTGCCTTTATTTATAGAGGCAAATATAGCAATCTCTATTTTAAAGGTAAATATGCTCCAATCCACCTCTATATTTGCCTCTAAAATAGAGATTGCTATATTTGCCTCTATTTATAGAGGAAAAATAGAGTTCCTCTATTTTATAGAGGAAAAAATAGAGATCTCTATTTTAGAGGTGAGAATAAAGTGGGTTGCAGTAAAACTCACTTCTATTATAGAGTTCCTCTATTTTAGAGGCAAAAATAGGGAAAACCATTGGAGATGGTCTTAAAAGGAAAAGCAATTAAGATGCCTTTGAAAACCCCTACACGAGGGGAGAGATCTTCAATTAGATATGGACTATCGAGGGGTCCGTATCTTCGATCCCTACCACCTTTATAAAATTGGATATGATTGCACCTCCTAATTAAGTGATTAGTACTTTTTTCAATATAATTATTTTATCAGAGTTTCTTGAATTTGTAATTGGAGAAAGGAGAAGGTAAAATGTTAATACGCTATTAAAGTGTACTTACAAAAAATAAATTTATATAAGTGTTCTTATTATCGTATACTATAAAAAGTAATTTTAAATTATATAGCAGATGCTTTTTTGCCGAGTTTAAACTGCAATATGATGAAAGTGTTTGGATTTAGTCATGTATTAAAAAAAAACAACTCAAATGCTATATAACGTTGTTATTGAAATAGTATAGTAATTTGGTTAGCCAACTTAACTATATTATTTTATACTCCCTCTGTTCTTTTTTATTTGATTTTTTAGTTTTTCAGATATAATAAACAAGTCTATTAAAACACATTATATTTTGTGATTTTTAATTTCCAACAACTCTAAACTAATAATGTTTAGTTATTTTTTTTAAATTCAATAATTTATTTTTAACAATTGTACATATAAAAGTGAGAAAATTCATTTTTTTTAAAACCAAATATTTTCTACAAAAATCAAATAAAAAAGAACGGAGGGAGTAGTAACTAATTATGACGCGAAAGAAGTTTTTGATGAATAAATATGTGATGCTACTTGGTACGATCTTGTAATTTATTTAAACGAAATATTTTTATGTCATCAACTGATAATATACTAAAAAAATCCAGTCTACATTGACAAACTTCGTTCACATCTTGAGACATAAAAATATAATATGTGATATATTTTCCTGTACGTCAATTCCATAAATTCAACGTAAAATAAGTCGAATAAATCAAACATAAACTTTTCTCTCTTTATTTGACAAGTGGTCCTCTAATGACTCAGCTGAGCCATTAAATAACTAATTGATAATTAAAAATATTTTAAAATAATTAACCCGGCAAGGATATTTCATTGGCTAATTAACCAATAACATTAGATAATTAATTTAGCAAGGACAAAAGAAATAATCAATCTAGTTAACGCTAAGCAATGTATCATTTCTGAGAGATGATTTTTTTTTTTTTTGTCTACTTACACAAAAACTTTAGTCGGTTAAAATGAGGTGGTGACACTGTGTTCAAACTAATAATATAAACAACTATATCACATTTACTACATTACTAATTTAAAATATAGTTGGCCAATTCAGAACTTTTAATATAATCATCGGAAAAATGATTAATTATATCTATACATATTAAAAATTAGATCTAAACTCAAAATCATTAACTACATATTTATTGAAGCTAGTGAGCAACACTACATCGACTACATATTTAGAATAATGTAAACAAAAGGTTACATGCTCAGATCTTTTAACATTTAATCTCGATACTTAATTTTCAGAATAGTACTAAAATTAACCATATGATTGGATAAAAACATTCCATATTTCCTTAAGCTTCTCATTCAGGTATGTGTTGTAATTAAACGGTAAAGACAAATAATTTCTTTTCTTTTTTGATAAAAAAAAGATAGATATTCTTTTATCCAGACACTAAAATATACGGAGACAGAAAAAAAAGAAGTCTTGAAAAAAGAAAAGAAAAAAAGAAGTCGAAAAATCGTATTACTAGTATTTATTTACTGTACATTTTATAGATTTATGGATTTTTTTTCCAATATCACACTAATTAATAATGGAGAGCTTATCAGTTTACGTGTAACATGTATTATACATGTTCTATCGAAAAAGATATGATGAAGATTTTCTCAACCCCTCCTAAAGAATATGTGGACTTTCTCTTGATTAGGCCATCTTAAAGTTTTAATTCGAAGATTTGATGTAAGCAAATTGACAGATCCAACGAGAGTCACGTGATGCGATGGATTATTGAACTACGTGACATTAACTTGATTTAGAAGGGATTGGGGCCTTGAGAAGGTCTTCTTCATGGCTTTCCAAGTGAGAGTAGAGGTTACTACGAGTTTCAAATCCGATTTTGATTTGGCGAAAAAGCCAATAGAACCTTTGTTTAGCAATCAAATGTCTATGACGAGTATGCAAAATTTAATCAAGACCAGAGATTTATTTGCTTTTTGATTAGGAGAAAAAAAAAAGATCAATTAGATTTTAAAACCGATTTTTCTTTTGGGGCGTTTGTTGTTGATATTTTCTAAAATCCTAACACGTCGAACTTGTCGTAGATTCAACTTAAAGTTCTAAGCCATTGTTTTTATAATCAAATTTACAAGTTTGCTCAGATCACTAAATTAATGTGTCGAACTAATTGAAATTCGATTATTACATAATGATTTACTGAAACATACAATTAATTATTAGTTTGCATGATTAAATAAGATGTTTTCTCATATACTATTCTTATATTTTTTTAAAAAATATAAGATAACATTCAACTAGCAGCAATACGATTACAATAATCTCAATTGGTTATCTTTTTAGGACGATAATCTACTTGTTTAGGTGGGTGCATGGAAACAACTTTATCTTTTTCTACCGAATCATTTCACTATTTTATTATCTCTTCTGCATTATTCTCTAGTTATTTGCCTAATTAGGCTCACCAATAGCTATAAGTTATAGAAGCCATTTTCCCAAAAAGAAATGGTAGTAGTAATAATATACTACTAATATAGATGCAGAAGATGAAGTGCAATGTATTAACAAATAAGTAAAAAAGAGAAAGATGTGTAGTGCATTGTTGTTGAGCTCGATCGTCGTGTTGTGCTTTTTTTCATTTTGAAACTCCAACAAGTCACGACGAGACAGTATTCTTTAATGCCATAATGACTTGGCTTTAGCCATTTTGGGGACATATGTGTCATTACTTTTGTCTCTGTGTTTAAGTGAAACTAAACTAATCTCTTTATCTACTAATTAATTTGCCTTTTCTTTTTTTGAAACTCTACGAATGAGCTTAATTTGGATTTCATGTGGGTGTCATGTGACTCATTCATCTTTATCTTATCCAATTCTGTTGTTTTTTAGGAAAAAGGAAAATTAAAATTTATAAAAATACAAAAGAAAACTTTTCTTGCATAGATTTATAGTTTCCACTTTCCAGAGACTAGATGCTGCATATGTTTGTTTGATCATTGTTTGCTTTTTAATTATAAAATAATACACAATTATTTTATTTTGTAGTCCTATTGATCTATTATAATAAACTACGAGTCATTTTATTTACTTAGTAATATAAAAATTAAACTGCTTTTTTTTTTGTGTCGGTATCTCAAACTAAACGGCGTCGTTTTTGATGTACTCAGCACATGCACCAACCGGGAAAAAGGTGTATTTCAACCTGAACTTTTCCAACGGTGCGTTTTTCAACCTGGACAATTGAGTAGTGCGTTTTTCAACCTGAACTCTTTATTTTTTCAAATTAACTACCCAAATTATTCGTTTAAGGTCGATTACAACATCGTCTTAAACAGACGTTAGTCAAACGTTAAATTGGACTGGTCGGACGATCCAGAAGGGTGTATTTCAACTCCAACTTTTTACACAGTGCGTTTTTCTACCTGTACAATAAAACAGTGCTTTTTTCAACCTCAACTCATTATTAAATACTAGATTTAAAATTAAAAATTAAAAATTAAAAATCATTTTAAGAATAGAATGTTAAGAAAATTATAAATTAAATCATTTTAAAAATATAAAAAGATAATGTAAGAAAAATTTTAAATTTAAAAATTTTAAAGAGTGTAAAAAGATAATTATAATTATTAATTATAATTTTAATCTAAGATTTAATCCGCGGTATACCGCGGGATAATTTTTTTTAACATAATTTTAATTAAATTAATACAATTTAATAGGGGTGTATTGAACCAATGATTTTAGAAGATTATGGGTTTTTATTAAAATCTCCTGTTATTCAACTAAGAATTTTAAAAAGTTTTCTAAAATTCAGTATTATTGAACATAAAATCACTTGAAATCATTTAAAATCCCCTGTTATTCAAACAACAATTTGTTAAAATCCTATGAAATCCACTGTTATTGAAAATGATTTAAGGTATTGGGATTTTAATGACTGCAGATGATTTTAGAAGATTTTAGGGGATTTCCTTAGTTAATAATACAAAGATCCAAATCTCATGGTTTTAGGTGGGATTTCAGAATGATTTTAAAGTAGTTGTTATGATTTTGTATTAAAATTTTCAAGTGATTTAAAATGATTTCAAGTGATTTTAACTCAATTCCATGTTCAATAATACTGAATTTTAGAAGACTTTTTAAAATTTTTAGTTGAATAACAGGAGATTTTAATAAAAACTCAGAATCTCCTAAAATCATTGGTTCAATACACCCCTATTAAATTGTATTAATTTAATTAAAATTATGTTAAAAAAAATTATCCCGCGATATACCGCGGGTTAAATCTTAGATTAAAATTATAATTAATAATTATAATTATCTTTTTACACTCTTTAAAATTTTTAAATTTAAAATTTTTCTTACATTATCTTTTTATATTTTTAAAATGATTTAATTTATAATTTTCTTAACATTCTATTCTTAAAATGATTTTTAATTTTTAATTTTTAATTTTAAATCTAGTATTTAATAATGAGTTGAGGTTGAAAAAAGCACTGTTTTATTGTACAGGTAGAAAAACGCACTGTGTAAAAAGTTGGGGTTGAAATACACCCTTCTGGATCGTCCGACCAGTCCAATTTAACGTTTGACTAACGTCTGTTTAAGACGATGTTGTAATCGACCTTAAACGAATAATTTGGGTAGTTAATTTGAAAAAATAAAGAGTTCAGGTTGAAAAACGCACTACTCAATTGTCCAGGTTGAAAAACGCACCGTTGGAAAAGTTCAGGTTGAAATACACCCTTTTTCCTGCACCAACCATGTGAGACCCATTACTTACAATTTTATTAACACAATTGATTTCTCAAAGTTATAAAATTGCATATTATTAAAAACAACAGCTTTACTTTTTTTTTTTTTTGTGCAAATCAACAGCTTTACTTATGAAGGCAAACTAACTAAGAAACTTATTAGATCTTTTAGCTTCTATTGTTCTTTCTCAGTCTCCAAACTTAGTTTGATTCTGATGTTCTTGTAGATAAATCTCGGCTAAGGCAGCAAACGATGCTGATCCAATGGGAAGAACGTTCTCGTCGAGGAAGAAATAAGGCGAATGAACGCTATGTACAGAACCGATTTCTTTGTTTTTGATACCAATTCCTAGATAGTAACCAGGTATTCTTTGTTGATAGAAGGCAAAGTCCTCACCCGCCATTACCTTGTTAAGCGGTTTCACCTTCTCGGGTCCAACCAAGAGTTTCAAAACCTTTTCAGCGAATTCGTGTAGCTTGTGATCGTTCACAACTGCTGGATACATAGGATGATCTTCTTCATGCAAATCTATATCAGCTTTGCATCTATGTACTTCAGCTTGTCCTTCAACCACCTGTCAGCAACAACTGGGTTAGCTCTGTATTGAAAAAATCGAATTGAAGAATCGATTACATTTGAACATTAGTGATTGTGTACTGTGGAAGAGAGCTTGTGGATATAGCAATGGTTTGTTCCATAAAATCTTTACTAGAACAGAGTAACAAGAGGCTCATGACCAAAAATCACAAAAATCTTTTGACAATAAATTACTTTAAGGTTGAAACTGATCATCAGGGAAGATATGAGATTAAGATCCATAAGATATTGGAAACCAAATCTCGGTTTCTTCTCAGCATCGATATTTAAAGGTTGTTTTCAAAACCGGGTGTACGAAGAGACTCAGGAATCAAAATCACTAAAATCTTTTGGACAATATCTTTTAGTGATCACCAGGGAAAAGATGACATTAAGAACCATGACATATTGGAAAATCAAATGCCGGTTTCTTCATTGCATCAAATATTCAAAGGTTGTATTGAAACAGTGTGTACCTTACCTCTTTCAACCGGTGTTTCAACCAGTTCATGCCATCGGTTGTAAGGCTCCTCAAAGTTCCCCCAAATTCTACATACGCCGGAATCACATCAAACTCAGAACCGCCACTTTTCATAAATGTAACAGACAGCACCTAAAAACCGAAAACAGGAACTTTTAGGTTTGGTCTTGCAAATAGTGAGATCTATATGCATATACAACCATTAGATTATATCGATTAGAATAGTATACAACATACATGGCTTAAGAGAGGATCTACTTCTCTGGAGACTATAAGTTGCAATGCTAAGATGGTAGATGATGCAGCCAACACCGGATGAACACAAGAATGGGTCTCCAAAGAAGAAGCCGGTAATTTCCCACTCATTCTTACACTGAAAATGCTTGTGGATGCCATAGAAGGACCCGAGATTGTCGCAACTTCTCCTGTAGGTAAGCCAGAATGAACATGCATCCCAAATATCGCTTCAGATTCACCCAAAGCACCTTCTTTTATCATGTGAAAAGCACCCGCACCACCTTCTTCTGCTGGTTGAAAAAGAAGCCTCACTGTTCCCTTTTGATTAAGCAAAGAAAAACTTTTCATTCACAAAAACCTAAAGAGGACTAAACCCTTTCTATAAACACAGTCACAGCTGCAACATTCTCCAATGCAAGATTCATCCTTTTGTGTTACATATAAGACCTATTCTGTTTGCATTTGGTAAGCTAATCACACAAATTCACAACACATTTACTTCAACCAAACTTAGAGAATAAAGAAGAGAAAGCTTACATTGAGCTTATGTTTGCGTTTGCTAAGTAATTTGGCAGCTCCAAGGAGCATAGTGGTGTGAGCATCATGTCCACAAGCATGCATTTTTCCATCGATTTTGCTCTTATGATCCCATTCAACAAGCTCCTGCATTTTAGCAATCCAATTTATAGAAGAATTTTGAAGAAATTAACAGACAATAAGAGAGAGAGAGACAGAGAGAAAGGGAGAGAGAGATTGAGTTTACTTGCAAGGAAAGAGCGTCCATGTCAGCTCGAAGAGCAACGACCGGAGGAGAACCGGACCCGATTTGGGCTACGATTCCGGTTTTCGCAACCGGGTAAGAGTAAGAAACCCCTAATTCGTCAAGCTCGCGACGAATCAGAGCACTGGTTTGATGTAACTCGAAAAGGAGTTCTGGGTTTTCATGGATTTGTCTTCTTACAGAGACTAACCAGTCTTTATCACCCAAAGCTTCGGTTAGCAATTGACGTGGATACTCTTCATCTCCATTGACGGAACTAGAGATAACAAAGAGAAGAAGAATAAGAAGAAGAAGTAGAAGACGCGAAGAATGTGGAATCGAGGAATTGGCCATGTCAATCTGAGGTCAACGATCGGAACCCTAAAAAGCTACGATCGGAATTGACCTGAAAGTAAGACACTTGTGTACAAATTGAAGCACAAAATCGACAGCTTTCGTTTGGGGGAGAGAGTAAAGCTTGAAACTTGTTCCTATTTCTTTTGGTTTTTTTAATTTCCGAAATTATTTATTCCTCTTTTTTGGCGGCATTTTATTGTTTTTTAAAGGTTAACAATATAGAATCACCACTATTCATTATTCAATATTCATATATGATTGGTATCAGAAATCATTTGTCATGGACCATTAATCTATAAACTCTTTGTGAATTACATTTACTGATTTCATTTCTATCTAACAATATCTCTACAGAGGTATGCTTTCAAAGTTTAATCAATTGCAAAAATTAAAAAAAAAAAAAAAAACAAAGAGCGAAAACAAGAAATGAAGGAAAAAAAAAAAGAGTTGCAAAAAAGCTGCTTCTTAAATCTCTACTACAACATTTTTTTATACATTGAACCTTGGTTTACATATTTGTACACAATATAATGTATAAGACCTCTGTGTCCTTTCTTCTCTCTTCGTTTCCCCCAACGCAGAATCCGCAGAGTGAGAGCGGTCAAGCCGGTCAAATGGAGACAGAGCAAAGTCTTTGATTTAAAGGGGGACAAGGTCTCTTTAAAAATGGAAGAAGCTAAAGTTGTTGTTGAGTGTTTTGTCATGAAACCAACTGAGAGCAAGGCATTCTTATGGGAGAGAATACTACGGTGAGCCTCGCGTGGTCTGAGAGAGAGTAGTTTTCTGGCCACATTCCTTTTTCAACTTCTGGAGGAAACAAAACTGCGTTCTTGACACTGAATCCAACGGTTTGTTCTTGGTTACCTTTGGCTTCTCCGTCCTCTGCATCTCTCTGTTCTGAGCAGGTTTGGTTCCATATTCTTTGCTGCAATGAGTTATATAAGCAATTATGTGTGATTTTACAAGAGCAAGAGTACTAAGGGGTTTAGTAGCTACTGGCATTACCAAATCTCTTAAGTTTCCAAATCTAGATGACTAGATGTTTTCGGGTAATTATCATGAACAAGTTTAGAGAGATGAGTCTCATAAAGAAAATTTACCTGAAACTCCTTGTAATCTAGAAGACCGTTTCCATCAATGTCAGCTTGAATCCACAGATCTTTAATCTCTTTTGTCGTGAGTCCATTACAATGACCTGTTAGATTGAGCTGTGTAGAGAAGGAGAAAACTATGTGAACATTTAGCTGAATAAAGCAGACATAGTAATGATTAATTACAGTAAAGATTCTAAATACCTGCCGAAGAGTCTCACAGAAGCCCATGAATGTAATGTGGTCACCATCATTGTCGGTTTTTAGAAAGGCAAAAGCATCTTCAGCTGTTAGTGAAGCTCTTCTCAGCAGATACTGCAAATCAAAATGCTCTAATGTTACAGGGAGAAGCCAGAAGACAATACTAATTCCAAAAATCATTTAGACAAGAATTGTAAAGCAAAGAGACAGACATTTTCTGAGTGGGTATACTATAATTTATTGTTAAACCAGTTCCCAAGATCATCAAGTAAATTACTTTTGGATAAAAAAGACAATGAAATGCACTAAGAGATGAGAACTTGTGATAAGACACAACTCAAGGAGAGTCTCACCGTGAACATGCCAAACACTGCTTCACTCCAACTTGTTTTTAGCAGCTTTCTATACCGATTTGGATTTAGAAGCCATATGAAATCGACAGCGCATATGTTACCCCGATGATTCCGGTGGCTTACCCACTGTTGAACCAAAGATAACAACAGTTTCAGTATCCTGTTCGCCAATTTAAAACATCACAAAATTCTACAGCATACCCAAAAGTATTCTCCATATGAAGAAAAACAGTGACCTTGTGAGCATCTGAATCTGTATACCGATGAGCAGTGTCGTAAGACGACACAAAACCCTGTGACCTGAGAAACTTGTAGACATGTCCTCGCTTACTTCCATTCCAATCTCTGCCACAAAGACACAAATAGAGACGAGCAGGGGAATTTTTAGTACCGTTCATCATATCTAACCCCATGAAAATGTAAATTCCAGTCAAGGTAAGTTACCCGCAAAGTATAATAGGCATGGGACTGAGATTAACTTCCTTCTGATAAGATTCTACATACTGAAGAATCTTATATACCTATCAAAACGAAATCTTGTTTAGAAAGACTAAAATCACTCAAAATTATATGCCTAATACAATGATACAAGATGGAATTTTACCTGCTGCAATCTTACTATGGACAATGTTGAATCATGAGGAAACAACAAATGAGTATTCACAATCAAAACTTCTTGATGAGCATCGTACTGAGAGTAAGGAGGCACTAATTCTACGTGTAGCAACTGCGCGACTCGGTCACCACAATCGTTGAAAAGCAAATCCCTCGAGTTCACAACTCTAAAATAGTCCTTATGAACAGCCGTAAGCAGACCTATTAACAGAGGATTCAATCCTTTTGACACATCAAGCAACATCAAAAAACCAAAGAAGATTCACAAAAATTGCAGAAAATTTGTATACATACCATCACCACGATTATTAGTACGGCCAAGCTTGTAACTAAGATAACCAGCGTCTCCAAGTCTCTTCTCATACAAATTAACAAGCTCTTCATTGCCTACCCAAAACTCCTAAAAATCAAAATCATCAAAATCAGAAAACACAGAACCAAAAATAAACAAATTTCAAACATTGTCTTATAAGAGGCAATTCGTCGAACAACCTGTAAACATATGATCGAAGATCTCTCGTATAATAACCAATCAAGGATTCTATGATTCCTTCCAAGCCAATACGCTCGATTATCGCTTTCGCGAAGACTTTGATCCTACATTTCCAAAATTCAAAAATCAGATAAACAAACACAAAAAAATCAAACGAGAAATCGAGAGAATTGATGAAGAACAAAATATACCTTCTGAGAGAGACGTTTATAGATCGGAGCGAGGATATTGAAAGTAGTACAAGAAATACAAGGTTGCTGATGCTGGTCTCTAATGGAAGATGAGATTGCATAGCTTCCTATTTTTGATATTCTCCCCTTCATTATCTCTAAACCGCCGGCGAATATTTATAACGGAAAATACAAAATCTCCGGCGGTAAAAATCAAAAAAGGAGAGAAAAAAAAAAACAAAACAAAAAAAACACAGAGGAAGATGAAGAAGAAGAAGACGATTCTCGAAGAAACGTCGTGACCGTTCTTTTGATTAAAACCAGAAAAAAATTAAACAAAAATTTTGAAAAAATGATCCCAAAATTAGAAAGTTTTAGCGATTGATTTTGAGGAGGCTTAGGCTATTTTAGTTATAAAAAGCTTCGTCTTCTTCTTCATGAACATTAATATATATACGTGCGTGTGCATGTAGTGTGTATTTATGGTGGCGAAGCACTCTGCCAATATATGTATGGTCGATTTGTGAATCTTTGTTATATAAAGAATTAAAGATAATAACTAGTGAGTAGGAAAATAAATATTTTATTTCCCGAATTTGTTCGTACCTTTTTAAAAAGGTGTCATTAAATAGTATTTTATGAATTTTATTTAATTTGTTTAATAAATAATGAATATTGCTTTCGATCGACGCACGATTGATTCTATCTATGGGCGGGGCCATGTTTATTCCTTTCGGCCATCCATGAGATTGAAACGAATACGATTTTTTGTTATTAATTAGTTTTCATAGTAAAGTCTTACTTTATTTTAATTTATTGTAGTCTTTATGGAAAAGAAAAAACAATGCATGGACATGATAATGCGTTGTAGACGTTCTTGTCGACATCTTTGTTAAGGATTTGTTTGATTGATGACGGTTTTGTGCCGGTTTATATAGTTGAAGTTGAAGTTTTGATACAATAATTAAAAATCAGTTGTAACAGTACTAGTTTAGTGACAGATTAAGAGACAGTGAGAGAGTGACTAAACATTTCATTTGTTAGGCCTTTCTTTAGAGGAACAAACTGTGTTGTATGGGCTTTGAAAAAAGTAGCGATATTATCATTTGCATTAATGATATTAAATGCTAAATACAGTATATGTTTTACAAATAATGGAAAACTATGGTAAAACTGTAGTTTAATGTTTTTGTTTAACCGACCTGTTAAGTGTTAACCATTCTTTGATTTATTCATAATTTAATAATTTATGATGTACAAGTACGTGTTTTACAAGTCTTAGCTTAATTAGAATGATGCTAAAAACAACTTCTGTTCTAGTTACTTTTCAAGCACGTAAAAAATAAACATTCACTTTATTCGCGATCGAGATATGAAACTGATATTGACGCAATTTATGGAAATATGAATATTACCTTAGATGTAGTTAAATTAGATGTCCTTTAATTTGATAAGACTAAAAGAATTTGACGTTAAACAAAAAGAGAGAGATAAGACTTGAAGAATTTGTTGATTGTGTAATTGGCCGAAAGTTTCTTAAAGCGACATGAAATTCAGCCGACACCTCTAGTTTGTCTACTTGTCTTTGTTCCTTCATAATCTCCACGAGTCGATTTCTTCGCCCTTTCCCGAATAAAAATATTCTACGTAACGAAAAAGCATATGTAATTTATCTTAGATTTCGTGTGCTTTAAATCAGCTCATACTCCAAATTTTATAGTATTATATTTTTGATAAAGCATTCCAAATTTTATATACCACGTGATTACGTGAATAATATTATACCATGTGAGGAGTATTACAATATTTAATTTTTATTTTTTCTCACATCGTTAATGCGATGAAAACATTAAATGTGTTCTCTCACAAAGAGAATGTGATTAGAGTTCAGCGTACAAAGACGAAAAACGGTTATATAGAGTAATAGAGTTACGTGTCCTCAAAGGACTAAGAACAAGATATTCTAGTATATTTTAATCTCACCTTTTTGGCGGCTAATCTTATTCAGTTATTCTCATAATAATTTTATTATATAAAATTGAGTTTTCGAAGTTAGCAACTCACGAGATCATGATACGTGTTGATTATAGTGATCTAAGATTTTGACACGTGTCAAATAATTTATATAAAAAAAAGTAAACAATTTTAGATTATCAATTCTAAAAGAAAAATAATTAGATAATTAAAAAATTTGTTTTAAAGAATTTTAAAACGTATAAAGATAACTAACTATAAGAAAATAATTTATATAATCAAATAGATGGTCTTATCTTTTTCTTACCAAACAAAATAGTTTTTTCAAAGTAACCATTATTGATTCAACTTTGTTCTATTGATAAAGTTTTTATTTTTAGCTACTTTCCTCTTTTTGAAAATTTTTGGTGATATTTCAACTAGAAATTTTCATTATATGATAAAGTAAGTTTTGACCAAAACCTAAATATTTTGGTATTAGTTTATATGTTTCAATAATTGGTGCCTAATTATTTTGTTAACCTTTAGTAAGTGCATACCCTATAATTCATTTCATCGGATGAAGTGATTAAATTCTTTTTAACGTATAATATATATGTTTTACTTTTGGTCTGATTATTTTGGCTTAGTCTACTAATATTTTTGTGGATGCGAGGATTAAAAGACGCTTGATATGATTATCGTGTGATAATAATAGATGTTTTGATCCAAATGTGACATTTCATAATGTGTCATCTAATAGATTGAGTTATCTATATCTTTTGATAAGGTACAAATTTTTTTGTCAACATTGAAGAGATTGATGAGTAATGATTGATTTCATTGAATTAAAATATAAAATTTTGAAACAAAATTAATTACTTTATAAATATTTTATGAAATATTTGATTTTATTTTTATGCGGGTTATAAAATTTTTAGTTACAAACCCGCATATACGCGGATCCTAATCTAGTGCATATATAATATACTAAGTCACGTCAATTCTTCTTCGTCGTGCAATGTTGAGCAAGCAGGACTCCGTTTGGTGGAGACGTCATCTGAAACTCGCACCTCCCGAGAAGCATAAACGAGTAGTGTAACAATCCCAGAGTGGCTGTTACTTTGAGCATAGTTAGAATCTTGAAACTCCAGCTTATTGTTCTAAAGCTGTTTTTGGAGCTCCATCTTGTTTTTTGCAGGAAGGTTTATCAAGTTTGAGACGAAACTCAAGGATCCAAACTTTTTCTTGTGTGTTGTCAGGTTGAAGGGCTCTATCACTTGCTGAGCAATCAGATAGTTGTTGAAGAAGAGTTGTGTCAAACTGTTCACATCCTTTAATTTGATCCTCTTATTGCGGTTTTCGAAACTCGAAAACACCATCAAATCGAGGTTGAGAGAGTTCAACTTTGCGTTTTGGATGTCGAAAACTGGGAACTTTGGTCTGATCACGAGTATAGAAAGCATTACGAAGATGAGCATAGTGAATGGATTTCGCATTTTGTCACTATGCTTATTACAAATGCGAAATCTATACACACAATGGCAATATAATAATTAATTATGGTTTGAAAAAATATTGATAGAAATAAGAAAAAAAATAAGCAAAATATAAGCAAAACATAAGCAAAACATAAGCAAAACATAAAAATATAGTCAAAATAACAAACAAATGACAAATATAGAAATTGTAGGTTATAATATAAAACATTAACTCAAATAGATAGTTATTGTCATTCTTTTCAATTATTTTAATACTTTTAATTTTATTAATTTAATTAATTATTTTTGGTTTTAATTAACTTAAATTTCTATTAATAACAATAGATCTGGTAAAGCTGGTTGTGTTTGTTCAAATGAAGGCTGGGGTTTCCCTCTGCAGAAGTTTGATAATGTCCATGTAGCATTCCTCATAAGATTAAAAAAAAAAAAACAATAGATATGAATTAAATAAGCATTTTGGATAGATTTAAATGTAATATTTTGTTTCTATTTGTTTAAGTGGACACCTTAAAAAAAAAAAAATCTAAGAAGAAAGAGGAGGATGAAAAGTTCAGAATTCAAGTTGTCAAAAAAAATATACATGGCTTCAAATGTCTTTGCAAAATGTTTGTGAAAAAAAAATGTGTACACCTCATAAAAAATGTTAAGACATCCTTTATTCCCATTTCCCCCTAAAAATGTTTGTTATAAAACTTAAGATTGTGAAAAGATGTAGAATAGCCGGATCTATTTTAGTGCTACTAACTAAACAAACATACAAATATATTTTTATTATCAAAAAGTTTCCAAACAAAAAATGAAATATTTATTATTGATCGTTCTAACGTGATTTGGTTTAAACACATATTTTACAAAAATAAATTTTGATCATGTAGGTTTTAATTTTATTATTTTAATTTTGATATTTTTATTTAATTAAATTTGGTTCTAAAGACATTTAATATTGAATTTCATCTGGAAAAAAAAAGAATCAAATTTATGGACAGAAGAAAAAAAAAATTGTAATAACAGAGAAAGTAGACAGAAATCCTGGATTTTAAATAATGTGGCCACTTCATGTCGTAACATGCATACAACAACTTCTTGTGCTCACTGCCCCACACAAAGGTGGCGCCACAAAGACCTTCCTCTCTTCTCTTTGCTCTATTTTTATCTCCAAATTCTACACTAATTCCTTGACTTGAACTTTAAGTAAAATGATTTTGACAAAAAAAAAAAAAAAAAAAAAGGAAGAACTTAAAGTAAAATGATTTCACTTATACTTGAATAGTTGATTTTGTGATTCGAGTATAAGTAAATCTGTATGATAAAAAGAAAGAGATTATGTGAAATATTGCCTTCCCTCTCGTTAAATAGAAATATTAATAAAGTTAATAATATTCTTCATGACAATACGTCAATTAGAACAAAGATTATACGAAAGACCAGATTAGCCGAACCCAATTGAAACTGCTTAACTGAACGTACACAGTATTTTGTATCTTCAAAATACTCAGCCGGTCCACTAATTCTTTGGGCCAGTAGAGATTATCGTTGTTTTCAAATGCAAGGAGCGAAAGTAGCAACACATCAAACTCAGTGTTTAGGTATAATTTAAGTCTTTTAATATCTAAGGACACTCTTGTGGTTGCTGTGGCCTGGTGGGTATTAGTCTATTAGAGGTCACGCATGTGGACCTTAGACTCTCAAAAGTGATACTTATCGTCCATATTCCATACGTAAACAGTAAACTTCACATGCATATTAATCAAATGGTTTATTTGTTCTATGAAACCATTTGGTATTTTTAATATTGATTTTGAGTCATCGTCTATTGAAAAGGGTATAGCTCAACATTTGTAACTTGTTGAATCTAATCGGACAAACTATAAAAAGAGAATCAGTAAGTGGTCTTTACTTTCGTTGCATCCTATTGAGCTTAGGGAGAAAAAGGTACAGAAGCACAATCCAAAACTTAAAAAGTGAACTAACTTTGATTCGAGTTTAGATCAATTAAAAACGGAATTCGATTAAAACCGAAACAAAATTTGATGGAAGAGTAAAAACCGGACTACATCATACAACAAACAGACATACACGAACCACAAAATAGTTGTCTAGAGATAATAAACACATAATCGATGGATAACGAATTATATACAGCTGCAAAAGGTGAAGAAGAAGAGCCTCTTTTACCTCTGCTATAAGCCTATGACAAATTCTCGTTGCTCTTTGCGTTTTAGGATGAAGAATCTATAGCTTCGACTTGTTGTCGAGCAAGGTACTTCTCTCTTCTCTCCTTCTGATAGATGATATAAAACTTTGGTGAATAAAAGAATCAAATCCATGGGATAAAGAAAGTAAGGAAATTGAATAAACCAAAGATCTTAGATCTTGTACTATGTAATTATATATTACCCATTCGTCTATGACTAGACCTTCCCCAACCACGCGTGGCCCTGTCTCTGGTGGAGGCTTCTTACTTGCTTCAACTGCAGCTTCAGCTTCATCCAATTGACGTTTCAGTTTCTCCATTGCCTGATCATTAATTGTAATCCTCCTTATTGGCATGTTTAAGAAGGAGAATGTATAGTAATCAGCATGAAAATCTACTTAAAAGCTTACAGCACTTGGGCGGTCCGCATCAAGAAAAATGACCCGAAGAACCCGCTCCACTGTTACTTTATCCTTTTGCTCATCAAACTGCATGATAATAAACACCCAAAAATGCATCATCGATGGAATTATGCCTAAAACTCTCTGAGACGGAGAGGGCTTTTATCGTTTCACAACCTATTTACCAATTGCATTGCATCAGCCTATAAGAGGAGTCATGTGACTACAAATATATCCTAAAAATTGAATAAACTGTTTTCAACGATGGACTTCTGAATTAACTGATTAGAAAGGAGCCATATAACATACCAACTCAGGCACAAACTCTACTCCTGGTTGCACTTTCAGACTCATAATCTTAAACTTAACCTTGCTCTTCTGATTCAACAGCTGTTTCTCATTGTTCTCTGGGTGTTCCACGAATTTGAACACTGCACTTTGAACACGTTTACAGGGGTCAATGATCTGGAGGCTGTATAAAACCAAAGAAGGCATTTTTGTTTTCCAGAATCTCATCATTACCAGTTGCAAAGGCACTCTCTCCTGGAGCCAAAACACCACCAGGAGGACGCATGTAACAACTTTTAGGTGCCGTTGTTTGAAACTAAAACAAGATAAGACAGAGTAGAGTGACTTAGATGAAAAAGTACCACAATTGTATTGTATCATCTTAAACTACAAATAGAGCAAAACAAAGTCAACAACAAGTCAACTTCTTTGCAATTAACTATGTAGTTGCTTGACTTGTGAATGATACACAAAGAGCAAAGTTGATGTGAATAACTCCATTACCTTAAATGCAGTATGAGATTTGCTAGTGTTCTTAAGCTTGATTGCGCTGCGCACTTGCTTACCAGGTTCATCTGAAACAAACTCAAAAGCACAAATTCTAAGCTTCATTCTCTAAAAATGGAACAAAATCTTGATAAAGCTTCTAAAGAATCCTAATGTTCATAACTTGGATTCTCTAACTACAAAAAACAATCAGAATTCAGAACCAAATCAATCAATTTCCAGAGAATTTCACTATTCGAAATCAAGCTAAATCGAGAGGGAGAGACTAACAAGGGAAATACAGATAACTTGAAGGATCTAATCGGAGACGACGACGAGCCGGAAGAAGCGATCTCGCGACGGAAGACATAGTCAAGGCGGAGGAAGACTTAGAGGCGGCGGAAACATCCGTATTCCGAGTTCCATGGCGGCTACGGTAGTTTTGGCTTGGGTTCTGTGTTGAAGCCGAAGCTGAAGAAGTGTTGCTTCTCCTCTGCCAGAACGGACATAGCCTGAAGACCTTCTTCTTCTTCTTCTTATTCTCCACACTCGGATTCTGGCCGTCACCGATCGTCATCGGAATTAATCAATTTTCCGGTGACCGGAGAATAAACTTGGAGTTCCGAATAAAACCTTGGTTCTATAGGAAGAGAGACAAATTTGGAGTGAATTTCAAAGAAGGAACGACAAAAAATGGCGTTTTCTTTTGGCGTTTTACTCTTTTTCGCGTCTCCGCGAGGGTCACGAGTTTTTTTTAAATCGGATTTCAGATGATTTTATTATTTTTACTAGTTTATAAGTTTTAGTGAAGTCCGTGTAGGTTGGGTGGTGTGGTGTGAAAACGAGTTTGACAAATAAAAGTCTAAAGAAGGGACGTGTTTTTGGGGTTGGTTGTGAATTAATTACTTTTTGATTCGTTGTTGTGTTTGCATTTACATGGTAAGAGGCTTATTATATATGTCACATCTCAACACAAGTCATCTACACTTTGGATTTGCATTATAGAATCAGTTTTAAACATATTAAAAACACAGGTTGGTAAGCCAGAGATTTTGGACCTTAAATCCAAACGTACTGTTTGTCCCACAAAATAAAGAAAGTCCATACATACTTTTGGGCCAGAGACAGAGTATTTCATATAGTACCTACCCTCTCAAACCAGACTCTTGTTGACCCTATTGAAATTTTTTGTTTTAAACTAAATTATAGTTTATCGATAAACACATTAATAGAGGGATCTAAATGGTAATTAACATTTTTTTCCTTTTGGCACAAAATAATGAATTTTGTATATGAAATTTAGTATATGTTATTTTCAATGTAAGATGTTATAAAACTTAGGTATCTTACCATTTTTATATAAGGAAACACATATGACAATATTATCTTAAAATCAATACATGTCGTAGTCTTATGATTAGACAACGTAATACAGGTTTATTCATCAAATCCTAGGGTTTATAGTATCTGCAAATTCGTGATTAGCAAGAAAAAAAAATGGAAGAAGCTCAACAGATTTGACCCTTCACCAAGTATATTCATTTTTTTTCTTGACATTTTTTTTTCTTTCTCAAACCACTTCTCCAAGTAAATTTTTTTGTTTATTATAAATAAGTAAGCAACATCTCAAATTGAAAAAAAAGATTTAAGAGGTTTTTGTTTGGGTTTTATTTCCCCTTCTCCAAGTTCAGAGTTAGTTACAGCTTCAAAGATGAACCAACTCGCTCTTTCAAGATCCGGTGGTTACACCGCCGCCGTCAAGTTTCTCCCTCTGCTTTCCGCTGCTGTGCCGAAGATACTATCCTCCCTCGCCGCCGCTTCCACCACCACCTCCGTCCGCAACTTCAGCTCTACCGGAAGTCCTCTCACCAGGTTTTTTTAAGCTTACGATTTTGACTGCAGAATTTCAGTAAGGATCTTAGGATTGATTCGTTTGGTGTAATGTTTTTGTTTGTAGCCACCAAATCAAGAATCCGTCACCGTCAAAATCATTCGTCTCTAGGTATCTTCATCAATCTTCAGCTGGTGCTAGTCCGCCGCATAAACTTTCCGGCGTCCGCAACTTCACCTCTCCCAGCAGTTCTTTCAACAAGTAATTTCAACCTTATGATTTCGCTATACGCTTCAGATTTCAGTAGAAACCTTAAGGATTTTGATATGTTAGGTTGATTTAACGGATCTTCACTGAAATTTTTGTGTAGCTACCACATTAACCCGCCGTCTAACTGGGGAATCAGAATCGTACCGGAGAGAAAAGCTTGTGTGATTGAGCGGTTTGGTAAATACGTCAAGACTTTGCCGTCAGGGATTCATTTCCTTGTTCCGCTTGTGGATCGTATTGCTTATGTTCATTCTCTAAAGGAGGAAGCGATTCCTATTGGTAATCAGACTGCGATTACAAAGGATAACGTTAGCATCCACATCGATGGTGTTCTATACGTTAAGGTTATTTTCGTTTTCAGATCCTCGGGGTCAATTTTGTATATAAATTGTGGTGTTCTTCTTAATTTCTTATGTTGATCTTGGGCTTCTTGCAGATTGTGGATCCTAAGTTGGCCTCCTATGGCGTTGAGAATCCAATCTATGCTGTTGTTCAGTTGGCTCAGACTACAATGCGTAGTGAGCTTGGGAAAATCACTCTTGACAAGACCTTTGAGGAACGGGACACTCTTAATGAGAAGATTGTGGTACGTTCTCTTTGCTTCTTTGTTGCTGGTTCAAATTGAAAACTGAGGACTTTTTAATGTTCATGGTCATTGATGTTAATGTGAATTTGTAATGGTTATATTACTACCTAAGGTTGCAGTTCTGATTGTTTAACTGTCTTGTTCATTTCATTATAGCTGGCTATATGAGTTTGAGTTTACTTTTGTTAGATAAGAGTATTTGACATTCAGCTGTAGAATGCATTATGAATTTGTAGTTTGTGTTTTGATTATCGCAAGCATCTGAACATTTTGAAATGGAATTATTCTTGCAGGAAGCCATCAATGTTGCTGCAAAAGATTGGGGTCTTCAGTGCCTTCGTTATGAGATAAGTGAGTTCATCATCTGTTGACTCTTTGCTGGTGTTAGCTGGATACCCTTTTGCCTATTTCTAATACATGTATATACAGGGGATATCATGCCTCCTAATGGAGTGAGGGTTGCTATGGAAATGCAAGCTGAAGCTGAACGTAGAAAGAGAGCCCAGATTCTTGAGTCTGAAGGTAAATTTTGAATGGCTTATATCCTTGAAAACTTATATTCTGGCATTGAACAGTGTGCTTGCTACATCTCATTTCGTTGAAATTCTTGGCTCAAAGCTACCCACTCATATTGTTTCTCATAATCTGTTTTACTAACTTTAACAGGAGAACGCCAAGCTCATATCAATATCGCTGATGGTAAGAAAAGTTCTGTAATCTTGGAATCAGAAGCTGCAAAGATGGACCAAGTCAATCGTGCACAAGGTTAGTATTTAGTAAGCATTTAAGGTCGACGAACATGAACTCATCATAATAAGTTGTTTCCCAAAACATTAATTTATTTGTATGTGATAGGTGAGGCCGAAGCAATATTAGCTAGAGCACAAGCAACAGCCGAGGGACTGGCCATGTTATCTAAATCTCTCAAGGCAACTGGTGGAGTGGAGGTGAGTACATGATTTCTAGAATTTGAGATTAATGAATTAACATGATTACTTAGGTTTTAACACTGTTTAATCAAATTGTTAGTCGTTTATTGCTACTTAACCTTCAAATGTGGTTTGGTTCCACACCGGCTGCCAATGAATTAAGTCATCTAACCTAGTCCCTAGATGCTAAATAGAGATTTTGTGACTTATTGGACTTGCAAATGTTGACTTTAAGTTTACTTGTTGTTTTGCTCTCCATATGAGAACCTTATACATTTAATCGTGGTGCAATATGCAGGCTGCAAGTTTGAGAGTTGCGGAGCAATACATTCAAGCTTTTGGCAACATTGCTAAGGAGGTAAACACAACATTACTGTACCAGATTCCACTGCTTTATCTGATCTTATCTAATCTCGTCCTCCCTTGGGATTATCTAAGAGAATTGTATTTTTTTGTTCTTGTTAGGGTACAACAATGCTGCTTCCAAGTTCCGCTGCAAATCCTGCTAACATGATCGCTCAGGCTTTAACAATGTACAAAGGCCTTGTCAACAAAGGTCCCAACAGTGGGTTCACGGATACTTCAGCAGTAGAATCTTCTGCGGACGTGGTTGTTGACAAGCAATAGAAGCTATGGTAGCTGAACCTAGGGAACAATAATTCTTTTGACTTGTGAAGGCTTATAGCCATTTTCTTCTTTTTCATATGAGAAACAGTTATCTTACCTTATAACCATTTGGCAAACTTAGAAAACAGATCTTAACTCAAAGTTCTGGAAGAGATTTTGCACCCGATTTGGTCTTTAATGTTGGCTTTTGTTCTCTTTATTACAATATTCAACTTTTGTTCTGTTTTTTTTTTCTTGTTCTGTTTTGTTGCTGTTGTCGAGAGTCTAATTGGCACAGAAGGGCTTTGTGAGCAGTTTTTGGCTAAAACCAAAAACGTAAAAGAGCGGTTGATTATAAGGTTTGATTCTCCTGTTGAATAGGTCGTTGCCAGAGAAGAGCCTTAGAGAATCTATGGTGACATGAAATTTTTTAGTCTTTTTCCTGAAATAGCTTTGTGTTGTGTTGTGTTGTGTTGTGTGTCCGTACAAACCACTATATATATCTCTTTGTTGTCTTCTCCTACATTTGCTCAGCCTCTAATAAGGAATAAAAACAGTTTTGGCTTCTTGAAAGGAATCAGAAAAAAAGGAGTTTCATTTTTTGGCTCCACAGTTCTTCCCATTGTGTAAATTTGTTTGTTTGTTTTTGTTTCAAACCGATTTCTTTTATTCAACACCATGGGAGGCTGTGCGAGCAAACCAAAGGAGTCTGATATCCTTGAAAACTCTACCGTGACTGAAAACGCTGTCGTCGAGTCCAAGAACGTTGAAACCGAGGCCGTAGCTCAGGTTTGTCGATCAATTTCATTGCAGACAATCGCTTTTTATCCATTTTTTTTCTATGTTTTGGGTGAAAGATGTGTGATTCTTTTGCTTTTTTACAGGAGAAGGCAGATGAAGTTGTCGCAGAGAAGAAGGAAGAGTCTGCTGAAGATGTAGCAGAGACACAGAAGGAAGCTGAGGCAGCCAAGCCGGCCGAGGAGGAGTCAGCCAAGCCTGCTGAGGCTGAGCCAGCTCCAGAGGCGGTGAAGACCGAAGAAGCTGCCGTCGAAACTGTTAATGAGACTGAGCCACCAAAACAAGAGGAGGCTGCAGCAACAGCCAATGATACCAAAACCAACGAAGAGCCTCTTGTAACCCTTTGATTCTTTCTCATTTTTCATTCTCAAACCTCAAATTGTTGTGAATCAAAATCTGTAATATTCATTAATGTTTCTCACCACTGTTGTATTGTTATTGTGTTACCACATGTACGTTATAAAACAATAGACTTGTGATTTGTGACCTCTTGAAAACATCTTTTAACACATTTTGTAATTCTTCTTCTTCTCCATATAAATCGTATGGTTCTTCTCTCTTACTCATTTCCGAACTTGGTAATGTTATTAATTTTAACTTTCCCAAAACATCATAACAAAATCTTCTTTGTCAAGATAAGGTTCCAAAATATGATGAAATTGGAAAATTTTGGTTGATTGAAATTGGATTTGATACAATTCTTCTCTGTAGCCAAAAGAGGGAAAAAAAAATGCAAACTTTATCTTTCTGCAACTGTGCCCTAGTGGTTAGAAGAAACTCTACCGGAAACAGAAACAGTGTTAATGTGAGTTTAATCTCTTCTCCATCTTCTTCTGCTCCGCCGCTTATTTGCCGATCAAAATCCAAATCTCAAACCGATAGCTTGAGAGTGTTGGAATGGGACAAGCTCTGCGATGTTGTCGCTTCTTTTGCTCGCACTTCTTTAGGTCGAGAAGCTACCAAGGTTTGATTTTTATCTGTTTTGGTTTTCCGTCTGTAGCTGGAGATTCTCTGGTTTGAACTTACAAGTGGACATTGTTGGTTTTCAGAAAAAGCTTTGGTCTCTTGACCAGAGTTTCGATGAAAGTTTGAAGCTTTTAGATGAAACAGAGGCCGCCATTAAAATGCTTCAACATGGTTCCTTTTGTCTTGACCTCTCCAGCATTCATATCTCCTTGGTATATTCAGCATCCTCAATCTCTAAAGTAATGATCTTTTTGTTATCAATTGTATAGTTTTGATGTAAATACTGATTTTGTGTGAAGGTTGAATCGGGAATTCGTCATGCCCGGAGGAGGCTTTCTTTACGAGCAGACCAAGCACTTGAAGTGGCTTCGCTTCTTCGATTCTTCGAAAAGCTGCAGCTTGATTTAAAATTTGCCATTAAACAAGATGGAGATATGTACAAACGGTTTATGCCTCTATCTGAATTGGTATTTGCAGTTTTTTTTTTTCCTCCAAAATTTTGATACTTTTGAACTTCAACATTGTGGTGGATCCCTCATATTCACTTTGTGTTGACTTACCTCTCTTGCAGATTCTGCACCCTGTGATAAATAGATCATTTGTCAAGTTGGTTGAACAAGTTATAGATCCTAATGGAACAATTAAAGATTCTGCGGTTTGTTCATTCTCTTGTTTTTGACTAAAGTGTTAAGAGGCATGATTTTTTATGTTAAACTCATCTTTATTGTTTCAGAGTAGTGCCCTGAGACAATCACGCGAACGAGTGCAGACACTTGAAAGAAAGGTCAAGTTAGTTTTTCTTTGTAACTGTGGAATAAGTTGAAGATTGTCAAAATAGTTTCATTGGTAACTTAGTTCGTAGAATATAACTTACTTACCACAAACATGTTCTTGAGCAAGATATCATTTATCATAAGATTGTCTGAAACCTTCTTGTTGGCTCCTTTCAGCTGCAACAATTGCTGGATGCTATTATAAGGAGCCAAAAGGATGACGAATCTGTCATGGTAAGCATTCTCTTAAATTGGCATAAGAAAAGGAGTAAATCTTCATTTTCTGAAGTTGGCCCTTGTTGATTATTTGATTATTCTAAAATAAATTCCAGGTAGCGGCTGAAATTGATGGAAGATGGTGTATACAAATGAGTTCAAATCAGCTAACTTCTGTTAATGGTCTTCTGCTCTCTAGGTAGAATTTGTAGATTTCAGTTACCACTGAAGATTTGGAATTTTTAGATTGCTACATATAAATGATTGATTAACATTGACCAAGTTATTGAGAAGTTATGCTTCTCTTTCAGCGATTTATTTTCGAATTCTGTCTCTTGAAAGTAATATGTGTTACAGTGGTTCAGGTGGAGGGACTGCTGCAGAGCCAATAGCTGCGGTCTCTATGAATGATGACCTTCAAAGTGCGAGAGCATCAGTTGCAAAGGCTGAGGCAGAGGTTCTTTCAATGCTAACTGAAAAGGTAACTGAGTATTAATTTTTAAAGTTGGAAGGTAATTTTTTTTTCCTTTGTATTGATTTCTGCTTGTTGACCTTTTTGTTCATTTTGATGCAAGCAAAACAGATGCAGATTGATCTTTATCAAATCGAGGTGGTGTTGAACTACTCGATTAAGCTGGATGTGGTAAATATGCTTTCATCACCAACCATTTCTCTTTCCATCAAAGCAAAACTCAGTAAAACAAATCTCAGCAACATGAGCTTCCAAAACATGAGGTTTACATTGTGTTTTTTCTGGCTAGATTAACGCTCGAGCAACTTACAGTCGTGCATATGGTGGTGCACATCCTGATATATACTTACCACCTGAAGATGGGGTTGAATCTTCGTCTGTTGGAGAAAACTCACCGGAGAATAACTTATCCAGTGAGGAATCACTTCCTAAAAAAGAATGGTTGCTGTATCTACCTAGATGTTATCATCCTCTATTGCTTTACCAACACAAGAAAAGCATAAGAAAGACGCGGGAGACTGTAAAATATAATAAAACAGTAAGTTCCTCAATGTTATGATTTATGATCATAGAGTAGATTGATGATGCGTTTTAGCTGAAGCTAATAAATACATGGTTGATTTTTCAGGCAGGCACGGTACTATCAGGAACTCCGCCAATTCCAGCTGATTTCCAGATCTCTAAGGGCACGAAGGTTTTGGTTATTACTGGTCCAAACACCGGAGGTAAAACCATATGCTTGAAATCAGTTGGACTCGCTGCGATGATGGCCAAATCAGGTAAGACACATGAAACTTACAACATCTTCTGTGAATTAAAAACTCCACCAAAGCTATGAAGCCCTTGGGAGAGAGAGAAATTTCAGTCACTTAAATTTTGTATCAATTTAAACTATTATAATTGCTTTTGTAGGTCTTTATGTTCTAGCAACTGAATCTGCACGCATACCTTGGTTTGACAACATTTATGCTGATATTGGTGATGAACAATCATTGCTACAGTCACTTTCTACCTTTTCTGGTCATTTGAAGCAAATTAGTGTAAGTCTGATTCTCTGATGTTGTCACTCACGCCATTCATCACAATGTGATATTACTTTCAACAGATTTCTTCTAATTTCAGTGATGGCTCAAGACAATTTATTCCTATGAATAAATGGACTTGCTAAATCTTAAGACAACATGGTTTTGATGTGCTTAGATATATTATCAGTTTTGATATAATTTTTTAACGTTTTAAAATGATTCATTTAATCGGTTTGGAAAAAAATTACTCTGTTAAAATCTATAGAAAAACTTATGTTCTTTTACTCTTATTGGTTAACTTGCAGGAAATTATCTCGCATTCAACAAGCAGATCACTTGTGTTGTTAGATGAAGTAAGTTAAAAGACACTGAAAAACAGTGTTTGCCATAATTTGGAAGAATCTGCTTTCAACTCTTGTGCGCTATTAACAGGTTGGAGCTGGAACTAATCCGCTTGAAGGAGCTGCATTAGGGATTGCAATTCTCGAATCGTTTGCAGAAAGTGGTTCTCTACTTACGATGGCAACTACACATCATGGAGAGCTTAAGACGCTTAAATACAGGTTTTAACTGCACCTGCCATTTTTCATGGATCATTTCAGGTTTTAAAGAGTATCTATTAACTTCTTTTTATTTTCGCATCGTTTGTAGCAATTCCTCTTTTGAGAATGCTTGCATGGAGTTTGATGACCTGAACTTAAAACCCACTTTCAAAATCTTATGGGGAGTACCAGGTTTAACTACATGTTCATCTAGACTCTTGATCTAATTTCTTACCCCATGAACTTGGAATTAGAGTTAATATTTTTCACCGAACCAAGTTTAAAAATGATTGTCAGGTCGTTCGAATGCAATAAACATAGCCGAAAGATTGGGGCTTCCATGTGATATCATTGAGAGTGCTCGTGAACTCTATGGCTCCGCAAGTGCTGAGATCAATGAGGTCATACTTGACATGGAACGGTACAAGCAAGAATATCAAAGGCTTTTGAATGAGTCACGTGTTTATATAAGGTAAGAATCTATGGTTGTTTAAGAGATTCGATTTAAGACCTGAGAGTCAGGAACTTGTACTCTCTTATGAGCTTTATGTTCATGATTTTCTTTTTTTGGTTCTAGGCTCTCTAGAGAGCTTCATGAGAATCTACTTACAGCACAAAAGAACATTAATGACCATGCCACCAAAGAGAGACGAAAATTGAGACAAGAACTAACTCAGGCTGGTCCAATGACTCGTTCTACACTTCGCAGAACATTGCAACAGTTTCGCGAATCTGCTGCACAATCTTCTCAGTCAAATGTAGCTACACAACTCCAAACAAAAGTCGAAACGACGAAAGATGGAGATAATGGAACTCGTTCATCATCTGTGGTAGAGAGACGACCAATTTCTGGTATCTAAATAAGTTTAAGCCCTTTAAAAGATAGTTACTATTTGGTTTTGATCTTTGAAACTGAACCATGTTTATATGCTAACAGAGGCTGCTGCTCAAAAGGAATTTAAGAAGCTTCCTGAAGTTGGTAGCTCAGTGTTTGTTTCTTCTCTAGGCAAAAAAGCGACTGTTTTGAAGGTAGAACAGTCGAAGAAAGAGATCTTAGTTCAAGTAGGCATCATGAAAATGAAAGTGAAACTGACAGAGGTTGTGGCCTGAATCTTAATGGCCCGGTTAATTTTATTAGTGTCTAAACCAACACTGGTGTATTAGCTTTACGGGTACAAAGGATGTTAATATGAAGAAACATTACCTACTTATTGCATATGTACTTGTTGTATGCTTCTTATAGAAGTATATGGTAAAGGTCTGTACAGACTAGGTATTGAAAGCGCAGGTGAATTGTGTTTTTTTTACTCCAAAGCTTCTGGTTCTTTCTCTGTTGGTTCGACATTTGTCTTGTCCAAGCCTATGCGTGAGAAATGAGACTTGAGGCCAATCCAACATTGGTAGTAGTCGTGATCAAGGAAAGGAGAGTCCAGAGCCCAATGACAGACTCTAGGGATCAAGGCTGATTCGAACATGAAAGCCATCGTCCCGGTGAGTTTAGAAGGAGGCATTGCATTTACTCGTGCAATTGTCGCCTACACAATCATTATAAAAACACTTCAGACTTGAGTTGTATTTTCATATTCAGGGGGTAGGTATGATCTTAGAAGAAAATGATATCAAATGTATGTGGTTGCTGCTGGATAAGATGGATTGATACCTCGTATGTGGTTGTATCTGGACCATGAGGTGTCATACAGCTGTGAAGACTTGCACCGCCAGGGAGAAATCCATCAGCTTTGGCCTGTGAAAGGTACTTATTAGCTTCCAGATTTTAGTTGGAGGAAGAACACAAGCTAGCTAATGATTTGCAGAGGCAGGAACTTAAAGAATCTTACCTCATATGCACCGTAGATTAGGCCCATAAATTCACTCATGCAGTTACGATGATAGTAAGGAGGTCGAAAAGTATGCTCAGCAACCAACCAACGAGGAGGGAATATGACAAAATCAAGTAAGGCCACACCAGGTTTATCCGTTGGTGCTGTAAGAACTGAGAGTATAACCCCCCAAAGAGCAATTTACATTACAAACTAGTAATATCAACCTATAGTAAAATTGAAAGAAGAGTAACGCTTATGCATAGTTTTAGTTCTCTTACCTGTATTTATGGATGGATCCCCATGATCAACAAGGACAGTGTTGTATGGACAGAACTTCTGCAGGTCATACTGCAGATAGAAAAAGATATCTTCAGTAACAAGAGTGTTAATTTTTTAAGAGCTTAGGCTCAATAAACCTGTATTCACCTTATAAGGAACGTAATTGCCATGCCAAGCGACCACATTGAATGGAGAGAAATCTTGTTTAGCAGTAAAGAGTTCACCGCCAAACTTCTGAACAATTGTGTATTCAGGCCGCAATCCTTCCTCAAACCATGCCGTTGGCGCAAGAAAATCTCTTGGTGCAGCAAGACCATTGCCACCTATACACATCCCAAGGATACAATTCTTACGGGACTGGCTTTTAAAATTACAATCCAGGTTATTCAGGTTGAATCTAAAAGAACTCAAGAGTACCTATTGGTCCAAGATCAGGAAGCTGAAAATGAGCCCCATAGATTTCAGCAACATAACCACGCGACTTCCCATCCGGTAAATCTATAGAGAAACGAAATCCTTGCGGTATGACAGCAATTTCACCAGGAGATACCAAAAGCCTTCCACACTCAGTTTCAATCCATAGCCCTAGAACACCCACTCAAATGATCAGAATCAATCAAAGAAGATCTTAAAATCCAAAATTTTGATACATAACTAACTAAACAAAACATCAATGATTCATCTTAACTCCTTCCAAAAAGACGAGCTCTACAAAAAAGGCATGAGGACTAACTTACTTCCTGCTTGAGGAACTAACAAGAAGTCACCATCAGCATTGCAAAATGCAGAATCTTTCATTCCTATGTTAGCCACATACCTTCAACAAAACGAATACAAGATCATTACTTTATCTATCACTGATCTAAACCAAAGATACCAAAAAAGTGATCTTTACATGTGAATTGCGAAGCCATGACGAAGAAACGAGCTTCCAGCTCCACAAACAGTATACAACCCATCAACAAAATCAGTCGCCGAATCAGGAATATCCTCAGGTCTCCATCGAAGCTGAGTCGGATTCGTACGACTGTTCGATGCATCAAACTCACTCACAAGCTTCTTATGAGCTGGTACACGGGGCTTAAACGGTTCATGTGTAACCGATGGTTTAATCCGGTACAACCAACTGAACAAGAAGAAAACCCATAAATCAATTCAATAAGATGAACTCAAAATTATAACAAAATTATCCAAAAATTACAATTTGAAATGATTATGTACCTTCGTTGATTGAGCTTGCGAGGTGAAGTGAAAGAAGTACCGGAGATCTGCTCGGCGTAAAGACCGTAAGGACAAAGAAGTGGACTGTTCTGATCTAACGGCAAAGCTCCGGCGATTGCTTCCGATGAGAAGTGGTTACCGAAACCTGATTGAAACTTTAACTCTTCAAGCTTCTTCTTCTTCTCTGCCATGGCTGCTTCTTTACATTAGAGAAGTGAAGACGATGATCGATCGATACATATAACCAATAACAACATGTGGGAGTGTTGTTGCTGACGTGGCGTGTTGACCAAAGAGGAAGAAGAAACAACGTCTCAATTTAAAACTCTTTTTCACATATATGAAACGAAGCGAATATATTGTTTGGGCTTAAAACATTAATGGACTTTGTTTAAAAATTAGGCCCAGTTTTGGTTAAATGAGCTTATGAGAATATTTTGTATCCCGCATCGGGATATTGGTGAGAAAATTAATTGTTTATATATGATTAGGAAGCATCATTGGTCACGACCTTACTTGAACAGGATCTATCCTATAGGCTCGTACCTCTGAATCCTTGATTTCTAAGGAGACAGGACCTTAACCCTGGTTGATGATCCATGACCGTGTGATCAGAGCGTGATTGACGGCTACGATCGTCTTCGGACGCATCCGGTGCTGTAGAGGATCGTTACCTGGCTCGGTTACCTTGCCGGGGTGTTCGCACGGCGGTCTGACAGGTCCCTTTTTTAAAATTTCTTTGGTGTTGATTTTAAATTTTGAGACTATGCTATGTGACTTTTGGCAATATATGAAATAGATAAAAGGTATGAGATTAAGCCGGAATCTTGAATTTGTCTATTATTGTATATATATAAAATACCTATAACAAACCAACTTGCTTGTGAATATGTTCTCCATAACTGATTGGAATAGAGCAAATTTTTGAATATTGGAAATGTTTGTCATCTTCAATGTGCTATAACAAGCCTAATTTAAAGCATTAATTCTAAATGATGGTCCCATAGCTATTTCACTTGTGTGTAGTAGCGGTTGCGTTGATCCGTGAACTTTGCAGTTTCCGTAACTATTTGGTTCAATCTACGTGTATAACCTATCTTTGTATCTCCATTTTACATTTGTGCCAAAGGAACTTGCTTTGTGATGGTAAAATTTAAGCTTGAGACTCAATCACAGAAATCAATATCTTGAACAATTTAAAGGCCAATATGAATTCACAGACAACACAACAAGACACTCTGTTTGTTCCCAGGGGAGATGGGGTCTTTTATGACTCATTAGGATTAAGAAACTCTTGAACATTGGAAAGCTATGATAACTATAATGTTATATACGCACTGAGCTAATCCTGAATTTCTAGGATACAAGGTTGATAGCAGGATCAAGCATCGGTATGAAGCAAAGTGGAAGAGCAGAGGTGAAAACATAACTCTTAACAAGCTTTTGACTGTATCCCCTGGAACATTTTCTAAGGCTGCGGATAATATTAAAAAGCTTTGGTTATGATTGAGTAACAAAAAGAAACAACAAAGAAACTGACTTCGTTGAGAACTTACAAGTGAGAGTTTATATATATCACAATCTCTCACTTGGATATCAACATTTATAGAGTAGCTAAGCTTTTGTATATTCATTAATGTTAAGATTTGGCTCTAAATATAAATAAGTGGGCCTTGGCCCGTATATAGCCAAATCAAGTCATGTTATGTGCTCCGCAAAATTCCCACCTCGCTCAGCTAAGAATTAAACTTGTCCTATATATAGCCTTGAGAGAGCAATAATGGTCACGACCTTACTTGAACAGGATCAGTTCTATAGGCTCGTACCTCTGTATCCTTGGTTTCTAAGGAGACAGGCCCTTAACCCTGGTTGATGTACCATGACCGTACGATCAGAGCGTGATTAACGGCTACGATCGTCTTTGGATGGATCTGGTGCTGTAGAGGATCGTTACTCGGCTCGGTTCTACCTTGCCGGGGTGGTTGCACGGCGGTCTGACAGGTTCCTTTTTTATTTCCCACCCTACTTTCAATTTCTTATATTTTTCACCCTTGAACGTTTCTACCCACACTGCATTGATGAATTGACCTTTTGTGGACTATCTATATCAAAAGAAACAAACAATTTATAGAGTTACTCAAGTTGAACGTATACTGTATATTCATCACAAGAGTTACATTTTAAGATTTGTCCGTTACGTCAACCTTTGAAAGAAAATATAAAAATGTTACAGCAAAATTTCTATACTCCATTTGCTTCAGCATTTTAGTTTTGAATGGAAAAATTCCCTAATTTAATCGTACATAATCCACATGTTCATACACACACACACACACACAAAGATCATTGACAAGTATGTGAGTAAATTTTACCAAAAAAAAAGAAAGAAGTATGTAAGGGTTACAAGATTCACTAATCACTAGTTAGGAAATTATTAGTAACGGAAGATATGTTTGTGATATATATATGTATAATGAAAACTAACAAATCAGAGCTATCAAAGACGAGGGAAACAGCAAACCAGAGCTACACTTTTTACAAGTCCCTTTTTACTAGAGCTACAGTAATCCAGACGACTCCGTAGTCTTTACAGGTCCCTTTTTATATATACATGAAACCACATAACAGAGAGCTACGGAGACGGATCTCAAGCCTTGAGATTCGGACTTGATCAGGTGGTTCAGGATAAACCCAAGTTAGATGACATGAAAGGTTGAGTCTTGTTTCCACCCATCGAACAACCTTCAACAAGTAGGTCCTCTGTATTAAGCTGACATCTCGTATTCCCGCTTTGATTGTTCATCGAAACGTCAGGCTCGGGATCGGGTTGTGTTTCAGCCATGGCCATAAATTCTCTAATGATCACATGGCTATCTACATCTGGCAACTTCTCTTGACTTTCTTGATCCTGAAGCAACTTCAGCTTCTTCACAAATTCAGCTGCTTCAAGCTCTCTCTGTTGTTTCATCTTCCTCTTTCTCACCAGTCTCTCCACAACTCTCTGATCTTTGGCTAACTTTGCAAAGAAACTAAGCATATGTCGTTGTTCGGATTCAACCCCGTGGATCTTCTCCTCCACAGTGACCATTTGATGTTGAGATTCTTCCTGTTCTTGTTTCAACTTCAACATCTCCAATCTCATTGGACTCTGATCCTCCTTCAATAACTCAACCTCGATCTCTGTCTCCTTGTTACGGTTAGTTTTGCTTCTCCTCTTAATGTTCTTAAGCAAATGTTTCTTCCCTCCTTGAAACCCTTCGTTAGCAAATTCCCACCTATCTGAATCAACCTTCTTAAAACCCTACAAAAACCCTAGTTTTTACTTACAAAGCAAGAAACATAGCTAATTAAAAGGTAAAAGACTCGTTTGTGCTTACGTAGGTGTTGAGCTGACGAATGAAACTGGAGAAGTTCTTGTGTTTGAAGTATTTGGGAAGGAGATCCTCTGAGAATTCGTAAGAATCCCAGATGATAAAGCTTGTACGGGTCGGGCTCCATGATACAACCGGGTCTGTTACTGCGTCATCGACCATCGCAAACGTCTTTCTCAGAAACGGCGTCACATCTATCTCGTGCAATTTCCAAAAATCCACTGACGACGAGTCGTTAAAGTTAACGGCGTCATCCTCTTCCTTGATTAATAAAACGACGTCGTTGGGATCCACAGTCTCAGCAACTGACGGAGATGAATCAGACGAGCCTCTTTTAACGGTGACGGTCTCCGTTGCCGTCTCTTGACCAAGCGAAGACGAAGATATCATTTCGAAGACGTTTGGAATCCCCGTCATAGCTTCGTACGACGTTTCTATTTTCGTCTCATTTTTGGCCGTTTATGGAAGAAATATATGTGTTACTATCAAAAAAGCTACCCCGTTATTTCTAGAAGATTCTATTTTTCACCCACTTTTTTGGAATCTTACAACTTACACCTTCTACCATAATCGCATCCCTAGCCGTTGGATCTTTGTGGTCGGTCAAGATGAATCGGTGGTCTAAGGGAGTATTGAAAAAGGAACCGATCGTGAAATTGAATTTGATTCATGCATGAATGACAAGTGTCGCTTTCGAAATGCACACATCAGTTTAGAAAAAAAACAAAGAGAGTTAAAAACTAATTTGTTAGCTAGAGTTTACATGGCTGTGATCAGAGCTACGTTATACGGTCTACATACTAACACGTTGTAAGTATTAGTCACGTTGTAAGTATTAGTGATGCAAATAGTAAGAAACTACTGAGTTATGATTGTGTTGACTTGACTGGTTAAATGTGAAAAGGTATGGGTTAGTTACCTGATTGCAATCCACTTTGGTTAGTTTCGGTTAAGTTCATTACTTAATTGGTTAATGTCTTCTTCTTCTTGTATGCAATTGCAAACATGAAACAAACACAATATAAATTAAAGAAAAATAAATTTATTTTCATTCAAAACTTGGATCAAACGATTCAGGCGTTCTCAAGATATAGCATTCGATTTGGCCAGCCATGGTTGTGATGAATATCTTTCTTGATTGATTGGAACAAAGGAACTCTTGAATATTAAAACTAGAAGGCTATATATATATTATGACCTCAATGTTATACGCACTAGCAAGTAGCAAATCAACCATTATTCATAAATCGAGAAAAGTAAAGAGCCTTAATGTCGATAAAGATATATACAACAAACCTGTTATAGAGGCTGCATTGGTTGTGGACTTCGTCTTCATAGACTCATATTATTGCGACCAAAGAACCAAGAATGGAATTTAATTAAGGTGTGGACTTGGATCCTACCTTCCATGGCATTTACTGTTTCCTTGTTTTTAATTTCTTTTTTTTTTTTTTTTGATATAGAGGATATTGAGAAAAGATTTAATTGTTTGATGGCCATGGTTTGGTTATGAAAAGAAACAAACAATTTATAGAGTAACTTAAGTTGAACGTTTTTTTTTTTTTTTTTTTTTTTTTTTTTTGGCAAGGTCTTAAGTTGAACGTATACGTTATATTCATTATTACAAGAGTTAACGTTATACTCACTCTTGATTCTTGAAAAGGGGATGAATGGTTCAACCAGAGAACCATTCGGTTTGGACTAGATGGAATCTCCGGTTTTTAAAAAATCGTCTCCTTCTCTATATCCTGTGAGTTTATCCAAAATTTGGAATGGGCTTTCACATAAATTAAGCTGTGGCCCATATCTCTAAAATAGTGGATTATATTTGGCATCCCACATCGGTTACAAAACTTAAAATCACAGAGTAACTGTAGTATAAAGTAGCACACCTGAGAGCATTTCGGAAAATTGACGGAGCCGTGCAGTGAAGACAAAGCGAACTATTCTTTCGCCTTTTACTAAAGAATACCGTGTCTTCTCTGTCCTAAACGGCATACGCTTATTTTTGGAAGGGTTTGTGTAAAATATACAAACCTCCATCAAATCTTCAGTTTTCAACTTTTAAAAATTATTTAACTCTATTTTTCTAGGATTAGTATAAATAGTTTTGCCGTTGTTAGATCACATCGCAATTGACTATATAAATCGTATTTAACATTAAGTGACTATATAAATCGTATTTAACATGGGCTTTAAGCCTTGTAATTTTTTAAGTTTAATGGAAATTTAAAGTGAAAAAAAAAAAAAAAAAAAAAAAAAAAAACATTAAGTGACTAAATGCATGTGTATATTTGTCAGTAGAAGAATAATTGTTGATTGGAATAACGTAGTTTTGGGTTAGATATATAACATGTAATATATATCACTAACAAGCATTTACCATTGTACCTAGAAGTTTTTTTTGTGCAAACACGTACTTGCATGAATATAGATCAATTTCAATCATTTATATGTATATGTATCTTTAATATTTAAAAATCTTTCTTATTTTATTTGAACACCACTACTGATCGACACCGTGTTAAACTCCTCGACAAGTAAGTCATCCAACAACCAATGCTTATTTCACGGAACGAAACCATTACCATCACTACAAAAAAAAAGACTATATGAAGAAAAAAAAAAAAAAAGCTAATGAGCAATATCAATCGGTCTTCAAAATAATTTAAAACGATAGAAATCGATGAATTGTGGTTTTTATGTTGTTTTGCATCACTAAATAATATTATAACTAACTAGCTTATTATAGCGACAAAAGTACGTAGTGTCGTCCGTTTTTAGTCTACATCGAAGTTTTATACACGAAAATTAAGTGACGTGATTGCATGTGTAATTGTGTATATTTGCCAGTACAAAAATAATTGTTGATCGGAAGACGTAGTTTTGGGTTAGATTTAAATAAGGGTCAAAAAGTATTTTTAATTAAAACGACGTATTTAGATTTATCAATGGATCAAATAGATTTTGTTGGCTCTCCCACTTACGTGCCTCCGCGCGCCCTTTCGGAGAAATTTATATAAAATAGCTGCTGACTTTATTGTCATCGCTTGACTAATTACACGCTACAAGATACTGAAGATAGTATAATACATAATAGTATTATGGTTAGGTAAAATCAGTATTTACAATTAACAAATGCAAACATAAGAAAACCGTTCACGCTGTTTTCACGTGGGTTTAATAATTTATGTTTTGCAAAACTACAATTCTGTCATCAAAACTAAGGATTTGGTTGGAGTTATTGCATTAGTATGCACATGTGCGTATCTATATCCAAAAAAAAACAAACAAAATCATCAGTAAGATACAAACAAAAGTATCAAGGAGATATCTAAAGATTAAGAATTCGAGCATCGCGCGGTGAAGGCAAAATGACTAATTTAATCTAGTTTAACATTTTCTGATCTTTAGTCTGAAAAATAAAGCAAAACTTCCAGCCAAGACAGAGTCTTCCCTTTGCAACAATACGAAGCTCACAAGGAAGCTTCCTTCTCAACGTCCCTCGGCAACATCACGTGCAAGAATTCACACAAGTGAAGATTTGATTTTGCGTAATCGTTTTGAGGTTTTACACGATGTGATCTAATGTCAAGTGTCATTACATTAAGAAGCTGATCTCTCTATAAATATAAAATTTTGTAATCACACCCTTTTCATGAAATGAGAAATTGCTAATTTTGTGTCTTCTCTTCTTCATCAAATTTTTGTTTATGCTTTCAGTTGGTAGTTTTTGAGTAAAGAATTAAAGATATATTTGATTACTAAACTTTTATTTAATATGAAAATATACATTCGACGTGTATATAAGAGACTATATAAAAAAAGAGCTATCTAGTAAAGTCTTGAGAGAAACTTGGCTATATAAACATTATCCTCGGACGTATATCTTATCAAACATTCTAAACTTGGTTAGAGATGGCAAACCAAACAACACATATTCTTCCTCTAATACTAAAAAAGAAACCAGTTGAGCTTGTCAAACCCTCAAAACATACTCCTTGTGAAATTCTCTCCCTTTCTACTTTGGACAACGATCTTTTCAATGAAGTTATGTACGCGACGATTCACGTTTTTAAAGCCAATAAAAAGAACCAAAATGATCCGGTCTCTTTGCTTAGGAAGGCTTTGTCCGACCTTCTTGTGTATTACTATCCCCTTTCAGGCAAGCTAATGAGACGAGAGAGTGATCGAAAACTTCAGCTGGTTTGTCGAGGTGAGGGAGTTCCATTTCAGGTCGCTACCGCATCTCTCGACCTCCCCTCTCTAAACTACATAGAAAATCTTGATGATCAAGTTGCTTTGCGCCTTGTGCCTGAAATTGAAATAGACTATGATAGCAACGTTTGTTATCATCCTCTAGCTTTGCAGGTAGTTTTTCATTTCTTGATATATTGGAAGATTATATATATCGTAGAAATCATATGAATATATATCAATGATAACATTTTCTGAAAGATTAAACCATCTCAATAGTCTCTCAGTATTTTCCCTTTTTTTGTTTTTCCATCGTAATATAAATCACAAATAAATATAACAATCCGTTGTTCCCTTTGAGTTTTTTTAAGGTGACCAAGTTTACATGCGGAGGATTCACCATAGGTACCGCATTGTCGCACTCTGTGTGTGATGGATTCGGTGTGGCTCAGGTCATCCATGCTTTAACAGAGTTGGCTGGAGGAAAGAACGAGCCATCGGTGGTGCCAGTGTGGCAGAGAGAGCGGTTGGCCGGAACAATTGATAATGAACCGGCCAAAGTGCCCGGCGACAACATTGCTAGTCTTTTGGCCACCTCGCCATATATCCCAACTAATGACTTGGTATGTTCACCTCATTAGCTCCAACATTTAATTTTCACTAAGTTCTTGAAAATACGAAATTACAATTTTCATTATATTGCTTGTAAATTTGTAATTATTATATAATAATATTTTTATTGAACAGGTAACGGAGACAATAAACATTGGGGCTGGGTATATAAAGACACTTAAAGAGTCTTTGATGAAAGAATGCGAGTTCCTAGAGAATTTCACTACTTATGAAGTAATAAGTTCTTGCATATGGAAACTAAGATCTCGAGCACTAAAACTAAACCCTGACGGGATCACTGTCCTTGGCGTAGCTGTTGGAATCCGGCATGTTTTGGATCCGCCACTTCCTCAAGGATACTACGGTAATGCATACATTGATGTCTACATCGAGCTAACCGTGAGAGAACTCGAAGAAGCATCAATCTCTGACATCGCGAAGCGTGTAAAGAAAGCCAAGAAACAAGCCAATGACAAGGGGTATCTTGAGGAAGAGCTAAAGAACACGGAGAGATTGATGAGGGAAGGTGTGAAATTCGAAGGTGTAAGCGACGGATTATTGTTCTTGACGGATTGGAGGAACATTGGTTGGTTCGGATCAATGGATTTCGGTTGGAATGAGCCCGTGAATCTGCGGCCATTGATCCCGCAGAAGAGCGCAGCACAAATAGGAGTGATCTTGAAACCTTCGAAATTGGATCCATCATTGGAAGATGGGGTTCAGTTGATCATGACTCTGCCCAGAGATGCAATGGTTGAATTCAAGAAAGAGATGGATGCTATGAACAAACTTTATTTTGGTGATACTAATTAATTTAGTTGCTACTTGAATGTATTTTCTATGTGTGTGAGTGAATGCTATTAAGCTAATGTAATGAAACATGAATAATGGGTGACCAATATTTAAATATGCTTATGTTTTAATGTTGTGGAGAGTTCCTATAGCCGGTGGAGAAGAGTAGAACTGTCCCAGAACAAAGAACGCTTTTTAGTTTTTTCTTCCCCATGGCGACTGTTGTGATTTATTGGTTGATTGCGATGGTTTCGGTATCAAACAAAAAAAGGTTTTATTGTTGGGCCGAAACTTTAGGCCCATGACTTATCCCATTAAGTCCAGTTTTGTCTTTTTGTTGATGTTACGATACCATCACGTGTTTGCACTTACCGGGAGGGTACACTTGCCTGGTCATTTGGTTGTTCAGATAAAACCACACACCATTCATGACGAGCTATACTCACCAATCCATTTAATGGGTTTGTGCATTTATATACATCCAAAACACACATCTCAGAAATTAACAAAAGAGAAGAAAAAATAAATTCAATAATATTAAGATATTTCGTTAACTAAAGTACAGAGCCCCAAAAAAATGGGTGATTTTGGATCGAATGAGTCGTCAAGCATGAGCATTGTGATGTATCCGTGGTTAGCCTTTGGTCACATGACTCCTTTTCTTCACCTCTCTAACAAGTTCGCAGAGAAAGGTCACAAGATCGTTTTCTTGCTTCCCAAGAAAGCCTTAAACCAGATCAAACCTCTTAATCTCTACCCAAATCTCATCACTTTCCAGACCATCTCAATCCCTCAGGTCAAAGGGCTCCCTCCCGGTGCAGAGACCAACTCTGATGTCCCCTTCTTCTTGACCCATTTGCTTGCAGTTGCAATGGACCAAACCCGACCAGAGGTTGAGACCATTCTCCATACAATCAAACCAGACTTGGTTTTCTACGATTCTGCACATTGGATACCGGAAATTGCTAAACCAGTCGGTGCTAAAACCGTTTGCTTCAACATTGTGAGCGCTGCTTCAATCGCGCTGTCTCTTGTCCCTGCCGCCGAGCGAGAGGTCATCGATGGGAAGGAAATGTCAGGAGAGGAGTTAGCTAAGACGCCTCAAGGTTACCCGTCTTCAAAAGTCGTCTTGCTTGCGCACGAAGCAAAAGCCCTAAGCTTCGTGTGGAGGAAGCACGAGGGGATTGGTTCTTTCTTTGATGGGAAAGTTACCGCAATGAGAAACTGCGACGCGATCGCTATAAGGACTTGCCGTGAGACAGAAGGCAAATTCTGCGATTACATCAGTAGCCAGTACAGTAAACCTGTTTACCTAACCGGACCAGTTCTCCCGGGATCCAAACCGAATCAGCCCATGTTAGAGCCTCGATGGGCGGAGTGGCTAACCAAATTCAACCCCGGTTCGGTTGTGTTCTGCGCTTTTGGTAGCCAACCCGTTATAAACAAGATAGATCAGTTTCAAGAACTCTGTTTAGGACTAGAATCAACCGGTTTACCATTTCTGGTTGCGATTAAGCCTCCTTCGGGTGTATCAACGGTCGAAGAAGCATTACCTGAAGGATTTGAAGAGAGGGTTCAAGGACGTGGCGTTGTGTACGGAGGTTGGATTCAGCAACCGTTGGTGTTAGACCATCCTTCAGTGGGATGTTTCGTTAGCCATTGCGGGTTTGGGTCGATGTGGGAGTCTTTGATGAGTGATTGTCAGATCGTTTTGGTTCCGCAGCATGGTGAACAGATATTGAACGCGAGATTGATGACAGAGGAGATGGAAGTGGCAGTAGAGGTGAAGAGGGAAGATAATGGATGGTTCTCGCGCCGGAGCTTGGAGAATGCTGTGAAGAGTGTGATGGAGGAAGGTAGTGAGGTTGGTGAGAAAGTGAGGAAGAATCATGAGAAGTGGAGATGTGTTTTGACTGACTCTGTTTTTGCAGATGGTTATATCGACAAATTTGAACAGAATTTAATTGAACTTGTGAAGTCATAAGTCATGAGTTCATTTCGTAAATATCTATGTGGTTATAAAAGTTATAACCAACAAACAAACTTGAATGTCATGATTTTTGCAATTTTCATAAGATAAGGGAATAGCTTCCGAAAGCTTAATAATATTATTTTGATATATTGCTGGTAATTTTGGATAATTTATACCATAGATTAGGGAGTAATTTCCGGAAATTACCGAATATAAACAACGTAAATACATATTAATCAAAACTAAAGATTTGGCATATTCGTAACAGACTTGAATCATTCAAGTCATAGCAGTACTCTCCTAAACTTCAGGTCATCTGCAACTGAAATCTCATAAACAGAAATATAAGAACCTTAAGAACAAGAATAGAAGAATGAAAAAAACAGAGGAAGATAAACAGAAATGGGGTCAAAGTTTCATGCTTTTATGTTTCCATGGTTCGGTTTTGGTCACATGACTGCATTTTTGCATCTGGCTAACAAACTAGCTGAGAAAGGGCACAAAATAACTTTCTTGCTCCCCAAGAAAGCTCTCAAACAACTTGAACCTCTCAATCTCTTCCCAGACTGCATCGTCTTTCGGACTCTTACCATCCCATCTGTGGATGGCCTTCCTGTGGGCGCGGAGACAACCGCGGATATCTCGATCTCTCAAGGGAGTTTTCTCGCCTCGGCTATGGATCGGACGCGGAATCAGGTCGAAGAAGCGGTTTCTACTGGTAAACCGGATCTGATTTTCTTCGATTTTGCTCACTGGATTCCTGAAATAGCTAGAGAGTATGGAGCCAAGAGTGTGAATTTCCTAACGATTTCCGCAGCGTGTGTAGCTATCTCATTCGTCCCTGGTCGTAGTCCAGATGATTTGGCTGTTCCTCCACCCGGATATCCTTCGTCTAAGGTGTTGCTTCGCGGACAAGAAACCAACTGCTTTGCCTTCCTCTCCTATCCGTTTGGAGATGGAACTACGTTTTACGAACGGATCATGATAGGACTTACAAACTGCGATGTCATTTCGATAAGGACTTGCCAAGAAATGGAAGGAAAATTTTGCGATTTCATCGAAAGCCAATTTCAAAGAAAAGTTCTCTTGACAGGTCCAATGCTTCCTGAGCCGGACAATAGTAAACCACTAGAGGATCAATGGCATCACTGGCTGAGCCAGTTCGAACCGAGATCAGTAATTTATTGTGCCTTGGGCAGCCAAATCATTCTTGAAAAGGATCAATTCCAAGAACTCTGTTTAGGAATGGAGCTGACAGGTTTACCATTTCTTGTAGCGGTAAAGCCACCAAAAGGCTCATCGACAATCCAAGAAGCCTTACCAAAAGGGTTCGAAGAGCGGGTGAAGGGGCGTGGAGTAGTTTGGGGAGGATGGGTGCAGCAACCATTGATATTGGCTCATCCATCAATAGGCTGCTTTGTGAGCCATTGCGGTTTCGGGTCAATGTGGGAGGCTTTAGTGAATGACTGCCAAATAGTGTTTATTCCACATTTGGGTGAACAAATATTCAACACCAGACTGATGAGCGAGGAACTCGAGGTCTCGGTGGAGGTGAAAAGAGAGGAAGCAGAATGGTTTTCAAAGGAGAACTTGAGCGGTGCGATCAGGTCTGTGATGGACAAAGACAGCGAGCTAGGCAACCTAGTGAGGAGCAACCATGCTAAATGGAAAGAGTCTCTGGTTAGTACTGGACTAATGAATGGTTATGTCAATAAGTTTATAGAAGCATTACAGAAACTACTAGTCTAGAAGAGAAAGAACATGAATAAAATAATTGGTTTGCCACAATAAAATTGGTTTGCCACAATAACGTGATATGGATGGACTTTTGTGCTCTACTCTCTCAAATTTCAATTTTTATGCTAATTCGATGCAAGTAATGTATAACGATCCGGTCGATTCGATCTCTTACCTTAATTGGTCCACACCCAAAAAGATCAATACTCCAAAAACATCTTTAAAAATTTCAGAACAAAACAACAGAAAGTTACTCTACCTACAAGGACATCATCATTTACTCATTTAGAAAGTTGATTGATACACCTTATCCACTAAATTCACATTTTCAGGTAAATTGACTTTTGTTTTTTAATTTTTAATTTTATAATTCTTTTTAATATAAAATCTAAAAACCATAAACCAAAATCCAAAAACTAAAAACTATAATCCAAAAACCACTGAAAAAACTTGTAAACCTTCATGGCCTTATCCCCACAAAATAAAAATAATCAAAAAATTTAAAAGTTTAGAACAGAACAAAACAAAAGAAAGCTACTTTAACGGTTAAAAAATTTTAAAAGACAGATCTTCATTTACTCGTTTTAAAAGTTAATAGAATCACTTAACCAACTAACATTAAAATTGAGTAACTGACGATCTAATTAAAACCTTATGAACCAATAAAGTCACTTTCTTTTGTTTTGTTCCGATTTACTAAATTATCTTTTTGTCTGTGTGTTTCAATCCCAGTTCACCTAACCATTCTCCAAGCTCATATAAGGTTACTTCAGTGCGGAACAATCGAAGCCAGAGACTAAAGAAACAAAGAAGCAAATACTTCTTCTTATATAACTTAAAAAAAAAAGCATATTTCTTCTTGGCTCTTGAATACATATTCTTTGTATCTGTGTTTCACAATTTGGACAAGGAAATGGGGTCAAAGTTTCATGCTTTTATGTTCCCATGGTTTGCTTTTGGTCATATGACTCCGTATCTGCATCTGGCGAACAAACTAGCTGAGAAAGGTCACCGGATCACATTCTTGCTGCCTAAGAAAGCTCAGAAACAATTGGAACATCACAACCTGTTTCCAGAGAATATTGTCTTTCACCCTCTCACAATCCCTCCTGTCAACGGCCTCCCTGCTGGTGCCGAGACAGCCTCGGATATCCCGGTCTCGTTGGACAAGTTCTTGTCCGAAGCCATGGATCTCACTCGCGATCAGGTCGAAGCTGCGGTTCGTGCTTTGAAACCGGACTTGATCTTCTTCGATTTCGCTCACTGGGTTCCGGAAATGGCTAAAGGGTATATGATCAAAAGTGTGAGTTACATCATAGTCTCTGCGACCACTATAGCTCACACACATGTCCCTGGTGGGGGATTAGGTGTTCCCCCACCGGATTATCCTTCATCGAAGGTGTTGTTCCGTGGAAACGATGCTCACGCTTTAGCAACTTTGTCAATCTACTACAAGAGGATTTATCATCAAATAACTACGGGTCTTAGGAACTGTGATGTTATTTCAATGAGGACATGCAATGAAATCGAAGGTAAGTTCTGTGAATTTATAGCGCGTCAGTACCACAGGAAGGTTCTTTTGACTGGTCCAATGCTCCCTGAGCCAGACACAAGTAAACCACTAGAAGAACGCTGGAGTCAATTTCTTAGCGGGTTCGCACCAGGGTCAGTGGTGTTTTGTGCACTTGGAAGCCAAATAGTTCTTGAGAAGGATCAATTTCAAGAACTCTGTTTAGGGATGGAGATGACTGGTTTACCGTTTCTTGTAGCGGTAAAGCCACCGAGAGGATCATCAACGGTCCAAGAAGGGTTACCGGAAGGGTTAGAGGAGCGAGTGAAGGGGCGTGGTGTGGTTTGGAGAGGATGGGTGCAACAACCTTTGATATTGGCTCATCCATCGGTTGGCTGCTTTGTGAACCATTGCGGGTTTGGATCAATGTGGGAGTCGCTAGTGAGTGATTGCCAAATAGTCTTGCTTCCATATTTGAGTGATCAAGTTCTCAACACAAGATTGATGACCGAGGAACTCGAGGTCTCTGTAGAAGTGTCTAGGGAAAAAACAGGATGGTTTTCAAAAGAGAGCTTGAGTGATGCGGTCAAGTCTGTGATGGATAAAGATAGCGAGGTAGGGAAGCTAGTGAGGAAGAACCACACCAAATGGAAGGAGAATCTGGTTAGTCCTGGATTATTAGCTGGTTATGTGGATAAATTTGTAGAGGCATTGCAAGAGTATCTGATTTGATCAATGTTTATGAACATGGAATTTTATTCCTTCTTGAGTTTCTCTTCGAATTCTATAATATGTTCCGCATACATAATGTATAATTCACATTTTCGTTTCTCACTTGCATTAATTGTTAATTCATAATTGATTGACCTAACCCTCGAATTACCCACTAAACCCTATCACCTAATGCACATTTCCCCTAAGCTCATAGAACGGTGTTTCAATCACATGACCAAAGCATAGATGAAGAAAAGCTTCTTTGTATAGGAAATACCTCCAACTATTTTACTAACGACTAAACAAATTAATCTTCAAACTTTACGTTAATGTGACCGAATAGCCCCACCATTAATTAAACTTAACGAAACATTAATCAAAGTTATTATCTATACACACTGCATGTGCACAAGGACACATAGTTACAATATTTTTCTCATATCTTATTGGTGTTAACAATTGTGGTCACGGGGAGCTCTATTGAGGCAACGTTTCACTGTCTCTTCATAGATATTAATGCATATTTCCATCTCACGGCCAACAAAAAAAGATGCATATTTCTATAAATTGTTACAATATTTTCTCATTTATTATTATTGGTGTTAACAATTGTGGTCACGCACGTACGGGATGTATCTTCATATATTGAAAAAAAGACACAACGCAACGTCTGACACTCGGACTTACCTTTCATTTTCTCATAAATTATTGCTGTTCTCTTTAGCCTCACATATTCTATCCCGCGTTTTCTCTCATAAATTATTGGTGTTCTCTTTAGCCTCACATATTCTATCCCGAACTAGTACAGAGATCGACGCTTCATCGAACTAAAAGAAAAAGAAAATTGAAAAAAAACAAATACTTTCATTATTGTACGAGGAAAAGTAGAAAGAAACAGAAATGGAGCCAAAAGATTCATGTTTTTATGTTCCCTTGGTCGCTTTTGGTCATATGATTCCCTTTCTGCATCTTGCAAATAAAATAGCTGAGAAAGGTCATAGGATTACTTTCTTGCTGCCTAAGAAAGCTCATAAGCAACTTGAACATCTCAATCTCAATCAGTTCCCAGACAACATCATCTTTCACGCTCTTACTATCTTTCCTGTCAATGGCCTCCCTGTTGGCGCTGAGACAGCCTCGGATATATATCCCGGTCTCGTTATCAAGTTCACTGGCCTCGGCTACGGATTGGACACAGGTCGAAGATGCGGTACTTAATTTTGATGGCATCAAAACTTTAAACCTTAAACTGATCAAATACTATATACTAAGCTCAATAATCGTCATCGGTAGGTCTTCTTCTTCCTTGTTGCCTTGTCTTTTCAGTAAAACATGTTGCCGTATTTCCCAGCCAAATTGATTCCGGAAAGTACAGTAAGTGGTACAGTATGTCTAGATTCATTCTGAGACTATATGGGCTTAACGCAGGCCTGATCTAAATTTAAGGCCCAACCGTTTGTTCGTAACTTTTTTTTTTGTCAACGTTTGTTCGTAACTATCCCTAATTTACACGAAAGGATTATATGTACCAGACCAAATAAAAAACTGAATTAACCTAAATCCTAAAAGAAATAAAAAACCTAAATCCCTAGATATTTATCGAACCCTAGCACCATGGATGAATCCGCCATCAAAGTAATCTTCTTCTCCTTAACTATAGATTTCTTCTTACGCACTCTTTGCTTCTCTATTAATGGTTTCTTTCTTCACAAGTAAGAAGAAATGTATATGAAGTAGTCGAATTTCTGATTATATCTTTTGTACCTTAGGGTCTGAAATCGCTGGAATTGAACGATAGAGATGCAGACATTCGGAAACAACCCCGGTATATTTATATATATGTAATGTTGGGGAAATTTTTGTGGTGAATTGATGATAATATTATCTCGTGCAATCAAAATCAAATTGTTGTAGTAGCGTAAGCATGATTTCCGTTGAGGGATATGAGACTTGGCGTCAAGCGTATCTTCTTAAACTCGAGGTGGAAAAACATTTCGCTTCATGCGGAAAGATCATATATACTTATTTTCCCGTAGACTATGAAAGGTGTATCCTGATGAGGATCGAGGGAGAAGGTGCCGCAGAGAAGGCATTGGAACTTAATGGAACTGACGTGGGCGGATGGACTGCAATCGTTAAGTCTCCACCCGATCCTAATGTATCCATGGAGGATCGTCCCTCTAAATATAGAGAAAGGTAAATTTTGATTATATTAACTATTATTTAGGATCTTCTTGTGTTCTTGTTATGTTAATAATATTGATCTCCTGCATTCAAATTATATTACTATTTAGGATCCGCGTTAGGGGATATGACGCTTCGCTTCCTGAGATTGATATCAAGATGGCCTTGTGTAAACATTTCTCTTCATGTGGAGAGATCTGGAATATTATGGTTCTCCCTTATGGTACAGCTTTCATTTATCTTGAAGGAGAAACATGTGTAAGTAAGGCCCTGGAACTAAATGGAAGTAACGTGGGAGGAAGGACTCTTGTAGTTGAACATGATGTGCCGCGACGAAAGACGAGCTTCCGCAAACCTACTGGCTATATGCCCCCAAGTACTCATGCTTCTTGCTTCTTGATTCTTGGTAACAAATTAAAACCTCTCATTAGTTTCGTTGTTCATACTTAATTTATATTAGGTTATTATCTAGAGTTGGCTGAGAAGAAGAAGAAGAAGATGAAGATGGAGATGGAGAACGAGAAGGAGAAGGAGATGAAAGATGGGGAAGAAGATGAAGATGATGATGGAGATGAAGATGACGATGAAGATGAAGATTCTCTCTCAGGAGAAGACTAACCTCTTTGGTGTTTGTAAGTTGTAACTGTGATACAATGCAACATTTGTAACTAACCATCAATAACCATCATCGGGCTTCCATCACACCAGGGATCGAGTCCCCGACCCTACAATTTGTAGGAATTAGGCTAATGGGCCAGCCAGTTGTGGCCCAAATGTTGACAAAAAAAAAAAACCATCATCTGGCTTCATCATCACCCATGTATGATGTCTTTCTCTGGATTTTAAATAAATAAATACTAAACTCAATAAACTATATTTAAAACCCAAGTCTAGTGTATTTTCCTAATTTTAATAAAAGATCTTTTAGTTTTTTCTTTTTTTGTTAATTGTTCCTTTAAATCTTGGCCAAAATCCAAATCTAAAAAAAAAAAAAAAAAAAAAAGAAGATAATGTTGAAAATATAAACTTAAACTTAAACCACTTTGTAGAAGTTCCCTTGACCCAGTGGTTGACCAAAGGTTCATTAATGCTTCTACACCAAGAGGTATGGGGTTCGAGTCCCAGATATGACGATTTATTAATAATTATACAGATTAATGGAGACAAGTTTACAGAAGATCTCTAGTGATGATGTGCAATTAAAGCCGTTCGCCGTGATTCAGCATTGAAAAGGAAGAAGTAAGTGCGGATCGTGAATCTGATAGAGTCGGATGGAATTGCTCATAGTAGAATCGTCTATGTAATAGTTCTCATAATTTGTAATAATTAATAAACTGAGATGACAAAAAAAAACTTAAACCACTTAAATATATATGGAACTAAGTATTATAAAAGAATATATAATTGTGTAAGTATGTGTTTATAAGGTTGAGAAAGCGAGTGTATTATCAAAAGAAGCTTGGTACATCAACTCTCTTCTCTCGTCCATCTACTTCTATTTATAGGGAATGAATAGAACATGAATCACTTCCCACTTTACATGCAAATTGACATGTAGCACCAAGTGTCTAACGATGGATTATTACACATGTTTATAATAGATAATTGTTAATTTGCAAATTCTCGTTTGAGATTATGTTACGAAACGGCATTTTTTGTCCTGAGCAACTTGCTTGCGTATTAAAATAGAGATTGTCTTCGTTTAAATACAAAAGTTCATTTTTTTCCAAAAGAACCATCAAACAAAAGATCCTCCGAAAAATGGAGAAGCCAACGTTCAAGACTGTCCAAGAGGTAGCTGCAGCCGGCGAAAGACTACCGGAAAGATACCTCTACACACCCACAATCGACAGCGAAGGTGATCAACCTTTCAACGGTTCGTTGCCGGAGATGGAAATTCCGGCCATCGATTTTAGTCTTCTCCTCTCTTCTTCTAATGACGGTCGAGAAGGGTTGAGTAAACTTCACTCGGCGCTCTCTACATGGGGTGTTGTTCAGGTTTGAATTTAACCCTCTTAAAAAAAAATATTAACCCTCTTAAGTGATGATCATAGCCATAATTTTTTTTTTTTTTTTTGGCAACAATAGCCATAATTCTTTTTTTTTTTTTTGGTAACAATTGATGCAGCGTGATATTTGGAATATTTCCAAATATCTATTCTCATTATCTTTTAATTAATTAATTATTATTATTCAAGATTATTCTAGGTTTTAGGGTTTTCAGGTTTTATTATAAATAGCCTTATTAGGCCTCTTGTATTATTCGGTTGTTTTTGATTAATAAAAGAGAAGCTATTTGCTCAAACGAAGTCTTTGAATTCTCTGTTCTTGTGATCCATTGATACACAAAACAAAGAACTCCGAGCTACGAACGTGTTCTTAGAGAATCCATTGATCTCTCTAATCTCTTTCGTATCTTCCGCTTCATCAACAATAGCCATAATATTATGTAGATGTTTCCGGTGTAATCATAGAATTTGATATCTCGTTGAAGCAGGTGATGAATCATGGAATGACAGAAGCGTTGCTCAACAAGATATACGAGCTAACTAAGCAGTTCTTTGCACTTCCGACAGAAGAGAAACAGAAGTACGCTAGAGAGATTGGTACTTTTCAAGGATATGGAAACGACATGATTCTGTCGGATGATCAAGTTCTCGATTGGGTCGACCGCTTGTACCTCTTTACTTACCCTGAAAATATAAGACAGCTTAAATTCTGGCCTGAAGTTCCATTTGGATTCAGGTAAAATCCATAGGACCATTAACTATAGTTTTCAGTTTCCTAAAGACTTTTATGATTTTTACAATCGTTTCTTCAGGGAAACGTTACTTGAATACACAATGAAGCAACAGCTAGTGGTTGAGAAATTCTTCAAGGCATTAGCTAGATCACTAGAGTTGGAAGATAATTGCTTTATAGAGATGTGTGGAGAAAATGCTACGCTGGAGACAAGATTCAACATGTACCCTCCATGTCCGAGACCGGACAAGGTTCTTGGGCTTAAACCGCACGCTGATGGCTCGGCCTTTACGCTTCTCATACCTGACAAAAATGTCGAAGGACTTCAGTTCCTCAAAGATGGAAAGTGGTATAAAGCTTCAATCCTCCCTCATACAATTCTGATCAATGTAGGAGATACTATGGAGGTAATCAATCCTGATTCATGTATATATGATTTGAACATTGATTGGTGTAGATTTGATAGAATCTCTCATGCGTGTTCAGATAATGAGCAATGGAATATACAAGAGCCCGGTTCATAGAGCGGTGCCTAACAGAGAAAAGGAAAGGATATCTGTGGCAACGTTTTGCAATGCTGATGAAGACAAAGAGATTCAACCTGTATATGGGCTTGTGTCTGAGACAAGAACAAGGTTGTACAAAGCAGTTAAGAGGTCTGAGAAGAACTTCTTTGATTACTATCAACAAGGTCGAAGACCAATCGAAGCTTCAATGATCTGAAAAAAACATTCAGTCTCTGTTTTGTTTCATAAAATGCATCTGTTTCTTTTTAGTTACTTGATCCTTGTAAAGAAGACTGTTGCTTTCGTTGTTGGAACATGAGATTGCATTTGTGTTTGTTGCCATAATATGATAATAATATCATCATGAGGGTTTGAAGTTCATCTTCCTAAAACAAATTAAGCCTGAAGAGCTTCTATCTTGATAATTTGGGTCTGTTTAAAGTATTGTGAGACGATGCTTCTAAAGATGTTGAATCTTCTAGTCAAGAAGGTAGTAGTCAAGCCGGTATATAGACTCGAATTAAACAAAGGCCAGGCTGACCTGGTTCAGATTAATACTTGTAATCAAGCCGGTATATAGAAGATCGGTTGGTTTTGACTTTTTGACACGCAACATGTTAAGAGCACCTCCATTAGAGGTATGAGAGTGGGTTTTTAAAACCCAAAAGAAAAAAGAATAAATCAAAAATGAGGTTTTAAAACTTAAGAAACGTATCTCATACGAGATATCATCAGATAGACAGATACCCTTCAGAACCTTTAGGTGTCCTATTTTAATTAGTCCTAATTAAGATTTTTCTAACCAAATTATATAATATTTTTAAAATACTTAGTGGGTATCTAAGTAATGGAGGTCCAAAATCAAGTGGATCTCTCAAATTAATTTGAAACTAAGCTTAATATTATTTTAATTGTTAGATACTTAGTGGGTATTAGACTAATGGAGATGCTCTTCTCGAGGCATCGCATTACAATAATGTTTCGATAAGACGACTTTTCTAAGGCATTTTAACACATGCAACCACTACTTCACCAACTAAAACACCCTTCAACAATATTGCCCTTCAAACATTTTCACAAGCACATTCTCCAAGCTAAGGGGATATCTCAATCGCAGAAATTTTTAAGCAAGAAAAACCAAAGATACTAATAATTTGAAACGCAAAAATTTCTTCTTTTGGCTCTCTGTGCCACCTTTTTGTTTTTTTGTGCGTTCTGCTTGTTTCGACAATTTAGGAAAGAAAAATGGGCAAAAAGTTTCACGCTTTTATGTTCCCATGGTTTGCTTTTGGTCATATGACTCCGTACATGCATCTAGCCAACAAGCTAGCTGAGAAAGGTCACAGGGTTACTTTCTTTCTCCCTAAGAAAGCTCAAAAACAGTTGGAACATCACAATTTGTTCCCAGACAGCGTCGTCTTTTACCCTCTTACTATTCCTCCCGTTGATGGCCTCCCTGCTGGCGCCGAGACCGCCTCGGACATCCCCATCTCGTTGGGGAAGTTTCTGACCGCAGCCATGGATCTCACACGCGATCAGGTCGAAGCCGCGGTTCGTGCTTTGAGACCAGACCTGATCTTTTTCGATTTCGCTTATTGGGTTCCGGAAATGGCTAAAGAACATAGAGTAAAGAGTGTGATGTACTTCGTGGTATCGGCTAACTCCATAGCTCATGACCTTGTCCCAGGTGGTCAATTAGGAGTTCCTCCACCTGGTTATCCTTCGTCAAAAGTGTTGTACCGTGGACACGATGCTCACGCCTTGTTGTCCTTTTCCATCTTCTACGAGAGGCTTTATCACCGGATCACCACAGGTCTTATGAATTGCGATTTCATTTCAGTTAGGACTTGCAAAGAAGTTGAAGGTAAATTTTGCGACTATATCGAACGTCAATATCAAAGGAAGGTTCTCTTGACGGGTCCAATGCTTCCTGAGCCAGACAAGAGTAAACCACTTGAAGATCGATGGAGTCATTGGCTGAATCGGTTCGAACCCGGCTCGGTAATATATTGTGCATTGGGAAGTCAAATCAATCTGGAAAAGGATCAATTCCAACAACTCTGTTTAGGAATGGAGCTCACTGGTTTGCCGTTTCTTGTTGCGGTAAAGCCACCAAAAGGCGCAAAGACGATCCAAGAAGCTTTACCAGAAGGTTTTGAGGAGAGGGTGACAAATCGTGGAGTGGTTTGGGGAGAATGGGTGCAGCAACCATTGATATTGGCTCATCCATCAGTAGGCTGCTTTGTGAACCATTGCGGGTTTGGATCAATGTGGGAGTCGCTAATGAGTGATTGCCAAATAGTCTTGCTTCCATATTTGAGTGATCAAGTTCTCAACACAAGATTGATGACCGAGGAACTCGAGGTTTCCGTGGAAGTGCAAAGAGAAGAAACTGGATGTTTCTCAAAGGAGAGCTTAAGAGCTGCGGTCACCTCGGTGATGGACAAAGATAGCGAGATAGGGCATCTAGTGAGGAGGAACCATGCCAAAATTAAGGAGGTTTTGGTTAGTCCTGGTTTATTAACCAGTTACACTGATAACTTTGTTGAAACTTTGCAGAATCTTAGTCAACGATACAAATCTTGAATGAAATATATTGATTGTTAAGAAAGTATTAAGCAGCTGTCACAAATAATTAAGATAAATATATTACAACTTTGAGAGAAAGATAAATATCTAGATACTTTCTTAACAATCAACATATTTTTTCTTTGAAATATCTTACAATAAGATAAATATCTTCGTTCAATGTTTTTCTTTTTCAATAAATTCATCAACTCGTTGACTCTTTCCACATATTTCCGGTCCAAATGAACAAAGCAAGAATGTGATTTTTCTTTCATAAATAAAGATTTGGGATTGACCATCGATATGCTACAATCTGCAACTATATCAATTGTCAATTCAAGAAGATATTGCCTTATCCATCTGTAGGGCTACGTTTTGAACCATTGATATTTACTCATCCATGAGCAATAAGCTGCTTTGTGAATCATTGCGGTTTGAATCAATGTGGCAGTCTCTGGTAGAATCTAGTAGATGATACAAAATCTTGAATGAAAAGACTTGATGTGATCAATAAGGTAATATGAATCTAGACCAAGTAGTTGTTGGTTTCTTGTGTTGTTCATCATTGCAATTGTTGAGTCCAATTCTCTTATATTCTTATAACCATAACAAGAAATGAAGAAAAATATAATGATCTCTTTGTATTAGTGAATGTCTGAATGACCTTTAATTACAGATTGTATATCTATTCAGACAACGAGAAAATGATCAAACGAAACAAAACAGAGACAAGATTTTAAATATTGGAATCTTGTCTGTGTGGAAACAGAATCAGACCCATGAGGTTGATGAAGATCCATGTCCATTGCTAACAAAACAAGCGTAAAGCTCGTCGAAGACCACCACTTGATCATCATGACCTTCTTCACAAGAAACAAGATTAGAATTATCCACAGGAGAATCATGATTCGTGAACAGAGCAAGCTGATTCCTCGATCTCTTCAGCTCATCTTGGAGAAACTGCACTTGATGCTCTAGCTTTGCTTTGTCGGAAAGAGCTGCATCGAGCTTGGACTGAAGGGTACAGTGTTGGAGTTCGAGAGACTGAGTCTTGGACCTGGCTCGCTTGTTCTGGAACCAGACTGCGACTTGTCTCTGAGGTAGATCAAGCTGGTTTGACAGTTGAAGCTTGAGATCTGGCTCGAGTTTGTTATTCAGAGTGAAGCACTTCTCCAGTTGTCTTACTTGCTCTTGTGTTAGCCTCTTTTTCTTGTTTTTGCTCTGACTCTGAGAATTCTCCATTTTTCTCTTCCTTTTTTTTTTCTTTGTTGTGTTATGTACAACATTGTGGCTACGGATGTATATATATACACACACACACACACACACATTTTTGAGGTTGTTCTATGTAAAAGATAAGAAAACAAAATTACTCATTCTTTGTATTCATATCAAAATTACTAAGATTAGTTTTTTGGGTTATAAGTTTAACATACAACTATAGTAGTATATAAACTTAGTATGATTTGAGAAAAATATGAGCTTTTCTACAATATATATTGGTAGAAATTAATAATTCTATAATCTAGTCTAGGTAAAAAGACTATATATAAAGACATAACTTATTCAGTTCAAAAAAAAAAAAAAAAAAAAAGACATAACTTATATTGTCAAAGTTGCTAACACATTGCTAAGAAAGGAATAGTGTAAAATGATTTTGTGGAAAATAAGAAATCCCAACAATTTTGAGTAAAAGACGTTCGATGCATGTATAAAGAAATGGATTACTCTTTAAGTTTTCTCTGAATACTGTGGTTTATCTGATAACTATACTGTTAAAAACACAACTTAACGTTCTGAAAATGTTTATTATAAGGGGAAATATATCATTCATGTATTATTTTCATAGGAAAATTTACAAAAATATAATTCTCCAAATATTGATAGTTCTAAAATCGCTAAACCCACCTTAGAACAGTTGTGTCGAAAATTAAATTGAAGAAATTCTTAAATAGTCTTTATCATTCGGTTTCCCAATATCAGTTCATTGCATTAAAAATTTAAAACAGAGATACAAACCCAAAGCTTATTGAACTCTGGTAAAAAATAAAATAAAAAATAAAAAGTTAAAAATGGATAGGAAGATTTTTTTTTTTTTTGGTGCAAAAGGATAGAAAGATTAAAGGGGGTGTATTGAACTCGACATTTAGAGTGATTTGAGTTTTAATGAGATTTTAGATGATTTTGATGGTTTTGAATGATTTTAAAGCAGTTGTTATGATTTTGTATTAAAATCCTCTCAAATCCCACCTAAAACCATGAGATTTGGATCTTTGTATTTTTAACTAAGGAAATCCCCTAAAATCTTCTAAAATCCTCTGCAGTCATTAAAATCTCAATACTTAAAACATTTTCAATAACAGTGGATTTGATAGGATTTTAACAAATTGTTGTTTGAATAACAGATGATTTTAAATGATTTCAAGTGATTTTAAATAAATTTCATGTTCAATAACACTGGATTTTAGAAGACTTTTTAAAATCCTTAGTTGAATAACAGGAGATTTTAATAAAAACTCAGAATCTCCTAAAATCATTGGTTCAATACACCCCCCTAACATTAGATAGGAGGCTGTTTATTTGGAAAGGGTCATTTAGGAATCAAAGCTATGGGGCCAAAATGCCCACTTTAACTGTTCTTTATGGACCCACTGAACTATTCAAAAGAATTAATTGGGGACTAAGAGAAAATAACTATCCTGATTAGTTAATTATATAAATAGTTGATTAACAAGTATTTTTCTCAAATACATGCATGTCTTCACGTGGGCTGGTCGTATCGTACCTACTTAAAATTTAAAAAACATTATCATCCAAAACACAAAATTAATTAAATATAGTATAACTTATTTTTGGTTCTTTTTGGGACAATGCATCTAGTTTTACGAGTTCTTTCATTTTCAATTTGGAATTTGCATATCAGAATCATTAAGCACTTTATATCCTTTTTTGATACGCCCTGTTGTATTGTAGACAACAATCTTTTACCAATTACGGCCAGATATGTTGGCCCAGCTTAATTCTGCTATGTCCATAAGAATGGGCTTATCTTTTTTTTTTTTGGTAAAAGAATGGGCTTATCTTTGCCTAGCCACTATAATCATAACACTATCCGAGCTTTTTCATCTCTAGCCTCACAAAATTTTACGATCAAATCTCAAATTATATAAAGTTTTTAGCGTTTTTTAAAAAACCAAATAGTTTTTGTTCATTCGTTTAGGCCCATTCGACTCCTTAGTGATAACCCCAAATCCACGTCTCTGGTTCTGCTGATTTGGTGGTACCTCTCTCAGATCAATCTCACATATCCGCCTTACGTTAGTGTACCTTCCGATATTTGGTCTTATTACGATTTTGTTTACAATTATTTATGTATAGTTTCGTTTTTATAATACACATATACTTATCATCGATTATTTTTAAAAAAAAAATCGGTATGAATTATTAATTTATTATCAACGATTATTTAACTTACACTTGCGTTTGCACAAAACTATTTCTGTAACTTTTATAAATAAATCAAAATATATTTGGTTTTTAATTCAGATTTAATCTTATTACAAAGCTAGTTTTATATCAAATCTTCTTAATAAAAAGAAACAAAAAACCTATACTGTAATATGTATTTTTAAGCACGTTATGACCATACCAAAATCAAAACACAACTATGAGGTTGGATGTTGAGTCTTGGCATGTCTGAGATAGAAACATTTGATCCTTTTAAATGCTTCTTCGATTGAAGGTGCATCGGCCGCAAAGGTTATCCTCAGCCAGTTCTTCAGCCCCACCGCGGTCCCTGCTCAGCCGCATCCATCCACACACAAGAAATATATCAAAAAAGATTACTACTAAAATGTATAGTTCATTATAAGAGACTAAATTAAAACCCTTACCTGGAAGAAGGATGACTGATTCTTCTCTAGCTAACTTGAAACAGAAGTCGATATCGTCACTTACATCTTCAAGTAATGAGAGATTCAGCTTAACCTGAATGAAATGAAAAAAACCAAATATTTAAGATCATATTTTAAGATGTGTAACAATTTGTGAACATATTTCACAAATATATATATGCTCACCATCATTGCCATGGATCCTTCTGGTCGATGTGAGGAATCAATGCAAGGAATCTCCTTGATCCAGTCACAGCAAGTATCCGAAGAGTTCTTCAACGAATTTAAGGTTTTCTTGAAGAATGATTCGTCCGTCTGTTCCAAAATCGTGGGAACTGCAGCCTGATGAAACACAATCAAGAACAAAATTAATGTCTTAAGGTCATCAGAAACAATAGAAGTTGATTTTGATTCTAAGTAATATATATCTACCTGAATAAATGTAGCTGGTCCACCAAGAATATCAAAGTATTTCTTAAACCGCTCAATGATCTGATCCAAATGAACAAAAAATTTCTATCAGTAAACAGCTTATTTGCGATTTCTGCATCATATATTTTGAAAAAGATTGAAGCTATTACTAACCTTAGGGTCCTTAAACGAGCCAGAAGGATCAGTGGTTACAAACCACCCAAGTCGCCAACCAGGAACTATCCATCTCTTTGATAAAGATCCAAGAGTAAGCACCGGAACAATAGATCCAAACACACCCATTGGCACGAATGGTTTGCTCCCGAAAGCAAGATGACCGTAAACTTCATCAGCAATCACAAGAAACCCGAGTTTTTTCGCCGTTTCCGCAATCTGAAACCCCAACAAAAACACACACACAGAAGTTTATATACATCTAATTTCAAACAAGAAACAAGATTGGTTACAAAATCTCAAGCTAACCTTCATCAAATGCTGGTAACTATAGACATTCCCGCAAGGATTACCGGGGTTTATAACAACCAAAGCAACCGTGTTTTCGTCTGCAAGAGACTCGACAACATCAAGATCGATCTCCCATCCGTTTTCTGGAAGAAGATCGACGTAGCGAACTTCGAGATGTCTGAACTTAGCACAGAGTTCATAGATTGGGAAACCAGGTCTTGGAAGAAGTATATTGGCCCTAGGACGAGCCAACATTGCCAATGCTACATCGATGGCTTGCGTGCAACCCGATGTGACGAACACATCGTCCTGTGACAGTTTGTATGGAAGGTCACGTGAGAGATACTCTGCAATTGCCCTGTTTTATTACACAAAACAAAAGTGTCAAACTTGATTTGCAAGCTAGGCTTTCTTCTAGAATGAAAAATAAAAAATACAGCAAACGTTTCCCTTGCAATCAGAAGGTTCAAAACAAGTCAAGAAAAATAATTGTTTTTTTTTTTTTTTTTTTTTTTTTTTTTGGACAAAGAAAAATAATTGTTTAAAAAGCAATAAAATTAAATAAATTGAAAAACAATTGACAAAAAGAAAACAAAAAAAAACAATTCGAAAAGGTACGATTTTCTTGCAAAATTCATCACTAATTTGATTGTTTATGCCACCAACGTTGGCAAAATTCATCATTAATCTGATAAATACAAAAGATATGGTGAAAAATTCATCACATCAGCCAAATTAAGATTCGGATCAATTTTCCAATAGGTTATTTCTGGTTCGGTTTATTATTCAATTGAGTTAAACCAACCGAATATAACCGAATTTGGCATCCCTAACAGCAGCCACAGGTTTTAATTTATAAAAAGACCGAGACAGAGAGAGAGAGTGAAAAGACGAAAGTGACCTTCGAGCTTGGGGAAGACCGACGGTGGGAGAATAACCATGGAACTTGTTAGAGAGAAGAGAATCTGAAACAGCTTGAAGAGAGACTTGTGTTGTACGAAAACACGAGTAAAGTGTTGGGTCTCCCATTCCCAGCGATATAACTCTCTTTCCTCCTTCTCCTTCTTCCTCTGAGATGCTTTCCATTAGCAAACTCAGAATCCCTTTGATTGTGATTGTGCTCGTCGTCGTCGTTGCTCCATTCTCCATCTCTTCTTCTAATTCAATTTTTTCTTTCTTCTTCTTCTGGGTATGTTTTATTTACCCAATTTGGAAGATTTGGTTTGAGTGTTTCGATGCAACTCGTAAGCAGAAGGAGATTTTGATTTGATGTGTGTTTGAGAGTGAGATTTCGCAGATCGGAGAAAGAAATAAGAAAATATGTGATTTTACTTTACAACCACTCAATTTGTCTCTTTCATATATAACATTTATTATTATTATATTAGGACTAGGAGATGGTTGAAATTAGGTTTTAACCCAAAATATTGGTTTCATTACCGAATTCCACAAAACAGTTCAACTAGTACATTATTATATATATAAAAAAAAACTAGTAGATTCTAACCGTTCATCTATCTGATTAAATATTTTAAAGATTATCATCGTTTTACAAAATAAAATTTTCACATATTTGTAATACGTAAATAGAGAATGAGGCCATGTAATGGTTAAAAAAATATTTTTTTTTATAGTGGTTAAAAAATACGTATATATACATATATATTTTTTAACCAATAATTTTTTTTTTGGTTAACAAATATATATATGTATATAGTATGATACAATTTTACAAATAACAAATGGAATATATGCGGTAAAACCTTAACAAAAATTTCATATGGCCATGGCCTTATATTACTTAGATTTGATTTGTGTTGGAAACAAAACTTTGGATATCCGACTGTTGATTCCGAGTAAAGGTTGTAATTCGGAGAATTTTGTATTTGTTGGTTGTTAACGAACTCGGCGGTGAACAATTAAAAAAATTACAGTACATATGTCGGCATCAGAGAGCAGCTCTGAGGTAAGCAATTCGGTAGGTTGATGGCCTTCAGCAAGAGAACTTGCCATGGTTGACGGATGAGAGTTCTTCTGCGATAATAACAAAGTCAAAACAATTTTTGAGGGGACCAACGGTAGATTTCTTCCAAAACATTTTCTAATGATTTAACACTAAAACCAAAGAAAAAATAAAACATCTTCTAACGCTCAAGTTAAAACTAGACGACATGACTGGTGGACGAATTTTTTAAAAAAAATGAAGTGAAAACGCACTACATAAAGGACACGATATACGTCCGTATAATGACCATGGAACTTTGACAAAAATAATAATAATGAGTTAATGACCATGGAAAGGAAACTACATTATTTTCTAATCCTCGATCAGAAAAGATTATGGACTTCTTCGGCCCATAAATTTTTGGTAAAAAACCATGTGACCGTTGAGAATCATTTAAACCAAAAACCTTATAAGAGAAACGGACCACACCATCTTTACGGTAGGTAAGATATTATACGATTATTTGATTTTATTATGGTTTTGACGAATGGAACGATTAAATGGCCACGTAGGATAAGACAAAGCATAAGATAAAACCAACACCTATTGTGAAGACGAGATGACTTTACACCATACGTCTTCTTGCAACTCTTTACGTGTCGTACTTTTGGTACGCAAGCTTCCATTTGTCCTCTCTTTTCCCTCTCCCTCTCCTAAACTAATAAAACGAAAATAATCTATTTTCGCCATTCGTATTCGTCTCATTATCGCTGTCCGAATCGAAAAAACGACCACAGCTCATCGAATCAATGTTTTCTCATAACTATTTTTATTTGTTTTAATTATTTTTAACGCATTACTTTCTATATTTCCGTGATGGATGGGACGAACAAGACCATTACGTACAGATTAAACTGTTTTTGTTTATCATTCATAACTTATATTTTGAATTGTGTAGATCGGAAAAAAACAAAAAAATAACTGAAGCGGATTAATTATAGACAACTTTTACAAAAAAAAAAAAAAAAAAAATAGAAGTAAATTTGGATTATAAAAAATTGTTTTCTGTCTAAAAATATGATAGTTCAATCCGGTAATGGTTTATTTACTGCACGTCTGCACCCATATTTTTAGGACCACCAAATTTGTTTTTTTTTTTTAGAGGTGAATTTTGCCACTGCCCACTGGATCTGACGATAGAGATAATACGGCCTTTAAAGCCCATTATGCATGAGCTCATAGACATTAAACCGTTTCGGTCCGCAATAGAGGCTCGATCCATTAAATTTATTTTGGTTTAACCAGTTAAGGATTTTTCATTGACAAACTTTGAAAAAGTTTTCAAACTACCACCAAAAAAGAAAAAAAAACATAAGAGGCCTTTTTGAAACGATACTTAATACATAAAGCTGTACCGAAAATATCTTGAGAACCATAGGTGTTGCGAGCTTTTCGAGCAAAGAGGGTGAGCTCGAGCGCAAGGAGGATAGGCGCTAGGCGGTTCCCAATCAGAGTGTCAATCTGCCGTAGAAATTTCTCGGAAATCCTGAAGGTGTTGCGAGTTTCTCTCACTCTATATAGTTAATCTATTCTAACATTCTGCAAATTACGATATTGGTTCAACGAGTTTTTTCTATAACAGGTAATAAACCGCATTTTGGAAGTTAAATAAGCATGTAATCTGATGAAAAATATTTGCATGTAATCTGACGAAAAATATTTGCATGTAATCTAAATCAAATAAATAAACAAAAGAAAGGAGCACGAACTCGACTTTATTTTATTCGTTTGACAATCTAATTTGACTATTTTTTCTTCAGATAAAGAGACGTGCAATTCAAGAAAATATAAGTAAGAAAAAAAAAAAAATTCTACGTATCTCAAACAAAAATATATATTATACGGGGAAAATGCATACATGGGGCTGTACCTTGAAGAGTGAAGACGCGTTGCAGCAAGTTGCAAAAAGAAAAGAAAAAAAGAGAGAGACGTTGCATCAACAGCTAGGTTTTAGGTGTAAGGCTATCAAAGGGGACCAAGGAAAAAAAAAAACACCAAAGAAGTGTATAGTAGGAAACTAAAGGGTAAAAAGAAGTGAAAATTACAAATATCTTCACATTTTTTGTTTACAAAACAATAAATAAATATGTAAATTCATAGATTTTTTTATTTAAATTGTATGGATTTTAATTGCAAAATGACCATGAACTTGGAAATATTTAAGTAAAAAACAACAAGTAGGAATTTATTTTTCTTAATAATCGGAAAAGCATCTTAACATTCTGATATAATCTTAATTAGCATGCAATTTTATTACTGATTTGGCTTTTCTTTTGTATGTGTTATATGTTAGGAACAACTTTATTTGCTGAAGCAAAAGTAAACCAAAAAAATATACTCAAAGAAATGAGTGAGACGATTTCCCCCAAATCGATTTTGGGTTGTGCAATGGAGTTGATAGATTATGTTGATTAGTTTGGAGGACGAGAGTCATAATTTCAGTGCAAACGAAGGTGCACATTTGCACAGTTAACGAATTTAAGTTGCAGATGCGAGAATGAGGTAAAACAAAACAAATTAGGGTTTTTATGAAATTAGTTAGATTAAGTAAGGTAAGTATTTTTCTTTTTACAAAAGAAAATGTTATATTTTAAAATTAAATTTTAAAGCTAATATTTGATCCAAAAAAAAAAATTAAAGCTAATAATGCACGGACAATGATGAAAATATAATCTAAGAAAAACTATAAATTATTTTCGCCGCAGAGACCACGGCCAAAATTTTAGTAGCTTATCACCAACTATACATTCCTAAAGTCAAATATTTAAACAACTGACGTCTAGTCACTGGCAAAATCTCCTGATACCACTTTGGCACTTTCTATCCAAATTCATTGTAATTGGGGATGGTTACAAGCAAACCTCAGTAATCAATATAATATATTTTCTCTTTTCATTACGTTGAACTTTCTACATATAAACCGGTTAAAGTTCTTTCAAACTCATAACATGGATACTAATATATAACATGTTAAAAATGCTTAAAGGTTGTTTAGAAGATAAAATTATTTAATTTGTCAATGGATACGAAATTCAGACCATCCTTTAATTACTACTGTGCCGTCTGATTATTTTACTAAAAAGTTCAAATATGAAGTTATTACTTGGTACAATATAATTGTCTTTTATTTCTAAAAAAAAAATATATATCAGAAATTAATATTAAATTATACAGCATGTACATTACAGTAAACCGAGTTCATGTGATGATATAACGCTGTCTCACCTGCTACTTTCCTCACCTACCCGTCGACTGCTTGAACTTGACCATCGAGTATACAAATAATTTGGTTTTTGTTTTGGGAAAGACTATCTGAAGTAAGATCCTCTCTCGAACCATACAAATTTCAAATAGATTTTGTTTTTTAAAAAATATTGACCACAAACAAAAATTAAACATAGATTGGGCTATTAGTTTACTCAATTGAGTAGGTCACAAGGGAATTCCTACTGTTTCTTAATACTGTGTTAACCCCCCTGCATTTATTATACTATCATTATTTATTATTGGCCTTTTCTTACGTCAAATATTTCATTATTGGCCTTCGTTCATTTGCTTTTGCAGTTATTAACATCTAACCCCATACCCTTAGCCTCACCTCTTTAGAAATGGGTCTCAGTAAAAGTTTGGTAATAAATGATAGTATACCATAAAACAACAACAACAAATCTTATGGTAGGCAGATATTTTTACGCGGAAAAAAACAAATCAATTTTTGGTGTTTTGAACATTCGAGAGCAACAAATGACACGCATAAATCTCAAATCAATAGAAAAACTATAAACAATTGGGAAAAGAAATTGAAAAAAAATGATGATATGTAAAATGTCAAACAGTGTACTACTGTGTTAATCAATTAAAAGGATAAATGTGGTATTTAAAATGTCAAACACAAACAAAAAAATATTTCTTATTGAAATATACTTGTTACTTGTGTAAAAAATGACAAAAATAAATATGACAGTCTATAAGAAAAATTAATGGCATAAATGAAATGAAGGTGATAAACAGTACCTATATGAGAAAAGTTATAAGAAACAATTTGAAATTTCTTCCTATAAATTTTCGTTATAAAAAAATGCTAAGCAAACAATACAAAACTTGAAAAGTATATGTTTAGAATACTTTGAAAAATATACAAAAATAATTTTTTAAATTTTGGCAGGAGTCAATATCAACATTCTAATTTTTTTGGCGAAATGGTAATCTGCCTCGGTTGAGCATTTCATATACGACCTTTGTTTTCAATTTTAGACAGTTAACACTTTGAAGCATGAAGAATGATTACAACGTCATATATTCAACTTACAGTTTTATACTGTTATTGCTTCTGCTCATAGCTTGGTAATATTCTTTTTCTGCAAATATTTGTATACTATATGTGTGTATATATATATATGTGTGTGTGTGTGTGTGTGTGTGTGTGTGTGTGTATTAAGACAGGAAATGATCTTATTAATTAGATTTAGTTACTGTCATTTGCTGATATGTCTAAACAGACATATAGATAGACCTTCAATTTCTAGACAGTAATAAATATTAAACAGTAGTAGCAGGTGTAATAGTCTTAGCATGTCTCTGATGATGATTTTAATGTATAATTATTACTTTTACACACTTCATAACTTTTTTTTTTTAATTACACACATGATAACACCGGAGCACGTAGAAATACAGTGTCGAAGCGACGAGTTATTTCGAGTAAGTTTATCCAACTTTTTATATTCGATTAAAAACTGTTTGTAAATAGTCCAGAAGTGTTTAGTTTAGTTTAGTAGAAATTGATCAGAAATTAATCTATATACCATTATTGAAGTATATAGTGGTTTTAATTAGATTTAGAAAAGGATAGCTATAACATTTTACAAAGACATGCAAAACAATATATTATGATGAGTTAATTACTTAATTGAGATGACATGTGATGTTTAAATATCCAAATAACTTGAGTGACATTAATATATCGGATATGATTTCATTATTTAGATTTAAAATATTTATTTTTATGTATCTATGTTTTACTTGTTGCGAGTCTTATACTTGTTTAGATATAAGATTTATTCCGTTTTTTTTTTCATTTTAATCCATTTATATATATATTTCGATAAGTTAATTAAAAAATATTAACTTACATTATTTTTTAAAAATCCTGAGTAAACATGTTGGATTGGTGATGCCATCTTCCCTGGTAAAATACTGGTTTTATATATTTGCCTCTGTAGTTGTTCAAACGTCTATTGGACTTATCATGGCCTCGATTTTATAGTATGATTATTGGTTTCCATCTGTGTAAGATTGTTCGTGTGGGTATTGAATGCCATCTGAGGAGTAATTCATTTCATGAGAGGTGGAGTTGTTCCTGTGGCCTGTGGGTATTTTAGTCATATAACATTTTTGGTGGAGTTGTAAATAATCAACAAAACTGTATTAACAAATTGTAACATTTTTGCTTATTTTCTTTACAGTGTTGTTATCTGATGAGCAACTTGCCAGAATAATAGTATATCTTTAAAAAATAAAAAAATTTCTAATAATTGAGAAAACTAAAAAAACCAGGCCGCATCAATATACTGGTATATCCTGTAACTTTTTCATTCAACTACTGTTCAATCTTTAAGTCATAAATCTCGTTGCATGAGAAAAATAAAATTAAAAATGATTATTTAAATTTGAGCCTACAATTGAAGGCAAGCAATGAAAAGTTATTATAAAAAACCCATCACAAGAGTAAAAAATGGAAAATAGAAAAAAATAAATCAAGATTAGAAAAAAAGAGAGGTGAAAGGTGGAGAAGGTGGTGGCGTGTGTAACGAAGTCTCTGTCAATTTTTTTGATAAATTAATCATGTACTGTGCTGACACTCCAAGATTTGAAACAGCCTTATCGATATAATATCCATTTTTTTATTAAAAACAAAATGAAACTCTTCGCTTTCCAAAATAACTAGTGTAAATGTCTAATAATGTGTCCCTTTACTATATTACTATTGTTTCGATTAGTCATTGTATGTACATTAAATAATAATGTATCCCAAACACATAATAAGATACAGAAAATTAAAGTTCGTAGACAAAAATAATAAAAAAGTAATTGTAAACATAAAGATACAATCTGAATCCTCTCTTTTATTTTCATCACTGACAGAGAATACCACTGCACTTTTCCTCATGCACGCACGCATACTCAGATAGAAACAAGAGCCCATTCCTCGTTTCTTTAATAATTTAATTAAAAGAAATACGGACACTTCATGATTAATTTTGTATTTTTAATTCATTCGATAAAAATTCTCGAGTCTGTAAAACAAATATTTCGATAAACTCAAAAATATGATGTAATAATCTGCTTTGGCTTTGCCCTCTTTACTACAAGACAAGGCAGAGAAAACCACAGATTCCTATGAAAGAGTAGACGTACCTGTCTTTTATTATTATCTCTACGACTTTTTAGTTTTAATCTTTTAGAATTATTTACAATCGAAATAAAATGCTTCCCTCTATTTCGCCGTTTTTGATTTACCAAATCCCAATGTAACAAAGAAAAAAACAACTAATAAAACAAAATATAAATATCCATCCACATTATAACCACGTCCCTTACTCAAGAGCCATCCATTATATTAACAAATTTATCCTCTTCTTCAAAACATTTTAGTCTCCTTTTAGGGTTTTTCTCTCTCAAACAAAAGCTTTAGATCTTTCTTCTTCATGGACATTCCATATTACCACTACGACCACGGCGGAGACAGCCAATATCTTCCGCCGGGTTTCAGGTTTCATCCTACAGACGAAGAGCTCATCACTCATTACCTCCTCCGCAAGGTCCTCGACGGTCGCTTCTCAAGCCGTGCCATCGCTGAAGTTGATCTCAACAAGTGCGAGCCTTGGCAACTTCCCGGTAAGGAAACACAAAAACATTCTTATTTTGAAGTATAGTTTTTCTTGTAATTCTTTAAGGTTCTTTAAGTCTTTATACTCTCAATGTTTTTTAGGGAGAGCTAAGATGGGAGAGAAAGAATGGTACTTCTTTAGTCTCCGTGACCGGAAATATCCGACGGGACTGAGAACGAACAGGGCAACGGAGGCTGGTTACTGGAAAGCTACAGGAAAAGACAGAGAGATTTATAGTTCAAAGACTTGTGCACTTGTTGGGATGAAGAAGACTCTTGTCTTTTACAAAGGAAGAGCTCCCAAAGGAGAGAAGAGTAATTGGGTTATGCATGAATATCGTCTTGAAGGCAAATTCTCTTACCATTTCATCTCAAGAAGCTCCAAGGTATTGTGATTAAACCCTTTTTTTTGTTGATAAAGTAAACCCTTTAGTTAATTTATTAACTAAATTTATTCTGTTCCAATTTGGAATTTTTTTCAAAGAGTGTGACATAGTCGGTGACGTTGATTTTTGCTTTTTTGCATTTAATATTGATGGCTGAAAAGGCATGGTTATTTACTATGGTTATACTGAGCGCATAGTATCATAAAACCCTATAAAAAAAAGATCTACTGTTTTTATGTATTGGGATTTCAATCATAATGTTGTTTTCCTAAAGCAAGAGAAAATTAATAGTTCTGATAAAATAAAATATTAATTCATCCTACTTTTGGAAAACTCAATGCAAAACCCAGAACCAATGCACATCTTCAGGATTTTCTGACCTATTAAATGAAATTTCATTTAAATTAATTTTTCTTAGTGTTCCATATCCATTGTAGTGTCCAGTGTACATTCCCCTCTCTGCAAGCTTTTACTCCATGGCTTTTTAAAATCTTCACTCTCATTATCTCCAAGATCTAACATTGACTTTCTCATCAACATATATTAATATAAAAATATTTGATTCTCTTAAAAACAATTTTAATTTATCCCCTCAGGATGAATGGGTGATCTCTAGGGTTTTCCAGAAAACCGGTTTAGCTAGTACCGGAGCCGGAGGAGAAGGAGGAGGAGGGGCAAGTGTTAGCATAAGCAGCGGTACAAGTGCGTCTAAAAAGACAATAATACCCTCGACAATCTCTAGAAACTACCAAGAACAACCAAGCTCTCCTTCTTCCGTCTCACTCCCTCCTCTCTTAGATCCCACCACAACCCTCGGCTACACCGATAGCAGTTGCTCCTACTCCTACGACAGCCGTAGCACCAACACAACCGTCACCGCCAGCGCAATAACTGAGCACGTGTCCTGTTTCTCCACTGCCACTACTACTACTACTACTACGGCCTTGGGCTTAGACGTTAACTCATTCAACCAACTTCCACCGCCTCCAGGGTTTGACTTTGACCCTTTTCCTCGTTTCGTCTCTAGAAACGTCTCGACTCTATCTAACTTTAGATCGTCGTTCCAAGAAAACTTTAATCACTTTCCTTACTTTGGATCGTCTTCTGCATCGACTATGACCTCCCCCGTTAATCTACCTTCTTTCCAAGGCGGCGGTGGCGTCTCTGGGATGAATTACTGGCTACCGGCAACGGCGGAAGAGAATGAGACAAAGGCCGGTCTGCTTCATGCTGGACTTGACTGCATTTGGAACTACTGATCACAAAAGAGGCGTTAACTGATAATTGTGTTCCCGTTAGGGTTTTTAAATTTCTAGGAAGATTATGGTATTATGAAATTTGTATTGAGGTGCTTAACGTTGCACCTAGCTTGATGTTTCGTTTAACTCTGAAGTTTTAAGTGTATCCGGTCATGTTAATTAGAAGCTACGCAAGGAAAAAATGTTTTCTGGACTATGTAACGTGCATATGTATAAGCTATGCTCGTTTTTGTAATGTTTGACATTATGTTGATTTCATGGCTTTTACATATATAATACAGTAAAACCTCTATAAATTAATAATGTCGGGACCGTAATATTTTATTAATTTATAGAGGTATTAATTTATCGATAAATTAATAATTATTAATTTATAGAAAAATTTGCCTTATTTCGTAATTTTTAAAAAAAAATTGTTTAAAAAATAAAAAATTTCATTATAATCAATACTTTTCTAAAAATCTCTTATATATAAGAGAACAATTATCATGTCTAAACAAATAATACCAAAAAATTTCGATGTAGTGAAAACAGTATCAATGAATTCTAACAAAAATTAATATAAATTCAAGAAAAAACAAACAATACAAAAGTCATATTTCACTAAACTTTTTCATACATAACATATATATAAATATATTTTGATATTTTTATAAAATTATTAATTTATAGTATTAATGAGACCATATATTTACATAGGATTTTCTAAAAAATTATTATCTTATTATTTTATCGAATTATGTCAATTTTAACACTGGTCCCGACTTGGGACCATAAGAATTTATTAATTTATAGAGATTATTAATTTATCGAGTATTAATTTATAGAGGTTATACTGTAGTTCTCATGATATTTGACGGTGAATACGTTGTGTCCGTGGTTATCACTTCAATCATATATAATCCGGCAATATGGATATAAATAATCGGTATTTTCTAGATACATAAGTTTTTTTCTTGAGGCGCTATTGCAGATTTGAAATTTTGATATGGCGGTTATATATATATATATATATATATATATATGTTTCCGGAATTTTCTACTGTTACGATTCTCCGGCGGCATAATAAAAAGAATACTGGTCGCCGAGTTAGATGAATTCTGTAATGACCTAACGTATGTGGCTAATAATATATGCAATTGAAGATGCTCAAAGGTAAAACGTGCATGTAGCTTTTGTTTATTAATTCTAGCTGAGGTTGTGACTACCAATATTACTTCTCGCCGTTTACAGTATCACATACACGAAAGTTTCAAGTTAAAAAACTTGTAATTTATTGGTTTAATCAGTCTATCAATTGTAACTGAGAATCAGTTTAGGTGTATCTTCGTGCTACAAAGCCTACAATACTATAGTATTCATCTGACGACAAAAAACAACAACAGTTTGGGTTTGGCTTAATTAAGATAACATGCATGTGCTTTGCGATTACCCTCATCCTTTGTTTAACAATAAGAAAAAATTATATAACCACGAAGAAGTAGTTGAAATTAAGGATTTTGAAACGGGGATGATGACTATGATGCGCATGCTGACGAACGGACCACTCCCAAGTTCAGATCTTGTACAACAGTCCACCTCACTTTCAGAAGGATGGCTTTCAGATTTCTATTTTTAGAAAGAGACATAATTAATAATACCTCTGTTTATATACCATTATATGTGTTTTCATTTCACCTGTGTATATCATATACATATAGGATATATGTATGTGCTTAACACCAACATCATCATCATCATCATTACCATCATCAATTATTGCTATTGTTGCATCATCAACCTATACTACCTAGTCATAAGACAAATTCACAGACTCACATATACGTCTCGCTAAATGGCAAATTTTCATGATGTCTTAGCCAAAGGAATATATGTACACACATGTATACTTATTATTTTGGGGGGTTTTTTTTTTTGAGAAAAAAGATTTTGGGATTTCATTGGATACGTACCTTTGCAAAGAAGAAAAAATAATTTGTTTGATGGACAAATTTTTTTCGGTTATCAGTCAACACATTTTTTCTTCAATGAAAACTAAGGCAAAATGGTTTTGGCTAAAAAGCATTGACCAACAGTATAAGAAAAAAAAAATCAGCTAGTTTATACAAAAGGATCAGCTGAGTGATTTTCACTTTTAAAACAAAAAATCAAATATTATTTTGTTTGTCAGCTAGAAACTACAACATGTAAATTTTACTTTTCTTTTTCTGAAAGACGTCTGATTTTGTACGTCATTACGCCCTCACCGATTACGCACAGCAATTGAGTTATCATGTGACTGAGACAGCTGAAAATTTTATACAAAGAACAAAAAGAAAATTACGCCAACTAATTCTAAACTAAACCTTCGCCAAAATCCTGTCAAATATATCAATTACATTCAAATGAAAATTTTTAGTTTCTAATTAGTCAATGATTAGTTGGAATCCTCTAGATACTTAGTTATCACCATTTAGAGCCCTATAGGTGTTGTGAAATAAATATACACATACACACTTTCAAATGAATATATTAAAAGTATATACATTAGTACATATATCTATTTGCACACATTAAAGACGAAATGAAATTTGCATAGGTGCAATGTTATATATGGTATCTGCAAAATTGCAGAAATACTGCTTTAGCTACATAAAGAGGTAAATATAAGGGTTGTTTTCTTTGTCGGACTAAAACTAATTTCAAGTATTTGTAATCTTCCCAGCTAGAATATTCTCTAAATTTCTATTTATATCAAGCAATTATTACAAGAACCCTAAGTATTCAAATAGAAGTACATGGCAATATGCATGTTTCGCAGCAAATGACAAAACCTGAGAGTGAAATATTAAGAAAAACATCATCAAACTCTGACCGATGATGATGGTCGTGGTCCCAACAATAATGGACGCTCCAGATTATGCCAAGTGGCGAAGATGCACAACCGTTGATGGACTTGGCCGGCGAAGTAACGGCACGTGATACGAGCATGCATGCAATGTGGGTATACGTACTAATGAGTGGAGAGAGTGGGCGTGGTGCATGGAAATAGTAATCCACGCGTCGTACGGGATTGGAACTTGGTCTTGGACGATATATCATTCATGTATTTAAAGTTTCAGGGTAATTAAAACAGAAAAACCGAGAAGAATAACGAAAGAAATTTAAAGTTGGAAAAGAGAAAATAATTGAATTGAGAGGAAAAAGCTAGGGCTTGGACGTTTTCGGGAAGAAAGACAGCTGTGTGTGAGCATAGGGATACGGGTCGTGATGAATGGTCTGAATCTGATGAGATATAGATAGATGATTAGATGTATATGCATGTATATGTACTTGGTTTTTTTTCTTGTAACTTGAATGATTGTATCATAAAGTTGGGAGTTTTTATGAATGATGATCACATTCAACCTTTTCCTAATTTTTTTTATTTTGTGTGTATACGAATTAATGTGTACATTACTACATCTATATATACTACCTAAAACGTAGCTGTATTAGTTAATGCCATGTCATATTGTATACCATTATATAGATAACAGTTTTTGGCGTTAAACAAACAAAGATATATAAAGCTACAAACCCACCATGTCTCTTAAAACTGAAAGTTAGTAGATGAGTAGAAGATAATTTTTTGGTAGTTTGCAAACAAAATATCATTCTTTTCAGTTAATTTCATTAAAAATATTGTTTTAACTTTTTCGAGAAAATGTAATTACAGAATTCCTAATAAAAATAACTTCGTCCAACAAAATCTATATGTAGTAGATTGCTTTTTTATTTCCTATTGAAAGATCAAAACGATGTAATATATGTGTGACTATGGAATTATAAAACTTCTATCAAAAATTTTGCAGATTTTGTCAGATGCAAAGTTATCAAAATTGTCGTCGGCGTTCCTCATAAGACATGATCCGATAACATTTTTTTTTTTTTGGGCTAAATCCGATAACTAATAACAAGAAAAGTCTTTAGTTGCTTTTGTTGACTTTTCTTGTCAACCAAAGTTTAAAAAAGGGCCCAATTAAGGCCCAACGTGTCACTTAACTGGCCTCTTATTAGTTCGTATATTCGTATGTGAGTGAGCGAGAAAGAGAGAGAGAGAGAGAAGTGAAGAAATGGGAAGGATATTCACGGTGGAGCTTGAAGGAAGATCTTACAGATGCAGGTTCTGTCGAACCCATCTCGCTCTTCCCGATGATCTTGTTTCTCGGGTACTTTAATTTTCTCCTCTTTAAAATTATAAATTCTAATCTTTCTTCAAAATTCTAAATCATTCTCTACAAGGTTGTTAGTTCGATTCCTATTCGTAATGTAAGCTCCTCTAAAAAATGGTTGTTTTTGGTGAATTTTGTGTGGAAACACTGTCAAAGTTTCTTGCTTTATCAAGTTGGTCCTCATTTTGGGGGAATTGATGTATTTTACAAAGAAAAAAAAATGAAGATAAAGGGTTTAATTACTCATATAAATTCTCAAGTTTAGTGTTTTTCTTATGGGTTTAAGGTATAGAGATTGGAGAATTAACGTACCTGGATAAAAAACTTATACTTTAAGCTGGATTTATTGTACTATTGTGAGTTTTGTATTATTAGATGAAGGTTTATCAATGGAATATGAGACATTGAAGCTATTTTAGCTTATTATTGTATAATGTTTGTTTAGTTTTGGTTAATTTGATATTAGTTTTGTTTGAAATCAATCCATTGAGAGTGTAAAACTTGTTTTTTCGCAGTCGTTCCATTGCCGCAGAGGAAAGGCTTACCTTTTCAACCGTTCGTAAGTATAAACTTCCTCGATGTAGTTATGGATTTGTTCTGTTTCGTCAATGTCAAGCAGTAGAAAATTCCCTTGTCTATGTAACAATGCTAGACTCTAGTATTATGTTGCCATCAGTTTTTGTATATTCAGTGCGGATAAAAATCGTTGGTACGATTAGGCAAACATATATTCATATAAGTTAGATGAAAATGTCTTTGAGATTTTGCATTTTCGGAATCTTGCTTTACTCAAAATTGGTATTGTGTTGCCCTTGTTTCGGTCTCTATGCATCGATATCCTTTTCTTATTACTCTGATGCAAGGTTATTGCAATGGGGTTGGATATAAGTAGAGCTGATTTCAATGTTAAATTTGAATTTCAGGGTGAACATAAGTATGGGTCCTCTAGAGGAAAGGATGATGCTATCGGGTATGCACACGGTAGCTGATATTTTCTGCTGCTGTTGTGGACAGAATGTTGGCTGGAAATACGTAAATCTCACCTTACCTGCTCTCTCACTTCAGTCTTATTTCCGCGTTTCTTGGGAGAGGTTTCTCATTTCTCATTGTTGCTTTCTTGTTCGTAGGAGTCGGCGCATGAGAAAGCTCAGAAGTATAAAGAAGGCAAATTTGTTCTGGAAAGGTTAAACATCCTCTCTTCTAAATTCTAATGTTCTCTGGTCCATAAACTCAGGTTGATTTCAATCCTTTGTTCAGAGGAAGGATCGTGGATGAAATCGATTTATCGACAGAGGTTTACATCGATACTCGAAGCGACACAGAAGATTCTTAAAATGTTAGCTTTAGATTCTTACCTTTTCGTATGTGTGGAATAATGTTTGTATCAGAGCTTGTTAGTGTAGAAATCTGTAGTATGATGTTTATAGATGTGTATGGAACTTGCTGTGTTGTTAAATATCTCAGAGACTTGTGTAGAAACTTATCCAACAGTTTGAATAAATTGTTCTGATTCAGTTAATAAAAGAAAATTGCATTTTGCTTTAACAATTATAGCTTTCTTTGTTATGCCGCAGTCTCAAACCCAAACCAAATCAATCTAGCTACCAAACTCAAGAATGATTATGAACTAAAACAGATTCTTGCATAACTCATCAATTGGCCTTTTCTCACAAAGGTAAAAAAAAAACATCAAAAATAGAACTTTATAAAAAGGTTTTCTCAACTATTTAGATCAATGATTATACATTGAAATCTGGATGGATGAAACTGTGTTGCCAAAGTGTAACTAGAAACTTTTAATTTTTTAATTTTTTTTTTTATTCTAGAAACTTAACACCCAAACCCAACTATATTGGTTTATAGATTTTTAATTGATTCAAAATTTTAATTAGAAATAGGAAAAAAAAAAAGAAAAAGGAAACAGCCTCTTAAGTTTGGTATTAATTAGGAAATTGTTTTAAAAAATTAGGGTTTGTCATCCAAAAATGAAAAAACCAAAATTTCCTTTTTTTTTTTTCGGGAAAAATCCAAAAAAATACCCCATCTATTTTTATTTTGGACGTTTAATACCCAAGGTTTTTTGGTTGGAATAAAAATACATCATTTAATTATTTTTGACCTAAAAATACCTCATCTTTGAATTGTTGGTGGTTTCGAACCCGGGACTTAACCGCCGTTAACGACCGTGACGGAATCATTTAACGGTGTTAAAATTCAACTTTCAGTGTTTAAATATTATATATACGATCTGTTTACGACACGTTACAAAATAATGTTTTGGTCTAGTGGTTATTCACGTCATATTGACCTGTGAAACCTTTGGTTCGATATGCCCAGAACGCAAATTTTTGTTTTCTTTTTTTTTAAGGATTTTTTTTTTTTTTTAAATATGAAGATGAATCCGATCCTGGAAAATTCATTCAGATCATGTAAGCGCGATCCGAACGTCAATGTTTAGTGCAGAGAAACAAGATTTCTCGACGAACTCCTAAGAGAAGATGAAGAAGAAGAAATTCAAATTAATCTTGAACAAATTTTAGAGAGATACAGAGAAAGTTAAAAATCTCAAAAATTGATGAGATTGATTTAAAAATTCGTAGTAAATCCAATTGGAGAAGAGGAGATGAACAATAAGGAGAAGATTACTTTTGTTGTGGAGCCGCCATTGATGCATAACTTCTGGTCTTCGAAACAAATCAGAGAAGAAGAGGAGAAAGAAGAAAAAGCAGCGGCTAGGGTTTTCTGGGCAGAAAAAAAAAAAAAAAATCCAAAACTTACAGTAGGGACGGTTCGAACCTAGGTTTGAAGGGTAAATATGACCCGTGTAACCACTAGACTACGACAATATTTGCTTATTGTTTTGAAAACAGATCATATATATAAGATTTAAACACGAAAAGTTGAATTTTAACACCGTTAAATGATTCCGTCACGGTCGTTAACAGCGGTTAAGTCCCGGGTTCGAAACCACCAACAATTCAAAGATGAGGTATTTTTAGATCAAAAATAATTAAATGATGTATTTTTATTCCAACCGAAAAACTTTGGGTATTAAACGTCCAAAATAAAAATAGATGGGGTATTTTTTTGGATTTTTCCCTTTTTTTTTCCCAATCTTAAATTTATAAATACAAAAGCCCATTAGTTCCCCGGAAGACAAAACAGTGTGTGTTCTCTAACCCTGTCCTTAAAACGATTCCTCAATTTTGTTTTGCTTCGTTCCCTTTTTCTTTTGCAGGTTCAGATTAGGAGACTCGAAAGCGATACATCTGAGAGTACAATGGGCAAATCTTCATCATCCTCAAAGAAACTTAAACATTCCAAAGATTCTTCTAAGGTACTCTCTCTTTCTGAGTTTTTTCGAGCGATTGAATGAATTGTGACTTAACTCATTATATAAATTAGATCGATGAGAGTAAAAATCGAAACTTTTGATTTGATTGTGTTCAAAGTATTTATTTTTAATTAGGGATTTTTTTGTTTGATGAATCATGTTTAGATTCATATTTTGTGTTATTGTGCAGTTGCGATCGGTGAAGAAGAAGAAGACGAAGAGAAACAAATCAAAGAAGATTCGTCGGATTAAAGACTATTCAGATGAGAGTGAATCAAGTGGTTCAGATTCTTCTTTGTATTCTTCTAGTTCAGAAGATGATTACAGGAGACATAAGAAGAAGCGTCGGTCTAAATTGAGCAAGAAGAGGTCACGGAAGAGGTATTATACTAGTGAGAGTGATGATGATGATGATGATGATGATGATACTCGTCTTTTAAAGAAAAAGAAAAGAGCTAAGAGGAAAGACGAATCTGTAGGGAAGAAGAAGAAGAAACTTGTTTCAAGAAAGAGACGTAAGAGAGATTTGAGTTCAAGCTCTACAAGTAGTGAGCAGAGCGATGATGACGGTAGTGAGAGTGATGGGAAGAGAGAGTCTAGGGATAGAGGAAGGCTTGGTAAGGTTAAGGATGTGCGGAGAAGGAGTAGAGATGAAGCGGAGGGAGACAGTGAAGAACCTAATGAATGCTGGCAAGTAGAAGATGAAGTTATACCCGAGAAGAATTCTAGGAGGCTTAAATCGATTGTTGTTGTATCGTATAATTATGGTGATGATGAGAGAAAGGAAGACATGGTGGATGACCATGATGATGTCTATCTGACACGCGGAGGCAATAGAGAGTTAGGACATAGTGAGGAACCTGATGAGAGAGATGGCGAAACTACCGTCTCTTATTCTAGAACTCGTGCTGATGACAACGGACGTAAAACTGTTGGCTATGATGAATTTGGGGAGAGTAATAAATCGGAAACTAGCAGAGCTTCCCATCCAGAAAATAGCTTGAAAGATGATGACCTCGAAGCCATTCTAAAGAAAAGAGCGTTAGAGAATTTAAAAAGATTTCGTGGGGAGACTCAAAGGAATGGGATAGCAAGAAAAGAGGTGTCTTCTGTTTCAGAAGGAGAGCCTCTGCAAATTGAATCTGAAAAAGTTGAGGAGTCACACGAACATGGTCTCATGGAGCAGAATCTTTGTGTTTCTGCCGGAAGCAAAGATCTTGAGACTTCACAAAAGATTTTACAAGTTGAAAATGTAAAAGAATCTGGAACAGCATTGGCTAATATTGCCTCTCAACAGGATCAACAGTCTGGTGATACTACCAAGGTTAAAGCTAGTTCTGGTCTTAGCTCTTGTACGACTAAACGGAAGTTGATAAGACCGGTCTTGAGGCAAGAAAGTTTAAATCTAGCTAGCAGGAAAGAAGCCTCTAGTTGCCAAGATGCTGAAGCAGAGAGCATTGATGGCAGTACTATTGCCAAGAATTGTCCAGAGACTTCTCTATCTCTGGCTACAAAGAATGGAGTTGAAAACATAGAGCCAAAAAAAGTTAGCTCTACTCTTGACATGCAGTCTGCTTCTCATGCTGACACTGAGACATTAGATGAAACCAAAGGAGGGTCTGAACAGAAAACAATCGATGAAACAAAAGATGACTCACAGTATGAACAGAAAACGATGACTGTTATGAGGGGTGGAGAAATGGTTCAGGTAAAGTTCTTGCAATGTTTGAAATATTGATTTCATTGTAGTTTCCAAGTATGTCTTTATGAGTCCTAACTTTTTTCTTTTGAATATTTTGTTCAGGTGAGTTACAAGGTCTACATTCCTAAGAAGGCTTCTTCTTTGGGTAGAAGAAAACTCAATAGGTGAAGCGACGACATGAAGATAGTTTTTGTCGACAGATTCTTTTTTTTTTCTGTAGAATTTAAAATACAATGGCTGTTTAAACAATGGTTACAACCAGAGTTGGTGTCAACACAAATTTTAAATTATCATAGACTTGAATCTTTGAGTACATCAGTGAAGAGTACTTTAAGTTTCATGTCATGTGTAGTTGTAGCTTCTTACACAACGTTAAGGCAGATCTGTTCTTAATGTCTGATCATTAGGCACTTTTGTTCTTGCCTTTGCTTTGCTAGTACTTTTTATGTTATTGTCTCTTTTCTGATATAACACTGAAGAAGTGATTAGTTATCGATAAACTCCCCTTTCTTAGTACCGCTCATGCATACCCAATCATCTATTGTGGCTACAGAAATGTCCTCCAAGAAGGGAGAGTACCGTTCTATAACATTTAGAAGCTGCAAAAAGGCCATTGAATTAGTCAGTTTACAGTTTTATTTTCGGTTCCCATGACTTGCAGGTAGCTTGCTTGCTATAACAATGGGTGACTATTGTGATAAGAGATGGATAGAGAGAACTCTTTATTTACCTGTTCAGATAGGATTCCAGAAATGCCAACGGTTGCCCCAGGTTTCGCGAATGAAAGGATAGGTTCCGCCAGTTCCATAACCGGGTTCAAGAGTATGTTTGCAATGACCACATCAAACTGTTCTTTTTGCAATGGTATTTCTATTCCAGAAGAGCTATTCTCACTTGGTGCAAGGAGCAGCTCCAGTCTCTCCAACTGAATGCTGTTCATTATGACTTGCAGATTTTATTGCTAGAGGATCAATATCAATACCAACAGATGATGCAGCACCAAACTGCAAGGTTTTAAACAAGCGATACACAAAGATTTGAAATACGATGATAATGTTGTAATGATTGGTTTGTCAAAGGCTGAGAAAAGGCCTGAGACTTTTTTACCTTGAGGGCTGCAATTGCAAGTATTCCTGAACCAGTACCATAGTCAAGGAATGCTTCACCGCCTTTTATCAAACTTTGTAGAAGCAATAAACATAGCTTTGTAGTTGGATGTTCTCCAGTCCCAAACGCAAATCCAGGGTTCAGAATAATGTTTACCGCTTCAGCGACCTTGCAAAGGATAGTTAAAGAGTACTTTAACCCACACATAACTTTATATATCCCTCTATATAAACTCACACTGAAAGAGGGAGATTCATATTCTGCAAATTCAGTAGCCAGGACCGCTTTTTGTTATGTCATCTAAGGCAAAACAATAACAAGAATCCAACTGGGTGCAACGGTTTCAACAGTACCATGACATTATTAAAAGAGTATTGAATGATTTTATACATACAGGAGGAGATGTCCACTCAGGTACGATCCAAAGTCTCTCGGCGATTTCAACAGGCCGAAACAATTCCTGCAAAATATGATCCAATAAAGATATAGCTTTCAAGTGACATTGCCGCAAACAAATCTAGTCTTTGCGTCAAATTTGTAAGCGTAACTATACAAGTTCTCTTAAATGAAACATAAGGTGAAGCAATAGCTAAAATACTCTCCCCTCTGTTAAACTTAAAGCTCACCTGGTTTTTGGTGATCCAGTCAAGTTCATCTCCCATTTCAACTTTGAATTTCGGTATCTCTTTCAAGCCTATGGAATCTGCAGCCTGTGAAATGCACATTTTCACCTCTTCCTGCACTGGAAATATTGATTCTATACATATCTGCAATAAACCTCGAGATTAAGACCAAAGAGCATCATCATAAACCATGATTGATGAGACAAAAAGAATATAGACAGATCAAAGCTTAAAGATGCTTCCAAGAACTGAGCAAAATCGTTCCTTTTATGCTTCAATTTGTTCAACATTGTTCAATTATACAAAAGATTGGTGCTTCCTGGAAATGGTGCTGAAGAAAGAATATTAAAGCATAGATTTTTAACCTCTTGGTTGTCGTCTTGGTCGTCTTCTTCATCTACAGCTACAGAGCTTGCTCCAAAACACAAGAGCGCCTCTGAGAATGGATCCTAACAAAACCCAACACGAAAAAGGAGTCATCAAATCTCAATCTTGTCTACTTCGGAGGCGTATGAGAGAGAATGAGAGATACATACGACGACATGTTTTGGACAGTTGATACGAACTGAGAGGTACGGTGCAGCGAAAGATTCATCAGTAAAGCACGAAGATGAGGAAGAAGAAGAAGAAGAAGAAGAAGAAGAAGAAGAAGTAGAGAGAGACGCAGAGATTGAAAAGGAGCAGCGAGGTCTGACTCTCAGGATATGGCGGGACAGATTGTTGCACGGTAAGTGTTTGATGAAATTCCAAGCTGACATTTTTTTTTTTTGTGTGGTTTTCTCTTTTGTCCCACTTGTCAAATTTAGACGCGCTTTTTTTTTTTTTATAAAATGAAGGAAAAAAAAAATAACAATCGAATCTACAACAAAGTTAACTTTTTATAAGTATAATTTTAAGTATATAAGAAAAGAAAATATTTTATGAATTTTGGGGTATGTTCCAATTTTCTCGTTTATTAAGAATAATATTTATATATATAAAAAAAAGGAGTATGAGTTTGGCCTTTGTGTTTCTTTGTTGTACTTGTGAAGTTGTGAATTGTGATTACCTTTTGTGTATTGTCCAATGTTGTTTGATTCTGTAGGGACAAACGAAATCAAACATCAGTAAGACTCAAAACAAGAAAAAGTCTTCTAAATCATTTCAGATATCTCTTAGTCTGACAAGAAAAAAGATGACAACAAGAACGAAGGGAACGACAAAGGGAGAGCGTCAACTTCTAAAGCTGGGCTTTTGTAAAAACAGTATGGACTACTACTCGTGCCACTGTTTAGCTAATCTAAATAAGTTTGTATCTAAACATCAATATACTGAAATTTTAGTTATTGGACTAATGTGCTTTTGATTTATTTGATCGATTGCTATGATTTCAATGTTTGAAAGTTTTTATCTAAACAACAATACATTTTTTTTTTGGGCTAAAAACAACAATACATATACTGACTTTTAATTCGATTAAGCTTTTATTATGAATTGAAAAACGTGTTACGGTTGAACATTGCTATATTGGAAATTGGAATGCATGTACTTTGAGTTGAAGCAAACCATAACTAGCAATGCAATTGGTTATAAAAAGGGGGAAAAAATCATTTAGTTAAACATATTTATAAAGAAAAGAAAGAAAGAAATTATAAGAATGAAGGGGTGGAAATTTGTTCGAAGCACGTTCAAGCAGAGAGAGGAGATAGGGAAGTTCGCTAAGAACGTTTCCGAAAATGCAACAGGAGGAGTAATTGCAATGGTAGGTAATTGTCTATCTTATTTTTAATTTTCCCAAAATGATAGAATTTTTAATTTTTTGTTTGATACACTAATAATTTTCTTGAAATTTTTTGAAGCACTTGAACCCAAGAATTGTATAGGACTTTTGTTTTCAGCAATATTTGCATCTGAATTTTGGTTTTCAAAAATATTTCCTCAAATTTTTCTTATGTTTTGCTTAAATTTTGCTCAAATTTAGGATAGTAATCATAAAAACTGAACCTAACCAAACAAAGAAATTTTAAACTGATATTATTATAGAATAATCATTAAATATATACAAATAAATACAATACTAAATATAGACAATGCAAGTGGTTATAAAAAGGGGGAGGGGAAATCATTTAGTTCACATATTTAAAGAAAAAAAAAAAGAAAGAAAATGCATAGAGGATGGAAGTTTGTTCGAAGTGTGTTCGAAGTGTGTTCGTGCGGAGAAAGTAGTTAGAGAAGTTTGCAAAGAACGTAGCGGAAAAATAGAAAAAGGATGATAACAAGAAAGAAGATGACAACAAGAAATAAAATTGTATCTAAACATCAATATACTGGGTTTGGAAAATTGTATCTAAACATCAAGAGTAGCTAATGGAGAGGTGGAGGCAGAAAATTCCTCGCCGTAATAACCATAGGAAAATCATGATATTTATATTCAACGAGTTCTACGGGTGATTAACCACCAGAAGAACTCGTCGGATATTACCTACAGAATAAACTCCAACAAAATTCATTCGACTCGTGGGAGCTACCTTGTAAGTTTAGAGTATATCAATCTTTAAATTGTAATGTGTTTCTTGTGATTCTATTGATCTCTCTCTTTTTTTTTTTACTGCAAGTCCAATCGAGTGATCCTGCGTGGTATTTCTTCTCCGGATGAGAGATCAAATACACCAAAAGCAATCGCCAGAATAGGACAACTGGCTCAAGATACTGGAAGATCACCGGTCAAGCCTCCGACATCAAGGAAGGATCTGGTCTTCAGCGCGTAATCAGACAGAAGAAGACTTTAGTTTCACAGTGGGAAAAGCCCAAAAATGTATATGACTTTTGTTTTCAGCAATACTTGCATCTGAAATTTGGTTTTCAAAAAGATTTTCTCAAATTTTTCTTATGTTTTCATTAAGTTTTTCTCAAAATTAGAATAGTAATTGAAAAACTGAACCTAACCAAACAAATAAATTTTAAACTGACATTATTATAGATTACTCATTAAATATATACAAATAAATACTACAATACTAAATAGTTATCATAAATCTATGATGCATCATATTTATACTTTGTTTTCTCTTCGAACAATCAATTTTTCCGCCTTCAATTGTTTTTTTAATCGCGGACATAGCCAATTGGTGAACTACACAAAATTTTAATTTATATATACAGTAGATTACAATCTCAATTTCTCTCTTAGCTGGGAGAATTACGCTAACTAAAGCGGTGCTCTCTTCTCTACCAGTGCACGCTATGAGCTCCATAGTACTTCCGAAGTCAACATTGCAGTCTCTAGACAAAATCTCTCGAAATTTTATATGGAACAGCTCCCCAGAGGCACGAAAACAACACTTGGTTTCTTGGAAACGAGTCTGCCTTCCAAAGAGTGAAGGAGGACTAGGAATTCGCGCTGCAGATCCGATGAATAAGGCCCTGATAGCAAAAGTTGGATGGCGCATGCTTCATGACGTATCAAGTTTGTGGGCTCGAGTTTTAAGAAGTAAGTATAAGGTTGGGACAGAGAATTGGATTATGCCTAAAACCACTTGGTCTTCAACGTGGCGAAGCATCGCGAGTGGCCTGAGAGAAGTTGTGATACCAAATCTGTCTTGGGTTGTTGGGAATGGAACTACAATCAGGTTTTGGAGGGATCGATGGCTGGATAATACCCCTTTAATAGATTTTTTGGTGGGAAATCATCCTGTGGAGGTTGATAACATACGCATACGGGATTTATGGGTTGATGGTGGTGGTTGGCGTGTTGACCAGTTTGAGCAGTTATTACCTAGCTTTGTTGTTTTGCGTATAAGGGCAGTGATGGTTGACTCTGTGTCGGAGGTTCGTGATAGGGTGATGTGGGGCGGAAATAATGATGGGTGTTTCTCTGTGAAGTCTGCATATGATATGCTGTGTCGGAATGAGTCTCCAAGGCCGAACATGGCTGCGTTATTCGGGCAAATCTGGAAGATAGAGGTTCCGGAAAGAGCTCGAGTATATCTCTGGCTTGTGGTGAGTCAAGTTATTATGACAAACATGGAAAGACATAGGAGACACTTGAGTGACTCTGGAATCTGTCAAGTGTGTAAGAGTGGGGAAGAAACGATTATTCATATCTTGAGAGATTGCCCAGCGATTTCGGGAGTTTGGAGCCGGCTTGTTCCGCAGCGTAAAAGAGATATGTTCTTCTCACAGACCCTATTGGAGTGGGTTTATGCAAATATGAGGGAGGATGCGGATGTGGAAGGCATCCCCTGGCCCACGCTGTTTGGTATGGTGGTATGGTGGAGTTGGAAGTGGCGTTGCAGGAATGTTTTTGGCACAGACCAAAGGTGTCGAGACAGAGTTAGATTTGTGAAGGAAATGGCGAGAGATGTGTCTCAAGCGTACATGCTCACTCAATCGGGGACCTCGGGAGCTGGGAGGGTGACACATCAGATCGCTTGGGCTCCTCCGGAGAGGGAGTGGGTAAGATTGAACACAGATGGGGCGTCGAGGGGGAACCCGGGCATGGCCACGGCTGGTGGAGTACTGCGAGACTCGGAAGGGAAGTGGCTGGGAGGTTTTGCGCTGAATATAGGCATATGTTCAGCGCCTCTTGCAGAGCTTTGGGGAGTCTACTATGGTTTGTGTCTGGCTTGGGACAGGAAAATTCCCAAATTGGAACTGGTTGTGGATTCGCAGTTGGTAGTTGGTTTCTTACGGAAAGGGATTAGTGAGACTCATCCCTTATCAACCCTAGTACACATGTGCTATGGCTTTCTCTCAAAGGACTGGACAGTCCATATTTCTCACGGGTATAGGGAAGCTAACCGTCTTGCAGACGGGTTTGCGAACTATGCATTTTCTCAACCCCTTGGGGTAACGTTATTTGATTCATGTCCTAGTGTCGTTTTGTCGCTTTTTGTTGATGATTCTCGTGGGGTGTCTTTACCTCGACGAATTCGATTGTAGTTCGTTTTAGAAGTTCTTAATAAAATTGCTCCTACCAAAAAAAAACAATCTCAATTTCTCAATTTAGATTTCCTATCTGGATATAAGTTTGCATGCTGAGTAAGTTTAGGACTAAATTAGGGAAATATCTTGATGTAGCATAAGTTTATAAGGATAAACTAGCTAGTAGTCCATTGATTTTAAAAATTTCCAAAAATTAGGATAATCGCTAGGTTATTTGTTTAATCTTAAAATTCTGACTAAACAAGGTCATGTTTAACTCGTTCAAATCTCTTCAATTTTTTTTTCATTAATTTTCAAAATCAATATTAACTTCATGAAACCTTAAATATAAATATATTGGCTATATTTAAAACATGAGAACCATGAAAATCCTAAAAGATAGCCTTTATCAAAAGAGGATAAGTTCTAAAATATATAATATTAATAAATGAAAATATTGAGTAGTTATCTTAAATCTAGATTGCATCTAGATAAATAGCAGAATAACGGAATAACGGAAAAATTATTAGCGGAGCGAACTAAATCAGATAAAGTTTTGTAGATTAGTTGTATAACACTAAAAAACTATTTTTAATAGATTATCATGTTTTGTTTTTTCTAGTTATATTTTTAACACGCTAGTAATGTATAGCAGAATCACTTTTACTAAAAACGTAAAAACGTGAAAAACATGAAAACTTGATGAATATTCAGAATGGTAAAAAGTACCTTAATCACATTTTCAAAACGTGAAAACGTGAGTGGTATCCCATTTCAAACCCACCATATTTTTCTTTTGTTCTCTCTTAGAACACTCAAATTTTTTTTCTTCTTTATAAATAATATTGTTTCGTTTTGCTTGTGGATGTAACCAACATAACAAGCTTGATTGGCATGTCGAATTACATCTAAATTATAAAATAGCGGAATCAATAGAACACCAAAAAGCTACTATTTAGTAGATGAATGAACTTTCTCAAATTTAATTATAATTTTAAAACGTGTGGGATAAATTGAAAAATCACTTGTTGTTTTTTACGTTGTACAATTTAGTGCAAGCTTTAGTGCATAATATGTATTCAGCGGAATCACGTTTTCAAAACGTGAAACAGTGAAAAAGTTGTATACCATTCAACCCCAACGTTTTTAAAAATATTTGGCGTTTTTATAAGTTTTCTTGTATGTGTAACAATAATAGTAGTAATAGTAAACAAAAGTATTTTATTTGTCAACAACATCCATCACGCATATTGAATCTGAATGGTAGCACAACATGGCATAATAACAACACTAATATTAATCATTAGGTTAATGTGGGAAAGATAAGTGTTTAATCATTTTAAAAACAGTATATTAATTCCTATGTATGTATAAAACCAAATAAAGCGCTTAAGTGTGGATGTATTTTAGTTAGAAAACCTTAGTTATTTGAGGAATATCACCTTCACGTGGTAAGGCGAAGCGACACAATGGACAAACGTGGCTATCCTTTAACCATTCCATAATACATTTATAGTCAAATTCGTGACCACAAAGTAAAGTAGCAACTTCTCGTCCGGTTTTGAACTCATCTAAACAAATTGTGCACTTGTCACAACTACTAGAGAAGGTCTTTCGTTTTCTCTTGTATCTTGTGCACTGGTTAGCAATAGAGCTGGTCTTTCGTTTTCTCTTGTATATTCTCCTACTCAAGGCGTCTACTCTTAACTTGCTTGCGGGTTTTAACTCGCTATTCCTCTCATATTCATCGAGGGAGGCTCGAATCGCCTCTTCTACTTGAGAGTCTTCGAGGAATGATTCTTCTGTCGAAGGAGCCACATTAAGAGTCAACCACATTAACAAAGCACAATGTGGACAATATTCAACCGAGGAAGTTACTTCACATGCAAGTCGAACAAGTCTTAGTATTAACGTGTGAGCATCTAAGCAATGAACTCCTGAATCTGTTAATAAGTAATAGAGTCTTTCTTTGTGGAGAGAATCTTCGTCGTTAATGAATTCATTGGTAGGTAATGAACATGAGAAGTTAGGCGGGATTACTATGAAACTTGAATTGATTTTGATTGTGATTGTGCCAATTTTTCCGAGTACAGGACAATGGTCGATTTCGTAGTTGAATTCTGAAGTAGCTTCCATGATGTATAGAGAGACCAAGAAAAGAGAGATTTGTAACGTGTGAATAATTCAATAACGTGTGAATGAATCATCTTATATTTATATGTAAATCTATTGAGGCGGTGGAAAAATTCACGTAGGATTAGAATTTGGAAATTTTATATTACAGTACTGCAGTTTTCCTTTATTTATATTTTGGTCCAGTTTTCCTTTTTATAACTGGTTTCCAATTAACTATTTGGTTTACTTTACTGTTCTTTCTATTTTCAAATTTTTGCTTCTATTTTGTTTTTTGTTATTTACTTTTTGTTTTCTCATTACCTTTTTTTTTTTCCTTTCTAAGAAGAATCTTTCATAGTCCTACCAAATAAATAATTTATGGAATGTATACTAAATTATTGCTACCAACTAGTTTTTTTTTTTTTTTTAGAAAATACCACAATTTTAGTATCCTAGAGTCCCAACCCGCTTATAAGGCAACCAAAACATCTACTTTATACTTACTCCACCAAATATAACCAGAATCGTAGGATCTCATGTTCAAGAGGTTTGGTTTGGTCAATTGGTTATGAACTTCATTATAGAGTACTCACATGTGCTTATAAGGCCACCAAAATCCAAGGATTAGAGCGTGGGATCTATATGAAGACAACAACTTATGTCAACTATGGACGAGAAACTTGAGGATTTCGATAGGGAACAAGCTGAGTGTCTTGTTGTTGTGGGGGGTTATGGTGTGGTCACCCTGATAGAAACTCGAGGCCCTCTATAAGACAAGCGATCCAAGTCTGAACTTGGAATCAACTTGGCCTGTTTTAATGTGTTGTGTGTGGGTGTTAATATTGACCTTTTAATTATTCAAGGTCTTCTAGTCTCAAAGTTCTCTTGTTTTATGCGATCAACATAATAAATTTTTACCATCTCAAAACAAGTTTCTTTGCCACAAATGCGAAGTGGAGATTCAAAGATATAAGTACACGTAGATTGAACCTAGTTACGGAAACTTCAAATATAAAGCCACCAAAGACGCCCAAATATGAACACATCCGTCATTATTTATGAATTATAAACATTCCAACCAGAGCCGTAGCAACGATTTTGAGGGCCAGAGAAAAAAAAAAAAGGCTGTTCTAATTATTTTGATCACGTATTTTAATTATTTTTTTAAGTTAACATTAAAAAAAAAAAAGTTACATAATGCACTAACGGAGACTCGAACTTAGGTTCATTTGCTGGAAGATACCTAGCAAAACCACTAGAATGACCGAAAAAAATTTTAAACATAACGAGGGCCGCAGCCCTTGCCTCATCCGCCTCTATTCCACTACGGCTCTGATTCCAACGATTCATTTATTTGAATTCATTGGTAAAACTAAAACCTCCCAAACTTAAGTTACTGGTTGTAAAGTGTAACACTTCAATGTTTAATAACAGACGACTTATAAAGTGTAACTCTCCCTATAAACTCACTACATTTAATAATGTTACATTATAAATAGTTCCTTTCTTCTGATACAACAAGACCATCTCAAACAACCTGCTCTTCTTCTCTATATAGAAAAAAAAAAAAAAGAGTTGGTTTCTGCAATGGAAGGTAGGATTCAAGCTTCTTTCTCCACGATTCTAGTCGTGGCTCTGTGTGCCACTACTCTATTGAGGTCGGGGCAAGCTGGGGTGCTCATGAAACCTCGATTTCCTTCCATTCCTGGTTCTCCAGTTGATCTCACAAAATGTTGGTCATCTCTCTTCAATGTTCAAGGTTGCAATATCGAAATCTTAAAATCTGCTTTAACTGGTAAGTTTGAAAACGTTGGACCGACATGCTGCAAGGCGTTTACGGAAGTAGATGCAAAGTGTTGGCCAAAAATGTTTCCGTTGAATCCATTATTCCCTCCTGTTCTTAAGGATGGTTGCTCTCGCATCAGCACTGCTCCACCCGCACAAACGACACTACAACTCCCTATCAATCTCCCAAAATGTTTGTCATCACTTGTCAACGTTCAAGGTTGCGTAACTGAAATCTACAAATCAGTTTTCACTGGAAAGTTAGGTAATGTTGGACCAATGTGCTGCAAGGCGTTTTCGGCTATGGATAACAAATGTTGGCCAAAAATGTTTCCGCTAAATCCGTTCTTCCCTCCTCTTCTCAAGAATGAATGTTCACGGATCAACGCGGCCGCTACTACACACAAGTGAAATAGCTATGGGACCATAATTCAGAATGCTTTAAATTATGCTTGTTATAGCACACTGAAGATGACAAACATTTCCAATATTCAAGAATTTGCTCTATTCCAATCATTCATGGAAGATGTTCACATGGATGTTGCTTTGTTCTAGGTTTTTTTCTATATATACAATAATATACAAATTCAAGTTTCCAGCTTAATCTCATACGTTTCATCTATTTCAAATATTGCCAAAAGTCACATAGCATAGTCTCAAAATTTAAAATCAACGCCATAGGACCTGTCAAAAAAGAACTCGAGAAACTAACAAACTCACAATCTCTCAGAGGCATTTCGTCGGACATGTTATGGACACACACTCATGTAACAGTGCCACTGTTCCCGATGACGTAGCTTGCGACGATACAATGAGTTTCGAAATCAGTTCTATTTCAGATTCATCACCAGTTTTATGTTCAAAATAAACTTCCGAAATTTAGAGAAGACTATATAAGAAGGAAAAAAAAATTAGAGGGTGAAAAACTGAAAATATAAGAGATTATAAGTTTGAGGGTGAAAAATAAAAAGACCAAAAAAAGAGACCTGTCAGACCGCCGTGCGACCACCCCGGCAAGGTAGAACCGAGCCGAGTAACGATCCTCTACAGCACCGGATCCGTCCGAAGACGATCGTAGCCGTTAATCACGCTCTGATCGCACGGTCATGGTACATCAACCAGGGTTAAGGGCCTGTCTCCTTAGAAACCAAGGATACAGAGGTACGAGCCTATAGAACAGATCCTGTTCAAGTAAGGTCGTGACCATAGCTGATGTCTAGATCTTATATATACAGCGACTTTTATTCCCTGACGAGCGATGTGGGACAAATGCATTAACTTGTAGTGTGATATTTTCCCTTGTAATAGGTTATACGGGCTAAGCTAAGGCCCACTTACTTTGATATCAAGCCCATCCCAAACATTTTACTCCAAATATTTTGCTCTGCAAGATTAGATTAGAAGAAGGCGATTTCTTTAAACCGAATGGTCCATCTTATATATACAAACGGAATCTCTCATTTTCTCTTGTTTATCCTCTTGGAACGCAAGCACACTCACACAACAAAGACATATCTTGAATTTAAAAGTAGACTAAAACTTAAGAGATTAATGCCACAAAAAAAAACAATTGTTGTTGTCTCACTTAATTTGGTCAGGGTTACGGGTGAATCCACGTTAATAGAATTGTAAACATTGAAATTAGTCTATATTTTTAATTAAAAAGATGTTGTTGCTTTACTTGGTTGGGGCTACGAGTGAATTTTTTGAACATTGAAATTAGTCTGTGTGTAGATTTCATTGAATTTGTTCGGATTATGAAAAAGAACAAAAAGCTGCAAAAAAAAAAACAAAAAGAAAAGGAAGCAAAGTGGGTAAATGTGTATTTTTTTTTCTCTTTTCTTATCTGAAGTAGAAGAAACACAAGGTGGAACTTGGAAGTGGTCTTCGTATGTACTTTTGTAAGTTTGGTTGCCACTAGAGATATATTGATTTGCACGCTCTACTCTTAACCACCGCAAAAAACGCACGTGACAGTGACTCTCCCTATTTTTGCATATCTCATCTTCTAACTTCCTATATAAAGCATACATATACATCAAACGCAATACTATGTGTAACGACATATAGGAAATATTCATGATGACCGAGAGGATTAGGAATTGGTAGTTTATTTAGAATCATATAAAAAAAAGAAAAAAACTGTTTTTTTTTTTCTAACAATTTTGTTGCTTTTCTATTTAAAATTGTTGCAAAAAGCTAAAAGAACTCACATCATGCACTTACACCAAAGAAAGCTGCGTTGTTTCCTTGTTAGTAATAAACACGAAGCATCTCGTAAGACCATGTCTCTTCTTGCTGTTTATGTATTAATATCCCTTATATATCATTTTGCATCTAATTTTACACGTCAACACATTCGTTCCAATATTGAATGCTTTAGTTCATTATTTTCTCACCTTTCTTCCCATTATTTTTCTCACTTTTACAAAAGAAACTATACAGAGTACATAATAGAATAAATAGATGGTGCAATTGCATTCCCACAAGAACCCAATCTAAAAAAAGAAAGAAAAAAAAACTTGACTATGCATATAAATTGAAACTTTTAATTTTGTCTTTAGATATACTTATATAGTTTCGATCTAAATTTGTTACAAAATTTTCAAATATATTCTTTATTGTAGTTTCTCTTTATAATTTACCGTTGATTATGGGGATGCACTAGGTGAACTCTCTAGTTATTACTTCCTCCTTGCTTTTCTCTTTATTGTATTCAACTAAAAAAAATCAAAAGTTCGTAATCCAGAAAAAAGCATGATTATAAAAACAATTATTGAAATCAAAAGTAATATTTACGATTATTGCGGCTTTATAAAACAATTATAGGTATTCGACGATTAGATGCAATGGATTAGTTCACAAATGGGTCATTTCACTATTGATTTTATATTTAGGGTCTTAAGAATTCTTTTTTACGATTGAGGTCTCTGTCTGACCGTCTGAGATTTAAGACTTGCTTTCTCAAATTTAAAGCTATATAATATAAACAAAATATATGCATAAACACACACAATAAGATACGATGTAGGACCTACCATAGATACGGTCGTGGGAGAGGTTAGATCCAGGCCTGAACCGGTCAATGCGGAGCCCTAGTTGATTGATTCTCTAAAAAGAAACTAATGCTCACATCTGTTGTTTTCAGTTTGCTCTTCCACACGCCTCTTTGTTATCCACGCGCCAACTTTCTTTTTGTTTGCCTATTTCCTCTAAGCTTTCATTCTTCGTGTAAGCAAATCATTCGATAAGACACTTAGAGCATCCATAATGTGAGTCTCTCTCTCATAAAACAAAATAATAATAAAGTATTATATAATATTTTTTATTACAAGAGTCTCTCATAGTTCTTAGAACTCCCACCAAAAATTATTAAAGATGTTCTTAGTAGAAGTATGGTGAGAGACTATGGTGAGAGACTACCACTAAAGATACTCTTAGCAGAAGTAGTCTTGGAAGATAGATTTAATGTTCCAAAACTATATATAAGCTTGGAGATTCGTTTTAGCTAGTCAATAATTTACATTACGAGTGCGCGTGAGATGGCGCGTGAGAGAGAGGACGTGAAGAGTGTCGCAAGCGGAGAAAGCACAGTCCCGCGATTCGTGCGGTTCGCTTTCCTCACGATAAGTGACGCACCGACTCACTGCTCATGACACGTGCGCACGTGACCCCCCTCCCTCCCTCCCTTCTCTTTTTGTTATCTTTTCTGAATTAATCTAATTAAATTAGTACATTCTGCTATTAATTATATCTTCTTTTCAGCCAGATCTCAGTGATTAGGTAGTCTATTATTCAATCTGATAAGATAAGCTTTATCTCTATATTGTCTATACCAATATTCTCCGTTGATTTTGAAAGAGTTGGACTGTGTAACTTTTCATTATAGTCAATTATAGTATCTGTTCCTTGTTTTTACATTGTCAAATGGTCATTATTGCACATACCTTTTTTTATGGTTAAAATTAACAACATACTTCTTATTGTATCAACATTATTGTATTTGTTTATGAATTGTTCTCCGATGAAAAAGATGCTTATATATATAATTTTTTGAAATATTAAATTTATTTGAATCAACCAAACAGTACATCACATAAAAAAAAAGATAGCAAATGTCGACAAAAAAAAAAAAAAAGAAGATAGCAAACATGCGTTAAACGTTATCGTAACAGTAGACTAGTTTGTTACACATTAATAAAAAAAAACAACTCTGCTAAAATTTTGAGATATGAAGTTGTTTAATGTTGAACTCTACGAAGCTAATATAAAACCCCCAAAGAGTAATAGTGTTGCATTTTAATTTTTATATATGTGTTTTGTAAAGAAAATGTTGTCAAATAAACCAACACGTACGTGGAGGGTAAAACTTTACCCTTGTGAAGGTAATGATGGATCATTGTTAATCTGTTATTAACTTATCAAATGATTAGACCTATAAAGACGTGGAAATGTTGAAAAAACAAGCTAAACAAAAGATTCGAGCAAGACATGGAACATGACACAGTAACTTCCTAACTTCCTTAATCACCTAATTTGAAAACAACTTACTAACTTACCTGAATTACAATTATTTGGGAAATAATAATGAAAAAATGTCAAATATACAATCTGACATCTGGTTCCAGTTCCACCATCGATCGACCATAACATTCGCGTGCCTTTCTAGCTCTCGCTTGAAATCTATTATGCTTTTTCACCTTCTCAATATTTGGTTTTGTCTAGTTTCAAAGCTCCACTAGATTTTCTTATTTCCCTCTAACGTTTCTTTTTTTTGTCGGTTAATCTACTAAATAAACATACAATCAAGAGTTTTATTTAAATGACATGAATGTATATCATCTTGAATATTCATATGATGCTTAAGTTATGAGTAAGACCACATAAGTGATCGAAAAATCGTAAATCGAGAGAGATAAAGTATGACTAATTTTGGGCCGATTTCTAAGTTCTAGTCAACTCAACATGCTTATTGACTGAAGCATACATAAAACTAAAGTTAGATTCTTCAATTTCTCCAGCTCTTTTAAATGTAAACTTCCGTATAAACCATTGTGAGATGGAGATGAAATGGTCCACACTACATTTTCAATAATATAAGAAATAAAAACTGTCTTGGGTCGTAATTTATGTGGGAGAAGAAGGGTAAAGTAATAATTTAAAGAAAGATGGTAGTGAGTGATGAGAGGGGAAAACAAAAATAGAACCACTTTTGTCATCCCTCAACACCTACATTTGTCTTGCTAGCCAGAAAGAAGATAATACTTGTCCCCACCGTCTCAAATTTTCATTTTTCTATTTTTATTTTCTTATTGACAAATATGCAATTTTGACATTAGTCTTTCATGTCTTACATAAATATATAAGAAATGACTTAACTAAAAAGTTTTTTTTTTCTTTTTTCTAAAAAGTATTTTTTATATCCTAAAATCCATAATCAGATTCTAAATTAATCTTAAAGCTTGTTAAACTAAATAGTTTTACCATTTACTAACATTTTAATAGATTATAACTTAAATTAATGGTTTATATGCCAAAAATACGACTTTAATAACCAAGTGTAATTTTCAATTAAAATTGCTTAAAAATACTTAAATTATGGTCTCTAAGCTGTTATACTATTAAAAACAAAAAAAGCTGTTATACTATTATAAATGAGTTGATATACTTTTTTTTGGTCAACTACTGAAATGAAATAGTCTTTTTTTTTTTTTTTTTTTTTTTTTTTTTTTTAACAAACTGAATTGAAATAGTCATTCATACATTTTCTGATAACTTTTTTAGTTGTCACTAAATAAAGATATACAAATTGCAAAACGTAATTAAGAATTAAACTTAAAACGAAAAATGTAATAGTAAAATAGGTGGACCAAATATTTGTTTATGCAGATCGATAAGTGGAGATGACATTATGACAATCGTGATAAATAAACCTTAAAAGAAATAATATTTACGGATACTCCAACAAACAAAAAAGATTATATATAGAGATATATATCCATAAACGGCTAAACCCTAACTTGTCGCCGGGATTTCGATTAACATAATTCTGTTAACTAAAAGACTCAGAACAAAAGAACAGTGGTGAGAGAAAGTAAGAGAGAGATAGAGAGAGAGATGAGACTCTGTGGTTGACAAACTCTTTTGCTCTCACAGAGAAAGATAACATATTTTCTTTTCTTTTCTTTTCAGTGGGCAGTTTAAAATATTTGGAAAAAAAGAGACTCTGTCTGAAGAAAGCTAAAGAGTTTAAAGACTAAAAGAGTTGTGATGATTCTTAGCAAAAGAAGCTGTGTCTTTGGAGAATTCTGAAGGGTTATGAAGTGAGATAAAGAGAGAGAGAGAGAGAGAGACAAAGAGAGAGACATGGTGGGCTCAGGAGTTGGAGGAGGAGATAGAAGCAAAGATGCTGTAGGAATGATGGCACTTCACGAAGCACTTAGAAGCGTCTGTCTTAACTCCGACTGGATTTACTCTGTTTTCTGGACCATTCGTCCCCGACCGTACATACATCTCTTTCTTTCTCTCTGTTCATCAATCTTTCTCTCTCTTTTTCTGTTTCTTTACCTTTTTTTTTGTTCCACTTTCTGATTCCAGGAGGGTCCGTGGTGGAAATGGCTGCAAGATTGGTGATGAAAGTGGCAGCTTGTGAGTTTTGTCTTTTCTATATTTCCTCTGCTTTTAGGACAAGAGAGACAGAAACAGAGCAGCTCTGTTTCGACCCAAGATCTCTTTCTCAAACAAATTGTTTTCTTTCTATGTGTGGTTAATTGCACAGGATGTTGATGTGGGAAGACGGGTTTTGCGGAGGAGGAGGAGGAGGAAGAAGTGAAGATCTTTGTGTGGAACCAGACATTGAAGGTGAAGATCTTGTCAGAAAAGCTTTCAGCAAGATGTCCATTCAGTTATATAATTATGGAGAAGGGTGGGTATTGGGTAGGTGGTTATATAAATAATTATGGACAAGATAATTAGATTATATAAACACACCCTAATCACTTAATAATCAACAAAAGCTTTTATTAAGATATAATTATAAACACATGATCTTGTGATGTTTATATGATATATATATCTGCAGATTGATGGGTAAAGTTGCTTCTGATAAATGTCACAAGTGGGTATTCAAAGAACCATCTGAATCTGAACCAAATCTTGCTAATTACTGGCAGAGTTCTTTTGATGCTGTACGTTCTCTCAATCTTCCACTCTTTAAATCTTTTATTTTGGTTAGATGAGAAAATTTATGTTCTTGATGGTTACCTTATACTTAAAGCTTTTTGGCTGGTCAAATAATTTATTGCAGCTTCCTCCAGAATGGACCGACCAATTCGAATCAGGAATCCAGGTCAATAATCAAACATCTTTTCTTACCTACTTACTGTTCTTGATCTTACCTAAACACTGTTTAAATTTGACCAGACAATTGCTGTGATTCAAGCTGGACATGGTCTGTTACAGCTAGGTTCTAGCAAGATTGTGAGTTTTTCTTTTCTTACTGTTTCGTATTAGCTTTCTTTTCGATTCGGCTTTAGTTTGTGATCAGTCTTTGTTTTATTTCTTCAGATTCCAGAAGATCTTCATTTTGTGCTGAGGATGAGGCAACTGTTTGAATCAATCGGCTATAGATCCGGTTTCTACCTCTCGCAGCTCTTCTCATCGAACCGAACCGCGACTCCATCTTCGTCCTCGGTTCCAAACCAGATACCTCAGTCTCAAGCTTTTAACTGGGGATCACACTCTCCATTGTTACCTTCCCCTAGTTTCCAAAACCAACTACCTGCATCAAGCAGATTCGGTTTCCTTCAAGAAAACAATGTTCCTCCTCCTCAGATGCTTCCTCCAATGGAAGAACACGAAGAAGACATCAAATGGCCCAACGGTTTGTCTTTGTTCAATGCCTTGACTGGCCGTGCAGATGAAGCTAGTAGGCTTTTGTTTAACCAGGAGCATAACCCGATTAATGTCGAAAACCAAAACGAGTTCTTGAGCCTTGAAGGTCATCATCATCAACATCATCCTAACAAGTTTAGAAGAAGCTATACATTGCCAGCAAGAATGGACTCTTCGTCATCATCAACCTCGCTTGATCAGCAGCCACCACTGGAGTTTAGGAACAACTCCGGAAGTAACTCAGGTTTGTTCCCTGATGTTATGGAGACGTTCTTGAGGTGATTGACAAGTTCAAGAATCAGGTTTAAAGACAGATTAAAGACGTTTTAGCTTTATCCTTTTCTATAAATACATGAAACTCTGTTCGTTGTTTCTTCCCTGTTGTTGTTATTGTACCATATTGTCGAATTGTTTCTGCTTTTATGTCAAGACTCTTTTTAACATTTGAAGACACTTTACAAGCACATTATTGATTTGGTTTTATAAGTTCTAAAAATACATAGAGACACTTTCTCAACTTGAAGACTGATCTTTCCCTTTAATTGTTCCCATCTCACCCACCGTTACGTTCTCTTCACTCTCGTCTTCGCGGCCTGCTACAGTTGCAGCTTCCTTTGTGGCAGATTCTCCACTCTTTTCCTTGGCTAAATCCGTGGCTCGTTTCAACCCTTCTTTCGCAGTATCCGCTGCAAAACTGACTGAAACATCTGGTGCCTTAGCATCTGTACTTGTTCCCATCGCCTCTTGTCTCGCCTCTTTCAAACTCGCAGATGACTCTCCTGCTCCATCACTTCCCTGTAGAGAGCGTTCAAGCTTCTCTGAGTTAGTAAAAACAACTTCTCTCTAGGTTATAATACAACAACTGCATTAGAGAAAGCAAGAAGAGAACAAATGTTTATAATTCCTCTCTTACTTGAGCGGTGAAGCAACGAAGAGTGTTGTTGTTGTATTGTCTTGGCGAAGCTCTATAAATGTTTATTATTCCTCTCTTACCAATAAACAAAGCCGCCATTCTTTGTTACAGACATCAGAACACAACTCTGCGTTACATTACATATACTGATATACATACCCTCACAAAAGTACTTCAGGATCAAGTTAGTGTCCACACAGGTGCTTGTCAGGATGATCGCCAAGTGTCATAAGGATTGGCATATGAGAAAAGTCTGATTTGTATGGTTGAGTCAAAAAAAAAAGTTCATTGCTTTACATGTATACCCCAAGTTTCTTGGATCAAAACTAGTGATCTACACTCTTTTCATTAACAAGAAACTAAGAAAAGCTCCTTACAAAGGAGCTTTTCATTGTTGTTGAACAGACTCCATGGGAAGATCTTCAAGCCAAGTAACGACTTCTTCGATCAACGGTCTTCTTCTTGGCTCATGATCAATGCATTTGCAAGCAATCTCCAACATCTCCAAAACCGTTTTCTCATTCACATTTTCGCGTATTGTTGTATCGATAAGCTCAGCCTCGCGCTTCTCGGCCTTCATCTGAAACACCCGAGACACTAAATCTCGGCAAGTTTTCCCTTTACAGACTTCCACAGGCCTACGACCTGTAACAAGCTCCAAAAGCACAACGCCAAAACTGTAAACATCTCCTCTACACGTCGCGATCAATGACTGGCTATACTCTGGAGGAATATAACCCAATGTCCCCACCAAATCAGTTGTCACGTGAGTATCGTATGGCCTAAGCAACCTCGCTAACCCGAAATCCGCAAGATGAGCTTCAAACTTCTCGTCTAACAGAATGTTACTCGATTTCACGTCCCTGTGGATAACATTGGGTTCACAGACTTTATGCAAGTAAGCAAGCCCGCGCGCTGCACCTTGAGCTATCTTCAATCTGACATCCCATTTGAGAGTCATATTCCCGTCTACCCGCTCGTGCAGCCAATAATCCAAGCTTCCATTCTCCATAAACGAGTAGATAAGCAGCCGATCATTTCCGTGCTTGCAATAGCCTTGAAGAGAGACTAGATTCTTGTGTTCCGCTCGCGACAATGCTTCAACTTCCGCTTGGAATTCACGTTCCATCTGCCCGCAATCACCCGAAAGCCTCTTGACCGCTGCTTTCGAGCCATCAGGAAAATTCGCTTTGTACACAAGACCAAACCCGCCGCATCCTATAATGTTCGCCTGGCTGAAATTGTTTGTAGATTTCAACAAATCCTCAACACTCAGATCTTTGCATCCGCAGCTATGGAAAAGCACGATCTTTGATGGCCCGAGAGCCTTCGGAACACCACTGACATTTTCCTCATCAACGTCGTTGATTCGATCATCTGCATCTTTTCTTGAAATTCTTAGTAGAACAAGAGAAAGAAGCAGAGTAATCCCCACGGCAAGACTTATGGTAAGTAAAACAATGCTGCTTCTCCCGAATTTTCCGCCACTGTTATTACTATGCGAAGAACTTTTCGGATTCAACATGTTACTCATCAGAACATCGCAAGGAGAATCAATCGCGCGGCAAAGTCCCAAGTTTCCTTCAAAGCTCGAGTGCGGGAAGCTGTAGAACTGACCTCCAGATGGAATAGCACCAGTGAGACGATTATACGCAACGCTGAACTTTGACAAGAAAGTGAGACTCTGAAAAGACACAGGAATCGAACCGTAGAGATGATTGTAAGACAAATCAAGAACCTCCAAATTGTCAAGACCTGAAATGGAATCAGGTATCGTTCCGGTGAAGTTGTTCCTGCTCAAATCCAGCATGTGAAGCTCTTTTAAGCGTCCGATCTCTGGTAAGATCGTCCCGTTGAGGCGGTTATTGTTCAAATAGATAGATGGCGGGAATCTTGAAACTTGGTTATAAGGTAGACCGCTCGAGCTCTTGTTCCGCTTGACATAGAGAGGAATCCCGGACGAGTCGGTCATCTGAGAACCGGTGCAGTTTAGATGGATTAAGTTCTTGAGCTCGGTTATGGCTACCGGGATTTCTCCGGTTAAAGTGTTGTTTGAGAAGTCTATGTAGAACAGACTCTCCATCTTACCGATCCAATGAGGGATAGTTCCGTAAAAGTGATTCCAAGAGAGATCAAGAACTTCCAGCTTCTTGCAATTCAATAGCCAGCTCGGAACCCGGCCTCTAAGACCGCAGTTTCCAAGCGCTAAAATCGCGAGGTTGTCGAAACCGGTGACCTTGCTTGGTATCTCCTCGCCGATGAAATTCTTTGAGAGAATTAGAGTGGAGAGATTTCTGCAATGTTGCAGCACATTCATTGTCTCAGAAAAATCCACAAAACTGTTGTTGGATAAGGACAGGAACAAGAGAGACTTCATATTCTTGAAGGTGTTGGGAATTTTGCCGCTGAACTCGTTTTTCGCCAAACTCAAGATCTTCATCTTGGGACAATGGCCAAGGGAATCTGGAAGAGGTCCAGAGAAATGATTACTGGCGAGGTCGAGCACGCAAAGATCGGTAAATCCAGTGAAGTTAAGATTGATAGAACCGGTTAACGAGTTGTTCCTAAGATCAAGAACCCGCAGTTTTGAGCATTGAGATAAACTTGGCGGAAATCTACCCGAAAACTTGTTGGAGCTTACGTCGAGGTGTTCCAGCTGAGTGAGGTTACCAAAAACATCAGGAATTACACCGGAAAACCGGTTCTCGGAAATCAACAGAGACTTAAGACCAGAGAGATTGCTCAAGTTCTGGCTTAACTCTCCGGATAAGTAATTTCCAGAGACTGATAGTTGCTCCAAGTCCGGAATCGAATAAAGAGAATCCGGAAGTTGGCCTGTCAATCCGTTGCTGTCGACATGGAGCCGCTGAATAGATTTGCTGCAATTGTACAAGCCATCAAGATTCCCCACCAAACGATTCATCGATAAATCAAGAACCTGAATCTCACTAGATGAGCTGCAGAGTTCAGGATGAATCTCACCCTCGAACAAATTGTTGCTTACATTAAGCATCAGAAGACCAGGAAACACTCCAACATCCGAGAGATTCCCGCTCAGCGAATTGCTGGAAATGTTCAGCGACTGAATCAGCTTTAAACCGGAAACCGCTTCCAAAACCGACCCTGACAACAAATTATGGCTCAAATCAAGAACTTGAAGCTGCTCTAACTTGGAAATCTCCGCAGGCAATTCGCCTTTGAGCTGATTACGAGATAGATCAAGTACTCGCAGCAAACTCAACTCGCCTAAAGACCCCGAAAGCACACCTTCCAAACCCTTTTCAGCAAGAACCAACTTTGTAACTCGACCAGAAACATCACTCCCCTCACAAAACACACCATCCCATTCGCAACAACGCGAATCCTCTAACCAAGATTCCGTAACAGACCTGTTCTTCAACGCTCCTGCGAATTCCCGGAGCGCAGATAAGTCGCTGGGATGACATGACAGGCTCACAGATGAACCAACAAAGAAAGCCAATAGGAGAATGATCACCATGACTAACAAACAAAGACAAGAGTCTTCTCTAGTCAGCTCAAATCACAGCAAAAGATTACGCCATCTCCCAGAAATGTTTGCTTTGAGACTCAAAACAAAGACTAAAACTTTCATAAGTAGTCACATGCTCATGTCTCAAAAGAATCAAGCTTTCACAACTTGTAGTTGAAGCAACACTGTGGAAGCAAATTGAAATCAGCAACACGTATCTTCCTGAAAATAGAATCCCAAGAAACAGTATGAAATCAAAAACAGAAACTAAACAGACAAGACTCAAAAACTATAAAAGCTTAATTCTTAATTTAAGAATAAACTAAGTGCTCACATCCCAAAAACCAACCTCGAAAAATCAAGAATCACATACTATTTAAGACTTGTAACTTAAGCAAAACAAATAACTCAAAAACATAAACAAAAATAAGTCAAAAAGAGTAAAGTAAAAATACCGTTAAGTAGCAGAGCTTAAGCAATCACCAATTTTGCCAATAAAAACCTCAAATTTGCCAATTCCCAGATAAAGCTAAGAGCTTTCGAATTCACAGCCGCCATTGAAACATCGAAAGTTCAAATTTTTTTGCAGGGAAACAATAATTCCGAAGATTTGTTTACAAGGGTTTTTAAAGTCTCATCAGCAAGTGCAGGTCTTTTTCGAGAAAGAGACAGAACCAATCTAAAAAGTGAAAGAAAAAAAAAACAGAGTAGTTGGGATTCAAGTTGTCAATGTTTTGATTTTCGAAATCGAAAGGAAGAAACAGTGAAGAAGACAATAGAAGAAGATTGAGTAAAAACGGAAAAGGAAAGTTCTTTCGTTTTCTCAAGAACAGTGAGAGTTGCTATTAACTTTTTTAGGGACAAGTCTCAAAAGTCTTGTGCACCTCCTTAATTTAATTTGTTTTTTTTCATAAAATTTATAAATTACTATTTAATTTTCTGGACAAAATCCTGCACAACTATTTATTGCAGCTCACAAGTTTATATATATTCTAGAAATAATAAACGTTACAGTTTGACCATAATTCTATATTCACAATTGTAGTTTCAACAAATTTTCACTTACCTTTTTTTGAAAAATTTGGAGTTTATGTAGACAGAGTTTGTTACAAAATCTAAGATTTTTTTTTTTTGGGTGTACAAATTAGTGGGAAACAACAATATTTTTAGTTGAAACAAAGTCAACAAAAGTTTGTAGTTTTAGTCAAAACTTTTTCCAAAGGCTTACATTTTCTTTTGTAATGTGTCCCATTAAGAAAACAATTGACAAAGTTCGTTTGTCTTTCTCTATTGTAATACCCACTTCTGTCCTTTTAGACGGAACACAACATACAATTATATGACATTTAACTAATTTGACCACGATTAATAGTTCCGTAATAAGTCGAGTATCCTATCATGTAGCTAATACATTGTATTATACACATGTTGTGTTATCAAATCTAATAAAATAAATATTAGATAAATTATACCGGAAATAGAAAAAAATTATGTAAATAAATAGTAGAAAAAATGAGTTTAAATATGTTTTCCACTTATCGAATTGTCATTTACTCCCTCCGTATTTTATTAATTGTCGTTTTAGAATTTTTATTTCTTTGAATTAGATGTCGTTTTCAAATTTCTATGCAAAATTTATTACTTTTTAATGTTTTATAAACATCATAAAACATTAAAAAGTAATAAATTTTGCATAGAAATTTGAAAACGACATCTAATTCAAAGAAATAAAATTCTAAAACGACAATTAATAAAATACGGAGGGAGTACTTAATTAAGATTATGAGTCTTAGTACTATTCAGCAGTTTTTCCTAAAAATCAATCAATACGTTGACAAAAAAAGAAAATCAATACAAAAATCAACTTTTCTCAAGTAAACAAAAATGAATAGATGTTAGATAATTATTACATTTCCATAAATACGTACATAGGCTGATAGGCATACTATTTCAACCCACAAAATTTGATTTTTGTATCGGACCTCTCGTGAAAGTTGTGACGCATCATGGCTATTAGCGGTGCACGTGGCGCGTGGAGAGTGACGTTACTTAGAACCGTGTGGGTTCGGTTTGGACTTTCAGGCGGACGTCACGGGACCGATGCCGTGAAAGATGTGGAACCGTTGAAATCCTGAACAAATCAGCCAGACCACGGGTCCCACGTGACTTTTACATTTTTTCATAAATGATTTGTTTTTTTGTTTGGTTTTTTCGCAATAATTAAACACTCCTCTCGTCTTCTTCTTTATTTGAATTCGAGGTTAAACCGGTTCGCTAAACGGGATCAAACCATGGTTTAATTTTCAGCTGGTTATGGGAGAGTGAAGAAGTGTTCTCATGTGTGAAAGTTTGTTGGAAAACCAACTGATACCGTACAATGATAAAGCTATGAATTAATCTCTGAATAATGTTAGGATAAGATTGGAAAGAGACTCTTGACTGTGCTTATGTATCTAAACTCTGAAGTAATTTACTCAAAAGTTTCATATAAAATATGAAGTTAGTACGGGAATTATGGTAAATGCTAAATAGTATTGTGAGCCCTTTAAGGCTTTAACTAAAAAAATAAATAGTATTGTGAGTACCGTAATACTCGATCGATTGCACCACAACGTCTTTTAGTATTTAAAAGAAGTGTTGGTTTTATTTTCATATAATATAGTTAGGTGAATTAAGTAATATTTGGGAGCATCGAAAATGGAGTGATGTCTTTTGATAATGTATTGTATAGTCAACTGCTCACACACCGCAAATCACGTGAAGTCATCGAATCGTACACCTATCGGCCTCCTACTTTGTTTGGTTTTCAAGTCTTCTCTAAGATCGAACCTCGAATTAATCGCACTTCAATCACTATTTTTATTAGTGCATGTCTTTAATTTAGTTTAATCTGTTTTAATCACCCCTTCTTTGTCGTCTTCTTCATACCATTGGTGGAGTTAACTAATATCTCATATATGATATATCTAAGATAATCTGGTTTGGCTAGTACAAAGAGAGATACAACTATTTACGTCTCTCCTTCTCAAAAGAAAAAAAACTACTTGAGTCTTGCCAAACTTGTCTCATTTCTTTCTTTCTTTTTTGTGATGAAAAATATGTTTTATGTTGTAAAAGAACACAAGGAGCTATAGACATGTGACATAACAAACCCAAAAACAAAGATGACCTTGTCCCGTCTTTTCGACTGACCAAGATAGATTATTGTCTTTTATATTGGCTGAGTTCCTTCTTTGATCCATCCAAATGATCCAATAAAGTCCAAGCCATTCAAATAACTAAAAGTCTAAAACAGATATTGAAAACCATTTAAATAGTGATCCTTCACTGGTCCACTTGACTGACCAATTAAAAACTGGGAGAAGTACTAGAAGAGTAAGCCTAATTTAGAAAAGTTTTGTGAAAATCAAACATTTTTAAACAAGTTTGGTACACTTGATTTTTATACATTGGAATCTTATAGAATATTTATTTTTCATATTTTGCATGCTTGATGACACAAAGCGAACATATATTTTTAATGAAAAAGTAAATATTATGTAATTTAACTAAACAAATAAATATAAAAAATTAGAAATAAAATATACCAATAGTTTATCAAATCCATTTTTACTGTTTTCAAAAAATTATATTTTTCTTACCAATAAAAACTAATTTAAACAAGAATTGCGTTTATAATTGTTGGGGCAAATATAATTGTTATTAAAATAATGTTGTCATTTTTAAATTGGGCTTTTAGGGTTTCTGCCTTCTCCATTGCTCCAAGCTCCACTCTCAAACTATCAATAAGGACACAAATGTTTGATTATCCATGGGACGAGACCACGACCAATGCATTTGCGAGAGCTCGGAAAAAATGTTATAAGGAGATGGAGGTGACCGAGAGTGAAGGAGAATGGAAGTGGTATTAAAAAAAAACTCTAATCAAACCAACAATAGTACAAAATCAGGGGAAAGTAAGAACAACAGAAAAAAGATTTAAAAAATCTGAGAACATTTAAAATCTTTGATGTCAGACATATGTATTCAAATGTGTTCTTTATTGTCAAATTTTCCAAAAGCCAACAGATTAAAGCAATTTAAGAGTTTCAAGCTAACTATGTATTGGATAAAGAGAACTATAATGCATTTTTTCATGATGTTCTCATAGCGATTGGCCAAAAGATTTGTAACAAATTTGAAAATACCCAAAAACAATGTCCAAAAAATACTATAGAAGTTCAAGTAGCAGATTAAGCTAAAATGTTTAAAGCAAAAAAAAATAAAAAGAACTGAACGCACATCATGATCCATTTTTGGGTCATCATCGACCAGTAATATTTTTGGGCCCATGTTATAAAAGCCCAGTCCATAGAATTCGTATCGCTGCCGTACAACGGTACAATACACCTATGTATATGAATTAGGAAAGCCGAAAATTTTGTAAATGCGGTGTAAATAAATTGCGATTCGAGTATATTCTAGATATTGCAGTTAATTGATTAATTTGTAGAATTTCAATTTACTAGAGAAATCGTTTTCAAGGGTCCACAAAAAAACGATAATAAGTTAAGAATAGTAGGGCGGCCATCCACTTGGTTTGAAAGAGACTGAAGTGGAATCCAACCATATGCTAGTACACACATAAAGTTCGAAAAGTAATACTATCAAATTAATAATCAATACTACGAATATTTTTGTTTTGATATAATATGCATAATGCATGATTCATGAATATACGAAAAACAAGTAACTTCTTGTATCATATCTCCTCCATTTATTCTCTACTTCCACTATTATCCCCTTTCTAAACATTATCGGAATTATCGTTTATATGTTATAGAAAATAAGAAAAATCAAGTTTCTTTAAAAACGCTTGTGATCTAATGGTCCCATTATACGATTTGCTCATCTCTCTCAAAACAGAAGTTCAAAACTATAACTTCAACGATCGTGTGAATACGTGAAAAAAGTATTATGTGAATCATGTGACACAAGTTATTTGTTTAGTTGTACAAAAACACAAAGAAATTGGCCACCGTCAGTACACTATCACTCCAGCAGAGCTTAGGCTCGTGTGTCTTTTACTCTTTTGTGTATATGCGGTTTAAAAAGAAACATGATTGAAAATAAAAGAGAATTGGTTGGAGAATGATACGATAATTCAATTGGAGTGGGACCAATGAAAACATCATTATTAAACGAGAAGAAAAAGACAGGATTGTTAGAGAAATGTCAAAAAAAGCACAGTAATAAGTAACTCAAACCCAATCAATTCTCTACTTTCATTAAAGCTTAGTTTTTATGTAAGCAATGTGTAATGTGTGAGTGAGATTGTGTGAGAGAGAAAGAGAAGATAAGTGAGAGAGAGAAAGAGAGAGGAAAGAGATAGAGAAATGAAGTTCTTGTTCCAGTGTCCATGTTGTTCTTGTTTCTGCTTCATGAAACCAAAGGCGGGCAAACCAAAAGCTGTTGTAGATTCAAAACCAAAAGAAGAGAAGAAGAAAGAGGTGAAGAAAGAGGAGATCAAGAAAGAGGAGAAGAAAGAAGAGAAGAAAGAAGAGAAAAAAGAAGAGAAGAAGGAAACCAAAGCAGAGAAGGCTGAGTGAAAACTCTACTTTGAGAAATGTAATTTATTATTCCATTTTTATTTTTATTTCTCTGCTTAATACTATTAATAATTATGATTATGAATGCTTGAGTAACTTGTAATTTAGTAACGTTTTTCGCCCAGGTGGTTTAATCTCTATTTATATCAACAATGCTGCTTGTTTGAATCTACTCTTGTGAATTATATGTGAAAGATTATATGATTATTGTTTCTACGTAATTATCCCTTTAATTTATTAAAATCCCACTTATGATGAGATATGAGATTTTGAGGGTTTAGAGTTTTATGTGATTCGTACTAGGGTTGAATTTTGGTTCAGGTTTTTAATCTCTTTTATTATTGCAAGTATATGAACCACAACAAATTGAATCTAGTTCATTTTGGTCTGGGCGATGATTCACTTTTTTCTCTTGTTGTTGTTGATAAAGGTTTCTGAATAGTAAACAAGATTATCGATCAAAACATGCATGATTTTAATGATTTTCTACATCACCAAATTTCAAGCTTTCAAAGAAATAGTAAACAAGAATCTAGGTTCGTTTTTTTCTCTTGTTTTCTCTAAATTTTTCTCTTGTTTTTGATTTTTGGTTAGTTCGATTTGGATCGATCAGGTTTTACCATATCAAAACACACTAATTCATAATACAACAATTATGGTGTTGGAAAGCGATACGTGATTTTGTTTCCTTATTCCAAATACCAACAGATTCCAATTTATATAGTTTAGTAGTATAGTATCTCATTGTATCAATTACCTCATCACTGAAAATGAAGTATTTCTAGTAGAAAAGTTGCTTTAAATATTTATTATACGGTTCAAATAAAGGAAGAAGCTGCTAAGAGACAAATTCTGTTGTTTTCTCACACCAATGTGATTCTTGAATTCTTCTACTCCCATCTCTGTAAGCTCGACCTCATCGGGCATCTCTCACCAACTTGTCTCATACATATCTTTCTCTCAGTCACTCCATATTTATGTTGGGTCATATGATCATAGTGTAAAAATATTAGGATTAATTAATAGTGTTAAGACACACGTTAACGTAGTGTGTTTATTTAATAAAAGAAAGAGTAGTGTGTTTACCCTTTTTATCAAAACTATTAGAGATACTTATATACTGTAATATTTTTATTTTTTAAGCAAAATTGTTAACTCATACAAAAGAAAAACTTTAATACACGTTTATCTTTTAGAACAAAACTGTTCTGCACAAAAAAGGTGGGTTTCTTGTAATTTGATGTTGACAAAAAAGAATTTGATATTTTAAGTTTTTAACTTCTGTGCGTTTGGGAAAATTGGATTCTCGTATTATTCAAAGCAATTGGCCGAATGCCTCATATCATATGATCTCTCCTGGGGAGTTATTGGGCCCTTTCTGTTTAGCTTAAATTGGGCTTCAAACGAACCATGGCTTTTCAAAAGCCTTCTTTTTAATTTTTTTTTTTTTTAAATATAGCTCACGACATCACACACACAAAAAAGAAAAGAAAAATAGGTCACCAAGTTGACTCCATGCAAATAATCACTACCCACCTATAATCACACTGGATTTAATTTATATAATCTTTGAATTGAGAAACAAAACGATCCGAAATCAAACTAAACATGGGAAAAACAACTCATGTTTCTCTATTTCTCACAGAATTAAGTTTTCCATTCAAAAATTAGTGATAATTAAGTTGAAAAATCCACCATTCAATCACATTTTAAGCAAGTGAATTAATACGTTAGTCAATTCTCACACGTCTTAACATAAATGCCCTTGATTTTCTTCCTAACGTTCAAAATCCTTATTACCTTACCAAAATATTCCCTTTATATAAAGAAACAAAGTACCCTGTCACCAATCTTCAAATTCCATTTCTGTAAATTCTAATAGATTTCTTTCGATTCTCCTTAAACTCCTAAATTTCTATATATTCAACACACAACTTTACTCATTTCCACACTCATCACAAACACAACACACACAAAAAAAACCCTAACTTTCAGATCTCCGAAACCATGGCGGCGATCTTGAAAATTTCTTTCATCTTCCTCGCTTTTTGTGCAGCTTTCTCCTCCGTTGCTGATGCATGGAGGTTTAACGTCGGAGGTAACGGCGTTTGGGACATAAATCCTCAAGAAAATTACAAAACTTGGGCTGAAAGAAACCGTTTCCAAGTCAATGACACTCTCTGTAAGTTTCTTATCTTTGTTAGGGTTTAAAGTTTGAGGTTTTTTTTTAATGATTGTGACCAAATCTTTTTGCAGATTTTAAGTATGCGAAAGGATCAGATTCGGTTCAACAAGTGATGAAGGCTGATTTTGACGGCTGTAACGTTAGGAATCCGATCAAGAACTTTGACAATGGTGAGTCTGTTGTAACGCTTGATCGATCTGGTCCTTTTTACTTCATTAGTGGTAATGAAGATCACTGTAAGAAAGGACAGAAGCTGATCGTCGTTGTCCTCGCCGTCAGAAACCACCCGACGGTGCCTATTTCTCCGGCGAAACCTCCTTCATCAGCCAATCCTCCAAAATCTCCAATTGCTCCAGCGAAACCTCCATCAACGGCTCAACCTCCAAAATCTCATTCTCCTGTTTCTCCCGTTGCTCCGGCTAAGCCTCCGACGCAATCTCAGCCGCCAAAATCCTCTTCTCCAGCGACTCCTCCGTCAAAATCTCAGCCACCTAAATCCTCTGTTTCTCCAGCTCAACCTCCTAAATCTTCTTCCCCTGTTTCTCACTCACCATCTCTCTCTCCGTCGCATGCTCCATCAAAGTCTCCAACGACTCCATCTTCGTCACCAAAATCTCCATCCCCTGTTTCTCACTCACCAGCTCTCTCGCCGGCTCATTCTCCATCTCAGTCACCAAAATCTCCATCCCCTGTTTCTCACTCACCAGCTCTCTCGCCGGCTCATTCTCCATCTCAGTCTCCAAAATCTCCATCCCCTGTTTCTCACTCACCAGCTCTCTCGCCGTCGCATGCTCCATCTCAGTCTCCAAAATCCCCATCCCCTATCTCCGCTCCATCGCCTGTACAGTCTCCGACTTCTTCTCCAGATGATCAGACTCCACATTTGTCACCTTCTCCATCAGACTCAACTCCAAGCGCCGATAACATCACTGCGCCTGCGCCAAGTCCGAGAAACTCAGCAAGTGGTGTGGCCGTTACTTCCGTTATGACCACAGTTTTAACTTCGGCTTTTACCTTTTTGATGTTCGCTTAAGTTTAAAGAAATTGGTTTGTCGTGTTTTGTTTTAGACTTTTTCTTTATTCTATTGCTCAGTTTTATTGTTCGAGTCGCTACTCTTTAATTTGTTCTTATTAGTGTCTTTATTTCTTATTGGACTTGAGTTTTTTGTTTGTTATAATTATCGGTGTTCAGTTTCTTTTGACATCATTCTAATTTTCTAAGCGTTACATCATTCGCCTTTTAATTTTACATGATAATGATTTCATTAGCTCAATGGGAGTTACCGCAGCTATTAATATCATAACTTGACCATTTATTTACATGTAATTTGTTAAATGTTGACCTGCGAATATTTTTCCAACAAACATTAAACCATGATTTGATAAAATCTATGTAAAGTGGAAAACTCATATCTCATGACTCATGAGAGAAACACATTTAAAGTTATATAGGGTATGTTATTTCATTACTTTCTTTAACAAAACAAAAAAATTCTTTTAAAGAAATTAAAAAAATTATTTCTTCAGATATTATTTGGTACTTAACATATTATTATTTCCAAATTAGAATTCTTACTGTATTAAATGTGTTGGGAAAACGATATTTTGAAATATTAAGAAAAGATATGTTCGTATTTATGGCCGGTCATTTGTAATAAGTTGGTTACCCCTAAATTTGGTTATACAGCTTATATATACTTTCTAATGAAAAAAAATACTAGTAGTTAAGCTGTCATTCAAATATCAGCTCGTTCTCTGGTGAAAAAATGACTAATTACACGAGTTGGTTCCGGAGCTTCAATTTCTATATGAAATGACGCCTGGATACCCTCTCAATTCCCGAGACCAGCTAAAAGTAACGGGTCCCTCATGGACCCCTCTCTACAAATTCACCACTTGATTGATCATCAGACAAGATCATGGGATTATTTTTAAAATATCGTTTTCGATATTTCACATCCAAACAATAATGGATTTCAATCCCCATATTTATTTAGTGCCTTAATTACGGGTCAAGATTGTAGTTCTTCAATAATAGATATAAATACAATGACACATTCAATCCATAACCCATGTGTCGTTTTGGAAACGTTTATAATTATCTTCTAATATGGTGACTACAAATATTTCGGAATATCTCGAGAACTTTCTCAACATATATCTTTATCGTTTTGTTGCGGGTTTCAATAAAAATCATACATTATGAATCTTGTATTAAGAAAATCCATAACGAATTCAAAATAAATGACTCAACAAATTAAATGTATAAACTTTCAATATTAAGTAGTGTATTCTTAACGAGACGAACTTTCGATTTAGTACACTCAATTAAGGTCTTAGATAGTTTTCTTATTACCATGCATGATCTATCGCACTATAGACTATAGTATGGAACTATGGATGTTGCGTTGCACACACATAAAAGAAAGACTAGTATTGATTTGAAGCTTTGAGGAAAGAGTTGCTCCATCCAAAAAGTTTGTTGAATATATGTCTTGAATTTGCTAACCTGACTACTCCCTCCGTTATTATCCTTATTTGAAAAAATGAATGCACCAAATTATTCTACTTTCACTACTTCAAATGCTTATAATTCAACGGCCAAATAAATGCTACGTACGTATTCCCATTTTTGGCCTAAGAATAAAATACTCCACTACAATCAAAACAAGTGTAGTTAAAGATAATTGCAGTGAAGGATTTGGACGGACCATAATACGAGTTTACATGACTTTTGTAATCAGATAAAGCACTTATTAAATTATTTATACCTACCAAAAAACGCCAGGTAAGTGAAGGACAACATCCAATTTCCTTTTAAAAAGATAAAACCAAAAGCTCAAAACCGTGAAGTAACTATTCATCACTTTTTTAATTGATTAGACAAAAGCTTGATATTTATTAGACTTCTCGATTGAACAATAGTAACAATTTGATAAAATTCCAGTTGTCAAAAACTATTGTATATTCTATCCAAAATGATGTAGATATATAATTAAATTAAAGAAAGTAAGGTCTTTAATAATACCAAAAAAAATGAAAAACACGTAACTAGACAAATGTGACGGAAAGACACGAGGAGAGGTTATAGAGAGTGATTGATTGGAGAAAACGAAAGCTAAGTTGAAACCATGAGAGACAGATCATCGTATACACGTGGCAGTACACAATGAATCTGCCAAGTGTCCGTAAAAAAACATTTCTATTAAACATTGACAACTGATTTTAAGTGTAATAATATCACCAAGATTCATATCAAAGCATATTTTCATCAAAGAAGCACAAAACTCAATTCAAAATCCATTTATCTAGATTCGTTCTGACACACTGGACTGCTTAAAAGAACCACCACTTCCTTTGCCGGCTTCCCTGTGTCACAATAACGATAGGTTTATGGAGTTAATAAGGACATATAACAGATTAGTTGATGGAGAATGGATTTGGTGCATCAAGACCCAACATGTTATCCTATGTTCTATTTCCAGGCAAAGAGCTTCTTGTATGATCTAATTTGAAACCTTATTTAGTGTGTAAGAGAGAATCAAGTAGGCTTATTTTTTAACCAATTCAATTGTTACCTTTTGATCTTTCTTCTGTGACTTTAACAAGATGGGTTGCGGAAGAACAGCCATGCTTGAGTCTTGGATGAAAGGTCTCACTTTCTCCTCCAACATTTCCTCCACCTACAAATCATAAAGATAAAACGGTATGCATTTGGAATCATGAATGTCACAAGATACCGATTTGTGTCAAAATGTTCCTTGATTAACCTTCTCTTGACGCCATTTAGCTTCCCACTGTGCATCCAAGATTTTGTCTGCGATTTCTCTTTGAGCATTGAGAAGAATTGTCTTCTCGTACAGTTTTGATGGGTTTTTGAGATCCTCTTCACTCCAAGAGGAAGTATTCAATGGGAGATTCAGTTCCTGTACATGTTCAGGGGTTAGTTTCGAACTATGCCCGTGGTCTCAGGAACACGAAAAACAAAAACTGTGATGCTAAAACCAAAGAGAAGAAGAGAGCTTACACCCCAATTCTGAGGACGGGGAGGTGGACTGAGTTTCGTGACTTCAGCCTCTAGAGATTTCTTAGCCTTGTAATAAGGGACATTTTTCACTATGACAGGGTCTTCCCGAGCACGGACAGGATCAATGGAGACCAAAGCCTGTAAAACCATGAGAACTAAATGGTGACTGCTTAACTTCTTCAGTTAAAATATTCCAATCTAGTTCCCTAGATTAGTGTAATATCTATAAAAACCACTAAGAGGTGATCTTACATCCTGCAAATATTCCCAGCCAGGATTTCGTTTAGCCACTAAGTCCCGAAGTTGATCATATCGCATAGATTCCTGATCACAGAAGACATAAGTAGTTAACTACCATTGAAGCTTAAAGCTGAATTATTCAACAAATCAATAGTAGTCCTTTGGTTTGCTGTTGCGCGGAAAGAAAATTCTATACAGCGCAGAGCCCTGAGCACATCAGCACTCTAAATCTCTCAAATGTCCTAGCACAAACCTATCTAGATATGGAACAGAAACTATATTGGCGTAGCAACACCATCTCAAATGAGGATTACAACTTTCAGTTGAGAATAGACTAAAGCTTTTAAGGTTTGCTTGGATTAAGCCTCTAGAAGATCATAACCTTCAAATGACAGTAAACTCTAAAGTAGAAGACTGGTGAATAAGTCATGCTAAAGGAGATATACATAAGTAGAAAGAGATACTAACCTCGTATTGCCACCATATTTTCTTCTTGACATCTTCATCATAATCAAACCCACCCACAATCTGAGGCAAAGTGATCAACCAGAAATTTGCGATGCTGGGATCTTTCATGCTGTGAACAATGTGCTGTAATAGAAAATAGGACTCATAAGGCTGTACAATGTGGTAAACATAGCAAGCTATTGGGTCTATAAATAGACTTTGTGGTTCTCACCTCGTAGGGATAATCCATTTTCTTCAGAACATTGTAGGCTTTCCATGGAGGCTCCATAATCTGCAAAAGGAATGTCGAACTCATTCGTCAGTTTAGGTATTCAACAAGTGATTGTTTCTATGCAAAAAAACAAGCTACCTCTCTTTGGTCATTTAATACCTACTAAGTAGTATATATACATTCCACTGGGGATTTATGTAGATGTTAAGTTGAGAAGAAGTAATAGCAGACGCGAAACATACATCATCAGCCGAGATCCTGACTTGCAGCTTGTTCTTGCACTCAGTACAGCTCATCACACCCTGCAATATCAGTCTAAGTTCCATCAAATCATATTAGTATATCTTTATGTAAAACAGCCTATCTCGTTCACCCTAACACACAGAAAAGCACCTTACTACATGGACATAAAATTAGCTACTTGACAATTGAGAGATAAACCAAATCCGTATCAGATATAGCAGTGCAAATACATTAACAGTAGCCTAGATCATTAGCAGTAGGACAAAAAGCTTACTGTTCCATCACAAGTTGGGCAGTCTTTTGTTGGCAATGGTGCACTAAGGTTGATGGAGGAGGGAAGATGAACCAACTCAGCTCGATTGTCAACTATGGCATCTGCGACACAATCTGCTGTTGGTTTCTCCCCACTACAAGAAAAGACAGCTCAAATATCACTTGGATAGCGTAGGAATTGCCAAATGTAATTGTCAACATTAACATAAAGAAAACACAAAGAGACTATAACTCGGGTTAAAAAAGAGACGATCCCACCTTCGCAAGTTGTAATCTTTGATTTGGTAACGAACATTCCCTGTTCCTTTGCACATGGTGCACCGTAACGCCTGCCACCCATTACAAGTTTTGCAATCCCTAACCAACAGAAAACATGTTCATTTAACTAAATGACCTCAAACAGTTGACAACATATGAAACCAAAAACTTAAAAAGCTAACCTTTGGCAAATTACTTTCTTCCCCAAATCAAATGCAATGTCATAAGTTCCAAGCGTAGCAACCGCCTACGATCCATTGAACTTCAATGATTAAAAAGATTCCACATAACCCACAAGTAAACAAGACATTTTCCAGTTTCCTAAATTGATTCTAATCTAACAAAACAAAACAAAGTCCAAAACTTTAGGTAACATCCAAAGAGTAATTTTCTCAGAAACATCAGATACGAAAAACCCAGAAACAAAATGATAATTTCAAGCTAGGAACCTCAGCAAAACCAACAAAAGTTCAGCCTTTACGACAGCTAAATGTAAAGTTCTAAATTTTCAGGAGAGAAAACAACTCACGAAAACAGAGAGATAAGAAATTTTCGAGATGAATTCAGGAATGCCAAAGCCACGAGGTGCAGAGCCAGCGATGTCGAAAGCGAGAGTGAAAGGAGACAAGACAAGCTTGATTGGAAAATCGAGAATCTCTATAACTTGTTGTCCATAACCAGTTGAGAATTGCTTGAATTGAGCATCAGCGAACTGTGTTACGTTCTGTATTAAACGACCTGGTCCTCTCGACATTGGAGAAAGAAGAAGAAGAAGAAGATAAGAGCTTTTCTCGCTCTCTGGTTTTTTTGGTTTAACGATGATGTTAGTTTTGAAGAGGGTTCAAGAGTGGTTTTTACACTATTCTTATCTCGAATGTGGATAGAACTATTCTTTATAACCAAACATCTAATAGACTACGTGTCGTTTTAGAGTGAGAAAAACGACAAGGAGTTTAATCCGAGAAATCCTCAAATTGAGAGGAGATTAGGAAAATAAACCGAAACAAACCAAAATTCATCAAGATTTCGTGGAACCGGATTGAATAAACCGAATCTAAAGAGCAAGAAAAATGCTGTGCTTTAAGGGAAATGAAAAAGGAATCATATTCTCTGAAAGCAGCCAAGGGAATGGTCGCAAGATAAAACCTGAAAGCTCAAATCTTTCAATCTCTCTTTGCTAATTTTCTGAACCTCGGTGTGTGAGAATCAAATGGCGGTGGCTGTGGGTAAAGCAGCGGCGATGATTGGGTTTCCACAGGCGTATTTGGAGGGTAAAGAAGTGAAGGAGACGAGTTCGTTGGTTACTGAGCTCTGTCGTCATTTCTACACTCAAGGATGGGTATCTGGAACTGGAGGTAGCATCACGATGAAAGTTCATGATGCTTCAATTCCTAAACCTGAGCAACTCATCGTCATGTCTCCTTCAGGTTCTCTACATCTCAAAGTCTCTTTCTTTGTCTCTGATTCTTTGTCTTCTGTGTTCGAATTGACGTTGTAATCTATGTGTTTAATTCAGTTAAAAGTTTATGTTTCTAGAGATCATCTTGTGTATTTGAATCACTGAGGACTTAAAAATGCAAGATGTTGAATGAAAAGGGAAATTGCGATGCTGATTCAATGTGTTATTGTGTTTTATTTGCTTTATTACTGGTTTGCTGATTCGTGCTGTGTTTGAAGGTGTTCAAAAGGAGAGGATGCAACCGGAGGATATGTACATCTTATCTCCAAATGGATCCATTATATCTTCACCTTCTCCAAAGCCATACCCAAATAAGCCTCCCAAGTGTACCGATTGTGCTCCACTTTTCATGAAGGTATGGTTTTGTCGCTTTCGAGGTAGTAAAACTCAAATCTCCGTTAGGGACTTATTTGTATTTAGCTTGGTTATTTTGGCCTACTTTATTGTATGGTATTTTCTCTGCTGATTGTGCATTTTGTGTTACTCAAACATTTTACCAATATTGGATTTTCGTCAAAGTGTTGAGAAGAAGCACTTACAGATTTCAAGTTAAACTGTTTTCTAATTAAGAAAGGTTTCTTAGAGCACATGGTTATGAGTTATGACCCAAATAGGTGAAGAGCTCGTCGCTCTTTTCTAGTGGTATTTTGTCTTTCCTCCCATTTAGCTGGTCATCTTTTTCCGGAATGGCAAATACGTTGTTTGCTAATGACTGTGGGATCGAAATCCAAAAAAAAGTGCAGAACAGGCGGCTTTCTTTGGGGAAACGCTTGCGAAAACTCGGTTACAAGGTAAAACTTGTCCAATTTGAGCAATAATCCCCTCGTTGGATGAGTCAGTGGGTTTCTTCGACCCATGGAACCTCCACTACATTGCACTGGTTGAAATGGATTCGGTCAAGTGTAGAACTTAGAACAAACACAAAGGGCTCAGAAAATGAATTGATTTGTAGAGTCTATTGATGTTTACACAGACACTCTTGAAAATGGAGGTTGGTTGTAAATTCTTTCTACTTATTAAAGAATCACCTTAGAAAACCAAAAATATATTTCTTGGGTTCAGTGCTACCAGTGAGATTGCATGATTAGTGCTTTTAATAGGTAAACTTTCATGTGATTTGCATGTATGTTAAGACAATCTCTCTTTCCTTTAGTAAGGTTGTGTTTCAACAAGTTTTACGTGGTCTGTTTTAATGCTAATATCAATTTTCAAGTATAAATTAACAGACTTACATAGTTTAGTATCTCATTTTTGCCCTACCAAATTGACTTGCTCTGATTGTATGATTTCCCTTTCCATTATATAGATGTCTAATCTCTAGTAACAGTGAGATAGTGACGTTATCAAAAAGTTTCATAGCATTGACTCTGTTGTGGTGCAGGCATATGAGATGCGAAATGCCGGAGCTGTTATTCACAGTCATGGCATGGAATCTTGTCTTGTGACAATGCTGAATCCGCAAGCCAAAGAATTCCGTGTAAGCCGAATAATGCTTGCAGACAAGTCCAGGTTCCCCAATACAGTTAGGACTTTGCATATTAATGTTTCTTCCTGTTGGACATTTCACAGATAACTCACATGGAGATGATAAAAGGGATTCAAGGTCACGGATACTATGACGAACTTGTTGTCCCAATCATAGAGAACACAGCATATGAGAATGAACTAACAGATTCACTCACCAAAGCTGTATGTTTGATTACTCTTAGGAAGCTTAAATTGTTATATGCAACAAAAGAATAAGTTTTGACATGCATGACTCCCATTTTCAGATAGAAGCCTATCCAAAAGCAACAGCCGTTTTGGTACGGAATCACGGCGTTTACATATGGGGTGATTCTTGGATCCATGCTAAGACACAGGTTTGTGCAAGTTACTTCACTATCTGGTTGAAAGTTGAGAAACCAACAATAAGTTGTATATCATTTTTTCAGTGTTATGTTCATATATTGTTTGCTTCTATTTATTAACTTTTTAATTCTCAATTCCAGGCTGAATGTTATCATTATCTGTTTGATGCTGCCATCAAGCTTCATCAACTGGGTCTGGATGCTGCTACCCCAGACCACGGGCCTATCCGAAGAGCCATACATTCACATATTCAAAGTTCCACAAAACTATCTGTGAAATCCGGAGTCAAGGATTCACAAAACCAAACAGAATCGCCTCGGGTAAAAAGTCAATGATATCTCTTGTCATATCTTTCTCAATGTCTAATTTCAATAATACTCTGTTTGGCTGCAGCGATGCATTGTCCTTGATATTGAAGGAACAACTACGCCCATAACTTTTGTCACGGATGTTCTCTTTCCCTATGCTCGTGAAAATGTTGGAAAGCATTTGAATTTGACATATGACACAGCAGAAACCCAAGAGGATGTTAAGTTGTTGCGGTCTCAAGTAATAACGAATTAATTTCCTCTACAATTTTTGTCCATCTCTTCTCATAAACAAGAGCCTAAAGTTCATCTCTGATATTTGTTGCAGGTTGAGGAAGACTTGAGACAAGGTGTAACTGGCGCTGTTCCTATCCCTCATGCTGATGAAGGCAAAGAAAAGGTCATAGCCGCTGTGGTCTCTAACGTAGAGGGAATGATAAAAGCTGATAGAAAGATCACTGCTTTGAAGGAATTGCAAGTGAGGAAAAAAAAACCAAGACTACCGCCTTTTTTATTTGTTAACTTCAATATTGTGCGATAAAGGCGATATGAATTTTTGTATGCAGGGTCACATATGGCGAACGGGGTTTGAGTGTAATGAACTGAAATCTGTTGTTTTCGAGGATGTAGCAGAGGCTTTAGAGAAATGGCATTCTTCAGGAATTAAGGTGTGTTCATGTATGCAGCCTTTAGAGAAATGGCATTTTTAACAGGTCTAATGTTTTTTTTATGCGAATAGGTTTACATATATTCTAGCGGTAGTCGATTAGCGCAAAGGCTTCTCTTTGGGAATACAAACTATGGAGATCTGAGAAAGTATTTATCTGGCTTTTTCGACACTACAATCGGGTATATATAAAAGATCAATCTATCACTTCCCTTTATATAGAATACGATCCAGCTACAAATCTCATACCGCTACTTGGCTGCAGAAACAAGAAAGAAAGCCGAAGTTACAAAGAGATTACAGAAACATTGGGAGTGGATGATCCTTCAGAGATTCTTTTTGTGACAGATGTTTATCAAGAAGCCACAGCTGCAAAAGCTGCAGGTAAGAAAAACACAACTCTGAATCCTATTTACTTCAAAACCGATAAGAAACTGAGTTTTTTGCGGGTTTCTCAATTCCGATGAAAGGTCTGGAGGCGATAATATCGATTCGGCCTGGAAATGCTTCCTTACCGGAGAATCAGGGGTTCAAGACTGTCACATCATTCTCCCAAATCTAGAGGTTCATCTATTGTATCTTTTTATTGTGGAGTGGTACTTGATTTGAGCACAGTTACTACTAAATAAAACAGACTTGGTAAGAAATCTAAGTGTAGCTCTCTCTTGACAGACCTCAAATCTGTTTTCATTAGCGAAATCAGTACAAGTTTGGTTCATGCATCTTAATTATTATGTCTTGTTGAAAAATAATGATCAAAACATAATAACTGGGACCATTCTTCATTTGGAAACTCGACGGAGATGTTTTTGTCTATGTGGAACACACACACAAAATTAAAAACAAATAAAAATAAATAATAATTATAAAAAACACACACACACACACAAACATAATTTTTTTTTTATATTATACTTATTTTAAATCCAGTTTACGAAGTTTTTGTATTTTTATTCCATCCTGTTCCGAGATAGGATTCGATTTATCTTTTCAGGATTTTCGTTTTTGCAATGTCACTAAACATTTCTTGGGAGCCGTCAAATTACTAAAAAAAAAAAAAAAAAAGATTTGTTGGCTATCCGAAATTAGTAATGTCCAAAGCATTATCCTACTTTTTTTTTTGTGCAACAAGCATTATTAGCCTACTAACTACAAAAATTTCTTAGTAGACATTTTCTTCTTTTCTTTCTTTTGTCAAAATTTAGATATTGACAACAAAAAATTAGATATTTCTTAAAAGCATCAAAATTTAAGATTGACCGGATAACCGCAAGTTTACAAAATAAAACAAATACTGAAATTCATATAACATATGGATCTGAACAACGATCATCCAATGGTACAGATGCACAAATAGAAATGAAGATCTAAATAAAACATAATGGATCACAGATGTCCTTTGTCTAATTTTAATTTCAGTTGATGAAATATAGTTGACAAAAGAAATAGAAATGGAATGAGTACTAGTTGACTAGCATTTTTATGGATATATCTATTTTTTATTTATATAAATAATCCGGAGAAAAGCAATAATCTAAAGAAAAAGTATATCGGCAGTATTGGTTGGTTAAAACATAGAGGAGATAAACGGGTATTATTAGTGGCTTGTTACTGAAAATTTTTAACATCAAGTTGGTCTTGAATTTAGATAATATAATATTTATAAACAAAAGAAAATGTAAGTTCGGCCGCATATCTAAAAATTATTTATCCAAAATTCGGAATTTTTCAGATTATGTGAAAAGAAAAAGAGATGGCAAATTCAAAGTGGAGTTGCTTGTAATGTGAAGCAAAGATGATTCGACTTTTGCTTGGTTTTCAACTCTCATCATAACGGACTACTTATTTCGTCTTTTACTTTCTTTTACACTCTTTCTCTCCACTTTTTATTTTTATTTTTATTCTATTCACATTTTTTTTTCAAGTCAAAAGACAAAGCAACATAAGAACAGTATTACCATATAGGCATATACAATTTCTTTTTTTTTTTATTTAAGATAAAAAAAAAATTAGAATGAAGAGGAGAAAGTCCAAAGAAATGTAGTAAAAGACCAAACGTGCCTCCATGATGACTCCATCGAATTCAAAGTCATCATACCGAAATGGTCCATACTACGTGTCGAACCTGGTCAGAAATTTCTTTCACGAGTCTCTGTTTCATATTGTCTCTTTGAAACTTTCTATTATTATTAACGATATTATAATTTTCATATTACTAGTCAAACTTTCCGAGAAATACTTATTGACAAAGACCATTTGATCCACTCATGTTTTCCAATTGCAACCAATTCTTCTTTTTTATTATTATTTTTGTGTCTGACATAAAACCGGTTTTTAGGAATATAAAGTCTATATCATAAATTGGAGCCTAGACATGGATTGATTCTCTATATTCGATCTCGATATTGAGTGGTACACGTTGAACTATACAATCATATGTTAGCAAAACTCATGTAAACGATATTTCAATAAAAAAAAGAGTAATAACTCTTATAAAATTGAGTATCATCATGAATATATATATATACTTACAGCTTCCAATTACATATATTGCAATTAATTATTGAGAGTAAAAGTGAATAAACCGCACAAAATTTACAGTCACTCCATTACTAAGAACTCATAGTTATATAGTTAAAGAAAATCCGGGAATATATTTAATTTAATAATATATATTTATAGAGAATGTAACCAGACGACATCGTAATTAAGGGTTGCTCGCTGGAGAAGAAACCGGAAAAAGAGGAAGAAGCAGTGGCTGAGAGTCTCTAGGAGTTGAAATTGGAGAAGGATGAAGATAAAAGCCTTTCTCAGCGATGGCTTTGTCTTCTTCATATGAGTTCCCTAACGATAAAGGCGATGACTTGTTGAAGGGGTCATCGTTGCTTCTCAGTGGCGTCACGGGACTGTTTAGCCCTAGCTTCGGAAAATCCAGCATGCTAGGAGACAGAAGAATATTCTCTGATGATGAGCTGTTCCTCGGAGAGAATCTCGGGCTTTGATGATGACTACTGTTTCCTCCTGAGAACATCAATCTTTGAGAATTTTGAAGCCTTAAAGTATTGATCATTAGATCATTCTTAGCGAACATGTTGTTGTTGTTGTTGTTTTGTCTTCTCTCGTAGAGCTTGAAACTGTTTGTTTTCTTGATGGGTGGAATCGAGAAACTTGATCCCTTGCTGTTGTTGTTCACCGAAGAAGGAGCTTCGTGGTGCTTTCCGGTGGTGGTATCGGTGGAGGAGCCGGTGAGCATCTGAACGACTTGTTTGAAAGTGGAAGTGTCGGCTTGAACAAATGTTGTTGGGTAAGGATTTGAGAGATGTTGATGCTGGTCATGATGATGATGATGATGAGGAGATCTTGTCTGAGACTGAAACCTAGGAGATGAGATTATGGGAGGTGGGTTTTGCATTTGTTCTGGTTTTGAAGACATGGATGATGTTGAAACTTCCATTAATGAGATGTCTCCGTGTTGTGTTGATGTGTGTGTATATGAGAGAAAGAGATGGAGATAGAGAGAGAGAATGATTGAAGAAGAAGAAGAAGAGTGGAAGTTGCTGATGTGAATAATGTGTAATGTTGTTTAGTTTTGTCGTGCGACGACAATTAAAAAGACTTTAAAAAGTGAGGTGTCATGGACCCATCTCATTCTCTTTCTTTCTCTTGAAAAACCTTTTTTTTTTTTGCTTTGAGAAATTAAAAAAATTCTCTCAAAAACAAAATGTCATATATTCGTGTTCTCCAAAGACTCTAGATATACACATCTACGTCTAACACATCATCATTTCTCTTATACGAATCAACAAGTGTTTGAAAATATCTGCCAAGATATTTATTTTTTTCTGGATAAATGGGGTGTGGGGATTATTTTTTCATACGACATTTTTGAATATCATCTATTTTATAACAAAGACAATAGCCTAGTAAATTATTATTATTATTTTTTTTTTGGTAGGAGCCTAGTAAATTATTCTTAGCTGGAAATAAATATTTTTGTCACAAGAATGTCTTTTTTTTTTTTAACCAAATTTTACTTGTCCCAAACCAAAACTTACCATATTTTGTGAACGGTGGTGAAACATATTATCGCTTCTTTATCATAAAAATCCAAAATTTGGATTTGCGATCACCACTGCGTCGAGCCGTCGACCACAGGACACCACCATTACATTGTTTTACCATCGACAACGTATGAAACATTAAAATGATTCTCTCTTTTTTTCTTTCTTTTTTTTTTTTGGTATACCTATAAAAATGACTCTTAAATACTGGATTACACATATCAATGTCCATAATTCTTTTCTAATTAACCTACATACTTAAGGTGGATTTATAAGCTATTCATGTCATATATATGACTATTTCAATATCAAGAGATTCGAACTAAAAACTTTGAAACTGAAGTAGAAAAATACATACATGCCCATTTCGGGATATCCATTAAGAATCGTATATTAAAAAGAACATCAAATCAGGTTTCTAAACCTATGGTGATATATACTGTTTATCTGGAATTTGATGACGCCCAAATCCATGATATTAGAATAACTACTCTTGTGGTAGAAGAACAATAATTGAGAATTTTCTTTTAGAATCTATGCTCATAGACTGTTAACAATGCGAGGTTCTTAAATTTTGACATGCTTATTTATTAATTTGTTCCTTTTCATCAAACCAAAATTCCAGCAATTCGTCTCTTCTTCTCACAACTTTCCCAGCAATTTGTAATTACGGTTTACACACGTTAGGAAATTATTACGCTCTACAATAAAAAATGATTTTTGTTTGTCTACGTACAATAACCGGATAAGATCTAAATGTCTACGGTTCACGACCCCACATGAGATTTTGATATATTTTCTGTCTTGCAAACATTCATGGTAGCAAACTCAAATACATGAACTTGTAATATTTGGACCTATTTGAATAAAATATTAAAATATTTGTTAGAAACTTAACATTGTACATTATATAGGAAGAAATTAAAGAAGAAAAAATTACATTTCCAGTTATCGAATTTTATGTAAGATCAGTTTTAAATAATAAAATTTGCAAAATCATCTTCGATATAATAATATATCCACAATCTAAGTTTTTGTATAAACATATTTATACTAGTATACTACTAATGGAAACTGAAATGACGTCATTTTAATTAAGAAGTTTAATAACGTTTTTTAATTTTATTTTGTGCATGGGAAGAATTGGATCCTTGATCTCTCTGACACAAAAAATTGATATTCAGTACCATTCATTCTTTTCATATTTAACGAATAAATACAATTAATTATCAAAAATTTTGATTAAAAAATACCGTCACCACTAATACTGTTCCGGCGTTCCCACTATCATCTCCCTATCACAACTACCAAAATAACCAAAACTTCTGCCACTGTCAATCAGCAATGATGGTGACATGGATGAGATATGTGGCAACTGGCAACAATGGTTGTGCATGGTATGGTGGTGCGTGACGATAATGGTGTAACTTTTTGGATATTGTCTAAAACTTACATATATATTTACTACTGTTTGAAGTTTGAACTTGGACTGTGATATGATAGTGAAACTACAATCATCTAAGTTGCATACACCGATTTTTAATTAGGAATTATGGATATATAATTATGTTGCTCGTAGATTGCAATTTTTCTTTAATTATTTTGAAGGATTTTTATTATATAAGGACCGTTTTGCATTTCCCTCTTGTATTTATTGTCTTTAATTATTTTGTACCTCTAAGATTTAATTTCAACTTATATGCACTATACACCCACTTGTTTTCTTACCCAAAAAGGAATATTAATATCAATATCAGTTAGTTATAGCGTGTGTGAATAAGCATAAACAAAACTTGACAAGACATTGTACTAAATGATTTGTATTTTCAATTGGTATGAGATTATAATGTGTATAGCATAAAGGTAAAAATTTTGAAAAGATGTTGTACTAAAAGGTTTTAATATCAAGTTACCAATAGAAAATGCAGTACAAATATTCTCTTAACAGAATAAAAAAATAAAAATATAACCTATCTTCATGCGAATAATGTTCTCCTTATTGTGAGTACACTACTTACAACAACATTTACTCAAATCAGTGTGAGCACATGAGGAAACAAGATTAAAAATGGAGATAGTATCCAATTCTTCTTTCTTTGTTGTTTAATTATTTTATTGTTAATGGAAAAACAACAAAAATTAAGAAGCCAAACAAAAAAAAAGAAAAAGGAATAAGATAAAAGTAAAAATTGTGGGGACTCGAATTCCTATTGGTGAAAAATGTCGTCCCTCCATGAGGGATCAAATTCTTTCAAACTTCAAATCATTAGTGTCTTCTAGAACCCAAGTGGTTAAAAGATTCCCTCTTATTGCATAAACATGCAAATCGAGCATATTATATAAATATTAAGGGTGACTAAGTCTTCTAGAAATAACACTACGCGTACGTAATTACAAGACCTGTTTTCGATAAATAGTTACGTTAAGTACATTCTTTAACAGAAATAAATAAATAGTTAAATACATATATATCAAAATGATCAACATGCACCAGATTATATTCGTACTCGACACTTACATAGTTACATGCATACACACACACACACACACACAATGACATATTAGTGTATCATGTATGGATACCGGAACAATAACAAACAAAACTAACTCAATTGCTTCACAACAATGTATGTAGATCCATTAACTAAAAAGATAATTATGTATGTTCTATATATTTTTCCTCTGAAATGATAGGTTCCACCGTTTCACTATTGAATATGTCACCAATCGAAACTATAATCCAATTTGTCTAGTCATGGTAACAAACAGAATAAATTTAGCCGCAATCATTGCTTATCCAATAAAATTAAGCTATAGTTTCATGTAATCATATCATTTATTTAACATAGGAATAACTGCATGGCTACAAATTATCAAGAGACAAGAGTCAAAAACCCTTGAATCGATAAAACAAAAAACTTAGAGAAGCAAAAATAATTGCCTAAATGGCTTTGATCGAAATCCATAGTCTTGGATTTAGATAGACATATCTATCTAATTATTATTCGGGTAAAATAAAAAAACATAAATTATTATTAGAACGTGCATCTCATTTGTTGATGCCGGTCTTTTCCTTAATGGCCTCACTCGCACCTTGTGCCTTCTGCTTCAGCTGCTGTCCACCCTATATTTTTGTTTTTCCAAAACCCAATAACTATTAATTACTCTAAATTCTCAACTTATAATTCACAAAAAAGTGTTAAGAATAAGAGAAGAAAATAAACCTCTTGCATAGATTCCTTAGCAGATTGGGCAGCATTGGAGGCCTTGTCCATCAAGTTGCTTGCCTTCTCCTACAGAAGTTTTAGTTACCTCTAATTAATACTAATCTAAACCATTAACTCAAATATAACAATTATTAATATATAAGTTTTGAGAAACGGTGTCGTATAAACAAAACCTGGGTTTGGCCTTTAGCTTGGCCAGCGTTGAAGCTCATGCTCTGACTGTTGTTCGACATTTTCTAATCTTTCTCTTCGAAAAAAACTTAATTTGATTTAAAGAACTTTTTAGCTTTTGTGATTGAGACTTGTGTGAGGAAAGAGCATTAGGCGTAGATGTTTATATACTTGTGGGAGGCCCTTGAGGTTTACCTCCACGTGAAATTCGGTCATTGGGTGTTATTTATTATTTGACACGTGTCGTTGTTAGATTAGTACTCTCCGGTCGTATAGGGAGGTTTTGACCATGAGACGAGCAAAACCGTTGTAGACTAATTCCAATATAATAATTTTTAGTTCTTTTTTTTTTTCTGGGATCATTCATTTTCTGTAAAAATCATTTTATTTTTATACTACATATTATCACATTATAATTTCTAAGATAATATTTCTTTTCATATTCAATTAATTTTTCTTTTCTTTCTATAAATTATTTATGTTTAATGCATAGGCTTTCTAATATTTTCTTAAACTTTTTTGATAATGTTTGATATTGTGTATATATATATAGCTCGAAACATAGCTTAATTTAGCTGAACTATATATTTTTTTTTTTGGCAACTGCTGAACTAAACTTTATAAGTCATATTGATAATTATTAAATCGATCTCAAACCGCACCCAATCAAATGGTCATCCTCCAACACCAAAAAAAAAATTCTAACTTGGAAAAAAGGGTAAAATGTAGAAAGAAACTTTAAAGTAAAATCCAGGAAAATTGTTTCTATGCTTCATATACGTTAAAAGCTCAAGACTTGAGAATACAACAACGAACAATGCTAAGTACCCTTGGGCCTTGAGATAGTCTTTGTAGCAGTGTATGTTAATGTTATAACATTAATGAAAATTGGCTAACCGAACGAACATGTGCTCGCCACTATAATAACAAAAAAGCAGTAGACATAATGTGGGAAAAAAAAAGAAAGAAATAACATTAACATACACTGCTACAGACATAACGTTGCCCAATGCAATCAAGATAACGTTGGCTGGATTTAGATGGGGCTCGCCTAACCAGATAATGTTACAGACATTATGGATGGCGACCATAACAACAAAGCAATAGTAGATATATTTTCTAAAAATAAAAAATTGACATAGCTAATTTTTAGGTAACCTATAACCAATAGATCCTTCTATAATGTATAGGTGATCCGGTTCTAATGCCGAATGAGAGGGTGCACGTTTCAACTTGCATCGCAAGAACCAAACCAACACAACGAGCCGACAACACATACAAAACTAACTAATCTTAGGGATGAGCTAGTCTAGCCGAGAAAACCAACCACTGTTGGGCTGAAACCCAACCTTAACTTCCCAATGTGTAGGGAAGTTGTTCCAAGTAAAAATTGAATTACTAGGAGCAAGTTTATGTCTTACCCCAAGACAACTACCACTAGGCCACATGCATTGGGCAACGCTATTGATATTTCACTCTATAAAATGGCACACAGAGTGAAGTTGAGAGCAACCCACATATTTCACATCACTCTCCTAATATCTTCCTTGAAACAAGAACAATGGCAAACCATCTTCAAGCTCCCTTGATTACTAACACTACACCAGATCGAACCAAAGAAGAACAAGAAGGTGAAGAAGAGGCGAGCTTGCTAGCGAGGAGCCTCTCAAACGCAGCTGCCTTCCCCATGGTTCTCAAAGCCGCCTTGGAGCTCGGTGTGTTCGATACCTTGGTCACGGTAGGCGATATTTTGTGGCTCTCACCTTCTGAGATTGCACTAAGACTTCCAACCAAACCGAACAACCCGGAAGCTCCGGTTTTGCTAGACCGGATGCTACGGTTTCTCGCCAGCTATTCGGTTTTTGAATGCCGTTCTGTTGTAACAGAAGAGAACGGTCGACCCGGAAAACTCGAGAGGGTATATGCAGCCAAACCGGTTTGCAAATTTCTCTTGAACAATAGTGACGACTCGAGGTCTTTTGCGTCTCTGTTCATGCTTCAGCACAGCGACGTCCATATCAAGACTTGGTACATTGATTATTAATGTTATTTATGATAGTTAAATCTTCAAATACAAAAAAATGGTTATTTATGACTATCTCACTAAACCTTAATGTTTACATTTGTACACTCAGTGACCAATTAATGGTTTTTGTTTCATAGGACACATCTCAAAGATGTGATATTAGAAGGAAGAGATGCATTTAGTTCTGCCAATGGGATGAAACTATTCGAGTACACCCAAACCGATGAGCGGTTTGGTAAAGTGTTTAACCGGTCTATGTTAGAATCTTCCACCATGGTGATTGAGAAGGTTCTAAAAGTTTATGAAGGATTCAAAGATGTGCAGAATTTGGTGGATGTAGGAGGAGGACTTGGTATCACACTAAGTTTCATCACTTCCAAGTATCCTCATCTTGTTGATATCAATTTCGATTTAGCTCCGGTTTTGGCCAATGCTCCTTCTTATCCCGGTATGAACGTTGTGATTAATTATTTAAATCTTTAACACAATATATCGAAAAAAAAACAGAAAATTAGCAGTTTTAGAAAAAACCATCCCTATATCCAATACACGGTTTATTAAAACTAATAATTTCATTTTATTATTATAGTTGAATTATTATTTATTTACTTTACTTAGTATAAATTATCAAAATCGTTTAATTCTGACTTACAATACTACACGCTAATTAATTAAGCTTCATAACTATTTTATGTATAATACGGTGCTAAACGTAAAGTATGACACCAATACGTTTCATTACGACGGGTTTTAATTTTAGTAAAACTGGTTTCAGGTGTAAACCATGTGGCGGGAGATATGTTCATAGAGATTCCAAATGGAGATGCCATTTTCATGAAGGTAAGTTCTATATATATATATATATTTATCTCAACCAATAAATAGATAAAAATTTGAATATATTTATCTCAACCAATAAATAGATAAAAATTTGAATACTAAGGTATATATTAAAGCATAATAATCTCGAATCATAACATGCAGTGGATACTACATGATTGGACGGACGAACAATGCGTAAAAATTCTTAAGAACTGTTGGAAAAGTCTTCCAGAAAAAGGAAAACTGATAATAGTGGAAATGGTTACACCTGAAGAAGCAAAGAACGGAGATATTTATTCTAACATTGTGTTTGGTATGGACATGACAATGTTAACACAATGTTCCGGTGGTAAAGAGAGGTCTCTTTCTGAATTTGAAAACTTGGCATATGCATCAGGTTTTACTCGTTGTGAAATCGTATGCCCAGTTCATCCATTTTCCGTCATCGAAATCTATAAATAGATTTCAAGAGTTCCAATCTATAAATAGACTTTTCCAACAGTTCTTAAGAATTTTTACGCATTGTTCGTCCGTCCAATCATGTAGTATCCACTGCATGTTATGATTCGAGATTATTATGCTTTAATATATAGCTTAGTATTCAAATTATTATATTTATGTACGTTGTGTGATAACTATCTTCGGTGGGAAATGGTTTCCACACGAGATTGTAATTTGTAAGTTTGGACATTAATGTTCAGTCTAATAAAATAATTTGTTGGGGTAATTTCTATTTTTCGAATATAAAGTAATCAAAACCAAAAAAAAAAAACAACAACAGCAGTATCATGCTTAGTTAGGAATCGAGGAGATAAAACATTGGTGTTTCTGATCTTTATGTTACAAAAGTTCGATATTTGGAACACAGTCTAGGGATGGTAAGAGAAGTTGATGTAGGTGAACCAAAAACTCCACATCACATAGGAACATCTGGATCCAACCTTCTCTGTATAGCAGCTGCACCCTGCATATATCAAGATTAATCCGAAAATGTTACATCAACAATAAAATTGAAAAAATGAAACTGATGGTAAGAAAAATAGTGTTTTGTGTCAAACCTCCATGTCCCCAATCTTGTATAAGTACACCATTTCTTCCTTTAACCGAGCTTGCTCTTTCATAGCTTGTGCCTGCAATTGATTTATAATCACATAAGGTTTGTGCAAGTAAGCAGATTAATGGCAAATGTATTTTGAGATTTCAAACAAGACACTGACCATTCCGCATTCCATTGATCGCTTCAGTGCTAAAACTTCTTCTTCCTTTTGTCTTTCGCGTAACTCCTGCATCTCTAGCCTGAAACAAGCACAAAATTTTAAGCAACGCCTCCACAGTATCACTATATTATATCGCCTGCTGATAAAAAGTAAGAATCTTTGCTTACCTGCGTTGTTCCTCGTCATTGAACACAGTACGTTCACTTATTCCAGCTTTCTTCAAACCCTTTTTCATCTCTTTTTCCAACTTAAGTCTATAGTAACCATCAATGTCATAGTATCTGCAAAAATTCAGATATTTGATGAACAACTAATCTCGACCCTAAGTACTCAACACCATATATACATCGACACATACAAAAAAAGCTTACTTTTTGGAGGTAAATGTACCAGTATTATGATCCTCCATAAAACTGTAGAAAAAAAAAACAATTGCACACAACATTTTATCAGAAACCGAAAGAACTTCTTCGTATAAACACAAACTCTGGAGATTAAATCAGAACAAAAATCACATTACATACTCTTTAAACATTTTCTTCTCTTCCCAAGGTGGCAAGCTTTCCAAATTAACCTATTGGAACAGACAGACAACCAAAATCAATTCGAGGGTGCCAAAAACAGAGCTAAGTTTTATCAGTTTGACTTCTAAAGATCATGTAAAGCTATAGAGTATTAGAGTATAGATAAAGTTACCTCTTTTACTTCGAGCAACCATGCTGTGAACTCTGGTCGTTTATTCCTACACATCAGTAATCGACAACTTCAATATCTAATGTATACTCAATCCATGCCAAATAATCAACACATTTTCACGATTGAAATCACCACAAAGACTCAACATTGTAGTACTAAAATCACATCTAAGGGCTCAAGATCTTCCAAAGATGAGGTCAAATTGACAATAAGAGGCTGAAACTTACCACATATCAGTTTCTCTGATGATTCCATACTTCCCCCATGATTCAGTAACAGCTCCTTTCTTCACTTTCTCAGACTTCTTCTTCTTCTTCTTCTTCTTGCCATCTCCATCTTTATCAGACTTCTTCCTCTTCTTCTTCTCCTTCTCTCGTTTCCTTCTCTTCCTCTCTTTCTCTTCTCTCTCTCTTCTCTTCCTCTTCCTCCTCCTCCTCCTCTCATCTTCACTCTCACTCTCCTCAGAATCCGAATATTCCGACTCCGATTCTGATTCCGAGCTACTACTCGAATAATCACGCCGTCTTCTCCTAGAAGATTTCCGATCTGATTTCCTCTTCCCTCTCGTCTTCCTCCTACTTCTACGTCTCTCATCTTCCTTATCAGATTCAGACTCGCTTCCACTTTCCAAACCAGATTCAGAGCCTGACTCTTCGCCGTCTTTTGTTCTCCTCTTAGATTCACGGCGGCGATTCACATCTTTCTCTTCTCCTGAATCCTTTTCAGCACCGCTCGGTTTCTCTCGGGATGATTTTCTCCTGATTTCTCTATCCTCCACGTCGCGTTTCGTATTCTCCGGCGGAGAACCGTCGTGGTCTTTTCCCATCTCCGCTAAATCGCCGGCGAGAACTAAGCTAAGGCCCTAGATCGAAGCCGTGATCCACCGTTCAAATCCGAACTTAATGCAAATAATAGTTATTTAAATTTAAATTGGGCCATAGTTGATGGAAAGCCCGTTATTAGCGGGTATAGGATCGGATAATTGATGGGCCATAGTTGATGAAAGCCCATTAATAGCGGGTTAAGATCGGATACCTATAGCTTTATAATTCAGCTTTTTCAAACCTTTTTTTTTTCATTTTTTCCAACTTACGTCTATGGTAGTGACCATAGACGTTTTGGGACAACAATCAGAGCATAACGTTGGAAGGAATAAGACAATTTTGGAATCGAACTAAGTTAAATTGTTATATGATTCCTTACATGGTATGATCGGTAATATGTTTGGTATAGGATGGTCACCATGTTACAGGATGTGGGTTTAACTGCACCTGCAAAATATAAATGATTAGGTTTTTAGTTTATACTAAAAAGTTAAATTTGCAAAATGACTTGGAATGCACTCAATAACTATATAAGGTAGGAGCTTCGATTCCTGCTACTGAAAAATTTAAAATGTCAATGTAAAATTAGCATAAAATTTTATTCATGGAAAAAGAAGAAAATATTGGATTAAATAGTATGAATATTGAAATATAACGATGATCAAGGCTTACTTACGATAATATGATGAAACCTAAAAATAATAGAAAATTAGGTATCATACTAATACTATCATGAGTGCTTTTATATATATAAATAGGAATATAGGATCAATACGGATGAACATACTGTATATCAATTCTATATATAGAAAGATTCTAAAATATACAGTACATATATGGCATCCATGATCCGTGCTTCACTTTGACATTAATAAACTAAAAAAAAACTTGTTATAGTTCCTTCCATAAACAATCACAGGTTGAAGAGAGTGATCACAAGGCTGCTCGTTTACTCTTGCAGGTATGTGGAGACATATGACAAAGGGGACAAGGAGACTATATTCAACAAAACCAAGAGATTCATGGTGTTTAAGCTAAGAAGAAAAGCACATGATGAAGAAATTGCCGCTTATTACACTCAAGACATTGGAGATCTCTCATTTTCTTTGGCAACAATGAGACATTATGTGTTGAGGCAAGCAAATATTCTGGACTTAAGCCTAACTCTATATACTACATTGGCTATGGTCTCGGTGTTTACGACATCGGTTCCCAAAAATTTCACCACTTTATTTCATCTATGTCTCTAAATTGGCCTCTATGGCTCTTACCCAATCTAGTCTATCCTCATGTTTAATCTGTCTTCTGACATCCTTCTGATGTATACCTGATATTTGGTATCTACTTAAGCATGTATTTCCTAAGACCCAATTAGAAGAAAAACACTCATATTCATATATATCATCATCTGTTTCTGGAACATACATATATAGTTCGAGCCGAGGAGATACATGCACAACAACTATGTATAAATGTGTGTATAGTTTAGGCAAATACAACAGCGACAAACAATGGCTTATACAGCTCTGGACCAAGCAAGATATGTACATCACAGACTATACAAAAAACAGGAGCTAGAAGAATAAACAAGTATTGACTCAGAACAAAAAGAGACAGAGGAGAATGCAGCAAAGAAAGAAGATCGATACCCGATGTAGAGACTTCTCTATCTGCACCATCCTCTGGTTGTTGTTCCCATTAATGAATCGCGCGTTTTGGTAAGGATGAGCCAAAGTGTTAGTAAACGTTCCAAATATCCTCGTGTACACCATGTCCCCAAACATTCCGATAACCGGGTACAAGAAACTCATCATGACTGCATTGGCGAGATCAGTCGACGATTCCGTTGCAGTAAACCCACCGTAATGACGAGGAGACTGAGCTTGATGGTGATGCTGCAAGCTCGGGTTGAGAGACGAAGCTGAATTGATCAGATTGTTCAAAGGGGATGAAGCGGGTCTTTGAGGTACAATCGTATCTTCCGAAGAAGATGAAGAAGACATGCCTCTTCCATAAAGAGGAACCAACGAACCAATGGAGATATTAGATTTGCAGACAGGACAGTTTTGCTGCTGAATAATGGATAAAGAAGATGATTTTTGCACATCTAACCATCTGTAAATGCAAGGCCAGCAAAAAAGATGTCCACAGAGAGTCACAACAGGATCATGAGCCGTTTCTAAACAGATGTTACAATCGAAACAGCCACTTTCGTTAGAGTTATGTTCCTTCGGGACCGTGATGAGATTAGGCTTTTGTGTCATTACAAAACCATCATTATGTGCTCGTTGAGCATCAAACCTGAAGAAATTTCCTTCCATGGATGTAGTAAGATCCTGAAATTAAAGAAAACACACAATAAAGTACCAAACTTTTAAGAGAATAAAGTACAGAACTTTTAAGAGAACCAAACAGTCATACAAACTCTTTTATGGATTCTTTGAAAATGATTGATCTGAATTTGACTAATGATGTCAGAAAGATAAAAAAAAATCTAAACAAGTCAAAATCACAAGGCAAAATTACGATCCTGTGGATTAGAAGAAAATTTTCCGATTACGAATTCAAGAAACTACATTCACGATTCAAAGCAAACAATTAACGATCATTGAAAACCCCCCAAATTTATTTTTTCCTAAATCCAGAAAAAAAAATGGAGGATTACGAATCGGATTTTTGTAAATCCTCATATTACATTCATCAAACTAATGATTGACGTAGACGATAATAACTTACCAGATGAACGAAGACGACGACGATAATTACAAAAAAAACTCGAAATCGCGAAGGATAAGGCGCAAGAAGAGGTTTCGAAGATTTGGTAGAAGTTATGATGATGAATCGATTAATAATGGTGATTTGTGACGTTAGTGACGACCACGATTATGATTGGACTTTTTTTTGATAATTAAATTCAAAATATTAAAAAAAAAAAAAAACTTTTAAAAATTGAAACTAATAAACAATAAACTTACACTAAAAGAAAAAACAAAAACAATACCAAAACAATATTTTAAATTTTAAATTAATAAATAAACTGTTTTAGTAACATAATTATAATAATGTTAGATTCCTACTTTCAAAACTGATGGTAAATTTTTAATTTGTTACAACAGCAAAAAGATCTGTTTTTACCAAATTATAATTTACACTCATAGTCTCTCTCCACGGTAGAAGCTTTGCTGGATCCAAGTGCAACCAACTTAAACCATCTCAGTAGCTCCAGGTGTATCCAACTATGTTCTTTCGTCGTCTTTTCTTCTTCGAACTTGTTTCATCTTCCTCTTCATCCACCATCTTCATCTTGTTCTTCTTCTTCTTCTTCTTTCGAGACGAATCTTTCGATTTCTTACCAGGAGTATCTACTACAGGAGTAATGTCCCCGTCTGCGGTGTCTCCTCTTGGGAACGAACCTTCTTCGTCTTCTTCCAGCTCCCAATTGCAGAAGAGCCCGTTTTTGCCGTTACTCGCCATTGGTAATGGCTCTCCTGCTCCAGGAAGCAAGCTGTTGAAAGTGACGTCCCCGTTTTTCCCGCCTTGGCGCTCTGACAAGATCCGGTCTGGTCTGATTATTGTCCCGAGGATGCTTCTGTTTGGTCCTAACGCTAGAATAGCTTTTGCGTTCGTTAAAGTAGATAAGGCCATTGAAAAGGCTGATCGAATCTGCATATAAAGAAGCCGTCTCTAATGAGTATTTATCCATCAATGAAAGTATATAAACTAATGAAGTGAATAGAACCTGAAAGTAGTTGAATGAGTTTTTCCCAATGTCATTCTCTGGTGTCTGATTATCCAACAAAAGACAAAGAAAACCAAGTCAATATTTTTTCAGATGCATTCTAAGTTTCTTTGTTTATATCAGAGCTCGAAGCTGACCTGTGGATCTTCGATAGAGATGAGCCCTGGCCGGGCTGTGTTCAGGAAACTGGAGAGAAAAACAGAAAATGACAGAAACATATGAATGTTAACAAACACAAGAGGTAGAGGTAGATGAGAATCAAGTAAATAAAAATCTCCAATATCAGTTAGTTTACTTACCCTTTTTTGTACTTTGAAAAGAAAGAACCTCCCGTTTTGCAAGATACACCGACATCTGCGGTGTTCAATTTTCGCCCGTAAAATTCAAAGAATTTAATCTACAATAAGGATATAAGAAGAAGATAGATTTTAGCCAACAAACTCAAGCCAGATAATTAAAAGCTTCAAGTCGCGATGACAAAAAGATACCAAAAGCACTCCCAAGTTATGCTCAGGTGCACTTCGACCATCCTTGAGGTACTGTTTCATAGAAGAAACAAAGGTTAGAAAAAAAAGTCCAATTTAGAGATGTTAATTTTGAAAGTAAAAAGATCTCCTAGTGTGAAATTCAAGTAACCACTTTACCTTGAGAAACGCAATGAGCATTGCAAGAAGTGCATATGAACCAATTCCACCACTGTACACCTGAACAAAAGCATTAAAGACAAATTTTGAATGTTTGGCATTGTGAAGAAGGATGATATATATTAAAGAATAGCAGACTATTATTTCCAGACCTCATTAAGTTCTCTCTGCTGGAGAAATACTTTCAGAATTAGACATAATGGCCGTAGAGGAGGCAACTTAGATACTGCATCCTGCAAAATAATCCGAGACTTGTTGTAAGATTACATAGATCAACATGATAGGCTGGTAAAGAGTATTATCAGCTGAAAAATCACAAAATTTATGAAACCATCTGCGGCAACAAAATGTACTATCACAAACCTGTATAAACTCAGCTGCCTTTGGTCCATTCTCCATATCAAAACTGCAAAGCCAGTGACATACTTAATACTAGCTAAAGTCATATAATCTTTTCACACAAAAAACATCATTTGTGTGTCTATAGATATATATCTGCTGCAATTACAGAGCTTTCTAATCAAGCAGAAACCGCAAAGCTTTTGTTGAGGATATTCAATAGCTCAAGTTCAAAGTTCCTCCAAGAATTGCTAACAAATCAATTAGTGTGCTGCCTACAATCTATTTAATATAAACGCATACTGTCTCCAAAAGTGAAGCTAGTAGGCAAATGTGAAGATAAAAAACCTTAGATCAAACGCAATGTTGCTTTTCTTCTCAACAAACTTGATAATTGGAACACGAGCCTTAGCAATCACCTGCACAATCAGAGAGCTAATGATGAGCCACAATCTCTCTAAGATACTGCCATATAATATAAGAAAGTCAAAACTACCAATATATTCTTTGCAATTCCTCTTTGTGACAATGCCCTGGAGAGCGCGCGTAGACCTAGTTGAGGATTTGTAAGACCTGATTCCAGAATGACCACCTTTATATACAGCAAAAAAAGGATAAAGATTTAGTCACAAAAATCTCTTCAAGCACTAAACTATACAGGTAACTACTAACTTCAAAGTATCAAAACAGTAAATCAATGTCAACTGTATGATTGAACTTACATCTATGTCACTTGTTGGAAGATAAAGCCCTGTCCTGTATGACCCGAAAACCTCAACCTGCAAACAGAGATAAAACACGAATTAGGGACTACAGTTTTCGAAATTAAAGAATACTCAGAGATCATGATTGAAGTTTCGAAAGTTTGTACCTTGCAAGTCGGCCATATATATTTAATAACACTTGAGACATTTTCCACTGCCGCATCACGCTCCGCCTTTTCAGCTTGTGTTGGTAACAGAAATTCGCTGAAATCTACTATTTCTGCAATAATCAAAGATCAAAGCTTCTCAACAAAGTTTCTTGTGGGAATGCAACACCAAAAGCAAATCAAATAACAATCAAGCGACTAGTTCAGTTTCAACAAAGCAATCAAATTTAAGAACCTAACCAAATTAGATTAGAGAAGCTTCTCAACTAGCAAAGACTCAAACTTTGAATGATTTTGAGCTCAATACCTTTATGCAATTGAAGCATTGGGATCTTAGAGAAGCTATGCTCAGTAAACCAGTTACTCTCCAATCTGGGTTCATCAGCTTCTCCATCTTTCTTCCTCTTCTTACTCTTCTTCTTCGACAGAACCACCGGAGTAACAGGCTCGACGCCGTTCTCATTCGTTCCGTCGTTGACTTCTAGTGAGAAGAAATCTACAGTAGCTGATTCCACAGGCGTTGTATCGACGGTGAAATCAGAAATCTCTTTGCGGAAAACAGAGTATTGGTGCGATTCGTCATGAGTTGGTGGGGATTGATTCGAATCTGAGAATGAAAGTGGAGTAAGAGTGTCGTACACGAAAGCTGGAGCTTCCGTCTTGGAAGGAGACTCCATTGGAGATAGACGGAAGCTAATTTTTGAGGTTTAGGGTTTCGAAGCCGCCGGGGAAGAGGCACAAACTAATAACATTAATGTCGGAGAAAACAAAGGGAAAAAAACACTAACTAATTAATTTTTTAAAAGGAAAAAAAAAAAAAAAAAGAGTTTGGTCTTTGGAGCAAAATAATTTCTAATTCTTTGGGGAGTAATCAAAACAAAGGATTCGAAGAATATAGGTTAATATAATTTTTAAATTTTAAATAATGTAGTGAAAAAATGTATTGCTTAACTTATACCAATTCTTACTTTTTTGTCAAATACTCCTTTTTTTTTTTTTTTTTTCTGAGATAGTAATACCTATGTGCTTTTCATAATATGTTTTAAGTATATTTGACAACAACAAAAAAAGGCAAAGAAAAAAAGTTTGTATAATGAAAAGATTTGGTTTCGTTACAAATTTGTATGTTTTTAGCATTCTAGTTTTAGTACAGCAACTTGGTATTACACTTTTAGTGATTTTTGAAGTACTCTCTCTATCAATTCCACTGCGAATGTGAACTTTTTTCAATTATTATTACATCTATGTATGACTGTATGTACTAAAAGTACATGTTCATGGAGACATTCCGGACCGTCTGATCTCTACTACTCCTACAAACTTATATTCCACTAAACCCATTCTCAGATCCTGACTCAAGTTAACTTAATTGGTATATTGTTTCACTCTCTTCTCACTGGTAATGAAGACGATCTCGAGAGCTGTTCCATAGGTTCTGATCTTAAATCTGCGGCCGTTGGTGAAGAAATGGAGAGCCAAGGTCGAAGAAGAGGTGTTCCAACTCTACTTGAAGATTCATTAGGTACACAATCAGTACGAGGTTGGATCGGTTGCAGCTCAAGCTCAGTACCTCCTCCTTCTTGTTGTTGTTGCGGCTGTTCTAGAGAAGTTTCAGTAACATCAAGCACTTGATGATCATATTCTTCAATAGATGCAACCGTGCTTGTTTCTGTTCTAACAGTCGAATCATCGCCATATAACCCGTGCCTTCTTTTCTTTCTGGTTGCTTTACCCCAACCGCGAATCGTCTCTCTTATCCTCTGAGGTATCAAAGCTGCTTTATAGTTCGTTCCCATCTGGAAGCAAAACAATGTTCCATTATCCTCTTAAGGAGTTTACTGAAGCTAAAGTAGAAAGCTCCAATGGATTTTCAAAAGTACCTGAGTGACAAGTGCATAAAGTGGCAGTGTGCTGTAACTGCATAGAAACTGTCCAGCAAACCTGGAAAGAGAAAATGAATTACATTTAACTGTGAGACATATGCGCAACGACAGTCTCGAGGCTAAATCAGGACGAAAAAGACGGTTTAATTACCCTAAAAGAAGTCTGAAGTAAACAAGGTAATGATTCTTAAGGAAGCAAGAGCTGTACCCAAACTGCCACTAAAGAAAATCAAGAACAAATGTATTGTAAGTTCCAAACCCAAATCTAAAGTCTAAGAAAGATTACTCGAATATATGGTTCATTTGGCATACCCAGAACCAGAAGAACGAAGCAAGTTCAAAAGAATTCTGTTTGAGAAGGAAAGCAATTAGCAGTTAGTTCAAGACCGAGAAATTGGTTCGGTGCAAAGGAGGTTAGTAAAGATGTTTGCAAACCTGAAACAGAATGAAGTGGATAAGGGACAAGAGTAGTTCAGGTTTATTGAACCAGAAAAGTTCATCACGAGGTCTCAGCTTCACTCCGGAAGGATATTCGGTTAAACCAGCATTCTCCAATGCCAAAGTTGCTATTACGTGTTGCAACTTGGCACCAACCAGAAGAACCAGCTGATAAAATGAGAATGAAAGACTTTACTAAGCTGTGATGTTTACAAACACAATACAAGAAACCTGGAATGCTGAAAATGTAGTGCTTACTGTAACAGGAATGATAGCTATCCAGAAATAGAGATTCGATCCTGAAGTATCAAGAGAGGACGAGTTTAAAAACTAAATCTTATAATCTGAAGATTCCTCACAATTGAACTAAAGGAAAAAAGAAATGATCATCTGTCTTTTGGTTTGGTCATACCTTTAATGTTAAAGAGCATGAAAGCTACTACAAACCCCCAAAGCAGCCCACTGCAGAAGATCATTGAAGCAAAAGTTGTTCAGTTAATAATCAATGCTAAGCGAATACATCACACAATGTTTCTACAGGGCTAAGGTAGCTCACCTCACACCAACGATCCTTTGGAACTCTTCTTCCATAGAACGAATCATGTAGCTGTGAAAATCGTACTTTAATGTGAGGTGGTGATTCTGCTCATAAAGGAAGAAAAGGAAACAGTACCAGTTATAAGTTATTTTCATTCACAAATAGTTGAAAATGAGAGTGGAAAGAGCAAAACGTTCATATGACATAGAGTATCACCCACCACAATGAATCCTTTGCGGAGAGTAAGATAATCAGAACGAACAACAGAACGTCCGAATTGCCGGAAGAAACATGTCTGCAAGCATTAAAACAAAGACATCTCAGTCTGTTGGAACCAATATTCAAACAATATCTACTCCAAGATTTCCAAGAAGGTAAAATTCCGGAAAAACACTATTTAGAATTGTCTTTCATATTTTCTAGAGAAAGGAGGTAAAGCACCTACCACCCATATAAGCAATCTATTCTTGGTCAGAGGAGCTGATGTATGATACTGGACAAACGTTGTTTGCCTACGGAATATTTTCTCCCGTGTCACCGCTGCCACGATAAACAAATAAACAATGATGGACATTTACTGAATACTTAAAGCCTTGAACCACATCAATGAGAAGCAAACTCATCATAATGCTAATAAAAACTTGTTACAGCATTATAATGAGGGAATGCCACTGTGAATAAGTAGTAACAGTACTTCATATGTGCTCTTAGTTCTATAATAGAGCAGATGGACTAATTCATGCCATATTTGGAAGAACAAGATAACCATTTAGTACTCACCAGTTAAATGGTCGTGTCGATCCATACGAGCTACATCTTCCCATATCCTCCAACTATGAATCTGGATAGAGAAGCAGGTCAATCAAAACTGTTAATAACAGAGGTCCTTCCCAGATCAAAACAGAGAAGAAACCACAAATCAAACACAAAATACACTGAAATTTCTTCTAAGATTGAGATTCAAAAGAGAACTTCAGCTGAAAAGAAGATACTACCTTGACAATTGCAAGGAGCATGGTCAAGCAACTGTAAGTGACATGTGTAACTGCCATTATAAAGATGAAGCGATGCAACTGCTCAAGGCCTTCATATGAAACAAATGGCTCATACCCCTGCAAGATTGAATTTAGTTAGTCTGACCAGCAGATTTTTAATGCTAATGCTAAAGATGTCAGTCATATAAGTTTGAACCTCGCTGCAAGTAGTTCGTTTTATGACATCCAACCTTCTCCTAAAGATGTTGAAAAAGAGGGATTTTGTTAAAAGATTCCGCTTGACAGTTGAACCGCTTTCGAGCTCCTCTTGGATCTCAGATCGTGTACACGGAACAAATCTGTCGTTGTAAAAACTTGAAGGGACACATATGTTGGCTATTGTACTAGAGGTAGCTGTTAGAAGAAGTGATATGAACCCAAGCAGCATTAACTCTGTAAAAACACCATTGTGACACACAGAAAAGTATTTAGGAAACTAAACAAATGGATCATTAAGTTTCTTAAGAAGTTTTTGTTTATCAACAAAACCTTCTTTCATCTTCTCCAAAGCAGCAAGCATAGGTTTCCTCTTAGTCTTCCTCAACCACTGTGACAAAAACAGAAGTAAGAAGATGAAGCAAATGATTGTAAAGAAGATCAAATCACAAAGGAGGCTCTACTCACAGTGCTAAGACGATAAATGGAGCGCTCAACGATCAAAGAAACAACAACGAAGACAGTTAACACTATAGCAACAGACCAAGTAGGTGACAATGCCAAAGATCTCTCATTTGAATCTGCTTCATTTCCATTTTCTTCTCCTTCACCCATTTCTTTTAAAATCGGATCCTTCACACAAACAAGTTCCTCTCTACTCAAACTCAACTGGAATTAACAAAAAGCACGAAAATTTGAAACTTGGGAAACTCAATAACAAAAATCACATTCCTTGATTCCACAAATTTAAAAAGCTAACCTTTAAAAACCCATCGAGCGTTGTCAGAGAATCTGATTGGCTTAGAAAACTGAGATTCTACTACTTCGGTCGAAACCAAGAAATTTTGAAACTCCTTTGGTAAGATTTGTTGATTCGAAAGAGGAACTTAGAAATTTAAATGAAATCACGGGAGATTCAAACAATCAGAGGCAGAGGGAGGGAGATTCACTTTCAATCATGAAGCGTTGATACAGGTCGGAGAGAGAGAGAGAGTATGCAAATTGTTATTCTTAAAAATCCAAACACTGTAGAAATCTAAAAGATGTTCTTCTGGTCTGACTGGTTCATAAGTTCATGTGCAGACAGAGTTCTGTGCATATAAGTGAGAAATACTCCTAAAATTGTTTTTATTTTTGTACACAAATGGCCGACCAAACAAAAATAATAATAAATGTTGACAAGAAAAAGAAAAAATAAAATAAAAAAAAAAAACAAAAAGGAGGCAAAAGGCAGAGAGGAGGAAGATTCGACAGATACCGAAAATAACCTTCTCCACATGATCTGATTCTCTCACTTTTTCTCTCTTATGGGTCCCCACTTACTCTCTTAAGGATGGAAGAAAATTTGAAAACCAAACCGAATCTAACCGTACCAGAATTCATCATTTCCAAGCTCAACTGAATAAAACATTTTACACCTAAATTATCTGAATCGAATCCCAATTTTGTACAACCAAACCCAAAATTTATCAAAAATTTAAAATATATAGAAAACTCTGTATAAATTAAAATATATTGTATTAACTTAATTAATAAGTTTTTTTATTATAATCTTTTTTATCCAAACCGAACCAACTGAAACAAGATAGAATTCTATTTAAAACCTATTTTTCAAAAGTAAAAAAGAAAAAAAAAAAAAAACCCTCAAAATCTGAAAAGTCTAAACCAAATAACAACTGTCTATTTTTTACGTATTACAATTATAAAAAAAAAATTAAAAAAAAAAATTTGACAGTTACTTAAAGTCCATACAAATTTTAAAGATTTTTTTCCTCGAAAGTATCGTATGTTAATTAACTAATAATGACGATTAATAAGCTGTCTAGTGTCCAGATCTTTAGGAAACTTAGCTGGAAGCTAACTAAATGCAATAAATGCATTGGAATATGAGGTCTTGAAATTCCCGTTATTTTTATTTTTATTTTCTTAATTCGTTACATACTTAACTGTTTAACAATTTGATAATGACATAATCGCTTCCATAGACGAATTGAGTGAGGCACAAAATGCGAATTCTCGTGAAAGAAAAGAGCGAAAATCCGCAAGAGATTTAGGAGGGCTCCACATTTGGCTTTACAGTCACAAGATTTGAGCCATACGTGTGCGTGTTTCGGTGTATGCATGTCCAGTTGTCCACACAAAAAAAAAAAAAAAAAATGAGTTTTTCTAACTTTTAACCTTTTTAGCAATAATGTAATTGTATAAATTTTTCTAATCCTGTATGGAGTTTCTCTCTGTTTTCCTAAGTCATCTAGTTGATCTAAGGATCTTGAAAACGGTAGCAGCGATCCTCTAGCTTATTGGACTCTACCTAGTTATGTTTATGTCTATGGTGAAGAGTGGTCTTTTAGAGTGATTAAGAAGATTGGAATCCGTCACTATTGTACCTTGTAAGCTATGGTTCTTGAGATAATAATGAATATTTACCGTATCTTGGCTGAGACATAGATCACCGAAATTTGGTACAAAATTAGAATCATTTGGGTTCGATCCAACGTAACTTCAATTAACATATAATCTCAACATTACCCTTCTCGATCTTTTTTCTAAGTTTAAAATTTTACATGTGAAACATTTATCATCGAAGGAGACTGGTAGGAAGAGAAAATTAACGATTACAGTTTAATACACATTTGTTAAAAAAACATGAATCGAAATAAAATGGTTTTTTTTGGTTCAGTTTATTAACACCAAAAACAAACAATTTTTGTTTTTATAGAAATTCAAATAATTTGTCTTGTGTTTGAATCAACCAACAATTAATGGTACGAAACCATATATCGTTCGTTACTAAAAAAAAAAGGCATAATTAAGTACACCATTAATTTGTTCGCTTTGGAGATTTATTACACATTAAAATTTATAATTAGCATGAGGTACAAAATACAAAAGCGGTGTCTTTGTTGATCCAACTTTTACAGTATACATTTCAACATTTATATGTAATGTTTTGTGATATTCTTTGTTTTCGCGACTTCTTATAGATTGTGTAAGCAAATTAATGATAAGAGAAAGGGACGACTCTGGTATACTACCCGAACTATGTTGCTTTTTCAATATACACCCTAAATTTTTTACCTCTTTGTTAAACATCATAAATAATTTATTTCTCTATCAAACATCACAAAGTATATAATCTCTTCTAATTACAACATATCGATTATAAATTGTGATTGGATTTACTAAACCGGAAATAACGATTAAACAACTAAAAAAAATCAAATTGTTTAAACAACTAAACAACTAAAGGCCCATTAGCCCAATAATTAGTGATACCGGTCGGGTCATTAAAACGAGCTGGGTCTCGTTATCCACTGCCCCTGCTGGTGAAGACCAAACGTCGACGGAGAAGTACTAGTGGTGGTGGAGCGCCGGTGAAGAAGAGCAACAGAGAAAAAGGAACGACTAGTTGAAATTTTTATTTTTTTCCTCAACGAATTCAAGAGTAACAGTGACTTTGGCACTACCCCAACGCTTCAACTACGTTCCTTTCACTCACTCCGATCAGCTTCCTAGATCGATTTGCCGTTGTATACATTGACAGAATCTACGTCATTTATGGTCAGATCTTCTCTTTCACCGATTTCACCTTTTTAGCTTGATTAATTGTTTGATTTCATGCATTTGTCTATTTGTCTTTTGTATCAATAATCTAGAATCTTTTATTAGAATTTTTTGAAGGCCAACAAGTGTTCTTGTGTTTTTTCTTTGCAAGATAAAATGAATCTAATGTGAAGATTAGTAGCGATTGTTTCTCATTGTTTTAAAAAACAAAAACTATCACCAAGATCACCAAAACTAGAAAAACTACTGTTATTGTTTGCAAAATTAAACTAAAGGAACACGTTCAAAATATTATTAAAATTCACTCATAAACCACCGGTGCTTGTTTGCGATAGTTGCGTGAGAGAGATTGTATCCGGTACTTGAGACGATGATGACCCAACCTTAAAAAGATACACAAACACAAACAAACAATTTCGAGTTGTATCTCATTCATATCTTCTTCGTTCATTAAGGTAACTGAAAAAAAAATAGTTCTAAAACTAAACTAACGTGATGGAGAAAGAGAGAAGGAGAGAGAACCTTACCAGAGAAATTGAGAGGAATGGAGAAACGTTGAAATTGAACGTGATTGAGAGAGAGAGAAAGAGAGAAAGAGAGAACCTTACCAGAGAAATTGAGAGGAAGCTAGAAACGTTGAATGTTATGAGAAAAAGAGAAATCCTAATAAAAAATTTTAATATTATCTTTTACCAAAAAAAAAAAAAAAATTAATATTATGAAGAAGATCGGGTAAAACGTAATCGTGGTTGTTTAATCGTTATTTCCGGTTTAGTAAATCCAATCACAATTTATAATCGCTATGTTGTAATTAGAAGAGATTGTATACTTTGTGATGTTTGATAAGGAAACAAATTATTTATGATGTTTAAAAAAGAGGTAAAAAGTTTAGGGTGTATATCGAAGAAGCAACATAGCTCGGGTAGTATACTAGAAACAATGTTTTCCAAGCCTAAGTTTCTGAACCATTTCATATATAGACCTTATATTGTTATAGTACTTTCGCTTCAATAAAGAATTGATACGTAAAGTGTTATACATTATCATTATATACGTTTTGACAAGAATAATGAATTTTTGCAAAAAATAGTGTTGTTTTCCCTGAACATAGATCATCGGAATTTAGTACAAAGTTAGAATTATTTGGGCTCAAATCGACTTCATATGATCTCAAGTTCTCAACATTAGCCTTATCGATCTTTCTTCTGGGTTTGAAGTTTTACATGTGAAACATTCGTGATTCAACTTTGAAACAAATACTGAATAAGTGAAAAAAGTTTATGCACATCATCGAATGAGACTCGTAGGAAGAGAAAATGACTAATTACAGTTTGATACACATTTATTAACAAACATGAATCAAAACATGGTTTTTTCCCTGTTTATTATTAACAACAAAAGACAACATTTGTTTTTTAGAACTTTTCAAATAATTTTTCTTGTGTTTAAATCAACCAACTTTGTACCATGTATCATTTCTAAAATAAAGAGGCATAATTAAGTATACAAAATTATTCGCTTCTGGAGATCTACTACGCATCAAAATTTTTAGTTATTGTGAGGTCCAAAATATAAAAACGTGTACTTGTTGGGTTCAACTTTTGGGAAATCCAGCACATGTCCTAAAATATGCATTAGAAAAAAAGTCAAAACTACATGACATTTCAACTTTTTTTTTTTTTTTTGTCAAGACATTTCAACTTTTATTAAACATTTTTTATGCATTATGTAAAAATAAAGATCAGGTAAAATAAACACAAAATTATTTTATCCGATTATGCAATACATGATAATTCATCTAAATACTTAACTTGCACTAAATAAAAGTCAATGAGGCCAACTATACATATGCATTGTTCTCATATTAAACACCAAAGGATTTTTATCGAATATGCCAATATATATATATATGGTTCATTCACATTACCTACTAAGTCATGCTTAGGTTTGTCTTAACCCTAAGATACATGCATATCACCATGTATATATTGCTGTCACAAGATGTGAATCTTCAGATGGATTTTTTATTATTCAACCAACTTTCACTCTCTTTTGTGAAACAGTCAACTTTCACACTCAAAACCAAGACAAAGACACACGAGAACACATTTAAAAACATGTACCAAACGCAATGGACGATTTAAATATCACGTGGTATTTTGACCAACAGCGTTAGTAGCAAGCTGTACAATTTATCATTGACTGGCCCAAATCTATACCCAAATCTCTGGCCATATTTCATTATTGTAATAGTCAAGTGTGTATAAAACCAAAAAGAATCAATCTTTCATTTTCTTCTATCAACATCACCTTACGTGCTATTGATTGCTTTTTCTGCTACTTTTGTTTCTAATTGTTCATTTAGCTTTCAATCTAATCACAACAATAGATTTTGACTGGTACGATTAGACGTGATACTCATCATAAATATGAGTTTAGACGTGAGACCCATACCGCAGCCAAACTACAGTCTAACGAATCAACATTTTTACTGATTCAATTATATTTGTACAACCTAAAATATACATAACTTAACACAAAGTAATCCAATAAATTTCGGACGTTTTACTTCTTAATTTTGGTTATATGCACAATTCTTGAAAAAATGAATTGAAATGGTCACTAGATCCGAAAATCAAGATTTAAGAATCGCTAGTTCAACTAATACGTTCAACAGAAAAGAGTATTATTCGAATTCATGAATTAGATTGTTGGCGATAGAAAGGACTCAAGGAGAAAGATTTTTTTTCCTTTTTTTTTGTGCCAAAGAAATGAGAAAGATTAAAAATGTAAGAACTAAAACTTTTTGGTCACAAAATATATATATATAAACTGAAATTTCTTCTACAAGATCTTTGTCTTGTAGCCTTATTCTTATTGCTAAGTTTCAACAATTTCTAACAAAAATCAAAAGAAAAACTGAAGTATATCATATGATTTTAGTTATCAACCATCCAAAAATTCCCTAAAAAGTTTCAAAATATCAACAAAAGTGACCATACCAATCAAACAACCATCTTCATCAACCACCCACACATAACTCACTCTATGAGCAATCGCTTGTATCATCACTGCCATTAACGAACTCTTACGATTACACACTATCGCCACCGATTTCCTCGCATTCCTCGCCGCACTACTCACCGACCTCCCATACGACGACGTCATTCTCGTCCTCGTCGCCGGAGATTCTTCGTCCGACGAAGAACCCGACGACGATAAAGAATCAATGAGTGAGATCAATCCAACCATCCCTTTATCTTCCAAACGATTCCTAACGACTCCAACAAGACTCTCCGGCGGACCACTACCGTCGATATACGACATTAAGTCTCCGGCGGAGAGTGTAACAACCGCTGCTGCGGCGGTTTCGTCGCAGCAAGCGAGTGTCATCGGTGAGATCTCACCGATTAGAGCCATACGTGGATCTTCTTGATCACATCCTTTATCAACCACAGCGACAGAGACATTGTCTAAGATGGCACGAGAGATGGCGGAGACGGCGGAAGCGGCGGAGGAGTAATAATCAACGGCGAGGATAGTGTGAGTACTGTTGATAACGCCGAGATCGGAGATAGAAAGAGAAGGTAACGGAGAGAATACACTAATGGAATCGAGAAGGAATCGGATTATGTCTTCTTGTGTGATCCAGCAGAATTGTAGGCTGTTCTTGTGGGTTGTTGTGGTTGTGGTGGTGAGTGAAACGACGACGTTTCGATTCAGAAGTTTTTGTTGTTGTCTTCTCTTTGTGATTGAATTTGTATGTATCGGAACAATCAGATTCTGTGCTCCTCCAATTATCAAATCAATCGCTTCAATCAAACTGAAAAAAATCAAAAACCAAAGATTAAATTTAGAATTTTGTTATGAACAATAAAAAAAAAAAACAGAACTTTAAGAAACATAATGTCTCGATTTGTCAACATACTTGCAAGAAGATTGGACATGGACGACGAGGTTACGAGATTTGGGAAGAAGAACAGAGACAGATGCGTCCAAAGCAGAGGAAAGAGACAAATCGAATTTGGATAGGTAACAAATTACATCAGCCATACAGATCTTACCCAAACACTCGCACTTATCGTTATCATTGTTTTTTTCATTGTGATTACAGCTCCAGACGGTGAGGAATGGTTCGTCAGAGGATTTGAGGGATGTGATGGCGTCAGCGACGGTGGCTGTGGCGACGGAGAGACACCGTAGCGGTGGCTTACCGATACAAAGGTCAGATATCTCGTGAGACAAAAGGGTTAATGCCATAGAAGAAGAAGTTTAAAGAAAGATTGAGAAACTGGTTTTGCAGAGAATGTGAAGGAGAGGATGGAGAGAGAGGACAGAAGAGGCAGAGTGGTTATAAAGTACATTAACACAAACCTACTTGGTTTAGGTTGTGTACAGATAGATTTTTTTACCTTTTTATTTTTTTGTCTTTATTACAGGTAGATTGTTTTTTATTTATTTTACTATAATGTTTGGAATTTAATTTTAGAATGTTTGGAAGTTAATTTTAATTTTAATTTTAGTGAATTATTTCTTAAATCATGATAGGCTAGAAAAATCTTTTATTATAGAAATGATTGAGTCTTCAAATAGTTTGCAATAAAAATAATTAACTTCAAATTTTATTTTAAATATTTTAAATTCAGGATTAGTGAAATATATATTGAAGTAGAAAGATCTCGTCCCTTGTATTCAACATAGTTACAAGGTATTTATACACAAGGACTTGCCTAACCAAGAGATAATATCGTATCCAGGTGAATATACAAAATAGAAGATTGACATATATCCTAATAATTAGTGTAATCTCTTATTCAACAATAAAATCAGAAAAAGGTTACTCCACTACTGAATACTGATATTACTAGATTCTTATGTCTTTTCAAAACATATGTTTTTTTTTAATACAATGCTCTTTTGGTCTATTCTTTTATTTTCGTTGTGTCCTTCTCTCTTAAGTTATATCTAAATGCATGGTAAGTATGAAATGAGTAAAAAGATAAAGATCAATGAAATGAAAAGATCAATATAAGTTATAGTTGAAGAATGAAGATGTTATATTTTTATTCAATCTTCTACATTATAGCAGAGGCAATATCTGTTCTTAATTTTTTTTCAGTTTTTCAACGAAACAATTTTAAAATCTCCAAATCTTAGGGAGTTCGTTTTAGGAATGAACAGAGTTTACCGGTACACATATCATGCGCTAATAGGGGAACTGAACTAGGAAGTCGAAAACGGTAACACGCGACTCCCAAAACTGCAAAGCTCACTGAAATCAATTATGGGAAGACCCTAGAACTCGAAGTGACATTCATTTTTTTTTAGGTATCCTAACTCTCAAGCACAACTACTTTAACATTATAAGTTTATACTTATTTTCATCATTCGTCAATAAAGCAATCCATTTTTTTTTCTGTTCTAAGCTATGCAATGTTCATCAAACGAAGAGTTGAGCTCTAAGCCTCTAACTATTTCATTATTTATTCCAAAATAGTTTCTAATAACGAATATTCACATCAACAACATTCAAACATGGACTAGAAGACAAAAACTCTCATATGTTTACCAAACTAGCTCATAGAGAATCAGGGAAAACAAAATTTGACTCTCAACTCAATCTACATCCGTTAAGGGGCAAAGCTATAGCTAAATGAATATATACGAGGGCATATGACCCTATGTTTATATTAAAAAAATATAATGACCTATGGTTAGTGGATAGGTGTGATCCAACAACTTGTAAGAACATATAAAAGGTCCATAGTACTCGACAGTTATGTTTATATAAAAAATATAATGGATTACATTTACTTTTTGAAAGGTACGATAACGAAAGATATCTGTAATGCATATCTTATATGTTTTCCCTGATCCATATTATTGGTCGAGACCCAAAAACTGTTTTTTATAACACACTCATGTGATTGTGATATTTGGTTAAAAAAAATGAAAAAGCGATTAACTTTTGTCGCTTTAATCATAGTTTACAAATAACACTTTTGAATTTTTAATTTTACTTTTACTCCAACAAGCTGTCAGCGGGTTGGACTAAATTGTCCTATTCCCGTCACGTTTCTCATGCTCTTTTGTCAAAAATATTCTCAGCCAATACGTACACTTTATGTTTATAATACACACAGAAATGGTAAATAATAGTATCTGAGATTAATCGAGAATTATTGGGACGAACGCCATATATCGCTCCTTCGAAAAAATATTTGAAAGGTCTCTAATCCAACATTCACATGGTGATAAGGTAATCAATTTAATTATAACCTTAACAACTTAGAAGAAAAGATACGTGAACTTCTTCACGAGCGAATTAATCCCCCAAATACTGATTGCAAAATTGGACCCATGAATATGAAGAAGTTTGTGTGTGTCTGATTTTTTATTCTGAAGAAAAACAAAATTTAATGAAGAAGTTTGTGTTTTCTCTGTCTTTTCATTTGAAAATACTGAAGAACAAAATTGATTGTTGTTTTCAATTTATTATAAATTACCGAAGATCCTGATTAAACTACCAGTTTATTAGTAAAAACTGGTTAGTCGTCTCAAACTCACAATTAGATATTTTTATTGTTAAGCTAAAAAATGTGAAAAAAAGCGTAACTAATTTGTCCTAGTACTCCGAAAATAACTTTGTAGAACTGGTAACCAACCTTTGTCTCGTCATGTCGTTTGAACTGAAAAAAAAAAAAAAACACGCTTTCTTGTGCAAAACCTTAAAACGTCGTTCGTCATGGAACAAGTTGACAAGTTTTGTAACATCTCGTTTTGTGTTGTGTTTGCTACTTGCAAGTTACTTTATGTTCCAGGTAGTTAACATTATCCCTATTTGTTTAGAGCATGCATGATTATGCATGACATAAATATTTGCAAATTGCACATAGAGCCAAATTTATGTGTGTCGTAACTCGTCTATGCATTTACTACTAAACCAATCATAATATCCGATTTGTCTTTAAATATACTGTATATAGAAAAGCAATGGATTGTATAAGTTTAAACATTGACTAAAATTTTTAATATACAAGATAATTTCTTTGTAAAGTGATCTTGGTCTAGTGGCAAGTCCAAAGAAGACAGACACCATCACACCAGAGATCGAGTCCCCGACCCTACAATTTGTAGGAATTAGGCTAATGGGCCGGCCAGTTGTGGCCCAAATGTTGACAAAAAAAAAAAAAAAAAGATAATTTCTTTCTTAATGAATTTGTTCAAAATTACCATTCCCAAAATTTATATAGAGTTTATGAGAAATTAGATAACTAAAGTTAAGTTAGTCCATAATTGTCTTGGCCCTCTCTAAATTAAATTGTGGTTTTGGGAAGCTATATTGTTGAAAAGATAATCAGTTCCATCATATTAAATATTTCCTAATGATATAATATCCTTCCACCAATTGCAATAGTGATAATTGCGATTCAAAATCTTCTTGACCATCCAAGAATAATCATATGACAAAAGCATTAAATAATTTATTCGATTTGTAATTGACGAAAGTTCATTAGCTAGAAATAACCATCCCCTATATCTTAATAGAGAACCATTTTTGCCAAGAATGCTGATGTGTCGTCGCTAGAGAGCTCGACATTAATTATAAAAATTTTGGCAAAAAAATGTTGATGTGTCATCATTAGAGAGCTCAAAGTTGATTTTAAAAATATTTGAAATCAAAATTAATTTTGTTTTAATTAATCGATTTATTTAAGGAAATATTGAATTTTTTCTTCCCTCTAATTTTGTTAACAAAGTTATCCCCTATATCTTAAAAGAGAAACATTTTTGACACGTGTCAGCATTAGAGAGCTCAGCATTAATGTTTTCTTTCGGAGCTCTCTAATGCTGACACATGTCAAAAATGTTTCTCTTTTAATTTATTTGACAATGAATCTCACAAAAATATCAAAGTAAAATTATAAAAATTTTATATTTTCCAAAATCATTATATTTTTTGTTATTTAAATTATTTCAATTGAGATCCAACAAACATCAATTTTCTTTTTCTAAATATTAATGATAGTGCTTAATTAAATTGCTTTTCAACAAAAAATATAAAATAACTTATGTAAATATTTTTTTTGGTAAGAAAATTATTATATATATGTATCCTTATATATATAACCTATTATAAGTACTTATAAAAAATAATTTTACTATACATATATGTATTTGCAGTTTTTAATAAAAACCTAAAAACTTTTTATTAACTGTTCACATATTCGATCCTTAACTTGAAAATTTGGTGAATGAAAAAATAATTTAATTTAATTTTCAAATTATGTTTAAACATATTATAAAACCAAATATAATTATCTCCTAAATAGTAATAGAGAAGCATTTTTGCCAAGAATGCTGATGTGTCGTTGTTAGAGAGCTCGGTATTAATTACTAGCCAAAGCTTTCGAATTCTCCTTTCACCTATTGAATTTATTTAAGGAAATATTGAATTTTCTCTTCCCTCTAATTTTGTTAACAAAGTTATTTCCCTTTAATTTAGAAATATTTCAAAAATTTTATTAAAAATTTATCTCTCATCTTTTTATGATCATATTTTTTTAAAAAATTGGATCAATACATAGTCTATATAATAAATAAAAGCTAGATTATATTTTTCATATATGTTATGATTTGAATTTTTAAAAACGGACATAATTTACTTAATTAGTAAAAAAAAAAGAGTGAATTTTAATATTTTAATATTTGATTTAACACACATCCAAAAAAATATTTAATATTTTGAATAAAAAGTAAAGAAACTTTGACAAAAATAAAAATAAAGAACAAAACTATTCAATCAAAAACAATAAATAATATTTCATGTAACACGTATCCAAATAATATTTAATATTTTTGAATAAAAAGTAAAGAAACTTTGACAAAAAAAATAAAGAACGGGTCACTATTCAATCAAAAATAATAAATAATCAACGGGTCACTATGTCTTTTATTCGTTTAATATCTTTTATAGATCAATTAGAGTTTTATATTTACGTTACAAGCAAACTTTCAAATCGTGAATTTTAAAATTTTAAAATTTAACATTTGTCCCGCGGTGTACCGCGGGTTAAGACCTACTCCATCTGTTCCTAAAAGATTGATGTTCTAGATTTTTCACACATATTAAGACATAATAAAGTTTTAATTTTTAATTAGTGGAAAGATAAAATTTAGACAAATACTTACCATGACATGTGGCAAAAAGCATAAAGTAAAAAAATCATTTCAGTTTTTTAATCTAGAAAATCAATATTTTAGGAACAAAATTAAAACTCAAAACATCAATTTATGAGGAACAGAGGGAGTAGTATGTATTATTTTGTAAATTTTACAATTTTGTATTATTAACTAGAAATAAAGAGTTGAAGTCAGTTAGATTAGCAATCTTGTAACTATTTTGTACGTAACAAAGAAACTGCAGATTAGCTGATAAAGAACACCCAGATTATCTCACGACGACTAACCTAAAACACATGATTACGATCAAATTCGGTTTAGACTAGATGTGACCGTCCGGTTTAAAGCAAAAATCTGGAGCAATAAGTTAGGATTGGGTTTTAAATATAAAATTAGTGGGCCTTACCCCTTACAGCCCACTTTTCAATAGATTTCACATTATAAGATAGCATAAACATCCCACATCGCTCGTCTGGGAATAATACTCGCTGTATATATAACCTCGAGAGAGCAACGATGGTCACGACCTTACTTGAACAGGATCTGTTCTATAGGCTCGTACCTCTGTATCCTTGGTTTCTAAGGAGACAGGCCCTTAACCCTGGTTGATGTTCCATGACCGTGCGATCAGAGCGTGATTAACGGCTACGATCGTCTTCGGACGCATCTGGTGCTGTAGAGGATCGTTACTCGGCTCGGTTCTACCTTGCCGGGGTGGTCGCACGGCGGTCTGACAGGTCCCTTTTTTTTTTTGTTTGGGCTGTTTCTAACCATTGAAGATAACCTGTTCGACAAAATGCCTGGGAGAGGGACAGTTTTTTTTTTTTTTTTTTTTTTTTTTTTTTTTTTTTTTAGGGACATAGTTTATTCATTTCTCATTTTATTTTTTATTTTATATAGGTCCTTCAGTGTTGATTTGAGTTACTGATACTATTAGCATTTTAAGAATAAATAGATTAGAAAAGATGGAAGTTGTAAGCTTATATCAGAAACTTGAAATTAAATTATTACTATAGATGTTAAAACCTAGCCAAACCATACACGTGAATAGCTTCCTTAACATATTGGAATAGAGCAAACTCTAGAATTTAAAACATTGTGAATGATGGTCCCGTAGCGACTTCACTTGTGTGTAGGATCAGCTGTGATGATGCGAGAACATTCATTCTTGAGAAGAGGAGGGAAGAACGGATTTATCGGAAACATTTGTGGCCAACATTTTGCATCCACAGCCGAAAACGCCTTGGAGCACATTGGTCCAACATTACCAAATTTTCCTGTGAAAACTGATTTGTGGATTTCAGTTACGCAACCTTGAACGTTGACGAGTGATGACAAACATTTTGTGAGATCAATTGGTGAACCAGGGATGATAGGTAATTGAGGTGTGGTGTGTCCGGGTGTAGTTGCGCTGATGCGAGAACAACCATCCTTGAGAAGAGGAGGGAATAGTGGGTTCAACGGAAACATTTTTGGCCAACACTTTGCATCCACTTCAGTAAACGCCTTGCAGCATGCCGGTCCAACGTTATCAAACTTACCAGTTAAAACAGATTTAAAGATTTCGATTTCGCAACCATGAATGTTCAAGAGGGATGACCAGCATTTTGTGAAATCAATTGGAGAACCAGGAATGGACGGAACTCGAGGTGTAGTTAGGACCTCGGCTAGCCCGGGCCTCAATAGACTAGTGGCACATAGAGTCACAACTAAAATCGTGGAGAGAAGAGTTTCGATCTTACCTTCCATTGCACTTATATAATGTTTCCTTAGTTTTCTTTTGATGTAGAGAAGATATAGTGAATTGCTTGATTTGGATGGTTAGTGTATCAAAAGAAACAAATAATTTATAGAGTAACTCCAAGTTGAACGTATTCGGTGTATTCATTACGGAGGGTTACATTTTCAAGAGCGTTCGTTATGACAAAATTTTCGGTTAACACATGGAAGGGTTACACTTTACAAATTGACTCACTTAAGTTGCTTAGGTTATACAATAAATTTAATCAAAAAGAAGTAAAAACTCTATGTTGACTGTTTTACTTTGTCCTTGACAAAAAAAAAAAAAAAAAAAAAAAAAACTGTTTTACTTTGTATTTTTGTAATAAACAAGTTAACAAGATGTAATCAAGGACTATAATCTGTAACATCCTTTTATCTAAGAACAGCAAAAAAGTTAAGCAACATGTTATAAGCTTTTAACTATGTCTCTCCTCTTTTATTTGTTTCTCAACCTAAACGGCTATAAACAACAGAAATAGATTTTATAAAACAGAGGAAGAGCATCAAATAAAATATTCGGCCAACCTATGGAATATGAGCATCTCGATATCACTGACTTTAAATGATAAAGGGATCCATTCAATCTAGCATTAAAAATATTATTGTGCTTACTTTAAATGGGCTTTACAGATCCAAAAAGCCAAGATCAACCCATCAAATGAAAGCTCACTGATTTGACATCCCACATCGGTTAAAAAACTTAAAATTACAGAGTAAACTGTAGTATAAAGGCACACCTGAGAGCATTTCGGAAAATTCACGGAGCCGTGCAGTGAAGACAAAGCGAACTATTCTTTCGCCTTTTACTAAAGAATACCGTGTCTTCTCTGTACTAAACGGCATACGATTATTTTTGGAAGGGTTTGTGTAAAATATACAAACCTCCATCAAATCTTCAGTTTTCAACTTTTAAAAAATCTTTAATTATATTTCTCCAGGATTAGTGTAAAAGTGCAGTGTTTGTTACAGGACTATGTATTTAAGGTTATATATATGTGCGAGCCGCCCAAGAAGCAAGCAGCTATATCGAGTCACTAAGAGACGTCGAATCAGGCTTAGTACTTTTAGGTTTCATCACTGGTAATCTAAGAAAAGGAAGAATTGTCTTGGATCAACTAAAAAATAATGATTGGGAGATGAATGACTGATTTGCTTGTTCTACTAACAGGTTGTGTTTTCACAATTTCTATATTGGTTTTGAAGATGGCTTCGTTACCCGCACATAATCTTATACTCAGAAGCAAAGAATAAGAACATGAATGTGTCGTACTCATTACTACAATTTTAACTCGATTGTTTTGTTATAATTGCCATATGTACTTCGCAAATCACGTTGACTTCTTAACTAATTTTTGAACGCTAACTTAAGGATGGGCTTTGTTATATATATTTAAGTGGGCCTTGGCTTGTATTGCCCATTTTCTCACCGGAATTCACATTTAGCGGAGCGCACATATCCCACATTGCTCGTCAAGGAATAAAACTCGATGTATATATAAGATCGAGACAACGGCTATGGTCACGACCTTACTTGAACAGGATCAGTTCTATAGGCTTGTACCTCTGTTTCCTTGATTTCTAAGTAGACAGGCCCTAAACCCTGGTTGATGACTCATGACCGTACGATCGGAGCGTGATTAACGGCTACGATTGTCTTCGGATGCATCAGTGCTGTAGAGGATTGTTACTCGGCTCGGTTCTACCTTGACGGGGTGGTCGCACGGCGGTCTGACAGGTCCATTTTTTTTTTCCCATCCTCAATCCTTTATAATTTCTTAAATTTTCACCCTATAATTTTTTTTTTCCTTCTCACTGCCTTTGTTACATGAGTATGTATATAACCTGTTCGACGAAATGCCTCAGAGAGATAATGAGTTTGTTAGTTTTTCTGAGTTCTTTGTTGATAATGAGTGTTGATTTGAAAATTTTAGACTATGCTATATGACTTTCGACAATATAGGATTAAGAAATAGGTGAATGGTATGAGAATAAGCCAAGAAACTTGAATTTGTATATGATATAAAACCTAGAACAAACCAACATCCATGTGAACATCTTCCATGACTGATTGGAATAGAGCAAATTCTTGAATATTGGCAGTAGATGCTATAACAAGCCTAATTTAAAGCATTTTGAATGATAGTCCCATTGCTATTTCACTTGTGTGTAGTAGACGCAGCGTTGATCCGTGAACATTCATTCTTGAGAAGAGGAGGGAAGAACGGATTTAGCGGAAACATTTTTGGCCAACATTTTGCATCCAAAGCCGAAAACGCCTTGCAGCACATTGGTCCAACATTACCTAACTTTCCAGTGAAAACTGATTTGTAGATTTCAGTTACGCAACCTTGAACGTTGACAAGTGATGACAAACATTTCGTGAGATTGATAGGGAGTTGTAGTGTCGTTTGTGCGGGTGGAGCAGTGCTGATGCGAGAGCAACCATCCTTAAGAACAGGAGGGAATAATGGATTCAACGGAAACATTTTTGGCCAACACTTTGCATCTACTTCCGTAAACGCCTTGCAGCAGGTTGGTCCAACGTTTTCAAACTTACCAGTTAAAGCAGATTTTAAGATTTCGATATTGCAACCTTGAACATTGAAGAGCGATGACCAACATTTTGTGAGATCAACTGGAGAACCAGGAATGGAAGGAAATCGAGGTGTCACGACCACCTCAGCTAGCCCCGACCTCGATAGAGTAGTGGCACACAGAGCCACGACTAGAATCGTGGAGAAAGAAGCTTGAATTCTACCTTCCATTGCAGCAACTAAATCTTTTTGTTTCTATTGCCAAATAGAGAAGAGCAGGTTGTTTGAGATGGTCTTGGTGTATCAAAGAAAGAAACTATTTATAGTGTAACATTATTGAATGTAGCGATTTATAGGGAGAGTTACACTTTATAAGTTGTCTGTTATTAAAATATTGATATGTTACACTTTACAACCAAAGAGTAACTTAAGTTTGGGAGGTTTTAGTTTTACCAATGAATTTAAATTAATAAGATATTGCATTTGTCCCACATCGACCAGTTGAAAATAAAACTCGTAGTATATATAACTCCGAGAAAGCATGTGTGGTCACGACCTTACTTGAACAGGATCTGTTCTATAGGCTCGTACCTCTGTATCCTTGGTTTCTAAGGAGACAGGCCCTTAACCCTGGTTGATGTACCATGACCGTGCGATTAGAGCGTGATTAACGGCTACGATCGTCTTTGGACGCATCCGGTGCTGTAGAGGATCGTTACTCGGCTCGGTTCTACCTTGCCGGGGTGGTCGCACGGCGGTCTGACAGGTCCCTTTTTTCCTTTTTCACACGTGAGATGTCTTGAATCTTGATGGGTTAAGAAGGAAGGAATTATTTATAGTGTAACATTATTGAATATAGTGAGAATATTGCGAGAGTTACACTTGGAAAGTCATCTGTTGTTACAACCTGCTGGAATTAAAACATTGAAGTGTCACACTTTTTTTTTTCGAAGTGTCACACTTTACAGCCAAATCAGAGTAACTTTAGTTGTAGGGTCTGTCAATGAATTTAGATAAATAAGTTGTTGATGAATGTATATATATATATATATATTCAGAAATTATAATAGATGTCTTTGGGCGTTTTTGGTTTCTTTAACTTTGAAGCTTCCGTAACTGTTTGGTCCAATCGTCGACGGACCTTATCTTCAACATTTCCCATGGATTGACAAACAACAAGGAGTCGAATCTCTCACCGAGAGTAATGCGTCATTAAGTATAAGCATAAATCTCTTACTATAATGATATAATATCCCATATCGATTGTGTTAATACAAGTCTAACACACATCTAGAAAACAACTTTTATTTTGTCTTTTCGAAGATATCCGATAAAATTGAAACGATACAAAGAAAAGTAGCATGGCTTCTGCGCAAAGATATATAACACACACAAATTAAAGAAGACGTTAATTTTTTTCTTTTGTTTTCATTTAATTAGAAAACATATATTCTAGCACCTAGAAGTCCAGAAGTTTGCATGTTTTTCCAAACAAGAAAAGCCATGTACATAATCATCCTAATTAAGAAATCATGTGATGAGTACTTTTGTATTTATATCTTCTTGTTATCTTATAAATTCTCTCTAGATTTTCTTACTTCATGATTCCAAAATGCATTACAGTTCATTTCGCTCCGCAACAAATCCGGTTCACATCATGGTGTCCCATTCGGTTGGTCCGCCAAAAAGACAAATCCAAAATTTTTATATGCACAGATAAATTAATATATGTATATATTAAAATTCAAATTTATCTTATATTTATAGTATAATATATATGCATATAAATTTATTTATTTTATACATATATACAAATTAAAATGATGTATATGTATTGTATATATGATATAACATATTTATATAAAAATTTACTTATGTTTTCATTTTGAAGAATTCATCAAAAAATTAAAACTACATGTACAACCCAAATTCTACATAAAGAAAAACTATAGCCACACCTTTAACCAATTAAACCATATATCAATTTTTACACATGCATGTTCCAAAGTACAAACTCTTCTGGATCATAGTTAGGTTGCAAGACTTATAACATTAGTCTGTAGGGTTCTTATAATAACTCACTTTTGGATAATTAAAACACAAAACTTTTGAAACGATGTGCATGAGAAAAAATCAACAAAAAGTGACTTTTATATACCCAACGAAACGAAAAAGAATTGTCTCTTTTCACACTTCATTGTTTGAATAAATAAACCGTAAAAAGTTAGGTCCATTATGATGATGAACAATTTTCAGAAAGTATTTCAAAAGAAGTGAAGAAGATATCGCACACTAGCTACCAAAGTCCATGGGGTCGTTTTTTATATATAAGAGTATTTTATTCATGAACCAAAAAGCATATTATAATACAACAACTAAGTTTTCATATATATAATATTATCAACAAAAAAATTGATAAAAACTAGTATGTTGCATTGTTCGTTTCTCCTTTTTTCCAACTTCTGAGAGCTAGAGGTCCCTACACTTTTATCACACAATAATATGCGTTTGGAATTGACAATATATATTAATATATAGTAGAAGATGCATAAAATTAAAATGCATATTAGAGCTATTTTTATATAAGTTTTTTTTTTCTTACCACTTGTAGGGCTATTTTACAAGGGATAATCGTACAAGTAGAGTACTTTTGAATATACGAATCATCTCTTTTACTTAGTTTTCCAACTTATTACAATCGATAAATTAATAACTTTATTACATGTTATTGTGAAATCTAAAGAAATTTGGATGCATAACACGAGTTGCTCTATCTTTTCCTTAGCGTAAAAGGAACGGCTACATAAAGACACAAAAAGCCCCCATGAAATGATTGAGATGCTTCCACGGTTTTTTTTTCCTTCTTTTTCTCTCTATTTTTTTATATTTTCTTCTTACGAAAAAAAGCCAATTATAGATTCCTCATGTCTTCCATGACATTAACACATTTTAGACAATTTCTATAGTCTGATTATCCAATTGTATTATTTTATTTGCAATTAACACACCACAATTTGCTAAATTTAAAATTAAATGATGATACAATAGGATTCTAGTTAAATCCACTACTATTTTGATGAATCTCCATTCGTATTTATAAAACCAAATATAAAAAATATTTTTATCAATCTAGGGAAAGTAAAATACTATATTCAATACGTATCTTTAGTATTCAATTATTTTAAATAATGTGAAAAGCTGCTTTTTTGGAAGGAGAAAATCTAAGCTTTTCATAGGATGAAACTTTTTCAAGCAATTTGGAGGCGTTGATTCTTGTACTTGTATTAATTTTATACCAGTATATAGTATTAAATTTAAAACTGATAATACGTGGTTTGTCTCATGTAAATACTACAAACCGAGTGAGAGACTGTATAACGGTATAGGTTCCGACAAAAGGATCTTCGGACCCATGGTTTATTCAAATATACCGTAAGACTCGTGCTCTTTCTTTCTTTTTTGGTAGGAAGACTCGTGCTCTTTCTTGTATATATATATTCATATGAATAAGAATAATTTATGTTTTGACCAAGAAAAAAAGAGAATAATTTATGTTTCGACCAAAAAATGAATAATATAAAAGCTCTTATTGTTTTTATTTTTATTTTATTTTTGATAAAATAAATCTTAAAAGACCAATTACTTTTGTTAAATATTTATAGATAATAAAGGAAATAGACATTAGACGAAAAAATGCTGGCATTCAAAATGCAAGCTTTTGAAACATCAAATATAGACACACATAGCTTCGTGACCAAAAAATGTTTTGTTCAACTATTTCCTGTTGTATAATTTTTACGTCATATTAGTCTACTCGGGTCTAATTTCATCTAAGTGTTAAATCCCACACTTGTGCTTTCTTTAAAATTTACGTGTGATTTAACCAACAAAATTATCGATACTATATATATACTGGACTAATTAAACAATAACTCAGTTTTATTCTACACATCTTAGGTCTTTATGGATCTATATTGGTTTTTCTCATGACATTTTTTCTTTTACCTTTGCATGATCTCACAAAACTTACCATGCACGATCTCACAAAACACTAATCATTTGAAATTAAAGGAAAACGCAAAGTGTGCAAGAAAAAGAAGCTTTTCAAGACATTTCAAAGTCTCATGATGTGTTAACTTTAATGATAATTTGGAGTTTGCCTTAACTAATCAAGCATGTATGAATAATATAAGTAACTAAAACGTTCACGCAAATATATATATAAAGAAAAAAAACGACAGCAAGAAAACAAAACTCCGTTTATCATTTTAATCCAACGGTCAATATTTTCACACCTTCACAAGCAACAACTAAGTCAAAAAAGCATTACTAAAGACACAAAGATAATTGCCGGTTAAGTGCTTATAGCTTTCTTTTTCTACTCTTTATTAACCCCCTTCACCTTCTCTCCTTCTTCTCTGTCCCTCTTCTTCTTCTTCTTCTTCTTCTTCCTCCATCATCATCTCTCTCTCTCTCTCCAAATGTCTCAAATCTCCATAACTTCTCCAAAACATTGCGCCAAGAAAGGAGGGATTAACATCAACAATCGCCACAAGAAACTCTTCTTCACATTCTCAACTTTCTTCACAGGCCTTCTCCTCATCATCTTCCTCGTTTGGCTCATCCTCCACCCCGAGAAACCCGAGTTCTCCCTCACGGAAGCCGATATATACAGCCTCAATCTCTCCTCCTCTACCACTCATCTCCTCAACTCCTCAATCCAACTCACTCTCTTCTCCAAAAACCCTAACAAAAAAGTTGGGATCTACTACGACAAGCTACTCGTATACGCAGCCTATAGAGGACAACAAATAACTCCAGAGGCTTCTCTACCGCCTTTTTATCAATCCCATGAAGAAATCAATCTCTTGACGGCGTTTCTTCAAGGGACAGAGCTACCCGTTGCTCAGTCCTTTGGTTATCAAATCGGTCGTGATCGGTCAACCGGTAAAGTAATCATCGGTATGAAGATGGACGGGAAGCTACGGTGGAAGATCGGGACATGGGTCTCCGGCGCATACCGGTTTAATGTGAATTGTCTTGCAATTGTGGCTTTTGGACCAAACATGACCACTCCTCCACTAGGTTCAATACAAGGGACTCGTTGCTCTACAACTATATGAAATATATAGAATAATCAAACCATATATACACTCTAGTTTCTTTCACTTATGTGTAATCGTTCTTTCTGCCAATCTCTGTATTTTGGTGATGTTTTAGTGTTGGTAATTAGTCTTTCTTGTAAAGCTACATTGAACTGTTTATATAAAACTATATAGTATAATTAATAACAAAAAAACAGAGCATATCCTTGGTTATAAGGAAAGGAAAATTGAATCTTTAAGAACTGATAAAAAAAAGGCAAAGAAGAAGAAAATAGGCAGAAGCAATATTTCACCTGATTATTTTCCCACTTTCTTCAATAATTCATGGTGCTTGTATTTTTTAGATATTGTATTTCTTCAATAATTCATGAGATTGTTGGGTCCATATATTGTATGTGTTTCTTGAAAATCAATTTATACTTTTTTTTTTTTTTTATCTTCACTCTACTTTTGGGAAGAATCAAGTAAAGCCTTTTTTCCTCGTGGAGTTTCTATGTTTTCCAACAGATACGACGAGGAAGCAGAGCAGGAGATTGATAGATTCATTAAGACTCTAATATCCGAGAATATCGCAAGAATAGATTCTTTCAGTTCGTTAGTTATTCTTTTTGTTGCGGCAACATTAATAACAACTAAACAACAGTTTATTAAAGTTTTTTTTTCTTAATGAGATAGAATCTCTAAAAAGCAGATTATATATGATCCTCTGTGTCTCTGTTGAAACAGAGAAGGAGTAAATTGCGGAGCTAGAAATGAATTGTATAGGGGTCAAACAAATTTTACTTATCATAAATTAATTATATTTATGTCTAATATTTTTTGTCATAAAATTAAATTGTTATAAACATAAGTATGTAACCACATAACCACAAGTGAATGATACAAAAATCAAATTAAATGGGTCAATGGAGAGTTTAGAACAAAAATTATAGGGGTCATCGTAATCATTACTAACCATTTCACCTAGTTTCACATTTAAAATACATAAAAAGTTAAAAATTTAGAAAATCTGTAGGGGTCAGCTGACCCCCTCCCTTGCCACATAGCTCCGCCCCTGGGAGTAATATAAAAGTCTACTTATTTAATTATAATTTTTTTTACTTAACTAATAATATGAAGTCATACAAACAAAACTGAGTTGACTAGCTATATGAGAATCTAACTGAGTAAGAAGCTTCCCGTTTCATATTGGGACTGCCATTAATACCCACTGTTGATAATACGTGTGCCTGAATTGAAAAAAAAAATATTACATTAATTTCATGTTAATAACACTTACGGTTTTATCTTTATTAAGAAAAGTTTTGATAGATGAAAAATAAAAAAAAATACCAGACGGGTGCATAAATGGCTAGCGGTTGACCTGAATTAACAAGAACAAAGATTGTAATGAATAAATATATCACCACAAATAATAAACCGAATTAGAGAGAAAACCAAAAAAGAAGAGAATTGAGATTAATAACCGTTTTGGTTTCGTTGGTGATTGTGAACCCTAACACCAAGATAAGCAAGTCTGCAATTGACCATTCGTCCGTCTATGATATGATTTGGATTCTCGCATGCTCTAGTTGCAGATTCAGCTTCTCTAAACGTGACCTAATAATATTGACTCAAACTCATAATTAAAAAAACACAAAATCTATATTGACAATTACTCTACATGTTATATATTGTTTAGATACTTACAAAACCAAATCCCTTTGATCTTCCTGTTACACTATCACAAACTACATTAGCATAGACAATTTCTCCAAATTGTTCGAAATAACTTTTGAGACCTTCGGTTCTTGTAACCCAAGGCAATCCTGTCACATATATCTTTGTATCTCTATCGTTTTGTTGAGACATGGCAAAAGAAAGTAATATTCAAAGAGATTAGTGAAAGAGGTTAAGGACAATAATTTTGTTATAAGTGTCTCTATATATAAGAAAAAAATATACAAGGATATAGAGAATAGGATTTGTATTATTCAACTCCTTGTAAGATTTGCCATAAGACACGTGGAACATAGAAAATTAAATTGAATAGTTTTTCTTCTTTAAAATTGAAAATTATAATCCTAACTGATTTCGACAAAAAAAAAAAAAAAAAAAAATCCTAACTGATTAATATCTTCCTATGAAATCTATCTCTTTCTTTTTGTTCGCCAAAACCTCTCATATCTATCATTATATTTAGAAAAGAAAAAAAGAATTTAATATGTTTAACTAACAATTAAATAGAATTAATATTATTTTTTCATTAACTGTGGAGCTGATAAACTTGGTCAAGCTCTAACGGATAACAACAAGAATAAGTCAACCGCAATTCTTTTTTTTTTTTTGCCACTTCCAATAGCAAATAGTCTTAGTGATCACCATTAATAATTTTTACATTAAGTAGGTTTCATCATGATATACCACGAAGTATTCGACAAGCCATATGGTTATGGATCTAAAAGTCGGTCCAAAATTAATGTGTTATGTGCAAGAACCGACCCATTGTATACACGTGTTAACATCTTCAAGACTTCATCTCTAATTTTCTTTTGTTCATTAAGATACCCATTGATCCGAATCTGTTACATTCCCACCTACTTTTTTTACTATCCACTCCAAATTAAACACAACCCATGGTTTTAATAATTAAAGGCCTTTAAAAATATTTCAAAAGAACCCTCTTTGTGTTTGTCTATATATATAAACGCATAATAAGAAGGTGAATCTCACAGCTTATTCCAAGTCATCCAATTACGACCATAGTAATGAAGAAGAGACTAAGCTTGAAGCAAATCTTGGTGACTCTCTCCAGACTTGGTGTATGTTTTTGCGTAAAACAACTTGACAGTAACAAGATTCAAGTTTCTAACACAGAGATCAAGAACGGATCAGTATGTCCCGAGGATGATTCGGTGTCTGAAGAGGATGCAATTGAAGGAAGAAGGAGAATCAAAGTAGTGATAACTAGGAAACAGTTGGATCGCTTGTTGGCGAAGCAAGTTTCATTGGAGCAGCTTGTGAATGAGAGAACGTCTGTCAGATATTTTGAAGATAGTAAGTGGATCCCAAGGCTTGAATCTATCCATGAATCACCTGAATTGTAAGATTTTGTGTTTTATATGTTTTTTGTTTTCAGATGTTGGTACTAGTTGTAGAAACATAATGTAAGTATCATAAAGTCTTGTTGAACTTTAGTGTTGTCTTACTGAAAAAGTTTACAGAGAATAAGCGAACAGAGCAAAAACAGGGGAAACAGAGCAAGAACAGGGGAGAGCATTTGTTCGGTTTGATCCAATGATCGATGGATGACTTTGTCTTCATATAAATTCTTTTTAAAATGAATATGATAACAGCTTATACTAAACGCATGACTATTATTAAATGCGCAAAGCAAAAAGTTGGAACTCAAAATCTGTTTGAAACACACAACAATTCCAAAACACGATATTGCTTCTAATTTCCAAAAACTGAATCAATCACAATATTAGTCAGAGTGCTTTCTTTTCTTATCACATATAACTTTACCTGCAATAAGATCAAGTTCCTTTTTTTCCCACTTCAACCTCTCCTCTTCTTGCACACATTGAGAGATGAGATCATGAGTCGACCATTTCACTTGCAGACCGCGATAAGTCTTCTTAAGCAGATCATACTCCGAGGGCAGATGATCGAGTACCATATGTGCAAAGAAATGATCGGTAATATCCATTCCGATTTTCTTCAATTTAGCTGCAGCGGTCATCTTCATCATAATATACTCTCTAACACAATAATACGCTTCTTTTGTCCTCAATAACTCAGCCATCATCATCTTGATATCTGCCATCTTAGTATTTGCATAGCATTTCTCGACGGAAGCTAAGGCTTCTTTGGCGGTTGTAACATCCTCGGGGACAATGCCTCTGAATTTTGACGGGATTCGGTTTTTCATTATCATCATACTCATGCGGTTGGAACGGTCCCAACGCTCGGTTTCAATCTGCTTCAAGGCATCCGGACGCTCTTCCCTGAGGGAAATATCAAGATCCATGAGGGCAAGCACAAGTAACAAACGTTCTTTCCATTCCGAAAAGTTCGAGCCATTTAGCATCGGGATCGACTCGACATTGGAGAAACAAGATGTAAATCCCAACACTGCAAATAAGAAATAAGATTGTGTCATCAAATTTGATATAAAATTTGCTAAGAGAACTGACCTAAAATTCGTGATTTCCAAGATGGCTTAAAACATTCAGACAAAGATGAAAAAACCCTATAAAAAGTTCCTTTGTCACCTCACCATTAGGGTTTGGGGATAAGATAATGCAATATCCAAGGCTACACCAAAAGCTAAGTGAATCAAGTAAAATAGAATTTAATAGGGTTTTCCAAATTCAAGAGAACACTTAACCAAAAGTGTAATCTAATCACAGATTAATCTCTCGGACTGTTGCAAAATCAATAGTTTAATGACCAGAGACACAGTCGAAAAACCACAAAAAAAAACACACACAAAATACCCTAATCTTATTAGTCAAGCTTAGGGTTTGGAAGAACCATCACAAAACCGAAAGATTTTGCCATAAAATCAATTAATTAACCATAAATTGACATGCGTTTCCCCAAATCACCATTAACATTCATTACAGAAATATCGTAATTAGCAAAAAAAAAATCGTAAAACCCTGATTACAAACATATTGAAAACATAGATGATTACCTGCAGGATTCATGACTGCAAAAAAAAAAAACCGTAAAACCCTAACTACTGCGACTGCGATGTCTGAGATATCTCACTAATGGAATATGATGGCAACAAAACCTATCATCAAATTGTAACCGTCAAAAAAAAAAAAGTAACCTCACGGGTTAATGGGTATTTTGTCAAGTTTGGTTAATAATAGTCCCAAAATTGTATTTCCTTTGTACAGATCAAAAGAGATACATATTGGTTTTGATACGTCGACATGACAATTTTTATCGATCTTTCCATTTTTTTATTATTTAATTACTTTATATTTATTATTGAACATAATTATTTCTATATATTACTTTTATTATTATAATTAAATAGTCAAATACATTATAATATTTATAAATTTGTCAAAAACAATTATTTCGAAATTTTAATATGAGAGATTTGAAAAAATATTTTATATATTAAAATAAAACTATTAAATTTATATTTTGTTTTACTATGTAATAACAAAGTATTTTCGTTTATAAAGAAATTTACGAATTAATTTATTTTGTACATTAGCAGGGGAGATCACCTAATATTAAATTAAAGGAAATTAAATTGTGTATACAAAATCATAAGCTTAAAAACAAAATTCCGTCATTAATTTGAATTTAGGATATATCTAAATCAGATTTTAATCAAATGTTACTTGATTATTCTATTCTCATAATAATATAATTTAAAAAAAAAAAAAAAAACTCATTAAAAAGTAAGAACATGATTCAAGACTCAAGAGCTTCAGATTTTAGAGATGGGGTAATGCACTAAGATTGGGTAATACCATCTTAACGTCTACTGAATTCAGTATGCTGTTACTTATATAAATGAAATAGGCTAACGGAGAAAAACAGAGAAAGTAGAGCATGGTAAGGGAAAATATGAGAAAGACAGAGGAAATAAATCGACTGAGAAGATCTAATTCTGTCTGTTTCCATCGCACACTATTATCGGTCTAGTTGGCGATGATATCCGTATCGAAGGTGCCATAGTAGTATTTATCGGTCTAGTTGGCGATGATGTCGGTGTCGAAGGTGCCGTATTCGCTAAGCTGTTCACTTCTTCGTTAACAACGTTTGTAGATTGATTCGCCCAATACCATGGGTTCATATTGTAAGGTTGGTAAGACTCCGAACCATATTGCCCATTATGTTGGGGATAGGGCTGCTGATAATTGTAACACTGTGAATAGGGCTGCTGATAATTGTAACTCTGTGAATAGGGCTGTTGATAATTGTAACACTGAGAATAGTTGACATACGGTTGAGGATGCTGCGGATAAAATTGGTTCCTGAACATTGAAAAACCAGGAAACTTCATTAGTTTCACATGTTAACTAAAGAAATCATGTCTAGAAAACTATACTCTATTTTGTTCCAAAATAAAATATTCTAATGGAAAAAAATTGCATCGGAGTAAGAAAAATACCAATAAGGTCCAGCGTACGGGCCGTACGGTAATGGTAGATAACAATTTGAAGGCTGTTGCCACAAACGTGGGAATTGTAAAGAAAGATCATCATGACGTAAAACGGTTACGTTGGATTGGTTACGGTGAACATTAGCACCAGCGGAAGCGAGATTGCAATTGGTTGTTCGTCCGTCTATTGTCGGTTTCCGATTCAAGAGAGCTCTCGTTGCGGATTCAGCATCTCTAAACGTCACCTGAAAATAATAATCATGAATGAATAATCTCTTTAAGAAATTAAAATCAATAACATATATAAACTAATTGTTATAGATAATTAATTATATACTATATTTTTCTTAATTGGTTACTTACAAAACCATATCCCTGTGATCGGTCTGTTGCTCTATCACAAACCACATTAGCATGGATAATTTCTCCGAAACATTCGAAATAGTTTCTCAAGCCTTCGGCTCTTGTTGTCCAAGCCAAACCTCCCACGTATATTTTTGTGAATGTTGTGTCGACGTTTTGGTTTTGTTGAGACATGTCTCTGTCAAAGTCTAAACAAGTGAAAAGATTAAGGTAGTCTAAGAATTGAAGACTTGAAGAAAAAAGTGGTATGAAGCGAATGAATGTGTAAAAGTGTGTATATATAACTGAATCCAACAAAATCATAAGTTGATTAGAGATAGGAAAAATCTGCATACTACATCTATAGTCCGATTCCAAATAGGAATTGCAAGAAGATACAAGATAATTGTTGAGTAAAATCAGAAACCAAAAATAGATAAATATTGAAAGATATTTGTGTGTTTATATATATATATTTTTTTTAACGTCTTCTATTAATTGAATTAATGAGTAATGGAAGATACAATATGATCCTAGGATATGACGCAAAGATTCTGGTACATAATAATGAAATACAAAAGTTGCAGTATCTTCAAACTCCATCTTTGCAAGAGAATCCGCTACTTGATTTGCAAGCCTTGGAACCCAAACGAATTTGCAGGACACAAATTTGTTATTCCAGTATAAAATATCTCGTATCCAATTCTGTAAACTGAAAGTCATTACCAAAAAAAAAAAAAATTCTGTAAACTGAAAGTTGTAGATTAATATTTGTGTGTTTATATTAATCTAAATAAATAATGTAGGAAAAGAAACAGGACTCTTAAAAAAAAAGAAAAAAAAGAAAAAAAAAGAAACAGGACTCTTAATTAAATTTATCCACAATGAGCAATATTTTTGAGTTAAAATTTTTTTCTAAGAAGATATTAAAATTCCTTTCAATGTTTATTATTTGGTCAAGGGGTTCGTCTATCCCACCAAATCTTTTTTCTTATGATTATTTTAGTATGTATTTTTAAACTTGCATTTAGTAATGCAGCAATTATCTTTTGAGTATTCAATTATTCATGATTAAAGTAATTTATCTATAATGAACTATTGAAAGATGTAAGTTAATTTCTTCATAGTTTTTGTGGTGATGTTCAATTACTAAGAAACAAAAATTTGTATACAAATTATTTTTAAGTATGGGTAAAATCTTTGAAATTAAACAAAATAAATAAATTATAAATTCCTTATTTAATCAAAGTGGCTGTTGTTTAAGATTAAAAGAAGAGGCAAACAAAAAAAAACAAGATACAAAAAAAGTAGTTATCACCAAACTCCATAGTTCCTAAATCTGGCTGCTTTCGTCGGACATTGAACTAGTCATCTTCTTCATTGCTCTAGACGGTGACGAGCTCGGAGTCGGAGTGGCCGTCAAGCTGTACGATTCAATGTCGCCGGAGATCGCCAAATTCGGACTTGGCCTTAGTATCTCTGCTAATGGTCCTCCGGGCGTGGTAGACATTGGAGCAAGCCAGCTTGACATCTCCTCTAGTGATGAAGTCACACCATATGGACCATACCCGTGATGATCCTCACGACCCGACCCGATTATCCCTAAACCCATTTGAATCAGGCCCATTTCATCTTGGCCCATTAAGTTGTTTCCTCCCATTGAAAGATCAAGCGAGTAAAGAGAGAGATTGCCATTGGAAGATGAAACAGGGGTTGAAGTTGTTGTACTCTGTTTTTCAGATGATCTTACTCCATCGGACCAAACATCGATAAAATTCAGATACTTGTTTTCTTCCTCTGTTGTCGCCGATACAGGAAATATCTCACTTCCCCTGTTTTCAATTCAAAACCAAAACCAAAGACGATCAACACAGATCCACAGACCAAAAGAAAAGAAACAGAGTATGGTTTTAAGATAGATTAAAGAACAGTACTTTGATTCTCTGTAGTTTGAGAGGGATGATGAAAGCTCCATTGGCTCAAGTGTTTTGTCTTTTATGGAAGTACTAGTTAGCTTTTGAGGAAGATTTTTGAGATCTCTGTTTTTAACAGAACCACCATTGTTGTTAGGGCGAGAATAAGGAGGTTCCACATGCTTTCTTGAACGAGGACGACCTCTGTGCAAGTGTCTTTCACAGTATTTGTGATTAGAGACGACTTCTTTAGCGCACCTCCATTTCTTTCCGTCTGTTCTCCGGCATCTTCCCGGCTCTAAATCTCCGGTCATGGTTTTATTACTACAGGGAGAGGCAGAGGATGGTGAAGAAAGAAGGAGATCGAAAGGAACTGGAACTGATGCGATCATGTACTTGTAGATCATCGCTTGTCTCTCAAGCTCCTTCAATTGTGCGTTTGTGAAAGGGTAATAATAATAACAACCCATAACTCCATTTCCTGCATCTGTTACAAATCAATTGAGAATGAGAAGAACATTTCGTTATGCTCTGTTTTTGAGAAATCAAATCAAAAAGAAGAGAACAGAGAAGAGAAGTTGTAATGTTACATGGAGTAATGAGATGAGGAAGAGGATGTGGATGAATCTCCATGTCTCTGAATCCAAAAGAGGATTCTTTGTATTGTTGCTGATTCAAACCAAACAGAGAATCACTTCTAAATGGAGTTGTTGTCTTGTCAGAAACTTTGAGAAAGTCCATGAGAGTTTTGAGATTTAAAAAAACTCTTGTAAAGAATTATGAGAATTTTTTTGTTTTTGTTTTTGGTTTCCCTTTATAGCTTCATGAGAGGAGACTGAAGAATATGTGACTTTGTTCAAAAGAAAGAAAGCAAAGATCCGTTTTACTGAAGGTTACAGGTTGTGTGGGCTATAAATTTGGTGAGAAGATAATGAGTAAAACGTTGCTTGCCTTTACTTCATATCATACTGATGTAACATATATATATATATATATATATATATAGATAGAGAGAGAGGGAGAGAGATTGGGTTGGATACAAATTGATATGGAGTAGTGATGGGTTGCCGCCAAGATTGTCCTATACTATGCTTCCATGCTTCCGACATTTGGATCAATCCTTAAAAGACAGACCCATCTTGTGACCATTATCATATCACTTAGGGGATTTAACGATCTAACGGTGGGGAAGTTTTCTCTGAATCTAGAGTTTGTAGATTGATTTAGATTTTTTCTTTGACGGCTAGTGTAGAGTTTGATATGGCAATGCAACTATATATGTCAAATAGTAGTTTCTTGAGAACGTTCACTCTAAAGACTAATGGAAAATTGCACTCATTTGCATATGCTAATTTTAGAGTTACATAGTGGTGGACGACGAAAAGCTTGCCGGTCCGGTCCAGGTCAATTTGCGGCCGAAAGCCTTCCAAGGACCGGCTTAACCAGGACAAAACCGTCATATCAATCACACCGACTCGTAGATCCCACGGCCAAATAAAGGTTGATTAGTGAGCTTAAAAAAAAAACCTTACATTAATATCATAGATTACATAAAGTGTAACACACTACTGTAATAAACAAGTTAACCCGTTTGATTCAAAATGCATAAATATCTTTTCTCTTCGTTTTGAACATGGAAATTCTCAAAAGGAATCAATGATACGTTAGATGTAAGAAAAAATGGGTTAAGATTGTGACAAGAGCAAAGAAAGTGAAGTTGTTGGATAGCCAAGTAACGAACGTCTTTCTATTTGTCTCAAGCTTTAAATCCAATGAAGCAGAAGCCACGAGACAAACTAAAATGGTTAAAGTTGATGTAGACACTCTCTTCTTCAGGACCCATATCCCCACTTATTGTCCTTTTTTTTTTTTTTTTTTTTGGAAATTTCTTCTGACTTTCTCAGTCTATTGCCATTTCAATATTGATGCTCTCTTCTTTCACATCCAATTAAAAGTGACATATGAGTTTATTGGAGTCTGCCAAAGACAATAGAAGTAAATATCCATCAAACCAATTGCTACCTTTGTGACACTAAACTATCTATCTATAGTATAAATAAATCTCATCTCGTGAAATAATAAGAAAATGTTAGAATTTTAAATTTCGATTAAGTGGTTGGATACGATCCCAAAGTCTCATCCAACATTTACGTTTCCAACAATGTTTTATGTTTTAGAAAGAGGAAAATTATGGAACCACAAAAATGATCCGTGGACCGTGATTGAGTGTCGTATCTACATAACGAAATGTGCATATTTATTATAATCATGATGTACAGTATTAGGTGTATTCCAAATGTGAGTAGGTGTCGGGTGATAGTGAAGCCACCATACCACCGCCAAGGAGACAAATGCATCACTCTCTCTCTTCTCATATTATTTCTTTCCACTTTTTTTTTTTAAGTTTCTTTATACATTGGAATCTGACCCCATCCAAAACACCATGTGCTCTCGACATGTCTTTCCATTATGATTCCTTCTTTTCTTTTCCCTATTTATTGTTTTTTTTTTTGACGTCTGGATAATATTTATTGTGTTTCTTAATTATGTGAAACTAGATTTGTTTTGTAAAAGCGAGATATTGATAACTAAGTATAAGATCTTTTCAATTGAGATTTGACATTGCAAGAAGAACATGCTATAGTAGTTGTTACTTTGCCAAAAGCTAAGAAATTTACGTTTTGAGACTTTTTTTGTTGTCATTAGTATTGTCAGTATGTTGAGTTTGAATCTAGACGGTGACATAGTAAAATATTAGCAAAAACCAAAAAGTACTAATCTTGATCGTTTGCAATTATTTTAAGTCTAACTTGCATGCCAAACCATTAATTCCAAACCCGAGAGAGTCTGAGAGATATTGAACTTGTATTCTATTGGATTGGATCTTAACCCATCAAGAAGCCCATATCAACGTCACTGAGCTACTTGGCTCGGCCTATACCTGACCATGAGATACCAAATTGGTCTTGGTGCAGTCAATGGTATTTGCTTATCGTCACAATAACTGCTGGATCTTCTCTGTTCAGAAAGCTATGTTTGGATTACTAGCTTTGAAGATGGTGTAGATAAAAGGTCATTTCTCTCAAGAACAAGATTCTACTAGTTTTCAATCCAAAACAATTGATCGAACACAAATTTTTCATGGCAAGTGTTACAGCAAGTTTCAGTCCACTGTAGACTACCTTTAAATTCATTGTTTTATAACAGTACAGTCGTACAAGAACTTCCAAGTTATTCATAAAAGCGAAAAAGAGCATCTCAACTCAAAACATCATTGCCATATAGATAGTGTCAATGTCGAGAGGAGTACTATTCAGTTGTCTCAGCAAGCTGAGGAGCTTCAGTTTGTCTCAAGCTTTCAAGAACAGAGATCCTTCTATGGTACAGACGTGGAACAGAAGATTCTTTAAATGTACGTGCCAGAAAAAGGTTGTATTCCCCTACGAATTTGTTGATCCAGGTAAAGCTCGGAAGAGAATATGAGTTCCAGATTATCGGATATGAGTATTATTGTAGCTGGTGGTGGATTATCAGATTTGAATTTCAGCAAATCCTCAAAAATGGAATAGGTTACCCACTTACCCTACCTGTATCATCAATAAAGGAAAGGAAAGCAAGGACAGTTGAAGAATCTAAACTCCAGTGGAAGAGATAAAAATAAAATAAAAAAAAACTTTTAGAGATAAAAAACGATTAACCGAAGATGGTGTGTTGGACAAAGATTCCAGTGGAAGAGAGCCCTCGCAGCACTATGTCGATGTCCCAGGGAAAAACCGACACTCATACACATAACATGACTTGTATGACTTGTATGACTTTTACCAAAAAAAAAACATGACTTGTATAAACAAACAAACACGTGTTTTACTTTTGGCTGAGCATTTTAGCTTTTTGGATTATATACGGCGTATTTTAGCAAGGAGCGAAAAAGGAACGAGCGAGCGAGACGAGACGAGGCGTTTTCAGAGAATCGGAAGATGGCTGGAAGAGACCGTTACCTTCTTTTGGAAAGTGACTTCTTATTATGTAATTAACTCAACAAAATATCCTTTCTTCGCCGGCCGTCGACTTCTTCCTTTATCCCCAATTTCTCTGTCAATAGAGACAATTGTGATTTCTTCTCCGGCCACGATCTTCAATCATTTTCGTTTTTCTTTGGCGGCGAAAATCTCAATCTTTTGGATCCCAATATACAAACAAGTGTTCCTGTTAGCTTTTCACAGTGAAAGTAAAGGAAAGTTTCAAATAGGCAACTCCTGTATACATGTGCTGGCCTTATCGAGCAAATATGTGGTTGCCGAAAATATATTATAATTCAAGGGAGTGATTCTCAATTTCTCAGAAACCACATTTGTATTGAATTGATCTATTATTACCTAGGAATTGTTTGTCTTTGAATTGATGAAGAATAGCCACCATTTTAGAATAGCCAAGTATGTGATTGAAAGTCCACAAGGTAGAAATATTATGTTATCAAGAGAGAAATGAAAAGTAAAAAACGGAAAGCAAGAAGAAAGAATGACTCCATTCTCGAAATGTTTAGGCACACACATACGTTATATGTTTAGAATTATTATACAAACCACAAGAAGAAACATCTAGAAAAGACAAAACACAAAAGCCACATTTATTTAGTCAAGCACTAGCAAATAGTGAAGAGATATGCTTTGGAAGTAGGTCACCCTGATCCTTTAATTCTCTGCAAAGAGTCACCCGTCTGAACTCAGATTCTGATCCTCGAGACTGGAGCATACGGTAGCAACGAGACCGGCAATGTCAGGCTTTTTTGGTTCAGAAGAGAGAATCTGACCATTGAGAGTGGAGCATCCCGTATCGTCTTCATGAGCAACAATCTTAGGCCTTTTATGAAGAACTTGTTCTAAAATCAGAACCTGACCCTCGAGGCTGAAGAATCCCGTATCCTCTTCAAACCTTCTTCTAACTAGAGCTACGCGATCAACATCATCATTTTGATACAAGTCCTTGTACCTTATGTAAAAGGTTGCATTCTTGGCATTGAGTCCCTCAGCTGTTGCCACCTCCAGAAACTCGAGATCATCAAAATCCTCCTTGGGGTTTCTTTTCTTGTACCACTCCCGATCAGTTATGGCAACAGCAAGTTGCAAATATAGATGAATCCAGTCCTTGTCTATGTCTTGCAGCTCTGGTTCCTTCACCTGACCATATTGTACATATATCATTAGTCTCATAATGATATCTATCATATGATGATGATTGCCACAAAGCAAGCAAAATTGATTCATCTTACCGGACAATAATTCTCAAAAGGATTCTCTTGCGGCCACTCAGGTAAGTGCATAAAGTAACTTTGTTTACCAGGTATATATACCGCCTTGGTTTCTCTGTCATCGTTTGTTTCCCCTGATTACAAAACAACAACAAGTTAGTAGGAGACGATTTATTTCTTAGTTTTTTGAATAAAAAATAATACAAAACCTCGAATTCTTGCAATAGTGCAACTCAGAAGAAATTTGCCAGCACTAGATTCTGATACTTGAGTCTGAAACGTAGTAGTAGTAGTTTGAGCTGGTTCCTTGGCATCCAGAGTTATATAGTAACACTTAGCAGCCGTATATGTTGAATGTACGTATTTCCTCACGCGAGTGACCTCAAACTTTCTACCCTGAAGAAACAAAAAAGAGAGATACTCAATCATAAACAAGTTCCTAGTGCATCTATATATAATCAAAGAAAGAAAGAAACAATGATGAGTTTTAATTACCTTGAGAAAATTGTAACGATGAATGCCCATACGAGCATACAGTAAGACTAACAAGGGACAAGGAGACCCTTTTGTACAGATCCTTCTGCATAGTCCGCGCGCATTACCATTGAGTTCGAACACCTGATGATAATTAAAACCCCCCCCCCCTCTTTCCATTAGCATATCATCATCTTCTGCAGATCAATCTCTTAAATAAGCAAGATGAAATACTTACACCGCCAATCTTCTTCAGTTGCTCAGGAGATGGTGTCCCATTAGCCCAAAAGCCGTCTCCGCGTGCTCTTAGCGCGGCAGAACTCATGAAGATCGTCGTCGCCATTACTATCGTCAAGCGAATTAGGGTTCGATGATGCTTTTCGTCGATTTAGGTTTCCCTCTCATCCCACCCCCATTCGGATTTTATATATATCATTATATGGGCTTCAGTTGGGCCTTCATAACCCAATATCACAATTGGGCTCCTTTCTTTATCTCAGTCTGTGATTGTCTTGGGCCTTCATATCCGAAAACAAAGAGTTTGTGTGATTCTTGTTTCATCACGACCAATCTCTGGTCTCTAAACTATCCATCAAACCAATTGCTACCTTTGGCGACACTAAACTATCTATATATAGTAGGGAACCAGAAGATCCCCAGTACCCCAGAACTATAAATCCTGTTAAGAACATCGGTGCTTATCGACTTGATTGGATTAATTTGAGCTTGTTGAGTAGAAGTAAGTGGAAAAATACCATCCCCTTTTTCGCCGATAAAAGAATTTGGAACGCGAGAGTCACTTCTCGTCCGACTTGTGGCCTCCCTTTTCAGGGACTAGGTGCTTTGTCACTTAAGGCACAAGTGTGGAAGCTTAAAACTGCAAGGTTAGGATCTCTCTCCGCGCAGCAATGGATATCCGGGTGTTTAATCTGTATGGTGACACCATCTTTAATTTGGGTCTCGTATTACCCATCACTATCTTTGTGGCGACAACTCCAACGCTATCTTTTGTTCTCTGTTTTCGGACAACGACTCGCGAGAATTATCTCTTGCCCATTTTGCGACCTCCCTTTTCAGGGAAAAGGTGTCTTGGCACTTCAGGCGCAATATCGGAAGTTTAAAACTGCTTGGGAGCTTATGCATCTCATGCGGCAATGTTTATCATGGTGGACGGCACTCTGGCAACGGATGGTGCTCTACAGCTTCGGGTGGCCCATCTGTGTGATGGCACCTTTTATCTCTTGGAAGTTTAATTTCCTTATGTTTATGTTAGAGTCTATGTTAGTTTCTTTATTGCTTTTTCACCCATGTAAGTATGTCGGTGCCGGATTGGCTCTCCATTTCGGAGTGTCCCCAGCCGATTAGCTTAATATAATGGGGTTCTGAAAAAAAAAAAAAAAAACTATCTATATATAGTAAATAAATCTCATCTCCATAAAATAATAAGAAAATGTTAGATGCGATCCCAAACTCTAATCCAACATTTATGTTTTCAACAATGTTTTATGTTTTTAGAAAGAGGAAAAATGATGGAACAACAAAGTGATCCGTGATTGAGTGTCGTATCTACATAACGAAATGTGCATATTATAATTATGAGATGTATTAGGTGTATTCCAAATGTGAAGAGGTGTTGGGTGATACCGTGATAGTGAAGCCACCATACCACCGCCAAGGAGACAAATGCATCACTCTCTCTCTTCTCATATTATTTCTTTCCACTTTTTTATTTTATTTTCTTTATACATTGGAATCTGACCCCATCCAAACACCATGTGCTCTCGACATGTCTTTCCATTATGATTCCTTCTTTTCCTTTCCCTATTTATTGTGTTTCTTAATTATGTGAAACTAGATTTGTTTTGTAAAAGCGAGATATTGATAACTCTTAAGATATTTTCAATTGAGATTTGACATTGCAAGAAGAACATGTTTTTTTTTTTTGAAGAACATGTTACATTGTTGTTACCTTTGCCAAAAGATAAGAAACTTTACGTTTGTTTGCGACTTTTTTTCTTGTCAATAGTAATGTCATTATGTTGAGTTTGAATCTAGACGGTGACATAGTAAAATACTAGCAAAAAGTACTAATCTTGATCGTTTGCAATTATTTTAAGTCTAACTTGCATGCCAAACCATTAATTCCAAACCCGAGAGAGTCTGAGAGATATATTGAACTTCTATTCTATTGGATTGGATCTTAACCCATCAAGAAGCCCATATTTTGGCTCGGCATATACCTGATCATGAGAGACCGAATTGGTCCTTGGTACAGTCAATGGTATTTGCTTATCTACACCATAACTGCTGGATTCTCTGTTCAGAAAGCTACATCTAGATCCATAGTTTTGAAGACGGTCGGTCTAGATAAAAGGTCATCTCTCTGAAGAACAAGATTCTACTAGTTTCCAATCCAAAACAATTGATCCAACACAATTTTTTCATGGCAAGTGTTACAGCAAGTTTCAGTCCACCGTAGACTACCTTAAAATTCATTGTTTTATAACAGTAGTCATACAAGAACTTCCAAGTTATTCATAAAAGCGAAAACGAGCATCTCATCTCAAAACATCATTGCCAAGCAGAGAGTGTCAATATCGAGAGGAGTTCTATTCAGTTGTCTCAGCAAGCTGAGGAGCTTCAGTTTGTCTCAAGCTTTCAAGAACAGAGATCCTTCTATCCAGAGAGTCATGAAAAGACTTTGCCTGTAGAAAACAGAGATCATATCTACAGTCAATGCCGATGTTGGTACCCTATACCGTTAAAGCTACAGAGAAAATGCTGTCATGGTTCTTCACAATGATAATGGTTTTATGCCTCAACTCAACCAATACTCACATTACCAAATGTTTGGCAGTTTTCTCATGTTAACACTTTGGCACTTCAAAATTCTCAAAAAACTAATTCTAACACAAACACAGTATAACGAATAGAAAATCCTATACCATTAAAGCTAAAGAGCTGCTATGAATATTCACAATGATGACCATTGTGCTTCAACTCACCCAATACTCAGCAATACCAAATGCTTGAAGGTTTTCTAATGTCAGCAATTTGACATCTCAATGTTAACAAAAACTGATTCTAAAGCATTTTTTAACAATGCAAATGCAGCATCAAAGAGTAGGTGCCTATGAAACTCAAGCAATCCATGTTCCAGGACCAAATCTCACCAATATCTAAATGGCAACACAATCAGAAACCCTAATTCCTAAAATGAATATCAAAATTGTGTGATTCCTTCCTCCACAATGTTTAATACGAAGCTGAATCGCAGAGATGATAAGAGAACCCTAGATCAACAAATTCCATTCGCAAATAAAATTTGCAGTGAAATAACTTGTTCCCAAAGAGACAATCTAAAGAAATGGATCCGATACGAGAAACAAAATTCGAATCGATCGCTAACCTGCTGAGAAATCGATTCGTGAGCGACCTTGTAATCCTTATAGAGAACAGAGAGTCCGATAAAAGACGCAGTCGCAGCTCCGGCGAAGAAAGAAGCCAATCTTACCCTCAACACGTACCCCATCTTCTTCTTCTTCTTCTTCTTCTTCTTATTCTTCCTTCCTTCTCCTCTCAAATCTCTCCGATTCTACAAATTTTGCTTAAGCGACCAACCGCGAATTAAAACGACTTCGTTTTCTATCAATGGTTTAGAAGACCAGTGAAGCTACTCAAAACAACGTCGTTTCGATTTCCCAACTATTAATTAAAACGTCGTCGTTGTGAACATAACAGACAAAATCTTTCAACGAAGTAAATATAAAATCTGAAATCAAAGCGAAACTAAACCCAAACCAGATTAATGGGTCAAAGATAAATCGGCCCAATAAGCCCAAAAGGACCTTACGATCTTCACTCTCATGAGTAGAAGAAAAATTTGGCAAATGATTGATTCTGTAAAATTCAGAAGTTTCGAGTCGTCTCGTCTCGTCTCTTCTGCGTCAAACATTTCCACCATTTTTCGTTCCTTTAACCTTTCTTCATCCCTTCGTTTCGTCAATCGTGGGTTTTATTCATCATCTCTGTCTACGCTTTAGCTACAACTCTAGGGTTTAATTTCGTTACTCACTTTTCCGATAAACCCTAGTTTTTTTTCTTTCTCGGTGGATCTTCGGTTAGTTTCTTACTAATGGAGACCGCTTCGAGCGGAGCTTCTACTCGTGGCGGTTCCCTTCAGAATCCTTCGCCGACGGTTCCGTCAAGGAAAGAGTGGCGCGCCGTTTCGGATTCTCATAACGTTGGAAACTCCACAGACTATGTAATAATGTGCTTTTGATCTTTATATATCTTTGTAGAGATGACATTTTCGATGTTCGTTTAGAAAGATGATGAAAGCTTGTTTTTTTTGTGGTTTCCCACTTCACATTTTGACTTTGTCAAATTTTGGTGTAGGATTTGGAACAGTTAAAGCTAAACCAGGCTGATGAGAGAACCATATACGAGGTTAATTACTTCTGTTTTTGCAATTTCATTTGATTTTTGTTTACTTATTGGAGAGTGGAAACGACATTTTTGTGGGGGTTTCTTGTAGTGCAGAATGGAAGAGAGAATGTTGATTTGGATTACTACTCCATTACTATGGATGGTGAGCTGTTGCAGCAGCAAATTCATAATATTGCTAAACAAAAAGGAGAACTTCAGCAGATGGAGATAGAGCTTCGAGCTCAAATGATCGCAATGGAAATCAAGAGAAACTTTGAATCTCAATCCACAGAGTATGCTAATGCTGCTGCTAGAATGCAGGTTGGATTTCACAGCTTCTTCTCTACTTGATTGTTTTATCTATTTCATCGAGCACCTCGATGTTGCAAAGAAGATAAAAGGAATGTTTTTGAGCTTTTAGGAGCAACTTCATGAGAAGGAGAGATCTATTCGGGAGATGGAGAGAATGATTGAAGAGAAAGACAGAGAGCTTCATGCGATTAAACTGGATAACGAAGCGGTCTGTTGGTTTATATTCGTTACACTTCATTTATAATCTGAATGAGTTAATCTAAGCTATTCTTTGTACTTCTGCCAGGCCTGGGCGAAAGAGGGTCTCCTCAGAGAACAAAACAAAGAACTTGCCACTCTCAGGTCCTTCAAATTCTTGAAATTTTTTACTCTTCGTTAAGATCGCCTGTTTTCGTTTTACAGTTTACTTTGGGAGGCGTTCTCTGATGCTTTTTTGTTTTGTTCTGAAAGTGTTATTTTGGGCCTTTGACTTGTACTTATATATGACAGTTTCGGGAGTGAGTTTTTTGAATATATAACGGACCACATTTCTACGTTTTTTATATGCAGAAGAGAGCGTGATCACTCTGAAGCTGAGAGGTCTCAAAATCTACATAAAATATCTGAACTTCAGGAGCACATTCAAGAGAAAGAGAGCCAGCTGAGTGAATTGCAGGAACAAGTTAGTTTTCCCATTGTTTTGTGACACGATAAAATCTGTTAAACATCTCATGGTTATGGATCTTGCAGTTACATCTCATTGTCATTTTGAAATGTTAATACACTAAAATGGTGTCTTTATCCTTCAATATTTTGTAGAATAGGATTGCTCAAGAAACTATCTTGTACAAAGATGAGCAACTGAGAGAAGCTCAAGGTTGGATTGCCCGTGCACAAGAGATGGATGCTTTACAATCTTCTACAAATCACTCGTTGCAGGCCGAATTGCGAGAACGTACTGAGCAGTACAGCCAGCTCTGGCATGGATGCCAGAGACAGGTTGGTTACCTCAATATCTTATAATTTCTAATTGTTTTTCAGCTCAAAACGATTTTACTCTTATCTTATATTGTTCCATGTCATTGAGTACAGTTTGCTGAGATGGAGAGATTGCAGTGGCATACAGTGCAACAGCTTCAGCTTCAGCTTGGCAATGTAAGGGAAGGAGGTGATCCCAAAACAAATTCCAACGGTGCCTCCCAGATTAACCAGAACATTGGGAACCAATTTGAGGCTCATGGAAACAGCTCAGAAAATGCAAACGTTAATGTCCATTCAAATGGAAAAAACGCAGATAACATATCATCTTTTATTTCAAGTGATGATAGGGCCACCCAGGTACATGTATGTTTCTCTTGATTCTCTTAAACAATTTCCCTACTTTTGCCTTTTAGTGTTGGTTCGACAAGATGGTTGCTTATGTGCAATACAATATTTGCGTATGTTGAGATGAATCTAAACATTTGCATTCTTCAGTTGGGCTCGTCAGTATGTAAAACTTTTAGGCGTTAAATGTTAAAATTGAATATTTCCGCGAGCCAAAAAAGTCTTATGCTGATAACAAAAGGGCCCTTACAGAAGTCCTGTGAAATTGTAGTTGGAAATATTTGTCTCATCCCTTGTCTACACAATTCTATGCTGATTGGTAGGAATTCCAGTTTTGTGTCATGTTGCATATCATAGACTATCTGTTTTCGGGTCTGTTAACTAGCATTTTTGATTGCTCGTGGTCTTGGCAATTTAAGAATCCATGCAATAGATTATGTGTAGTTTCTATTCTATCTGTAATTGCATTTTCCTTTGTGATTCTGTGTAGAACAACCGTGTTGATGGTCTACCAGTGGCATCAGCTTCTCATCTTGGGATGCATGGGTACTCTCAAGCGGGTCAGATGACTCCTCTGCATTCTTTTATCATGCAACAACAAGAGGCTCTTCAGCTTGTTCCGCCTCTGGGACCTTCACCTCATGTTGTACAATCAGTGTTGCTGCAGCAAAAGGTATGAGCTTAAGAATGCATCTTTTGTTTCATTTTGTTACAGTTAGTGACAATAGTCTTCATGCTTTTTTTGCAGGCTGTACCAGATAATTTACAGATGCAGAATCATGTGCATCCATCTCAAGGTGTTCATGGCTTGGTAAGGTCTGATGCGAAGAATGAATTCCAAGTGCCTGCCAATGGACAGTCCCTTGGTCAAGGCTATGGAGATGTTCAAACTAGCCAAGGAGCACAATACAGATCTTCTACACCGCCGTCCTCTGTGAATGAACAGGTAGGTGATCTTCTTGTTTTAAATGTAGTCTTCAATATGGTATAGTCTTAAAAAGTACTCTTTAACAGGCAGTGAAATCTGGCAATGGAGATTATCTTGGACCCAATCACTCAGAGAAAACCTTCCAAGACATTTCTTCACAGTTCCGTGATGCGCTAAGGCTAGATTCAAACCTTAATCAGAAACCTGAGGTATGAAATGCACATATTATCTGGCAGATTCTCTTGGCTTGTGGAACCTAATTAGGTTTGCTATAGTGAAAATATTCTGAATGGGTTTTCGATCTGGTCTATCTCTGCAGGAGGCTAATGGTCAGGTTTCACCTGGTGAACAAGATGGTGCTAGATCCATTGTGCCTGAAAGTCCAGTCTCCTCCGGGAAAGCTGAGAGGAACTTAGAGGGTGCTCTTCTTGATGAAAGGTCGCTATTGACATGCATCCTCCGTACTATACCAGCTGGTGGAAGAATCAGAATCAGTTCAACGGTGAGAGCAAACTAACCGTAACCACAATGACATTGAACAGTTGAATTTGAAAAAGGGCATTTGTATGATGTCTGTTTCATATGTGTGCAATACAGCTTCCAAACCGTTTGGGAAAAATGCTAGCCCCTCTGCACTGGCATGATTACAAGAAAAAGTATGGGAAGCTTGATGATTTTGTTGCTAGCCATCTTGAGGTCTGTCTCATCTCACAAGTCCCAAACAATCTGTGTTCTTCTCAAAACACTAAAGTACTAAACTGGTTTTGGCTGCAGTTATTTGTGATAGAGGACGACTACATTCAAGTTAGAGAAGGTGCACAGAAACTGGTAGCAGCTTCAGCAGCAGCAGCAAAAGTGGCAGCAGCAGCTGCAGCTTCATCATCTCCAAACTCCATGTATGTGGCTATGACTCCTATGGCTCAGTCTCAGGGGTTAAAGAAGAATGACAAAACAGTTCAAAGAGGTAGGCAGAGCTCTGATTACATGGCGAAGCAATAAGGAAAAGCTTCAAAACAAAGAAAGCTCTTGTTCTCCTTAACAAGTCGAGCTTCTCAAAGTGATTACTCTGAGATTGGGGAAGAAACATGAAAGGCATATAAAAGTGTATTGCCACAATCTCCTATCTTATTTTTATTTATTGTTTCGGTTTTTCGGTGTATGCAGTCTCAACAATCATTGAAGCTAAAAAAAAACATTCAATTGTGTTTTGTTTGGTCTTTAAATAGTATCCGTAAAGCCAAAATCGATAATGTCTTTACATCTGAAATCTTTTAAATCTTGGCGATGAATCCACTCAACTTTACTAAAGTAGACCATCAGAGACTTGAATACTAAGAATCACAAAGATTTTCTCCATCATATTGTTTGCAGTATCTAATGATATCAGCTAGCTCCTCCTCATAAATCTTGGTCAGCGAAGCAAATTAAAAAAGAAATGTCGTAATGAACTACTTCAATCAGGCTAACTTCTGATTTTATAAAGCCCATTATTAATTATAGGCCCATAGAAACCGTTTATTTGGCGCGTTTATATATTTTATCTTCTTGATTCATTTTGATTTTTGTTTTGCTCTATTCTCATCGCAACTCGGAGTCTTTCTTCTCGATTCTTCTCTCACTTCAAAGATTTGTCTCGTATCTTCCCTGTAATCTCTCTGAAAGTGAGTCTCATTAACTTCATCGGGATTCATGGTTTCTCTTCTGCTTGCAACAATTTTGTTTTCCCCTAGCTAATTTCTGATCTTTTGTTTATTTCCGACAGCAATGAATCCGAATGGAGAAGAAATCGACGATTCAAGGTCTCAAGATAAACCTCAATGGGGCTCCCCTCGAAGCCAAGCGTGAGTTCCCTCTTTCAATGTTCAAAACCTTAGCGATGAGCGTAATTTTGCACTTGTATTCCTTTTTTTATAAGTCTTTATTATATAGGTTTGGTTCTTGTTAAAAGAAGTGATTAGTTATACTAAATCTTCAAGTGTGGCTCTTAATGGATGTCTTGATTTTGTTGGTATTTCGACGCATAATGAAGAAGAATTGAACCTACTGTTTTTCTTGTTTCAAAGAGCATTTTAACTTTCAGCCAAAGCCACTCTGATATGCTTTAGGCTTTAATTTGTGGCGAATTATGGTTTTTTTCTTTATGTGAAATGTGTATGAACATATATATTTATGTATTCATCTTTGCGGTTAATGGATTGAATGAAATTGACTTTGTAACTAGAGTTCGTTTGGTGCAGTGCTTTAGCCTACTTGAATCAAGTAAGAGATACGTTTCAAGATCAAAGACACAAATATAAAATGTTACTCCAAGTTATGAAAGACAAAAAGGCAGGAAGGTAAGAGATCTTCTTTTCCTATCAGAATGAACTTTTATCGCCTCTGAAAAACATCCTTAACCCTACTGTTTTACAGGATTGATACAACTGCTCTGATTGCACGAGTCAATGAGTTGCTTAAGGGCCATGACAATCTAATCTACAGCTTTAACACATTTTTGCCACATGGATTTGAAATAGCTCCTGATGATGAGGAAGAAGAAGGTAACTCCACCACAAGAGACTCTTGACTACTACTATATCATGGCAGAGGGGTATAGTGGAGATTAAATTTGTAATCATGATGGGTTTACATGGTTTAAGTAAATTATGACATCAAACGATCAAAATTTACAATTTAGTTTGTATTCAGTACAAGGTTTGTCGAGTCGCTTTGTAATCCATGGGGAATCTTTTGACTCTAAATGTTACACTTTCTCACTTCTTACTTCTACTTTTCACTTCATAGTTTGACCTTTTTTGCTTCTCAATTCTACTTTTCATGTCCTTGAATGTTTGTAAAGTTGAGTCAAGGCTTCTGCGTATCTTTTCACTGTGCCTTCGATTAACACAAAAAGTAGTTAACCATAAACTAATTAAAAAACTTAACAATAAATTAATTAAAAAATTAACCATAAATTAATTATAAGAGTTAATCATAAAAAATCTGTTTTTTTTTTATGGTAAAAGAAAAAATACTTAGCTAATCAATACTATATTTGTTGACAAAAACAAAAAACAAAAAGACTTCTTTAAACTTAGATAATGCCTGCCTGCATGACTCTGGAAGAAGACGAATAGCTTTGATCTGCCGTGTTTATTGAACTCCATTCCGGTAAGTTCTTCTTCTTCAATTCTTCAGAAAACCCCCAAATTAACATGTAAATTTACTTCTTCTCTCTTCGTTTTGAATCTCTCCGGCGAATATTGAAGTGAAGGTTTGCAATTTATCTGTGTCGTAACTATATCTTGGGAAATGCATCCGGTTAATCTCGTACTTCATTGGAAATTAGTTGGTTAATTTTTTCTGTGACTTTTCAATTTTTCATTTTTTTGTTAAATTTTGATGATGCAGATTAGTTGTGTGAAGAAAGACAAATGGTGGTTAGAAAGAAGAAAACCAAAATATGTGACAAAGTGTCACTTGGGGAAGATAGGATAAGTCAGTTACCAGAATCTTTGATATGTGACATACTTTGTCATCTGTCTACAAAGGATGCTGTCAGAACAAGTGTTTTGTCCACGAGATGGAGACATCTTTGGCGATGGGTTCCTGGATTGGACTTAGACTCCTACATATTCTTTAATTTCGATGCCTTTGTGAGTGTTGTTGAAAGGTTTTTTGATTCCCACAGGGAGTCATGGGTAAGCAAACTCCGGTTAAGTTTTGGTTATCGTGATACAGATGGTATGGGTGATCTCACTTCATGGATTGATGCTGTGACTACGCGTCGGATTCAGCATCTTGATGTTAATGGTTATTACGCTGATAAGAGAGAGATACCCCCGAGCATATATACATGCAAGACACTGGTATACTTACGACTCTGTCAGGTCTCCTTGTGTAATGCTGAGTTTCTTGCCTTACCTTGCCTGAAGATCATGGTTTTACGATATAACAGATATCCCAACGAGACCACGTTGCAGAAACTTATCTCAGGCTCTCCAGTTCTTGAAGATTTAACCATCTCCAGGTCTTCGAATGATGATAAGGCAAATGTTTTACAAGTACGGTCTCATACGCTAAAGAGAGTCTGTATAAATGAGGGTACACAAGTTGTGATTGATGCACCTCTACTGCAGTATATGAGTGTTATGGTTTCCTCACCAAAGAACTTCCAGATCGTCAATTTGGGTTTCCCTGCCAAGCTGGTTATTGATTTCTCTTTCTTTGGAAATGCGACATACAGTAGCAGCACGATTCATGGCATCCTCACCGATATCGCGAGGGTCAGGGAGCTAGTTATTAGTAATCATATTTGGAAGGTATACATCTCAAAGTTTGAGCATATATATATGAATATTCTTCCACGACAGTTTCTCACCATAACATTCCATTTTACTTGTTTACTTCTGATACCAGGAAATCTTTCAATGCTTGAAATCGGGACCAGTGCTTCAGTTTCATAACCTATTTTGCTTGAACGCAAAATTTTCTAAAACTGATCTTGAAATGTTGCCAACCTTTCTTGAGAGCTGCCCAAAACTAGAATCTTTCATATTGGTAATGAATAACTGTTATTTAACTTTCTGATGTATGCATATCGTTTGTGAAAATTCGTTTGTGTATATTTTTCTACTCAATTTGTTTTCTTCTGTTTTTGCAGGAACTGGTTAGCGACCGTAGCATACGTCATAAGAAGAGCAGAGAACCAATGGTGATGTTTTCAACAGTGCCTCGGTGTTTGGTATCATCGCTCAAGTATGTGGAATGGAAACGTTCGATTGCAGGGTATGAAGGAGAAGCTGAGCTAGTAAGATACTTTCTGAAGAATTCAACAATCCTGGAGAAACTAAGGCTTGATGTTTACTATACCGAAAAGGCAAAGTGCGACTTCCTTAAAGAAGTCCTTACAATGCCAAGATGCTCTAGCTTATGTGAAATCCATTGTTCTTTAATTGCTAAAGATAGATATGCTTGAACATTTTGTTTAAGGTTGATCTTTTTGGTAGTTAAATTAGTGATTTTAGGAGGCTGTAGTTTTGAGCTACAAGCAAATATTGCAGTTTAAGTCTTTCTTATGTGACTTGGTGGTTGCTGCTCATGTAATGATCATTACCAACTTATATCTCGAATATGATGGATACTATCTCCACAAACTCTTCAAGCACTAATTAGGTTTTATATGTTTATGTTCTTTTGCTAGCTGTTGGCTTGTTTAAGAACTGTCAAAATGCAAAGCTAAATAAATATCAAAGGTCAGGGAAATAATCTTACATCAAGTCACTTTAAAGGTTTCTAGATCAAAAAAGAATAGAGGCTTTTTTCGAGAGACTTGTCTCTTGCTGTCCTGTCTTGGTGGTCTTTCCGGATCAAGTAAAAAAAAATAAAAAAAAATTGAAATGATTATGCTCTTCGACTACTCTCTTTGAGCATCAATGATAAATTCTCCCAAACTAATATGTAATTTTAGTTCTTCTCTCTTAGTTACGATATTTTGAGAAACACATCCAGATTAGTTTGATGCAAACGTATCTCGTATTTCATTTGAAATCAGTTGGCCTTTTCTTTGACTTTTAATTTTTGATTTTTGGTTGATGATGCAGAAGATTATTGTTGTGTGAAGAAAAACAAATGGTGGGTAGAAAGAAGAAAACCAATTTGGTCGTTTAATTGAGTTGCTTTTAATGAGGTTGTAAGGATTTTGTACCCTAACCTTGAAACAGAGTTTTACAGAGCTTGTTTAGCAAGTAGTAAATACATATTCATACCCCAATTTGCTTGCGGTTGACCTTTTTAAGATTTGTCAAGTTATTGGAAGCTGTTCTAAGTAGACTTCATTGACTAGAATTTGTACAGTGAAGCAAAGCAAGAAGTTTTTTTTTTGTGGAAGCAAAGCAAGAAGTTTTATAAAAAGGGAACTTTGATCCAAATGAGATAAAATAATTTATAAAGTTAGATTTCTAAATTTCTAACCGCATATTTTGTTTTTTTGTAAACATGAATTTTTGTATTCGTCTCGAAGTCGTTGAAAATGTTTGAGAATCTTGCAAAAGGTATGCATCTCCAAGTAGGATGAGAATGAGAAACAGCCATTAATAATTTTAGTGATGATAAAATTTTTGCCAAAAGAACCAAACTGGAAATATCTTTTCACAAAGGAGCCATTAGGACAATTTTTTTTTATATCCATCAGATGGAGGAGTCTCTGGGTTTGGGAGTCTCTTTTGGTGAGTTTCATTGCCTTGGAGTCCCTAATTTCGTTGCCTTTGTGAGTCCAAACTCCGAGAAGGTTTCATTACTTTTTTTTTTTGGGCTGAGTAGTACGTGGTACATATGATTGAACATACACTAACTTGAATGAAATTGAGGAAGTCATAGATTGAAAATGTTTTAAATTGGACCATCTATATTCGGGCTTTATCGGTTCAGGTCAGACAAAACCGAGTTGGTCCAATTCACACCTTTTATACGTGTATATTTAAAATTTCCAACCCTAAACTCACATTCTTTATCGATGGTATCTTTGCACGCATCCATGTGGGACGACGAAGAGGTTTGATCAGCCGTGGTAATTAAAACTACATCTCAGTGCTTTCTTCTTCTTCTTCTATAATGTTCCTTGATATTAGTCATCTTTAGACGAAGAGGTTTGATCAGCTTTGCATGTGATTTTAATTCTTCTCTCTTAGTGTTTTCTTCGATATCTCATCTTTAGACGAACTTTCTACCAATCCAGATTAGCTGTATGCAAGCTAGTGTGTGTTCGTATTTTGTATTTTATTTGTAAGTTGGTTGGTTATAATTCTGTATACTTCTCAATTTTTTTTTTTATCTTTATTAAATTAATTTGATAATGCAGATTATAGTTGTGTGATCGAAGAAAAACAAATGGTGGATAGAATGAAGAAAACTAAAATATGTGACAAAGTGTCACATGAGGAAGATATGATAAGCCAGTTACCAGATCATTTGGTATGTGACATACTTTATCATCTTTCTACAAAGGATGCTGTCAGAACAAGTGTTTTGTCCACAAGATGGAGAAATCTTTGGCGATGGGTTCCTGGATTGGACTTAAGCTCCTACACATTCTCGAACTACGATGCCTTTGTGAGTTTTGTTGAAAGGTTTTTTGATTCCCACAGGGAGTCATGGATACGCAAACTCCGGTTAAGGTTTAATTATCGTGATGGTATGGGTGAACCCACTTCATGGATTGATAATGTGACTATGCGTAGGATTCAGCATCTTGATGTTCATTGTATTAGAACTTATGAGATACCCCTGAGTTTATATACCTGCGAGACACTGGTTCACTTACGACTCCATGGGGCCGCCTTGGCTTTTGCCGAGTTGGTTTCGTTACCTTGTCTAAAGATCATGCATTTATAAGATCTTCGTAGTACCGATAAGACCACGTTGCAGAGACTTATATCAGGCTCTCCAGTTCTGGAAGATTTAACCATCGTCAGATCTTGGTATAATCATAAGGCAATACAAGTTCGCTCTCATACGTTAAAGAGAATCAACATCGATTTCTATGTTGAAGCTGTGATTGATGCACCTCTACTTCAGTCTTTGAGGACTAAGGTTTACTTAACGAGGAACTTTCAGATCATCAATTCGGGTTTCCCTGCCAAACTAGATATTGATTTGCGACCGATACAAGTCTACCCCAGTTTGAGATTCCCTAAAAAACTGATTCTCGATATCATCACCGATATTTTGAGGGTCAGGGATCTAGCTATTGGTAGTAATGTTTTGAAGGTGTACATCTCAAAGTTTTTGTGCATATATAATAGATTATTCTTCCACTTTATAGTTTTCTCACCATAACATTTTTTGTTTTTTTTCTTTTGTTTACTTCTGTTACCAGGAAATCTGGCTATTGGAACCGGCATCGTTGCTTCATTTTAGTAACCTATCCCATTTGAATGCTAGAATTTTTATGTCTGAACTTGAACTGTTGCCAACCGTTCTTGAGAGCTGCCCAAAACTAGAATCTTTCATTTTGGTAACGAAGAGATTTATACTCTTTGATTTACGATAGCTTATTATTGTGTATCCTCCTCTCAACTTGTTTTCGTCTATTTTTTTTTTTGTTTTTGTTTTTGCAGGAAGTTGCTAAGAACTATCTTTTGACTGATGAGCTGAACATAGAACAAAAAGTGGTGTTTTCAACAGTGCCTCGGTGTTTGGCGTCATCGCTCAAGTTTGTGGAATTCAAACGATCAATCCCATATGAAGGAGAAATAGAGCTAGTAAGATACTTCCTGAAGAATTCAACAGTTCTCGAGAAATTAAGGTTTAATACTCATAATAACAAAAAGGCAAAGTGTGCCTTCCTTACAGAACTCGTTGCAATGACAAGATGCTCTAGCGCTTGTGAAGTCCTTGTTCTTTAATTACTTAAAAGATATTGCTGAAATTTTTGTTTAAGGTTAATCTTTTGGTCGTTAATATAGACTTTTAGAAACATGTAAGTTCTGCAGTTTAAGTCCATCTTATGTTAGTTACTTGGTCGTTCCTGACCATGTAATGATCACCAATGACCAACATTATTTCGAATTTGATGGATACTACAACAACACTTAATCAAGCTCTAGTTATATACTGATATACATGTTGTTTTACTCGAGCACTAATTAATCACATACTATAAGTACAGAGAAGCAATGCCAGAAGTTGGATTCTAATGCCAAGTTAGATTATCACAGGTCAGGAAAATGATCATTCATCAAGTCGCTTTCAAGGTTTCTATGTATATGAAAATGCAGTTTTCTGTAATGATAATTACTTAATCTCGAGATATGTCGCAGAAATGAAGCTAGTATCAAAGCTTCAGAGAAGAATGGTATCAAATACAACGGTTGTCTTTTCAGATACAAGGAAAAGATGAACCTTAATCTCTCATTTGATTACTGTTAGGGTTTTACAAAGATGATAGAAATGTTATTTATATACAAAGATGGTAGCTTTTAAAACCCTCTACTGATGGGACAGATGTCTTCATCCTGTTGTATCTAATGAATCAAGGGCACATAATTGGTTTGATAGCTTTTGTCATCTCTGCTCTGTTTTGCTTGTTGTTACCTGTTTTTGGAGAAGACAACCGTTTACCGTTATAAATCAGACGACGTCGTTTGTACATAAGTGGGCTGTTTTGTTTCATGGCCCATTATCTTCTTCCCTTTAAGCTCAGAGGTGGCCCACTCTGCTTCTTTTCGAGAAACGATACCGTTCTTCTATGTAGGTTTTTTTTTTTTTTTTTTTTTTTGGTAAAAGTCATCTATGTAGCTTTGATAGCTAGTAGTAAGGTAAAATTCTGTAACCGTCAAGAAACTCATTCAAGATTTGTGAATTTGTTGTAACTGCACCGTCTTTGGCTATAACTCCTATGGCTCAGTCTGGTTAAAGAATAATGACAAAATAGTCCAAAGAGGTAGGCAGAGCTCTGATTATATGTCGAAACAATAAGTAAGCTACAAATCAAAGAAAGCTCTTGTTCTCCGTAGCAAGTTGAGCATCTCACCTTGTGGTTGGTCTCTCTCTCTCTCAAGGTATATTTTTCTATTGAGAAAAAAGTGACTATAGACCCAAATGGTACCCCGGTTTCAATGTGATTCCTATTTGAGTTTGGAAACGATGGAGTTTGGGTGCGAGATGTCACAAAAACCATACAATAATTTTTGGACGAAAACGAAATTTTGAAAATTTTGCATTTTCCACAAAATTCTTATTCAACAAATTACCCCTTAAAAATGAGATTTTGTAAATTTTTTAAATTTAAAGAGTTTCAATTATTTTCCCGCCAAAACGTGGTTTTGTTTTTTTCCGGCTGAAAATGATATTTTTTTTTTCCCACGTGGTTCCACATTTTTTTGTCAACACTAGGATTCCACATTATTTTACTACTTTAGAAAAATATGTTATGCTATTAATAATTCAACTATAATTTCATTATTTGTTTACCATAAACTTGATTACATAATTTTCTAGTCAAAAAACGTGATATAGTCAAACTTTTGACAAAACTAAAAATATCCCACATCGATATTAAAATGAATCAACTATTGAAATCATTTCTTATAAATAGTATTACAAACTATGTTATTGACATTCATATGAAATCCGAGGAATCTAAAGTCGAATCCCTTTAAACCTAGTAAGTTTTTTAAAATTAATCAGCTTTTTGGCAAGTTGTCTATTTTAATCAGCCCATAGTACATTGTCTTTTTTTTTTTGTCTTTTTTTTTTGTCAATAGCTTTAAAAGATTAAATGGCTATAAGTAGTGCATGGTTTAAGTATCTGACCTTTTTTTTTTTTTTTTTTTAATGTTTTTAATTGTTGTATAGGCGTTCGATAAATAAGAACAGAGCCATACAAACACAGATGCGTTTTCATCAACCCCAACTGAGAGCTCAAGCGCCATTATCTATCCACCGTGGTAATTAAAACTCCAGGCTGGTGCGTTCTTCTTCTTCTTCTTCTTACACTGTTGCTTGATTCTTAGCCATCACCCTTGCATGTGATATTAGTTCTTCTCTCTCACTATACCACTCGATATGTATTGATGTATATGGCTCTCATCTGGTTCAATTGAAATTTTGAGAATTTCGAGTATGGCTCGTGTCCTTTATCTCTTAGTTTGATGCAAGCTAGTTTGTCCGTATCTCGTAACTGATTCAAAACTTAGATAGTTGTTTCTATAATGCAGATAAGCTGTGTGTGAAGAAAAAGAAATGGTGGGTAGAAAGAAGAAGAGCAAAGTATCTTCACAGGAAGAAGATAGGATAAGCCAGTTACCGGAATCTTTAATATCTGAAATACTTTGTCGTCTTTCAACTAAGGATGCTGTCAGGACAAGTGTTTTGTCTACCAGATGGAGAAACCTTTGGCGATGGATTCCTGAGTTGGACTTGGACTCCGACACGTTCTCCAACTTTGGTGACTTTGTGAGTTTCACTGAAAGGTATTTTTATCCCCACAGGGAGTCATGGATACGCAAACTCCGGTTAAGTTTTGGCTATCGTCAGGGTATATGTGGTCTCACGTCATGGATTGATGTGGCGACTACTCGTCGTCGGATTGAACATCTTGACGTTGAGAATTATTGGTATGGTAGTATACCCCTAAGCATATATACCTGCAAGACACTGGTACACTTGCGGCTCTGTGGTGTGGTCTTGGTTCCGGCCGAGTTTGTGTCCTTACCTTGCATGAAGACCATCCATTCAGAAAATGTTGGATATCCCAATAAGGCCACTTTGGAGAAGCTTGTCTCGGGCTCTCCAGTTCTTGAAGATTTAAAACTCGTCAGATGTCCCAACCGTTTGGATGTGGTTGTACAAATTCGCTCTCGTTCTCTGAAGAGAATCCACATCAATGACTCTATTGACGTTGTGATTGATGCACCTCTACTCCAGTCTCTGAAGACTGAGATGTACTCAACAAAGAACTTTGAGATCATCAATTCTGGTTTCCCTGCCAAACTAGATATGGCTTTTCGATCGATGCATGTCAGACCCAATGCGATTCGCGGTATCCTCACCGATATTTCGAGGGTCAGGGATCTAGCTATTGGTAGTAATGGTTTGAAGGTATACATCTCAACGTCTGAGCATATTTATTTAAAAAATATTCCTCCACAAAAGTTTCTCACCGTAACAGTTTTTTATTTTGGTTCACTTTTATTACCAGGAATTTTTTCTATACTCATTAGCGAGACCGGTGCGTCAGTTTCGTAACCTGTCCCATTTGAATGTTAGATTTTATATATCTGATCTTGAAATGTTGCCAACCCTTCTTGAGAGCTGCACAAAACTAAAATCTCTCGTACTGGTAATGAAATATCTTTAATCCTCCGATGATTTATGCATATTGTTTGTGAAAATAGTTTATGTATCTCTCTACTCAAATTTTTGTTCTATTATTTATTTTTCTGTTCCTGTTTTTGCAGGAAATTGTCAAGAACGAATTCATGGGACGTCATGAGGAGAAGTGGGAACCAAATGTGAGGTTTTCAGCAGTGCCTCGTTGTTTGGTATCATCGCTCAAGTTTGTCGAATTGAAACGTTCGATCCCAAGGTATGATGGAGAGATAGAGCTAGTAAGATACTTTCTCAAGAATTCGACAATCCTTGAGAAATTAAGGCTCAATGTTCACTACTCGCAAAAGGCAAAGTGTGCCTTCCTTACAAAACTCGTTGCAATGACAAGATGCTCTAGCGCTTGCGAAGTCATTGTTCTTTAAATTACTTAAATGATATTGCTGAACATTCTGTATGTTTAAGGTTAATCCTTTGCATTGTGTTGTTAAATTAGACTTTGATCAACATGTAAACTCTGGTGTTAAGTCCTTCTTAATTAGTTTTTATGTTTCTTGGTGGTTGCTGACAATGTAATGATCACCAATGACTTCAACAACTTACTCAAGCTCTAATTATATATATGTTGTTTTACTCGAGCATTAATGAATCACATACTACAAGTACAGAGAAGCAATGCTAGAAGTTGGATTCTAATGCCAAATTTAGATTATCAAATGCTAAGTTGAAATTAAAGAAGATGAACTTAAAACTTGTAAAGTTTTGCTAGGACGAAAATAAAAGTTAAACTCGATTCTACGTTGGCACGTTGCTTACGGTTAAGTGAAAAAAGGGACCTAATCCCAAACCAAAAATAAAACCGGATGGACATAATTATATTTTATGGTCAATTAATCAGTTTGAAGTTTCAAAACCTTTCGGATTAATAAAGAAGATGAAGTAAAACTTAGTAATGTTCAAACATTAACTTAATTAACTATAGACAATAAGCTAGCTGTTCTCATCCACTCATGACTCTGTTTGGTCCGATATAAAGCCTGCAGGATTAAACCAGATTTTAGGATTGTGAACAAAATTGAGTATTTCCTAGAATTCTTGTGTTGTCAGTTACACACTTATCCGAAATGTTTTGCGTTGGAGTTTGGACCTACTAGTATTATTTATTTTCGTGCTTTATCGGTTCAGACCGGATAAAACCGAGTTGGTTCAATTTGATTGTATATGACTTTTACATTAGATAAACCATTAGAAGCACAAACACGTCACACCGTTTTCATCAACCCAATGGAGAGATAAACGGCATGGCGTTGGAGAAACCCTTAAGAAGTGACACGACTTGAAAGTTGAAATTGTGTGAGGAGTCGAACAGGCGAATTCAAACGCCATTAGTGCTACATACATAACCATGGAGGAAGACAAATAGGTCTGGTGACTTGATCTGCCGACCGAATAGTAACTATGACTCCACTCTGGTACGTGCTTCTTCTTCTTATACTGTTGGTTGATCTAAAGTCATCTTAAGAAACCTTTAAAACCCTAAACCTAACGAATATATAGCCTATCCTGATTAGTTTGATGCAAGCTAGTGTGTCCGTATCTCGTATTTTCATTCGAAGTTAGTTGGTCTTTTCAATGTTTTCATTTTCTTTTTGTTAATTAAATCTGATGATGCAGATTTGTTTGAAGAAAAGAGACATGGTGGGTAGAAAGAAGAAAACCAAAGTATTGTCACAGGAGGAAGATAGGATAAGCCAGTTACCGGAACCTCTGATATGTGACATACTTTGTCATCTTTCTACAAAGGATGCTGTCAGAACAAGTGTTTTGTCCACAAGATGGAGAAATCTTTGGCAATGGGTTCCTGGATTGGACGTGGAGTACAACACATTCTCAGATATCGATGCCTTTGTGAGTTTCGCTGAAAGGTTTTTTGATTCCCACAGGGAGTCATGGATACGAAAACTCCGGTTAAATATCAGTGATCGTTATGGTAAGTGTGATCTCAACTCATGGATTGATGCTATGCCTACGCGTAGGATTCAGCATCTTGCTGTTCACTATTGTCCTGATGGTGAGATACCCCTGAGCATATATAGCTGCAAGACATTGGTACACTTACGACTTGTTCGGGCAGCCTTGGCTTATGCTGAGTTTGTTTCTTTTCCTTGTCTGAAGATCATGCATTTGGAAGATATTAGTTATCCCAATGAGACCACTTTGCAGAAACTTATCTCAGGCTCTCCAGTACTGGAAGATTTATTATTGATCAGCAGAAGTTATCCGTCTGATAAGCCAAAGGTTTTACAAGTGCGCTCTCATACGCTAAAGAGAATCGACATCGATGAGTCTGTTGAAGTTACGATTGATGCACCTTTACTCCAGTGTTTGAGGACTAAAATTCACTTAACAAAGAACTTTAAGATCATCAATTTGGGGTTCTCTACCAAACTAGCTATTGATGTTGCCTTTAACAATGTGACATACGGTAAAAGCGTGATTGACGACATCCTCACCGATATTTCGAGGGTCAGGGAGCTATTTATTGGTAGTTATGTTTGGAAGGTATACATCTCAATGTTTGATCATTCTTAAGAATATTCTTCAACGAAAGTTTCTAACCATAACGATTCCTATTTACTTGTTTACTTCTGTTACCAGGAAATCTTTCTATACTCGAAATCGGAACCGGTGCTTCAGTTTCGTGACCTCTCTCGCTTGAGTGCTGAGTTTTCTAAATCTGATATCAGAATGTTGCCAACCGTTCTTGAGAGCTGCCCAAAACTAGAATCTCTCATATTGGTAATGAGTAACTTTAACCCTCTGAAAAGAGTTATGTATCTCTGTACTAAGTTTGTTTTCTTCTCTGTTTTTGCAGAAATTGGTCAGTCATTATAAGAATAACATAGACCAAAAGGTGGTGTTTTCAACAGTGCCTCAGTGTTTGGTATCATCGCTCAAATTTGTGGAATTGAAACGTTCGATCTTACGGTATGAAGGAGAAACAGAGCTAATAAGATACTTCCTGAACAATTCAATAATCCTGGAGAAATTAAGGCTCAATGTTTACTACTCGAAAAAGGCAAAGTGTGCCTTCCTTACAGAACTCGTCGCAATGCCAAGATGCTCAACCTCTTGTGAAGTCCTTGTTCTTTAATTACTTAAAAAGATATTGCTGAACGTTTCGTTTATGGTTAATCTGTTGGTCGTTGAATTAGACTTTTGAGCAACATGTAAGTTCTGCAGTTTAAGTCCTTCTTATGTTACTTGGTGTGGTTGCTGATCATGTAATGATCACTAATTAATGACCAACATTATTTCGAATTTGATGGATACTTCAACAACTTACTCAAGCTCTAATTATATACATGTTGTTTTAATCGTGCACTAATGAATCACATACTAGAAGTAAAGAGAAGCAATTCAAGAAGTTGGGTTATAATGCCAAGTTAGATTATCACTGGTCAGGGAAATGATCATACATCAAGTTGCTTTCAAGGTTTCTATATGTCAATGCAGTTTATTGTAATCAGAATTACTTTATCTCCAGATATTCCACTAACTCGTCATTTCACAATTTTTCTAGAAAAAATGAGATTTCATAAATTTTTCAATACAAGAGAGTTGCATATTTTTCAGGGCAAAAAGTGGTTTTACTTTCTTTTTTATTAATTTCCACTAAAAATGAGATTTCATTTTTTGGTCAAAACTATGATTACACTTAATTTTATTACTCTAGATGAATATATTATGCTATTAATAGTTCAAAAATATTTTCTTTATTTGTTTGCCATAACCTTGATTACATAATTTTCTAGCCAAAAAAACGTGATCAACTATTGACAGAATTTTTGATGGAAAATTTGACGGAAATCACAGTTTTGACGGAACTAAAAATGTCCCACATCGACATTAAAAGGAATCAACTATTGAAATCATATAATATAAATAGTATTACAAACTATGTTGTGAGCATTCATATAAAATTCGACGAATCTAAAATCGAATCCTTTTAAATCAGCCATTTGGCAAATTGTCGATTAATTAATTAAGCCTTTGATTGCTTTAGCCTTTAGGCAACTGATAAATCAGTCCATATAGTGCTTTTTTTTTCTTTTTTTTTTTTTGGTTAGCAGCTTTGGATAAGATGGCTCAAGTAGTGCATGGATAAATAGGGAACAGTTATCACAAGATTGATCTGCCGTGGTAATTAAACTCCATTGGTACGTTCTTGTTCTTCTTCTTCTTATTCTTCTTCTTGTTATTCTTCTTCTTCTTAATTATACTGTTGCTTGATTCTTAGTCATCACCCTCGCATGTGATTTTAGTTATTCTATCTCACTATACTAGTCGATATCTGTATTGATGTATGACTCTCATCTGGTTCAATTGGCTGGTGTCCTTATCTCTTAGTTTGATGCAAGGTAGTGTGTCCGTAACAGATTCAAACTTAGATAGTTGTTTCTGTAATGCAGATTAGTTGTGTGAAGAAAAACAAATGGTGGGTAGAAAGAAAAATACAAAAACATTGTCACAGGAAGAAGATAGGATAAGCCAGTTACCTGAATCTTTAAAATCTGAAATACTTGGTCATCTTTCTACTAAGGATGCTGTAAGAACAAGTGCGTTGTCTACCAAATGGAGAAATCTTTGGCGACGGGTTCCTGATTTGGACTTAGACTCGGACAACTTCTCGACCTTCAATGCCTTTGTGAGATTTGTTGGAAGGTTTTTGGATTCCCACAGGGAGTCATGGATACGCAAACTTCGGTTACGTTTTTCGTATTCTTACTTAGGCATGTCGTTTTTGCTCACCCGATGGATTGATGCTGTGACTACGCGTAGGATTCAGCATCTTGATGTTAATTGTTCTCTCGAAGATAACATACCCCTGAGTTTATATACATGTGAGACACTGGTACACTTACGACTCTGTGAGGTCACCTTGTGGAGTGCTGAGTTTGTTTCCTTACCTTGCGTGAAGATCATGCATTTAGAAGGTAATAGATATCTTACCAAGACCATCTTGCAGCAACTAATCTCAGGCTCTCCGGTTCTGGAAGATTTAACCATCATCAGGTCTTTGGATGATGATCATAAGGCAGATGTTTTACAAGTACACTCTCATATGCTAAAGAGAGTCTATATAAATGAGTGTACACAAGTTGTGATTGATGCACCTCTACTCCAGTATCTGTGTGTTACGGTTTCTTCAACAAAGAACTTTCAGATCGTCAATTTGGGCTTGCCTGCCAAGCTAGTCATTGATTTCCCCTTCTCTGGCAATGCGACAAACAGTAGCAGCAGGATTCGTGACATCCTCACCGATATCGCTAGGGTCAGGGACCTAGTTATTAGTAATGTTATTTGGAAGGTATAACATCTCAATGTTTGAGCATAATAAAAGAATATTTGTTTACAGGAAAGTTTCTCAATCATAACATTGCTCTTTACTTGTTTACTTGTGTTACTAGGAAATCTTGCAATACTCCAACTCCGGACCGGTGCTTCAGTTTCGTGACCTATCCCGCTTGTATGCTAGCTGTTCTAAATCTGATCTTGAAATGTTACCAATCATTCTTGAGAGCTGTCCAAAACTAGAATCTTTCACATTGGTAATGACTTTAACCATCTGCTTTACACATATTGTTTGTGATTTTGTTTTTGTTTTGGTGTATATCTCTACTCAATATGTATTCTTCTGTTTTTGCAGGAATTGGTCGAGGAAGAATCCATGCGTCGTGCTAAGAAGAAAGATCCAAAGGTGATGTTTTCGAATGTGCCTCAGTGTTTGGTATCATCGCTCAAGTTTGTGGAACTGAAACGTTCGATCTCGGGGTATGAAGGAGAAATGAACCTTATAAGATACTTGTTGAAGCATTCAACAATCTTGAAGAAGTTAAAGCTTGATATTTACTATCCCAAAAAGGCACAATATGACTTCCTCAAAGAACTCGCTGCCATGCCAAGATGCTCTAGCGTTTGTCAAGTCATTGTTGTTTAATTACTTAAAAGATATTGTTGAACTTATATCCTAAGAATTCATGCTAAACTTGTTTTAATTTAGACTTTGTAATAATCAAAAACCAAAAGTGAATCCTTTCCTGAGAAAATAAATTTATAACTGAAAATTATTTTTCAAAATGAGATATATTATGGTCTTAATTATTTGTTCGACCAACAAATTTTATGTGTGAAAGTGCTAACGAAAAAATTAATACTTTCAATAGAAAAATTAATAAACCATGGAAATGTTTATATTGAATATTGGATTGTTGGGCGGGCTTTTTGTGTAACAAACTTTCTTTTTTGTTATTTTCTTCTGTAACAAATCATCTTCGACATTGGAACGCCATTAATTCTCAGTTAGTCTAAAGGCAAGAAATCATCTTCGACATTGGAAGACGAATAGAGAAATCATCTTCGACATTGGAAGAAGAAAACGTTTGATCTGCCGTACTAATTAATCTCCCTTCCGGTTCGTTCGTTCGTTCTTCTTCTTCTTCTTCTTCTTCGTCTTCTTCTTCTTATAGTCTTGCTTCATTTTGAGTTCATCTTCAGAAACATTGAAAACCCTAACAAACCCTCGCATGTGTTCTTCTCGATATCTGTTTAATCTGAAATCTTTCATATCTGATATGTATCTCATTTGAAATTGGTTGGTTGTTTCTTTAATCACTTTACAAATCGATTTTGTTTGAGAGTTTTCGGCCAAGTTGATATTTTTCACATTTCATCTGTCTCGATTAGTTGGTTGTTTCTGTAAATTTCAATCTTTTATTTAGTTTTTCTTGAATTTGATGATGCAGATTTGATACACAAATGGTGGGTAGTAGAAAGAAGAAAATCAAAGTCTCTGAGGAGGAAGATAGGATAAGCCAGTTACCTAATCATTTGATATGTCACATTCTTTACCATCTTTCTCCTAAGGATGCTGTGAGAACAAGTGAAATTTCTACCAAATGGAGAAATCTTTGGCGATGCATTCCTGATTTGGACTTAGTATCCAACAGATTCTCGAGTTTCGATGCCTTTGTGAGATTTGTTGAAAGCTTTTTTGATTCCCACAGAGAGTCATGGATTCACAAACTCCGGTTAAGTTTAGGTTATCGTGATCGTCTGTGTGATCTCACTTCATGGATTGATGCTGTGACTACGCGTAGGATTCAACATCTGGATGTTAATGGTCATTACGAGGATAAGAGAGAGATACCCCTGAGTGTATATACCTGCAAGACACTGGTACACTTACGACTATGTGCGGTCACCTTGTGTAATGCTGAGTTTCTTGCCTTACCTTGTCTGAAGATCATGGATTTACGATTCTGTGAGGTCACCTTGTGGAATGCTGAGTTGGTTTCCTTACCTTGCCTGAAGATCATGCATTTAGAAGGTAATAGATGTCTTAACAAGACCATGTTGCAGAAACTTATCTCCTGCTCTCCAGTTATGGAAGATTTAACCATCATCAGATCTCGGAATGATGATAAGGCAAGTGTTTTACAAGTGCGGTCTCATACGCTCAAGAGAGCCTATATAAAGGAGTGTACTTTTGTGATTGATGCACCTCTACTCCAGTGTTTGAAGGCTACAGTTTCTTCACCAAAGAACTTTCAAATCATCAATTTGGGTTTCCCTGCCAAACTAGTTATTGATTCCTCCTACTATAGCGATGGGCGATACAATAGCAGTATGATTCGTGACATCCTCACCGATATCACGAGGTTCAGGGAGCTAGTTATTAGTAATGATATTTTGATGGTATACATCTCAACGTTTGAGCATATTTATGAATATTCTTCCACGACAGTTTCTCACCATAACAATCTTTTTTACTTGTTTACTTCTGTTACCAGGAAATCTTTCGATACGCGACATGGGGACCAGTGTTTCAGTTTCGTGACCTATCCCGCTTGAATGTTAAGTTTTTTAAAACTGATCTTAAAATGTTGCCAACCATTCTTGAGAGCTGCCCAAAACTAGAATCTTTCGCATTGGTAATGAATAACTGTTATTTAACCCTCTGATTTATGCATATTGTTTGTGAAAATCTTGTGTGTATATTTCTCTACTCAATTTGTTTTCTTTTGTTTTTGCAGGAACTGGTTAAAGACGATAAAATGCTTCATAAGAACAGACAATCAAAGGTGATGTTTTCAACAGTGCCTCAGTGTTTGGTAACATCACTCAAGTTTGTGGAATGGAAACGTAAGATCTCATGGTTTGAAGGATGGTATGAAGGAGAAGCGGAGCTAGTAAGATACTTGCTGAAAAATTCAACAATCCTGGAGAAAATTAGGCTTGATGTTTACTATACGGAAAAGGCTAAGTGTGACTTCCTTACAGAACTCCTTACAATGCCAAGATGCTCTACCGTTTGTGAAGTCCATTGTTCTATACGTCCTAAAAGTTGCTGCTCATGTAATGATCATTACCAACTGTATCTCGAATTTTGATGGATATGATCTCCACAAATTGTTCAAGCACTAATTAGGTTTTTTTATGTATATGTTCTTTTGGTAGCTGTTGGCTTGTTAAAGAAACTGTCAAATTGCAGGAATCTGTTAGAACTTGGATTTTAATGCAAAACCATAGATCAATGATCAGGGAAATAATCATACATCATGTCGCTTTAAAGGTTTCTATGTCAAAAAAGTTTTATCTTTATGAGATGCCCCTAAGCTTTTATATCTGTGACCTTGCCTAATGCTGAGTTTGTTCTCTTATCTTGCCAAACTTGAACTCTCTCATCTTGGTGATCATCTTCTTTACCCTGTTTCTCAATTCTGTGAAAGGTTTTGCCTCTCTGTTTTCCTCAGTAATAGAATAGTACTGAAAGTCTAAAGAAGAAGTGTTACAAAGACCTGAGTCGATTCAATTTTTCTTTATGTGCTAGAGTGTTGAATGGGCCATGTTGGATCGTTGGGCCTTTGTGTAACAAACAGCCACTATTTAAATTATACAATCCACACTTATCTATTAACTTACAGTCTTAGAGAGAAATGTTCTCAGTTCCAGCAAGTGATTCCTAATTTCCAGCAAGAATTTCCATTCCCGTCGGCAAATTCTTTGTCTACAGGTCCGGCAAGTAACTACTGCATTCCGACAGGTTCTTTCTTCTTCTTCTTCTTCTAACTTGACCAGTTTTTTGTTCTTTTTTATTTTGAGAAAACCTTAAAAACCCTAACCTTGACTAGTTAGTTTGAACTGAAAATGCAAGTTTTGATTTGTGTTGTTCGCGAGTTATGTCTGTCTAGTGTCTACTGACCTTTTCTTCCAAATTGTTTCTCTAAAACTTGCATTTTCAGCTTTTTTATATTATTTTTTTACAGATTTGGTTGTCTGAGGATAAGAAAACAAATGTTCGTTAGAGGGAAATCGAATCAGGTTTGTTCCAAAGGGTTGAGAGAGATGTTAAAAGAAGATAGAATAAGCCAATTACCAGATGCTTTGATATGTCACATACTTTCTCATCTTCCCGTAAAAGACAGTGTTAAGACAAGCGTTTTATCCACCAGATGGAGGAGTCTCTGGCTTTGGCTTCCTCGTTTAAAATTAGATTCTCGGAGCTTCCCTGATTTCAATGCCTATATGAGTTTTGGTGACATGTTTTTCGAATCCAATAGGGCTTCATGCTTAGACAAACTCGAGTTATATATTAGTGATATGAAACATGAAGCCTCTTCTCTCGCATTATGGATTGATGCTGCAGTTAATCGTAAGATCCAACATCTAGATCTTTGTTGTTCTCCGGTTACTTTCTGTGAGATGCCCCTAAGCCTTTATACCTGTGACACACTAGTGTACTTAGAACTCCATGGGGTTAACTTGGATGGTGTCGAGTTTGTTTCCTTACCTTGTCTGAAGACTATGCATTTGGCGTTTATTTCGTTTCCCAATGAAGCCACCTTTGAGAGACTTGTCTCTTGCTGTCCTGTCTTGGAGGAGTTAGAGATATATGGATGTAATAATCCTCCTGAAGTTATACGAGTTCATTCTTTGTCAGTGAAGAGGCTCAAAATAGAACTACGCGATTGTATGGCTGATGATGATAAATATGAAGTTGTGATTGATGCTCCTCTACTACGCTCTTTGACTATTGATGATGGCATAGCTGGAAGTTATATAATAAACAACTTGAGTTCCAATGCCAAGTTAGATATTTCTCTCGACTTTGGTTTGGAGAATTTTGATGAAGCAAGCGTTTCATCGAGGAGAAGTAGCATCCGCAATTTTCTGCTCGGGATTTCAAAGGTCAGGGAAATGATCATACATATAGACACTATAAAGGTATATAATGTTAATTCCCGTATAAGACATGTACATTCTCTATCATGAAAGTTTATAACCACATTATTTTTTTTTTTGGTTCCAGATCATCTATCAATACTCGAAATTAGAACCACTGCCTCAGTTTGTTTGCATGTCCTCCCTGTATGCTCATATTTATGAACCTGATTTGAAATGGTTACTAAACTTTCTTGAGAGCTGCCCAAACTTGAAATCCCTCATCTTGGTAATGATCTGCGAAACTCTATGAGCTTTCTTATCTCTATGAATTGGTTCTGCCTATCTTTTCATTGCCATTTCTCCTCTCTTTTTTTACCTTAGGTATGGGAATTTGCATTGACGAACACGCATTCTGAGGAAATGAATCAAATCAGTTATACATTTGTTCCTGAGTGTTTGATGTCTTCGCTCAAGTCTGTTGAGATTGAAACCAGCTTATTGGGATATGCTGCAGAAATGGAGCTAGTAAAGTACTTCCTAGAGAATTCAGTAATCCTCGAGAAACTGACTCTAGAATCGATCCATCGTCCAAATGTAGAGGTTATCTTGAAGAAGCTCCTGAAAATTCCAAGACGCTCCATCACATGTCAAGTCGTCGTAAACTGAAGATTAAGCTCTTGCCACATAAGAAATGCAAGTGTAGGCTTTGTTTATGAAAATTTGTTGAACTACGTTTGCAAGAAATCTTTTTGTTGTTGTTTAGAATCGGTAGGTCTTGTTTTAGTTAACGAAACTTTAACTCAGTTGTCCATCTCTAGAGACTATTAAGGTTGTTTATTAACAAGTTAAGCAATGCTGCCTATTTGGTTGTTTTAAAGTTTAAACATCATATTTAGTTAACTAGAATTGAGATATAACCAGTAGTTATAAGTAGGACATACAAGCAGGGATCAAAATAATAGATTCATAAGAATTAAGAACTATCCCCAAGGTTCTCTGTTTTTTTCTAACATATATTCAAGCATAATGCAACTTTGGTCTGGTCATGGCAGATGCGTCTCACTTTCGTAACTCCTATCTTTTGTCCCAAAATAATTTCATATGTTGCAAAAATTTCTTTGAATAATCTTTTTTTAGAAAATTACTCTATCAATGTTGTTGGGCTTCACTCACTATTTAAAATGTCATAGAAATGTTGGATTGTTGGGCTTTTGTGTAACAAACACAAAAGAACATAATAGCTAGTTAACTACTAATAAATCAAACCGAATAAATGTCCAGACCTGCAGACTACTAATAAATAAACCGAATAAATCAAAGAAGTGCAGAGAATTCTGGCAAGTGATTTTAAACTTCTAGCAACTGATTCCACCCCGTCGGCGAAATCACGATCTACAGTTCCGGAAACTGATTCCTTTCCGTTCGGCCATAACACTGTTAGGTTATTCTTCTTCTTCTTCTTCCTTTATTTGTTGTAAATTCATCTTGACAAGACTTTGAAAAACCCTAGCCTGACTTAGTCTCAATTTGGTTTACTTTCTCTCTCTCATTTAAGCTCTTCTCCATCACTGGAGGTTGTATTGAAGGAGAGTTCTGATTAGTGTTGGTTTCTTACAGATTTCATTGTCTGGAAACAGAGAACAAATGGCTTGTTCCAAACGGTTGAATCAGAGGTTAAATGAAGATAGGATAAGCCAATTACCTGATCCTTTGTTATGTCAGATTCTTTCTCATCTTCACTCAAAGGAAACTGTTAAGACAAGCGTTTTGTCCACAAGATGGAAAAGTCTCTGGCTTTCTGTACCTCGTTTGTATTTGGCATGGTGGCACCTCCCAAATTTCAATGCCTTTAAGAGTTTTGGTGACAAATTTTTCGATTCCAATAGTGCTTCATACATAGACGAAGTCAAGTTATTTATTGGTGATATTGGATTGAAGAAAGGTGTAGATAATGTTCCTTCCTATCTCACACCATGGTTTGATGCTGCAATTAAGCGTAAGATTCAACATTTAGATGCTTGGTTTCCTCCCGGTCCTACGTATGAGATGCCCTTGAGGCTTTATACCTGTGAAACACTGGTATCCTTAAAACTCTTTCAAGTTACCTTGGGTTATGCCGAGGTTGTTTCCTTACCTTGTCTGAAGACTATGCATTTGAAATATATTTGGTATGGCAAAGAGGCTAATTTTGAGAGACTTGTCTCTTGCTGTCCTGTCTTGGAAGAGTTAAAGATTTCCGGACGTGTGAATGATAATGCAAAAGTCTTTCGGGTGCTCTCTAGGCCTCTGAAGAAGCTCAGAATAAAAACACACAAAGTTGATCAGGGTTCTGGTTCAGGATTTGTGATTGATGCTCCTCAACTCTTGTTTTTGCGCATCAATGATAAATTATCAGAGAGTTATATAATAAAAGATGTGGATTCCAATGCCAAGGTAGATATATCTCTCTCCTTTGGTTTAAATGTTTTTGATGGAGCAAGCATTTCATCGAGGAGAAGTAGTATCCGCAGTTTTCTCCACGGGATTTCGAAGGTCAGGGACATGACTATATGTAGAGACACTTTCAAGGTATATACAAGAATTCCGGTAATATGACATGTACATTTTCTATCATGAATGTTTCTTACCTACATTATTCTTCTTTTTGGTTCCAGCTCATCGGTCAATACTTGAAAATAGAACCTCTGCCTCAGTTTGGTTCCGTGTCCCGCCTGCGTGTTACTTTTCGTGTATCTGATTTGAGATGGTTACCAACCTTTCTTAAGAGCTTCTCAAACTTGAAATCCCTTATCTTGGTGAGGATCTGTCAAACCCTATTTCTCATATCTGTGAAAGGTGTTGCGTATCTTTTCATTACCTCTTCTCCTCTCTTTTGTTTTTCCCTCAGGTATGGAATACTAACTCTAAGAAGATGAATTCCGAAGAGCTGCGTCGAATCAATTATTCCTTTGTGCCAGAGTGTTTGTTGTCGTCACTTGAGTTTGTTGATATCAAAACCAACTTCTCAGCACATCCTGCAGAACTGGAGCTAGTAATGTACCTACTAAGGAATTCAGCAATCCTCAAGAAACTGAGTTTACGTATGAATTATTATTGTACTAATGAAAAGTACATCGTCAAGACTCTCCTGCAACTCCCAAGGCGCTCTATCACATGCAAAGTCGTCATATGTTGATATGTAAAGACTTGAGAGAGAACATGTGAAGCTTAAGCTCTTACCGCACAAGAAATGCAGGTCTAGGCTCTTTTGTTTATGTTTCTTTTGCAGTAGAGATAAGGATGAAAACTGTTAAGCCATGTTTGCGAGAAATCTTCTCACTCTTCTCACTGTTTGATTTTGGGCAGCGAAACTATTAGAGGCTGATCTGTTTTTTTTTTTTTTTTTTTTTTTGGCTTGTCGAAATATCAAACCAGTGCTGTTGCTAACTATCTTTTTTGTGCTTACCGCCTTATTTTATTGACTAATGGGCTAACAATTCAGCCCAATAGGCCCAAAATGATGGGTAAGTACCCTCTTCAGTCTTCACTCACACGACTTGTATAAGATTTAGCAAAATCAGTCTGCAATTTCGAAACCTTAATAGTTAAGACAAGTGTTTTGTCCGCCAGATGGAGGAGTCTCTGGCTTTGGGTTACTCGGTTGGAACTGAATTCCGGAAACTTCCCAGATTTAAGTTCCTTTGAGAGTTTTGGTAAATGTTCCCGACATTTCTTGAGAGCTTCCCAAACTTGAAATCTCTTATCTTGGTGATGATCTTCTAAACCCAATAAGTTTTTTTCATCTCTATGAAGATTATGTGTATCTTTTCATTGCGTTTTAATCCTTTCTTCTATCCTCAGGTTTGCTACGATGATTCTGAGGAAAAGTGCTCCAAGGAGATGAATCAATTCAGTTTTTCACATGTGCCTGAGTGTTTGTTATCATCTCTCGAATTTGTTGATTTCAAAGTGCGGATCTCGGGACATGATGCAGAAGCGAAGCTAGTAAGGTACTTGCTAGAAAATTCGGCAATCCTAAAGAAACTCACTCTACCGTTGGATTATGATTCAGTTCAGATTCAAGATAACTTCGTCAAGAAACTCCTCAAAATCCCAAGGCGCTCTGCTGAATGTAAAGTCGTCTTCCTTTGATTGGTAAAGACTAGAGACAAAGTGAATATGTGTTGCAGTTTCATGGTTGGTTTGGCTTCAGTTCCTTCTAACTTGTTCTTTTGCTAATTGGTTTCTGAATTTCAATGAAAGCTCATCGATTCTTAGATGCCTCTTATCTCACATTATGGACCGAACTGCAGTTAAGCGTAAGATCCAACATCTAGATGTTTGTTCTTAAGCTCTTACCGCACAGGTGTAGGCACTTTTGTTTGTTTCTTTTGTTTTAGAATCGGCCGGTGTTGGTTTTGGGTTGCTATAAGTCACTCCTTCATCTCTAGAGACTATAAAGGTTGCTTATCTGCTCTCTTATGTTTGTCAAAATATCAGAGGAATGCAATATATAAACAAGTTAAGCAATGTTGTTACTTAGTCTATTTTCATATTTCCCTACATGATGAAACTACAAGTAGGGATCAAAGAAAAGATTCATAAGTATATTTATCTCTGTTTTCGTTAACATATCTGCAACCTTATTCTGTTCACGGGGATGTGTCTTAACTCTTGTTATTACCTATCTTTGCCTCCAAATGCAATATCTTGCAACAAGTTCTGTAAACAGTTATTTTCGAAAATTACTCCGTTGAATCCAATACTCCAATATAAATTGAAGCACTCCAATCATGGCCATAGCTTCAGCGTCTAAAGCTTGAAAGTTCTGTCTTGGTTAGTGAGAATGAGTTTCTGATATGAGTCAGAGATTGGAGGAAGATTTATGATTGTTCCAAGATCTATTGGAAAAGTTCTCGGCACATACTATATATTTTATTGGATCAATGACACTCAAACAAAAGCTTCAATTTTTATATTGGTAATATCCTTAGCAAAGAACGTATATATCCAAAAAAAAAAATATATATATATATATATATATATATAATTTAATTAAAACAAAAAGAATATTAATCATATTATCACAAGAAGATGATGATGAAACCCAAAGAGTATAAAGAAATTTAATCTGCTTTGAACTGTTCCTAATTTTTGTGATCCCGGTGCGTTCTTCTTCTTCTTCTGAGTTCACCGTGTGCTGGTTTAATATTAACTTTTTGCTTAGATGAGGTGTGTGAATACAAACAAATGGTCGTCACAGAAAGATATGATAAGCCAATTACCAGATCATTTGATATGTCACATACTTGATCATCTTCCCACAAAAGAAGCCATTAAGACAAGCGTTTTATCCACCAGATGGACAAGTCTTTGGCTAGGTGTTCTTGTATTGACTTAGACTCCAACACGTTCTCCAACTTCAATGCCTTTGCGAGTTTCGCTGATAGGGTTTTTTATTTCCACAGGGAGTCATCTATACGTAAACTCCAGTTAACTATTAATAATAATCATGATGTTAAGTCTCCTCTCAGCTCATGGATTGATACTGTGACTACACGCACGATTCAGCATCTCCATGTTCGTATTGTTAGCTGTTCTAGCTTACATGAGATGCCTCTGAGTTTATATACCTCTGAGACTCTGGTACACTTACGACTCTTTGGGGTCACTTTGCTTAATGCCGAGTTTGTTTCCTTATCTTGTTTGAAGATGATGCATTTGAAATATGTTTACTATCCCAATGAGGCCACTTTGGAGAAACTTGTTTCGAGCTCTCCAGTTCTGGAAGATTTAAGCATCATCAGATGTTCCTCTGATCATAATGGAAAATTTTCTAATAATGCAAAGGTTTTACAACTGCGGTCTCAGACGCTTAAGAGAATCGATATAAATAAGTTTGCGCAAGTTGTGATTGATGCTCCTCTACTCAAGTGTTTGAGGATTAAGCTTCACTTAATAAAGAGCTTTAGGATCATCTATTCAGATTTCTCTGCACAAGTACAAATTGGTGTCAACTTTGCTAGTGCGTTTAATCCATATCACATATCCGAGAGAAGAGCTATTCGCGATGTCCTCACCGATATATCGAGGATCAAGGATCTAGTTATTAGTAGTGAAACTTGGAAGGTATACATGTCAACTTTTAAGTTGAGAATACATATATTCTTAAACCAACATTCTTTATTTACTTATATAAATACCAGGTCTTGTTTCTATACTCAAAATAGGGACCATTGCTTCAGTTTCTCATCCACAACATCTTTTGTTTGGTTCCAGGTCATCTACAAATACTCGAAAGTAGAACCGTTGCCTCAATTTAGTTGCATGTTCCGTCTGAGTGTTACTCTCTGTGTATCCGATTTGGAATGGTTGCCAACTTTTCTTAAGAGCTGCCCGAATCTGAAATCTCTTATCTTGATGGTGAATCTTCTTAACCTTATTATTCTCTCACCTATTTGAACCACTAATCTTTTCAATGTGTTTATATATTCTCTTTTTCTTTTTGCCTTAGGTATATGGTTACTTTGAGAAAATGTTTAGCAAGGAGATGAATCCAACCTGTTTTTCATCTGTGCCTGAGTGTTTGTTGTCGTCGCTCGAGTTTGTTGATATCAAACACAACAACAGGAGTTGTGCTACAGAAATGGAGCTAGTAAAATACTTTTTAGAGAAGTCAAGAATCCTTAAGAAACTGACTTTACGTTTGCATGAGAATGCAATGAAGGATGTCATCTTCATGGAAGTCCTCAGAATCCCAAGACGCTCTGTCACATGTCAAGTCCTCCTACTTTGATTGGCTTTGATTGCATCTTACATTTTTTGTCATTTTTTGGGTGTTTTAGTTAGATACTTAGATTGGTTGATGGAGGCAAGAACTCTAAGTGTAAATGATGATAGGCGTTGAGTTTTGCACTTTTGCTGCTTCTTTTCTGAATTTCAATGACAAGACTCTAAGCATGTTAAATTAAACATTGTTGACCTTGAGCATGGATACAATTAAAAGGACAAAAAGTAAAATTGAATGTATATCTTAGCTTCGAGGATCGGCGATTGATATACCAAAAATTGAAAACAAGATAGGAGATTGTTTCGCCTTTTACTATGCCTTTCACTTTGAAAAGCTTGACTTGTAAAATCAGAGCTTTCTTTGTTGCTTCGCCATATAATCAGAGCTCTGTCTACCTCTTTGGACTGTGTTGTCATTCTTCTTTAACCCTTGAGATTGAGCCATAGGAGTCATAGCCACATAGATGGAGTTTGGGGATGACGAAGCTGCAGCTGCTGCTGCCACTTTGGCTGCTGCTGCTGAAGCTGCTACCATTTTCTGTGCACCGTCTCTAACTTGAATGTAGTCGTCCTCTATCACAAATAACTGCAGCCAAAACCAGTTTAGCATTTTAAAGTTTTGGGGGGAACATATAATTTGTTTGGGAATTGGGATGAGACGGACCTCTTCATGGCTAGCAACAAAATCGTCAAGCTTCCCATACTTTTTCTTGTAATCATGCCAGTGCAGAGGGGCTAGCATTTTTCCCAAACGGTTTGGAAGCTGCATTGCACATATGAAACAGACATTATAAGAAAGCCCCTTTTCAAATTCAATTGTTCAGTCTCACTGTGGTTACGATTAGTTTGCTCACCGTTGAACTGATTCTGATTCTTCCACCAGCTGGTATAGTACGGAGGATGCATGTCAATAGTGACCTTTCATCAAGCAGAGCACTCTCTGAGTTCCTCTCAGCTTTCCCAGATGAGACTAGGGTTTCAGGCACAATGGATTTGGCACCATTGTGTTCACCAGGTGAAACCCGACCATTAGCTTCCTGAGGAGAGTAATTGAAATACATTCAGAACATTTTCTTTATAGCCAAACCTAACTAGGCTCTACAAGCCAACAAAATTGCCAGGTAATATGTGCATTGCATACCTCCAATTTCTGATTTTGGGCATGGAAATCTAGCCTTAACGCATCACGAAACTGTGAAGAAATGTCTTGAAAGTTATTCTCTGAATGATTAGATCCATTATAATCTCCATTGCCAGATTCCACTGCCTGTTAAGGAGTACTTTCTAAGATGGTATCGTATTGAACATGTATATACCACATGCAGTAACAAGAACATCCCTTACCTGTTCATTCACAGAGGACGATGGTGTAGTAGATCCGTATTGTGCTCCTTGGCTATTTTGAACATCTCCATACCCTTGACCAAAGGACTGTCCATTGGCAGGCACTTGGTATTCACTCTTCAGATCAGAACTTACCAAGCTATGATTCTGCATAGGCATCTGTGAACTATCTGGTACAGCCTGCAAACAAGGCATGAAAGAGAATGGTCATTAACTGTAACAATATGAAACAAAAGATGCATTCTTAAGCTCACACCTTTTGCTGCAGCATCACTGATTGTGCAACATGAAGTGAAGGTCCCCGAGGCTGAACCAGCTGAGGAATCTCTTGTTGATGCATGATAAAAGAATGCAGAGGGGACATCTGACCAACTTGAGTGTACCCATGCATCCCAAGATGAGAAGATGACAACCCATCAACACGGTTCTTCTACAAATAATTACAAGAGAATAGGCAGTTACGGTTAGGATGGGATCCATTTTCAAGTGTATCAGCATGGCTTCAATGCCAAGAATACAAGCCATCAGACTGACTATGATGTGGAGCATGAAAAATTTACAATTGTGAACAATCAATATTAAATTTAATAGACACGTGATGAAACAAATACAAAATCACAGAACTTCTATATTGTCCTTCTTAATTTCCAATACAGTACTTTTGGCTGTTGGGAATATCCAATTATTTCACTTTCGCTTAACAGTTTTAATATCTAATGTTTAACAATTAACAGGTTGACGAGCCCAACGGGATAAGCAAATGTACAGATTCATCTCAACACAAGCTAATATTGTATTGTTGATATTTGATAAGCTATCATCTTGTAAATCCAACACAAAAAGTCAAATCGAGGAAAATCATTCAAGAGAATCCACAGAAACAAACACGTACCTGGGTAGCCTTATCATCAGTTGAAGTAAAAGATGAGATGTTATCTGAGCTTTTCCCATTCGAATGAACACTAATGTTTACACTTTCTGCGCTGTTGCCATGATCAGATTGGTTCCCGCTGTTCTGAATAGTCTGAGAGGCACCACCGGAATTTGTTTTGGAACCACGTGCTTCCTTTACATTGACAAGCTCAAGCTGAAGCTGTTGCACTGCATGCACATGCAATCTATCCATCTCAGCAAACTGAATTCAATGACAAGGAACAACATAAGATTAGAGTAGAATCGTTTCAAGGAAAACCAATTAGAAATTGGAAGATATTCAGGGAACCGACCTGTCTCTGACAACCATGCCACAGTTGGTTATACTGCTCAGTACGTTCTCGTAATTCAGCCTGCAACGAATGATTTGTCGATGATTGTAAAGCATCCATCTCTTGGGCACGGGCAATCCAACCTTGTGCTTCTCTTAGTTGCTCATCCTTGTACAAGATAGTCTCTTGAGCAATCCTATTCTACAAGCCATTAAGGATAAGGACTCTGGTTTTAGTGTCTTAGAATTCATAATGACGGATATATAACTGAAAGATCCATAAGCATGAGATGTTGAACAGATTTTATTGTGTCACAAAAACAAGGGAAAACTAACTTGTTCCTGCAATTCATTGAGCTGGCTCTCTTTCTCTTGAATATGCTCCTGAAGTTCAGATATTTTATGTATATTTTGGGACCTCTCAGCTTCAGAGTGATCACGCTCTCGTCTGCATATTAAGAAAGGATAATTGTAGTCTGTTATATTTTCCAAAACCTCATGCCCAAAACGTCTTATACAAGTAGAAATCAAAAGCCCGATAAAATATTTTTTAAAAAAAGGTCGCAGAACCCAATATACGAAAGAAGAGTAACAGAGCAGTATAGTAGGGAAACTCATACGAACTTAACAAAGAGAAAAGAGTTAAGGAATTAACAGTACCTGAATGTGGCAAGTTCTTTATTTTGTTCTCTTAGGATTCCCTCTTTGGCCCAGGCCTAGTTGCAGAACAAGAAGAACTTAGAAACAAATCATTCAGATTTATATCAGAAATAAATCTAATGTATAAACCAACAGACCGCTTCATTATCCAGTTTAATTGCATGTAGCTCTCTGTCTTTCTCTTCTAACTTCCTCTCTGCCTCCCGAATCGATCTCTCTTTCTCATGAAGTTGCTCCTAAAAATTCAACAACATTCCTTAAACTTCCAGGCAACACTATGCTAATAATATCTGAAGAACGAGCAGTATAACCTAACCTGCATCCTAGCAGCAGCATTAGCATACTCTGAGAATTGAGATTCATAGTTGCTTTGTATTTCCATGATCTCATGTCTCGCCATCATCTGAGCTCGTAGCTCAATCTCCAACTGCTGTAGTTCACTTTGTTTCCTAGAAACGTTAAGAATCTGTTGCTGCAACATCTCACTATTTGAAAAACCATCCTGCTCTCTTCCATTCTGCACTACAGAAAAACCCACACAAAAATGTAGCTTCCACTCTCCAAGAAGTAACAAAAACTCAAGTCACATTGCAAGACAGAAGTAATTAACCTCATAAATCGTTCTCTCATCTGTCCGATTCAGCTTTAACTGTTCCAAATCCTACAACAAAATTTGACAAAAGGAAACAACCAAACAAGCAAATTCACTTAACTCTCTACACGAACATCGAAATATGTAAATCTATAAACACAATTGAGCTATAACTGACAATAACGATTCGAAGTTCAAAATCAAAAAGATTAAACAGTATAAAAAAAAAAATCAAAACTTTCAGATTCAATCTACTCAATTCGTCAATATAAACAAAACCCAGAAGCATATAATACGTTACCACATAATCTGTGGCGTCCCCAACGTTTTGCGAATCCGAAACAGCGCGCCATTCTTTCCTTGACGGAGCCGTCGGCGACGGATTCTGAAGGGAACCGCCACGAGTTGCAGCTACGCTCGAAGCGGTCTCCATTAGTAAGAAAGTCACCGAAGAGACTCCAATTCAACTATTACTGATCGCACTTAAATAAAAACTAGGGTTTATCGGAAATGTGAGTAAAGAAAAATCCCAGGAAATTAACGAAGATGAGTGAATGAAAACCACGATTGATGAAGAGAATGGCTGAAGAAAGGTTTAAGAAACGAAAATGGTGGAAATGTTTGACGCAGAAGAGACGAACAAGAATGAGAACGAGACGACTCGAAAAGTTCTGAAATTTACTGAATCAATCATTTGCCAAATTTTTGTACTCGTGAGAGTGAAGATGACGTTTCCAGATCCTTTTGGGCCTATTGGGCCGAGTAATTTTTGATCCATTAATGATCTGGATATGTAAATTATTATAGTCTACTCGTGAGATTTGTTTCTTTATTGGCTTGCTAATAAGATTTGGCCATGGAACTTTAGTAGAAGAACTAAGCAAAAACATTGCCATGAAACTGCTACACATGTCCACATTATCTATACACAAACAAATCCTCATAGTATATATATATCATCGATGTCTTTACACAAAAATCATCAATGTACAGTACTTTGAGATGAGACTAGTCCAGCTAAACAAGTGCTTAGCAATCACGAGGAAACATAAAAAAGACTTGACATGACACTGGAATATTTTGTTTATGGCTTAAAGCCTAATTAAAAAGAGGCTCCTATATAACATCAAAAACCAAAAACAAAGAGCCTCCTAAAAGCAACCAATTTAACGACCAATAAAATAACCTCAAAAGCAAGGTTTAGTACGTAGTTACTAATTAATCAACAAGTAGTTCACAAGCACTTGAGCATCTTGGCATTGTAAGGAGTTCTTTAAGGATGACATTAGTGGCTTTTCTCCTTTTCAGCCTCCTCTGGGGACCAGAAAATCTTACACGCAATTTCTCCAAGATTGTTGAATTCTTAAGGAAGTATCTTACTAGGTCCATTTCTCCTTCATACCCCAAGATTGGACTTTTTAATTCCACAAACTTGAGCGATGATACTAAACACGGAATCACTATACTCTGAAACGTCACCTTTGGTTGATCATTACTCTTCCTACCACGTAAGAAAAGGCTGTTTGCAGTTAATTCCTGCCGAAAAATAAATAACGTAAAAAAACAAGTTGAGTAAAATTAAGGTGCATAAAAGCTTACACAAACTATATGCATAAATTAGAGGGTCCGAACTATTCATTACCAAGATAAGAGATTCTAGCTTTGGGCAGCTCTTAAGAAGATTTGGCAACATTTCCAGATCGGAGTTACAAAATGTAGCGGTCAATCGAGACAAGTAACAAAACTGAAGCAATGGTCCAGGATCCGATATTGGAAAGATGTCCTTGTAACAAAAACAACTAATAACTAGCTCCTTGACCCTTGAAATATCATTGAGGATATCACGAATCAGTACTCTTTTCTTGGATACGTCATTTGGATCCAAGACATCATGTGTACCGGCACCAAAGTCAATATCTACTTTGGCAGGGAAACCCGAATTGACGATCGTAACGTTCTTTGTTAAATGAAAGCTTGTCTTTAGACATTGGAGAAGAGGAGCATCAATCACAACATGGACACACTCATTTATGTGGATTCTCTTTAGCGTCTTAGAACGCACTAGTAAAACCTTTGTTTTTTCAGACCAACTTCCGAAGATGGTTAAGTCTTCCAGAACTGGGGAGCCTGAGATAAGTTTCTTTAAAATAGCCTCATTGGGATAGCGATTATATTGTAAATGGATGAGCTTCACACAAGGTAAGGAAACAAACTCGGTGTTTACCATGATGAGTCGAAAGAATACAAGCTCAGGGGTATGTCAACGAAGTCAGCAACGCTATAAACACTAATATCAAGATGTTGAATCCTACGCCTAGTCACAACATCTATCCATGAGGTGAGATAAGACGTACCTGCAGCATGATCATCAGTACTTAAACATAGTTTTTGTATCCATGAGTCTTTGTGGAAATCAAAAAACCCGCCAGCAAAACTCACAAACTCACTGAACAACCCGAACTCGCGGGAGTTTAAATCCAATCCAGGAACAAGTTGCCAAAGATTTCTCCATCTTGTGGATAAAACGCTTGTTCTTACAACATCCTTAGTAGAAAGAAGAGCAAGTATGTGACATATCAGATGATCAGGTAACTGGCTTATCCTATCTTCCTTTGATCGTGTCTTTTTCTTTCTACCCACCATGTGTGATTCTGAAGATGACTAAAATCAATCAAACTGCTAAAGAAGAAGAAGAACGAACTGGGATGGAGATTAATCAGTACGGCAGATCAAGCCTCGTCTTGTTCCACGGTCATGTAACATGATCTATGAATATATATCGATACTGAGAGTTTAGGGTTTCGATGGAAATTGGAACGCTGTCAAAAAAAAAAAAAAAAAAAAAAGAGAATGGAAATTGGATTTTTTTTTTTATTTTTTTTTTTTCGCAATGGAAATTGGAATTTTTTTTTTGGTAGGAGCAATGGAAATTGGAATTGTTACGTAAAAAGGTGTGATTTTGTTTTGACACGAACCAATGGTTTAATCCAAAAGTCCGATTGGGCTAAACCGGAGATACCCCAATTTTGGTCACATGTAGTACTAAAAACTGGTTTAATACTGGTTTTTCCAGATTAGACAGAGTCCAATTTAATTTTGGTTTGGGATTAGGTGCTCCATCTTTCGCTTAACCTTAAGCAACATAGAATGATCGAATCGAGTTTAACATTTTAGCAAAAGTGGCCTGGCCTCACTTCACTTTTTTTTTCAGCAAAAAATTATTTTATGATTATGGAAATCGTTGAGATACAAGGCATCCAAAATCCACAGAGATACAATCATACTTGGCCAAATTATGTGCTACAGAGTTACAAGATCTATTTGTAAAACAGAAAGTAACATGAGTAACATATATAGAAGCGTTTGAGATCTTGTTTTTGCTAATAATTTGTTGTAGCAAAAGTTAATAACCTGCAACTCTAATCGAGAAGCTAATAGACAAAACCGTTTGAAATCGCTTAAGCATTCTTCGGAACTCAGGCAACAGCAAGTATGAGGATCTTCTTATTTTTTGGTTTTCTACTAGATTTTAAGTTGTAGGGAAGCTCTCAAACATATCAAAAACAGAAACACTTGATGTAACACTGGTTTTTTTATGAATTAATTTTACATTCATTCATTCAAAAAAAAAAAATAATAATAATAATAATAATAATAATAATAATAATAACTTGTAACCAATCTTCCTTTTTTCAACTTAGCTCGTTTTAAATTAATTTTGGGTCGTTACTAAGAACATTGAGACTTCAGAAGAATTTATTTAATGACGTCCATTTCATTAATTTTAGTTTGGGAATACAAGAGTTTTAAACAAAAACTCATTATTAAAACAAAATATCACAAACGCAATTTATAAGTTTTACGAAAAGTTATTTTTTAATTAAGCATGGACACATGAACCAGAACTTGGGTCGGAATAAATAAGGTAACCGGTATTGTTGAAGCTACAAGCAGCGTAAGTGCGACCATGACTCTGGTAGTAAGAGTTCATGACAAACGACGCATGGTCTAGTAAAGTATTAGGGTAATAGCATTCTCCACCGGGGTTGATCGCTGTACAATCGATATGGCTGCAAGCAAACTTAATGTTGGATTGTAACTGCTCAGGTGTGGAAGCAGGCAATGCCACGCACCATGGTTTGCAAGTTACGACCGGGAGGTGGTAAATCACAGCAAAAGATAGGATGAAGAGGAGCGTCAAATGTTGCGACGACGACATTAGATATGAAATCTAGATAGGAATCAAGAGTTTTTTTTTGTGTATTATATTTTCTTGTGAAAGCCTATGTATATATAATAGTATGCAAAAAAGACTTCTCCAAACAAGGCTGAAGAGACCGATTCTCATAACTCTAATGCTTTGGTTTGTTTGGGAAAGAGATCTAAGGAGAGGGAATGAGAAGATATATGTAAAAAAATCAATAAAACACTTACACATCACTCTATATAAATCATTCCATTAAATAAACTATGATATAATTCTTATTTTATTCTAGCAAATATGATCTTATCTAGTAGTCCGAAAAAAAAAATGATCTTATCTAGTAGCTTTGAACTTTTTGTAAGATATTTTGCTATATCATATACTAACTTGGTATATATAGAAACACTACACATATATCAATATGTACATATTTATATTTTTAAATCATTAACTATATATATATATATTGCTACATTTCCTTATAATTTACTAATTAATTACTAGTCATTTACTTTTGAATTTTTTTTTTCAATAAGGCTCACGTGTCATATCCATGAAGTTTTGAGTTTAGAAGGAAGGTTGATCATTGTTATTTCCTAGTATGCAGAATCTCACAAAGACTTCCAAAGATAAATAGAAATCAATGATAATGCAGCTAAGTAGTAACTAGACGGATGAGTTGGAGAAATAGAATTAGGTTTCACACAAGCTTAATTAGACAAATCAAACATTTCTGAATCAGACAGAGTAAATCTATTTTATATGTTTGCATTGGTTTGGGATTAGGTCCGTTTTTCATTTCTCAATCGAGTTGGACTTTTTAATCTCGTCTTTGGTATATTTTAGCAAAAATTAATAAGTTTTACTTCATCTTCTTTATTTTCAACTTAGCTAGTTTAAAAAAATCTTGCAAGAATTTGGTCGATTTAAGTCATAATTGTGTACACTGGAAACAAAATTCAAAGCAACCAAGTTTGTTTGGGTGTCGAGATTATTGAATCCACTAGCGTAAATTCTCCCGAAGGAGAGAATTAGTGATCATTAACTGTTTAAGACTCACATTTACGTCCTGTAAGTAGTTTTTCAGATGATGTAAATGAGGATAATAGTTTCGATTCGGTTCATATGACTGAAAGTTTTATAAAATGTTAAGAAAACAAGCTCGTTTAACTTTATTTTGATACAGAACAAACAAATAGAACTTATATTACACTTTTAACAACTGAAATAGTGATTTTATCGTTAATGGCTCAATTTATAACGTTTTTGAACTGATACAAGATCCATTAAGCTATCATAATATCACCAAACCAAGTAATAGTGAAACCAGTAGACTTAGATATCCAGCAAAGTACCTAAATAGTTTCATTCCTTTTTACTCATAAGACCAAAATGATAAGGAACATATGAAAGGACTACGCCTACGTACATCAACCGATTTACCTGTCAATTCCAACCTCACATGTTTCCCTCTACTCTTTAACAATGACAACCTCACATTTGGTAGAGGCTCTTGGGATTTCCAAGAGTGTCTTAAAGTTTTCTTTTGAACGAGAATGTAGAGTGAGTTTCTTGAGGACAGCCGAATTCTCTAAGAAGTACCTTGCTAGCTTCATTTCCACAACAAGTCCCGTAAATGGGAATTGGAAATCAACACACTCAAGAGACGATAGCAAACACTCGGGGACATGTGAAAAAACGATGTAATTATCAGAAGATTGCCCCCGGTAGTAATAACTGACCTGTAGTTTGAGGTAAAAGGATAGGAGAAAACACAGTTAGAGGATGTATGTCAGAAGCTGCATAGAGATGAGAAAAAAATATATCACAGGGTTTTAGCAGATTAAATCACCAAGATGAGGGATTTCAGATTCGGACAGCTCTCAAGAAATGTGGCCAACCATATAAAATTGGGGGGTGCATCAAGAGTAACACACAAGCTGGACATGTAACCAAATTGAGGCAGCAATTCTGATATGGAATAGTAATGAAAGACCTGAAATCAAACAGAAAGTATTGTTGGTTAGAAACTTTTCATTATATTAAATGTGCATGTCCAATACATATATACCTTGAAAGTGTTTGCACACATAGTCATATCCCTAACATTGGAGATCCCGGCCAGAAAACTGCGGATGTGACTTCTCCCCGATGACACGTTTGCTTCGGAAAAACCCTCCAAACCAAAGGTGAGAGACATTTCTAACTTGGCAATGAACTCCAGATTGTTTACTACGAAGCTTTTTGATACATCATCAATGATTCTCAAACAGCATAACTGAGGAGCATCAATGAAAACTCCCGGAACATAATCAACCCGAATAGTAGAACCTCGTACAATATTGAGCCTCTTCAGTGACCGAGAATGCACTCGATAGACTTTTTGATCAAAATTAACACGTCCCTGAATCTCTAACTCCTCCAGGACAGGGCAAGATGAGACAAGTCTCTCAAAAGTGGGCTCATTGGGATCCCAAATAGCCGCTATTAAGTGCATAGTCTTGAGACGAGGTAAGGAAACAAACTCGGCATTAGGCAAGGCCACCCGATAAAGTAACAAGGACACGAGTGTCTTACAGGTATAAAGGCTTAGGGGCATCTCATAAGGAAAACGAACATGTAGATGCTTGACCTTATGCTTAAGTGAAGCATCAATCCATGATGTGATAGAAGAGACAACATCCACACCAATGTTGTTTTCATTGACAAGAAGAGTTAACTTGAGATTGTCTAACACTCTATTGGAATCGAAAAACCTGTTACCAAAACTCATAAAAGTATCGATATTTCCGAAGTCCCAATATTCCAATTCCAATCTAGAAACCCAAAGCCAGAGACTTTTCCATCTTGGGGACAAAACGCTTGTCTTAACAGCTTCCTTTGTGGGAAGATGAGAAAGAATCTGACAAATCAATCCATTAGGTAATTGACTTAACCTATCTTCTTCCTCCAATCTCCCACTCAACCCTTTGGAAGAACAAGCCTGTTTCAATTTCCCTCTACCAGCCATATCGTATATTCTTTATGTAGACAACTTAACCTGCGTAGCAAAATTGAAAGCAAAAAAGTTTCAAACTTTAAACCAATTTACAAATGAAATTGCAAAATACGAACACACTAAGCCTCAGAGAGAAGAACTAAATCACATGCAAAACTGATCAAACCTCTTCGTCTAAAGATGACTAAAATTATAGAAGAAGAAGAAGAAGAAGAAGGCACAGAGATGGAGTTTAATTACCACCGGTGATCAAACCTCTTCGTCTTCTTCTCACAAGGATGAGTGCATAGATACCATCGATAAAGGGAACAATGGCTACTCATAATACAAAATGTCGGAAAAACCAAACTAACCTTCAATAATTACATAACCCAATCCATGTTACCCGTATCCAACACAACCCGACCCGATCCACTCGATTTTGCCTTCTATTCACCTTAATTAACTATTTTATTTTGTGTAAAAGTTAAAACAAGTAAAAAAAAAACAAAATCGTAAAAGGAGAGAAGTGAGAAGTCGGAGAAACGAGAAATGAGTCGTCGGAGAAGTTGGTCCACAATTAAACAAAGACTCAAAACATATACATTTGTGAGAAAACCAGATTTTTGTTTTTTTGGTCAACAGTTTACATACATAGAGACCGCAATTTTGTTTCAGTTAGCTATAACTTCAATAAAAATGACTGTAAATTTAATATGATCAGTGCAATCAAAGTCACAATGTTGAAACAACGAGTTCACAAGCAGTAGAGCATCTTGGCATATTTCTAAGGAGTTTTTGAAGGAAGGCAAACTTTGACTTTTTCATATCGTAAGTAACAAGCCTAAACTTCTCTAGGATTGATGAATTATTCAAGAAGTATCTTACTAGCTCCAACTCTCTTTCATAACCTGAGAACGAACGTTTCAATTCCACAAACTTCAGGGATGATACTAAACACCGAGGCACTGTTGAAAACATCACATTTTTTGCTTCTCTGTTGTTATAACGTGTGAATAGGTCCTTAACCAGTTCCTGAAAAAACAGAAGAAAACAAAATTGAGTAGAGAGATACATAAGAGCTTATCACAAACAATATACGTAAATCAGGGGGTAGAGAGCTCTGTGTTACCAATATGAGAGATTCTAGTTTCGGGCAGCTCTTAAGAAGGATTGGCAACGTATCCAGATTATATGTATAAACTCCAGCATTCAAATGGGATATATTACGAAACTGAAAGATTCGGATATGGTCTTTAGGCATCGATCCCGATTTCGAGTATTGAAAGATTTCCTGGTAACAAGTACACAAAAATGAAAAACTGTAGTTGAATAATATTTTATATATGCACAAACGTTGAGATGTACCTTCCACGTTTTGCTAATAATAACTAGGTCCCTGACCCTCGAAATATCGGTGAGGATATCACGAACCACGCTTTCATTGGATCTCTTAGCTCTAAAGTCGGTATCAACATCTAGTCTGGCAGAGAAAGCAGAGTTGATGATCTGAAAAGTCTTGGTTAAGGTAACCTTAGTCTTCAAACACTGGAGTAGAGGTGCATCAATCACAACTTGCGTGTACTCATTTATATGGATTCTCTTTAGCGTATGAGAGCGCACTTGTAAATTTGCCTTATCATCATCTCGAGATCTAATGATAGTTAGATCTTCTAGAACTGGAGAGCCTGAGATAAGTTTCTCCACCGTGGTCTCATTGTCATATCTAACATATTCTGAGTGGATGATCTTTAGGCAAGGTAAAGAAACAAACTCGGCACTAGCTAAACCGGCTCTAACTAGTCGTAAGTGTATCAGTGTCTTACAGGCATATATGCTTAGGGGTGGTAGACTACAAGAAAATGCATTAAAATGAACATCGAGATGTTGAATACTACGCGTAGTCACAGCATCAATCCATGAGGTGAGATAATCAGACTTACAATAAGGATAATCCATACTTAACCGGAGTTTGCCTATCCATGACTCCCTTTAGGAATAAAAAAACTTGTGAGCAAAACTCACAAAGGCTTCTAAATTCGAGAATGTATTGGAGTCTAAGTCCAATCCTGGAACTGATTGCCAAAGATTTCTCCATTTGGTAGACAAAACACTTGTTCTTACAGCATCCTTGGTAGAAAGATGATAAAGTATGTCACATATCAAATGATCTGGTAACTGGCTTATCCTATCTTCCCCCTGAGAGACTTTGGTTTTCTTCTTTCTACCCACCATTTGTCTTTCTTCACACAACTATAATCTGCATTATCAAATTTAACAAAGATAAAAAATTGAAGTTACAGAAACAACCAACCAATTTACAAATGAAAAATACAAAATACGAACACACTAGCTTGCATACAACTAATATGGATTGGTAGAAAGTTCGTCTAAAGATGAGATATCGAAGAAAACACTGAGAGAGAAGAATTAAAATCACATGCAAAGCTGATCAAACCTCTTCGTCTAAAGATGACTAAAATCAAGGAACATTATAGAAGAAGAAGAAGAAGAAGAACGCACTGGGATGGAGTTTAGTTACCACCGCTGATCAAACCTTTTCGTCTTCGATCGATAAAGAATCTGATTTTAGGGTTTTGATGATGGAAATTTTAAATGGAAACGTTTGTAAGAAGACCTAGCACGTATAAAAAGGTGTGAATTGAACCAACTCGGATTTGTCTGACCTGAACCAGTAAATCCCGAACATAGATGGTCCAATTTAAAACAATTTTCTATGACTTCCTCAATTTCAACTTTAGCTTATTTTTTGGTCGAATACAGTTCAACCGAATTGGAGAGTTTAAACTAATTTTCTGTTGTTAAAAAAAAAAAGTTTATGTTCAACCATATGTAACACTACTCAGCCAAAAAAAACAATTAATGAAACCTTCTCGGAGTTGGCCTCACAAAGGCAATGAAACTCACCAAAAGAGACACCCAAACCCAGAGACTCCTCCATCTAATGGATAAAAAAAACTTGTCCTAATAGCGCTTCCTTTGTGAGAAGATATTGCCAGTTTGTTTATTTTGGCAAAAATATTATCATGTATTATTCCTCGGTTCTCATACTCATCCTACTTGGAGATACATACCTTTTGCAAGATTATCAAACATTTTCAATGACTTGGAGATACGAATATAAAAATTCATGTTAACAAAAACAAAAAGGATGCGGTTAGAAATTTAGAAATCTAACTTTATAAATTATTTTATCTATATTGGGATCAAATTTCTTTTTCTTATAAAACTTCTTGCTTTGCTTCCTTGTACAAATTATAGTCAATGAAGTCTACTTAGAACAGCTTCCAATAACTTGACAAATCTTTAAAAGGTCAACCGCAAGCAAATTGGGGTATGAATATGTATCAACTACTTAAGCTCTGTAAAACTCTGTTCCAAGTTTGGGTAATATAATATATATAGGGTTCAAATGCTTACCACCTCCTAAAAACAACCCAATTAAACGACCCAAAAATAACCTCAGTTAAACAATAATATCTTTTAGTAATTAAAGAGCAAGGACAATCTTTAGTAATTAAAAAACAAAGACTTCACAAGCACTAGAGCATTTTGGCATTTCAAGGAGTTCTTTAAGGATGTCACACTTTGGCTTTTTGTTAAGATAAGTATGAAACCTTAATTTCTCCAGAATTGTTGAATTCTTCAGGAAGTATCTTAATAGCTCCATTTCTCCTTCATACATTCGGATTGATTGTTTGAATTCCACAAACTTGAGCGATGATGCCAAACAACGAGGCACTGTTGAAAACACCACTTTTTGTTCTATGTTCAGCTCATCAATCAAGAAATAGTTATTAGCCACTTCCTGCAAAAACAAAAACAAACAAAAAAATCAGAAGAAAACAAGTTGAGTGGAGGATACATAATGATAAGCTAGCGTAAATCAAAGAGTATAATTAAAGCTCTTCGTTACCAAGATGAGATATTCTAGTTTTGGGCAGCTCTCAAGAACGGTTGGCAACAGTTCAAGATCAGACACAAAAAATGTAGCATTCAAATAGGATAGGTTCCGAAGATACAGCGACGATGTCGGTTTGAATAGCTCGATTTTCTGGTAACACAAGAAAACAAAAAGACAAAAAAATGTTATGGTTAGAAAACTCTAAAGTGGAAGAATATTCTATATATGCACAAACGTTGAGATGTATACCTTCCAAATATAACAACCAAATCTAATAGCTCCATCCCTGCCACGCAAAATATCGGCGAGGATATCGAGAATCGTGCTTCCGGTATACATTCTCGCACGAGTAGAGAAGATATCAATATCTAGTATGTTACGGAATCCCAAATTGATGATCTTATAGTTCTTTCTTATGGTATTCATATCCCTCAAACACTCAAGTAGAGGAGCATCAATCACAACTTGGGTGCACCTATCTGTATGGATTCTTTTTAGCGTATCAGAGCGCACTTGTAAAACCGATGGCCTGTACTTATCTCTTAAAGATCTGATGATCTTTAAATCTTCCAGAACTGGAGAGCCTGAGATAAATTTCTGCAATGTGGTCTTATCGGGATATATATTAAGTTCGAAATGCATGATCTTTAGGCAAGGTAAGGAAACAAACTCGACATCAGCCAAGATGGCCCCAAAGAGTCGTAAATGTACCAGTGTCTCGCAGGTATACATGCTTAGAGGTATCTGTACTACCCGATCATCCAGGTAGGTGTGTTCAAAACTAACATCGAGATGTTGAATCCTAGGTGTAGTCACAGCATTAGTCCATGAGGTGAGAAAAGACTTGCCATCGGGAGAATTATTAATACTAAACCGGAGTTTGCTTATTCTTGATGAATCCTTGTGGAAATCCAAAAACCTTTCTGTGAAACTCACAAAGCTATCGACATCCGAGAACGCACGGGAGTTTAAATCCAATTGAGGAACCAATTGCCAAAGATTTCTCCATGTTGTGGATAAAACAGTTGTTCTTACAGCATCCTTTGTAGAAAGATGACTAAGTATGTCACATAACAAATGATCAGGTAACTGGCTTATCCTATCTTCCTCTGATTCTGTCTTTATCTTCATACCCATCATTTGTTTTTCTTCACACAATTAATCAGTATATCAATTTTAAGTAACCTCGATAAGTAGAAATTTCGGACACATATAAATTGCGACAACTACAAAATAGATATCGAGAAGAATTCACATGCGAGGAAGAAGAAGAAGAACAACAACAACACACGGGAATGGAGTTACTTGCCTCGGTATATCAAACCTATTCGTCTTCCTTCACGGTCATATATACAAAGATATCATCGATTTCACCAATGTGTGCTTAGGGTTTATAATTTTTCATATAGAGGATGTTGAAAATTAAACTTGATTTTGGTTAAGTATAATTATTGGGCCTAACCCAAAAACTTGATCCAATAATTCCGAGAAATGTAAATAACATTACCATAAAAACAAAATTACCATTAAACAACATCTTTGTTGAAGGTAAATAACAGATTAATAAAATGAATAACTACTGAAATTTTACTTAATAGTCTTCACATATTAAACTGGTCATGGCCATGTGATACGACGACTTGACATTTGCCAGCGCGTCTTGGGATTTTGCGGAGTTTGTTGAAGATGTCATCATATTGTCGTCTTGCATAATAGTGTAAACGTAGAGTGAGTTTTTTCAGGGTTGCCGAATTCACTAGAAAGTATCTTACCAGCTCCATTTCTGAATCATATCCCAGAATGCTCGTTTCGAAATCAACATACTCCAGAGACGATGAAAAACACTTTGGCACAGATGAAAACCCGAATGGTTTCTTCACCTCTAAATAGTTTGAGCTATCAGCTTCCCATTTCTGAGGGAAAGAAAAAAGAGAAACACAATGAAAAGATAAGCATAACCTTTATATTATAGGGCTTAATTAGTACTAATAGATTTCATTACCAAGATAAGAGATTTCAGATTTGGACAGCTCTCAAGAAAAGATGGCAACCATATTAAATCGAATAAATAGAGAGTAACACAAAGGCGAGACACGCAACCAAATTGAGGCAACCATTCAGATGTCGCATAGTGGCGGATGAACTGGAACCAAAACATGAAAATATTATGAGTGATAAACGTTTATGATCGAAATGTTACATGTACAAAGACCTAAATTGATATACATATACCTGAATAGTCTTTGAACTTATCATCATATCTCTGACCCTCGAAATCGCGAAAAAAAAACTGCGGGTACTATTCATATTTGATGGAATCTTGAGAGAAATATCTAACTTGGCATTGGAATCCATATTGGTTATTGTAAAGCTTTTTAATAAGTAACCATAAATGCTCAAAAAGCGTAGCTGAGGAGCATCAATCACAACTCTTGAACCAGAATATTGCCGAGAAACGCGTATTATGAGCCTTATCAATGACCTAGAGAGCACCCGAAAGACTTCTGGATTTACAATCTTTAATTCCTCCAAGAGGGGACATGATGAGACAATTCTCTCGAAAGTGGCTTCATTGGGATAAAAATTATCTTCTAAATGCATAGTCTTCAGACAAGGTAAAGAAACAAACTCGACATCAACAAAGCTCACTAAAGCTAGTTTTAGGTATACGAGTGTCTTGCAAATATAAAAGGTTAGTGGCATCTCATGAGACTCAGGATCCAGAAGACACTTAACATCTAAATGTGTGATCCTACGCTTAACTAGAGCATCAATCCATGATGTGAAATAAGACTTATCATCTACACCACCGTCGATTTCATCAATAGTTAACTTGACTTTGTCTATGCATGAAACTCTATCAGAATCGAAAAACCTGTCACCGAAGATCACAAAGGCATTGAAATCTATGAAGTTTTGGGAATTTAATTCCAAACTAGGAACCCAAAGCCAGAGACTTCTCCATGTGGTGGATAAAACACTTGTCCTAACAGCTTCTTTTGTGGAAAGGTGACTAAGTATGTCATATAGCAAATGATAAGGTAATTGGCTTATCCAATCTTTCCTCCATCTCTTTCTTGACATTTCCATCTACCAACAATGTGTTTCTTCTGTAAGAAAATTTTCAGGGAAGCAAAAAATTAATAACACTAGTTTAGAACAATTTGGCTTTAAAGATAATAAGGGAAACATAACTTGCAACCAACGCTAATGAAAATTCTCATTGAACCAAATGAAACCGATAAGGTAACATCATCATTCGCCGAAAGACTCAAAACATTCATACTTTCATCGTGACAGAGGCAGAAAGAATTATAAGAAAGCAAGAGAGAAATCAAAAACAATCTTTAGACTAGTCTGATGATAGAGTCACGGAAAAAGAAGAACTCACCGCTTACGACTAATCTGTATTCTGTAGACTGTAGTTACAAAAACAACTATGAGTGCGGCTAAACCAATTAATGTAATTTCTTTAATGTGATATTTTTAGTTGGTAATATTATACATTAGATTTAGATGTGATAAAATATCGGAAAATTTTCAATGTACGTTACTGTTATAGGTTGGATTGTAGATAATATACGTTTAGATAAACATCAAATACAATATTTTGTGAAAATCAGTTTAGATACGATATTATGTTTGTATCTAAACCGAGTCTATGTATATTTTAGTGGTCAATAACCAATATAGTACCTTTAAAATGGCCGTGTTAATTGCAGTAAATAGTTGACAAACCTAAAAAGTTGCCGTAATTGAGGTAGATATAATTGGTGAGATCTCTCAATCAAAAGTCAAAATACATTTTGCTTATTTGGTAATTCTAGGATACGCTGGAACTTTAATTTCTAGAAAGAATAATTTATTCGATTTCTTTCTTAAAAAACAAAATAAAAAGAATAATATTTGAGACACTTGGCGTGAATGTAATCCAAACGAGAAAAGCAATCTCACTAAGCAAAAGAACACGGTCTATGCTCAAATTGAACGCGTTAAAATCAATTTTAAAAAAGAAATATTCACATTCCTTTCAATAAAATAAAAATCAAAATAATACGATTATTCCCTTATTGCTCACGATTACATTCTTTAAAAAAAAGCATTCACATTCATTTGCTCTTGTTTTTTCATCATTATCATCATCATCATCAAACTAACTAAAAAAAAAAATAAGCAAACTAAACAATCTCAAAAGAGAGATCTGTCAAACCAAACCAATCAAACCAATCCAATTACATGTCAAACCAAACCAAAACCAACAAATCGAATTAATCATTAGAAACATCGCAGATGGTTGTTGTGGTGGTTATGGTTGTTGTGGCCGTGACCACCGTGACTATGACGGCGATGAGTCTCCTCGTCGATAATTTCTTGAACTTGCTTAAACTCATCGACACGGCAAGGAATCGTAATCGGACCATCGTGCTTGAATCCATATTCCTTTTCAGCTTCATCCAAGAGCCTCAAAAACAGAGGATGGCTCAAGAAAACCAACGGAATCACAAATCTATGTAGACCTTCTTCATCGTCCTCGTGTCCCACCATAATCGCAACACAACCTTTAGGAACATCATGATGATGATGATGGTTATGGTTATGATGATGATGATGGAGTATGTGGAGATGCGGAACATGAAAGTGAAAATTGAACACCATCTGCTTGCTCGGACTCTGCTTCAGACTCTGTTTTTGATTTTCTTCAAGACCCATTAAGAAAGAACGAATCTTTCTCACCGAAAAACCGAACAAGAAACACAACGATTGATTAAAACGATCGACGAGGAGGAGGAGAAGTGTTAAACGGTGGTTTATAGTGATTTTCCGGTGAGGTTGTTTGATGCTAGAAGACGGTGATATTGAAAGGCCAAGGATCGACAGCAGAAGAAATAGTGAGAAGAAATAGAGAAAGATCTGAGTCGGTGAGAGATCTGGGGATGTTGCTCATGATAGGCTAAGCATGAAGAGATTTTTATTTTGGTTTTTGAGGAGGTTGAGAGGATTAATTGGGATTTGGAAATATACGTTCTCTATCTTTATTTATATATACAGATTGGTATAGGGTTTTGCTTAACGCGCACATTCCAAAGAGCCAAAGGCTTTTTCTTCTATTTGTATTTTTTGTGTGTTTTTTTTTATATTAGTTGATAAGGTTGTATATATATTGACGTAGTAAAAATTGGAGCGTGTTATTAGGATTTAGGAGGAGTATTTAGGGTAGGGTTTTACCGAGTTGGGAGGTTTGTTACATCACCAGATTATATTTTAATGTTTTTTTTGTATTTTTGTATATCAGAAAAAAAAAACAAAATACATAGCAATTCAGTAGTTTTGAACAGTCAATTTCGTTTTTCTTTTAAAAAATATTATAAAGAAGGATATTTCTTGGAAAAAAACATAATAATACGTTTGCTGTTTCGTCGTTTTTTCTGATACATATAGCACATTTATTGACTATATATATGATTTAACGTATATATATGATCAAAATACCTATATATCTTTAGTACTATTAATATGTGAAAATAACATTGCTCTTGTTTCTATTTAATTAGTGTCAACTAATTATTTTGAAACAATATTCAATTATTTTATTTTTGTTTATGCTACATTAATATTATTTTATGTTGTTATATTTGTAATGCTATATTGCTATATAGCTTAGAACAGTTGTAAAGGTGATTTTAGAAATATATAGATCCCATGTGTGATATAAATAATTATCTAATTATAACTATAAAAGATTTTTCTTAAGAGAGAAAAACAATTGTCCAACTTTTTTTTTTTTTGGTTAAATCCGGAGGTATTCCGGACCATTGGGTAAACCTCAGAGTCCAAATTAATCTCCATTGGATAAGCATGACTCATGGGTAGGCTCGCGCACCGGATTTACAAATAGGTCTAAGACATGATCCATACCCATGTAGCCAAGGGAATACAATTGTCCAACCTCAAAGAAAAATGATCGTTGTGGCGATTACATCGAGGTTGGGGGAAACGATTTTTAACATTATTACCTTCTAAGCTAAGATAAAAAATTGAACAATCAGAATTGGTTGCTATTTTACTTTGATCAGCTGTCCACAAGGCCCCTTTAGCATTTCAAAGAGCCAACGACTCGGTAAATTGGATAAATTAATAATCTTATATGAAAATTAATTTGTAGGGTTCTCTTGAACATTATAATTAAAAATCGAAATAGAGGTTGAAGTGTATTTAACTAGTTCATTGTTCATGTGTGGTCACCGGCCGTGACTAAAGGTAAATGGATAAACACGACTAAAGGTAAATGGATAAACACGATTAAAGGTCAACATATAGCTAATCTTAGAGATAATTATCGTTTTAGAACTTCTAGTTTCTAAAAATCGTTTTAGAATCTTAGAGATAAACACGACGATTTTTAGAACCTTGCTTACCCCTAAAGCTCTTTTAATCAATTCTTTTACTTTTGGTAATATAAATTCACATTTTATCAAACAAACAAAAAAAATCGTTTTAGATTATAACAATGTATATATTGAAAATCGGTTCCACATTTCCAAGAGATGCATGCGAAATTACATCCCCGCATTCACATCGTATTATATTATTAGTACGTAATCAATTTGTTAAGTTTTTGTATAATATATTTGACTTTATACCAATTTAAGAAGTCATATGGTATTTAAGAAATATATAATATAATACCATATAAAACATCAAATAGATAATAACGTATTCGATATATAGGATCCATTCGAGAATATGCTTTCTATAGGCAATAACTCAATATCAAAAATAGACGACTATCAAGGATTTGAAAATTGGGTGTGTAAATCTTAAATGAATCAAACACGAAAATTTGACATTTAGTTCATGAAAAAAAAAGACAAAAATGATTCCCAACATTTTGAAATTTGGTGGCTTGCTTTTAACCAAACAAAAAACTTGTGGCTTGAGGTTTGAGATTGCGAGGTGTAAAGCATTATTCATTAGGAACATGCTCATGAAAAATTCAAATTCCATCTCGATGAAATTTTTTTTTGAAGCGAGTGGTTAAAGACTCTGCCATGTCAGCAAACGTATCCACAAGAACTATACGTCTACATATGACAAATGTTTATTGTTGTCATATGACAAACACGTCAGCGTAACGTAAACTGAGTCTGAGACTAACGCGTCAGCGCAAAATGACAAAAAAGTCCTTTGCCGAGTAAGCGCATGTCGCGCCTCCTCAGGTGCCTATAACGCCGATCATCGACTCACATGTCCAATAACTAGATGACACGTGTTGCTTGCTTGGTTTATTTGCACTCATTTTGGTTTGCTTCTTATCCGGTTCTTCTTATCATGATGTTTGTTTTTTAAAAACTAGAACCAGATTTGATGTAATTATTAGGAATTGGTTTGGAACTAAGCCAAAAATATGAGACCGGATTTTGTTTGTTTACATCCGGTTGGTTAGTTTGGTTTAGTTTCTTAGAAATTAACAAAGAAGAGAATAAGAAGATTCGAAAGTTTGCGGACCATCATGTCGGCACGATATGACAAACAACCATATGGATGATTAATAGCCGTTGGATTGCCAAGAAAGTTGGAATCATGTGCTCTTTGTTACTTTGATAGTTTGATTATTGAGTTTTTTTCTTTTTCTTAATCTAAAAGCGAACGACGACTTTTTGTCAAAGTGTCCATACACGCCAGAGAAGGCAGAACCAAACGCAATAACGCATTATAAAAACCAAGTGTCTTTAGATTATATAATGACTAGTTTACTCTCTTAATCAGGAATTGACGTTTGAATAGAATCTAATCAAAATCAAACCGCATTAAGTAACTAAATCTATATCCAATATAAACAAAACGTTTCTTAAATTCTAACCGAAAGAAACAAAACTAACCTGATCGAACAACTAAATTAATCGTTCTCCTAATAAAATTTTCTATGTCGTTGTATTAATATTATTGTTATTGTTATGAAGACAACCGAACCAAACGAAAGGAATTTCATTTCTAATGCTATCAAACTTCTTGTAAACCAAACCGAATAGACTCTTTCTAATTACATTATTAGAGTGATTGTTGTTATTATCATAACGAACAAAAATTTTGAATTGAGAAAAGGAAAATACAATGGTCGAATCATATTCGTACTGTAAGTTCATAGAATATGACCAAAGCATCCTCGGGGATTAAGGGCCACATCCCATATGTCAAAAAGATGGTCTTTCGAGGGGCTCAAAGCCTCAAACTCTCAACCAAACATTTGAGTATATATTTTTAAAGTTATTTGACTTAATAATATATGTCAATTAGTTATTTAATTGCATGTGTCTGTCTCAAGAGAGGTTCTCCACTCATACATACAATCTAAGCTTTCAAATATTCTACTGCTCCGAGAATAACCGAACAAACATTTTCTATTCCTTTGCATTTTTACAAAAAATTTTAAACGTCTCTTTTCATCACCTGAAAGTGAAACCTAATTTTAAAGTGAATATAGATTTCCTTTTTTTACGTGGATGTGATTAGAGCAACTTATCAAGACACGCATTAGATCGTCATGTAAAACTTCTAAACTAATTTTAAAATGTATTCATGTCATTTTGACTATGCGTTAAAGTCTACCGAAAAATGATAAACTACATATAGTAAAGATCAAATGACACGTCGGTGAATTGAGGCCAAATATAGAGTTACGTACGTCGATTGAAATATTTTTATATTCGCATTCGTTTTGGTCTTAATAGAGTATCACTTCATATTTCAATATTTCATTTTATGTGCATTTGGATATTCGAATTTAGTCAATACATGAGATAAGTCTTCGCGGCCAAAAATGGTTTCTTTCTTTCTTCATTCCCGTAGTTGCATTCTCTTTTGGACTTAAAATTTCGACAAATTCAATAATCATCTATGCAAATGAGCAAGCTCGCTATGGAATCAGATTCTTGTAAGGCATCCTTAGACATTCTTCTTTCTTTTTTTTTTCGGAATATTTTTTTTTTTATATATATTTTTTGGTATATATGTACACTAACTAGCATATTTTTAGAACTTGTTTGTAAAAATGACACAGTAACAAAATTGACAAAAAAAAAAAAAAAAAATTGATATACAAATAACACAAATCTTTGAATGTATTTTACACAAATAACATTATTTAACTCGGTAACACATTGTTTTACATGATATCAAGTTATTTGATTAACAACGAGCAAAATCAATATATATCCATCCGTTAACGAATTATTTTGATCACCATATTTTATTTTGCAATTGATTTACGTTTCAAGAAAAAAAAGACAATGATTAACTTTTTTGGGATAAAAAGTTAGTATAGTTTATTTGGTGGGCTTCTACAAATGAGATTGGACCCAAAGATACAGCCGAGCCATACATTTTTTCTTTTCCCTACTTGTGCATTTTATTTGATTGATATTAAATTGAATATGTCAAACAATTTAACTAACCTCGATAATCAATAATTGGAAAATTAAATTAAATTTTCCCAGACAAAGCGTGTAGACAGTTATCTTCAAAAATATCCAATTTCTTTTTTTGCCACACACTGAGTAAAAGGCTTCAGAGCCTTCTTCTCTCAATGGCTTTCACATTGTCCACCACAAAGACCTTCACAAACATAAACTGCTCAAACAATACTTCAAATCTAACCACCTTTAAGCCCCTCAAGCTCCCTCTTTTCTGGCCATGGCAAAAGGTAACACGTCGATACATACTGTATACAACAATGGGTTCTCTCTTTTTTATATGTAATTGGATGAACGATCGATGATTTTAGGTCAAAATGGGTCCTTTGAGTGTTTCTCCTATGGGTTTTGGGACTTGGGCTTGGGGCAATCAGCTTCTTTGGGGCTACCAAACTTCCATGGACGATCAGCTTCAACAAGCTTTCGAATTAGCTTTGCAAAACGGTATCAATTTGTTTGATACTGCTGATTCTTATGGCACTGGTAGGCTTAATGGCCAAAGTGAGAGACTTTTGGGACAATTCATCAAAGAATCTCAAGGTCCGTCTCTCTTTAATCTCCCCCAATTTTGTGTCAACTCAAATATAGGTCTTACTTATCTAAAGTTTCAGATTCAGTAGATAATCTAAGAAATTTACCCTTTAGTTAGTTATAAAGTACATCCTGGAGCTGTCTTGAATCTTGATATCTTACTGTGGTGGGGTTTGTGTGCTGTGCTCTGATGATTTATGGTTGAAAATTTCAGTGCTAAAAGGGAAACAAAATGAAGTTGTGATAGCTACTAAGTTTGCAGCTTATCCATGGCGGTTAACTTCAGGACAGTTTGTGAATGCATGCAGGTCTCTCTCTCTCTAAGTCTTGGTTTTGTGTCTCTTTTCACTTCTGGTTTGTTGGAGATTGATGATAAATGGATGTTTCTTTTCTTGTGTCAGAGCTTCTTTAGACCGGCTTCAGATAGATCAGCTTGGGATCGGACAGCTTCATTGGTCAACTGCAAACTATGCGCCTCTGCAGGAGCTTGTTCTTTGGGATGGTCTAGTGCAAATGTATGAAAAGGTTGCTTAGAAAATTTACTGAAATATGAAATCTCCACAACGACTATTAAGCACTTGGAAAGTTGATGGTAAGGGTTTTCATCTTTCTCAGGGCCTAGTTCGAGCGGTTGGAGTTAGTAACTATGGACCTCAACAGCTTGTTAAGATTCATGATTACCTCAAAACCCGAGGGGTTCCTTTATGCTCTGCTCAAGTGCAATTCTCATTGCTAAGCATGGGAAAAGAGCAACTAGAGATCAAGAGTATATGCGACGAGCTTGGGATTCGCTTAATCTCTTATAGTCCCCTTGGTCTAGGAATGCTAACCGGGAAATATTCCTCTTCAGAACTTCCCACTGGTCCTCGGTATAGTACTTAAAGATTACCCAAAAGACCGATAAATATAATTAAATGTTTCTTGTTTGTAACTATGCTTGAACATTCTTTTAACAGATCATTGCTGTTTCGACAAATTCTTCCTGGATTAGAGCCTCTGCTTTTAGCATTGAGCGAGATTGCAAAGAAACGAGGAAAGACTATGCCGCAGGTATTTTCTTACTCCATAAGATTCTTGGGAAGACGAAATGTGACACTTTGAAGAATGAGTTTATCATCTGTTTTCGCAGGTTGCAATAAACTGGTGTATATGCAAAGGGACAGTGCCGATACCAGGTATCAAGTCGGTAAGACATGTTGAGGATAATTTAGGTGCTCTGGGATGGAAACTTACAAATGATGAACAGCTTCAGTTAGAATATGCAGCTAAAGAATCACCAAAGTCGATGATTCAGAACATTTTTCAGACAAGATAATAAGATAAGAGAAGATGCTTATATATCTAGACCCAAAATGAGAACAATGTGTACAAGTAGAAGCGCTTAAATCTCTTCCATATATATGCACATATTGTGAAGAACACCGATAGTTTCTGAAATCTCCAGTCTAGCCATCTCTCAGTACTAATTGTGAAAGTATATATCAAAGTTTGATAATATTAATTTAACACTGATAAAGTTCTAAAAATCACACTGTGTTATACCGTTTTTATGAAAAACTTGGTATGCAATTAGTTCGTCTCGTCGGCTACAACATTTTAAACTTAGGGTCCGAATGGTAACCGCGGTTTTTGTTGTGCGGGGAAAGCGTTTTTACAGTGCGGGACGGTTCAACTGCGGTACGTGCGGGAGAAATATATTTGCGGGACAAGTGCGGTTTTTACAAAATAAGCGGTACAGAATAATGTTTGATTGGTGAAAAAATTATTTGCGGTGCGGAATACTTATTTTAGTATATTAATAATATTAGTATAATTGTAAATCAGAATATGTAGTTTAATGTTAATGTATTTAGGGTATAGTATTGAGGGGGTATGATTTAGTGTTTGAAATTTAGAGTTGAAAATTTTAGTTTTGTGGTATTTTTTTCAAAAAACAAAACCATGGTATTTTAAAGAATTGTCCATTTAGAAAATCTACTTTTTAAAAAAAAAATTGACTGTATTAAAAAATGGATTTAGAAAATATAAAATAAATAATATCAGTATTTGATTAATTAGTTATTTTCTAACGCTTTACAGATTAATAAAGTAACTAAATATTTTAAATTATACTGTATAATAATGGAGCAAATGAAAAACGCACTTAAAACCACACCATAGTAGATGTAAAAAGATATAAGTGCGGTATTGTAAAAAAATAGAACAAACAAAAAAAAATTTGTTTTGAGTTTGACAAGTGCGTTATTGTATCCTATTAACAAACTTTTTCTTGATTGGTAACACATCATCAAATACGTCCCGCATATTACAAAACCGCCCCGCACACTTGCTTCCATTCATAGCCTTAGATTTGGACATAATATCCACATTTTATGCCGGTAGACATTATTAGCATTGTTGTGAGGGAAACATAAACAAAGTTATTGATGTTCGTGTTTTTGCTTTTTTAAGCTCTCTCTCCGTAGTGACCAATCTTATCATTGCAATTTCTGCATTTACATAAGACATAACTTATCTTTCAAGCAACCAAATGTTTATCCCTAGAGACATAATAATGTTATTTTATACCTACAACTTGGCTACTAGTCTTGGCCCTGTCTTCTCCATCCAACGAACTTAATTTCCTCTTTCAAATCTCATTAACTTCCTCTTCTTTGTTAATCGGAATATATATATATATATATATATATATATATTTATATATCATTTAAAAACAATTATAGTTCCAAGAACATGCAAGTATATTTCATAACCATTAAAATAAAATACTACTACTACTAGTACTTTATTATTAAAATAATTCTTTTGCATATGCTTTGTAATTTAATACCAACTGTATTCCAGTTTTGGTTAATGACATACGCGGCTACATTAAATTTAATAACATATCTTCAGCTTTATGTCAGTCAAAAAAGAAAGACATAGTTATTTTTTCTCTTTATTCCGTTACACTTTAACTACTCACAAGTCGCAACAAAATTAAACATTAAACATCAATATTAATCAATTCTTTTCAGTCTTTGTTTATAAATTATAATTGTGCTTATAAATATCAATTTACGCAGTTTTGGTTTGGCTTCGTATAAGGTTTGATTTGACTCGTTCATAGATAAAATTACCAATAATAATATAATTTTGTACGCTAATCATTTCTTTTCTCAAACCGAATAGTTGAGATTAGTTTTAGCTCAAATTTGATAACCAGTAATTTCGAATTGAAAATTTATTAATGTAGATGAAGAGAGATAGATGTCATATGAATTTATGTCGTTCTGTTGTACATACCATCAGATGAGGAAAAATCAACCTTTGACTATATGTTAGTATGCTAACTAATTCGACATATTTTCAATATCCTACCAAACAAAAACTATTCAAAAAATAGAGTATTTTGTATATAACGCATTAGCCATGATGTTAATCCAAATCTTAACATTACCATTGAGTGTAGGCGTAGGTCCATTAGGTCAACATTCTATATGATTAGATTTGTTTTCTAGTAAGTGATAACAATTCCTACAAAATTAATCATGATTATGTTCCTTAAAAGCCGCGGTAAAGTGGGAACGAAATGAAATCTTTCACTTTTGACTTTTAACCTTACGCTTGACACGTGTCATTATCTGTTTGGATACGCCTGATTTTATCATCTGGTACAAAAATCCACAAACGAAGACTAAACGGAAACGACGCTGTTTCGGTCATTAAAATTCACCTACCAAATCGCGTGTAGTTTTAAAGCGCGTGTTAGATTTATTAAAGTAAACGCGCGAGTCCACGCGCCTAATGTTTTAAAGTTAAAGATTAAAAAAAAAAAAAGACAAGAGCTGAAAAAGAAAGAAGCAAAGTGGTTAAGAGGGGCTTCAGTTGTTGGATGCTTTTGCTTTTTTTCTTCTTTCTTCTTCTTCGTCTTCGTCTTCATCTTCATCTTCATCTTCTTCAATCTCTCTCCTTTTTTTCAATTTCGGCGTGCTGAAGAAGACGTTTGAGTAATAACAATAATCACAGTGACAGATTTGAGGATAAATCAGTCATTCTCTTTAATCTCTCATGCTGGATTTCTGCTGCCGTTTCTCTCAGACGGCGGAGGAGGAGGTTTACTTTACAATCACCTACGGTGGTGATTCGCCGTCGAAGAGAATGGCTTTGTTACTAGTGAAAAAGGGTTTTGTAGATCTTTGATGAAAGCAAGAGACTTTTTGATTTGATTTTGGGGTTTTTAGATTTAAGAAATCAGATGAAGGCGTTACGGAGAAGCTATACCTCAACGTCTTCTGGAAATTCTTCTTCTTCTTCGTTACCATCTTCTTCTTCTTCTTCGTTACCTTCTTCTTCTTCTTCTTCACCTCCTTCGTCTAATTCTAATTCATCGTCTTCTTCTTCTTCTTCTTCTTCTTCGTCTTCTTCTTCGTGGATCCATCTCCGGTCTGTTCTCTTTGTGGCTAATCCTTCGTCTCCATCTTCAGTTACTTCTTCCGATCGGTGAGTTTAAGATTTGGAATATTTAGATGGGATCTTAAGATTCTGTTTTTGATCCAATAATAGAGCTCAAATTTAATGTTTACAGCTTCGACAGTATGATGTGATTCCGATCAAGAAAAGTTTCTATCTTTGTTCCGATTGTTCCTTTCTTTTGCTGTTTGATTGATTTTGGCAACAAATGTTGTTGGATTGAGCTTGTGGGAACTTTCTAATTTTTGATTATTGACTTGTTTTTTGCTTTTTGTGTAGAAGCCGGCGGAAATCACCGTGGTCTCGCCGGAAAAGGAAATGGGCTTTGACACCTCATCAATGGAGGAGTTTATTTACACCTGAGGGCAAACTCCGTGATGGTGGAGTTGGATTTTTGAAGAAAGTTAGAAGCAGAGTGAGTCTTTTGAACAAGGACCATATGTATGTCCTGATTCTTGCTTGTCTTGTTATAGTTCTGATTTATGCTCTTATGGTTTCTGTAGGGCGTTGATCCAAGTATTCGTGCAGAAGTGTGGCTGTTCTTGCTTGGAGTGTGAGTGTTTGCTGTTCATAACTTGTGTTATTGTTTTTTAAGCTGTTGGGATTCTCAACTTGCTTTCTCTTATTGCAGATATGATTTGAACAGTACTAGTGAAGAAAGAGAAGCTGTGAAATCTCAAAAAAGGTTAGAAAAAGATTGATCTATATAGTCGATGTTTATATGTAGAAGCAGAGAGATAATTTAATTGTTGGGATCTCTGAATGTAGGAAGGAGTATGAGAAACTACAAAGAAGGTGTCAGATGCTTCTCAAGTGCGGTAATGGAAGTACTGATAATCTTGAGGAACTTCCTTCTGATGAGGCAAACGGTCAATGTGTTCGGTTTGTGGATGATTATAAGATTACGGGACAAATGACAAATCAAGATGTGGTCTCTGCTGTGAACACTGATTCTTCTGATACAGATTCTTGTGAAGACAATGAGGATGTTCTACTACTTCCATCTTTTGTCTACAGTGATGCGAAAAAACAGGAGGAGGAGGAGGATAATAATAATTCTGAGGAGAATAGTTCTCCTCTTGTAGCTGCTGCTGCTGCTGAGATCCAAGTAGAAGTCGCTGTACACGAAGATTTCTCTACGTGGCAACGTATCATCCGACTTGATGCTTTACGTGCAGATTCTGAGTGGGCGACTTATTCTCCATATTCAACTGCAATCACAGAGAGCAAAGCTCGCGGTTTAGCTGAGTCTGTGGGGTTAAAGGACTATGATCACGTAGAAAGCTGCAGGCTTTACCACGCTGCACGGCTAGTTGCAATTCTTGAAGCATACGCTCTGTATGATCCTGAGATAGGTTATTGCCAAGGAATGAGTGATCTGCTATCTCCCATACTCGCTGTGATCTCAGAGGATCACGAGGCTTTCTGGTGCTTTGTTGGTTTCATGAAGAAAGCTCGGCATAATTTCAGGCTCGACGAAGCAGGGATTCAAAGGCAGCTAAGTATTGTATCAAAGATCATTAAAAACAAAGACTCTCAGCTTTACAAACACTTGGAGAATCTCCAAGCCGAGGATTGTAGTTTCGTTTACAGGATGGTGCTTGTGATGTTTAGGAGGGAGTTGAGTTTTGAACAGACTCTTTGTCTTTGGGAAGTGATGTGGGCTGATCAAGCTGCCATTAGAGCTGGAGTTGGGAAATCGCCATGGAGCAGAATCAGGCATCAAGCACCACCAACAGATGATCTATTGCTCTATGCAATCGCGGCATTAGTACTACGTAGGAAATTGATCATACAGAAATACAGTAGTATGGATGAGATTGTGGAAGAGTGTAATAGCATGGCTGGTCAGCTTAATGTCTGGAAGCTTCTAGATGATGCGCATCATCTTGTCGTGACACTCCACGACAAGATCGAAACTCTTTCTCAATCTCAAAGCATTTGATGAAGTCTATTACCTCAAAGCCAGAAATGAAGTGTTTCCACTACACAAAGCCCTTGCACTCGTCTGGCTGCGTTTTGTCAAGGTCCAAGGTTTGTCGCGGTTTGGTTCGGTTCTTACCGTTCTTACTCCTCTCTCTTCTTTCTTTTTTTGTTTCCTCATCACACAGAGATCACACAATACTATCTATCTATCACTTTTATTGTAGTACTAATGAAAAAGACAAGACAATATTCCTGTTGAAATGTAACGGATGAGTCTGAAACTGTCATTTCCACAATTGTATGGATCATATTTGTTCAATTGTCGAAATCCAGTTTCCCACTTCTGAAATATTCAATTGAAACTTGCTTCAGTTTTGGCTAAACAAGCAATCCTTTATTATATCATCAAAGCTGAAAACATGTCATAAGTAACTAAACACAGCAAAACTAGGCAACCAAGACGAAACTAGCAACACATTGATTGGTTCGTAATTTCAACAAGAATAGGTAAGGACACAGATGCAGTCTAAGACCAAACAAGAGTAACAGTATTTTATCGCAAGAGAGAAATACAGATATCTGAAGAGATATTCCATGACAAGCAAAAGCAAGCCTTTGGCTTCTAGTCTTTCTTGGTATAGTGACGGACGACAAGAGCCAGTCCCAAGATGAAGACAGGAACAAGGAACTGAAGAATCTTGATGATGAATTCTGGTGTCTTGTCTTGGTTGTATGCCGGTTGCTGAGGTGCAACGTATGTCCTTGTTTTTGGAACACTAGACGAATCGATCTCACCAATGTAATATTTCTCCATCATGTCCCTAGCAGTGTCGCTGTGTCCAACGTCTTCAAAATCATTTGTAGCATCTTTCCCTACAACAAACACCACACCAGACCCACATCAGAACAGAAACAGTCATCGAGCAGTTTCAAATCCAAATTGGATCAAAGAGAAACAAACATTATAACGGTAAGACTTTTCTCCCACCTGTTGAGGACAACAAGACTTCATCGCCTCCAGGATGATCATCCATGAATGGGGTCACATCATACACCTGAACCATCAATCACTAAACTTCAAGAACCCGAAAATCAAACACAAACAACAGCGGATCACAATCAAGTGCGAACAGTCACCATTAGCAATAGATACAAACCATGTTTCTCCAGTGTGAATCAACATCAAAATACCAATCCTCTCTCAGAGAACCAATATGATCAAGCAAAGTAAAACTTCACTAAATAGAATGCTTAAAACGAAACAAAACCAACATCGATTGTGATCTTAGCAGTAACAAGCTTCTCGGGGATTAACACTCAAACAGGCAAATCTTTTGTTCATTTACAACTCTATTAACTTGAGAATCGAAGCTTTGACACAAATCAATGGCGGAAGAGAAGTAGTATGTTCGTGTAAAATCCACCAAGACAGAGATTTTCTCAAACGAAGACACAAAGATCTAACCTTGTCGGAAATAATAAGCCAACAATCCTTAGTTTTGTTGTGCTGTGAAACTTCCTCGAAAGTTAGAACCTTCCGATCTGAAGCCATCTCTCCTCAAACTGCAAAACAAGAATACATCAGATCGAAATCAAATCCAAAAATAACACAGCTTAATAGAGACAGATTCAGATCGAAATCATCAGAACGATGATGACTGAATGAAATATACTAAATTCCTTACGGATTTTCGTAAAAAGATGGGAACTTTTACCCTTTCAGATTCAGAATTTTCGATAGCTCCAAAGCTAAAAATCAGCAAAAGACGGAAGAAAGAAATTGGAGTTCCTCACCTACTTAAACTTAATTATGTTCAACTTCTAATAATATTACTAAACTACCCTTACAATATTGTTTAGGATTTGGCTTGTTAATGGGATGACCAGGGGTAGTTTTGGTAAAATTGGGCTTTGACTTTGACCAAATCGAATTGGGCTTCGTGCAAATCAAATTGGAGATCGGTTTCTTTTTTTGGGTGAGATCTTCTTATTTTGGTCTACGTTGTACTTAGAAAATACAATATTGACGTGTGGTCTCAGTGTGCTGTTTTTGACAAAGAAACACACAACGTGTGATCTTAAATGCTCTCAACGAAAAATGTCATATAGTACTAATGTAACCGCATTTCACTATTTTGGTTAATATCTTTTTGATTTGCACGAAGAAGAAAAAAAACGAAAAAAAAAAAGGTAAATATCTTTTTTGAAATTTTAATTCAATTTAATCTTATTCTGATTTTTGTTTTTTTACATGAATCAGATCTTTAATAAATCTTTCTAAATTTCTTAAATAATGGTATTCTATTAATCTATTTAATGATTTTTTCATAATAACGGTAAAATAACAAAGCCTGTAGTAGTATTGGATAATGACAGAAGGATTGTTATTATAGGATTTGATGCTATTATTTCAAGAGGTACTTACTGTAATTGTAATTTGTTATCTTTTGTCATTTTGATTTGATTTGACGTAATCTGTAATATTTTGTTAAGATTTTGGGTTTTGAATATTGTTATCTATATCTATAAAGTAGACTTTTTCTCTCTTCTCCTTAAGCCACATCATTATCCTAATCATCATCCACATCATTTTAGAATTTAATTTAAAGAATTTATTTATATCATTTTATCATTTAATTTCAAAACAAGCCACATCATCATCCTAAACAAGTTTTTTAAAAAGGAATATGAAAGGTTTTTTCTTATAATTTAATTTTAAAAATATATATATACTATTTATCATTTTATTTTAAGATCTAGATATATGTAAACAAGTTTTTCAAAAACAAATATGAAATGCCTTCTTTTACATTTTATATTATAAAACTAAAAAAGATAATTGATCAAAACAATAATAAACTTACTAATTTTTGATTATACTAAGTAATTCATAAATGATATATTACAGTTTTAAAGTGAATGTTTTATTATGAATATATATCCATTAAAAATAATATGAATTAAAATTTGATTGGACTAACACAATGTAACATGATATTTAACGGGAATGAAACAAAAATAAGAAATTTAGTTTTTCAAAAAGGGAATATGAAAAGTTTTTTCTTATATTTATATTATTAAAAAAAAGATAATTGATTAAAATTAATAAACTTAAACTATGATGAGATTAAAAGGGAATAGAACAAAAAAAAATTGTGAGATTAGAAAATCTATCTAATTTATGTCTCACAAAATTCCCGAACATAAATGAGATATATTGGGACGAAACGTAAATTTGTCATTTTAAAAACACGTATGAAAAAGGTAACAATAAAAACAATACTATTTTGAAAGGTTTTCAATATGAATTTACTAATTTTTTCCAATATATCACAAATATTAAAATAATAAAAAATAAAGAATTAACAATATTTCATAAATTGAAAATTAAAATAAAAAATAATTAAATGAAATGAACTAAATATAAAGTAAGTAAAAAAACAAAAGATGCAATTGTCACGAGCCTTCAAAACAAAGTCAAAAGCCAACAAAAATTCCAAGAGGTGTAAGCTTCCGAAACGTTTGGAATTCTCTGCATTCTCAAATCCAAGGTTTAATAATATATTTATCATTGTCTATTTTTAGTTATAAAACCGATCAACTGAAGTGTAACCTTTCATTATCTTCCTAAATCTAACCTAGCATATTTCGAAATGCAGTGTTGGAGATAAGGGTTTGGCTCAAATGGAAAAGATAACACGTAATGATAGAGACTGTAAAAATTATTTTCCCAAAAAAATTTAATAATTTGTTTATCTCTATATTTTCTTTTATTCTCACAAATTTTTTTAAAAAGAAGTGTTTCCTCTTTAATCCAGTTGCAGTTGAATGATTTTTGAGTTACTTATGTTATTCCTCTCTCCCATGCATAATATAAATTGTTAATCCTATTGTCAAAGTTTTGTGGGGTTTACAAATTTATCATTAATCATGCAAGCAAACTAAAAGGTCTTCATAGGAGCAAGTGCAAAATGCTTCATTTTATACTTCTTCAAGTTTAGTCTTAAAGAGAACAAAATATAAGAAATGTGCTAAATCTAATGAACGGCCATAGTGAGTCACTATATTTGTAGCTTGGCTATGGACATTGAGGAGTGGGTTTACTCTCAGCTAGAGGACAATACTCACTTCCTTCACGGTGTTACTCGGTTGATTGGGGTTAAAACCCCGCGCTACGCGCGGGTTCTCACCTAGTCTATATATATAAAGTTAACTTTTTCTCTCTTCTCATGCCGCCACCTCATCATCCACCTCATCATCCACATCATTTAGTTTTAAAAATTTATTTATACATTTTATTATTTAATTTTAAAATTCATATAGATGTAAGTTTTTAAAAAAGAAATATGAAAGGTTTTTTTCTCCTATGTAACATTATAATAGGTTTTATTATTTTATTATTTAATTTTAAAATTCATATAGATGTAAGTTTTTAAAAAAGAAATATGAAAGGTTTTTTCTCATATGTAATATTATAATAGGTTTTACTCTCTTCTCCTTAAGTCACCTCATCATTCTAATCATGTAACTATTTAATTCAAAATTTTATTTATACATTTTATCATTTAATTTTAAAATTTATACATATGTAAACAAACTTTTTAAAAAGAAATATGAAAAGTCTTTTCTTATATTTTATATTATAAAACTAAAAAACATAATTGATATACAAAATAAAAAATTTACTAATTTTTGATTATATTAACTAATTTATAAATAATATATTGTATTTTTAAAGTGAATGTTTTATTATGAATATATATTCATTAAAATAATATGCAATTAATTGTGAATGGACTAATACAATGTAAACTTAAATGATGATGAGATTTAACAGAAATAAAACAAAAACAAGAAATTTTGAGAATATAAAATCTATCTAATTTATGTCTTACAAAATTTTTAAACATAAAAGATATAAATTGGGACAAAACGTAAATTCTCATTTTAAAAATAAGTATGAAAAAAGTAACAATAAAACAATATTTCTTTACCAATAAATAAAAATAAATAAATTAGATAATATGTAAAGAGATAATATAACTAGGGATGTTAAAATGGGTTTTAACCCGTCGGGTATCCAAAAAGCCGGTTCATATTGTATACCCAAAACCCGCCCATTTTGTTTAAAATTTTGCGGGTTATAAATGGGTGGATTTTAAACGGGTTCGGGTCGATTTCGGGTTACCCATTCGGATTTCGGGTACTCGATGGGTTTTTTTTTTCTTTTTTTTTTTTCTAAATTTTTTTTTTTTTAACATTTAACTAGAAGTTTTAACTAAGTAAAATTGGTTTTAAATTTGTTTTTAAGCCTTTAAATATGGATTTTACAAATAAAAATTTTTAGAAAAAAAAAAAAGACAAAACGGGTTTTATTCGGATTACCCTAATAGCTATCGGGTTTCAAACGGGTTTTAAGATCGGGTTCTAAATGGGCGGGTTATAAACGGGTTCGGGGCGGGTCGGGTCGGGTAACCCATATTAACATTCCTTATATAACTAATCAAACATAACAAAATAAATTAAATTGACGATACAACTCCCGCGCGTAGCGCGGGCAAATGACTAGTAATATATAACTTAATTACAATGATAGCTAGCTAGACTCGGATCGGATGCTCAGTTCGTGTATAATAAGATTTGAAGCCTCGATCTTCTGTTGATCAATTAGAGACAAATTAAGACAATGTTGAAAAGACATAGCTCCAGTGAAAACCACCAAACAAAGAAAAGACATTGCTTGAGTCTGTTTTTCCTACCACACGATGTTGTAGAGCTCATCCTCGAGAGACTTCCTGTGAAATCTCTGCTGAGATTCAGGTCTGTATCCCAAACTTGGAAATCGACAATCGAGTCCCAACGGTTCCAAGAAGGACACTTGGTATGTCGTAAGCAAGCTCGAGGTCCAGATGTTCTTTTGGTATTCCTCTGTGATAAAGGTGATGCTGGTCTAATCCTACATCCCCGAACAATTATGTTAAGTTTAGCAAAAGCTTGTAGGCTTAGGTTCCCTATTGTGGGCAGCATGTTCTGCTATGGTAATTGTGATGGTCTAGTATGTCTCTACTGTGTCTATGCACCTAGTGTCGTGGTGAATCCTGCCACCAAATGGTATCGAAGTTTTCCTCTTTCCAGCTATCAACATTTGGTCATCGAGAGGTATAACAGAAAAAATTTTCTCTTCACAAATTTTAAGCTTGGACTCGGTAGAGACAAATTCAGGGGGACGTACAAGCCGGTTTGGTTATATAATTCATCAGAGTATGGACTAGACAACGTTACCACTTGTGAGCTTTTCGATTTTAGTACCAACACTTGGAGGTATGTTCTCCCTGCTTCTCCTTATCGGATAAGTGCTTACCATAAACCCGTGTATTTAGAAGGATCACTTTATTGGCTCACCGAGTGTGAAGAAACCAAGGTTTTATCTTTCGATCTTCACACCGAAACTTTTCACGTCTTCTGCAAAGCTCCCTTTGCTCATCAATCTAACCTTTGCAACCCTACCATGTGCATCCTCAACAACCGCTTGTGCGTATCTTTGAAAAACTGGCCTACCCAAATTATATGGTCTTTCGATTCTTCAGGAGGTAGCAACACATGGAAGGAAATGTGTTCGATAGATCTCACCAAAACTATTTCTTGGTTTGGTAAACCCGAATTCGTGTTGTCGCCAATAGCAATTCTAGAGAACAAAGAGTTATTGCTGCAAGGTCGTAAGGTCGAAGATCCAGTGGTGATATATAATCTCCATAGCAAATCTTGTAGATTATTCTACAAGCCTAAAAATCCTGTTGGTCCTGTTTATTATTTCCGTAGTTTATTCTCAGTTTTATAAAATTAATTTGTCTCTTTTCTTTTCTCCAATGAACCATTGTAGCTTTCTTGGTTTTATATTTTGTTCTTATCTTTGTTGCATCGAACGTTTGTCCCCGTCTCCTCTCCAAACTTAAGAGTCTCTCGAATGATGTACCACTTTACTTATAACATTTATAACATTTATCACGTTCAAAATTTCTAAATTAAACTCTATCCGTATGTAGATATATATAACGTCTGCGAATGTACATGTAGACACTTCCTCCAAAACGATTTTATTGTGTATACAATTACGATTCCTATATAAACTTATCAAACTCTTTTTTATTTCCGCAATTCTAAACATTTCTTTAGCTAATTTGACGCTACACAAAAATTAAAACTCAGAAAATCTATCTTTTTAAAATTTAACTATTTACTCGGCATGAAGCTCATACAGATCGGAGGTTTGACCCCGGCCAAAGCAAGAACCGACGATGGCAAAATCCAAAGACCATCTCCACATATCAAACCGGAAGCAACCGCTGGTATCATTAAACCGGCTTTAACCCGATCCCTCATATTCCAAGCAAACACAATCAAACTCCCAACACACATGTCAATGGCGAAGTACCCTCCAACAAGAAACGGAACGGCCATGGCCATCGGTAATGGAACCCACTTCCCGATCTTCTCCGGCGACAAATCCCTAACAAGATTTGCCGCCACCGCGAATGCGAAAAACCCGTAACAAAGCTGGAGACAATGTTGAGGCAAAGCAGAGAAACCTTCAACTCCAAGAATCGCCATGTTTCTGTAAACCAAAGCGTAAGGAGCTTTATACTCTCCTTCGGGGTTTCCGACATCGAAAGCTTTGTAAAACAGGAAGAAAGTTAGAGGAGCCACGACGCATCCAATCCCCGTGCCGATTGCTTGGCTCACAAGCATCGACCTCGGCGAAGTCAGAGTCAAATGTCCTGTCTTGAAATCGTGCATAAGGTCAGAAGAAATCGAGACGATCGATTTGATCAATCCACATCCAACAAGTCCCGCGACTACACCGTTTTGTTTCCCAGCCATTGCGGCTAAGATGAACAGAGCGACTTTACCGTAGTTATAAGCCATGTTCATGTCTGTCAGCCCTGCTCCATAAGCGTTGCTGAAACCTAGAGATGGAGCTAACATATAAGCCACGACTATGAAGTACCATTTGAGCTCCGGGAACATTAAAGGGATCGCGATTATCGAAACAACTGAGAACGCTGCATATCCAACTGCTGCAACCCATAATGGAATGCTGTCTCTTACAAAGATCTCATCTCTTTTAAGATCTGCTATAGATTGCTTATCTTTCTCCGAATCTGCGATTTAACGTTTACATATCAGATACATTATAAAAAAGACATTTCAATAGTTTTTGGTGTATACTTACTAGATTTCCCAGAGTGGCGATCCTTTAACTTGGCGTACATGTTTCTTGCTGTGATAAGAAGTATCTTGATGAAATGGTAAAGCCCATCTCCGAGGATCAATGAGATTGATATAAACACCTGAAGAATTATGAACAAATCATGAACAAAATTGCGCGAAAACGAGGGCTAGAGTTTATTGTAGATTCTTTTCAGTTTTTGTTTGGAAGCTTGTAACCATTGAGACTCTTCATGCTGCTTTCAGGAAGAGCTGATGGGAACCAATCTCCTTTAAGACCTTTGATGAGTGGCCACATGATTCCCCAAGACAGAATCGCGCCGAGAAGTAAAGATAGATTGACAATGTGGGAACAGATCATTCCTGCTCCAATGTATGTCATGCTAAAGTCGAAGTAGAATCTGTCAAGTTTTTCAAGATCATCAAGATTCTGTTTCTATCAATTGATATATATACAAATAAATTGAACTAAGTACTTACGAGTTCTTCCAAGCTTGTAATCCGAAAGTTGGAAATTGGATGAATCCGCACAGTGCACCACCAGAGAAGAACCATTGAAAGAAAGCCCAAATGAAGCTAAACGAGAAGTACTTCACAAACCCATACACTTGTTTCCTGCATACATAACAGTTTTATTTGAATCAAAAACTCTAGAATCCGCGCGAATGAGAGCTAAGAAACTACGAAAAAATCAGGTTAATACTTGGCCATTTTATTGCCTTTAGGAGTGTGGAAACCGTTGATTAAAACCGCGGTAGCTGTTCCACTTGGATATGTCAGCTTGTAGTCTATGATCATGATCTGGTTAACCAAAAAAAGCATAATGAAAACTTAGCAATCAAGACCACAACCAATTAGAAACAGAGATGTTGCAACAGACCAAACCAGCCAACCCGGGCTTAATAGTCCGAAACTCGCTCATATTAAGCTCGGTACTAAGTTGGAGCTATGGGCCGCAAACTTTTAGTCTACCACAACATCTCTAGTTATAAATTCAATGAAACAGGAAGTTAAAGTCTCTACCTTTCTTAGAGGAACCAATGCTAAAAGACCAACAAAGCAAGTAAAGAACAAGAAACCGGTCATCCAACCGATTCCAGGCTCTTTCGTGCTTTCCGGATAATTCCCATCAGTGTGAGTTCCTCCTGACTGTTCATAAGTATTTCTGTTCAAACCAAGAAGGTACGAACCAAACCCACCTGCAAATCACACAAACACAAAGCTCAAACAATCGAACCCAACCCAAAACAAAATGATCTAACATCATCAAAATATTCACCATACCTCCAACTGCAATGCTGTAACAAGCAACAGCACATGTTTGAACCACAGTGTTCTCTTGTTTAGTGAAAGGTTTAGTCACAATCCCGGCTTTGGTCAGCAGCTTGGTCCAGCTCTTAAGGAACACAAAGGCTAAAAGAGCTGCAGAGACATTTAGGTTCGGAACCAAACCTGTGGTTAGGTTTAGTTTCATCACGATCACACTGTAGATTATACCAATGATCAAACTTGCAACAATTCCTCTAAAAGTGATTTGACTCTTCCATGGAGGAATTGACTTGAAATCATCTGCTTCGTTTTGCGTCTCTTCCAAGTCATCTATTTCTTCTCTCTCTATCTCATTCCTTCCCTCTCTCTCCATCATCAAGCTCCTCATTTTTTTTTTCCCAAAAAAAAAAGAAAAACAGAGTTTCTTCTTCTTGATTTTTTTGGTAACACTGGAAAAGCAAAAACCCAAAAGACAGATTCTTTAATAATTAATATCAATCAAAAGCTTACTTTTAGGGGAAATGACGAGGGAGAAAAAAAAAAGTGTACCTCTTTTTGGATCAATCCGATTCTGGGAATTTTAAATAAAGTTCAAGAATTTTTCTTGCTTTCTACGCCCAAGCTTAATTATCTGAAGAAGAAGAAGAGGAAGAAACAGTTACATAGCCAAAAGAAAAAAAAATAAAGGTAGAGATTATTTTAATGTAATTGCATAATCTGTAAAGTTAAACCATAGAATCAAATCAAATGACGCAAATTATCTCTTTTGCTTAGAGATCTAATTAAAAAGATAAAATATAGATAAATGACTTTGGATTTATACTCAAGAATCTGCCATTAGTCTAAGAACAGTGACAAGATGAGTTTTTGCTCTCTAAAACCTTTATTTTCTGAAATCAAGATGAGTTTCTGCAATGATGTAAACGCAATCAAATGGAGTAAGAGAATGAAACGTAACTTATTAATGAAACAGACACACACGAAGACCACACTCCCACTTCCCAAAGAGATAGTAAAAGAAAAAAAAGGACCAAAACATTAAATGCTTACACGAAACGAAGACCAAAGAATTGCTTAAACTGGTAGATTTTTAAAATGGAATTTGGTGACTGATTATTCAAAGTTATATAGAAGCAGAGATGAAGAGGAAAGCTTGAAAAACCAGGAAGATTTATTAAAGGGATCTTGGGTTCTTATGTACCGCACGTTGACATCAGTACTACACAAGAAAGAAAAAGGAAAAAGAAAAGATTTTTTGGGGTTATGTAGTACAATAATCATTAAGGGGTTAAAACTTTTTGAAAGTTATGTCATTAAAAAAAAACGGTGGGTGATAATTAATCTAATCCCATATACAACCTTCATATATGTTATTAAAAAAGTGATATTATTTGTAGCTATATAAATGTCACGTACGAAAACTCTAAAGTTTTTCAAACACATGACTATTCAACCATTAGATTATGTGGTGTTGTATGTGAAAGGAGAAAATGTCAATTGATCTCTCATAACTAAAATAAACTAAAAATAATTAGAGATTCATATCTTTTGAAATAATTATTTAGTTATTTAGATCATTTTTCTGTCAGACTTAAGATAAATTATGAAATGTATTACTATTTTTAAAGATTTTTTTTTTCCATTTACGAAAGTAGAACAAATTATGTATTTGCTGATAAATCATTTAAAAATACTTTTTCTAATTATAAGAGATTTTTAACATACATTACCAAAAAAAAAAAAGATTTTTAACATATTAAAGTATAATTAATTACAAATTACAGTATCTAAAGTCTTTTAAAATACATGTTTAACTCGATGAATCTGGTAGCATTCATGTGAAACTGAAAAGTTGTGATGACATTTATTCTTTATTTGACTGTTAAAGCAGGATTTATTTGTGTAAAACGGAGATGACCGGTTCATGTGGCTGTCTTTTACTCCACAAGATGACGACATTATGGACAATCTTATGCCATAACTATCTATTTTATTTTGTTAACCACATGATTAATAGGAGTATTAAATTAAAACAAAATATGGAAACATAACTCTCCATAATAATTTATTCAGTTCTCTTAGGTAGTCAAGCAAGAAACTGGTAAATGTCAATTGCATACCATGTGGTCACAAAAATACCAAAACACAAAAGAAAATGAAATCGAATATATATACATCATGTTCGACTTTTGATTCTTTGCGTCTACACGTCAAATTCATTAGTAGAATTTGGACTATTGTATTCGGACGTTTCTTGGCCGAATTTGGTACGGGCGATATAAGACCACCAATTATGTGCAATCAGATTATAAGATCAGATCAAATCAATCAAACTATGCATTTTCTGAAAGAACATATGACTGAATCTGCATTTTGAAAAGTAAGACTTGTTTTAGATTAAATTTTATAAAATCGTTCCCAACTGATTTAATTCGTCAAAAAACTTAAAATTTAATGCATTGGTTGATAGAGACATATAGAGTTGAATAATGTAACAGCCGTTGGTTATTAAAATTTATGTTCACATTGATGCATGTAGTGTTGACTAGAGTTGGGTAGTTAATGCACAACTATTATTATTATGTTTTCAATTATTTTATTTTAGATAATGGTAATAAAATTGAAATATATAGTGCTCTATGGATTAGGAAGTAGTGATTATTGAAATAGTTATTTCATCAGTTTTTAGCTCCACTAGCTAGCTCTGAAGTGAACGTGTTACAAATTATTTTTACGTAGTGCTTCCTTAAACTAATATATTAGCATTTAGATCTTTCTCTATATAAGGAAAGGACTTAACAAGTGGGATGGAAGATGGTCCTACAAACAATTAATTTACGAAAAACAAAGGAGTATATACCACGCATAATACATTTATGAGTCCAATTTAGGTGTGCAAACTTCTATATAACATTTTTTTGTCAACAAGCAAGGGGGAAAACACTTTATCAACTTCGATTTGATCCATACTAAAATCCTTAATTAGTTTCTTTGACTTTAAATATGTAACAAAATCACAAAGCCGTCCACGCGATACTAAAAAAATTGATTATGGTGTATACAATGGTCGGATTTGTTTTGATGTTTAAGAACGATTACCACATACATATAATAGTTTTAAGATGCAACTAGATTGAATCATGTTAATTATAAAACATGCATATTGGATTTTTTTTTTTTTGGCAAAGCATATTGAAAAATATTGTTTTCAAATGTTCATCAAAGCTGAAAAACCTTGAAAGGTCAACCAACAAAAGTCGTGAGCAATCAACTTTGTTCAATGAATCTAGATAATCTAAGCACTCAGCAAGCAAATTTTGTGGTAAAATTAAATAAAGGAAATGGACATTTTAAATAGGTTGGTTCAAATGTTTTTTAGAGATTTTTTCTTTATACAATGGTATATATAGTTTTGTTTGTATATATTAATCTTCATTTGTAGTCTACAAGTTAAACACTATCAAATTTGAACCGAAATCGTAACACGGAGATTGTGCGAGTACAAACCATTAGATAATAACTTTAGGATGTCTCGTATGCATATACATGATCGAATCTTATTGTGTGTCCTGGTATGCTAAAGAGATATTACCGGACACTACGGAGAAGAAAAAGAGAATAATACAACTATCTTTTTCTTTTGTACAAACTATACTTTTCTTTTTCTATTCTTAAAAATATATAATATTAAATCACTTATCCCACGTACTTTTTTTTTGTGGGAACAAACGTTAAATTTATACTCCATAAGAAAAAGGCTATTGAAGAGGAAATTGGAGTTTGGTGAATGCAACACGTGAAGGTGATGATCACGAAAATTTAAGGAAAATTATTGAAGCGGTAGGTGAAATTATTTAAAAGGTGGATCAATTGGTCTTGCGTGATGAAAGTGTTTGGCACTGTGTCTTATTTCACATTGTTTTTTTTGAACAAACTAAGATTGATAAATTAAACCAAAGAGTTACACTCCATTAAAGGAGGAAAAGTTTGCTGCTACTAGAGCAGACTTTGTAATCGAATCAGCAACAACGTTTCTCAAACGAGGAACAAAGTGAAAAGATAACGATTTTAGGGAATCACTAACATAAGTGATGTCATGCAAGATAGCCTTAAGCTCCTTGAAGCTAGCTTTTGTCTTGATTGATGAGATGAGGCCTTGAGAGTCTGAGAACACTTCAATGGAGTCCGTGGTGAAACGCGCCGGATGCTCTGCTAACTGTTCTACTATGTTCCTTAAGGCCAAAGCTTCCGCCACCAGAGCCGAAGAGCATACATCTTCAAATCGGTAGTCCTTGCCGAAACCACAAGGAGGAGGAAACAACGCCTCCGAAGTCAAACCGTCAACAAATGCTGAACGGGAGCCGTCTTGAACAACGATCCTCGCTTCTGCTTCTAGCAGAACAGTCTTGATAACAAGTCTCCCTATAACAATAACACTAAACACAAGTGAAGTTTTTGGGAGGATAATAAGCTCCGTGAAGGAGAGATGAGGGCTATGAAAGCCCCGGCGAACCAGAATAACTGGGACGGTGAAAGAGGACAGAAATCTCTGTCCGATCTGCAACAAAGCAACTCCTGAAAGAGTCAATCCGAAGTAGAGACTGCATATTGCAGTAAAGGGACTGCATATTGCAGTAAAGGGTCGCACTAAGGCGATAAAGGTGCCACTAGAGAGCACAAATGTGGATCCACGAGAATCAACAATCATTGAAAGAGCAATAACTAAACCCGAATTCCACAAAGCTAAAGCCACACTCTCAACATCCATCCAATAACTTCCAACAGTAGAAGAATCAGAGAGCGAGGAACATGAGCTTACCTGGGGGAATAGGAGAGGAAGGGGGATGGTGACTAAGACAGCGAACGAGAGCGGCTCGAAAACGGTGGAAAGAAGGAAGTCATCTCAGGTCGGAAGCTCGCCGGAAAACAGACATCACCGGTAAAGGAGGCCCACCGGAGAGATCTATCCTTAAAAGCAAACATCGATCACGAGTGGAGGCTGCAGGTGGAAGAGATGCGGCGGAGAGTGCTCATTTCGTCAAGGGTTGAGGTGCCTTGGGCTTCGTGCCTGGGAGAGAAAACCTCAATTGGACTAATGCTTATGAGCTTGGATAGTTACAAACTATTGTTATGGTGATTTATTTACAAACTATGCCAAATTAAGATAAGATAATTAAGATTTCAATTAGTACGAGTAACCATATCTTGTAAGCTAGTTTTTTTATATACAATATTTGAATACAAAAGTTAATATAGTTTCAAATATGTTTATTTTATTTGTATGCTTTGAATAATCATTTTGAAATTTCCACAACATATATGGAGTACTGAATCCGACTCTAGATTGAATTACAGATTTGAATCAACGACATGATACTAAGTGTGAGAAAGCAAGATCAACTATATATTACTTATGTATTTCAGTTTTTTTGGTTCGGTTAAACAACTTTTTACTAGTTATGTCCTAAACTTCTCACGTTGACCATGCCTATCTTCTTCTTTTTTTTTTTTTTTTTGATAAAACTGACCATGCCTATCTTCATAACTAGACCTCGATGGATCACTTTCTAATGATTGAAATTATGTTCTTACCCAACTGTAGTTCATGTTAGATCAATCTTTTTAAAGTCTACCCAATTTTTGTCTTCGTCTCTTGGGGATATTGGACCTACACATTCGAATCATAGTTCACTTTATGCCAAACGATACGCACCAATCAAAGAGGATTTGTTACTTTCAGTTATTTCTCTTTTATTGTTGTTTTTATATGGTATTTTTTAACAGGCCAATTATTGAAGAAGAAACCATTCGATTTTTTCTTTCTGTTGTGTGTATATATTGAAATTCTTAATTCTCACTATAAGAGGATTGAATTTAACATATATAGTAGTAAATTATTTAAGAATGTAAGGACCACTATACTACTTATTTTTCACAATAATATTTATTTATTTTTACGGAATTTGACAAAAAAGATATACTATATTTCAACTTGCTCGTTTTATTTATTCATATCATACTTTTGTCATTCATTATCCAATACATGTCCCAATTCCGTCCATGTCTCCTGTGGATTTTTAATTCTATCTTAGCCATCATTGCCCTAATTTATCGATTTATTTTTAAAAAGTAACTAAATAGTACAATATGTTTTCTAAACCATTCTCCGTTGATATTACAATATTCGTTTTCTCGGTCAGTCTCCCAAATTATTTGGTCGATATTGCAAGTCACTCAACATATTAAAAAGTTTTTTTTTTTTTTTTTTTTTTTTTTTTTTTTTTCTTAAAAAATCTTTCCTCCCTAGAAAAGCATGGTTTGAACATATTAAAAGTTGTTCTGCGTTTTTTTTTTTTCAATCCTACAAATAATCTTAAAAGGTACGTTTTTAAAATCATGAACAAATTCTACTTTTATCGGCATGATTAAAACCTCATATATATGTTCATATATGGATTGGTGTCAAGATCACATAGCTGAAGAGATCACTACCAAACAAAAAAAGTTGTAAGATACTACTTAGTTAGGTCTAAAACCGTTACCTAAATTCATCAATCTATCCACTCCGTTGTTTTGCATTAACATTACAATCGCATTTCTCAAACGCCAAACAGTCGCCTCTCGTCAATATGCATTCGTAATATTCTAGTGGATAGTAATGCATGTATCCCCAGTGATGGTTTGGGATAAAGCATAAAAATGGAATATTAGAACCCAAAAAGAAAGTGACAAATGACAAGTGGAAGGCTGAGAATTTTGTACTTTTTCCTCCAATGTTTTAGCGTTCGAATGGTGAATGTAAAACAAACTGTAGAAAACATGTGGTTAATACAGAATAACAAAACAAATTAAAGTATGGCCAGTACAAAAACATACATGTGGCCCATAGCAAACACAATGTATAACGAATGGAACAAATATGATATTTTAACACTGTTTTCTTGAAACAATGAAAGCTGTTTTCTCCATAAAATTGGTTCTTCAAAATTAATTTGTATATATTTCTAAATTATATCTAATTTAAAAATACCAAAAAAAAAAAAACGGTGTCAACCTCATACGGATGTGATGAAACGCATTACCAAGATCTAAGACCATACACAGTGGAAAATCTATGTGTGTGGGTGTAAATATTTGTTTATTATTATAATTAAAAACAGAGAAAAGAGAGAGAAAGAGAGTTAAGAGAGAGATAGAGAGAAGGAATTTTATATTCCCTCACACCCGAGTGTGAGACTACAAGCGGGTGTCTCTTTTTTGCCAACTTTTGTAATTATTTTGTTTATTTTAATGTTTACACTCACCAAAAAAGTGTACCACTGCGTTTGCCCTAATTTTTTCTCAGTAAGTCAGTGTACTGTTTCACAATCACAAGTATTCAGTATTCACAACCTTACTTGTTTGCTGATCTCACGTGGTCTTTTAGATCTGCGTTTGTCTAACGCGCCTTTCATCGGAAAGCCACGTGCAATTGATTCCCACAACAAAACCGATTTATGATAATCATTGATCGTGCTTTAGTATTCGATATTTTATTCATTTGGTAAGTTTAAAAGATAACATTCGATGGGTTTAAAATATCAAATGGGTTTAACAAAAATTAAATATCAAAAGGGTTATTATTCTATGTCACCTGCTTGGCTGCTTCTTGTGTAGTGCAAGTTGTTTTTTTTTCTGGCTCTATTGTTATTGAAACTACAATAAAAGTCATCGAGGTCTCTCTCATCCAATTAATTTTGTTTGACTAAATTTCTACGATGATGTGTGTTCACTAAAAATTTCATACTCCGTACGAGTTTTTTCTTCAACTAGAGAGGAATATTAAACTCTAAGGATTGACGAAAAAAAATTATCTCCAAAACAAACTCTTAAAAGCGATAAAATTAAACAAGTTGTATAATCTAGAGAGATATATCATCATGGAGAGGATGATCTTTCCATAATACATTCATTTACGTTTTGGGTTTGATCGGATATATTAATTTAATTTGAACTTAATGCAGATGGTAAGTCAACTCTTACATATACAGTATGATATATCATTAATGACTATTTCATTATACTATAACAAAAAATAGTCACGAAGATGAAACAAAGAAACGTGTAAGGATAGACTCGAGAAGCACTTATGCACTTGTTATCTACAAAAAAAACAATAAATAATTATAGTGAAAAATAGAGATGAAGTATAAGGAGGAAGAGGAAGAAATTGGACAAAAATAAATACTTGTATGAATAGAAAATTCATGTGAAAAAAAAAAAAAAGAATAGAAAATTCACAAATTTAAAACTAGAATTGGGCTTTCGAAGGCTTTAAAGTTTCAGACCCAATGATCGAAACAAAAAGGCCTAGTGAGCCAGTCCGAAAAATGCACAAAATTTATTAAAGAAATTACGAGAATGCCACAGGAAGCAGTTCCTTTCCTTTCCTGTAATTTCAGTTTAACAGCTTTCTTCTTCTTTTGTCTATTCTCTCAATCCACACGCTCTTCAAGAATTAGGGTTTCTTTTTTATTTGTTATTCTTCTCTAATTCCCAAATTCATAGATATGAAGAGATCATCGGGTAAGAAAGATTCAAACTTTATAGAGCAATTGATACTATACGTAGCTAGCGCTGCATTGAGTAGCTTGGTTCTCTATGTTGGTCTTAGAGCTATTGACCCTAACCGTGACGCTGCTAAAAAGTCTCTTGAGCATAAGAGAGAAATCGCCAAACGTTTGGGTCGTCCTCTTATTCAGACCAATCAATACGAGGTATAATTTTAAATGATTCAATTTCAATCGAAAACTTGCGATTTTTGTTTGAACAATGTAAAAGATTTGGGATTTAAGGTTCGAATCTGCTGTTCGTTTTGTGTGACAACAGGATGTAATAGCTTGTGATGTTATAAACCCATTACACATAGATGTGGAGTTTGGTTCTATTGGAGGCTTGGATTCAATTAAGCAAGCTTTGTATGAGCTTGTGATTCTACCGTTGAAGAGACCTGAGCTTTTTGCTTATGGGAAGTTACTTGGTCCTCAAAAGGGTGTTTTGTTGTATGGTCCTCCTGGAACTGGCAAGACAATGCTTGCTAAAGCTATTGCAAGGGAATCAGAAGCTGTTTTTATTAATGTGAAGGTTTCAAATCTGATGAGCAAGTGGTTTGGTGATGCACAGAAGCTTGGTAGGTTTAGATTTTATGTGCAGTAGGAGATGACATTACCTGTCTATTGGTGATGTTACTTATTTATGAGTTTGTTTTGTTTTATTCAGTGGCTGCTGTATTTAGCTTGGCCTATAAACTCCAACCTGCTATTATTTTTATCGATGAGGTGGATAGTTTTCTTGGCCAGCGCCGTTCGACTGATAATGAAGCAATGTCTAATATGAAGACTGAGTTTATGGCTTTATGGGATGGATTTACTACAGACCGTGAGTTGAAATTCTTGTCCTCATTGTCGTATTTAACCTTGTAAACTAAGTGCAATCTGATTTAGTATGATGTTTTTGTTATATAGAGAATGCGAGGGTGATGGTTCTTGCTGCAACTAACAGACCTTCGGAGCTTGATGAAGCAATATTGAGGCGATTTCCTCAGTCCTTTGAGATCGGGATGCCTGATTGCCGGGAGAGAGCTCAAATATTGAAAGTGGTTTTGAAAGGAGAGAGGGTTGAACCAAATATAGACTATGATCATGTAGCACGCTTATGTGAAGACTATACCGGATCAGATATCTTTGAACTCTGCAAAAAAGCAGCTTACTTCCCAATCAGAGAAATCCTAGAGGCCGAGAAAAATGGCAAACAAATTTCGGTAAGTAAAAATCGGGTTTTAGGAATGTCAAATGTTTCCTTCCACCACCTGATTTTGACTACTACATCTTCGAGTTGCCTCCATTTTGCAGGTGCCTAGGCCATTATCACAATTAGACTTGGAGAAAGTTCTTGCTACCTCAAAGAAGACACAAGTTGCTGCAAGCGAGTACTCTGGTTTAAGCTCGCAATCTTCAGTCTGGAGAAGCCCAAGCGATCCTGACGAGGTTCAAGCAGCTATAAACGGCATCTCAAAACTTTTTGTCTCTCGGATTAGAAACCTTCAGCCAGATTCTCAGGATTCATATCAACAAGATTCAGAAGGAGATTCGGAATAGAAGCTCTTCAATGGAGTTTTTGTATAGCCAAAGAGAGTATTATACCAAAGATTATACACTTTTGTAAACCTCAGATATCTGAATAAGTTGCAAACACTTCCTAAGGATGCCTTAAGCTGTTTTTAGGAAATTAATTCACTTGAATCTCATTTCTTGTTCTATACATTTACCAATTTGTATTTTCTTCAAATGTTGAATAAATATGTCAGCTTTGTTTTTTTTTTCCCTTAATGGTAGCATTAGAGTGTTCAATGGTATTATCTTGGGCTGTATGTAACGGTAAGATAGATTGGTAAATCCCTAGGTCAAAAGCTCACCGCGAGCTTAGGAAATAGGCAAATCTCAAGGCAAAAGATGTTCAAAGAAGAGAATATAACAACTTAGACCAAACGGATTTGTATGGGGAAGATGATGAAATGATCGATTTTAGAGAGAAAGAGAGAAGATAAGGTTGAAGAAGATTATTGTTTTTTGATTAGGTTTTGCCCAAAGTGGCAACATGCCTTACATAGTTTCAGTCGTACCAACACAGACCGATTAATTCTACCAAGCTAAAAGTTGTACCAACAAACCATAATGAAAGCATAATTAAACCGGATTATCATCCTGTAGCAATACTCCCCTGTTGAGAACATCCTTGTCCTCAAGGATGAAAACTTAGTTGTAGATTATTCATCTTCTTTGCAGCATGATAATTCTGGTGGCCTTGGTAAATGAAACCATTCATAAGAAAGGATCAAAATCAAAGGCTTCTCAGATTGCTCCATTGTGAACTTGACAAACTTACATCCTTTGAGAGAGTCTTCCATTCTTAGGATATAGCTCTTCACCAAGAATTTAAGAGAATTGAAAAACTTGGTGTTGTTAGGGACTTTGATCATGTCAAATCTAGCTTCATGTCTCTTTAAGAACTCCAAAAGAGAGCCACCTTTACAGCTTTCCGGGTTGAGTTTTACCCAAGTCTCTTTGTCCCAATGAGTGTCCTCTATCATAGGAGAAAATGTCTGCATGATCTTGGTTTTCCACCCATACCATACATGAGAAGCTGGTAGGTTAGTCTCATGTACCACACAATGGCATGCCTTTCGAATCTTGTAAATCAGTTCACACACCATATTTTCTGAAGTTCTCTGCATTTTCTCATATTTTCTCTTCATCCAGAAATGAAGAGCTTCACTAAACCATGTGTTGAGCTTGTACTTAAACCACCAATTCTTGCCAAGCTTTCTCTTCCTTGAAGCTTTGTCCTTAATCAGTTCCAACACCTTCACACAACTGCTGCAACTTATGACTGCAATATTATAAGAGACAACCTCCTCTTTGCCCCCGAAGAGAGATTTGATCACCAACAAACAAAAACTTCCCCATCTGTTAGTATGAAATGGATGAAGCAACCTCAGCAAAAGATTCCAATATGAGTTCAATTTCTGATTTCTCTGGTTCTTGTTTTGAGGAACATTGGAGCTTTTGAACATCTTGGAAGTGATGAGAGTCAACCATAAAAACTCCAGCAGCAATACCATTTTAAGCCTAACCCGAATTCGATTCATAACACACAACAAATCATTAAAAACAGGAGGAGCATCCAGCTGAATTAACCTCTTTGCATCATATACCATCAACAATGCCCCAATACGACCAGTACTTGTATTGAGAAAGAGACAGAACGATGAGTGTTTGCAAAGATGATAGACCAAAATAAAGGCATTCTTGGTGTATTCACTTGGAGACAGCCTCAAACCATAATTTGTGAGTGTGAAATCATAAGTATTTGTCCAGAACTCTACCCATCCTCTATCAATAGCAAACTCCAAATTCTGTTTCATGCTTTCTAAACATATCTCCTCCATTCTCAGAACAAATCTATCTTCCAAAATTCTCCTCAAAGCAACATCATCATCATCAACAAAGGTACTTCTAGAATTTAAACGGATCGTTCTAGAGTCTATATTCATAGTGAGAAATGGCAGTAGAAATGCACATACCATTTTACTGAGCAGCGTAGTTCCACCAGCAAAGAAGTGAAAAGACAACACTCTTGTGTCCAGATTACGACACGGAACAATGGTGTCACTGGATCCATTAAGGTGAAGCAAAACGATCTGAAACTCTTGAAACAACAAGCTGTTAAGGTTTCTTTCCTTAAACACCTTGTAACCAGATTCATCCACGAGCTCAATAGCAGTTTCTTCAGCAATCACTTTAATTAAATTCTCATCAACATAAAATTCATCGTCAACACATTCAAGAAACTGTGTATTTTCACTCATGATCCAAGTCTCGACATCCTCTTCAGGTTGCTTGTCTTTGAGCTCATCATCTTCTATTTCTTCACACTGTCTATCAAACTCAATCTCATATCCAGTATAGTTACCAAACTTACTTTTGTTATGAGGCTTGTCACTGTGATTTTGGCAAGGATTGAAGGGAGCTCTATACTGGTTTGTGGGCGTGTGCTGAACTTGTGAAAGCAGGACCTGATGCGAGAATTCTGGCCTTGAATCATTCTCTGGATTTGATTCTTTTTCTTGAATCATGTCCACTGGTTTATTAGCAATTTCTTCAACAATTACTTCACCTGGTTTCTCAACATCGAAAGACTCATTGCTATCACATTTCACCATGAAAATTTGTGATTTCTTAGAAATCTCTTCAACAGCAGGCTCTACCAACTCTTCATCAGGAAGTCCATCACCAACACATTCAACCAAGCAAATTTTCGATCTCTTATGCTTCAAATTGTAATGCTCAGGTGTATCTAGTTCTTCACAAAAGATACACAACCCATTTGTCATTCTCTCATGTATTTCTTCACATGAGTATCTCAGAGAAAGCTTGTTTGAAATTTGAATCACAGAAATTAGCTCCGACTGGTGGAAATCTGGAGGATCGGGAGCTTTAATCGTCAAGTCTTGTCTTGATTTTCTGATATCTGGAGGATCAGGTGGCTTGGTTGGCGTTGGATAAGAAATCAAAGTGACAGATGATTCCCGAGGAAGAGGATCAGCTCTCACGTTTTTTATGTCCATGAATCGTTCATCGATTTCGGCTCGCCAAGCAGCAGATTCTTCGTTGTGTTTCTGTAGTTGTTCCAATTGAGTCGTGTGCGTCTCTGCTAGCTGTTTATTGACATCGATCAAGGATTGAGTTCTTGTATCCACCATTTTTGCAGCTTCTGGGTCGACTAAAAGCAAATCTGGAGGATCGGGAGGTTGAGGTGACTGTGATGGTGTCATCGGAGCGATCGGTGAGGATAGGTGGGTTGTACGAGGTCCGATTGGATTCGCTAACCCTTTGGCCCAACTTTCGCTCAACCTCTCGGAAATTTGTCTTGCTTCAGTTATCACTTTGAGCATCTCCTGAAGTGTATCATATTGTTCTGCAGTCAGATTTGCCATCGGATTCCGGTCTGACAGGCTCGACAGCTCTGATACCATTGTAACGGTAAGATAGATTGGTAAATCCCTAGGTCAAAAGCTCACTGCGAGCTTAGGAAATAGGCAAATCTCAAGGCAAAAGATGTTCAAAGAAGAGAATATAACAACTTAGACCAAACGGATTTGTATGGGGAAGATGATGAAATGATCGATTTTAGAGAGAAAGAGAGAAGATAAGGTTGAAGAAGATTATTGTTTTTGATTAGGTTTTGCCCAAAGTGGCAACATGCCTTACATAGTTTCAGTCGTACCAACACAGACCGATTAATTCTACCAAGCTAAAAGTTGTACCAACAAACCATAATGAAAGCATAATTAAACCGGATTATCATCCTGTAGCATACAAATGGGCTTTGATCTGTTTATAATACGACTGGGCTTTGTATAGTCAACTTCATAAAAAATAAAAATTTGGAGACTTTTTTTTTTGGTTTTCTTGTTCCGTGACTCTGTCGATCGTCTCGAACCCAACTGTCAGAATCTTTCGTCGATTTGATCGATTCTTCTCTGTTTCTCTCCGATTGATATAAGTTTCACCTCTGAGAAGGTACACAATTTTTTCAGTTTTTCAATCGAATCTAACTTGGTGGATCTCAGTTTGATCTCGTTGCTGATTCTCAATCAAGTCTTGTTCTCATTCGTTGTAGCATTAAATGTGATTTGGTCTTTTCTGTGGTTCCTTTGATTACTTTTTTTCATGAATTGAGATTAAGGTTTACTTCTATTTCTCGGTGATCCTAACTGAATCAGCTCTAGCTTAAAAACCAAATCTTTTTGGTGTTTCAAGCTTGAAATGTCGCTAATTCTGTTTCATTTGTTGGATTCTTATGCTCTGAATAGGTTACTGTGATCGGGAATCAAATCTTCTGATCATGGTAAGTGTTGTTTTCGACTTCTTTGCTTGGTGTCGTTGTTTAGCTTAAAATTGTAATGAAAGTTTATACCTTTTTTTGGGGATTAATGTCACAGAATTATCTTCTTGGAGCTTTCAAGCCGGCATGTAATATTTCAATCACATTTACTGATGGGAAAAATCGTAAACAGGTATACCATCCGTCTTTAGGTTTAGCCATTGGATTTATTGTTCCGAGACTTGTGTTACATGGTTTCTTTTCTTATTGTTTCTCCTTGATCTTTGTTGCGGTAGGTACCCATTAAGAAAGATAATGGACAAATAGTTATGAATCCACTTTTTCAGAGTCAAGAAACTATTGCTGGGAAGGTACTTTGGTTTTATTGTGATCTCTAGTCATCAGGAGGTTTTGCTTAAAAGTAGTTTTTCAATAATTTTTCTCTCTCTCAGATTAACATTGAACCATATCAAGGGAAGAAGGTAGAGCATAATGGTGTTAAAGTTGAGCTTCTTGGTCAAATAGGTGTGCAAATGCTGTGAATTATGGCGGTTTTGTTATCTGGTTTCTAACTCATTTTTTTATGCTTGTCGATGACATTTTTTTTTGTTTGTTTGACAGAAATGTACTTTGACAGAGGAAACTTTTATGACTTCACTTCCTTGGGTGAGTCAAAACTTAGGGTTACATTATGACATGGTTCTATTCTTTTGTTCAGTAGTCTCTTAGTTATACGTTACTGATTTGATCCAACTATCTACCTGGTTTCTATTTCTTATTTCCAGTGCGTGAGCTTGATGTACCTGGAGAAATATATGAAAGAAAGACATACCCTTTTGAATTCTCGACCGTTGAGATGCCATATGAGACATACAATGGCGTGAATGTGCGCCTAAGGTATATCATATTATTCATTGACATCAGCTCGAAACAATATTTAAGTTTCTAATTTTGCATATTGTAGTACATTATTTTTGTTTTTGTTTTCTTCAGGTATGTTCTCAAAGTAACAGTTACACGAGGGTATGCTGGAAGCATCGTGGAATATCAGGACTTTGCGGTATTTTCTTCACTTATGTGCGTCCTTGTGACACAATAGTATTTAAGATAAACTTAGGTTTCTATTAATGGGTTTGAAACAGGTCCGTAATTATGTTCCGCTTCCTCCAATCAATAACAGTATTAAGGTGAGTTCTGATCCATGTTTTTCATTTCAGAAAAAGATTCTAGGATATCTCATAGAGAAACCCAAACTAACCCAATCTTTCACTCTCAGTTTACTGAATCCTTTCCGCTCTTACTTTTGATAGTGAATGACCTTTTGATATTTCATTTCCTTAGTAGCATTAGAGATGCTTAATTCCGTTGGACCCTTACCCATTGTACAGATGGAAGTTGGAATCGAGGATTGCCTGCATATCGAGTTTGAGTACAATAAAAGCAAGTAAGACGAATGATTTTCATAATTTTCGGTTCGAGTGATAAGAAAAAATTAAAAAACAGCAGCTAATTCCCTATGCTCTGGATGCAGGTACCACCTAAAAGATGTTATCCTTGGGAAAATATATTTTCTTTTGGTGAGAATCAAGATAAAGAATATGGATCTTGAGATTAGACGGCGAGAATCAACAGGAGCAGGAGCTAATACTCACGTTGAGACAGAGACACTAGCCAAATTTGAATTAATGGATGGTGCTCCAGTTAGAGGTATGTTCCCCAAATATTAAAATCATGTTACAGAACTCATTTGGACCTTTTGCTAGTATTGTAACCAAGTATTGAGACCATTGTTGCAGGCGAATCGATACCTGTAAGAGTGTTCTTATCACCATACGATCTGACACCAACACATAAGAACATAAACAACAAATTCAGCGTTAAGTATTATCTGAATCTTGTACTGGTTGATGAAGAGGATCGCCGTTACTTCAAGCAGCAAGAAATCACGTTGTACAGGCTCAAGGAGGAGACATCTTGATGGTTTTACAAAAGAGAAGAGAAAAAATGATTTTTTCAGAACTTTGTAAAGCTTTTTCTTATAAGCCTTTCTGTATGCATATTGGTTGGGACTTGTAGTGTTGAAGTTGAATCATATTTGTAGTTTGTTCAACGACCCAAATGTTGTTTGCTTTGTTTGGATTCTTGTCACTTCCATTGTCTTCTTCACCTTCTATAAATGTACTTTTTACTATCTTATGTTACTGAAGAAGCAGCTTTATTTATAGAAACACATTACCAAAGTAGTTACAAACAAAACCAAAGTAATTAAGCTGAGAATCTTGGTTTAGAAAACAGGACAGCCATGAACAATAACACCTTTAGCAGTTGGACATTTAGCAACAGCACAACCTTCACCAGAATTACCCCACCAATCAATAGCAATCTCACTACGTTGCAACGCAAGAAACAAAAGCACAGACATAAATCCAGTTCCTGCATCCAGTCCTCCGGACAAAACATAGTTATATCTCTGCCACCATTCTCTTCTGTACTTAAACACGAAATGTCCAAACACAAACGCCATAACGAGCCAGCTTGTGAAGTTAACCGCAGAAGCTGGTGGCATTATTGCCGTGGCTCCAATCAGAACAGGGATGTGAATGTTTGAGATCCATTTCTTGTTTGGGAAGACTCTTGTGGCTAAATAAACCAATGCTGGAGCTATTGCACCTCCTAGGAAGAACCAGTTTATGTTTGAGTATTCTCCAAGATTACCAAACATTCTTCTTGGTCCTACAAGTCCCCAAATCACTGATGCATCGAAGAAGACACGATCGGCTGGACAAGTCCATTGACTTCCCGGTGGAAGCAGAGATGTGTCGCAGAGATTTGGAATTTCAGCCATTAGCCACCAAGCTGTTAATGCGTAAACGAAGACTGCTACTAAAGTGCCTACAACCTGTGAAAACATCAAGGAATTTGTTAAATGTTACAGTTTTGAGAAATTTTTGTGACACACTAGGAATGGCGCGGTGGTGGGCCAAAAGACTTACCTGTGCCATATACATGGTTCTTGGTGGGATCTTCATGTAAGTTCCAAGCTTCAAATCAGAGAGGAAAGTCAAAGATTGAGACATGCTGATGTATCCGTAAGTCTTGAAGCATATGTTAGCAACAGGTCTCTCTGGATATGCATAACCAATGATATATTCCGTGATAATGTTCAGACCCGGAGCCTACAAAATAAAAACAGAGACTCGGGTTAATGATCATAACCGGTTTTTTGAAGCCTAGTTATAAGCCTGTGAATCACTCTTCTAACCTGGTTAGTAGTGGCCATGATCACACCAACGAGGGGAGTGAAGAAGATAGCTATCAAACAAGCCATGAAAGCTCCCCACCATGGAAGCTGAATCTGTGTATTGTAGTAAATACATATGAAGACAATAACTGCAAGATTCACCGCGAAAATCGAAAGAAACCACCAGAGAGGAACTTCTCTATAATTCCTCTTCATGATCTTTGTATGTATATCCATTTTCTTGTTTTTTCGGAATGCTCCTTTGGTTTGAGTCCAAAGATCTTTGCCGTTGAAAAGCAGGACATGGACAATACTAGCAGCCAAGGTCGCGAAACCGAGTCCATAGGTCACGGCAAAGAAAGTGCTCATGTGGACTGGTCCGGCCTCTGCATAAGCCTTATGATCGAGGCGGAAATTGGCATCGATGATGCTCGTTACATTGTATTCTTTCCCATTGGCTACAAAGAGTTTACCGGAGTAGATTGGGAAGGTCTTGGCGTTGTAGAAATCTAGATAGTAACAGAGAGGTGTGATTACGTACATCACAAGAAAGAACCCGACCGCAATATTTGCAGTGGCAAAGAATGGGCTAGCGAGTGGACTCCCAAGGTATGAGGCGATGGTTGACCAGTCCAGACCAAAGGAACCGATACCTAAACCCGCTGACCCCGAACCAAGCTGGTTTACTAGAATCGATTTAGGGCTAATCCAACATAACCAAGAGACGGTGGTTAAGACCGTGAAAAGATAACCAGGGAGGAGATAATAGGAGAAGCTAGTAATGAGCGTGATGACGAAGAACTGGTTTCGACTAACTCCCCATTTCGATTTCTTCTCTTTCTCGTGCAATGCTCTGTGTATGATCAAAATCAGAGATGTTTTCTTAAAAACATCAAAGCATCATTCATTAGAAAGAATCAAAGAACTATCACCTGAAGAGAGACACTTGAACGAGATTGCTTGGCCACCACATTTCACCAGGCTCAACTAAATGTTTCCTATACAAACCAGCCCAACCAAATCCCAATACCTTGCAGCACAAGAAACAGGGAAAAAACTCTCAGTTTACAAACCCTAAACCTAGAAACTCATACCAATAGAAAACCATATAAGAAGATATCAAGTTTTTACCTGAGTGGTGATCATAACGAGCAAAGCAGGTAAGAAATCAAGCCTTCTCTTGTAATAAAGCTTAACAGCACTAAGAATATGACTAGCGTAAACAGCACCAGAGCCTGAGTTGGCGAATACGGTTATAAGAACATGTTCTTTGGTACTAAACGGACCAGGATTCAACGTGAAAGACCACCTCGTGCCTTCGAAGAATCTCCTTGTTGGAAGAACCCTAGCCATGAGATGACCAATGGGAACAACAGCAATCTGAGCCGAAACAGAGGATATGGATAAAGGATTGGTTCTGTACCAGAAAAACTGGTTGAGAAATGACAAGAGAACACAAGCGCTTATCCCAAGAACCCACATCCTAAATGTAACCGTCGGTGAACTTGGATCATCGGTTTTGGGAACCGTTAATTCCACTTGTGGAACTATACTTATCTCATCGTCGGTGTAAGAATCTGACTCCCACTCCGACTCCGATCTCATCTCTGTACTGTCTCTCATTGTTCTTTAGAAAATAGAGGGTTCATGTTCAGTTTTTGTCTCAAATGCAATGCATAAAATAAACAGATTGTTATGTGTTTGTGTGGTCGTGTTTTTGTATACTGTTCTTAAGATTCTTAATCTAAATATTGTTTTGAGATCCTGAATGAATTAGATTGAATTTTATCTTCATTTGGGTGAAGAAATAATGTAGTAGAGTATTTAAGGGAAGGGAATCTTTTTATTAATTTTGGTATCATATCACTATTGATATTTTTTTTATAAATGGAAGTATACTACGGATACACAACCAAATCAGGCCTTCTTTGTATGTTTGCAGATTATCATTGACTGCAGAATATTACTAAGGAAACTTATTTTCTGAATTTGTGGATTAGAAATGTTTCTTTGGTTTTGGACTTTTTGTTAAGAAATCGTCAGCTTTATTTGTTGCAAATGATGAACTTCCCGTATATTAAAAAATAATGAATTAAGCTGCAAACAAAACTGCATACATCAATTCTAAGTTAGAAATTTTGTTCTGATCCTATTTTCCATTTACATGGTAAGAGGATCCTAAAATTTGATGCAATGACTCATAAAGACGAGGCCGAGGAGTGAGGAAAATAACCGTAATTAAACCGAAACCAAATTGAAATTTGTTTTCAAACTGAACCCAAAAAAAAGATAAACACAACTTTTAGTGTAACCGAAACAAACTGAATCATATAAACGAAAAATTATTACTAAATTTTAATGTTTAATCTATAATATGTAATCATATTTAATAAGTATAATCTTAAACATTAATTAATCAATTCTTGATTTATAGTTTAAATATATTGTTCTAACTTAAAACCGAATTAAAACAAAAATAACTGGATTGCCCATTTTTTTGTAAGACTTTTACCATTTGTTGAGGGAAAAAGTATTCTATCATCGATGTTGTAAAAGAGAAAACTGATTGAATAGATACACTGAATATAAACGAAAGTTTGAACATTTAATATATTTCACATGTTGACTTAAAAAAGAACTAAGGTTTATTTGTTTTGTCCAGAGCTAAAATCTATTCTTTTATTTTTTTTTTGCTACTTTGGCAAAAACTTATTTCTCTTTTGACTTTTTGCAATCGCTGACTTCACCCAAAAAGATTTTGGTTTTAAATATCCGAGTTTGGTTTAAATCGATTGAACCATATACAATCCGAACTAAACACAAGTGACCCGCCGTACCAAAATGCAAACACATGTACAGTACGTATCAAAAATTCAAAATGTATTTCTTGTCCCAAAAAGCTTTGGGCCTTTGGTGCTGTTGTCAAAAAGAAATGTATATATTTATTGGCCCAACAAGCTTTGCTGTTGGTTTAAAATAAAAGCGAAAAAAAAGAAAAAAAAAAAAAGAAAAGAGAAAAAAAGCTTTGCCGTCAAATGTCAATTTGTTTCCATGTTTACTTTCCAAATAAAAAATCGTAAATATATCCAAAATATACGAAAAGGAAAATAAAAATGAACACATACATGTTAGAAGTGGGATTTAAACCGACTCCCTCTTAGACCCTATCTTTTTGAATTAGATGATCAAACGAAAAATTAGGCCTAAGCATATGGGTATACAGGTTTTTACCGGTTTCGATTCAAATAGATATTTTGGAACCGAAATTTACTTAAAAATTTCAAAAGTGCCCAAAATACCCAGAAAATTATATCCGAATTACTCAAATAGATTTCGAATTACCCAAAAGTACCCGAAAAAAGCTAAATTGCATAAAAAAACTCCAAATTACCTGAAAAAAATCCAAATTGCCAGAAAAAGATACTCAAATTAGCCGAAATTATCTAAAATGTCTGAAATATCAAAAAGAAAAATAAAATTTTTAGTATTTAGATTATCGCAAATATAAATATTTTTTTAAGATATATATCTTTATGTTTTGGGTGTATCCGAGTACCCGTATTTTTTCAGGTCGAATCCATTTGGGTCGAATATACTTAAAAAAAAAAATTATACTCCATTCGAGTTTTTGACCGGTTTTAGTTCGAATTTGGTACCTCATTTTCGGGTCTAATTTGGGTCGATTATTTGGGTCAGAATTTTGTTAAAAATCATCGATGTAGATAAAGCTGAATTTACGGTTAAACCCTCTCACTCAATGTGAAGAATTGGACACGAATTAGAAAGAAGAGGAATTGGGCCTATAAGAAACAATTCAAGCCCAAATAAATGTTTTCTTTCGTACCAGCGCGTGACGTCACACCAGACAAACAGTAGACAAAAAAGCAGAGCAAGTTTATAGAGCAAAAACACTCGAGATGATCTTTTCTGCTGTAGAATCAATTTTTGATTCTCCCCCAAGGCTAACTGAACATGTGTCTACTTGTTACTGGCTGTGCTTTGCTTTGCGTTGTAAGTTTGTCTCAAATTATAAATAAAATTGGTCATTGAGTTATTAATGAGAAAATTGCAACCTTTATCATTTCTTTCGATTTTCATTCCACAGACAAAAAAATGTTCACGCAAATTCGCAAATTTGTCATGAGAACTGTGACCAGCGTCGGAAAATCAGTAAGATTTATGTCAAAATCTTCCAAAAACAAAGCCATTCGCAAATTGGTCATCTAGGTTAGTGGGCAGTGTGAACCTGTCGACAACCAAACGCAAGTGGGACATCGCGTGAAGGGACCATCTCACATTAAAAGCTAATTCAAACTAGAGGGTTGCATGTTACACTCATCTACCAATTTTATAAAAAGAAAAGGAGATATATATATATATATATATGTATATATATAATGCTTCAAAGGCATTCTAAGGCAAAGAAAAGTGGATGCAGTTACAAATGTGCAATGTATGTACTTGGCATAAACCACACAAACGGCTATTTAGAGTACATTTTGAAACATAAACTTATGTTTAAAATATTGATGTACCTTGTATACATTCGTACACTTTACATTTTTTTAATCAATTTAGTGCTAACATTTCTCTAACTTGTGTATATTTTTATATATTTTAGAGAAATGTTGATGCATGATATCTAAAAATACTCGTTGCTAACAGAATTTCAGTCGTTTAAACAATTTATTAATGTACTCGTATATTCTTTAACAATACACCCACCATTACTTCTTATCTCAGTATTTTTAACCACAAATGATTAATACAGTAAAACTTCTATAAATTAATAATGTTGGGACTACAACATTTTATTAATTTATAATGATATTAATTTATAGATGTATTTATGAAAAAATAAAATGATATTTCAAAGAAAATAAATGAATTTTTAAATGATATACATAAATTAAATTTTATGACTAATGATATCAATTTTGTATTTAAATGGTTTAATGACTATCAAAATGAAAATGATGTATATTCAGAATTTGAAAATAAATAAAAAATTTTTGTCTATTTTATGAAATATTTTTATAGACAATGATAAAATAAAATAGTTTAAAAACACAACATAACATTTTTTATATCAAAAAGTTAGTGATGAGTTAATTTTATGAAAAAATTATTTTAAAACACTTAACCAATAACCATACAGTATATTGATATATTTTTTTTCATGTATATAATATATATATATATAAATTTACATGATTATTAATTTATGATATTATTGGGACCATATTTTTACATAGGAGTTTCAAAAAAATTATTATCTTATCAAATTTCATCAATTTTTACGTGGACCCGAGTTGGGACCGGCAATATTTATTAATTTATAGTGATTATTAATTTATAGAGTATTAATTTATAGAGGTTTTACTGTACTAATTTTTCTCTCTCTCTTCAAATGTATATGAACTACCATAAACTTACCCAAAAAAAAAACAAAAAAAAAAGCACTAACTGATGGTTAATTCTTGGATTTAGGTGTAATGCCTTTTAAGAGGCTGATACGAAGGTTTGTGTTTTTGATAATTGATATCAAATTATGTTGAGAAAGGAAACAAAAATACATATATAGTTATAAATTACCATCATATTTTATTTTTATAATATAAATAAATCGATTCTAAAAAATATATGATATTCAAGCAGTTTGTAGAGTTCTGTACAAAGCAAAAAAAAAAAAAAACACCAAACTAACTCGAAAAGGAAAACTAAAAGCTTTTTACTTAACAGTGAAAATATCAGAAAACGGGACATCCATCCATCATAACGCCTTTAGCGGTAGGACAAGAGGCGAGGCTACAGTTTATGCTATCATCAGCGTTTCCCCACCACAACAATCCAATTCCTTTGCGTCCAAGCGATAGGAATATCAGTAATGTCATAAACGCAGTTCCCGCATCTAAACCGCCCGACAAAACATAGTTATACTTTGTCCACCACTCTCTCTTGTACTTAAACAAAAAGTGTCCGAACACAAATGCCACGATGATCCAACTCGTGAAATTAACCGCCATCGCGGGTGGCATCATCGCGGTTGCTCCTAAGATTACCGGAAAATGAATCTTCGAGATCCATTTTTGAGCTGGGAACACTTTGGTCGCAAGCCAGACCAAGAAAGGAGCGATTGCACCTACGAGGAAGAACCAGTTTATGGCTGCATATTGTCCTAAGTCACCGAACATTCTACGTGGTCCCACAAGTCCCCAAATCACAGAAGCATCGAAGAAGACACGGTCCATGGGACATGTCCATTCACTATCTGGAGGAAGCAAAGATGTGTCACATAGATGAGGAATGTCTACCATTAACCACCAAGCAGTTCCTGTGTACACTATCACAGCCACAAGCGTCCCAACCACCTGAAAATGTGGTGCATGTTAGTATATAATTATATCGTGTATTCGTGTACTAGCAAATAATTAATGGTGGATATATTAAGTTGCAATATACCTGTGCCATGAACATGCTTCTAGGAGGGATCTTCATGTAGAGACCGAGTTTGAAGTCTGCGATGAATGTTAGAGCCTGAGTCATGCTGATGTATCCATACACTTTGAAGCACATGTTCGCAACCGGACGTTCTGGATAGATATACCCGATTACATATTCCGTAATGACGTTCAAACCCGGTGCCTAAAGCAATGGGAGTCATGTCACTTACGAAAAATAGATTAATCTAAATAATAAATAATAATGAATGAGACATAAATAAATGATATATGATTTATAAACTAATATTGATAGAAAAATCAAAACATTTTTTAGTATGTTTCCTTTTTCCAGTTTCTTCCAGAGTACTGTGTGAATTGTTTCATGATTTTGTTATAAGTAGTTAACAAAACAATATTCACAAGAATAATTTGTTAAACCCTATTATGTTTCCTTACTTCCATGTAGTTTTAAGTAGGTACCTGATTAGTGGTGGCCACGATAACACCGATAAGCGGAGTGAAGAAGACAGCAATGGCACAAGCTAGCAACACTCCCCACCAAGGTAGCTGCACGGTTGCATTGTAGTAGAAAGAGGTGAATATGATGAGCGCAATGTTGAGTACGAGGATCACATAAAACCACCACATGGGAACTTCCCTATAGTTTTTTTTCATGATTCTCGTGTGTACATCCATTTTCTTGTTCCTCTGAAAAGCACCTCTTGTTTGTCTCCATAAATCCCTGGAAAATAAAAGAGAATTACAAGGAAATTAGCTAGAAACTATTATCAAAGACTAGTCTCGGACATCTAGTTACTAAAAGAAAAAGTAAAATGTACTTGTGAGGAATTGATCGATTTAAACTACCTTCCATTGAAGAGTAAAACATGGACAATTGTGGCGGTCAAAGTAGCAAAACCAAGACCATATGTAATTGCAAAGAAAGTGCTCATATTGATAGGACCAGTCTTTGCATAAATTTCTCTGTCGAGATGAAACTTCTTATCAATGATGCTCAAAACATCATAGGACGAGCCATTGCCCATGAAAAGCCCACTTGAGAAGATGGGATATGTTTTGGCCTTGTAAATATTTAGCCAATAGCAAATCGGAGTGGCCACATACATGATCCCCGCAAAACCGATGGCTACATTGATGGTAGCGAATAAGGGACTCGCGAGTGGGCTACCTAGGTAAGAGCTAATTGTAGCCCAGTCAATACCAATTGCACCTAGACCAAGACCTTGTTCACCTGAACCGAGCTGGTGAACCAAAACCGATTTATGACTAAACCAACAGACCCATGAGATGGAAGTTATCATTGTGAATAGATAACCGGGGAAAATGTAGTATGCAAAACTGGTCACAAGGACAATGAGGAAGAATTGGATTCGGGACATTCCTCCCTTTTTCTTTTTTTCCTTCTCGTGCAAGGCACTGCAATGATTAGTGAACTAGTTAAGTAGTTGAAGACTAATCATGAAGATGATTTTTTTATAATAAATGTAACTAAAGAGTATTACCTGAAGAGAGACACTTGAACTAGATTGCCTGGCCACCACATTTCACCAGGATCAACAAGGTGTTTACGGAATAGACCAGCCCACCCAAATCCGAGAAACTGCAAGGAAATTAATTCCATGGGTCAAAAGAGGAGTAAGACAAAGTTCACCAAAAGTAACATTGTTTTGTAAAAAATGTCCAAAAAAAATAAAACGATACAAGTTATCACGTTTTAGTCTAACCAATAACCACAAACTTCAAACAAAGCCATCAAATATCCTTTACATGAGACAAAAGTTGAGTTTAGTAACTCTTTCAATAAAGAAATATATTTCTTAGTTTTGTTATGGTTAAAGTAAATCTCCAACTATCTATTTATCGATCATTCTATATCGTCTAGTTTATATTGATCTATCTACTAAAATATGAAATCCATGCTAAAGAGCCAAATAGAGAATCAAAAACATACAAATTTCAAACAAATCGTTTTGTGCTTATATTAAGGAACAAAAAAATTAATCACCTGCGTAGTGATCATAAGGAGAAAAGCCGGTAGAAACGGAAGAGATCTCTTATAATAAAGCTTAATTGCACTAAGTATATGAGTCGCATAAACCGTTCCAGCTCCCGAATTAGCAAAAATCGTGATCAAAACATGTTCCTTAACATTAAAAGGACCTGGATTCATGCAAAACTCCCACTTTGATCCTTCCAAGAACTTCCTTGTCGGAAGCACTCTAGCCATCAGGTGACCAAGCGGCACGACCGCGATCTGAGCCGAGATCCCGGTAATGCTCATTGGCATCTGTCTGTACCAGAAAAACTGGTTTACGAACGAGAGTATGATACACGCACCAAGACCTAATGTCCACATTCTAAAAGTGAGGACTGGTAACGTTGGATCATCGGTTTTTGGAACGGTTAACTCAACCTCTTCTACCACGCACCGGTCTAGGTCATCTCCTTCTATCTCCATGACTCTGCTCGAGTCTTCTACAATCTCGGCCATTGAAAGATCCGAGAGCTATATTTTTTTTTTTGTGTGTGATAACTGATAAGGAGTTTTGTGGGAGGTGTGGTGAATCTTTATAGGGTTTAGGGTGTAAAAAGATTTAGATTCTGTAAAGATTCTTGTTATTGAATCTATCCACTGATCTCATCGTATCCGTAAAAGCAGTTATCAATTTTGCTAACAGATATACCTTAAATATCTGAGATATTATCTAGACAAGATTTAAATCTTTTAAAAATTATCGTTTAAAAAACAAATCAACGAAAAAAATGCTTTCTCTAGAGAACTAAAAAGTTGAAATAATCAAACTTTGCTTTGGCTAAAGTTTTGGATTTTTAAAAAAATATTTAATTAATTTTTTAAAGCTCTATAGTACTACAAACCAATCAGTCAATTGTTTTGGTCAAAACCAATCAGTCAATATGTTGTGAACGAGTTATCTAGATTGAGCTTCAGTGTTGTCCACAGCTTTTTTTTTTTTAGAGCATTCAGATTACATCAATCAAGCTATGATAGAAATTTTTAAATTCACAGAGTAGTCCCGAGTATTGTTGGGCCTAAAGGAAAAATGTTAATTAGCTCAAACATATTGTAAGGAAAAAAAAAAAAATCAAAGTACTATGTAATACATACGGTATGTAATTATGTATTTAGACATCGAATTGGAAATATCAATTTGAAGTAGCCGGATACTAAAATAAAACAAAGTTATGTATTGCTGGGTTTGAGACCTAAAACCCAATTCATGGACCAGGCCTGGGCCGTATATTTGGAAGAAAAAATTGTCACATAAGTATTATTTTTTATTTTCGTTACCTTTATCTCATAAACGAAAATACTTTCTTTTTTTTTTAGACATCAATTTTTTCATATGATTTCCTCAGAGAATAATTAATATGATTCAGAATTCTTACAACATATATAGAAAATAGGCGGAGTTCAGTCAGAATTAAAATTTTTTGTAGCGCTTAAAAGATAAAACGCCAAACAATCAGAAACGTTTCTTCAGTTTGCATAAGAATCAGATGGTTTCTTTTGGGTTTTAGTTGGGCCTGACTTCCAAGTATAGGCTTTGATTGTATTTATTCAATTGGGCCGTCTAATTCTATCAATCAATATGAGTCAAATACTCCTCATTAATATAAAAAAAATGATATAAATTTGAAAATTTTCGATTTTAATAGTAATAAAACATACCTAATTTTTTTTTTTTTAAGAGTAGGAAGTTTTAAAAATATCCAAAAGATTCTAAAGATGTTATCCCCACAGCCCACAGACACAAAATTAACCAACCAAAGTACAAACATTGACTTTTTCTTTTACTTTTTTTTTTCCTGCATTTTCTGATATTTCGTACGGTAAAAAAGTTGATGTTGTCCCATACATTATGTAGTGGGACGTACAGATGATCAAAGAAAAACAGTTGTTGCGATAATAGTGATGATGTTGAGATGAAAGGCCAGCTAAATCGTGCCCACACGGTGACAGTGGTGGTCCTTTCCGCAGGCTGCAATTACTCTTTTCTCATTAATTCACAAATACCCCAAATGGGTTTTAATTATAAGGACCAATGTCCAGCCCATAAGAGATGTGACCACTTCTCTTTTTTTTTTTTTTTTTTTGGGTCATATCAAGAAAAAAAAAAAAAAAACATGATCATAAAGAATGTTTGTTTTACGTTTACAACGAAAATCTTTTGTTTTTTTTTCCCGTCTCAACTAAAATCAAGAGATTAGATGGGTTTAAGGGTATATCTCGTACCGAATGTTTCTGTCATCATAATTGTCCAATATCCTCTCCAGATGAAATCTTCTTTTGTTCTTCTCATCTATCTGTCGACCAAATTATCCGATCTTTTAATTAAAATTTAGAATCATTTTGTAGAGTAATGTTTTTGTCGCTTTACAGGTGGAATTAATCATTTGATTGCTATTTGTCATTGACGACGTTTCTTGTGTATCATCTATAGTTAAAGATGATATTCAATATATGAGTCCCTTACATATAACATATATTGAATGGCCGGGCTGGTTTGATGGAGCATATATAGAATGTATAAACCGTATTTCATTTCTTTGTTCTTACATAAAAAGCTCAAAACATATTTAAAAATAATCGTTATGTTCGTGCAAATTAATTTGAATAAATCTTAAAGTAGGCATGTTGGTTGGTTAGAGAAGAATTACAAATAAGGGAAGGCACAAATTCCAAAGACCAAAGTACAAAATATATCTATCTTGAGTTTTTAAGTCGAGGTATGTTCTAATTAAAAACCTACCATCGCAAGTCCCGTGGTCCTTCCACGTTCTCTTTTCACTGCTAATGCATGGACCAAACCCTAGCTGGCCTTTTTTTTTTTTTTTTTTTTTTTTTTCTCTTCTTTGCTTTTCTCCATTTAATTTCCTTAATTTTAACAACTTTGTCCAGTTGTCTTGGATTTTGAGTGATGTCTCTTAGTATGCTGAATTTGAACCTAACTTCCATCAGCTTCTTGTCTCATTCTCTTAGAATATGAGTGTTGTCTTAAGTCTCAACATTTTCAGTTTAAACCTAACTTCCGCTCGTATACAATGAATTTGATGCGGTAAGCTTTTTTTTTTTTTTGAATTATTGTATTGCTCACTGAAATGCACACTAGCAGAAGCGGTCAATTTTCATTGGATTGCTCCATCCATTTCCAACAAAAAAAATAAGAACTTATATTTATAAATTAGTGTATATGAAACGTAATATAGTTTATGAAAGTTACGTTTTATTATGTTTTCCCACTGCAAAGCTTTTATTTTTAACCACATACAAATGGAGCATTCAAACTTTGGTGCCAGGATTAGTCTTCCTAAGGTCATAGGCTCATAGCCACTAGAAGTATATATAGTATTAACCACCCAACACATAAAATTAAGTTTAGTTTATTTGAATTGGTTGTTGGATAACCCAAAAACCCTCAAAATCAAAAGATTTAGCTTTTTTTACGTTATATAGAAACAAGAATTAGTTTATCTTACTTTTTTTAATCACATACATAATTATATGCATAAACATAATTTAATAAAATAAATAAAAGAATACTCATATGAAGAAGCACAGAAAAGGATAGACCAAACTTTAAAGTTCTAGAGAAAACTCAAGCAACACAAAGCATTCAAATAACTAAAAAACTACACAAAAATAATAATAATAATAATAATAATAATAATAATAATAATAATAATAATAATCGAACTAGATTTATGCATTTAGTTCAGTTAATTAAATGATATATGATATACAACTTAGCCTCAAATCGAACAACTTTAATCCAAAATCCTATAGCCATTGCTACTAGTAGTTAGGGTGTAGTTGGAAATAATGTGTCACTTTGTAAGATAGATCAGTAGTTAGAATTAATGGAAACATTAATTATGCTCGAAACTATTTGTGACTAATCTGTGTAGACGCTAAGCATCTTCGAGGCTGACGGGTCAAACTATAATACCTAGTTATTGTGGAATTTGATAGTTATTATTCCTATAACACAATCTACACGGTCATTGTTCATTGGTAGTGTTCATATTGACTTTGAATAAAGAAACATATAAAGAAAAGTGACCTTGTGAATGATAAGATTATATATAAGTACGAGATTGTCATACATCTACTCAAAGCAACAGTGGTCCTTGGAATCATCAGTATCCCACCGAGTAAACCCGTCTAGCATGAACTTTAATTACTATGATAACATCATTCAATATGCCACTAAATCGCCCACTAAAATGATCTCATTATATAAAAAATATAAATAAAGGTGGAAAGAGTCTATCCGATGTCGTCGTTGACCATAGCCTATGACTACGTTTCTCATTCTGTGTTCAACGTTGCAAGAACTGTGAACAAACCATATCATAAAATATAGAATCATAGAGCGAATTATTATTGTTTTTAATGATATTTACTACTTTCTGTTTGGATCCTCATATTTGCGTTCCTATTTAATTTTTTCAAAAGCTAGTTGGACATTCCACCATGACATATCTCATTTATTCATTAATTTTTTTTACAAATAAATAACAAAATTAGAAGAAAAAAAACCCATCAAATTTTACTAATTATTAATCGCTGTATTAAAAGAATTTGTCCGTAAACTTTTGGTTATCCGAAACTTTTTGAGTTTTGATGATTGAAAGTGTAAAGAATCAATGTTACATATCTTTCTCTCAATCCTATAGTGTAGAATTTAATAAAAATAAAACCTAGAATATTATGTATTAATTATACGTATATATAAAATGATGATAGGAGCTGATATACTACTACACATATATGATTGGTCGCAGACCCACAAACACTGTTGATGTGCCTTTATGAGGTCAGCATTTGTATGATAGGTCTCCATTCAAAATCAGGCACTAAAGTTTACAATTAGACAAATACAAAAATTTGTTCAGAAAAAAAAAAAAAAAAAAAAAAAAAACAAGACAAATACAAATTTAGAACCATAAAACTATATTTGTAGCATTTTTCTTTTTCTTTTTTTGATAATTAATATCTTTGTAACGTTGGATTTTAGTTTGATATATTTTGGTTTTGATTATCGTTTTTGGTTTATTTTAAGGTTTTTTTTTGGGTGTTATCACTGATATATATGTGGTTTATTTTAATTTGATTCATGCTGATCAGGTGGATTTTGTTTGATTAATCAGATATAAGATCATCACAGGTTTACATGGTTATATGTACGTGTTACATGAGTTAGATATATCTACTATGTCCGCATCCCAAAAACACAAGTAAAACAGTCGCACGTACACAAATTACACACATACATATTAAAATTTATACGTAGTACATCCGCATAAACTAATTTATGTAAGTTCATGGATTTGAAAAGAGTTTTACTACGATTTTGATTATTATTGACTACTCTAAACGTTTCAAATAATGAGGTATTCAACTTGGATTTTAGAGATGATGTTGCAACTTCGATTCAGAAACTCGCGCGCAATTATATATCTATATATAGAAACAAATTTACATGCCCATATAAGGCACACACGTCTCCACGTTAGTATTCAGTCATAGTTAACGATTTCACCTAATTATGTTTTCATAGTTATACATTCGTATAAGGTACATACAGCACAATCACATGATGCGTCTCGAACTTTGGGACGTTCCATCAGAAAGGGAAATATCCGCTGACCCACTCGCCGATTTACATTAATCCTTCATAGACTTGTCAACGACGTGTTTATTTAACTTAATTCTTTCTATATGGTTAGTTTCAATTTTTAATATTCCTATTATTTTACTTTTAGTTGTCCTACTGTTAAGTTTTACTGAATCTTTTTTTAAGAAAATTATTCTTGATAAAATTAACTATACATTTCTGGTTTTCATTATAATTATCATTTTATTAATACAACACTATTTGTCAAATACTAACAGTTTCTTTTTATAAGTATTAAATTATATTTATAACTATAATATTTTTAATTAAAAAACTATGCAAAACAACATTTAACAAACGAAAACAACAATTCAAAACGTTATATTCATTACAGCACGAAAATGATGTGTTTGTTTGGTATAACTATTATCTACATAGAAATCATATTTATTAAGAAAGCATGTTTATCCTCTTTGACTTCCAAAGTTTAATAACTTCTACATATATCATAATGTGATGTGTGGCATAACTATCAGTCTATCATCAACATAGAAACCAGTGAAGCTCCATTTTCCATCTCCCAAACTCCAAAGTCAACTTTGACTATATAACACATACACCGACAACCAAATACGCGTATGTATACGTATACGTATCTTCAATCTTTATTGACGAACGGCTAGATACTACGGTCCATTGTATGGTATAGTGGGTCTAAAATATATTGTCTGAGTCCGTACAAGAGAAGCTAAGATGCTCGTTTTATGAGTCAAATATGGCAAGTGAACACGTCGGGAAAAGACAAACAAGTTACAAAACACGTATGTGCCTACGTAATGTATTTGCTCTTTTAATTTTGTAAGAATACACTAAGAAATGTATGCGTTGATTACCTCCCATACTATTAACAGCGACTACAATTTCTAGAACTAGTCTTACTAAAAAGCTAAGAAATGTATGAATGAATAAACATAGAATTATGTATGCGTAATTCTATGTTTAAAAAAAAAATGTATGCGTAATTCAAATCTTTTTCTCATATACATAGAATCTTTGGTTATACAATAGGTATATATAGCTGCATTAACATATTAACCAATCTTCCGGGTAAGGGTCGCATTCTAACATGACATGCAAATTTTAATAATTTTTAGTGTCATTATTAAGTGTTGTTTACTTATACTCAGAGAATCGGCTGTTAGTTTATCTCTAGATAATTTAGAATATTCTCTTTCTTTCAGTCTGCAAGAATATTCCATTTATTTATGAATTTTAAGTTTTAACTATCATTAGTATAATGCGGTGGCGAGATTATTAAGCATTACTTTAATATTTTATTCGTTTTGTTAATGATGTCGGCAGAGTGAATTAAGGTTAATCACCCCTTCACTAGTTATTTCGTGTAAAACATTTTTAAAGGCCAAAACTCCGAATCATGTATAATTTCGTTATCTTCAATTTTTAATTGCAGCATCATTCTTCCTTCAATCTATTTACGATGATGTACATATACGGGTAGCAAATATCTATTTTGCTAAAAGAAACTATGGTTTTTTTTTTTGGTATGAAATTAGACACATGTAACGGAGGTTCATCTAAAGAATCAAAATGCCACTCAAAATTCCTGACCATTGTATCCAAAACTTATGTGAAAAATACTTAAGATGTTTTAATGTATACATTTTTACTCATTTCACCATAAGCATATATAAGGATTATGTAAAGAATTTATAAGTTGTTTCTTATTAGTTACTAATAATTTAACTATATATAGTTGGTGCTAGACTACTCTAAATTTATAACAAACACAAAACAATTAGTATGAACCTAACTATAGAAATAGAATACAAACTGGAAACTTCAATGAAACAACTCTATGATATCTTTGTGATTTTTTCACGTTAATAATCATAACTAAGGATCTTAAACTTATTTTTGTTGTTTTAAAGAAAGAAACAAATTTTTAAATGATATAGAAAAGTGACAGGACTATAATGAGGTAATAATGAAGCTGGTAAGGTTAGGAGAATCTGGTTGGGTTTGATGAACATGAAGGGAGAATATCAACGTTTCAACAACCAAAGCAATGAAGTGGCCATTCTATGAACCGTATCTTTTTTTGAAAACTTATTCTTTAACTCGATATACCAATATGCAAATATAATAATATCATAACTATAGAAATCCTTCAATAACAAATATAATATAAGATGGATGGTCGTGCGCTTTTATCTATAATTTAAATTGTTCTTTTTGATAGCTTACCTAGCTGCCAAGCCACATCAGCATATTATTATTTTTCAGTTTTTGACATCTCCACATCAGCACATTATAGATGTTACAAAATACACATTACTGACAAATTAATGTACAGTTCTTTTTACTTGGACACAAACAATTCTTTTTTACTTGGACACAAACTCTTACTTTCTCTTACAAAAATATAAGGAGATAAGGAGATAAGTTTTGGAGTTGAACTTTAGACACGATAGGATGAAAATGTGATAGCTGTCAACGAGCCAACATGTACCTTCGTTTGATAACCTTTCTCAAAAGATCTAATTTATCTAAATATCTGAATTGTTTCGGTTAATAATTAAGCTCATAGTTTCTACTATTAATAACAACTAAATACAAAAAAAAAAAAAAAAAACTAGTAATATCTAATTTATATATTGAATTTTGGCAAAGGATGATATAAATGAAGAGAACTGTAGTATGTTGCATACTAGATCGTTCTATTTTCCGGACAGACAACAATGTACAGTAATTATTTATTTCCAATCCGATCTGTTTGCTATAAATGGACTATATGTTTTTCTTTATTCTTTTTTACTATCCGTATTACTAGAAACAAAATTTTGTGAATGGAGAATGGACTTAAACAACAGTGTTGACCGCTTTATCCGTTATTATTTTCAAAGCTTATATATAAAACTAAGTCAATCTCATGGTATAATTTTGATGGATAGATAAAGAATAGTCCATATAATAGAGTGAATGTTCTAAATATTCTATACATATGTTTAATTAACTGGTTAAAGTTGTGGTTGTTGTTACCTTATGTACAAATAAACATTATGGACCTTAATTAGATTAATGTGCAGACGCATATTCTAGATGTTTTATCATATAAAGTTATACTAAAGTTTCAGCTAATTAAAAATTGAGAAATCTTTCAAATTAATGATTATTTCTCTGTTTTATTTTCATTTTTTTAGAAAAACAAAACTACTATTTAAAATTTTAATCTTCTTACTACTTTTTTTTGACTCTTTCTTATTTATAAAAACGAAAGTGTAAGTAATCCGAGGGAAAATCAAAGTGCATATTCCTACTGTATTAAAAATGGTGCTTATTGAAAAAAATGTTTTAGATTATCATATATCTAATACATTAACAAACAAACAAAAAATATACCTTAAGTCTCGGACTCTCGGTACTCTCGGATGAAGATGAACATAGTATGAGGAGAAAACCAAGTTGCCCATAGTGTATGTTAATTATAATATAATGATGCATGTATAATAACATCATTATTATCAAGAAATCTTGAAGATCTTTTGTTTAACCGATATAAGTAACAAAGAAAAACTTAAAAGTCGAAATAAATAATTACAAAAATGTATTCTCTTTACAATACAAGCCTGCCTGAATCCAGGTAATCTGCCTTTGCAACTCTAAAGGCAGTATTTCATCCATCGTTACATTATATATTAATTATTGCTTTGTTAATTTCTACTTGTGATTTGCTTCAACAGGAAGACAGGCTTAGCTCAGCCATGACGGCCTTTAGTAGTAATTATGTTGATAAAATATATTTTTTAAAACTTAATAGTACAACTAGTTTTAATCTTGTCGGTTTAGTTTATATATGGTCCAATTAGATGATTATATATGTCATATATGTGACCATATTACGCTCTTAATTATAATTTTCCTTAATTTCTCCAAATCGTTATTTTAAATATCTTTCATCAATGATTTCTCCAAATTTGAAACTAAGACTTCTATCCTTTATTATATCCTTTATTTTAATACAAATTTCTATGATTAATCACTGGAAGAGTAACAAATATTCCATGTGTGCTGCCAAACAATCACAGAAGAGTACTAAGAGGCAACTAATAATAAAAATAAAAGCTAAAAAGAACTCTAGTTAATTAGAAGACGAATAATTAAGGTATCAAACAACTGGAAATGAAAATGTTAATGTGACAGATAATTGAGATGAAAGGACTATATAGTTAGGATCCGATCAAAGGCAAAGCGAATGGGGAACATGCCGCGTAGTCATCATGCAGATATGTGGGCTCCAACAAAGCATGTACCACAAAGATTTAACAAAAAAAAAAAATACAACAAAAAGATGTCTACGCATAACGAATATAATTATTGAAAGTAAAACAATCAGATGAAGAGATTGATGGATGTAATTAAGAATCTATTTTGATGATAACTATTCCCTATATAGTCCTACTCCTTGCCGGTGATAACCATACATATAAACAAATCAAAATATACAAATGCTGATGCATAATGAATATTATTGATTATCACTATTGCATTAAAAACATATCGTTTTGTGATTATAAAATATTCGTACGCAAGTATGATTTTATATTTTGAAAATTAAATTTCTCAATAAAAAAAAAATCAAATCTCTTTTATCATTAGAGAGGGAAAAAAAAGCACGAGGAGATAGAAAAAAAGAAGATCTAAAAATGATAACAATGATTATTACTAATCCATAAGAAATATATGCTCGTGTGATTAATAGATTAATTACCGAATAATTTAACAAAAATTGCAATAAAGACAGAGAGGTTAAATAAGGCATAGCAAACGGTCACACAAAGATTCGTCTCAAAAAAACTCTATTCCCTCCGGACAATTCATCTTCTTCTTCTTCTTCGTCTTCCCTATTGTCTCTTTCTTCACAGATTTCCATAAAAACCTTTGATCTCTTTTTCTTTTAATAATTAAATCTTTCTTTTTTAAACTTTTTTTTTTTAACTCTCTCTGGTTTTGGTAGAGAGATTTCTTTCAGAGGACTCTCTACCACTGTTACATCTTTGGGATGTGTTTATTTCAATTTCGAAGAAACATCGTGAAGACGAACCAACCCACGTATGCAAAATTTAATCTTTTGTGTTAAAAACAAAAAAAATTGTTAGTTTTGATTAATGATGCTCGTGCTCACGCAATTTTGTTGCGGATTTTGGTTAACTTAGGATCTAAAAATGAGATCTTTCACTTTGTAGTGCTAATTCAGCTTCTCTGTGTGCTAAAAAGAAAAAACTTTTTTTTTTATATTGATGTGTTTGTGGTTTTGTTTGCTTACACATTGATCGACCACATAAGTTGTTTGTGAAAATGCCTCTGAGATAGAGAGAGAGAGACTAGATTCAATGGGTTTTGGATTGAGATTGATGTTCAACTCTTTTTTTAGAACTGATTTTTTCTCGAACTCTGTGATTGCTTAATTTGTAAACTTCTTACAAAAAAATGATATTTATTTTAATATTATTTCTAAAATTTTTATATATAGTTTGCCTTGTAGGTTGCTTGTTTGGAAGCAAAACTGGCAGTTGGGGTAATTCTTCTTTTGAGAGAAAAGCATTCTTCTTTAAGCTGAGTTTCATGGATTGATAAACGCTCAAGGAATAATGGATTACTTATCTCAAGAGGAAGATTTGCAGTTTTTTGATGCCAATGAAGAGATGATGGCATTGAATCCAAGTGGTTTTGGTTTTGATGTATGGAATGATTCACCTGGAAGTGTTGTGGAGAGGCGTAGGAAGTTCTTGGAGTGGATGGGAGTTGAAGAATATGGTGTTGAGTCGAAGGATTCGGTTTCTGTAACTTATGTGGAGTCTGGTTTTGATGGAGCTCAAGAGAATTCTGATGAAGCTGAGGAGAGATCTGGAGGTTTTAGCAGTTCTTCTAGTCAGGTTTCATTGTCTGGTTCAAGTGTTGAAGTTTCCGAGGAATTGTCTATGAGAGTAGACAAAAATGTGGGTGGATGCGATGTAACGAGAAGGCAAAGCTCTTCAATGGCATCATGTTCTGATTCTAGATATTGCCAAGTGAAGGAAACAGAGAAGCAGAGGAGTATCACGGGGCTAGTCACGAGTTTCAAGAAGGGATGGTTAACGAGGCTGCGGTCTATGGGGTGTACCGCGGATACAAAGATCGAATCTAGTGGTAGAATCAGAGCTTCTTCCGGTTATGGTGATGTGATTTCGAGAGTTAAGGTTAAGCATTGTAAGAAACAGGCAAAGGAGCTTTCAGCTCTTTATCAGAGTCAAGACATTAAAGCTCATGATGGTTCCATCTTGGCGATGAAGTTTAGCGGCGATGGGAAGTTTCTTGCAAGCTCTGGTGAAGATGGAGTTGTGCGAGTGTGGAAAGTCATGGAGGATAAGAGATCAAGACTACGAAGGGATTGCCTTGACGAGATAAACCCTTCGTGTATGTATTTTGAGGTAAACGATCTTTCGCAGTTGAAACCGGTCTTGGTGGATGATGAGAAACCAAAGAAGACGACAGAAAGTTTCAGGAAAACATCTGATTCAGCCTGCGTTGTCTTCCCTCCTAAAGTTTTCCGGATAATGGAAAAACCGTTATATGAGTTCCGAGGGCACACGGGTGAAGTGTTGGACATCTCATGGTCAAAGGATAATGTAAGCTTTCAAAATCTTTTACATTTCCTTATTTTCTTGCAACCATTGCTTTGGAAGTAAAAAACTGAGAAATTTGTTATGTAATTTCTTGGTGTAGTATCTTCTCTCGGCGTCAATGGATAAAACTGTTCGGTTATGGAAAGTTGGTAGCAATGATTGTCTTGGAGTTTTCCCTCACAACAGTTATGGTATGCTTCTTCTTCTTCTTGGTGATCACATTTTGTTTTCAGTCTCAGTTACTACATTGATCTGACTTTATTTGTTTCCTGCAATTTTCTTTTTTTGTAGTAACCTCTGTTCAGTTCAACCCGGTAAATGAGAATTACTTCATGAGTGGTTCAATTGATGGAAAAGTTCGAATCTGGAACATTTCTGGTTGCAATGTTGTTGATTGGGCTGATCTCAAAGACATTATATCCGCAGTGTGTTATCGTCCGGATGGACAGGGAGGAATTATCGGTTCTTTGACCGGAAGTTGCAGATTCTTTAACATGTCTGGAGAATATTTAGAACTGGACTCTCAGATACATGTGCATAGCAAAAAGAAGTCTTCAAATAAACGGATAACTGGGTTTCAGGTAATGTCTCCTATGTTTTTGAGTTCTTACCTTTGTCATGATACTTTGTTTACTTCCCTTTACATCGTGAGATGTTAACAAATCGATATGCATGTCTTTCTTTCCAGTTTTTACCACAAGACCCGAGCAAAGTCCTGGTTGTTTCCGCGGATTCCAAAGTCAGAATTCTCCAAGGCAACAATGTCGTCAGAAAATACAAAGGTATGTTGCTTCATATGTACCTTCTACTTTCAATTTCTCTTGCATATATTTTTGATTGATTCTAAACTAAGCTCATCTCTGTTTTTTTTTTTTAAATCTTTAGGCGTTTGCAAGACGAGAAGCCTCACATCAGCGTCTCTCACGTCTGATGGAAAGCACATTGTTTCAGCTTGTGAAGACTCCAATGTATATATATGGAGCAATGGTGAGGAATTGGATTCTTCTTCACAAACCAAGAAGATTCGATCTTTCGAACGTTTCTCCACGAATGCATCCGTTGCAGCAACCTGGTGTGGATTCTCAGATCATAATACAACTCTCCCGTTTTCTTCTCCCTCTTGCTTATCTCTCAACGAAGGATTTGTCCCTGGATCAATATCCAAAGGAAGCGCGACATGGCCAGAGGAAAACCTACCCGCAAATCCTCTGTCTACATCCACAATGAATTCATCTCATTACAAGTTTCTCAAGTCCTCTTACCAGAGAGCGTCTAGCTCTCTATCTTGGGGTATGGTCATTGTCACAGGCGGTTGGGATGGACGGATCAGAACATTTCAGAACTACGGCTTGCCAGTGACTACTTGAAAAAACCGGTTTCTTTTCCCAACTTTGGAAAACAAGTCAGATGCCATTGTTTCTTTCTTGCTAGGCACTAGCACATGCTTTTGACAGATCTTGAAGGCTGAAGCTATGGTGGGTCCAAAACCGGACCAACTCTCAGATTTGTGGAGATATCAGTGAGATAAAAGCTAAATGTTTGAATTAGTCAAAAAGTGATTCAAATGTGTTACTTCTCTCAAAGATTATGATCCTGTAGAAAATCTTTCAAGAAGTGGTCAGTGGGAGATTTAACAGGTTGATGTAGATGCAGGAAATGATAAGGAACAGATGTTTCTGTTTTTGGCAATTAGTGGCGGTTGGAGATCGTTTTTGGACAGTACGGATTTGTCTGAGAAGTGACAGGCGATTGTAGGGTCCAAACCAGAGGCAAGTGATCATGGAAAGGTGTGGTTGAAGGAGAAAGATGTTGATGTTACTTCCACAAGAAAGATCCTCCATGGCTTCTACTAAGATCTTTTTTTTAGGGTTTTGATATGATAAGTTTCTAACGTAGTGATTATTGATTCGTTGATGATGTGTAATTTGAGTCTAACGTGTAGATGAGTTTATTATAGCTTTGTTTAGATTTGATTTCCACTCTTATTATAAGAGACAAATCAATAGATTGTAAGGACTCTCCATCTCAGAGAGAGGCTCCGGGCATTGTTGTAGTTGTAAATTTTGTATACAGTAAATTCTTTTCTTTCAAGTATACAGTTAACAATTTATAAAAAAAATGTAAAAATTAATAAATGTGGTTATATATATTTTTTTCTAATTTCAACTTCTAACTTATGCCAATACACAAATAAATAAATTTTAAATAAGCTGACTTATTTATGTATTGATAATTATTGGCATTTTTAACACAAATATAACAATTTCAGCTTTGACAAATTCACGTTTTAATGAAGGTTTCATATTTTTTTGTTGACATAACTTTCATGGTGGCTTAGATTACCTTTATATCTCGTTAATATCTTCTGCAAAGAGAACTTCTCATAAAATGTTGACATAACTTTCATGGTGGCTTAGATTGCCTTTACATCTCGTTAATATCTGATGCAAAGAGAACTTCTCATAAAAACAACACAAAAGCACAAATTTCTTGAGGTATAGTTGTGCCTCCTGGACGACATAAATGCGTTGATTCTGGGGAAGGGGATATAGTGTACATCACCAACATCAGTTTCCTTGATTTTGAATCCGTCGAGTTTCTTTCTAATTTGGGTAATGACCACACAAGGTTTATCGGTGATAGACATGTTGCGAAATGTAACTTTTACTTGGGGATCAATCTAACAAAAGCTGAGTTACTCATTGGTTCCCTCAACTCCCGTACACTGCCACATCTGAGTTCCATGTAACTGAAGTACAGTGAGATATGATATTCACCTTTGGACACAATTCAGAGGAGGTTTCATAGCAAAGTATAAAGATGATTAATATGGAATGTACCAGTTGTGTTCGAGATAATATTAAAAAAAATCAAAAGAATTTTCCAAATATATTATTGTGACGAATCGGCATAACACATCTAGTTGATTGGAATTGAGAAAATTTTGTCATTATTTATCACAAACATACAATTCATAGAGTAATCAAAACATGGATTAAATTGAGTGTTTGTATGTCAATTTTTTATTTAAATAAAACGAATAATGTTAGTATCTATATATTATTACATTTATATGAATATAAACAAATAAGTCTTTTGGGGAACATCCAATAAAAATTTAAATATATACAAATAAATTGTTATAAATAAATTTGGTATAATATGATGATAGAGCTTCAACCATATAATAGAGGTTTAAGTGATGGGCTAATTGATTATATGGAAAACCAATGAAAGATTCTATAAATGGACCAAAATAGTAATCGGCCCAATTAATATTATTAGGCCTAAATCGTTATAGTCTGTGTCTCTCTGATACTGATCAGTCATGCCACGTCATAGGCATGATCCATAAACTCTACGGTTGTCCAAGTTCGAACAAAAAAATCTCAACAGCCATGGCTTCGCTTCCTGTTCAGTTCTCGACGAATAATCTATCTTCGTCGTACTTCTCCGTGAAACTCCGCCGTGAGCCAAGATATTTAGTAACAGTACATTGCTCCGGTAAATGCCATCTTATTTCCGCTGATTTATTAGTTTTTTTTCTAAATGTTTGTTTCTACTACTTCTTGGGTTGTGATTCTTCAAATTTCCAGATATATAACTAGTTTCAAGGATCTGTAACCTATTCATCTGTATAGATTGGTTTAATAGTTGTTCAAAATTCTAATCAGAGCCAAAGTTTTGCTTAAAAAGTTGAATGAATTGTCTTCATTGAAATTATGTGGTTTTGATTTCGACGCACGATAATGTGATTCTCATAGTCTGTTATCGAGTCGTATAGATCTTGCAATGATCATTTTCTGCTAAAAAACTTACTTTTGATGAAAGCTAAAGTAGTGAATGTGAAAAGTGAAATGATATTTGTGGTTTTTTGGTTTGCATTATGCTATCAGCTGGAGAAAACGTAGAGAATGGTGTAGGTTTCAAGAAGAGTTTGTTGCCAATTAAGGAGCTTGGAAGTATCGCCTGCGCCGCTCTTTGTGCTTGCACTCTTACAATGGCTTCTCCTGTAATTGCTGCTAACCAGGTCAGTCACATTATATGGTCCTTTCTCTTCTTTACGTTTGTGTGTACATTGGAACTTGGATTATCATATTTTCAATGTCTGGCTTAAGCTATAACCTTAAGTCTAAATGATCTTTCTATTGAGTTAAATTGTGTAAGTATGCAATGAACTCAATCATGAAAGCAGTTCTAAAGCTTTATTATGGTTGAAGATGGCAGTGTGTTATAATTTCAAGAACTGAAATAATGGTTTTCAGAGACTTCCTCCGCTTTCAACAGAACCAGACCGGTGTGAAAAAGCGTTTGTTGGTAACACGATAGGTCAAGCAAATGGTGTCTATGACAAACCGCTCGATCTTAGGTTCTGCGATTACACAAATGATCAAACTAATCTTAAAGGCAAGACTCTCTCTGCAGCCTTGATGGTTGGGGCTAAGTTTGATGGTGCAGATATGACTGAAGTTGTTATGTCAAAAGCTTATGCTGTAGGAGCAAGCTTCAAAGGTATTTATCTATCTACAAGTATTTGTTATTACATTTGAACTTAAATCTTGAAATTTGAAAGCATATGGTAATGCTTAGTTTGATTCTTGCAGGGGTGAATTTCTCGAATGCTGTTATCGATCGGGTGAATTTTGGGAAATCAGATCTTAAAGGTGCGGTGTTTAGGAACACGGTGTTATCAGGTTCGACATTCGAAGAAGCAAATCTGGAGGATGTGGTCTTCGAGGACACTATCATTGGTTACATAGACCTTCAGAAAATATGTAGGAATGAGACAATAAATGAAGAAGGAAGACTCGTGTTGGGTTGCCGATAGAGAAGAGAGAAAGATTTGATTGAATGTATTATAAATGTAAGAATTGAGATTTGACAACACAAATATGTATGAAACAAAGTACGCAAAGGTTGAAGGATAGGACTTGTGAGAGTTAAATATGACTTATGAGGTTGTATAATCCAATTCTTGTAAATTCTGTAACCAAACAAAGGCTTTTTCTCTATTCTTCGATAATTAAATACATATATTGAAGTGTTATTATGTGTAGAATTAGAATGATGTATGTAAACCTGTGTCATGTCCATGGACATAGTTATTGTAAGTAATATAATGAATAATAGAAGAGAGGTTAGACAAAAGCGCATCTGGTGTAGTGGTATCATAGTACCCTCCCACGGTACTGACCAGGGTTCGATTCCCTGGATGCGCACTTTTTTTTATTTTATCTTTAATTCTTGATTTGCATTTTAGTGTTTTTTTTTTTTTTTTTTTTTTTTTTTTTTTTCCCTGCATTCAATTAGTAAATATGTCAATGCGTAGAAGTTCAGCTAAAATAGCGGCATAAAAGTTTTCAGCTAAGATTAAGATTAACATATAAGCCATGTCTTCTTTTTTCCTTTTAGCCCAGCTGTTAAAAGTTTTAATATTACATATGTTTGAGATTGAAATGATCAAGATCAACTATTATGTAAAATATTGTAGATATAATTATTAGATTCTGATTTTTGGATTACGTACGTAGTCGCTATTATATTACTGTACAGATTATTATTCGCTGTGTATAATAAAAGTAACCATAACACTCTTTATTTATTTTCTGATATAACAAAGTACACAGACTATATATATATGTCAATAAAATAAGATGATAGATAACAAAATAAGGATTTGATATGTCTTATCACTAATTAATCCTCCTTTCGCGAACGCGTTTCCGAAGGGTATTGTACACTGATCTCATCTTCAAACAAAAAGAGTCAGAAAAGGAGGATACATACATGCATATAATTCATATATGCTTATATATATAGATGGTATATTAGTGCATGATCTTACATATGCTAATATATATATATATAGAGATAGAGGTGATTGTGTTAATGATTCAACCCTTGCCTCCGGGCCTTCTTCTTGGGTCGTGCTTAGGGTTGGGTCCTGCGTCGTCGTAGTCCGCTGTCGAGTGGAACATCAACTTCCTATGACCCATCTTCTTCACTTCCACCTCCTCACTCTTTTTTAATTACAAACACATTTGTTCTTGTCAATATTTGGACACATAACAACATTTCTAATAAATGTTCAACATCTACATGTATATATACCTTGTGAATCACTTATCAAAAAAAAAAATATACCTTGTGAATCACTTATCAAAAAAAAAAATATACCTTGTGAATCATGAAACTCTCATGCATCTTTGCGCCTCCGAGCTGGAGAGAGCCTTCCACTACGGCTAAAAGAAAACATTGTATCAGCTAGCGGATTATACATTATTTTTTAAGTAATCTCTATAATTAGAACGGATTCATCTAAATTGCAACACGAAAAGGTTAGTTAGATGTGTTCTAGTCTTGGAGAAAGAATGGAAATAGTATTCTATGGTGTGACTCCACCAATGTAATAGTAATTAACGAGTGGTATTAAGGTAGACTGAGGCACTTAGTTCAACAGAAAAAAAAAAAAAAAAAAAAAGACAGAATCTATGTTTAACCAAAAAAAAAAGACAGAATATATGTTTAACAAAAAAAAAAAAAAAAGAATATATGAAAATATTCTAATATCAAAATCTGATCGGACTGAGATGGATTGTGCTGGGAGGCAAGGTCAATAGTTATCCCTTTATACAAAGTAAAAAGATTATAAATTGAAAAAGATGGAATATGAATATGTTTACCTAATGATGAAGAGCAAACAATGAGTGTGAGGAAGAGGAAAGATAGGGGTTTGATCCTAAGAGGCATATCTTATGGTTTTTGATGATTACTCTACGATGGTTACTCTTTCTTTGTTAGGGGAGAATGTAATTAATCAATGGAAACCGAGGAGAAAATGGATTTTAATATGATGAGAAGAGGGGAAGGCTTGTTTCCATTTTATAAACGTCAAGTTTATGTGGTGGAAACTGTTTTGGTCCATATAGAATATAGTCGTAATGGTGATGATGATGACTGTGACAATGATGATGACCATGACTAAGATGGTTGGTTCTGTTTATGATAATGAAAACATGTAAAGCCCTTATCAAAATAACTTTTTAAAATAAGAATATCACGTGAACATCGATATTTTTCTATCGCAAAACAAAAAAGTTTAAAACAGTGGTCACTGGTCAGACTAACATCAAAATGGTGATGATAGTAGCAAGAAAAATAAAGGAATAATGAGATGAATAAGAAGATATTGGGATAACGCAATGAACCCACAAACCCTAGAAAAAGTCAACTCAACTGTTGCTTGTGTTACATCTCCCAAAAAGGAACACTTAAAACTTACCTCTATTTATGCTTGTGGACAAAAAACGTGTATTAGCTAGTAACCGCACATTTTTGCATGAGATTGTTCAAATTTCAAATTTTCTATTAGTATATCTTGTGATTATATTAATTAGACGGTATTATATTATTATCGACAAAACTTTCTGAGGTATATCGATGACGTTGTTGGGTGCAAGATTTGCATTAACTATTTGGCCAACTAGACTATATATCAATGACTAAACACAATGCATATAGTCTTAATTACAACCAATATTTAATACGGCCCAAAATTTACTAGTAAATTGTAAATGTTTTTTACCAAGTGAAATGCAAACCATCACATACTTGAATGTAATTTGTATCTAAGCCATCCAATAAGGTTATTTTTGTGGTTCACATTCATAATGAATAAAAAAGGTTTGTTAATTTGATGCAAGAACAGTAACCTAGCTAATTCATTAAACTTAAATGGAAGTTCCTCTCGTGACCATGTATATATACTCTGATCAAATTTTGTTGGTTAATCATAGCTTCCAAGTAAGCTTATCACTCTAAAATTACACGTATTATATAAGTATAATTTTCACGTTTCAAAACCGTTACAAATTGGACAATTTAAGAAAAGTTTAATTTAGATTTTCAATAAATTCCTGCTTTGATTTTGTTTAGAAATTTTCAAATGATTCTCCCTTAGTTTCATTTTTAATCGTTTTACCATTAAAATTGGTAGTTACTGATCAACTCGGTTTCTCTAAACACTATCTATAAACATAGTTCCTATTTCTAAGTGCTGTTTTATTCTAGATGATTTTAGTCAAAAGCAATATTTTTTCTTAAGGAAAAAGTTTCATTTTGGTTACATGATCGATTTTTATCTAAGGTTTTAACTTTTAAGCCCATTGTTTTCACCACTTTTCCTCATACAGCTGTAATGTATTATAGAGCTCGATGAGTGCACCACGTGTGGTCATAAGTCTACTTATCGACGCAAAATTTTATTGGAAATTGAATTCTTCTAATATAATTGGGTCCATTATCAAAAGTAAGATGGAATCATACCAAACTCGTACGTAATTATTGTAAGTTTTAATGCTGTTTATGAATCAAAACGAAAGTTAAGTTATGTATCAAGGGTACATACTTTTCAAACAAAGACCCTACAAATAACTTTTAATCCAAATTTGTGACTGTGATTTTGTATCAAATACACTGATATAGTTGTAATATTTGAACATGGATCAGTACTAATGCATATGAAATATTATAAGTTCAAATTTAAATATGAATTAAAAAAGTTCTTTAGCGGTAAATGTAAAACTTAACTTACAGTGATTGAATATATAGACTAACTCAGTAAAAAATCGATCAATTACCAACATGGCAACATGGTAGGCAATTCCTAGACAGAGAAATAAACAATTTTACAAGTGGGGTTTAGGTAAATAATTAGGAAGTCAAAAGATTGTTAGGGCAGATTTAAAAATCCGTGGTACCAAACACTAATTAGTTTGATACAAAATAAAGAGAAATAGTGGAACTAATCCTTCCATTTCGGCCTTCACAACTTTATAAGAAGTCAACTAAGATTGAGACAGACATAGCGAGTGGCCTGCAAATGTATCAGAGAAGTGCATCTTTTTAGTGACCCATTATAGTGAGAGACCACTATCCCCAAGATCTTAATTATTTTATTAATAAAACATCGTTTCCATCATAATATCATGTATTTTGACCTAAAGTCCATAATTATATATATTCTACTAAATCCCAAATAACCAAAGAACTTTTACCCCATGAAGTCGCCATCTGAATGGTACAAAATCTTGAAAATCAAGATTTTTAATGTAGAAAGTTGTAAACTGTTTTATGTTTCTTTTGTCTTGATTTCAATTAACCGATGCATGGTATATCTTCTTGATTTCTATTTTTTGTCTTGAATCATGTGATATGCAACCATAATAATATTCAAGGATTAAGGTAGAAGAAAACGGATTCTACTAAATTGCTTAGGCCGAATCGTTGGCACTATCTAAACAATCTTCACCATGTAACGCATATACATATAACTCTTCTGTAGACTGTCGGAAACCAAAGAGATTATGCAAAAAGTTTAAGACTATGCATGATTTTTTTTATGAAAAAAATAGAAGTCTATAAATGCATGACTTCACCAAAAAAAAATGGAAACATGAGTAGGAAAAATAATTAATGTGTCGGCAACTATAAGTTTCGTTTAAAAAGAGCGATGAATAAATAACTAATGAACCACTAGTTAAGTTAGCAATGGTTTTTATTGGGCAATAACGTACTATATAATAGTAGGACTTATCGATAGTTTTTTGTTTTTGGCTAATAACTTGATTTTTTTTTTGTTCACAAGAAAGTTCGTTGGCACTCTGTAGGTTGACCAATAACTCGATTCGTAAGATTGTTCGGAAGATATATATCGACGACCATCAAAGATCTTTCACATTTTTTGGCAGTTTCAGGTGACCACTCTCATACTCCCTCTGTTTCTAAATGTAAGATGTTTTAGAAAAAAAATTTGTTTCTAAAGATAAGATGTTCTCTATTTTCTATGTATAATTAATGACAAACTATTGAATTCAAGAAAAATAACTAAATACTATTGGTTTAGAGTTGTTTGAAATTGTAAATTACAAAAAATAATGCATTTTAAATATGGTTTCTTAATATGTGTGAAAAAACTAGAACATCTTACATTTTGAAACAGAGGGAGTATATCTCTGGGTGGTATTGAATTTTTAAGACTAAAGTTAACTTCAATAAAAGTCTCAACATAAAGTATTAACGCAGTCACAGAAAATTATTTGAATATGAAAAAAATCGTCGCGGACGACAAAAATGTGTTATTTTGTTTATATATGTGGGTGTGCTGGACAGTATTTTGACAATACAAAAGGCCCACTTCTAGTTACCCACCAATCTTTTTCAACTCCAAATTTTTTTTCTTTTTCATAGTGGCTTGTCCTATTCCTCTTGGATGTTTATCTATTTTCTATGTTTCTTCTTCTTTTTTTTTTGTGCAATGGAAGTTACAATATAGTGCATTTGATTGAAATCTATAAAGATGCCAACAGAAACAAAATTTCTCTCACCTTAATTAAGTAGCAAAGGATTTGTACAATGACTTTGACATAAGATATTAATACGTAGAACCGAGAGAAACTCTGCTAGAGTAACTATTCTACGGAAAATAATGCTATAACATACTAAAATATAGATTTTAAACAAATAACATGAATGGTCGTTTCATACAATACTATATAGATCGTACACATGAAAATTTCACATTTATGAAAAAGTATTACATTTTCGAAAATATCAACATCAAGGTTTTGTATAATCAAATTGCATTTGGCGTTTGTTTAAAACATGATCATTCGAAAACAATGTAAATTTATAAACGCGAACAAAATAAAAATGAAATTTGAGGTATCAAAAACGTTTGAAAACAGAGCAACTTGAGATGTTCTTCTTTAACTTGACTCTTTGGAAGCAGAGTAAGGCAGGACGTATTCTCCTATTAACATGTGACCTTTCCCATGTAGTTCGAGCCAATGAAATGAAGGAATCTAAAAGAATTAAACAGTTCATTGTAAAATAGAAGATGTAGACCTCTTTTGACCTTAAGACATGACACCATATCTAATGTTCCTGTAAATAACACCAACTGTGACATTTATATAAAAAACTTAATTGCAAACAAAACACAGTATACAGTATAATGCAAAACCCCTAAACTGAATATCAGAGAGAGAGAATAGACATGTGAAACTTTTTTTTATATAAAAATAAAAATGTGAATATGCTTTTTAATCAAACATACAAACCCCCAAAAGACAAAATGATGATGCAAAGACTGCAACTAACCAAATAATAAAAGAAAAAGAGAAAAAAAAAAAAAAAATCAAGGGATTGTCCTCTAATAATGCCCCCACTTGATAAAAACCTGAGACCTCTCCCTTCAAGGGGTGTTGAAGAAGAACATATGAGAGAAAGAAAAACAATTTTGCTGAATGTATTATGAGATGTTCGATGAAACCTTTTTTTTTTTTTTGGTAAAACTTTGTCCGCAAAACCACCAGAAAACGACCACAACTCCGCCTCCTCTTCCTATTCCCGGGGGTTTTCTGACCCGGGAAAGTTTCACCCGCGACTCCCCTCCAGTTTCATTATTTACCCAAAACTCATCATTCCCCATCCATGACTCAACGATTCCCTGACTGACCCAGTAATGCTGATGATGCAAATGAAACTGATGATGATGATGATGATGATGCTGATGTGACTCGGCTGTTGCAGCTCTACCCTCCCCGACCGACTCAACCCACCCAGAGATGCATGCAGACTTTACTAAAAAGGAAAAGGATTTTTCTTTTTTATGAATAAAAGGCAAAGAAGAGCCTTCAAACAGATATGGCACGGGTAATGGCATGCTTCGCCCATTCGGCTGCTTCTTTAATTGTGTGGTCGTCAGAAGACAAACATTCGTTTAAGAACTCTTTACTCGACACTGATTGTTGTATCAAACCACCCACATGACTCCCTAGTGTATCTGCTAAATCTCCTAAGACTCCAATCGCTGTCTTCATCACGACCTCGTCCCTGTCACAACAGCATTTGTAACAAAATTAAACAACTTTTACAACAAATATTATATATAACTCACTTGGGTTAAACACACTTACATGTCTTTCTCCATATATATACTGTCCAAAAACTGGAGGATATGGGGTGCGTAAGCAATCAGGAGCTGAGTTTTGGGAGAGTTCTTGAAACCTTGAAATATGCCTGAATAAGCCTCAAGGATTCCGTTTCTCAATGAGTTTGTGTACTCCGTCATTTCATCATCAGCTGCAGACGAGTGAGCAGATAATTCCGCTGCGCTCTGAAGCATCGTCATTGAATACGTCAGGTACTTCTCAGAATGCTCACCGATGGCAAGTGCTATGTCACCAAAACAGGAGAATATTGGTGGCTTCACTGATCGGTGCAACTGGTTGCTCGACAAGTCTTTCAGAAGCTGCGTCATAATCCCGTCGCAATAAGGTAAAATCTTGTCCTCCAATGCTCTGCAGATATCCCCAACAACACCCACAGTAACAGCACACACTTGGTATTCTTCAAAGTTTTGGAGGCCCATTTCCAAGTACTTGTAAAACTCAGGCATGTATTTGGCAAAATCGGGACCTGCTGCATAAGCAAGAGCGCCAATGGCAAGCATGGCTTCCTCATGTGCAGTTGCACTTCTACAACCAAACACCCTCAAGAAAAGTCCCATCATTTGGTCTGCATACTGCATGAAAACATACTTGGTTGGTTCAGATCCCACTTTCTGTATGATGACCTGCAAGCATCCGCATAGAAGTCCTTGCAGCTCGTTTTGTTTCTCCCTCTCGTCCAAAGAAAGCTTTTCCCCTTCCAAAGTATTGTGAAGCTCCAACATTATCACTGGTACTAATTGCAGAACCATGGCAGACGTTTCATCAGTCGAACACCTGACAACTTCATTCAACGCCTCATACGCTGCAGTCCGCAAGCGTGATTCAGTTGCGTCCTCTCTGTGTGCAACAGCTAGAAGTGACTGAATAATTTCCTGGAAGAAGGGAGTTAATGGAGAATTGGGACCGATATCCTCATAGCCTTGAGCAAGGAAGTATAGAGCCCCACAAGCTTTCTCAGCAACATTAGGCGCATCTTTCATGGTCTGGATCAGTACTGTGATAATCTGCTGGCAGTTTGCCTGGGTGATTATTGGTGTCTCAATTGATGAACCATGAAGGAACTCAAATATCCGTCCAAGGGTCCATGCGGTCGTGTCTTTCACATGGTTGCTCGGGTCATTTGTTAGAGCATTGAGCATAAATGTTAACGCTGCGTTAACAATTGCCATCAACTTATCTGCAGAAGGGCCTTCCAAAATGGAACCAAAAGCATAAGTAGCAGCTTCCCGCTCTCTCCAATCAGGCTTTGATATTTTCTCTTCAATGAACGGCATGACATGTGGTACAATGTCGTCTCCAACTGCCTTAGCAACCAAACCGAGGCATGTCCCACCTGCCATTGCTATATTCCACGCCCCTTCATCCAAATCTTGATCTTCTTCTTGCTTAAGAAGAGTCTCCAGCAGCAGTGGCACAAGCCCAGGGAGAGCCTGCTTAGTAAAATAAAAGCATGGAATATCAGAATCTCCATTGAACTCAAAACCATATTCTTCTAAGATGTCAATCTCCTCGTCACAAATAGAACTCCAGAATTCAATTGCCTGTAGAGCAACAGACTCATCATCTTCTCTTACAGCCTTAGCCGTAATGTTGAATATATCTTGCATATAATGCGCCAACTTCTCATAGTATGTGGAAGCTATAGATACCAAACACTCGAAAGCCGCTTGCCTAATTTTCACCTCAGGGGACAGGGTTGCTTCACACACAACTCTCATGATATAATCACGCTCCATGTCATTGTTGAAATTTGCCTGGGCGAAACCCAGAGCCATGTATAGAGCACGGGTTGCAGCAAGTCTAACATCGTTATTACCTTCAGCAGCATTCATACCCTGAACAACAGCTGTAAGTATCTTATTTACATGCTCCTGTTCTACAACGTCAGGTGACACTTCTTCACATAGGTATCCAAGAGTCTCCAAAGTGGCTTGCTTGACATGAGCTGGTAACTGGTGAATATTTGAGAGAAGAGATACTATGAGCTCAGGCCACTGCTTCTGTGGCAACTCAATACCTGCAACCTTGGCAATGACCTGAGATGCAGTTGAACGAACATCAGGTACAGGTGCCGATAGTGTCTTCAACAAGAATGCTCTGATCTGCGACTTTGTTGACATGTCTAGACCCAGCCATCTCTGAACAAGCTCATACTTCCTGTGTTGTTCCTTAGCATCAAGAGCATTTTTTAGGACTAAACCGGCTAATTTCCTGCTATCTACTGGCTTCTCATCGTTCGCAAGCTCTCCAGCAAGCGACAACAAGAAACCTGCAAGGTTTTGCTCTTGAAACTGTTTGAGACTTTCTTCAGCGTGCTTACGCACAGTTCCATCAATCGACTGAGCATTAATGAGCAACTGGGTAACCTCCATCGCCATAGGCTTATCTGCAATAGTAACATTAAACACATAAGATTTACATAGAAATATAAAATAAGGCAGAATCAGTAAACTAAGACATCGGAACAACTATAGGTGAAAGCCAACAACATGAAAAGACTCGTTATATAAATCAGTCTATGATCAAACTCATTAAAAAAAAAGCCATAAATGTCAAACAACAACTAAAATCACTATCACCGGCACCTAAACTCACAAGCGAAAAAGCGATGGATCAAATAAATCATCTAAAAAAAAAAGCCATGCCCAGTTAAAACAGAGAGAAGCATAGATCCGAGAAAGGAATCGAATAGAAGACGGTTTCAACTAGTTACTAACAAGACCAAATCAACTAGTTACTAGAACAGATAAATCTAATTAAAAAATCTAAAAGAAGAGTAAAGAGACGAACGAGTTCAAATCCTAAAACAGTGGAAAAAATCGAAACAAAAGTGGGAAACGGAAGATTGAACGAATCGAGATCGAATCAGATAAAACGCGAATTGGGAACAAACGAATCCGAAGATGGATCTTTTCGAATGAGTTGAATAGATTTGAAGTGAAGAAGATTACCTAAAATCTCGGCGGCGCAGATCGGACAAAGCGGAAATCGGGGACTGAGAGGACAAACCCTAGAAGCCCAGAAAGAAGAGAGAGAGAGAAAAAAAACAGTTCCAGCGAAAAAGGGAAGAGAGAGAGAGAAGAAATAATCGAAATGCGAAGATGAACTTTAAATTTATTATTAAATTTTTTTAATAATTGTGATAATTATGTAAATCTCTTTTTGAAATTTGTTTCCATATTCTTTTAACTCAATCTTATATTTAGGGTTTGTTAAGTGTATCCTATTTTTTTATTCAAAAGATTAATATATAGGAAAATACTTTTCTAAATTACCCAAATAAGTATCAAAAAAAGAAAGAAAGTATTTTTTTCTAAATTAAAAACCAAATAATTTTTAATATGGAGTGATTATGTCGTACATCGCGTGTTCGGTGGTCCTTATCTGACCCCACCTTATATATTCTCATCGTTTCCATTTCTTGACATCTCTTAATTAAATCAACGGTCCAGATTGTTTTAGATTTTTTGTTTTACAGCGAGAAGATTTTTTTTTTTTTGTCAAGTACAAAAATAAGTTATTAATTTTACAAGTAATCAACAAAATTATTTGACGGATATGATAATGATGCCGAAGGCTGAAAAACATGAAAGGGCCACGAACGAGAGAGAAACATCATTTGAAACTTTTTAGCATTGCTGTCAAATTAATAAAATAACTTTTAAAGCTTTATTATTGAGTTATGATGATGATCTCTCTCTGGTTCAATGCGGTAACCAATAAAACCAGTTACAATATGCATTGTGTGTTGTGCTGTATGTCAAAAACATAGACTTGAGGAAGCAAAAAGATTCATAAGGTAAGGAAAAAAAAAACATCAAGTTTTGAGACATTAACACACAATTTAGAGACTAATTAAGTGGAATCCTTCTTCTCACGCATCCAAGACCACTCTGATTCACAGATATCAAGAGGCGAGTTTCCGTCGTCATCTTTAATGGTTGTGTCAGCTTTGTGGTTTACCAGAAACTCGGCGAGAGCTTCTCTTTCGCACACAACGGCGTAGTGTAGAGAGGTTTGGCCTTCATTGTCCTACACAGAGTTTGTCAGCTAATCAAACACACGGATCTGTATTTGAGTGAACGAATTGGTTTAAGGTTTTGTTTATTTTATTTACTTTAGCATTCACATCGGCGTTTTTATCAACCAGAGCTTCAGCAACATTCAGGTGGCCACGGTCTATAGCCCAATGCAGCGGTGTGCGACCTTCACTATCTGACATTTCCAAGATGGAGAAACTATTAAACTTCCAAAGCAAATCCGAACATTTGTGGAAGTGATATAAGTAGAGACTAACCTCTTGCATTTACGGGTATGCCATTTTCTATGCATTTCAATAGATTCTCGACTTCTCCTTCTCTAGCAAAGGCGTGTATGGCATCAATCTTCCTGGAAAATGAAACGACATAAGAGTAAAAATGCAAGATTGAACAGAGCTTCAATTATGATTCATTGATTCTTCTATCTATGGAAATGTTGTTAAACTTTGTACATGACTAATATGAACTTTGATTCTTCGATCTCCATCAGGTGAAAAGTATAATATAGGCTTTTTATTACTCTGATCTAGGAACGTATTAACCATATAGAGAACTCGGGAGAAGTATTCTTGAAGGAAATAAAAGTTCAAAGATATCAGAATTTGTAACTAAATTACTTAGAAACCTTACAACTCATTTTCTGATTCCTCTTCGTACACCAATGAGCTAAAAATCGGTCCCATGGAGCCTGCAGCATCACCACTCCTATTTCTTCTTTTCTAAACATCCGCAACAAAGGAAACAAGCCAAGAAATCAAGATAGAGATTTAAGAAAGGAATCAGATCATTCACAGACAGTCCAAGGAATTGAGAATAACAGAAAGCCTTAAAAACACAACTAACCGAGCCACCGTCTACCCAAGCTGGATACAACTGAGTAACAAGATCGATATACTTCTCCATGGCTTCCTCAGGAGGCATAGCACCCAACTTCTGCCATGCTTGCCTAATCCCAAAAGATCAAGACAAAGTCTCAGTCAATCAAAATACATTCCTAAACAAATAGATTAGACCAAATCTGCAGCATAACCCATAAATCACCAATCAATACAACAACAAAAGCAAATCCTTTTCGATACTTTCGCAATAACATCAGTACATTAAGTAAAACATAAACAAAGCAATCATCTTCACAGTCATAAGATTTGAACCAGATTGTACCAATCAAGAGTGTAGAGACAAACCACTTAGCACGAGCAGTCATTTTAAGAGCTGATGGTTGAGGAGCAGTACAAGGACCTTCAGTAGCAATCTTATACAATCCATAAAGTTGAAGTTGCAAATCATTTGATACTTTTTGCGAAAGCCTGTCTGATGCAGCAGCAGCTACAAAGGCCGTCGCAGCACTAAATGCTTCATCAAGTTCTGTACTTTCAACACCTTCCCAATCATCATCGTCATCATCATCTGATTCATCTTCATCACCTCTCAAGCTACCTTGCTCCGCTATAAGAGAATCAGTCTCGCCGCTAATCCCAGTTGAAGATTCGACCTTGCGCAAGTTCTCATACTCTGATTGGGTCGTGTGGTTACGAGTAAGTGAGAGATTCTCGTCTTTAAACGCGAGGAGAACAGAGATTAGCTTAGCGAGAAGGTAAGCGAAGATTAAACCCAAGATTACAGACTGTGCAAGCTGATACCAATCACCCATTTTTTCAAATCGAAAAATTCCCAGTAAAGAAACAAAAAACACCCACCGAGATTCAAACACACCGAAGATGAAATCTGAGTAACGGAACCCTAAGAAAGTAAGAATCAAACAAGGGTCAGAACTCAGAAGAACGCATCTCCAGGAACAAAAAGGAGCAACCTTTTCTCTCTTGTTTTCACCACTTCACTCAATTTTTTTTTACTTTTTTTTTCTTCTCTGTTTCTGGGCTTGTCTTTTGTTGAAGACGAGACGGCTAAGGAATCAAAGATCGACAGTGCCCAAACAACCTTAAACTTTTTTGGGTTGTAGAATTTTTACTTCGGTTGTTTTTGTCAAAACATGTATTCTACAAACTCGGTACTATTTTCTAACCTTAACTGTGTGTACTATAAGAACAATTCTTGACTAATAATCCCAAACATTATGATTTCATACCAATGTTCAGATTCATACTTTCTTTACACGTTCCAGCTTAATAACACCAAAGGAAAAAACAAGAAGCAGGAACTATGCATTACCATTCCTTAAATTCAAACAAAGTTCAGCCATAGATAAAAACAAAAGCCCTTCAATTCAGAAAGCTTTTAACAAAACAAAAGCTACTGAACAAACCTACTAAGAAAATGTACTTATAAATCATTATTACTTTATGGACGATAATAAACAAAAAAACAACCTAAACCTAAACCATTAGATTTGGTGTTTTTCCTCTGCAACTCTTCTCCTTCCTTCTCTGCCATAACTCTGTCCTTTTCGCCTTTCTGTCTCTAGAGTCTAGAAGAGCAAAATCGTTTGTCTTTCTCTCGACTTTTGCTTCAGATGTAAGGCTTCTCTTCATCTCTTAACTCGTGATAGTGTTGCGCTTCCACTGGTTAAGGCCTTGTCGTAGCTTGGCGTCTTCGTCATCATCGTTTTTGCTGAGGAATTTATCGACTTGAGATGCAGCTTGACGTCCTTCTGAGATGGCCCAGACAACCAAAGACTGGCCTCTGCGACAATCACCTGCTGCAAAAACACCTTCCACTGTTGTTGAAAACCGCCCATACTCTGCCTTAAAGTTCGACCTGTTGTCGCATTCGAGTCCTAGCTTCTCGGCAAGTGTCTGCAGAAACAAGAACAAGCCATTGGTTTTAATTCATTGCCACAAGGCCAACAATGTAGTATAAGAGGGTACAACAATGAGAATCACTTACTGGCTCGGGTCCAAGGAAACCCATGGCCAAGAAAACGAGGTCCGCTTCAATTATTTCCTCTGAGCCTTCAATCTCCTTGAACTGGAACCTTCCACTTTCATCCTTCTCCCAACTCACTCGAACAATTTCAAGCCCTTTCACGTTTCCATTGTCATCTCCTATGAACCGCTTAGTTAAGACCTCATATGTTCTAGGGTCTTTTCCGAATTTGGTGGTGGCTTCTTGATGTCCGTAGTCAATACGGAATACACGAGGCCACTATATTCACAAGAATAGAGAGAAGAAGCTCATTAAAATCAACAATATGAAAACTTGCCCACAAGTTCTTTAATCAATCTATGCATAAATCTTGAAGAAGTCACGAAGAGGATTGTGTGCATGAGATCTGAAACAAACCTGTGGCCAAGGGTTTCCTGGAGCTCTTGTTGCAGGTGGCTGAGGAAGAAGCTCCAGGTTTACAATGTTGCTGCATCCATGGCGGATAGATGTTCCTATGCAATCTGTGCCAGTATCACCTCCACCGATAACTACAACTTTTTTCCCCTTTGCAGAAATGTAATTGCCATCTTGAAGATTGCTATCAAGCAAGCTTTTGGTGTTTGCATGAAGAAACTCCATGGCAAAGTGAACACCAGATAGATCACGACCAGGCACTGGAAGATCTCTGCAAAATCAACCCAACAATGTCTCAGTTGGTTCACTCTAATCCCGTAATGTAAATAGGAATTCACCATTGTTTTTGAAAAAAAAATACCTTGGTTTTGTGGAACCAACAGCAAGAACGATTGCATCATTCTCCTCCTTAAGTCCATCGAGGGAGTAAGACGGGTCTTTTCCAATATTGGCATTGACCACAAAGTTGATTCCTTCTTTGGTCATAAGATCAACCCGCCGTTGAACTACATCAACTTTGTCAGCCTTCATGTTTGGAACTCCATACATCATAAGCCCACCAATTCTGTCAGAACGCTCATACACAGTTACCAAGTGGCCCATTTTGTTCAGCTGGTCAGCTGCAGCCAATCCAGCTGGTCCACTTCCGATAATAGCAACCTTTTTCCTGCAAACCCAATAAGCAGCAGAAGCATGTAAATCCACGAAATGTAAACTCTAGCTAAACATAACGTTGCAATCTATGTGAGACTTGCAACAATGGAAGATAGGATAGTTTGCTAAGAGAATAGACTTAGAAAGTATACCCTGTTCTCTTGAGAGGAGGCCTTGGTACCATCCACCCTTCCTCAAAGGCTTTATCAATAATAGAACATTCAATGCTCTTGATAGAAACAGGGTTCTCAATAATTCCAAGAACACAAGAACCTTCACATGGTGCAGGGCATACTCGCCCAGTAAATTCTGGAAAGTTGTTTGTCTCAAGTAGACGATTCAAGGCTTCTTGCCATCTATTCTGGTAGACAAGTTCATTGAATTCAGGGATCTTGTTACCAAGGGGACACCCAGAGTTCTCCTGTAAATTTTCAAAAACAAAAATGTTGAGCATTTCATTCATGAAATGTCTAAAAGGGCATTTTAATATCTGAGTATTAATACCTGGTGGCAGAATGGAGTTCCACAATCCATGCAACGAGCTGACTGAGTTTTAAGGAGCGGTCCAGGTTTTGATTCCTCCATGACTTCGTTCCAGTCATTAAGACGAACATTGGGATCCCTGTACTTAACTCCCTCACGCTCATAAGCAATGAAACCACGGTGTTTAACAGCATCATCTACCCGAGAAGGTTTCTTCGGAGCTTCAGCTACCGCTCCGTTTTCTGACATCTCCTCTTTTGAAGAAGTAGCTGCCATGTTCTTCAGCTCCGCAAACGCATCTTTCTCCTCCAATTCTTTTTCTTCCATCTCATCAGCTTCCTCAGAAGCCTGCTCCAGTGCTTGTTTGGAGACCTCTTCGTGTTTCATGGCTGACAAAACACGTTTGTAATCTCTTGGGAAAACCTTGATAAACTTGGGCAGCAGATTCTCAAAGTCTGCAAGAACTTCTTGAGCAAGTTGGCTGTTGGTGTGTCGTTGATGTTGCTGGATCATCATTTTGAGCGTCATTTTGTCCTCCTCATCTTCAACTTTATCCAGATCAACCAGTTCAAGGTTGCATCTCGTGTGAAACTTTCCGTCCACATCAAGGACATAAGCGATACCACCACTCATACCAGCAGCAAAGTTTCTACCAGTCTTTCCAAGCACCACAACAGTCCCACCAGTCATGTACTCACAACCATGATCACCAACACCTTCCACAACGGCTTTAGCACCAGAATTACGAACAGAGAACCTTTCAGCAGCCATCCCATTAAAGTATGCTTCACCACTAGTGGCCCCGTAAAGTGCTACATTACCGATAACAATATTTTCTTTTGGATCAAAGCTGCTTCCCTTCGGAGGGTAGACAACAACTTTACCTCCTGAGAGCCCTTTTCCAACATAGTCGTTGCTATCACCCTCAAGTTCTAGCATAATTCCAGGACACAGGAAAGCTCCAAGACTCTGCCCAGCACTTCCTGTGAACTTGATATGAATTGTATCCTTCGGAAGCCCAGCCAAGTGGTAACGTTTGGTTACCTCATGGCTCAGCATTGTCCCAACAGCACGGTTCACGTTGCAGATAGGAGTTTCAATGTACACCGGAAGAGATTTCTCTAGAGCAGATTTAGACAAAGCAATCAGCTCTTGATCCAAAGCCATGTCTAAGCCGTGATCCTGTTTCTGGACACAGTACTGAGCAGCCCCAGGACGAATCTCAGCAGCAGGTCTCAACAAAAGAGAAAGGTCAATGTTCTCCAGCTTATTGTTGTTCTTGACAACTTCCCTGTCAAGTTCAAGCATATCTGCCCGACCAATCATCTCAGTTAGAGTTCTAAAACCAAGTCCAGACATGATCTCCCTGACTTCCTCAGCAAGCATAAAGAAGAAATTAATAACATGTTCAGGCTCCCCAGCAAATTTTTCACGGAGAACTGGATCTTGAGTAGCAATTCCCACAGGGCAGGTGTTCTTGTGGCACTTTCTCATCATGATACATCCGAGCGTAATAAGGGGTGCAGTACTAAAACCAAACTCTTCTGCGCCAAGAAGCGCTGCAACTGCAACATCTCTGCCAGTTTTTAGCTGGCCATCTGTCTGAAGAACAGTACGGCCGCGAAGGTCATTAGCAACAAGAGTTTGGTGTGTCTCAGCTAGACCGAGCTCCCACGGAAGACCAGCATTTTTAATACCAGTCCAGCGAGATGCACCAGTACCTCCATCATGACCAGCTATCAGAACATGGTCAGCATGGCCCTTCACCACACCACTAGCAATAACTCCAACACCAGCTTCAGATACAAGTTTAACACTGATACGGGCCCCAGGATTGGCATTCTACACGAGATAAGAGAAGAGGATGTTACACAAAGATGGAAGGAATACAAAGGACATTGCTTCGAAAAGTAAGAGTTGGGAAAGCATAGATGGGAACCTTAAGATCGTGAATTAGCTGGGCAAGATCCTCGATAGAGTAGATATCATGATGAGGAGGTGGACTGATAAGCCCTACACCAGCGGTGGAATTTCTGGTGATGGCAATGTCTCCTATAACCTTGTGGCCTGGTAGCTCCCCACCTTCCCCAGGTTTGGCACCCTGTATAGCATTTCAGAAAGTAGTTAGAAACTTAGAACAGTATATATGAACATAGGGAAAGTAGAAACCCAAAGATGCGCAAAAGGTACGAGAATTAGAGAATATTATGTCAAGGTACCTGAGCCATCTTTATCTGCAGCTCATCAGCATTTGTAAGATAGTAGCTCGAAACTCCAAATCTTCCACTAGCAATTTGTTTGATCGAACTTCTTTTGGGGTTCCTTGAACCATCTGGAAGAGGCTCCATACGGGATGGCAGTTCCCCTCCCTCACCTTAAGCAGATCATAAAGTGATGTCTTACTATGGTTTTTCAAGAACAAGGAAAGTCCAAAAATCATAAAGAAAAACAAATAATACCTGTATTTGACTTTCCTCCAAGCTTGTTCATGGCCATTGCAAGGGTTGTATGCGCCTCAAGTGATATTGATCCATAACTCATAGCACCAGTGCAGAACCGCTTAACTATTTCACTGGCAGGCTCTACTTCATCTAGTGGAATTTTTACATCTGCTTCTTTGAACTTCATGAGCCCACGCAAATTACTTTGCTTGTTCAATTCATTGATACGCTTAGAATATTCCTTGTAGGCAGCCACACTGTTAGTCCTTGCAGCCTCTTGTAATTTTGCAATCGCAAGAGGATCGTTGAGATGAATCTCTCCATTTTTCCTCCAGTGATAGTTCCCAGGGTTGGAAAGTGCTGCAGCTTCTGCACTACCAGGGGCATAACCACGGGCCGGAAAGGCCATCTCATGCAAATGAAGTCCATCTCGTGCAAGCATCTCAAATGTTGCTCCTTCCACTCTGCTTGGGGTGCCCGCAAAACATTTCTGAATTACTTCAGATGAAAGCCCAAGGGCTTCAAATATCTGAGCACCCTTGTATGAGGCCAGAGTAGAAATTCCCATTTTGGCAAGAACCTTCATCATTCCATAGTTACTTGCCTTGTAATACTTCTTCACCAGCTCTTCTTTGGAATGGAATTCCCCATTAGATTTGGGTGGAATCTTGCCATCAACCTGTAATCTATGAACAGCCTCTACAGCCAAATATGGGCAAATAGCATCTGCGCCGAATCCGACAAGTGTGCAGAAATGATGCACTTCGCGTGGTTCAGCAGATTCCACTACCAAACCAACTTGGGTGCGCGCAAGTGTCTTAACCAGGTGGTGATGAACGGCACCAACAGCCAAGAGAGAGCTCACAGCAACACGCGTTGCAGAGAAAGCTATACAGTGAAGACATTAAAAAGAAAGTAAGAACATGGCAAAGAATGGTCCACGATGATCCTAGAGTCAGAGTTTCTAAGGATGCCAAATGATTACCTCGATCAGACAAAACCAGTAATGTGTAGCCATCCTTTATCGCTTCATTTGCTTCATCACAAATTCGGTCCAAGGTCTCCTCCAACCCTTTTGTACCTCGTTCCTTCGGATAAGTTATATCAAGAACTTTAGTCTGCCAGCCTCTGTAATTCATTTTCTTGATGGCTTCCATCTCTCCAATAGTCAAAAGAGGACCTTTTAGAGAGAGACGGTGACATTGCTCTTCAGTTGTTTCGGTTAGATCACCTTCTGGACCAATCATGCACTCCATTGAAGTCACAATTTTCTCACGAATAGGATCAATTGGAGGATTTGTTACTTGAGCAAACATTTGCTTGAAGTACTCAAAACATAATTTCTCTCTGTTCGACATTACAGCTAGAGGGGTATCATTTCCCATAGAACCAAGTGCTTCAGTGCCATCTTTAGCCATCGGAAGCAGCAGCATCTCCAAGGCCTCAACTGTATAACTGCATGCACAGGTCATAAGGAAGCGTGAGACAAATTACAAAGAAAGAGAGATCAATACATATTAGCAAGTAAAGTAAAAAACATACCCAAAGGCTTTTAGTGGTGATAATAAACCATGAATGCCCATGCTCTCCATTGAGTCATCATCATTAGAGGCCTAGGTTTCAAAGAAAGGGGTTAACTAACCATAGTAAAGGTAAATGAATGTACTATTTTTAGGGGAACAGCTTACCGTTACAACCCCAGAAATTGAAGGAGCAATCCGTTCAGCCTCTGGAACTGACTCAATGATGTCTTTGAGTTCAATCTTTTGTCTTTTAAGCCACTCACCATAGGGCCTTGCCGATGAATACTGTTGCTTCAAGGCATCGTCATCAACAACAATATGCTTCTCAAAATCGACAAGAAGCATCATACCCGGGTTCAGTCTTCCTTTCCTCATTACATCTTCAGGTGGTACATCAACTACCCCAACTTCACTAGCCATGATAACTCTTCCACTGTGGGTTATGTAGAACCTACCAGGACGAAGTCCATTACGGTCCAATGTGGCACCCAAGTAGCGACCATCAGTAACTGTAAGACATCCAATGGAGAGTTACATCAAATTTCAAAATCACAAAAACACGATTGAGAAATTGTGTACACTCAGAAAAAAATTTACATGATATGAGGGCAGGTCCATCCCATGGCTCCATTAGAGAAGATAAGTATTCATAAAACGATTTCCTGCTTGGATCTATGTTTTTGTCATTCTGCCATGCTTCAGGGATCATCATCATAACAGCTTCAGGAAGACTTCTGCCAGCTCGAACAAGAAGCTCAAGAACACCATCAAAAGCACCTAGCAAGGTTAACAAGACAATACAGAAACGTGTCACTCGTCCATAATATCTAACCAAAGCTTTGATATACATTTAGTTGTATTCATCGTACAGGCATATAATCAAGATTGAAAGTTACCTGAGTCAGAAGAGCTAACATCCACAATAGGTAGAAGCTTCTTCAACTCCTTCTTTGATAATCCAAGTTCCTTGCACTTGAGCAGACCCTCACGTGCCCTCATCCTGTGTGGAACATAAACTCACGAATCATTAGAGAGTGCAGTAATTGAAATGAAAATGAGGCAGACTCAACTTATCAGGCACTTGCATACCAGAGGCATTTTATCACACAAATCGCTTGCAATATATACCAAAAACCCTGGTCACCAAACAAATTACTTAAATTACATGAGCTTTAATATATGCTAGCTCTGACAACATACCAGTTCACGTTTCCCCTGAGCGTATTGATCTCCCCATTGTGGCCCAAAACACGCATTGGCTGAGCACGATCCCAGCTGGGAAATGTATTGGTAGAGAACCGAGAATGAACCTGAACAATTAAACATGTAAAGCGAGTATAGTCAATCATTAGTTATCAAACATTAAAATGTGTATGTATGCAACTGAAAACTTTACCACTTGGTCTTAGACAAAACTTCAACAGCATATAGTGGGGGGCAAGTTCTAATGTTGCAGAATTGCTAACTACCTTTACCAACAAAATTTTAGTCTTAATCACCAGATTGTGATCATTTAACCTAAGATAACTGATCATACATATCAAGGCAACGAGTTTCTGGACTCACTTGACGTTACCAACTCACCAGCATCCAAATTAAAATACTTATCAAGGGTTTGGAGGAACTTAAGAGATCATTCAAACTTCAATGCCTCAGAAGTCATTCCTCAACCTCGCATCTCCTTGGTTACCCCCGTTGGTTCCCATGCTGTTTGTGGAGCATGGAGTCAGCATAAAAAAAGAGATAGTGAATAGAAAATATATTTACCAGGGCCATGTAGCTCGTAAACCTTTCACTCCCAAGATCCGCATAATAATAGTCCTTCAGCTGATCAGGCTTCAATTGTCCTTTGTAGACAATAGTCCTGGAAAGGCAAATCAATTCGTTAGATTAGAACTTCCTTGCCTTATAAGCTGAAACAATCATGTAATTCTTAACTTAATCAACTACATACCTAGAAGACAAAGAACAAATGTAGAAGTCCTTCATTGCACCATGTTCAAGGTTCAATGCAGCCCGGATAGCAACCATGGAAACCCTTCTAAGGATATACATCTGTCAAATAAAAGAGTAACAGTATACAATGTCATTCACATCGTCTCAAAGATTACAAAACATTAGATGTCAGTTATAATTTACAAATGAATGATTTTTCAGTGCAAAACAATACCTGTTGCTCAAGGTCGGCTTTCGATTTAGAGGTAGGAGTAAGGAAAACTTGCTCGATAACCGGCTCAGTCTGCTTTGCAGACTTTCCCAACCCAGAATTATCAGTAGGAACTGGTCTCCATCCAATCACTGAATGCCCAAGTGATTCAGCAACCTGTACACGAAAGAAAGAAACTCTCCATCAATCCTCCTAGTAATCGACAACATAAAAATATATTAAAAAACTGTCAAACTAACCTTGGTGAAAACATTTTTGCTTTCTTCTCTCCGGCTATCAGCGGTTGGCAAGAAGAACATCCCAACAGCATACTTTCCAGCAGGAGGAAGCACAAAGCCAAGCTCTGTAGCAGCCTGATAGACAAAACATCAACCACATATTCACATACTTAATTAAACACAAAATCAATAACTATTCTGAGTCATTACCAGAAACAAACAAAAAACAATTACTTAGATTGAAATCCTGTCAGATCTTTTAACAAATACAAACAGATTCACTATAAAACGTCTTTTTTGCATGGATAATAAATTAATCAGGAGAATAAAGAACAAACCTCTGCATAGAAATCATGAGGCAGACCAACGAGAATCCCAGCACCATCACCAGTGTTGCTCTCACAACCACAAGCACCTCTATGAGTCATCCGTATCAACATCTCCAACGAATCAGTCACCTAAAATTGAATCAAAATCAGAAATACATGTCATTGATCACATCACATGAGAGATTAATTAAAAATTTTCTCTGTTTAATGAATAAAAATAACCAGTACCGTTTTGCGGCTGGTCTCGCCGGATAACTCAGCAACGAAACCGACTCCACAAGAGTCTTTATCAAATGAAGGATCGTAAAGACCGAGAGGCTTCTCCGGAACACCGGAAAAAGACGACCGTACAACCGTTCGGAGCTTCGGAGACCTTCCAGGACCATCCGATCTCCAAAACTGAAGCGTCTCGGATCCGGATCTCTTCATCCGAGTCCCAAGGAAAGGACTCTCCGGAGCCGACGTTTTCTTCACAGAGCATCGCGACGTACACACCTTTCTACGGCTAACACCATGCGCAACGGCCAATTGGGATGCAACAACGGCGGTGGAATTCTTCAGAGATCGGATTGGCAATTGATTGGTTCGAAGATGAAGAACGGAGCTAGAAGAAGCCGCCGACATTTTTCTTTACACAGAATCAGTTTCGAGATTATCAGATTTGTTAGCTTATATTTAGAGAAGAAAGAGGGATCACGATTTTATCTGAAAAAAACCCGATCTGATAAAAAACCAAGTCAAACGAAATCGTAACAGAAAGACTCTTAAAAAAAAAGAGCAGTTTCGCGCAGAGGAAAAAGGGCGCGCGGCGGAGCGAGGCGGCGAAGGAGTAGGTGGCGGCTAGGGAGAGTTTATACGTTTTTTCTCAGAAGGAGACGTTTATATTTATAGAGGAAAGAAGGGGTTTGGGTAAGCTTTATTAGAGAGAGAAAATATTTTTGTTTTCGCTTTTTTAAAATAGACAAATTTTAATTTCTTTTTTTTTCATTATCTTTTTCCTTTTATTATTACATTTTAGACAGCAGATTTTCATTTTTTAGTTAATACGTATATGTATATCTGTTAAGACTGTTCACTTATCAGATTTATGAGAGAGAACAAAATTCAATCTTATTTTTAAAATGGTAGTATCTTTTTATATTGTTGTATATTTTTTAAGTAAAAAGAAATTTATAATTTAATTAAAATTATAAGAAATATTAATACGTTTTATTTTGTTTTCTATAACTATTTTTTATAAAGTATTTAAATTATCATTTAATTATGTAATTTTTATATTTATTACTAGAATTTTTTTATAGTGTAAGCTGTTTATAAATTATTTTTTACTATTATTATAAAATATTATAATCAAATATACAGCTAACTTCCAGAAATTGTGAACAGAAAACGTCTAACTAATTCATCTTATTAATATTGCATTAAAATATTTTGTCAGAGAGTCTTAATAATAAAAAAATCATGTAAACAAAAATTCAAATTGGCAAATGCAATACACTAAAAACAATACTAGTAACTACTGAAATTATTTTATAAATGGATAAAAGTTATTTTTCTATATATATAAATGTGGAGTTGGGTACTGAACTATATGTGGCACTGTGGGTTCCACTCCCCCTCTCCTTTGATAGCTATTGAATTTTGTTTTTTAAAATCAAAAATTAATCGGCTACGAACCTCCACAGATATGCGACTAAAAATTAAAACAGCTGCTGAAATTTATGACGGAGTCAATCTTGATACCTAAATTTTTTTCTGGGGATTAAACTGTAATTATCTAACTAATTAATGTTAGAAATTGCATTACTAATTTGATAGGTTTCATAGTCTAGATTTTGTTATAAATGTAAAAAATTAGTAACGGAGAGTGAATCATTGGACAGTGGACACATAACGTGACGCCATTGCTGATGAACCATTTGTTGAATTGATGAGCACCAAGTTTTTTTTTTTGGACAAAAACAGGACCAAGTTTACAATTTGATTTCTGTATGCGGCCAACTGTTATAACTCACAAAAAAAAGGAAGAATCTTACCACATTAATTATTAAGTATATACAATTCGTTCTAGTTACCTATTTTTTATTTTATTTCATGAGAAGTGAAGGAAAAAAATGTTTACTATTTTCAAGAATTAACTTACTTTTGGTAAGAAATCTTTGAAAGATTTTTGCTTTTAACATAAAAAAAAACCTTTGAATAGTCATTAATATAATGAATAATGACTATTTGATTATACAATGTAGAGTGGTTTCTACATTTTCAAACTATATTTCATATCATATTGTATCATCTTTCTTTTTTTTTTTTGACAACGACATATGAATATGTACAACACCCGACATTGATAAACGATTCGAACCATAACATGTTAATGCATCCAAAAGGTTGTCGACTATGTTTACTAAATATACCTTTTCCATAAATATGTTACGTGCAATAGTGTATTTAAAGAGAAAATACTATAACACTTACAGATTAATTCCTAATTAGTTTTGTTATAACAGAAAAACAAATTTTGAATGAACTTAATTTGGGGGGGCTGGCTATTACAAATAAAAATCCAAATCTTTTTTTTTGTCAATAAAAAAAAAAAAAAAATCCAAATCGTAAAACTCGGTTTTCTCATGATTGAATACTTTCGGCAATTCATTGGAATTATCTTTTTTTTGGCAAAAAATTAAAAAAAAAAAAAAGAGAGAGCAATTTGAATTATTCGACTCTGAATTTCGTAACAATGATTATTAAGCTGAATATAAACTTGTTAAAAAAATGAATTGAGTGACATGTCTATCCTAAAGTTAATTAGACGGTTTAACAAAAAAAAAAAAAATTAATTAGACGATACAACGTATATTTCTTACAAAAAGCTTTATATCAATTCTGCCACCAACCACACATGTCATTTATATGTTAGGTAGGTAGAACAAATAGTGAACCTAAAACCCAAAACAAAAAATGGTGAAGCTAACAATATATAAAAGGTGAGTAGTTAATATCTATAAATAGTTACAAATAGTTGAAGAATACTTTTTTGCATTTCATGTTTTTTATAAAGCTCGTCCCATACAAATTTATGAACGGGTGAGTGATCCTATCCAAAGACAATGTAGAAGAGGATCCCGACATCCAAAAGATGAGAAGGAAGATGATTAATCTAGGAATTATTTTATTTACCTATAAAATAATCGGTTTAGATGTGTTGAACCGAAAAGAACGAAAGAATCAAAGTAATTATCAAAAGATACCGAACGGTACCGAATTGACGAATCTTGCTTTAGTTTGGTTCAATGATTTTCGTTCGGTTTTTATACTCATACCTTAAATAATAGTCTTACTCTTACCTTCTCAAATGTACACGTGATTACTTCTAACATTGTGCAACATGTGCTACAATTTCACCGGTTCAGTGGCTTGTGTTTTTTTCTTTCTTACAGATTCATTGTTTTTTTCCAATGTCTTTTGCTTTTTCAATGTGGATGATGCCACCAACAACGTTTTATCCACTATGATATTTTTCAGTAAAAGATTCCAAAATTCGTAAGCATCTCTAGAGCCTTCCACAACGTGTTCGTCAAATCAATGTATGGTCTTTAATTACACAAAACACACATTACATGGTTAACTTGATGCGGTCGGAGCTAAGAGTAATTAATAAAGTAAAATCTCCGACAAGCTGTTGACGAAAGGACCGAAGAGGTTAGGCAAAGCAAGTTACGAAGAGAAGATAGAGTGTGGCCTAACTATGAAACGAATATGTCCACCTCATTGTAAATAGGCAACATTTTAGAAAGACATATCAATGTGACCATTCCTTCGAATCTGTCCACTTCATCAAATCTAAACGACAACTTTATTTTTACGAAGTCATTCTCAACTTACTCCTCTTCACTCCCCTTTTGTTTTCTTTTTCCACACGAGTAAATAACAAAAAGAAAAAATTGGAGCAACTTTTAAAGAAAGTAGATTATTAAATTCCACCAACAGAAATGTTACATTTGGCGATAAAGAATATTTTAAAAATCTTATGTTTAACACGCTCAAATTAAAATGGCGGAAAGTAACAACACTTTAAAATTAAAAAAGCCTGTAAATCGGCAGAAAGTAACATGTTTATATTACAAAAAAGCTTATATTTCTACAGTTCTGTTTAGTCAATCAGTAGTTCAGATAGATGCAAAATAAAAACAGAAAAAGACAAAAAAAAAATTATTTAACTGTAAAAAAATTAAAATCTTAATAAAAATAGAATAAATATTATAGATTTCAAAATTATGATAGATACTTAAATTTAAATATGGTTTTACAAAACTTACGAACACCATAAATTAAAACAAATAATTTTTATACTATATTATTTATAATTATTATATATATATATATTGTGGATAACGAAGGCCTAAAATAACGACAATTAAAGGTTTTTTTTTTTTTTTTTTTTTTAGTATTTGCACACAAGGAAAAAAAAAAGGAACGTTTTTTTTTTTTTAAACTAAATCTAATTATACTAAATGAGCAGTCATCTCTCCAATAACTGCAGCATCCTCCTGCTGACACGTAAGATTTTGCTAACGTGTCATGCTCACAATTTTTTTGAATTTTAACAAAAGGCTAATTATTTTCCAAACAAAATCAATTCGGTTACTAAAAAGACTCACACTTCAACAAGATCTCCCCCACGTCCCTGATTCTTTCATTTAAAAGACAACAAATTATTTCTAAATCTCCCCGTTATCCTCTCACGTTTTCTCTTTATTTAAAAAAAAAGAATTTTGCAACTGTATAAACCTTCAAATTCCAAAGCAATTCTATGGCAAATTTTGCTCGATTGCAGGCTTCTTCCACTGTTTCATGGACGACAAAAATTTTAAATCTGATTGGACAATGAGTCTCTCTATTGTGCTGATTTGTAATGGATTTGTCGTCACTTTTAATTTAGGCTTCGACTGCAACCATGCAAACTAAATCCTAGGCTGGGGCTTTTGTAAGTTTTTTTTATTTCTCTTCATTTTAAATAGCAAACCTTTTTAAAACAAAAAAAGGATATTATATTGAACGGCATATATTTTGTGAATATATCTTACCAGTGTACGATTCACAGGTTTTTTGAGGAAAATTAGGGAAAATTGTTTCAACGTTGTAAAGGTATGTGTCTCTTATTAGTCATGATTTTTGTTTTTTAGTCCTATGATTTCTTTTTTCCTTTATCAATTTTTTTTTGCTAGGGCTGAAGTAAACACTATGGTGAATGGGTGATCAATCATGGCTGACAAGAGAAAGTGATAATATTCAATACCAGGTTTCCTACTAATTCAGCCATTACGTTTAGTTATTTTGTTGAAATTTCTATACTATTTATATTTGTTGAAATGTTTATATAGATCACTAAATTCGATTAATATAGTCTTTTTCTTTACTCTGTAATTGTAATTTACCAAGTTTCTAGCCCCTACATAGTATGGGCATAATGCTAGTACTTTTTTATACCACGTGAATTCTGCTTTCTGACTCTGAGTCTCTGACTATCCTATTTTCAAAACCAATTGATTTTTTTTTTTTAAAATGTAAAAGAACTAAAGAAACGTGCGTATTTGATATTTCTATAAGGCAATGTTTTTTTTTTTTTGGTAGAATTTCTATAAGGCAATGTTAGAACTAAAATTCACTAAACATTACACAATAATTTTTTTTTCTTTTTTTGGTTAAAGCGTAAACGAGCGAAACTTGAAAAAATAAGAAGGAAAAAAGCAAAAGCTGAATAACTGTTCTTTTATTTTATTTTTAAAGCCGCCAGGCCCGCCATAAAGCATACAAGTTTGACACACACACCACACCACACCACACCACCTATTATTTCCGAATATTCTATGTGCGATAATATGCATTAATCATACTTACATTGAAGATTCAACAATTTATGTAAACGACATTAATCTATAATATATAATTTGTGACAGACAATCTAGTTCAACACTTATGACATCATGATATATGTGTTCATTGATAATATGACATATAATACGACCAACGGTTTGATTCGTAAAATACAAGATGACATTAATGAATAGTGATAAAACTGATTTGCAAACGTATGTTGAACCTTTCGAAAGCTTAAAAACTTGCGATTTTTTTTTAATAATCTTTATATACAAATATTTTGATCTTTACTGTAACCACTTGGTCCACTTGACAACAGAGTATATTGTATGTATTCTTAATACAGAATCTTATCAAATATATGAGAATCATATGACTTGTAGTGTTGAGATTTCCTTTTAGTCACGGTTTTTTTTTTTTTTTTTGTGATAAAATTTATTGCATATTAAACTAATATAAAAGCATCGTTATAACAAAACATCTAAAATGTAAAAAGCGGTCAAAGGTATAGAGGAAGATACTATAACTGAAACTGTAAATGTTATAAACTTAAAATAAATTTAAAATTTTCACCTTTTTAACAATTATCGTTTCAGAGTATCTGATCGATTCACCATTGACCAAAGGAAACAGTACTCGAATCTAAGGGAAATCACAATCCAGAAATTTAATATATTATTATTTAATATTTTCTCTGATCCTATAATTAACCCTTTTTCATAAAGTCATAACTAAGAATAATAACACATCATGGAGAAGTGAATCTGATGAGTTGTTCTTTGAATTAATCGTTTTAAAATTTAAAGATTCCAATTCCACTAAACAGAAGGCCACACAACACAACACATAGGCATCATGATCATTGGTAAGTGGTAGGCTTAATAGACTATTCTACTTCTATTTTCTATATTTCTCGTGAAAGTGGAACGCACACTTAAAGCTTTTTTTTAATTAAACTAATACTAATACGGAGTGTAATTCTAACTGAGATCGAGAATCTATTCCGATAGGATATTATTGTGTAGTTCATACAAATGTGCATTTCGCAAAATTATTATGAACTTACGAAGACATAATTACCCAAACTAACTCTAGTATATAGTAGTACAAGTTGTTGTTGGAAAACCACATAATTATCGGAATCTAAAACAATTTTAAATACGATCCTAGACAAAATAAAATTGCTAATGTACTATTAAACCAGAGACTAAAATTTTTGGATATAATTAAGTAACAAGAATTGTAAGATTTATTTGCAAAATAATCAAAAGGTTGTTCAAAATTGACGAAGATATCTCTAAAACGAATTCAATCTTTTTGGGGGCCTCATCTTTTTGTAACAAAGAAATATTCTCTGGTTTTTTTTTTTTTTTTTTTTTTTTATAATTTCCATTTCTCTGGTTTTTTTATTCAGTCAATGGTTATGAGTTGTAGCCAATGGTAATACGCTTCCATGATTACGATAAAACCAATGTTTTTAAATCCGACCCGGAAAGCGATCCGAAATTTTTTTGGGTCACCGGGTCTCTGGATCGACCGGGTCCGACCGCGGGTCAACAATTTACAATAAACTTCAATATATATATATATATATATATATATATTATCAATATGTTATATTGTATCTAAGTTATATGAATATCAAAACAGAAATTTCCACACCTTATAACGTTAAGTATATATTGTTGAACAATAATTATAAATTAGAAAGTGATAAAACATTTCAAACTCAAATTAATTCAAAGGAAAACAGAAAAATAATAGTAGGAGATTAGTAACTTTTAAACAAATAGAGATTTCCAAGGTGGACAAACAAAAAAATATTCATATGATTGAACGAAAAGAAAGAAGCCACACTCAATTTAAAAATGTATTGTGTCCCACATCGGACTCTAGAGGAAAAACTACATGATTACTTCAATATAAAAGTACATAAGTCACTAAAAATTTACTGGGCCTGTAAGCCCATGCAGAGAAATTTAAGATTTTTAAAAATGGAATTGACCCGATCCGCCGGTTCAACCACCGGGTTGCCGGTTTTAACCGGGTTTTTCCGGTTTTATCCGAGTTTTCTAACGTCTGGGTTTTAAGTATAATCCGGCCCGGGATGTTTGGCGGTTCGCGGTTAAACCGGTTCAACCGGCCGGTCCGGTCCGGGCTTCAAAACATTGGATAAAACAGATCATTTTGACCTATAAGAAAATACACAATCAATTCGTTTCGTAAGCTTTACAGACTACTTCAGAATTGTCATCGAGCCCAAGGAGCAATAAAAAAGAAAATAAATTCGCATCCACTAAAAACAATGCGTTTGACCGGATTAACGTAATTAATAAAAAGTTAGTTTCTGTTTAAATAATGGAGTAGTTGAATAATTTAATGCAGGAGTTTATATAGAAGTACTAAACGGTTGGTTGGGTTTGGTTTGGCTATTAGTGAGCGTGGACAGCACAGTTTTATTTCCCCTTTATTAAATCCAATGCAACTTCAAACTGATCAACTGTCGTTTTGACGCTATGCAGCGTCTCGTGCTGCACAATTACTATTGACTTTTTAATTCGTTTTTCTATCTCATTTATTTAGACTAATCAAATAATCCATTTGTATATGTTTGTACATTTTTAATTAAACAAAAAATAAAGGAGAGCATCTCAACTGAAATGTATGAAACAGAAATCGTCTTGCTTGAAATAGAAGTTTTGAATTTAATAAAATAGTATAAAAGCCTAATGCACATTAATTAGGCTAACATGTAAACTCAACGAGAGCTCTTTTTTTTTTTTTTTTCTACCTTTTTTAAGTTGTCGAAATATGTAAACAACAATAATTTTGCCGTCCAAAAAGATTATCAATCATTTGAAAAATGATATGGGTGACCAAGGGCATGATAAAACAACAGTGGTAGTACAGTCCGATTAAAAGTTATACAAAAAAATAACAGTAAGAAATGATGAGATCTCAATAATAATTATGACCGGGGATATTCTAGCGGTTAGAGTAGTTAATTAGTTTAAATTAAAACTAAACTTAGTGTTTCACATAGTTATAACACAAAAATAATTTGGTAAGGGTTTACAGATTGAGCTAACTAGCAAAAAGAGAGTATGTAGCTTAGAAAATACATGCAATGGACTTGCCGCTGTAAAATTCTATCTTTTTTGCTGTCTTTTTCATACCTTTTCGTTGATTGATAACTATATTGATAATAGAATTCAAAACGAAATGTCTCTTTCACACAAACAAAACTTACCAATAATCACACTATATCTCGTGGTTCACTGAACCGGAGAATACGTAATAAAATATTTTCTTACTTCATTTTCCAGCTCTCATCTATTTTACTACTCAAACGTCAAACCAACTTATAGTACTACTAACTGTTTTCGTCGATCATGCTAAGATATAATATCCTAGTCTCATTTTTTTCAATCTAGCGTAACAAGAATTATTTGATGAAAAGCATCAAATGACATATTCTTAGAAATTAAATGTGAGTTTATTTTGTCTTCCTTCTTCCAATTTACAGAATAATTTTTTAATGACAATCTAATTTTCGCTACAAATGTTATCCTCCTTGACTAACTGCCATTGCGTTATTGTGTGGTTACCGAAAAACATAAAGCTGAATCTAAAACCTTTTCTTGATTTACAATCTTTATTAAGTGCCGAAATAACTTAATAATATATAAAGGGTTAGGGTCAATCCACTCATTGCCAATTGGTTTTGAGTTGGAAGCTCATGATAAGCCCTAATTTAACATTAAGTGATAAAGTGAACAAGACAAAATCGAGCACTAGTTTTAGTTATAATAACAACTAACAAGTAGACAACAGAAGCAAATTGGCACTTGGCAATGGATTTTAATATACAAAAAAGTAAGAGAAGAGACGCGACTTCTCGGAGCAGATTGAGGCCAACGAACCATTTGTGCGTCCATGTGCTCCGCTTCACATGTGTGCGGCGTAATCTATATATTCTAAAATCGTTATTAAATTAATTGTTAAGTTACTCTTATGTTTTTGGACTATCTTACACTACTATACAACCATTAGGTACTGATCATTAAACTATTATTCTCATTAATCATTTGCTTAAAATATAAATATTGTTAGTAGAAAAGGGAAGGTTGTTAATCCAAATGATTGTAGTCCAATGATTTTGTTCAGATTTGAGCTCCACTATCACTAGATGAATTTCAACTTGTTTCCCTTACAACGGCATGCTCTAGAATTTATCCGGTTATATTATGTATATGAATCCGGTTTACCAAATAAATAGTCGAAACAGTTTTAAGTCATGATAAAAGTAGATGTGGACAAATGGAATTTAAAATGAAAATGTGGAATGAGACCGAAACGAGAATCTTGAATTTTTTTTTTATCAGATTTCGCACTAATCTATTTCGTGATGATAAAGAAGATTCATGCGACTGGAATCATATTCTAATTCAAAAGGAAGCAGAAAGCTAAGATGAGAACGAATCTAAACATCAACTTTATTCAAAACAAAAGTTTTACCTTTTTTGCCAAGTCATGTTTTTACAAGAGAGGACATCAAATCCTGTCTCAATGGAATATACATTCCACAACATACATATCAGAACGAGAGAAAATATAGTTTCTCCCACGTTTAGTGAAAGAAGCGAGATCGAACCATGGTCATGTCAATATGTCGGGGAGAGTGGAGACCATGACGAGCCATTTGGAAATAAAAATGAATATTCCTTGTTTTGGAAGGTACTGTAATAATTTTGTAGTGAGTATGGGGAGAGAAAGGAGAGAGAAGAGAAGAGTCAAATGTGGCCATTTGGATAGTTGAGGAGTCTTTGTATCAATCAATGGCCAAACAATAAAAGAGTCTTTCTCTCCTTTCACAGATTCTAAGGGTCAAAAGCTCTCTCTCTATAGGGCCCCGTCTTATAATTTAACTATATAAACTACATTTCTTGGAGCTATCTATTTGTATATATTATTCTTGTGGCCATAGTTTTGTGTTTTTTTGTTGTTGTTTAGTTTAATACTCCGGTCTATGTAAGCTTATATTTCTGCATTTGAGTTTATATGTTTTATAGTTAGTTTTGTATTTAAAATTTTAAATACGTAGAGTAAAAACGAATTTCAGGTATTAGTCTATGATACCTTTTTGTTTTTGATAGTATGAAAAAAGCTTGTCCCCTGGACCATGTTAGGTGGACTTTAACACGTGTTTCTTTCCTCTCGTTGGTAAAGACAAAATATATTCTCCTTTTTTGAAAATTTGATAAGCTTCACATTTAAATTTGATAAACAGTAAAACATATACAAAAAAATATTCGAAATCGTAGTATCATTTCTATGATTCTATCGTAAATCTCCACGCCTCATAGATTCGGACTTACTGTCAAAAAAAAGTTAAAGCATATTGGAAAAAAGAAATTAAATCCAATTAAGAATTCTCAAAATTCCTTAATATTGCGATTTTTTGTGGATGCTGTACGAAAATAAAAATAAATTAGACTATTCGAATAAAAAAGTTAACGTTCTAACGCTTTTTTGATTAACATATTGCAAGAAAAACTTTAGACAGGTGTCTTGTAAATCATTGTGTTTCTGTTTTAATCATGAAAAGAAGATTATTTTCATGATTTGATCTTATTCGAACTTTATTAATACCATATTAAAATCAATGTTTTTTTTAATGGGCTTCTTCTGCTGAAAGGCTTTTATTACAATCTCAAAAGCAAACATTACCACAACATATACATGGGACTACACAACAAAGGTTTAGTTCCACAAAGAATGATCATTTACTATATACATAAGAACCGAGCCAAGTGGCTACATGGACTTATGGTCTAAGCTAGACCTTGTGAACAACAATGCTGAACCGTTCACACACCTAAGTACAAGTAATCTACTGTCTATATAAGTCCCACAAACAAGCTTAGAAAGATCGAACATTTCCTGTGGAATTTGCTTTCTAACTTCTCCAATCACACTCCCAGGTGATTCTATACGATCATTCATGTTCATTGTTACCTCGATCTCTCCAGAGACGAGTTTCGCTACAGGAAGACTCGAGGGGAACTCCTTGAAGGGCACAACTTTTTTCCATTTCTCGGTTTCTAGCTTCTCGGCTAGACCTTCTTCCGCGTCTGGTTCGCCCATTGAGAACTTACCAATGTTTTTTTTCTCTTCTTTGAGGTACAGTCTTTTTCCGGCTATTAGTCTGAATTGCGAGAGCGTTTGTAATTTTCCGGTGGCTCCGGTTTTGTTGTGTGGCCAGTCTTTGCTGGTTATGGCGGTGAAGCCTATATCCGAGGTAAAGGAAAGTGAAGTGTTGTTTGCGGTTTCCGAAGCTCGGGTTATTATTAAGTGAACATTGCCTATTAAGGCACGTGTAGCGGGCTGACGCAGAGTTAGACCTATGTGCTTTCCGGTTGAGTATAACAGACGCCATCTCCCCGGTAAAAGATCCAACCAACACTGTGTTTAAACAAGAGATAAAAAATTTAGAAACCACGTTTTTTTTCACTAATTAACACACCAAATGTGCAATACATCAAAGCTAAATAATCATGAGAGGTGGTAATTCGTACGTTTGGTTTTGGATAAGGATTTAGCATCTCCATCAGTCCAATGAAGTGGGCAAGTCTTTGGCGCTGCATAAAATTTGTTTCCAGTTGAGCGGGTGAGTATAGGTTCAAACTTTTTAAACCGATAGCAAAATATCTCATATATACCTGCGGCATTCTGTAAATGTATTCTTCTGAAATCTTTACCGCGGTTGATCCAAGACCCCATCTGATGATATCCATTGATGGGGCTACACGCCATCTTGGTCCACATAGAAAAGGATGCTTAAGGGCATCCAAGCAACTGAACCAAACCCCAACAGATTTTATTATGCAGCTTCTTAGTTCTTATCCAATTTACGGCATCCATAGATTAGTATTATTATTGAGGACTAATTTTATGTTACCTTATTCTTTTAGAAGGTCTGGTAGCAATTAACGAAGATAAAAGGTGCCAACCTGCTCCCCAGTTTCTATCAAGTATCTGAGAACAAACAAACAACTGTTTAATCTCATGACGAGTGAAAGAACTAGCAATTATGCTGAGAGGACTTAGCTGAGTACTTACTTGGACTCCGGTATTTCCAGACTCGGAGTTTGTATTGAGCGTTGTCACGAACAATTCCCGTAACGAAGAAGGATCATTCCCCTAGATATACATTTAGAAGAATATTTAACGGAATTCAACATAAAGTTTATAACATCAAACTCATCTACAGATTATTACATCAGGCACACCCTGTAGCCCAGTTAATAAATACCTTAGCCAGGAAAGATTTCAATTTCGCAAAGATTAATGGATCCATCAGTTCTTGAAGTACCATTTTTGCCATCATGAATCCAACACATCTTTTGACCATGAAAAGAAAATGTAAAATTAAGCTGCGTAATATTAACAAAAAGAAATTGCAATTAGCATCTCTTCTCAATATACCTCATGTCAAATGCTATCATCATTTGTCGTCTGTCCATGGTACTGTACGCGCTGCTAGTACTTACACCATCCCCGTAAAAGTCAGCAGCATTTCCAAGTATCCCTACCTAAATTTGGAAAAAACTCTGAAATCAATTGACAGAACTGAAACATTAATAATCAAACTTCACAATTGAAAATATATACTAACTTTGATATGTCTATCCAGAGGGCTAATATGCACATTTTCCAATCTCAGTTCTGTATGAGCAAGACCATGGCTGTGCAAGTAATTGACCTTCAAGATAAAGATCACAAGAAAACATGTTAAGCATATCACAGCGGAAAGTAAGAAATATTCTGCTTGTTTGAAAAGACCATATACATACTCCGATCAAAATATCCCTCATTAGTGTACGGATTAGTCTTAACTGCCTTGAAACTGCAGGCCCTCCAGTTGTATCATCCCCTACCCTTCTAAAGGATTCTTCATCTAGTGCAAGTGTAGCTTCTAATGTTGGAAGCCAATCAGATTGTTGAAGCCAGTGCCTAATCGAGAAACTTCCATGGCACTGCAAGAAGAGATAAAGATTAACGAATGGTAACTTATGACAAAACAGTCTATTTGCAACATTCTGAACATATTTGTGGACTTACCCCATGTACGAGGGTAAATGAGTAGGGATCATCGCTCAAGTTATTGGAGATATAACCGTGAACTTGCATTGAGTAAGAATGGTAGAGAAGTCTACGACGAACTAGCTTTTTCAATACCTGCAAGTAGTAAAAATTTTGTTACAAAATTGAAGAGATTACAATAAGAGAAAGAGGCAATCCAAAAGAGAGGACGAACTTCTATGGCTCTTCTTCCTCTTTTTTGAGCTCGAGTGGTATTCAATTTCCGGAGGACAACTCCTTGGTTAAACAAAGGGCTGTGAAATTGAAGCACCACAGATGAAGCCCTGAAATCATCATCTTGAAATGTTGTAATACATATGAAGTAGATACTGACCTATCTGGAACCTGAACTATAGCTTCAAACACAAGCTCATCAGCCTGCCAAAAAAAGAGAGTAAAAGTCAATTTGAGGCAAATCCAAAACCGACATAGCAAACATAGAGAAATGAGGATCAAAATTAGTAATACCCGGCCGCCATGACCAATGCTAACACGATCAAGAATCTTAAAATCAGACCACATGAACTGCATCACATGTGCTGATTCATTCTCCACAGAAACTGAAGGACTATTCTGAACATCCTCATCCATCTCCATACTAGATGATGAAGATTTTAAGGAAGATGAACAATGAAATTTTACACGAAACGAGCTTGTGGTCTGCCATAGACTACGGTTTCGCTTAAAACCAATGCTCGAACTTGTAGAAGAATGCAACACTGGCAAATTCCGCAGATTTGGAGTCGAACAAACACCACAAAGTGCCATCCAACAAATCCCTCTACATACAAAATTCAAAAGCAATCAAATTTACATTAAATAATTCAAAACAAAATCAAACACATTACATATAATCCAACACAGTTACTTCACATTACCATTAAAAGAAACTCAATCCACCAACACTAATTCAAGAAATTTATAATCTTTCTCTCCAAAACTGAATTTTCAACACAAGAAAATCGAAGAGAGATTACGTGAACAGCTTAATTCCGCAGACAATCAATCATTTGATCAACAAGAATCAAAAAACTCACCAATCAAGAAGATAGATACAGAGAGATCTGAAGACGAAAGAAGCAAACTTCACATTCAAAAAACTTGTTCTTTCCAAAGTCAGAAGAAAACTGTAAATAAAAGGAAGTCGTATATAACGACACAGAGTGAGAGATAGGCTCGTGAAAGTTGCGTGATGAAGTACGCCTGAGGCCTCGCGCCTCGAGGTCGACCCACGTCTACGTCTGCCTCTTCAATTCTTCTACAAATATCTCATCCCCAAGAAAAACACTCACTGGGCCTTATTGGGCCATTACCTTCTTAACAGGCCTTTATTGGGCTCATGTTATCTCCAGACGAGTGTAACCGAGACTCGGCTTTTCTGAGGATCTAAAAAATCTCTTACTAGGCCGCTACCTTATAAATGGGCCTATACTAGGTCTAATGGGCTCCAGCTGTATCCAGTTATTGAGTCGAGTGACGTGGCATGACTCTATTTGAGAAATAATAACCGAAGCACTTACTTTACATAACCGGACGAAAGCAAGATTCGATCTGATAACCTGCGTGGCATAAACCGTAAATAGTACCCACGATTAAAGGTTAATATAGTCATTAACAAAATTATCCCTTAGTCTTCCCCTTGTCTGAAAAAAAAAACAGTTTCTCGTTTTCTTCAACATTGAAAGGGCATTAAGCCTCTCTCTCTCTATCTCTATATCTCCCGCTCCGTGGTTCTTTTGTAATTTCTCCAATTAAATCTCGCCGCCGGCTTTTTCAAATCGCCGGCGATCTAGATTTCTTCAACCCATCTCGTAGTCTCTTGTATTTTAATTATATCCGCTGTAAGATCAAATCAAAGTCGTCTGTGGTTTATATCTCTCGATTTTTTTTTTAGGGTTTGAAATCGAAAATTTAGGGGTTTTGAGATTGTTAGAGATTGTGGAAGATGCCAAGGAGTACGAGGCATAAATCGAGTAAGCATAAGGATGCGACGAAGGAGTATTCTGATTCGGAGAAAGAGATGAGTTTGAAGGAGAAGAAGAGTGGTAAAGAAGAGAGTACGAGTGTTAGGGTTTCGAAGGAATCTGGTTCTGGTGATAAACGGAAAGAGTATTTCGATTCGGTTAATGGTGAGTATTATGAGGAGTATACTTCTTCTTCGTCCAAGCGTCGGAAAGGGAAAAGTGGTGAGAGTGGTGGTAGTGATAGGTGGAATGGTAAAGATGATGAGAAAGGTGAGAGTTTGAAGAAGACGAAGGTGTCTAGTGAGAAGAGTAGGAGGAGAGATGAGGGAGATGGTGAGGAGTTGAAGAAGAGTAGTGGTAAAAGTGATGGGAAGCATAGAGAGTCTAGTAGAAGTGAGAAGGAGAAAGATAGGAAGTATAAAGAAGGGAAAAGTGACAAGTTTTATGATGGTGATGATCATCATAAATCTAAGGTTGGCTCTGATAAGTCTGGTAAGATATCTTGACCTTTTGATTCAAATGATTTGATTCGTAGGAACCTTGAAGTGAACACATTGCCAGATTAAAGCCGTATTCTTTTGGTTTTATTTGACTTGAGTGTGATGTTGCTTTTGAGACTTGTTATTAATTCCATGCTGAGACATAGTTTCTGGTTGCTCATTGTTTGATTTGGAAATGAATCAAAGTTCTTATTGGAAGACGAACGTACTGGACTTTTCCTAAGAATGGGGATGTAGCATCTTTGTATTTATAAGACTTTTGAAATTGTTATTGTAACTAGCATTTGCTGTATGAATTCACGTTGCTTCTATTCTACTGCCTTTTCTAAGATAAAATGGAGTTAGTGCTGTTTTGCATGCTATTATGTTTGAGACTGCATTTAACTGTTAAACTACATGTAAAATGGGAAACGTAGGTGTGTTTTGTAAAGATGGCTAATATTCAATTGGATAGTTTAGAAAGCTACGAAAGGGTTTTGCTAATGTTTCTCTTTGTTTTGTATCCAGAATCAAAAGCTCAGGATCATGCAAGGAGTCCTGGTACAGAAAATTATACTGAGAAGCGATCAAGGCGTAAGAGGGATGATCATGGTGCTGGAGACAAGCATCAAGATAACAGTGATGATGTTGGTGACAGGCTTGATGACTACATTAAAGATGGAAAGCAGAAGGGAGAGAAAAGAGATAAATATCGGGAAGAGAAAGAAGAAGACATTAAACAGAAAGGTGACAAGCAGAGAGATGATCGAGCTACTAAAGAGCATCCTAAGTCTGATGAAAAGCTCCTCCGAGATGAAAGTAAAAGAAAATCTAAATTTCAGGACAATGAACATGGTCATGAGCCTGACAGTGAACTTGATGGATATCATGACCGTGAACGCAATCGAGACTATGAGAGAGAAAGTGATCGAAATGAGCGGGACCGCGAACGAGTTCGGGATCGTGATCGGGACTACGAGCGAGATAGGGACCGTGATCGTGATAGGGATCGGGAACGTGATCGCGATCGTCGGGATTATGAGCATGATCGTTACCATGAACGAGATTGGGACCGTGATAGGAGCAGAGATCGTGACCGGGATCATGATAGGGACAGGACCCATGACAGAGAAAAAGATCGTAGTCGTGACTATTATCATGATGGGAAACGAAGTAAAAGCGATCGTGAAAGGGATAATGATCGTGATGTGTCGCGTCTAGATGATCAAAGTGGTCGGTATAAGGATAGGAGGGAAGGCAGGAGGTCTCCCGATTATCAGGATTATCAGGAGGTAAACATGAGCACCAGAAGTAGCAGAGCAGAGCCTGATGGTGATATGATAAGATCAGATCGTCAACTTTCCAGTTCGGTGGTTCAAGAAGAGAATGGGTATGATTTCTCCTTTAAGCATTTTAGTGTAGTGATTGGTGATCTGTGTACTTGGTAACGCTTTGCGTGCTATCTTTGGAATTTTAATGTTTTCAATTGTGGACCTATCTACTTTAATGGAGATATGGACTGTTACCTGAATTTCAGATTTTATAATTTGTGGTAAGCTTTTGAAGAAGATTGAAAGTGGAGATTGATCAAACTTTTTGTTATGGTGAAACAGGAATGTGTCGGATCAGATAACCAAAGGCGGTTCTTCCAAGGAGGCGGCTGAACTGTCTGGCGGATCAGAGAGAGGTACAAGACATAAAGTTTCTGAGAAAACAGCAAAGATGGAAGATGGTGTTTTGGGCGAGTTTCCGGCTGAAAGGTCCTCTGCCGCAAAAGCTTCACCCCGACCAATGGTTGAAAGATCTCCCTCTGCGACTAGTCTTGACCGGAGATACAATAATCGGGGTGGTGCAAGACGGAGTCTTGAGGTTGAAGAAACAGGCCACAGGAACAATGCTAGGGATTTTTCAGCTACTGAGGAGGAAAGGCTTCTGGTAGATGAGACGTCCCAGGCAGAACTATCGTTTAATAATAAAGCCAATCAGAACAATACTTCTTTCCCTCCAAGACCTGAATCTAGAAGTGGCATTAGTAGTCCTAGAGTGGGCCCTCGAGAAGAAGATAACAGGGTCAATACCGGTGGACGTTATAAGAGAGGCGTTGATCCGATGATTGGGAGAGGGCAAGGTAATATGTGGAGAGGTGTCCCAAGTTGGCCAACTGCACTTCCAAATGGATATATGCCATTTCAACACGTTCAACCTCATGGAGGTTTCCAAACTATGATGCCACAATTCCCATCTCCATCTCTGTTTGGGGTGAGGCCTTCAATGGAAATGAGCCATCAGGGAATCCCTTACCATATACCTGATGCTGAGAGGTTCTCTAGTCACATGCGTCCACTCGGGTGGCAGAATATGATGGATGGCTCAGCCGCTTCTCATATGCATGGTTTTTTTGGGGATATGAGTAATAGTGTTTTCAGGGATGAATCGAATATGTATGGGGGATCTGAGTGGGACCATAACAGGCGGATGCAGGGCCGGGGCTGGGAATCTGGTGCAGATGAATGGAAAACGCGAAATGGAGATGCGAGCATGGAAGTCTCATCAATGTCTGTTAAAGATGATAACTCAGCTCAGGTTGCTGATGATGAGTCTCTTGGAGGCCAAACAAGCCACTCTGATAATAACAGGGCAAAAAGCGTTGAAGCTGGGTCGAATATAACATCTCCAGCAAAAGAACTGCATGCGAGCTCTCCTAAAGTGATGGCGGAAGTTGCAGCTGAAGATCATGTTACAGAAACAATTGATAACACTGAACGTTATTGCCGGCATTATCTCTCAAAGCTTGATGTATCGGCAGGACTTGCTGATCCCGAGCTGCGTAAATCCATTAGCTTATTGATGGGTGAAGAACATCTAAGAATTGATGACGGTACTGCCGTGTTTGTAAATCTCAAGGTAAAATTCTCTATCATCAAACATTGACATCAATCTTTCTATTTGTGTGCAACTTTGAGACCCTTTTCTCATATCTTTATACTCTTTTAATGGCAGGAAGGTGGGAAGAAAGTGCCCAAAATTACTTCCTTGACGGCTCTTTCACTGTTTCCATCCCAGAACAGTTCAGTGTTTCAGGTAATGCACTAAGACAAGGAAAATAAGTTTGTGGTATTAACTCTGGGCAATTTGAGACTTGTGTCAATACAATAACGTAAATCCAACATGCAGATAGCCATGGACCTCTACAAGGAGCAAAGATTTGAAATGAAGGGTCTTCCAAATGTCGAAAACCACAGGCCTCCTCAAGTGTCTCCTTCCAATTTGCTTAAAGTTGATAACAATGATGATCTGACTGATGCAATGAAAGGAAATAGTTCCATCGAGACATCAGATGTGAAAATTGCGGATGTGTTAGATTCAGAGACATCCCAAAAGGAACCGCGAAAAGTGTCACCACATGTTGGAGCCGAAATGGAGATAGAAACACAAGACGAAGGATCTTCGTCTCCCAATCCAGACAAGTCACCTGAGTCTCTAAAAGCTGTGGCGTCAGACCACATTGAAGGTTATGAGCAAGCTTTGGCTTCAGACCACATTGAAGGTGATGAGCAAGCTGTGGCTTCAGACCACGTTGAAGGTGATGAGGAAGCTGTGGTTTCAGACCACATTGAAAAATGTGATGAGCAAGAGGCCCAGCCAGATGATGGAGCTGGTGCAGAACAAACAATGGAAACAGCTCCTGAACATGATGGTGTTCTCGAAGGTGATCCAGTTACCTTGACAATAGCTTCACAGGCTCTCGTGGCTATGGATGTTGATGAGCGGAAAGATTTGTTTGAAGACGAGAACATGGAAGAAGCAGAAGAGAAGAAGGAAGCTGATGATGCAAGTGTAGTTGTTGGGGATGTATCTCCGAAGGTAACAGAACCATTAGTTCATGATTCAGATGAGTCAGTAATAAGTCGGATACATCATTCTCCTCAAAGTACACATTAAGACATTTCTATAATTCCATCTCTTTCTTGTTTTGTTTTTTTTCTCTTTAATCTCTTTTACTTCCAATGCAATTTTTTTTTCTCAAAATCCATTGCTTTATTTTCTTCTCTTGTTCCTTTCTTTTGTGCCATCTTTACTCATTTCGTGCCGAAAGAAATAATAAAAAGAAAATAACATTATAGAAACCAAAAATGCTTTGCAGTCTCTTTCATTTTTTGCTTTTTTGATCTTTTGAGTAATTGAAACCCTAAAAAGGATAAGGTTTAAAAATTAGCTATACATAAATAGCAAAATGAGAAAAGAACTTAGCTACAAACTTCTCTCTAGTCTCTACTCTACCTACAACAAATGCCTTGGAGCTTAGAAGAAGTGTCTTATTCAGAAGTTTCGTCAGCTTTAAGCTCCATTAGCTTCTCCTATTCAAGTGTGGTGAGAGCAACAGGTTCTTGAGTTAGTAGTCATTTGAGGAGAAAACAATGCCCCTGGCTTCTTCTTCTTATGTGTAAGGGCAGCTACAAAAACACTTTCTCTAATTCATGAATTTCCTGCAGTTGGGGGATTTACATAGACACGGCACTTTGAATTCATCTGGCTCATCTGGATCAAACAAGTAATCATATCTGCAAAAACACACACACAACCATGTCATATTCAGTTAATCAAAGGGAGATGCTTTAATTGTTTTGAAGAGAGTGATATATATATACGTTAACTCTTCGCCAGAAGCTACAGTGGTCTTGGCAATCAGAACAATCCGACTTTCGTCATCTCCTACACTCATAATCCTTGCATAGCAATTTGGCATACACTGCATCACACAACACACCAATTTGGTTTTGGACTCTCAAGACTCTTTCTGTGTTGGTTATCACTCAATTCATATACATGATGGATTGCTTACCGAATGGTTTATTAGTCGAGCGATATTCCCTTTTTCTGTAGCATCCACCACTACTTCTTCACTGATCTTAAACAGCTGCAATAAATTTAAAACAAACTTAAAGTTTCAGAAATCTATGCTAAACCCATGTTCAAGACTGTAGCAAGGGAAATATTGGTTTCAACTCACATAGCAATCCTTCCCTTCCCTACGATATCTTGCTTCCCTTAAGTCTGCAATGATTCCTCTCACTTGTTCCCCGCGGTATTCAAGAACCTGAAATGAATACATTTCAATATTCCTCAACACAACAGCGGAAAGGATTATATCTTGAAAGAAGTACGTTCAGTTGGCTCTGCCTACCATTTCTCCTTCTTGAATATTTCTTCTTGCGAAAAGGCCCCATCCATGTATACCAGATCGACCAAAGCAAACCCGATCCATTTCTGTCCTCTGTCACAAGACAAAAAACTCGTACGATATTAATACAACAAGATACAACTACATATTACTATCTCTTTCCAACATATAGTGAATGTTTACCTGCAAGTAATGAAGCCGTTCCCTGAACGAGGAAAATGATTTGGGTTCTTCTGCCACATGCTATACATTATATTAACAAAATGACTCAGTCCCAAGTTGCGTTTCCTGATGCATTATGCTTACTGACGCTACAGAAAGATTTTATCTTACCCTGAATGCGTTCAAAGCTTGGATTGCTGCTGAAGGATGATGACGTGGTCCTCCTGTGTAGTGAGGAATACCTTCTCCTTTAATCCTCTATAAATCACAGACACCCACATGATGGATCAATCTACTAATCAAAAGGGATTTAAACCTATGCATACAGAGTTTTTAAAGTCAACAAAATATACCTTCTTGCTATTAACTTTTCTATTATATGGTCGACAACGGGCAGAAGAAAACGAATCAATTGGTAAGGTATTCTCTGCGGCAGACTCTTCAACTTCTTCTCTGTTTGCTAGAATAAGCCTCGAACCCGTTCTCTTCTTGTTTTGAACAAGACCTTTTGCAGAAAACACCCCTGAAGGCGTTTGTATAATTAACACAGTATCTGGATTCGGAGCCCTACACCAAAAACAACCGAGAAAACAAAATCCATAACCCAAAATCAGATGAAAAATGTTTTGCAAGCAAGGTATTGAGAACATTTACCTGTGATATGAACAATATGACACCATCTTTGTTATCTGTCGACCATTTTTCTCCAAGGAATGCAACTACATTCAAAATGTGCATATATTACCAAACTAACTTAAAATATCTCAGAGACTAAACATAGCTTACGAAATACCAATTCAATTCTAATCAATTGCGGGAGTAAGATAAGATATAGAACATCTTATGGAACGAGGATAAATCAGAAATAATATGGCTTACCTCCATTCTATAACCAGCTCGGGAAGCACACATGGCATGATAATACGTAGAGCACTTGCAACACTGAGTGCACGAGCCATGTATTTGCTTGCATATCACACAAATCTGGAATTCATCGAGAAAGGAGAAGGTTTCTTGCTTTTTAGTTTTGCACATAGTGAAACTTCCCAAAAAGTTAGGAACAAGTAACTGTGGGAGCCAATCGATAAGCCGAATATGAGATCAGGAAATCAGGAATCAGGAATTTACCTTCACAAAATTACTTGATGGAATACTCAAAATTCCCAAAGCTGGTTCCATTTTTTCTTCACTTGCAAAACATACTTCAGGCTGAAACCAAGCACATGTCACGTGAACCCACAGTGTCTCCACATCAGTTGGCTTCAATGCACCTCCTAATTATCAGTACCCAAAATTTGGCAAATTTAGTTGATGGCTAACAATGCGAAATTCTCGATGAAACTAAAAAATTCTGAGGGGAATGGATAGCTAAAGAAGATCTTTTTTTTTTTTGATAAGATCTTTAAGTAATAGGCATAGGTGCCACCAGGAAAATCAATCACTACGGTGAAGAACACCTTTTACTGATTGTAGTGGTTGTAACAATAAAATAAGACAAGAACATGTTAAATATGCTTCACTAAATAAGATATGCAAAATGGAAAGACATGCCTTTTACAGGACAGAGGCAACACTCTCGTTTGGTTTCAGGTGTCTCACAGGCTTTGCAGACCCATGATGTGAAGTCACGAACGTTTCTCGCCCCATAGCATTCCTGATGAACTGCTATTTGACATCTGAGGAGGAAAAGGACCAGAAGACATAATATTTAATGATACCAGAATATGCTTCACAAGTCAGATATTTTTCCAGTAAATATTTCAATAATCAATATTACAAGAGATGTCTGGTGATCCAAAGATAGAAGATAATGCAAACGTCAGATCAAGCATTCACACAGTTTACTCTATGCACGAAGTAATGCTTTTCAATCAGGATATATAATTTGTCGAAAAAAATTAGAGAAACTACACATTTTAGAACAGCACCTGTTGCAGATAATGATCTTGTTGTAGTCCCAATCTTCAACCCATCTGCAAACTGCACATCGTTCGGTTGTCCACTTCACGTTGACCGGCTCATACTTTTCTGCCAATAGTGAAAGAAAAGAACAAACCAGCATAAGCAGCGCTTACCGCAGCAGAAATTTTTGGATAGGTTCTGAGATCCAAATTGCTTAATACCTCTAAGAAAGGAAAGCAACCTCTGCTTTCTCTGTTTTATAGAAGGTCGTTTAGGAGGTTTTACCGCAGTAGCATTTGCGTGGATTTCTGCTAATTTCATCATCTGCAGTGTGAAGGATATGGCATTCAAACTTTTTGTAATTGATTGTAGAAATTTAAAAGAATGTGATCATATCCTTAAAGAGAAAATAAGAAAATTTGTACAAACCCATTCTTCTAGAGGCAGCTTGGAGCTTTTAACTTTAACACTAGTCCTCCAATTTTTTGCTTTTGAACCAGTATGTCTTTCCCATTCACTAAGTGCTTTCCTTTCAGGTCCACAAGATCCACACTTACAGACGACTCTGTAAATAAATCAAATGGAGTAAGAATACTCTATAAATCATTCAACATAGATACCAAAAACTCTAGATAAGTTAGAGGTTAAAAGGCCGTTGCTTCACCCAGAGTAGTAATTATGAGGCAGTAAAAGTGAAAACAATGTGAAATCACATGGTGTTAACTTACAAATGAAGGCTTGGAAAATATATGCCTTCTACTCCGGAGCATACAACAATAACCTTGTCAGGAAGCACCATCGGGGCATTGTTTTTGCCAAGTCTATACCAGAAACTCTCAAATTTAGGATTTGGTATTCACAATTCAATTGTTAATAATAATAAACAATAACAGTTGGAGAAAAGAAAAGGGCCCTACTTGGATTTTGAGTCTTGTTTTTCTGAATCTGATAGCTCAAAGTTGAATTTTGTTCTGCATGTGGGACAATAGTAATCTGCTTCCCCCAAATCCTTCAGATTAAAAAATGAAGTTGATCTTAATACATGAAAGTAATTGGGAATAAGATAACCTTGACAAAGAGCAACATGAATATGTACCTTAAAATGCTTATGTGATATTTGATCACACACTGAGTGAATCCAGACTTTACATCCATCACAACGCACCTGATTCACCGTGTATATCAAACGTTAAAATTGCAAGAATACATAGCTGATTCTATACTACAAATATAATATAAATTGTATGTATTTTTACCCAGCTCTGACTATCCAAATGATTCCATATATTCTTGCATATCCCACAAACCTGTTTTGGTTTTGTCACCTGCAACAATTATTAGTTGAGTTAATCGAATTGGAACTGAACAAGAAGGAGCATAGCAAAAACTTCACATACCCGTGAACAAGGTTTACACAATAATTGATCTCCGGGAATCAGAGCTTTCATTTTCTGTGCCATCTTTAAAGAAAGGACCATTCCACATCCTACACAGGCTCTTGGATTTCTGTATTTCTTCAACATGTCCTGCAATTATATAAATTCAATTTCTATAACCATGACGGAATAAACTATACATGCCTAAAAAGGAACCCCAAGCAAAGAGAAATTTGCCTGGCTTGGAGCACTGTGATCAAGATATTGGCTCGAGCCTGCGGCTTCTTGAATCCATCTGTAGACAGAATCATCATAAGTCTGGTTACCTGCGGCCATGTGAATATCCTGCATCAGTTTCTCTGTGAACCCTTGATCTGCCAAAAGAGCCTCTTCAAGTGCCATCTGAAAATCCCCAGGGTTGCATCCACGCAGTGCAGACTGTTCTTGAAACCTAAATAGCAACTAACTAGTAAGCAAAATATCCTCATAAAGATAAAAAAAAAAAATTCTTTTGCAAGATTCTAGCGGCGACCCACCTGTCTACATAATCCACAAAAGGGAAAATCATCCCCCTTCGAACCCACGCATAATCCTGCTTCCATAATCAAGTTAAAAGCATTCAGTCAAAACTCCAACAAACAGCTTTTAGAATCATACAAAAAGACAACATATATATACCCTTTCATTCTCTGTCCCAGAGTGACCAAAGAACATAACACAGGCTGCATCAGGTATACAAGAACGCAAAACAAGCTCGGGTGCTTGCGTCATTGGATCGATAACAATAGCTGGCCAAAACGGCTCATTCCTCCCAGATTTACCCCAAACCAAATCACCCGAATAAAAATCCTCTGGCCCATAAACACCCTCTTTCTTAGGACGAATCTCATCTTCAATATAACGCTGCTCCTGAAGAGAAGCAAGTGAACTCCGTGAACTCATTCTGTCACCATATCTTCCAATCTCTTCACATTTATCCTCATCATCTCTCTCTTCACACAACGCACTACCATACTTATAGTTCCTAGGAGTAAATTTAGCTTCCTGTTGCTTAATCTTCAAACTATGATTACTACTAACTTTGACTTTCTCCTTCCTGCATGCTTCTTCAATCTCTTCCTCGCGTTCTTCGCCACTACTTTTACTATCTTTCCTCCAATTCTCGATAACCGAGTCATTAAACCTTGAAGGAAGCACCTGAACTCTTCCTCTAGATGTCCTCACAACCGGTGGCCTAGAAACCTCACTCCTCCCATCTCTCCCACCACCAGAATCAGAAACTAACCTCTTTGACTTCACCATCTCCTCCTCCACAACCTCAACAGAAGGAGAACACGAAACTTCCTTACACCACGAAGCAGAGAATCCATTCTTCCCATTAAACTTACCCGGAACTATCCCAACACCAATCTCTCCAAGAAGATTAAGAGGATAATAGTAATCACCACCATTGAAGTTGACCTTCCTCTTCTTCTTCCTCCTAGCTACTCTATCGTCTTCTTCATTACTCGAATTGCATCGTTTCAAACTCGGCATTCGAGTTTTCAATTTCCGTTTGATTATCATAATCTTCTAATTCGAATTACCAATCACTGCATCACTAATTTCCCCTCTTTTCAAAATTCCACAAACCCTAATCTTTCTCACTTGCTGAAAAAATTTCAGGTCTTTAACGAACAATCCTCCGTTTAGTTTTTGACTCACTATCGAAGATCGTAGTAAAGCTGCAGAATTGTAGAAAGAAAATTTTGTTTCTTTTCAAAAATTACCCAAAAACATGAAAGAACAGAGACAGAGAGATCTGTTTCGAAAAAAAAAATCCTAACTTTATTGTTTTCTCGGTATATAAATCTTTCTCTCTCTTAAAGTTATTAAGAAACCCAGAATAAAAACAAAATGCGTACTTTTTTGTTTTTTGATTTTGGATAAGGAGAAAAAAACGGAATGCTGAATTTTTGTTTAATCGAAAGACGAGAACTTTTTTTTTTTGGCTCGGTGAGAAATTTTTAGAGAGAGAGAGAGAGCGTGACAGAGGTTAAGAGAGAGAGAGAAGACGACGACGAAGAGATTAGAAAATAAAAAAAGATTGGGTTTGTTCTCTCGGACGTGTGCACATTACTGGAGAATGATGTAAATATGCTAACTTACGCCAATGTCTTTCTCCTTCTTCGTTTCTTGTCTTCTGGTTTATATAATTTAGATTGATTCTCTTCATGATTTTATTGTTTATTTGTTTTTTTTCAGTTTGGTGTCTTTCAATTTCAAAATCAAACTGTGTGTTTCTGTTTTTAGATGTTTGTTTTTTTTTTTAATTCGAATATGAGATCCAAGAACTATGGAACTGGAACTGGAAAGTTACAATGGTACGCTTACGACACTGTACATGCGATGCGAGCTCTTTTGTTTTGTTTTTATTTATTAAGGTTACTTTTTCTTTTGGTTTTATGGTTTTATTTAAGGTTATACTTCTTCGTTTTCTTTTAGAATTTTTTTTTTGAAAAAAAAAGTCAAATTTTTGGTACTACCTACAGTTTTCTTCTCGAATTCATTACTTAACTTTGCTTTTCAGCTTTTTTTTTTTTTTAATAGAAATCAGATTTTTCGGATCAATTTCTTTGGAAGTCCATGATTCGAGTAAAACTGGGATTGTTAATAGATTGAATATTACAAGTTGAGAAATCGATATATAAAAGAGAGACTAAGTTTCAGTACAAGAAATTTAAATGAATGAGTAGTTTGAAAACACCAAAAGAATGCTTTTTGATGAATGGTGAAATTGATGTGTCATGGGTTCACTGCATTTGTTTATGTACTAGATAAAGTAAAAAGCACCCAAAAACAGTTACACCAAAAATATTTGTTATTGAACAAGAAACATGTGCAACTTGTAAATAAAACATGAAGAAGACGAATATGAGTAAAGAAGAACATTTTTCAGTTAAAAATTACTATTGTCCAAGGAATAACAGAATTGATCTTCCACATACATAAAAAGATGAAACTCTCTTTCGTAAAACTTTCCAACTTAAGGAGGTGCAGTATCATTTACGGATATTTAGACCCGAATTGATTTATCTGAGGATGAAGGTCGATAAATTAATGGGTCTGAACACAGCAGCTAGGGAAGTACCGTTCTTTGCTTGGGGAATGTGTGTGCATTTGTTCCACATGGGCCATGGCTTCCTAATGGTTGGCCACATAGAAAGCACACAAATCATAGAAACAAAATCATTAGAGGCAAACCAGCAGTGACATTACATGACATGACGTTTCAGCTAGCATTCCAATATTTATTGATTGCTAGCGTTCAACATTGAGAACTATCGCCGTCAAAAAGATGTAAAAAAGTAAAATGATAATGCAATCTGTGAAACCTGTTAAAAAGGTTAAAATCTAACAACTTGTTGCAGTGCTTACAAGCAAAGAAACATCAAAACACCTTTTATATCACATGATCTAATATATATATATATAAATATAGATACAGAATTATAGATTATATCTACATATCTCACCACCAGTACATTACTTCTTTAGCTACAATAATAATACATTACTTTTTTTGCTACAATTTTTCTCCTTAAAGCTTATTTAGAGAAACGCTTTATATACAAAAGCTAATTGAAGGCTTATAAGATTTTAAGTTTTATACATAGATATATAAAACAAAACTAGTTTCTAATGAGATGGGCCTTGTCTCCTTATTCTTCAAGTTTCTTCCTTTTGCTCAGCCCCCTTCCTTTGAGCCCTTCTTCTGAACCATTCTATTTCCTCTCCTCTGTTTTCGCAAACCTTCCTCGGACCCTCGGTTGGCTATCTGCAAGAGCTTTCCTACAAGCATACTGAAACCAAACCAAACAACATATAGAGAAGTCAGTAACTATGATGTTTTTGAGCTAAAATGACTAATACTCAAATCATTTAGAGGATCTTCAAGTGTTTTGTTTATAAATACCTTGATTTTACGCCCGAAATTTCGCCTGCTCTTCTTGTTCTTGTATCGAGAAAGCTTCTCTCGACGATCCTCTGAAGTACAGCTCACAATAATCCTATCCAATGGAGATTGAACAAGACCAGTACCACCGAGTTTCTGCTCATCAAAACCAAATAAAGATACACTCAAATCAACAATTCATAACTATCTAGAGTCTAAAGATATACACAACTTTGTTTCAAATTCTTGATGATCCAACAAACAAAGTTTCATAGAATCGAACCTGAATGTCGCCTTCACTAAAGGCTCTTCGCATCCCATAAACAGAACCAAAATCGAAATCAGGGAAATTCTGAATCACAACAGTCTCTTGATGTGCCTGTGACCAATCCATAGAGCTCAAATTCCCCGAGCTTACACTCTTCTGCATATCCTGGTTCTCATCGATCGTCGTCACCACAGAGATGTTCTTGATGTCTAAAACATCAGAGAATGAAGACTCCATAGCTGATTTCATCATAAGATCTTGCTCACATTCATAAAAAGCTTTGTCAAGAAGCTGTTGACCACTCTGCAATGACCCAAGATCAAGACCAGGAAGCTCACAAAGCCCTTGTGAAGTGTCTTCTCCACAAGAGATCATCGTTAAAGCAGCTGAGAGTGGATTAACGGCTAAGATTGGTTCTTCAAGAATTGGATCAGCAGGAGCTTTAAAAAGATCACCTTCTTCTCCAATATCATACTCAGATATGTTTGATGACTCAGCAAAAGAGTTGTTCTGCAAAAAAAGAAGCACAATCATAAGTATATTAAGTAACATCGAATCAAAGACCACAACAAAAACAGAACATAGTTCGAGACATTCACACAGTGGAACACCGAACACAGATCTTTTTGTTGAGTGGATTCGTTCAAGAAAAAGGGTAAGTGAAAAAGAGAATCTTTTTTTTCTTTCAGTGGAGGATTGATTTTATAAACAAAGAGCCAATTAAACAACACAAACCCATTTAAAGTAATTAAATCGGAACAGAACAATTCTTGAAGAACACGGAAACTCATGTTCCAGAAATCACGGAAACTCATATGAAAAAGAGTAATTCCCATTAATCAAAAATCAAAACCCACAAAAAAAAGAGACTTTCTTTGGTTTCCCGAGAAAACTCCTTTTTTTTTTTTTTAAATTTCTCACGGGAAAAGAAAATTTTGGCTTTTTGCAGGAGAAAAAAGATTCCATTTTTTCTTCTGTCCAGAGAGAGAGAGAAAAAAAAAAAAAAAAACCTAATTTTTTTCTTACTTAACTTTCTCAGATTCTCAGCAGCCAAAAACACATTTTTGGTCAGCGTAAGTGCGTAACCAAAATATCTCATCAAGCGGCTACAAAATAATCCCAAAAAAAAAAAAAAAAAATTAGACACTTGAACAGTTCACACCACAAAGTTATCTCTAGAAAATCACTTCACTAGTTGACAAATTTGCTTTTTCCATCTCCTTCACAGTTCAATTTTAACTTCATAAACCACAAGACTAATTACATCACAAGACAAAAAAAAAACGAATCTTCTTTAGGTGAAACCAAAAACCAAGAAAGTGAGTTTTAAAATCAACCAAAATAAATTTTAAGTAAAGATCTGTATTCAAATGCAGTGAAAATAAAAAGTAAAATGGGAAAAAAAAATTCAAACCATTTCATCGGAGAGTTTGTATGATTTGAAAAGGTCTTCAAATTGCTGAATATCTGGGGAACAATTTTGCATGTAACGGAGCATTAAACCAGAATCTTGATACATTTTGAGTTCTTGGTCTTTTGGAAGCAAGAAATGGGTTTTTGTGAGAAGAGGAAGAGAATGAACATAAGAAAGCAAAACCAAAGAGGCCAAGTTGGGGAATGTGAGAGGAAACCCTGAGGGAAAAAAAGTTTGGTACTTAGCGTTGCGCTTGCCTTTTTATGAAAGAGAGAGGGCTCATTTGTTTATTGGGGTTACTGTGGACACGATAGTGTAAAAAAGCCCATAAGGCCATTACTATTATTACAAAAAGGAATATTCTATTTTCAACAAAATTTAAAAATTAAAAAAGGAGAAAAAAAAAGGTGTCCAACTACATATAAAATATCTTTTGTTGTGTAATTATTCAAAGTTTATCTTTTTGTATTTATATAACCGACTAGAATTTGTAGCATTATAATTTGTGATAATATCTTATAAATTTTATAAATATTTGAATTGAATTTTCGACAACGAGATATGAATATGTTTTGAGAATTTAGGGTTAAACTATCTCAACTATAATTTAATATTTTTGAAATATTAAAAATTTATTGTAGAAATGAACATTTAATGGAGATATTTAAAAAAAATGGTACACCAAAAAAAGGTATTATTGAAAATGTTACAAAAAATTTGAACATAAATTGTAATAGCTTTTCTTTTTCCCATTTTTCATAACAAAGAATAATATTTTTTGTTGTTGTATTTGTATTACTTTTAACTATTAATATTATTTTATTATAGAATTTGCAAGGTGTTTCTAGCAACTAATGGTTATTCACATGAGATTAAGAACCAAAATGAAGAATGTCAAAAGTATATCAAAGTTTTTATATTTTGATCTGATTTAATATTTAATTTATTTATTTTATATGGAGTAAAGTTATTAACCAAAAAAAGGGAAAAGAAAAAAGAGAAAAAGAGAGTAAAAGTTAGATATGTAAGCATGCAATTAGAACAGGTGCATGACGACTTGCAGGGAAAATCCATTATAGTGAAATTCTTGTCAATTTTATTTTTGTTAACACATGTCTTTTTATATATTCTAATGTTTCAATCATATGGTTCCTTTTCTTTTCATCAAAAACACTGTTACAACTGTACATATATTCCCACACGCGCTTACGTATTTACATGCCAACAACATCAACATCAAATTTTTTGTGAAAGAAAATCACAGTGGTGTAGAGATAAAATTGGTTTTTAAAATTGAAAAAAAAAATAGATTTTTTAATTTTAAAAAATCATGAATTGAATTAAGATTTTTAGAAATGATAAAAAAAAATTAATGAAACTTTTCACTAAAAGAGAAAGTTTCTAGATCATGTCATCCATAATTTATCTCCTAAGTCAAATTTAAATTAATCCCAAAATTCTTGACGTTAGATATTCTTACAAATACAATTACATCATATCAAAAATCTAATTCAAACTAAGATATATAATACAAATAGTGCTAAAAAGACAAAAGAATTATGATAAACCATATGGGATTAAGATAGATAGGAACTGCCAAGTTGAGATAAACATTAAACAGGCGACTGATGTTGATTAGGTTAGATTTTTGTCAATCTTTGTTTTGCTTTCATTTTGGGATTATTAGACTTTAAAAAGTGTTTGCTTTTGTAAACTAAGCAATAAGAGAGTAAGTATTAGTGACAGCTTAATTAATTAATAATTAGATTATTGGTGGTACGGCTGCAACTTGCAGTAGCTGACTGTTACACAATACACGAAGCACATGTTCGTGTGGGTCTTACATGGCTCTGTAACCTCTGTTTCTCTGCCACTTCCTCAATTACTTTTCTAACGCTCGCCAAAAATATAATACTAATATAGTACTAATGTTTTTTTGTTGTCAACGAAGATAATAATGTTTACTTATTATAAAATGGTTTTGATAATTGAGCTTTTTACTCTGCTGGTAACACTTTGGATGGTGGAATTAACATTTTAGAATTTAGAACCAACAGATAATATTTTGATATTAGTATGAAAATTCAGGTTTAAAGTCAAATTTTATAACAGCAACCAGGTTAAAATGAAAATTGAATAACTGTTTACTTAAGATAACATGTTGGAATACTCACACCTATACACAAATTTTACAAATTCCGACTCTACGCACACTGTTCTCTTACTTTTGTATATTTTAATACTCACACCCATACACAAATTACTCCATTGTGTATGGTCTTAGCATCTTAAAACAATACTACTAGATTTAAAAGCAATCAACAACCTAAAATTCAAAAGCAAAATGTAAATGCAATAATGCATCCGTTCTACTACATTAATTGTGAAAGAAAGAGTAAAAAATTATTGATTTCGTGGTTTAATTTAATCAAAATATCAGTGACATAAAGTAGATTAAGAGTTTGGTTCAAAAAAAAAAAAAAAGTAGATTAAGAGTAAAATATTATTTACCAGTATTTAATTGGTAGCCTCTGTATCATATTCGAATCAAATATAGCTTTGATAAAACAATAATAGTATAATACACTGAAGATAATAGAAGATTAAAAAAAGAAAAAAAAAACACTGGATATAAAAGACGACAGAGATATTTTTGTCTTTGTTTACTTATTTCCCGATGAAGGCCCAGTTTGTTTTGTTGTTCTTTCGTCACGATCTTATTCATGGCAACCAAATGTAATGATAATTCACAATCAAATCACTTAATAATATAATATTTGTAAAATTTATAAACAATAAAAATAACTTTAACACATGTGCGAGTACCTACATGATTGTTTTATTCGCTAACAAGAATTTTTTTTTTTATAAAGGATTTCGTTAACATAGAGTTATATGACTATATATGATTGTAGTTCAGTCTGGGTACTACAGCTTAATGCTAATAAAGTTTCAAGAGAAAAGACATTGATATATTTATAAACATCATTCTCCACTCGTGAATATGGAATTCATTAATTTAGTCACTTAAGAATTAGAAATTCGGACACTGATGATACATAATAATTCGGATTCGAATCAATAAAATTTTGCGTATACTTTTTTTTTTGGGCATATAATCTCCTTAAACCATAAAACAATATCCCGAGAATGGAAAATAGACTCTAGAAGTTGTATGAAGAAAATGGCCTCGGCCATCGAAGTTAAGACGCAGACAATATATATCAAGGCCGTGTTATGTTTTATTTTGTAAAGAAATAGCATGATTGTTTTTCTATTTACTTTGTATCATGAATCATGATGACTATGTAAACAGTTCCAATTAATAATAAAATGACGTTAAAAAAAAAAATTGTGTGTTTGTGAAGATTTTCTTAAATCTCACAATCACTCTCGCACTCAATTTACAAACTAATTGATGGGATCTCTTATATATTATCTGAGAAGTCATCTTTTAAAAAAAAAACTTGAGATTTCACTTATACATTCATCCTTACAACAAAACAACAGTTGATTTAATTAATTAATTATTACATATATGTCATATCTACTCCATCCATTATCCTTTTATTTGATGAGAACATTGATTATGGAAATTAAATAAATTCTGGCAAAAGTAAATTAAAGTGATTCTCTCCCTAGCTAATTAATCATCTGCTTGTTTATCATCGTAATTCAAATAACATCTTTCAAAAGCATCATGAATCTAAGCCACTTCTGATGAGATAAACTCCACAAAAATCAATTCTATTTCTTCTTTTTTTTCTCAATTTTAAATCCTTAGGAATTATTTAATTTTACTATAAAAAGCAGTTCATGATCTTCGTTCAACAATCAACAGTACTTCTCAAAATATCAAAATTAATTCTCAAAAAACTCCATGCAAACAATTTTGAGGTAATTTTTCTTTATAAAGACCAGTTTCACCAAGGAAACTTGGAAAGTCAGAATTATAATTTTTTCATCTTCATATTTTTAACCGAAACTTCTTCTAAAAAGTAGATATGATAGACGGAAAAAAAAAAGTGGATATGATATTGTTTAGTTATATAAGTAAATGTTCTTGATGACAAAACTGGAAATAAGAAGAAAGAAATGTTCCTCCAAATTTGACCAAAATAACCTATTGTACTTATGCCTAGTTGTGCATATGGAAACAACTTCGTCGTAATCTTTTGTTGATATAAAATGGTGTACAATTTTATATTCACATTTATAACCATAGAATTATAGTATGTAATATTGCATTTTGGTGTGTGCCTGTTTGTGTGTGCATGTATTGAGGTATCCACGCGCATATATACACGTTCACCAAAAAGTGGTTCCAACAATGGATTCGTTCAAAGCAGTATCTATATATACTTTATACAATACTATAGATATTATTAAAAATTACAAAACCATGAGCTAATTATGGACTTTAAAATAATTAAGACACTGGAATACAAAAACCTGCTAATTTTACATATAAATTTAAACTCAATAACATACATTGTCAACATTGACACCGAAGTATATGTTTAGTAAAAAACAAAAAAACAAAAAAGAAGTATATGTTTAGTTAAGTGACCTTTAGACTTAGACTGTAGAAAATTTACTTCTTGGTTTCAGAATAGATAAAAAATGACTTCGACCAACCTAACATTTGGTTTTATAAAAAAAATTGCATAAAATTTGTATTTGTCTAGCTGAAAAATGATTGAATCTAGCTATTCAGTTAATAAGTTTATTTGATTAAGGAAAATTTAGGATAAGTGATCACCAGAAAAAAGTTTACGTATTGGTGGCAGAAAAAATTAAATGAAAAAATATGTGACAATTTGAAAGATTATACAACAAAATTTTAAAAATACAAATACATTATACATGGGTTACATAGTAAATGAAGCCAGCTTTGTCGAATCCTTCTGTTTTATATTTGTATCTACTATCTAACCAATGCACTACGAGGTAATGGACAAAAGATCCAATAGCTTTCAATCAAGTTATGGAGAGAATCTCAACGCTAAAAAGTTGATTCATAAACTAAAACTATTTAACAAAGAGAATTTGCAGTCACAATATGGAAACTTTATACCCTGTTAACACCTAATAACAGTTTTTACATTTTTTTGTCAACCAAAATTTTCTACTCTTTTTTGTTTTTCTTTTTTTTACAACACAAAAATTTTCTACTAAAAGTCTTAAACCGAATGAAAACAAAACCCAAAATAAATGTATTTTTTATTTTATTTTTTAAATATCTCAATCAATAGAGGTCCTAGTTTTATTGCTTCCCGTGTAAGAAAAATAAAAACCCAATCATTAGAATAGAAAGCTGAATTTGAGTGAATAAAGGCAAAGTGCAACACTATAACCTTAACATTCCCTATTCTGGAAATAAAACTATTATTAAAATAGAAAAATATATAAATAAATCTGCTCGAAAAGCTAAAAGTTCAAGCCAGATACGACCTTCTTGCTTAGCCACTCACTTTAACAGTTTCAAATCTTTTTCGTGTTCATATTGTCTTTGTAAGTATGGAAACGGATATGGATTTTTTTTTAAATCGGCAAAATTTATAAATAATTTTGAATGTTTACACAATATAGATATGTATACAATGGAGAATATTACTGGTTAAGTGGAACTAGAAAACACGTGTTAATTATATTCTCTTTATCCTATTTTATATGATTTTTTGATTAAAAATATACTTATTAAGAATTTTTTATTACAAAATATCATTTATTCTTTTAATTTTAAACCATGCAACCAATATTTTTTCTATAATGATAATTGGTAATATAGAAAAAATAATTTTTTTGTCTAAAAATAATTTAATCAAGAATTAATAAATAAAAATATAAAGATTTAAAATTAATAAAAAAATAATAAGTTTTATAGTGATAATTGGTAATATCAAATAAAGTAACATACTTTTTTTTCAAAGAAAACATTAATTATTAAAAAACAGAAAAAAATAAAAAAATTTGTTTGGAAATTATTGTCAAAATAAGAAAATAATTCTAGAATTATTTGAATATTATAGCTAAAGGAATTTGTATATAATAATACTCCTTCCGTTTCACAAAAAGTGTCATTTTAAGGTTTTTTTTTTTGTTTCACAAAGAGTGTCGTTTTAAGTTTTTTAATACAAAATTTCATGATTTTTTATGTTTTATGAGTATTAGTATTTTACAGATTGTTTTACTATTGAGCATATTGTGTTTAGATATATAGTTAATGATGTTTTTATTTTAAAAAAACAAAAAAATTAAAGTTTTTTTATCTGTGTGCAGAACTCTTTGCGAAATAGTGGGAATAATATTTTTTTTTTAATTTTGTTTGGTAAAGCAAACAGAATATGTAACTTTCCACTACTTCCAACACGCACTCCAAGGAGCGAAGAGAACCGACAAACTTAATACAAAGATTGAAAGTGCTCCCCGGTCACTCATTGGCCCAATAAAATTTGTCGGAATTTAAATATTTAATTTCCAAAGCACAAATAAGTTCTCTACCTTTTTGCAAAAATGAGTTCAATGTACCTACTTTTTACATATATTTTAATCATATAAAATTGAATATGTTCAATTACAAACTGATAATATTGAATCTTTTAATTTATTAAATTTTGATATGGATTTGATATTTCATTGGATGCTGATTTGTGGTTAGATGATATTAATTTTTGAAACATCTCATATAAAAATAAAAGAGGATAGTTAATAAAAAACGGAAAAATATATAAACATTTTTAGAATATAAAACTATAATTAAAATAATGAAAATAAAAATGTATAGAACAACTAATACTAGATAATAAGAAAAATGGAAAAATAAATTATAATGTACGTTTTGTGTATTATTAAAAAATATAAGTAATATTTATAATGAACAAATTAGACAAACTTTACAATTATAACTGTAAGGGCTACGTGTATCTGCAAAAATTCAAATTATAAATCAACAATTGCATCTTTTACTTTGTTAACTATATGTATTTTTATTTTTCCGAAATTAACAAAAAAGCATTACATGCATCTCGACATTACTTACATCTTATAGTGGTACAATATTTAAGATTCGCAATATAAATTAAAGTTAGGTTTGACTTTTGAGTGATACAATTTTAATAAAGATTGAAAATTTTATCATGAAGATTAGTATGAGTTTCAGTAAAACCACAAAGCATTTTCTAACTTATAAAAGTACATTACTAGAAATAGGTTCAGCTGATTTGACAATATTTGTTTCTATTAAAATATATACTATATATGAAGCAGTTTAGTGAGTAGGAATCAAGAACATTCTGATTCTAATTAAGGGTGTTGTCAAGGAACCAGTACCCAATCAACAATTGTTTATTTTAGACAATGTGCTTGAGATTTTTTTTAATACATTTATCAAGATTTATCTGTTGTGATATTGAAAACCCTTGATCTCTAGATGGAGATTTGTATCAGCAAAGATTGGTTGATGATCTAAAATAGGGTATCTTATATACATAAAATTATATATTTTGGGTGGATTCTTCGTATAAATTAAAGCAAAAATAAAAGCTAAAAGGGTATATTTAAAACTATCAAAAAAGAAAAAGGGTATTTTAAAACGATTAAAAAGAGAGGAATACATGAGGAAAAATAAATATGAAAGAGATGGACATAAAAGAAAACAGCTGGAGAGATGTTTGCGCGTTATAGAGACGAAATTGCATCGCAAATAGACAATAATTGCTATTTCTCTTAAACATAAACGAAGAATTAAGTTGACGACAATGACAAATACAACTAGTATCTGTAGACACGTGTATCAAACTTTGGGAAATCCAGTACTTTATAAATATAGTATTACATTTTGGAAATATGAAACTTTTTTTGTTGAAATATGTTAGAAACTTTTATAAAGGAACATGTTCACCTCAGTTTTTTTAGTTGGTATTAATAATATATACATAATATACACAAATTATGGAAGGTTGTTTGCGAAAATAACCTTGCACTTTTTCTTATCTGCTAAATAATTCAACATGCAAATTTTTTTTCTAATATATTTCATATTATTTTATATAATAACATACTATTTTATTGAACATTACATTTTTAAATAAAATAAAATGCAATAAAATTTATTAAATATTTAAGAAAATTCAGAGCAAATTTTTGTCTTTTTGGCTCTAAAAATGTCGATCTACCTAATAAACCTTTTAAAAACCATAAATAAAAAAACTAAAGCTGGAGATTTTGAAACTCAAATTATTGTGTCTGACTCGTAAAAGCTTTAAAGGAAATTGGAGGAGTTATAAGTAAAAAAAAAAAAAAAAAAATTGGAACAAAACGTTACTATTTTGAGGAGGAAAGAAATCTTCTAGCTTACTCTCTCTCTATATATATATACTTTTTCTCAACAAAAAAATAAATACTCTCATTTTTTGCGAATATAAGAGAGAATTCAGAGTAATAAAAATTTTACACTTTTTTTTTTCCTCTAAAAACACCAATCAGTCACGGTCCCATACTCCCATTATGTCTTTACTCGTTAAAATGATAACATGCCACTGATTGGGATATTGGTTGTGCACCATTAAGATGTTTTGTTTCTTTTCTATAATATTTTGTTTCTTTTGGACACTGTAACTATTATTTTTTTACATGTGTACTATTTTATGATTTCATCATTCACAGAATAAATAGTGATTTATTATTTTTATGCATTCTCTCTTTATAGTAGTATCACTTTGGTATCAAAGTGCTCACAAATACGAAGGCTTTTTCAAAGACCTTAACCGTGCAACAAACCTCTTATTTAGCTCTGTTTAATAAGCTTTCATTGACAAAGTTTTTCTCTGTTCTACTTTGTAAATAATATTTTTTTGTTGATCAATAAATTTTAAAAAACTTATAAAAAAAATGATTACCTACCCAAAAAGATGATATATGGGTCTAAAAGAAGTGTAGTACGAATATTTGTCGAGAAAAACCTGTAGTACGAATGTACAATCCTTTGGGATTTGGGAGAGATTTTGAATGCCATAGATTCCATTATTCTTTTTAACAGGTTTATGAAGGCCACCACTAACTATATACTATATATTTTGTCATTATTTATGTGTAGTACAAATAAATTTTTAGCAGGTAATTAACCAATATTATTGTACCATCGAATTAAATAGGTTTAACTATGAAAGTTTTATTTAAGAAAGACTAATAAAAATGTGAACTGATCGACAAGTAAATAGTTAATATCATTATTTCTCTCTTGCGACCATCTTATTGTTTCGAATAAAAGATACTAGGTCTTAACTCGCGGTACACCGCGGGACAAACATTAAATTTATAAATTTTAAAATTCACGATTTGAAAGTTTGCTTGTAACGTAAATATAAAACTCTAATTGATCTATAAAAGATATTAAACGAATCAAAGACATAGTGACCCGTTGATCTTTATGATACAAACGCTTGTTTATATATTCCGATTTCAAATTTCAGTAACTCGCTGATCTTTATGATACAATGCAATTTTTTCATATTTTTAAATGATTATTTATTGTTTTTGATTGAATAGTTTTGTTCTTTATTTTTTTTGTCAAAGTTTCTTTACTTTTAATTCAAAATATTAAATATTTTTTGGATGTGTGTTAAATCAAATATTAAAATATTAAAATATTAAAATTCACTTCTTTTTTTTACTAATTCAAATCACAACATATATGAAAAATAAAAAGATGAGAGATAAGTTTTTAATAAAATTTTGAAATATTTCTAAATTAAAGGGAAATAACTTTGTTAACAAAATTAGAGGGAAGAGAAAAATTCAATATTTCCTTAAATAAATTCAATAGGTGAGAGGAGAGTTTGAAAACTTTGGATAGGGTTTTATTTTTATAATTAATGCGAGCTCTCTAACAATGACACGTGGCGAAAATGTTTCTCTTTTAATATATAGGGGATTATACTACTCAAATGTAAATTAAGGACGACATTTTTCAATGTGTGATACCAAAGCAACGTTTGGACAAAAATACTTAACTAACTTTGAGAGAGACTAACGGCGGAATCAATTTAAATTTATTTTTTACCATTACCTTATATGCACATAAAGAGTAAAATGTACAGTACGTATATTATAGAAGAAAAATACAGCAAATAAGACAAAAAAAAACACAGCCATCTATTTTGACATATAATATGCGGGCGCATATATATTTGTTAGTGTTTGATAGTATGAGTGTGAGTGCAAATTACAAGAAATTAATAATACTGATAGGGATATTTCTCAAAATTATCCAATGGATGTTTGAGTCTTCGATCTACTATTGTATCGTTCTTAATATTTTTTTATTTTCTGAAGTTTTTCTTTATTAATACAGAATTGACTTTGCCACACAAATTCTAGTTCTACCATTGTAAAGACATTCATTTTTACTAACAAAACATCATCTTTGTTTTTTAGAACTTTTTTTTTTTTGTCAAACTTTGTTTTTTAGAACTTACCGTAGAAATCGTACTTTTGGCAATACAAAAAATTATATTAATCTTTCCACCAATAGAATTCCTTAATGAATCTAATTTGTAAAACATCATCTTAATTAAGCTATACCAACAACATACAATTTGTAGTAATCAAAAGAGGATCAAGAAAAACCAATATTTTTCTTTATTTCGTAAAATAAGAGCCATGATTTCTTCTAGTTACACTGAATGTAGACAAATTGACATAAGTTACATACTTACATGTGATAGTTTTTTTTTGTTGGTTAAAAAGCATATAATAGTCATGTAGATGGTCCAAATTTGTTGAGTGTATGTGGAGAGGGTCATTTTTATTTCTTTAATTAAGTGGCAAGTGGGGTTTTTTTTTTTTTTTTTTTTTCGTTCTTTTTTGCTTTGAGTCTTTGACTCATAGTTTGAGTTTGAGCCCCCATCATGTTGGGTCTTTTAGTTTCTTATTAACATCGACACTTTTATCATTTTCCTTTCTATTTTATTTTGAATATTAATTGATATCTTGTCTTTTCTTCATATCATGATAGTGAATATTGCTACATTTGGCGTTTCTGATACAATCAGTGGATGCAATTTTATTTTCCCAGTGCTTCTATACGAAAGACTAATCAACCCACTCGGTAATTTAATAATTATTAATAAAAAAGGTTTTTGCAAGCTTTGGAATATGGTGCGATATATGTTTTTATTAAAAAAATATTTGAATAAATTATATTTACGTAAGATTTATTCAAAAATATCTTGTATCAGCTATATTTACATTATTTATAGAAAAAAAAATACAATGATGTATATATTTTCGATTCGACCACGGACCACTGCAACGTCATACCAAACAAGAATGAGAACAAGGTGTAGTCATTGTACTGCTGGGGTCCAACCACATTAACCGCTGTACTCATTCACAATCTTTTACTCATTATATTGTATGGACTTGCGATTAAATAATTGTTAGAACTAAACTCTCTCATAGAATCATACTCTCTGTGAATGATACTCTCAGTGAAAAAAAAATAATAAAAAAAAATCATACTCTCTGTAATGCCAGTATTTTATCAAATTATTATCATTATAAAGACGATACGAGAGTACCTTTTGTTTTGTTAATTCATTCGAGTGATTTGATAACTGATTTAAAATAAATTTGTAATCTTATATCTCGACAAACAATGCAAGGTCTAATGCCGTATACATGGCAAATCGAATCAGTCTACTATATATAGTCATATTTTTGGTTATATCTGCAACATTATTTTTAGAGATGATTTAGATTGATGGATCTTACTAAAGAGTTTCTAACATTGGACTATAATCTGTTGGTGAAATTGATAATTAACAATACGACTTGGTGTATACTGCCATTGTCTCTTTCAAATAATTGATGAATATCGACAAAAGCATATATATAGCCTATGAGCCTCTAGCCACTATATATTCCTGCTTACACCAAAACGATCTGAAATGTCTCTCTCATTTAAACCACTAGAGAAATTATGTCCATGGTTAAACTTATGAATGGTATGCAACGAAACAAAAGTACAAAACTAAGATAAGAGTTGTGGAGCCTAATTTCTTGAACACGATGTACATACCCCAACAACGACCGAGGCACGACGTTTCGTTAAATATATTTCTATTTCAACTGCGTATTTGTTTATTTTAGGTTCTTTTTTTCATTTGTTTGTCGCTGCTACATTTGTTGTAGAGCAAAAAAAAAAAAAAAAAAAAAAAGTAACTCTTTGATCATAATAAAAATCTGCAAAAGACGAAAAGTTGATTTCATCTCTCAATTGAAAATAAATCACTACAAATTCTGTGTGCATTTATTTTATTTTTTAATATAAATGTCTTTATGAGAAAACAAACTAAAGATAACAAATACGTTTAGTACAAAGTACAAACTAAATAGAATATGCGGAACAAACACAATGACAACAAAAAAAAATTGAAAGATGAACTATATATATATATATATATATATATATATAAATGTCTATTTTTTCCAAACAAAGGACCAAAATGAACTATAGAAAATTAATTTTACATTTCAATTCTTCTAAAAACTGAAATAAAATGACTGCAACGTACTTCTCTCCTCACATTGATACCGCAGGAACTTAATCACCATTCATACTCTTAAATCTTGTAGCAAAATTACACAGAGGTCATGTCAACAGTGTGAGGAGAGAATCGTTTGCTTTGATCAAAGTGAATACATTTAGGCAAATGAGGGACGTTGTATTTGCAATTACGTAAGTAGATTGATGTGTTTTATGATTCCTCATGTGAAGTTGAAGAAACAAGGTTGTCGAGCAGCAAAAGAGTGGACCACATTCCCAACTAAACCGGACTGGACCACAAAAGGTGCCTCGTGGTCCCGGTTTATCTTTTTGCCGAAAACGGCTGCTTCATGACGAATTGAATGAAGACCCCATGTGTCACCACCACACGGTCACGTGACAGAAACCAATCACTCTTAATCGAACAGAGAAGTACACTGATGCTGATATTTTTTGTCCGGTTTAAGAGGTGACTCATAACCGGTTTACTAAAGCAGTTTCAATCAACAAAACCAGAGAATCTTAAACCGCGTTTACAGATGAAACTATGCCTTCAAAGTAGACAACACAAAAGTAGGAAAATGGAACTAAGTTTTTAAAAGATGCAACGAACACAAGTTGGTGAAGATGCAAAACTGTTTTTTCTTTTTGGCAGAGAGACCAGAGACTACACGAGCATCAGTTTATCTTCGCGTGTGAGAAGTCCATCTCTGGATGCTGCGAGAAAAAACGAAAGACGAAGAAAACCGTTCAATATAAGTAAAACAATGTAATAAGAATCAAAGATAGAGATGTTATAAGAGAATGTATTGCTTACATCAGACATGAACTTCTTGAGAATCTCTTGCTTCTGTAGCTCGTCGCTTGTTGGAAGACCCATCTGCTTTTGCCTTTGATCAAACTAAGGATAGAAAGACAACAAAAAGAAAACACTCTGTGTCACAACACAGGTAATAAACAGGAATAGCGAATGATTTCGAGAAACTTGGATGGAGAACAAATGGATTCTGTGAAGATAAGTACCATCATTTTCTCAACAGTCTGGCGAGTTTCTGGGTCAAGATCACCTAATTTACTGCTCTCTGGTTCAACTTTCTGAGTATCTATCTCAGGTTCACCTTTTACACAGCATTTCCACCACTCCAACTGATCATGCTTAGTCAAGAGAATCGAAATCATCTTTTGATCCTCTGCAAAGTGTCATTTTGAGAATTATATAACAATAAGCACTCTTATTTACCAACAATGAAGTTCAATTTATTGATCATTAGTTGAATCGGGAATTAGATATATACCAATATTCCAGTAGCAGTCATCAGGCTTCACAGATCGGTAGAGCTCTCCCTATAAACCATTGAAAGTTTGTAAATTTAGCAAGACAACAAGAAGTGTATTAGTATGGACTTGGAATAGTTTATGATAAACAATAGCAGAAGAACTTACATCGATGATTGGATCCTGGCCTTTGAGACCAACCTTGAGACGGTTCTTCTTAATCTCACATACAACAGATCGTGCTTTAGTGCCAGTAGGCACTGGAATGTTAACTGTGACCTCCTGGAGAGTCTGGACCCATGAGTAGTTCTCAAGATCAGTTCCATTACCTTTGTTAGGAACTGCAAAGAAACATATACAAAGTTAAATCGAGAAAACAAAAGAACACCAATGCTCCTCAAATGGATATAGTAGAGCATAAGATAGAACCAAAACTATATTATTCATGATGTTTTGCTTTCACTAGAGAGGCATCAAGTACTAGAACTCTAATCCAACAAGGTTGATGTTGAAATTGGTGTTAGGTGAACACTAACATAAGTTACATAACCTACTAATACTTAATACCTCCTAGAATAAGTATCGAATAAACATTTACTGATCCAAACTCTATCTTCAATATCATAGTTCTTTATACCAAGTTGATCCAAGGATACAATACATGATCAAGACCAATAAATCAGCCTATTCGAGTTCTAAATTCGCAGTTTATTCATCAATGTCAATCAAAGATTCAATCCTAAGAACACATACCCTATACAAGATTTCCAAATTGAAACATCACAGGGTCAATGACAAACTCATTTCCAGATTCAATTTCATCAAGATTAGTTAAAAGGAAACGACTTGATATTTACCAATGGGACCAGATTCCGTCTTCTTCTCCTCCTCCTTAGGCTTCTCCACATCCATAGGCTCAGCACTTGAAGCAGCCATAGTAGGCTTCACAGTCTCCTTTTTCTCCACTGGCTTAACACTCTCTTTCTCCACCTTCTTCTCCACAGGCTTAGCACTCTCTTTTTCAGCTTTCTTCTTCTCAGCCTTCTTCAACTTCTCCTTCGCAGCCCTAACAGCGACAACGATCTCTTCCTCCGCGGAGGGTTTCTTCAAGAAATCGCTCTGTTCTCCAAGAAAGTCAAAAACTTTCTCCAAAAACCCTAATGGGTTTGAAGAATCGAATGTCGCCCTAAACGGTAACATCGTGGGTCGGCTGCTACTGCTTTCTTCTTCGACTTCGGAGATAATCGCCATGGGAGGGTTTCGTTTTAGGGTTTTGCTTGACTTTTGTTTGGGTTTGAGATAAAGAAGAAGAGAGGGGAATTATGGAGTGGGGATACTACAAAATTCGATTTTGGAGATGAAAGTTGTTCAATTTGATTTGGGAAAATGAAAAGCCCCAAATCCAGAGGGTTCGAGAAAGTGGTTAGCTTTTTTTATTTCGCTTTTTCGGTGCTGTAGATTTTTACATTATTAAAACAAAAATTAAATTCTAAAACAACGTGATTGAACACAAAAGGAAATTTTGTTTTTATTGCGAGAAGTGCCTCAAATTTTTTTAAAAAATTATGCTTTCGCAATTCATTTCCGAATCTCTCTATAAAAACTTAACATAATTATGGAACGATTAAATTAGTAAGAGAATAATGTATTTTTAGCTAAAGTTTTTTTTTTTTTTTTTTGATCAAAAGCTAAAGTATTTAAAATGAGAAATTTACTAAAAGTTCCATATATGTCGTCTTGGGTTTCCGCTAAAGTTTGGCGTGGGTCAAAATAATTTTACAAAAACCGAACTAGCGCAGCCCAATAAGGCCCAACAAACTTCTATTTTTCTCATTTTAACCTTTTTTTTTTTTCTTCTCATTTTAACCTTAATTAAATGGGGAAAAAGCTAATATGACCCATATAAAGTGTTTAATTACTAGAATAACTCTAAACATTTGAGGGTTATTTGAGTTTTTTTAATGCCTACAATATCCTTGTATTCCTTTGTTAGGAAAAAAAATATTACAAAAATGCCATTAATTTTTTTTTCCAGCGTGGCATTTTATTACGAAAATACCATCGGCGGATTTTTGGTTGATTTATAAAAATCTGCCGATAAGTTGTCACAGATTTATTTTTTGTGGCAGACTTAATTTACCGTGGCAGGTTTGTTTTATCGCAACAGATTTATTTCGGCAGACTTAATTTTTTCCACAGACTTATCCGTTAAGGTTATGGCAGATTTAAAAATTATGGCAGATTTATTATATGTGACAGACTTATTATTTAAAGACTCCGCAGACTTGTTAAATTTCAAACAGATTTACTGTCTAAGAAATTAAATCTGCCACATATTTAGTTTATATCGCAGACTTATTATTTAAAGACACGACAGACTTACGAAATTTGCGACAGACTTATAGTTTAAGAAAATATATCTGTGACAGATTTAATTTTTACGACAGACTTATTAATTGAGGACACCACAGACTTACAAAATTATGACAAACTTAATTTTATAGGGAAAATAGAGCCCATTATAACAGATTTACTAGGATCTAACCCGCGGCCGCCGCGGGCCGATATTTTATTTTGTTTTTTTTTTGAATTTTTTTTTATTATTTTATATGTTTAAAAATGGAAATTAGAATGGTGGTTAATATTAAACGGACAGGATGAGTTGGAGGCGTTGATTTTTTGGATTTTGGATTTGTGTAATATAGTGGAAAATAGTGTGTTTGATGATTAATCAACGTATGTGATTAGACTAAATTTTCAAATTGTTTTTTTTTGTTTGGTGTGTATTAGAATGCAACATTAATATGAAGTAAGGTTAATGGAGTATAGTATTTTAGGCATTAATCCATACTAAATTTATGTATTAGACAAAAGATGTGAGTATTATAATGGAACATAAATATGTAATAAGATAAATGTAGTAAAGTATTTAAGATAATTAATTCATATACTATATTAGAAGTATTAAATTTATCTGTAAATACTTCCTAAGTAATGTCATATTAATTTATATTTAACTTCTGAATTTGATCTAACCCGCGGTCGCCGCGGGACGATTTTTTTTTAGATTCCTTTATTTATATTTTTGTAATTGGTTAATGTTTAAAAAATAGATTTAGATTGGTGGATGATATTAAACGTACATGATTAGACGTAAGAATTGTTGTTTTTTTCATATGTGTGAATTAAAATAGGACATGAGTATGATCCCTAGGTTTCCGTTAGGATCTAACTTGCAATGGGGTTCGGTTTTGGGTTTTACCCTATACCCATGATAGGAACCAATGGGGTAAAATGTCTATACCCGAACCCGCCCCGAACCGGGCTTTTTGGTTCAGTTTCGGTTCGTGTTTTCAGGTCCGGTGTTTTTTGCCCAGTGCTAATTGGGGAGCTATTGAAACTCGTTTTTTTTCCTTTTTCCAGCTATAGAATAAGAAAGTAATGAGGTAAAGTTTTTGATATATCTAATATTATAAATTTGATAGTGTTGATAAAATAATAAATTGAAGATTTAACCCGTGTTGTAGCACCGTCTTAATGATATTTTAAATTTATATAATATTGATTCTAACCTGTCATGCTATATAACCCGTCCCGTTATGTAATCCATCCGGCTATATAATCCGTCCCGCTATATAACCCGTTCCATAATATATAATACTTTTTATTTGAATTTATTTGAGAAGATATGATATTTTAAAAAAGTATATTTAATTTTTATTTAGTAATAAAATTCCTTTGATTTGTTATGTCTTTAAATATCATAATATTTTTCTATGAATTAATATGAATTTAAATGTTTGGACCAAAAATTGGTTTGTTTTAAAATCAAATTAATAATAATAATATTGAAACTATATATTTAATTAACCTTAAGTATTAATTATATTTTATAATTTTTATAAAGTTTACATATTATTAATATTTTAAATCATTTATAAATTTTAAATATTTATAATCTTTAAATAGTAATAGTTTTTGGACATTTACCTGAAAAACTATAAACTAATCTAATATTTTGTGTATATTTAAAATTGAATCAAAATTAAATTTTTTGGACATTTTCATAATATATAAATATATAGAAGTAATAATGTTTTTTTTTTTTTGGTCCATTTATTTTTGGTCCATAGAAATAAAATATGCTACTAAATTTAAGCCCATTTACACATTCAAGGCCCATTTTATTGAGATGATTTTCTGGACACGTTTGATTAAATCAGTTTCTTCGTTTAGACAAAAGACTTTGTCTTCTCCGATCAATATCTCGTAACCTGCTATTGAGGGGAAAAAAATTAGGGTTCAGAGTGCTAATTACATCCATGATTATCGATTGGATTCCAATCATAGCCTCCCGATTTCAATATTCTGGTAAGTTTGTTAAATAAATTTCACTATTTGATCATAAAATTTATAATTATAATCCTCTAATCGATTTGAATTTGTTTATGGGGAATTTGGGAGAAATCACCATCGATATTGGAATCAAAGGTTTATGATTGTATCTCAATGAGAATACCCAATTTCAATGTTTATGACTTTATGTAAGTTGAATGACCTAATTTTACTATTTTGCATAAACACATTTGATTATTCGCCATCTCTATGCTTCGTCTTCTTTCTTTCAAAACTTGGAGAAAAGCTGTAAATAAAAGCTACAGAAGTTCTTAAATCAGACGTTTTCATTTGGTTGAAGCTCTCGTCATAAACACGTTTAACTTTTTTTGTTTTTTAAAATTAACAGGAAACGACAATAGTAAAATCAAATATCCTACAAAGAAGATGAATAAATAAAGATAAATCAAATCAATCTAACTTCAGTAGATTTTAAATGATTGGTTGCTTGAATTAGTCGACTACCTTCAGCTGAAATCAATACATTATGAATTGTTTAGTTAAAATTTCAATGAGGAAAACATATATTGAAAAACTCGATTGCTGATCTGTGAAAATAGAAGATTAAACCGAATTGATTTACATGTGTCTGTTGTTCTTGCAGATGACTTTTGCACCATGGAATTCCTCTGTTTACTCAACTCTTCAACTCTCTTTCTGCTCTTTTCAAAACCGGAGAATGAACTGTTTTGCACTTCTGTTATGCCGGTAAGGTGATGTGAGTAACTTAATGGGTTAATGTTTTCTTCTCCATTACTGATCACTGTATAAGCCGAAAAAATTAGTGACATGTATATATGTAATATGAATTTACAAAAATAGCAGTATTAAACTCACCTGCAACAGGTTTACTAAAATTTGCAGAAGAGACTATGTTTGATGGTGGAGGAGTTTGGAAACTGCTTTGCTTCCTTTTAGTGTTGGTAATGTCTCTCAAAACTCTATCTTGGGCAGATTTTTTCTGATTTTTAGCTTGCATTACTTGAGAACCTGCAGATAAAAAACATTATTTTGATTGTTGTATTGATAATATTCTTTCAAGAAAAATAATAAACTTACCTGTTCCAGGTTTACTTAAAGTTGGAGATGAGTATATTTGTTGTTGGAGGAGTTTGAAAACTGTCTTGTTATCGTTTAGTAAAGTTGGTCATGTCTCTCAAAGCTCTCTGATGGACAGTTTTTGACTGATTTTCAGCTTGAATTGGTGGATAACCTTCGGCTGAAAAAATAACATAAATGATATGTGAAAGGTTGAAGAAATAAAGCCATTGAGAGGAGAATATTGAAGGTAATTGTTTTCTTTTGATACTTTTAACTACGATTGATTGTGTCTATATTTATAGTGGTGTTGTGTGTGGGAAACTTGTTAGGTTTAATTTTCGAAATTAGGATAAGAATGTGGAAATTTGGAATATTCTAAGTTGAATTCGATTATTTAATTATGAGATTGATTTGGAGTGAACAATGAAATGGAAAGAATTTAAGGTTTAGAATTTAGAATTTTGGAATATTCTAAGTTGAATTCGATTTGGTTGTTATGAGATTGATTTGGAGTGACCAATAAAATGGAAAGAATATAATTTTAGTATCAAGTAACGTATATTTTAGTTTGATTGCTTAGTTAATATTGACTAAGATTACGACAATAGACTAAGATTATGGTAATATAGTTAGGATTAGTCTTTGGATTTAAAAATAATATTAATTTACGGGTTAAATCTCATGTAATTATAATATTCGGATTAGGAATATTTGTTTGAAAATCGAATTGACTCGTTTTAGTTGTCTTTGACCCGAAGTAAACCGCTAGAGAAGTATCCATTATAAGGGAAGTCGGGTCAATTTCAATTTTGCACCGACCCGTTTTGTAAGAATGTCATTAACTACCGTTTATACCCTTAATGATTGTTCATTAGATTAATTATCGTGAGGGTCAATATTGTTAAATCACAGGGTGATGCAAAATTTGTGCTTCTATTTTAATAGTATAGGGATTAGAATAACATATATGTGATAGCAGATTTGTTTTAGTTACCGTATACTTAATATATATGTGGCAGACTTATTGACATGAATGGACTATTTTACAAAGCTTGCTTTATGGCCGTAGTTGTCATCTCTTTGGTTTCTAATTCGAACTTTGGTTTCAATGTATACCCCCAAAAAAAATCTCTGCCCAAGGTTGCATATAATGTAAATCTTTGGATTCATAATCATTTGGTTAACCTTTTATTGGATTCAAGATCCAATATTCCGATCTACACCAAAACATATACACCAAAAGAATTCTTTTAGAACTACGGATACTAAACAACAACACACTTAGTAAAAACTTGATTTTGTTTAGTCGGGTAACTTGATGGATCAGTTTTTACAATAAAATTTAGTCGATGTTTTATTGATTATCGGACGTAATTACGTTTATTTGTTAGAAATTTCAGTGATGTTGATGTTGATTGAGAGGAACCTAAGGTGTTGCTTAAAATCTTGGAAACATGAAAAAGTTCTAAACAAAATCTTGGAAACCTGAAGAAAGGTGAAGAAAGGAGAAGAAGGGGGCGATGGAGAAGAAAGGAGAAGAAGGGGTTTATCGATTTAGGTTTAGTTTTTTTATTTTGTGTTTTTCAATTTTTAATTTATTCTGTTTTTGGGTTTTTTAATATTAATTTTAAATTTAATAAAATTCAAATATGCAAAAAAAAAGGGTTAATTGGACTTTTAACCAAAGATTTGGGTTAATCTAGTTTTATTTTTTTTAGGGTGTCAAATGAGTTATTTTTGTAAAGAGTTGGGAAAAAAGCTAATAAGACCCATATAAAGTGTTTAATTGCTAGAATAACTCTAAACATTTGAGGGTTATTTGAATTTTTTTAATGTCTAAAATATTCTTGTATTCCTTTGTTAGGAAAAAAAATATTACAAAAATGCCATTAATTTTTTTTCCAGCGTGACATTTTATTACGAAAATACCATCGGCGGATTTTTGGTTGATTTATAAAAATCTGCCGATAATTGATTTATAAAACTAGATTTTTGGTTGATTTATAAAAATCTGCCGATAAAAAGGGTTAATTGGACTTTTAACCAAAGATTTGGGTTAATCTAGTTTTATTTTTTTTAGGGTGTCAAATGAGTTATTTTTGTAAAGAGTTGAGTCAATCTAGGTAAAATTCTCTAATTTAAATTAGTGTCATTTTCCCACTCTTTTGAAAACAATGGAAAACAAATCAATTTCTATCTATCTACGCTAGTTCGTGAGCGGAATATTATCTTTTACAAAGTATCCGTTTCAGTTTTATGGTATGAATGGATCACTGTTAATTTACTGCCTAAAAAGTTGTGAAACCAACTTAAATGCTGACCAACGAATAAGGATGATACAGTCCCGATTAAATCTTGCAATGTCTAGTTTAAACCGTGCTGAAAGACAACAGATTCCACAACTACAACAAGAATTAACGCATGCTTACCATGATGAAGAGTTATACTAGCAACAAAAATCCCGAAATCAATGGATGGCAGAGGGAGATCGTAATACAAGTTTTTTCCAAGCTGTTACAAAAACCAGGTTCTCTAAGAATGTCATTCGTGAAATCAGTGATGAACACGGAACTATTAGGCGTGGTGATAAGGATATTGGTATTCATGCCCAGGCATATTTTACCAAAGTCTATTCCTCTAGTCACCATCCTGTGACTCCAATTGATTTTGGCGATTTTTCACCATCTGTAACAACATCTATCAACACGACTTTGACAAAGGAGTTTACTTCGGCTGAAATTTACTCTGCTATATGCCAAATCAGAGATGACAAGGCTCCCGGACCAGATGGGATTACGGCTAGATTCTATAAGGAGTGTTGGGATATTGTTGGTGACGATGTTGTTTCTGAAGTGAAAGCCTTCTTTTCCACTGCTCATATGAAACCGGGTCTCAATCACACAAACATCTGCTTAATCCCGAAAATTGTTAATCCTGTGACTTTATCTGATTATCGACCCATTGCTCTTTGCAATGTCATTTACAAGATCATATCTAAATGCTTGGTTATGCGACTCAAACAACACCTACATCTGATTGTATCGGACGCCCAGGCTGCATTTATTCCAGGGAGAATTATAAATGATAACGTTATGATAGCCCACGAGGTCATGCACTCTCTCAAATCTCGGAAACGAATTTCTAAATCATATTTGGCAGTGAATACTGATGTTAGTAAAGCTTATGATCGCGTGGAGTGGGACTTTCTCGAAACAACTTTGCGGCTATTTGGATTCTGTGAAATATGGATCAATTGGATTATGACAACTGTTCGCTCTGTTCAATATTCTGTTCTAATCAATGGATCTCCACATGGCTTAGTCAAACCAGAGCGGGGCATTCGCCAAGGTGACCCGCTGTCCCCTTATTTGTTCATCCTATGCGCTGATATTCTCAGCCATCTCATCAAGGTTAAAGCAACTTCGGGAGATATTCGTGGCATTTCTGTGGGCAATGGCGCGCCAACAATAACACATCTCCAATTCGCTGATGATTCTCTCTTCTTTTGTCAAGCAAATGCTAGGAATTGCCAAGCTTTAAAGGATGTCTTTGATGTCTATGAGTATTATTCGGGCCAGAAAATAAATCTTTCCAAATCACTGGTTACTTTTGGCTCCCGAGTCTATGGTTCTACACAAACTCGTCTTAAAAACATCTTAGACATTGTCACTCAAGGTGGAGGAGGAAAGTATTTGGGTCTACCGGAACAGTTTGGCCGCAAAAAGAAAGAAATGTTCTCTTATATTATTGATCGTGTTAAAAAGCGTACATCAAGTTGGAGTGCGAAGTTTTTATCACCAGCCGGGAAAGAAGTTATGATAAAATCAGTGGCGCTAGCTATGCCGGTGTACTCCATGTCATGTTTTAAACTACCTCAGGGTATCATTGATGATATTGACTCTCTTCTTATGAACTTCTGGTGGGAAAAAAGTTCTAATCATCGTGGTATCCCGTGGATTGCATGGAAACGTTTACAACATTCAAAAACAGAAGGAGGTCTTGGTTTTCGCGACCTTGCAAAGTTTAATGATGCTTTGTTAGCTAAGCAAGCATGGCGTCTCATCCAATGTCCTGATTCTTTATTTGCCCGAGTGATGAAGGCACGCTACTTTAACGATTGTTCTATTCTTGATGCCAAATGTAAAAGCTATCAATCCTTTGGGTGGTCTTCTCTTCTTCATTGTATAGAAGTTCTCCGCAAGGGCTCTCGCTTTCTGGTTGGGGATGGTTCTTCCATTCGTTTGGGCCTGGATAATGTTCTACCTACTCATCCACCACGTCCGGTGACCCCACAGTCGGAATTACAACTAACGGTTCAGAATCTTATAGCTTGCCAGGGTTCATCTCGCTATTGGAATTCACAGATGATTCACCAAATGGTCATTCCTTTGGATCAGATCCCTCTTCAAGATATCCATCTTCCACAGAAGCCCCTCCAAGATCAATTAATTTGGCACTATACTACAGATGGACAATATACGGTCCGATCAGGCTACTGGCTACTCACACATGATCCAGGGATTTATGCTTCACTTCCTCCTATTCCTCCTGGCTCTGTGGAGTTAAAGACTAGGATTTGGAAGTATCAATACTCCCTAAAATTAAACATTTTCTTTGGCGAGCCCTCTCGGGAGCTCTTGCTACTCTGACCCGTTTAAACACTCGTGGATTGCATCTGGATACTTCATGTCCTCGTTGTGGTCTTGCAGACGAGATAATTAACCATATATTGTTCTCTTGCCCTTTTGCTGTTTTGGTTTGGCGACTTTCTATTACCCCATTGCCATCCTTCCACAACCCTTCGGATGTTTTGGAAGATAACATTTCATCTGTACTGGAGTTGTTTAACTCGACTTCTCTTTCAGAACTTAAAAAATTTTCCCCATTGTGGCTGATATGGCGAATTTGGAAAGCTCAAAATGATTTCATCTTTAATAATAACATTGGTAGTCCATCTCGAGTTGTTTTACAAAGTGAAGCGGAAACACGACAATGGCTTTGTCTTCCTTCCCCTTCCCCTGTTCGGCAGTTGATTCCACCAACCCCACGGCTATCATCTTGGAGACGACCAGATTCTTCCTTAGTCAAATGTAACTTTGATGCTGCTTTTGATCTTCACTCTTTCCGTACTATAAGTGGCTGGATTATTAGGGGTGCTTTAGGTTCTGCACATTGGTGGGGAGCTTCATGGCTACGCAATGCATCCTCTCCGTTGGAAGCTGAGGCGAAAGCACTACTCTGTGCTCTACAACAATGTTGGATCCGAGGTTTTACACGTGTATGTTTTGAAGGTGATTGTGAAGTTTTGGTTAAGGCTCTCCATGGTTCATCTCCTGTCATCTCCATTCGGAATGTCCTTCATGACATTCACATTTGGGCGTCGAAATTTTCGTTTGTTTCCTTTAATTTTGTACCAAGGGATTGTAATTTACCTGCCCATGTCCTTGCTCAAAATGGTTGTCTTACCTCTGCCTCCTATGCAGACTCTTGTAATCCACCTTCATGGTTGGAACCTTGTTTGCACTCTGATCTTTTAAATTCTATATAAGTCATTTTGCCGAAAAAAAAAAAAAAACCGATTTGAAACTAAAACATTGGATTGGACGCGTCTCTATATCCAATATCACCCTCCAACATATATATAAGCTATGCATATTCATCTATTAGTTACTAGGTTTGTTTATAATATGAGAACTTGATTAAAAAACAAGCCATCGTTAGAATTTTTAGGTTAATTAAATAGAGAAACAAAAGAACAAAAAGCGAGGGCAAAAGGCCCACCTAGACAAAGATACAAATTAATTAAGTACTTGTAATTGATATTTAATGTTCATAATAAGAATGAATGAGTAATAGGTGCAACCACCAGATGAATCTCTCGTACTATCTCACGGAGACCAAAGATGAAAATGGCAATGAGAGCCATATATAATTGCAACAGATTTACAACGCTACGGAGATTCTTCACCCAGAGATGAGATCAAATGGTTTTACGTACCACTCTCTTTGAGCCGCGAAGATTATACACCAAAGATTTGAAACTTTTTAAGATGATAAAACTCTCTTTACCATTCCGCTTGACCATCGTTTTAAATAATAAAAATATTCGAATTTTTTATAAACATCATGAAATTAATCTGGGTTTTGGCCTAGACTAAACCTGATTATCTCAAACTTCTATAATAATAATAATTTATATTCGAATATTTCTTTATTTTACGTTTCTGATTGGTGAAGAATTTATATGAGTTGTGGTAAAAATTTTAATGAATTAAAAATAAATAAATATATGTTCTGTAAAAAAGCATGAAATGGACAAAAGAAAGTCTCTATCCAATGTATCCATCTCTTTTGTAAACGATTATTAAATCACTTGACTTTTGAGATGGTTAAAAGTCGTTTTCTAATCAGTCGAAATAACGCTAACTGTTTTTTGCTGCTGTAAATTTCAACTATTCCATATGCACATTTACAGTTGGTAATCAATAAAATGGTTAGTCCCGAAACGTAGTGGTTGGTCGTTACAAAGAGCTTTATTCATTGAAAGATAAAAGTTAAGTTTGCCTTTCCCATGGAGAGGTAATAAAAGTGCACACACCATGCATTTATTAATTGAAAGGAGTTGTCTGAAAATTCAAATTAAATGTGTAATAAGTACATTTGCAGAGAATAAACCCGTTTTAATTATAAATAAATCAAGATTTTAACCAATTACAAGAGAAGAAGATAATGTTTTGTCCGTTTCCACAGACATATACGAGCAATAAAGTGTACTTACATATTGATCGACATCAACTTCACTTTTCGTATTTTTGTAACATATAAGAGGATATTATTTGAATGAATGACCAAAACGATTGTCAGAGCAGCTTCTACGTTTAGTAAAATAATAATTTATCAGTGTTTACGTAAAATGGGAACATTAAATGAATTAGTACAATGAAAATCTCTGGTCGATATGGTTGGCCCAAATAAATTGAATAGTACCTACCCATGCATTCGTGGCATTTGAGAGATCAATGATTATCGCGTCCATGGATTTTAAAATGGTGAAGAATAATAGAATTAAGGACATTAACCAAAGAAAAAAAAAGAATTAAGGCAAGTAATAACCATTGATCTCTCATGAAAGAAGAATTGGATAATTAGTAAATTACTGATCATTTGTGGGGAAAAAAATAAATAAATAAATAAATAAACCTTGATTTGTTATCATTAACTTTTTTTTGATAACTTGTGATCATAATAGAGTTTCTATCAACGAGAGCATATAACCACGTAATCATGCATAATGGGAGGGGCTCTTAATCGTATCACTAGTATATATAAGGCTACTTACACACACACATAATGGGATAGTCTAATTTGGAAGATAAATTAAATGACTATAGTGCAAATATGTATCCTCTTATTTATTAATTTACACTATAGTCATTGAGTACTTGATTTATCTTCTAAATCAGAAATATAATTCTAACATAATATTAAATACAAGGTGTCATGGATATACAACCAAAGAGAAAGAAGTGTAGTCTTAATAATTAAACTCTGTTGAAGTTAGTATAGTTGGTAGAGTATTCATTAAAAATTCTCGTTTCCCTAGGAGTTGATTTTTTAATCTGATCATTTGACCACTACAGTGTTTGCATAACAATAACAACTCTTGAGATTACTTTTAGATTTGGGTCTAAAAATATTTCTCCTAAGTAGGGTAAGGCATAATTAAATAAAGTAGAACCCATAATGTCCACCTGATGATGTCATTAAAAACCCACAAAATATACTGACATAAATAGTGAATACATCCACATGATGTAGTAGCTATGTTAAGTTGTTAACTAAAGGGACCATGAGTCGCACAACTAAAATGGTGTAACTCAGTTATATATAGAGAGTAGAGCAAAAGTGACTGAGTGAAAAAAGAAATTCACAAAACTTGGAACGAGCCACAAGTAGGTCAAAGAATGGGTGGAGAGAAGAACACGGCCGTAAGGGAGACGGTGGAGGAGGAGCCTCTCAGCCCATGTTCACGGCTGTTTAATTCGCCGGATTTTAACTGTGCAATAATCGTCACAATGGGATGTAGAGTCAAAGGAAACACACCTGCCATCATCAACGGCCTTAAACACACCCTCGTAAACCACCCTCGCTTCTCCAGCATTTTAGTAAGTCCAAACACAAATATATAATATATTTATATACGAACCCATATATATTCATCACTGTTAAAAAATCTATTTTACTATATTTTGTATACACACAACAAATAGTAAAAATGAAAGGGAGTTATTAAAGAAAATGATATAAAATCATTGGATTCCTAGCAAAAAAGAATAATATTATTATTTTTATTTTTTTGGTTATTTATTAATCATTAACCAAAAAAATCATATAGAATCAAGGGTATGTTTGTATATGATTATTTTTTCTTGTTATGATGAAATCAGGAGATGAGCAATGGGAAGAAAGGGAAACCGCGTTGGATTCGGACAAAAGTCAAAGTAGAAGAGCATGTGATTGTTCCTGATATAGATCCCAACATTAAAAATCCTGATCAATATCTTGAAGACTACATTTCTAAGTTAACGACCATTCCTCTAGATTTGTCTAAACCGTTATGGGAAATGCACTTACTAGCCCTCAAGACATCGACCGCTGAATCCTTTGCTATTCTTAAGATCCATCATTCTTTGGGTGATGGAATGTCTCTCATGTCTCTTTTCCTTGCTTGCACCCGCAAAACATCAGACCCCGAGGCTCTGCCTACTGTTGCGGTTCAGAAAAAACGCTTTGGACCGAGCTGCAATAGCGGGTTTTTCAGCAAGATTTGGTGGTTATTTGTAGGGCTTTGGTTCATCCTAAGATTGCTATTCAACACTTTTGTTGATATCTTAATGTTTGCTCTTACAATATTTTTCTTGAGGGATACGGAGACTCCTCTCTTGGCGAAACCCGGTAGTGAACTTAACCCTAAGAGGTTCGTCCACCGGATTATCAGCTTTGACGATGTTAAGCTGGTGAAAAACGCATTGAACATGGTAAATTTGTTTTATATATTAATTTTAAGAATCTCTTGATTCATATATAATCGCTGACATTTTTCGCATTTAATCTTATTTTTGTTAGACGGTTAATGATGTTCTTCTTGGAGTAACGCAAGCTGGACTTTCGCGGTATCTTAGTCGAAGATATGGTAAAAGTTGTTTTTACATCCCATTGTTATACGTATTAATTTAGAGCTCACAATCATATAAAGAAACTATTGGCATATGTTTTAAAATAGACCAAGAAGCAACACCGAAATCGAAAGAGTCAATGAGGAGAATCCGACTTCGTTCAGCCATTATGATTAACTTGAGACCAAACACAGGAATTGAGGTATATATATGTTTAGTCTTGGAATCTTTGAAACCAAATACTCTTAATTCTTAAACGGATATATTATGTGGTTTTATTATTGTTCAATGATGCAATATAGGCTCTAGCGGATATGATGGCCAAGAAATCAAAGTGCAGATGGGGAAATCTATTCGGCTACATTCTCTTACCGTTCTCCGTTGGGCTAGAGACTGATCCTCTAGAATACGTGCGCCGAGCTAAAGACACAATCGACCGCAAGAAACACTCTCTCGAGGCCGTAGTCTCCATGGCATTCTTTAAATTGATACTAAAAGTTATTGGACTCAAGGTGAAATCTAAATCCTATTTTCAAGTTGATCATGCAAATGTTTTGTTTATTTATATACACATTAATATTTTCTAATGGAGAAACAAATCATAAAATATACAGGCAAGTGTAGTTCTTGTAAGGAAAGTGATCCATAGCACAACGTTGACATTTTCAAATGTGGTCGGTCCGAAGGAAGAAATTACCTTTCATGGTCACCCACTATCTTATATCGCCCCTTGTGTTTTTGGCCATCCACATGTAAGTATATATAGCAAATTCATATCATATAGAATCTTCTGATTATCTTGTTTTTAATTATGTTTTGTGTATGTCTGTGAAGGCTCTTACTTTACATTTCCAGAGCTATGCGAACAAGGTCATAATTTCGGTAACGGCCGATCCAACGGTCATTCCTGACCCTCACAAGATGTGTGATGATTTGGTGGAGTCTCTCAAGATAATTAAATCCGCTGTGCTAGAAAGAGGGTTATATGAGATCGAGGTCTAGTTAAAGCTCTTCTGTTGTGACAATGTGGATTTGTCCGTTTTTTCTATGTAATACGTTTCCTTCATGATCATTACTCTAAATAACTAGACATATTGATATTAAAATTGTAAGACATATATCAAGTTTATATAAAGTAGGTTGTTGATTTTGTTTGGTTAAGATAAGCTTTTAAGTCTCTTCGTAGTTTATCATTAGTTTCATCTTAATCTTATGAAAGGAGATGAAAAGTGGCCAATTCATAGCTGAACTATGAATTTTGGTTACCATATGTATCTGAACTATATAGAGCTATATAATCTTATAAAACTTTATAGTTAATATACATAGCGTAATGCCACAGTTTATGTATGATGCGCCATTTCCCCAAATGAGATGTGAATAAAGGCTTTTAGCATTTTTCCATCAAACAAAGATTTGCATATTTATTCACTCGCAAGGGTACGCTGCCTGTTAAATGAGTAACCTTCTTTCTAAGAGAGAGAGTCTTTCATAACTTTTAGAGACTCCTCCAAATCATCATCACATAGCTTGTCTTTACCATCTTATCCGCATAACATTGGAAATGAATCAACAATGCCTATCAAACACAAAACATATAAAATTAAGTAGAAAAAGGTTGCAATGAGATCAATATTAATGAATACTTATCTCTTTTTACATACTTGTGAGTGTCCATAGACGCTAGGAGCGATATAAGCAATTGGATGACCATGGAAACTGATTTCTTCTGTTGGGCCAGTGACGTTTGAAATGAATGTCGTTGTATTTAACATTGTTCGTGTGGTTATACGGCTAATTATCAAACGACAAAACATACCCGCATGAAGTATTTAATAGCTTCTAGCCCAAAGCCTAGAGCTCAAATTAAACCCAATCTTGATCCAAAACTCAGATGCCACATTGTTGGATATGAGTTTCACCCCCAACATCTCTCCTCTTTGAGGCCCATCAGACGAAATTGGTCCGACGAAAAGAGTCGCCCAAGCACACGGAGCTCGGTCCATTCGCGCCGCCGCCTGGTAGGGACAAAAAAGGAAATTAACTTGATTAAGAATGTAAACGTAGGATTTTTAACTATTAATAGAGTTATTGTGTCAGATGTAAAGGAACAATTATTTTTGGGGATTATAGCTCTTATATTGTAATCAGTGCAATCTTTTTGACAGTCATTCTCACCGGAATCTAACCAGAATTCGTGACCTATCTTTGTTTCTTTACTGCTTTGGGCAAACCGACCCTTAGACACTAACACACATATAGAATTCCAATTTGTTGAATATGACTAATCCACAAAAAGCTGTTGGTATTGATTGATTAGAGATGAAGGTAGATCTTAAAATAAATCTTAAAACAATATGATGTGTCTAGATTAAAATCAAACTAATAATAATTCTAAATATAACGTTCGTTCGTGTAGTTTGTTATCGCTAATCAATACATCTTTTGACTTTAATTTTTGCTATCCAATGGTTGAATCTATATTATTCAGTGAGATTTTAACGCATTACCAACAACCAATCTTATGAATGGTGCTGTCAAATTCATCAACTAGTATAAGCATTATACGTGTAAATGATGTCATGCCAGTGACTGAATCTTTAATGATAATTAAGATAGTGGTTCAATTATCGTTAATTCGCTATCAATATATTAATTAATATCCCAATCTAAAGAAATTGAAACTACCAATATCGGGTAATGTTTGATTTGTCATTGAAGGCGAAAAAAAAAAAAAAAGATCTGGTTGTTATCAATCTTATGATAACTGAGAAAAGTCTACAAATGATAACCTGATTGGTTAAAACCCATATATAAAAGCAATCTTCAGTTTTATCTATACTGCCAATAATGGATTATCAAAACATGCACGTCCATGTATTGAGTGACACATGCACATGTGTCTACGGGTCTATGTACAAAATTTACAAAAGAAATCATTTATGTTTCTAACGTAATTTATTCTTAACAATGCTTTATGTTTCTAACGTTGAAAATTCTTTCGTCAAATGTTATCAACGGCGTTATGATATTTCGAGTATTTTCCTCATGTCAAAGTTAAAACAGTAAATTCATCATCATTTCATAGGTTTTTCTTGAAATCAGCTAATTATCACTAGATAATTAAAACATTATACACAAATGTTTTGTAGTGTCGCATGACTCCATGTATATCGTAGTAATACCACATGCATATATGTATATATCATACCGGAATTCCAAAAATGTATATATCATACCGTTGTAAATTAATTAGACGGTGATGTGTGATAACAAATACATCTATAAACCACATAAGACCTTTTTCTTAAAAGTAATTACAACAACAAGAATCATTAATCATTAATCAGAATGTGAGTGGTCTCATGTAATAGAACTTTAATGAACGAGACAAAGCACAAAAGGCTAAGATAAGAAAAAGAAAAAAGAGGTTAAGGGGACAGAAGACTTATGGTAGAGGACAGCTCACTCTCTTATTGACATTGACTTCGTACCCAACTTTTAATTTTGTTATCATTAGGCTATAGCTAAATAGCTACTCGTCGTATACAGAATTCTATCGTATCAACATCTATTTCACCGCGTGACTGAAGACTTTGCTTTTTTATTTTGGTTGTTTCTTTCTTCTTTTTGCGAAAACATTGACTTAAACGAAGAAGACATCAAATAAACCAGTAAAAGTTAAAAATAATCAATATATAAAACCAAGGAACGAGATTAATTGCCGAGTATCTAAAATATCACTCATTTAAGTCAATGTTTTCTAAGGATCCTTGAATCAAATTAGAGTCATTACCAATTTTCAATTGTCTAAGGATCACCTACATGTGTGTGTCTCACGTCCAATTCTTGCTCTTTTGTTTTTTTATCTTTATTATTCACAAAACATAAAATAACTCATATAAATGATATGCATAAAAAACAAACAAACTTAACGAATAAGATATGCATGCAAAAATTGAGTAGAACAAAGGCATAAAATGTATATATAGAAATCGGATACATGAGACATGTAACTAAAAGAAAAAATCAATATCGTACTAACTTAGAAGATTAGCGAGAATTTACGAAGTTTCCGCTGTACTATAGTAGATAAATTTCATTCCGTTACTGGAGTATTGAACCCAAATTATTGGAAATGATTGAACCACAGCAAAAAAGAACATGATAGATTTATAAAATCTATCTACGTACTTTCTTTTGTGTGTGTAATTAATATTGTTAGAGAAGTCTATCTCAATGACTATTCCGTTTTAATTTTAATTTTATGGGGCTCCAGTTCGGTGGACGATGTAGATTTGTCCCATCAACGCTTTTCGACCATATGAACGACCTTGACTCTTCCTATACTCATTGTAATTTGTATGTATACACTTGTAAGTATTTAGCAATGTTTTGTTTTTAAGCCCGTACATCGATCCAACGGTCGAGCTGCATTCAACCATAAAAATGGATTAATAGTCAAATTGGGGTTTAAAACATCCAAAGAGGAAGAGAGAGATCCCGAGTTCGAACATCTATATATAGTAACGGGGAAGAGACTATAGATTTCAACACAAAACTTTTTGGTACTTAAAATAAATAAATAGTTAGACAAAACGAGATTAAGAAAGAAACAAATAACCGTGAAAAAAAAAAAGCACCGACACCGTTAGGTGAGCAAAAAACTCTGAATGTAGAAAAAGTATGAGAAAAGCACCAAGTGTTAATATAATATAACATTTTAAAAGCACCAATTAGTTCCTCGTAAATAGACAGTTGCGATTCTATTATTACAATGTATGAACTATGAAGTTACTATATTTGCTATAAAGAAAATGAAAAATAAACTTTAATGATGCAGTCGTTAGAGATGCGCATTACACTCAATATAATACTGGTACAGATACACATCAATATATACTTCTAGATAGAGCCATCGACAAATTTTGTTCGTTTGTGGTCCTCTTTGAATACTACAATTCAATTATATATCACTAAAATATTACAGCTATGAGACGTAACATATATTTTCAATATGAAATAGACACATATATATAGTTTTTTTATATAACGCATGACAATTTCATTCTACAATAGCTACTGTTTAGCTCCATATATATAATAATTTATAGAGCCTTCCACATCATCTTCGTTCCTTAAACAAACTCTTAAACTTCACCCTAGAAAAAAAAAAAAACAATTGTACAATGGGTTACGATAGGCTCGGTTCATCCGGACGATCAAACCCGAACCAGAAGGAGTCTGCCACGTCAGTCCCGGAGCTACAGAAGAAAACTAAGACGAAGCTAATTCTCTTCACTTTGGCGGTTTTAGTTGTTGGAGTGGTTTGCTTCGGGATCTTTGCCGGCATTCGAGCCGCAGGTTCGGGTAAAAACGAGCCGAAACTAACCCGTAAACCGACCCAGGCAATTTCCCGAACCTGTAGCAAATCCCTATACCCGAACCTATGCATCGACACACTTCTTGATTTTCCGGGATCTTTAACCGCCGACGATAACGAACTCATTCACATGTCATTCAACGCAACGCTTCAAAGATTCAGCAAAGCTCTTTATACTTCTTCAACGATCTCCTACACTCAGATGCCGCCACGTGTACGATCAGCTTACGACTCATGCCTCGAGCTATTAGATGACTCAGTCGACGCGCTCTCACGCGCTCTCTCCTCCGTCGTCGTCGTTTCCGGAGATGAGTCTCATTCCGATGTGATGACGTGGCTTAGCTCTGCAATGACTAACCATGACACTTGCACCGACGGATTCGACGAAATTGAAGGCCAAGGAGGAGGAGTGAAGGATCAAGTCATCGGAGCGGTCAAAGATTTATCGGAGATGGTGAGTAACTGTTTGGCGATATTCGCCGGAAAAGTCAAAGATTTATCTGGAGTTCCGGTGGTGAACAATAGGAAGTTGCTTGGCGCAGAAGAAACAGAAAACTTTCCCATTTGGTTGAAAAGAGAAGACAGAGAGCTTCTTGGTACTCCGGCGTCGACGATTCAGGCTGATATTACGGTGTCAAAAGACGGTAACGGAACGTTTAAAACAATCGCGGAGGCGATCAAGAAAGCGCCGGAGCATAGTAGCCGTCGATTCGTCATCTACGTTAAATCAGGAAGGTATGAAGAAGAGAATTTGAAGGTTGGGAGGAAAAAGACAAACCTAATGTTCATCGGTGACGGCAAGGGTAAAACGGTCATAACCGGTGGAAAAAGCATCGCCGATGATCTAACTACTTTTCACACTGCCACTTTCGGTAACAAAAAAAGTTTTTGAATTATAACTTTTTTCTTTTGTTGGTTATGATTATTGATTTATGTAATTTTTAAATTCAATTGTTGTAGCTGCGACCGGAGCCGGATTTATAGTGAGAGATATGACGTTCGAGAATTACGCCGGACCGGCTAAGCACCAGGCCGTGGCGCTACGTGTTGGCGGGGACCACGCGGTGGTTTACCGTTGCAATGTTATCGGTTATCAAGACGCTCTCTACGTGCATTCTAACCGACAGTTTTATCGCGAATGCGAAATTTATGGAACGGTCGATTTTATATTCGGTAACGCAGCTGTGATCTTACAGAGTTGTAATATCTATGCGCGTAAACCTATGCCTCAGCAGAAGATTACGATCACAGCTCAGAATCGAAAAGACCCGAACCAAAACACCGGGATTTCAATCCACGCTTGTAAGCTACTAGCCACGCCTGATCTTGAAGCCTCAAAGGGTAGTTTCCCTACGTATCTTGGCCGTCCGTGGAAGTTGTACTCTAGAGTTGTGTACATGATGTCGGATATGGGTGACCACATTGACCCGCGAGGATGGTTGGAGTGGAACGGTCCATTTGCGTTGGACACATTGTACTATGGTGAGTATATGAATAAAGGGCTGGGTTCAGGATTGGGTCAACGAGTCAAGTGGCCGGGTTATCACATTATTACCTCAACGGTTGAGGCAAGCAAGTACACGGTGGCTGAGTTCATTGCCGGTTCTTCGTGGTTGCCATCCACCGGCGTGGCCTTCTTCTCCGGGTTGTCACAATAGACTGTCTCAGTCTTGTATGTAATGTATACGAAAGATTTTATATACAAATTCAAGATTTGTAATATAGTCCATAAGCCATTTTTAAGTGTACTTATTATATGACAAGACATCTACTCTAATGAAATAAAAATTATGATCTGAATATGTTCTTTTTAACTAACTCTTTCAGATTCTTTGCTCAGATCGTGAATATATATATACACATTTATAGAAACATTCAATCTTTAAATCATAAAAGTTGTGTAGATTCAGATCAAGAAAGAACAATACAACTTATGCTATTAGTCTGTCTGAACATTTCTGGCAAATGGAACAACTTTTTCTTCTCCAAATACACTTTTGGACCACAAGAAGCTGTCTGGACCAAAAAACACACAAACCCAAAACTAAACCTGTGAGACAAGATAAGAGATTGGACGGTTTAGAGAGTTGGCTGGTTTTGATTAAGCTACACAGACATATTTGGTATGCAAACACCGGAATCTGGATTTTGTTGGTCTTTCCAGATTCTTCCGGTGACTCTAAGTTTCAGTTCTTTCCTGTCTCCACCGGAAAAGAAGAGTGCCATGTTTCTTTGGATTATAAGACCGTCGTGACTGTCTCTGACTTTCCTATGACTATCTCTGACGCTTCTTGGGTTTCCTTCCCATGTGAGTTTTCTCCCACTGCCTCCAACTTCTAAGCTGTATGTGTAGTTTCGAGCGTCTTCTTCATCACCCATGAATCTTAGAAACGCCATGTATACTGGAGCCATACCGAGCTGAAACGCTTCAAAATGAAGACAAAAGTATTGTCCAAAACAATTGAAAACCTACAAAACAACAATAGGACAAAGAAAAAACACCCCTCAGAAATCTTAGACAATCGAAAAGAACTCGTGAATCATAAACAAGAACAATGCTAACCGTAAGCATCCAAGTAGCGTTCTCCACTTCGCGTGGATTAGATTTGACATAACGGTGATTAAACGTACATCCAGTATGCATATCAACTTTGTGATCATCTCTTAGATGAGCAACAAGGTAAGTAATGTCACCTACAACAGCACACTCCGAGCCAGCATATGGACAACTATAAGGTCTGAAGTTACATAGAGACTCATGCTTCAGTTTGCTGTAATAAGGGAAAATCCCGAGGCATCCGAGATTGTAATACTTGCAAGGTAACTCAAGCGACTCAGCTACTTTCTCAAGAGCTAAACATCTAATATCTCCAAGCTCTTGTCTACACGTTGGACACCGATTATGAACCCTTGATTTACATGTCGAGCATAACGTATGTCCATTATGACACTACAACAAAAGAAGAAACATTTTCACTTATCGTAGCTTATAGAAGAACACAACATACATATCATCAACATCCATAAACCCACAAGAACCTCAATTGTAAACATAACATAGCAATGTTTAAACCAAATTGCTAACACAACATATCAGAAAATAATCATCAAAATTGGAACTTTGAATCGACGAGATCTCTCTAAACACATTAATTTAAAAGCCCTCCAATGTTAAGAGATGATTAGATACGAACCTGATGAATTGGTGGGTACATTGAATTGGTGCAGACAGGACATTCAAGGAGCTCGTAAACGCTCGTCGCCGGAGTAATTGCCACGGTGGCGGCTCCGCCGTGAGACTTGGTTGATGAGAATTTGTAGTTGTGATGTTGATGAATCTCATCGTTACAGTTCACGCTTTCGATACTATCTGTCTCCATTAACACCATAACTTTAACAAATCAAAAACTTCTAATTTCAAAATAAAAAATTGGGGATTTTTCTGATTTCTTTTCTCCAGAAAATAAAAATAAAAATCCTTTCTTTCACGCCGATTAACAGGAAAAACAATCAGACGAGCAAAGAACAAAATCGAACGAGAGAGAAAGAGAAAAGGGAAACTGGAATTTTCCTGGAAAATCAAACAAGTTTTTCCCTTTTCTCTCTTACGGTTTTGCGCCAAAGAGGTGCTTTTCTTCGTTGGCTTGTTTCGTTCCTTTTTGTTATTAAAAAGCTTTATTTTTTCTCCGGATTTTAATCCGACGGTTATTAGAATATTAACCAAAACAATATTGTTCGTTTAATAAGAGAGAACGAGATATTTAGTCTAAAATTTTGAGGTAAACAAATAAGTTATGTCACAACTTGACATCTTCTTATATAGTATGAAAATACTAAACCAAATCCTAATCGCATTAGGTAATATTTAGATAAAACTTTAATCTCATGATGGCCTACACATTAATCCAAATCCTAAAGTCAAGTGTACTAGATGTACCTGTGAGATCACATGGAACTTGTTAAATCTCTTGTGTCAAAGGGCTTTGGTTCGAGTTTAATTGATCGGATCATCATGATCGAAGATTCGAGTAGTCTATGATCAGTTAAAGGTAATGGTTAAAGGTTGTCAACGACTCAACATTATTAGATTTTCTCATTTTTCATAAACAAATTTGGTTAAATTAAACCTTTGAATTAAGATACATCAATAAAAAGATGGGCACTGCATAAAAGTTACATGATCATTTATCAACGTGCAAATTGTGCATCCTTTTGTGTTCTTTTGATTGTTTCTTTCTTATGCAACATTGTTTCTTTCCTTCATTTATGTACAAAGAACGATAATATTACGCGTACAGAGAGATACATTCACCAGAAGTTACTGGATGATGAAGATGATGATGATGGTGATCATCAAACGTTACATTACATACTTGCTACAACAGATGGAATCTCCGCCTCCACCTCGATTTCTCCATCCGATCCGTCCTTTGTCGTCTGCAACAATTTAGCTCAACAATTCAGGTAAATTCGATTATCAAACCAACCAAACAATTGTTATTTTGCTCTCTCTGTTTACCTGAGGAGAATCCTTGGATTTGGTTTCAGAGAGATACCGATCCAATGCTCCTTTACCACGGAGAATCTTTGCTCCAGAGCCTCTACGTCCTTCTCCTTCAACTGCTTCTTCATCCACCACAACTGCCTCTATCATATCACTGCCTGTACTCTCGTCCGGAATCTGAAAGAAAAAGAAAAAAACATTTTGCATGAATGCAGACAAGAGGCTGGAGGCCGATTTTTAGCAGCATGGTTGGAAACTGGAAAGTAATAAGAGGTTTATTTACCTCGTACATAGAGTCCATGAGGATGCTTTCTAGAAGAGCTCTTAAGCCACGAGCACCCGTGTTTTTCGTTATTGCTTTTTTAGCTATTTGCCGCAGTGCGCTTTCCGTGAAATGCAGCTTTACCTGAAGAAAATGGAGATGGAGACTTGAGATTAAGATTTGGAGCAGAAAGAGAGTGAGAGATAGAGAGAAAAGTAGTTACACTATTCATCTGGTACATCTTTTTGTATTGCTTTCCAAGAGCGTTCTTGGGTTCTGTCAATACCTGCAATCCAATGGTATTATTGCGTATTCCATGAACATGATGTAATGCGAGAATCACAATGTCACATATTTATGTCAATCATATTACCTGCATAAGTTGGTTCTCGGTCAAAGCAGACAAACTGACTAGAACTGGAAATCTTCCAACAAATTCAGGTATTAAACCATAAGCAATCAGGTCACTGCTTTCCACCTGCCAACACCGAACATCTCATTATAATCTTCGATACAAACCAAAGAATCCCCAACACTTGGTGGGAGAAGAGATGGAAAGACCTACAGTTTCCATGAGGTTTGATGCAACAGCGGCGTTTGTAACACCACCAGCCCTCATGTTAGCACGTACAGGAGCACCAAAACCTATTGAAGAATCATGGCGCCTGGAACAAAAAAAAAACACTCAGTTCGCTTATAAAAGGCAATTACTTAAGAAAATAAGAATAAAAAAGAAAAAGGGAATATTGAAATATGTTCATCAGTCAGACCTCTCTGAGATTGTTTTTTCAATGTCTACAAAAGCACCACCACATATGAAGAGTATGTCCTTTGTGTCTATCTGCAGATAGTCAACAAGACCGCGTGTAAGAAACAAACGCTTTAAAAAGAAAACAAGAAACTATGTCTATTTGAAATTTAAAACTCTAGCACTCCAACCATCACGCAAAGAACACTAAATTGGAAAGCTCTTCTGTCTACATATTCATTAACATTTAGAGTATGATAACAATATCGACCCATCTTCACGATAAAACAAATACAGATGCATAGCTTTTGTTGTTTCTACAACATGCAAACCAAACATACAGAGTAGAGTAGAGCACAACAAACCTGGATATTGTCGCCTCTCGGGTGCTTCCTAGCTCCCTTCTCAGGTACATTTACAATCTATATCAAGAACGAGGGATTAGAAACTGGGCATCAACCACAATAGTTTTTATTGAGATCTTAGTTTAAAGAGCTCTCAAAGCAACTAGTATATGACTTCCTCTAGTAAGTCTACAATTTACAAAAGTTTTTTGCGGCATACTTAAACAGTAAACTTACTGTTCCTTCCAGCATCTTTAGCAATGCTTGTTGAACACCTTCTCCTGATACATCTCTGCTGATGTTAAGGCTTTCTGCCTGGTAACCAAAAGGTCCAAAAAACAAAATCCATCTAAGAAGTGCATAAATAATATTCAAGTTTTCCAAACCAGCACGAGGAGAAAGTTTTTAGTTCTAACCTTCTTTGTTATCTTGTCAACTTCATCAATGTAAACAATCCCTTGCTGTGCAGCTGCAACATTATAATCTGCAACCTGGACATAAATATCAAATCCCCACGTTACTAATGATATTAAGAAATTGGTAAGAGTAGTATACAAATAAAAATGTTCGGGTCTTAGAAGCTTACTGTGAGAAGTTTGTATAATATAGACTCGACGTCCTCTCCCACATAACCAGCCTGACAAATCATTTCATTTCGTAACAAAAAAAATGAATGTCACAGATTGGTCATCATGAAAAGGACATGCTCCAAAAAGACTAGAAGAAAGACGAGAATTGCCTGAGTCAGGGTGGTTGCATCCGCAATGACAAAAGGAACATTCACAAATCGTGCCAAGGTTTTCGCAAGTAGTGTCTTCCCTGTGATTGAAGAAAAACACCACAACAGATGAAGTCAGACAGCTGAAATTGAGGTTTCACAACCACGCTAGATTGAAATAATAACTCTAATATAGCAGCGTATTAGGCTTGAGCTTTTCGCAGATTGGGGTCAGAATATTACCTGACCCAGTAGGTCCCATCAGGAGAATGTTACTCTTCTCCAGTTCTACCATATCATCATCTGCTGGTTTCGCTGCAGTGCTATCGGTTTCTCCCGTGGACCTAGATTCCCAACAAGTTTCAGCATCATAACTAACCAATCTTTTACAGGATACGTGAATCACAAAGAATGCAAGAGAAAACAGCAATTTCCAAGGTAACGGGCAAAATTTACCAAATCACAAGATATGTTTGTTTATTTTTAGATGCTATTAAATAAGCTGTACTATAGTAGATACATTATTTTCCAGAAAAAAAAAACAGAGAAATATATCAAAACATTTCATTCAGGTAAACATAAGAGAGTGAACTAACCGTTTCTGTGATGATTCATAATATATCCTCTTGTAGTGATTGTACACTGCCACTGAAAGCACCTGCATCCACGAGATAACAAAAGAATACGTTAAAAACTTAAAAACATATTTCCAATGTCTAAACCAAATAGAAGCATACAAAATTCAAGAAACAGAGCTTAAAACTAGCATTCAACTGTGAGCATAAGTTTGGAAAGAGATATTGAGGAAACAAGGAATTAAACATTGGAGACACTTGAACCAAACCTAGAACCTAAAACCCAGCATCAGATAAGTAACACTCAGTCTTGATATTAAAAAAGTATGTAACTTTCTAATTACAATCCAACTAGAAACTAAGCTCCAAATAGGCAGTTGCGGTTAGTACTTAGTACCATTCAAAGCCTAAAAGTTATCACAGAATTATTTAGCCACAAATGATGAGAAACCAAGATAGAACCTAATCATCAGCAAAAGATATTGTTTGTGAAATTAGAATTGAGCTACTCTAATTTCATGAAACATATCTACAAAGTAAGAACACCAAAAGTCCATTTCCAGGTTGATACTAATAACACATCAAAAGTGTTAATCTTTTCATCTCTTTACCTTTTTGGCTTTCTCTTGACCAATCACAAACTTGTTCAAACCTTTGCAAATCTCCTTCGGCGTTGGAAAATCAGACCCAAGATTAGATCCACCCCAACAATCTTCTTTCGAATTCGATCCTGTTCCATTACCAGCACCACCAGGACTACTTCCACCACCACCACGACCCAGATTAACAGTGGAGCCATTAACCTTGACTGAAACTCCATCTCCAGGAGGCTGCCATAGATCCGGTGGGTCTCCTTGTGAGCTCATAACAACAGAAGGCCCAACACCATTCAGCTTCTGGGCACAATTAGTAGCATAGCCTTTGCTCGAGCTACGTCTCTCCCCACCTCCTCCTCGATTATCTAAGAAGCTTGTTCCCAAAGAAGCAAATTTATTGGGGAATTTGTTGTTTGATGAGTCATCGGATTTAGAACGGTGATTGCAGTGAGAAGGAGTCGTGGCGGTTCGAGCGGTGTGGATACGGTTGAAGATGAAGTATCGGAACTGAGAGAGAGTTAGAGAAGCTGTTTCTCTAGAGGTATTCGACCTTAAAGCCGCACCGGCCATGGCACCGGAAGTAATAATCAGAAGGATTTGAAAAGGAAGAGTCTTTCAGCAATTGATTAACATAATCCGATCGAGAAATTTCTTGAAAGAAAGGAAATAAAAACTGAAACTTTCGTAAAGGGTTTCGATTGATGACGCAATTTCGAGAGAGAGAGAGATGAAGTTGTGAAGCACACGGAAAGGATGAGCCGACGAAACGCAAAAAAAAAAAAAATTCGAAAGGGGGAAATGGAAAATGGAAGAGAATATCTAATCAATCATCTCTGGTAAGAGTTTGACGAGAGCATTCACACGGCCCATGGTTTTTAATACGTCGTCGTCTAAGAGAACTCCTTTACCAGATTTTTCAACCTCCGGGTTTAAAAAAACACACAGGTTGATATCTATTATCTAATCTCCAGAGCTCTGATCGGTTACAATGCATAATTGTATATAACACCATAAATTAGCGAATGAAATCTCGCACAATAAAACAATTAAATTTTGTATTAATTAAATACGTTATATAATGATCGAATAAATTTTCATGTCGTACACAATTACATACTTACTTATTTACATAATAACAATTTTATATTTACATTTTTTTTTTTTTTTTGTATAACCGGTGTGTATGACATGAAATTTTTTTTTTGTATAACTGGTGTGTATAACAATTAAACTCACCGGACGAAAATGTATTTCTTGCGTTTTATTAAAATGTTATAAAGATTATATTAATTGATAATTTTTTAATATAATTATATTAAAAAGTTTGATTATATAATTATGTGTGTTACTAATGGGAAACCATGATATTGATAATTATTTAGGTAATTGAGCCAAGTCGACTAATGCAATGAACATGATTAATATGCTAAACAAGAAGCTCGTTTTCGTTTAGCAAATCCTATAACATGAACATCCATGTCTTTCAATTTCCGTTTACAATTGTTGAGCATTTTTGTTCCCTAGATATTATATGTTAGGAAAAACAGAGAGCCTACCTTGGGGTTAATTCTTAAGAATCATGAATCATGATCTCTGCTTATTTCTTATAACTGGTTATATCTCAATTCAAGTTAATTAAATATGATGTTTAAAAGAAACAAACAAATAAGGCAGCATTGCTTAACTTGTTTAAAAAATAACATTCCTTTGATATTTTGACAAGCCAAAACAGGGCAGATTAGCAACCTTAATAGTCTCTAATAGTTTCACTGCCCAAAACCAAACAGTGAGAAGATATCTTGCAAACATGGCTTCACAGTTTTCATCCCCATCTCTAACTCCAAAAGAAACATTAACAAAAGCCTACACCTGCATTTCTTGTGCGGTAAGAGCTCAAGCTTCACATGTTCTCTGTCTAGTCTTTACATATCAATATACGACGACGTTGCATGTGATAGAGCGTCTTGGGAGTTGCAGGAGAGTGTTGACGATGTACTTTTCATTTCTACGATAATGATTCAAACGTAGAGTCAGTTTCTTGAGGATTGCTGAATTCCCCAGTAAGTACATTAATAGCATCAGTTCTGCAAAATGTCCTGAGATGCTGGTTTTGATATCAACAAACTCAAGTGACGACAACAAACACTCTGGCACAAAGGAATAATTGATTCGACGCAGCTCTTCGGAATTGATCTTCTTAGAGTTAGTATTCCATACCTGAGGGAAAAACAGAAGAGAGGAGAAAAGGTAATGAAAAGATAGGCAACACCTTTCACAGATATGAGAAATAGGGTTTGTCAGATCCTCACCAAGATAAGGGATTTCAAGTTTGGAAAGCTCCCAAGAAAGGTTGGTAACCATCTCATATCAGATACACGGAAAATAACATGCAGGCGGGACATGGAACCAAACTGAGGCAGAGGTTCTATCTTCGAGTATTGACAGATGAGCTGGAACCAAAAAGAAGAATAATGTAGGTAAGAAACATTCATGATAGAAAATGTACATGTCATATACTGGAATTCTTGTATATACCTTGAAAGTGTCTCTACATATAGTCATGTCCCTGACCTTCGAAATCCCGTGGAGAAAACTGCGGATCCTACTTCTCCCCGATGAAATGCTTGCTCCGTCAAAAACATTCAAACCAAAGGAGAGAGATATATCTACCTTGGCATTGGAATCCACATCTTTTATTATATAACTCTCTGATAATTTATCATTGATGCGCAAAAACAAGAGTTGAGGAGCATCAATCACAAATCCTGAACCAGAACTCTGATCATCTTTGTCTGTTTTTATTCTGAGCTTCTTCAGAGGCCTAGAGAGCACCCGAAAGACTTTTGCATTATCATTCACACGTCCGGAAATCTTTAACTCTTCCAAGACAGGACAGCAAGAGACAAGTCTCTCAAAATTAGCCTCTTTGCCATACCAAATATATTTCAAATGCATAGTCTTCAGACAAGGTAAGGAAACAACCTCGGCATAACCCAAGGTAACTTGAAAGAGTTTTAAGGATACCAGTGTTTCACAGGTATAAAGCCTCAGGGGCATCTCATACGTAGGACCGGGAGGAAACCAAGCATCTAAATGTTGAATCTTACGCTTAATTGCAGCATCAAACCATGGTGTGAGATAGGAAGGAACATTACCTACACCTTTCTTAAATCCAATATCACCAATAAATAACTTGACTTCGTCTATGCATGAAGCACTATTGGAATCGAAAAATTTGTCACCAAAACTCTTAAAGGCATTGAAATTTGGGAAGAGCCACCATGCCAAATACAAACGAGGTACAGAAAGCCAGAGACTTTTCCATCTTGTGGACAAAACGCTTGTCTTAACAGCTTCCTCTGTGGGAAGATGAGAAAGAATCTGACAAATCAAAGGATCAGGTAATTGGCTTATCCTATCTTCATTTAACCTCCGATTCAACCCTTTGGAACAAGCCATTTGTTTTCTGTTTCTAGACAATGAAATCTGCAAGAAACCAACACTAATCAGAACTTTCCTTCAGTACGACTTCCAGTGACGGAAGAAGAGCTTAAAAGAGAGAAAAGAAAGTAAACCAAATTGAGACTAAGTCAGGCTAGGGATTTTCAAAGTCTTGTCAAAATGAATTTACAACAAATAAAGGAAGAAGAAGAAGAATAACCTAACAGTGTTAAGGCCGAACGGAAAGAAGTCAGTTTCCGGAACTGTAGATCGTGATTTCGCCGACGGGATGGAATCAATTGCTAGAAATTTAAAATCACTTGCCGGAACTCTCTCTCTACACTTCTTTCAACCCTCGAGTCTGTAACCCACGGTCGGAACATTCGTGTATTTGGTCTGGTTGCAGGTAGCCCATGATTTTGTTAAATCTTGTTGCACTCGTCTGAGAGAAGAGGGTGCTTCCCCATCATTTTGGGCCTATTGGACTGAATTTTCAGCCCATTAGTCAATAAAATATAGAACCTGTCGTTCCGAATGGAGTAATTTTGGAAAAAGATATTCAAAGAATTTGTTTCAAATCATATGTACTTATTATGTAGTCTATAATAAAAATAAAAATATTAACTTCATTATAGTTTCCCTAATCCCTATAATCATAGAAGTATAGAGAGGTTTGGCGATTGAATTAAAAGTAATTAAGAGATAGATCACAAATTCACAGCCCCAAATCCAATTTTGATATAAATTCATAAAATCTCAACGGCACTCTCTCATCTTATCTCTCCGATTTATCATCGGAAGATCCACAAATCATAAGCCAAGTGAGTGATCTCGCCGTTTCTCCGGTTCAGTGTTCCGCTCGTGAATCGTCACCGAGATCCAACGACACATTCCTGAGTGACGACGAATCAGTGGATCAAGCAAATTCGATTACTGGAGAGTTTGATTCGTGAAAATTTTATCCAAGGTCGAACAGTAAAGAGGCATTTGCGTCTGATTGCTTTGATTTAGAGATCTGATTTTGGATCTGTACTCAATTTAGCTGAAGAATTGGTTTTCAATTGGAGTGAAAAATGGCGAGGAAAGGGTCGAGTATAAGATTATCGAGCTCGAGAATATCTTCCCTTTTGCTCTCTATGTTTGCAACTTTTGCTTCCTTCTATGTAGCAGGACGGTTAGTTCTTAGTCTACATTTTATCCATTGGTAACAAATACTTTGTCATTCGTATTTGTTTGTTAATTGCTTCTCTCGTCTTTGTGTTTTGAGATAGTTTATGGCAAGAATCTCAAACTAGGGTTCATCTAATCAAGGAGCTCGATAGAGTAACTGGACAGGTTAGTATTTGGATGTCACTTTCATTTACAGGAGAGAGTATTTATGTTTGTTTCTGATAATATTATTGGTACAGAATCATGTCAGAAGTTATTACATTTGCAATTACTGTATTTGAAGCTTTGGCGTAATGTACATGAATGCTTAATACTGTTCTTTGATGGGGTCTTTCAGGGGAAATCTGCTATCTCAGTGGATGATACTTTAAAGATCATAGCTTGCAGGTAAAAAATGGTACTTTGTCAGATTTTGTTTGCTTTTAATTTGTTTGGTCTCCATGGACTGTAGAACGTTGATTTTTCTTTCTAGGGAACAGAAGAAGACATTAGCAGCTCTTGAGATGGAACTAAGTGCAGCAAGGCAAGAAGGCTTTGTTTCAAAAAATCCTAAACATACTGATGAAACTGAAACCAAGAAAAGACCATTAGTGGTAATTGGTATAATGACAACTTTGGGTAACAAGAAGAAGAGGGATGCAGTCCGTCAAGCATGGATGGGGACGGGTAGGGTTTCTCCTTATCCATGTTTTAGTAAGATACCAGTCTGTTATTACCAGATGTTGTGAGCTTAGCACGTCTGTTTATTGCAGGTGCATCGCTAAAAAAACTTGAAAGTGAAAAGGGTGTGATTGCACGATTTGTTATTGGAAGAAGGTTTGGATTCGGTTTATCACTCTTTGATTTATCTATGCCTTTAATGATGATTACACGGTACTGGAATCTTGTTTTGAAACGTTATTTTTTGTGTTATGCAGTGCAAATAAAGGGGACAGCATGGACAAGAGCATTGACGCTGAAAATAGTCAAACCGATGACTTCATTATTCTCGTATGTGTTTTCTGACTCTGTGTATATTATCACCTCAAGCATTCAGTTATCAGCTCACGTGTGTTAGTTTGAGAGCTTGACCATTTACTGGTGTTCAGGATAATGTAGTTGAAGCACCCGAGGAAGCTTCTAAGAAGGTAAAACTGTTCTTTGCCTATGCTGCAGATAAGTGGGATGCACAGTTTTATGCAAAGGCCATCGACAATATCTACGTAAATATAGGTAAGTTGGTACCAGAAAGAGTGTTTTACAGCCGAGACCTTTGGTTGTTTGTGTTTCTTGGGTTGATTGTAAATATGGATAATGTAGCTGATTGAGAATGTTGCTGACATGATTATGTGCTATGAATGTAATTGATCCGATGCAGATGCTCTCGGAAGTACACTTGCAGCACAGCTGGAAAACCCACGGGCTTACATCGGTTGCATGAAATCAGGCGAAGTTTTCTCAGAACCGTGAGTTTAAGCTTAAAATACCCAGGACCACTACGACAATTAGGATCGTCAGGATATTATCAGCCTGATGCCCTGATGTAATCTTAACATAAGTTTTGCTTTTCTGGCAGGAACCACAAATGGTATGAACCAGAGTGGTGGAAATTCGGTGACAAGAAAGCGTAAGTTATATAAATAATCAGAACAATGCATTGACTAGATTCATTTCTTCCATGTGACGAGGAACCAACTGTTCTTGTTTCATTTATCTAACAGATACTTCCGGCATGCTTATGGGGAGATGTATGTTATAACGCACGCATTGGCTAGATTTGTTTCGATCAATAGGTCAGTTTAAACTCTTAAGTTACGCGTGATGACACATATATCTTTCAAACACTCAAACGCAAATAGAGAAATAGATTGAAACTGAGTTTTTGTGTTGTTTGTTGATGATGATGGGATGGTGACAGAGACATTCTTCATTCGTATGCTCATGATGACGTCAGTACGGGTTCGTGGTTCGTTGGTCTTGATGTTAAGCATGTAGATGAAGGAAAGTTCTGCTGTTCCGCGTGGTCCTCAGGTATATATGACTTAGCTTCTACTGCTTCTGTACTTAATTCATTTCATTAGTTTTCAATGTAAATAAAATGGAATCATATTGCTTGACATATATCTAATTTGTCTCCACACGTTTCAGAAGCTATATGCGCAGGAGTGTAGTAGAAGAACCAAAGACGAATCCAAAGTGTGACGCTTTGCTCTTTGGTGCTTATAGAGAAACGAGCATATAAATGATATTTGTCTGAAAAAGGCTAATTACACAATTTTTCTCTATGTATTCTAAACTTGCCATTTTATTGGTCCATTGCATTTATACAAAGTCTAGGTTTTGGATGTGGGCAATAGATATTTTCACCAACTTTTCACCCATAAATAACAACAAATCATCCATTTTTTACACAAGTAAAACCAAATATCTATACTCTTGTCAATCTTTATGTTATCAAATTTGATGTTTACTTATAAAAACTATAGAATAAAAAAAGTTGAAAGCCAATTCAGGAAGAACCATGGAGCAAATGTGCCAATGCTTTTTCAGTGTCGTTTTCAAACATGAAGAGAGCGTCTGCAACTGAGTTTGTTGGAAACCCCATCTCTCTTATCGCTGTGAACCCGTTTGCAAATTCCTGAACCTGCAACGCATAAAAAAAATCACTGACAGTAATTAGATGAAAGAAGCAAGATGGCTGCAAACGAAACTGATGATTCAAAGACCCACCTTTGTGGGATTATCACCATAGTTTGCAACTGCAATGTTGACAGCTTCTCTGTTGAGCCCAGACGCAGCATATTTCATCACTACAGGATCTACACCCTGCATCGGAATCACTTATTAACGATGATGAATGCGGATTGAGCTTGCGCAAATCTAACCATCATACACTGTATAATGTACAATATAATCTTCAACCAAATCCCATCCAGTACTATACAGAACAAATCTAATCTACGAGTTACATTCCTAGATGATCCACGCTTGTTCTTCCTAGAGAACACATTGATACTATACTTTGGTGCCATTAATTAACCTCAGCCTAACTCTGAAAAAAGCTTCCATAGAATTGAAGGAGCCTTACCATTGAAGAAGGTGTTGGTTCTGGAAACTTAGCCGGTGGATTCTCGATTCCGCATTTACTCCAATCTGGATTATCTTTCTCTGCCTCCTGAAGAACTTTCCTCTCTAAACCGAAATCGAACTGAAAACTACTCCGATGAATATCACCAACTCGAGGCAACAACTTAGGCTGCAAGAAACATTGCAATTACACAGTCCAAGAGAATCTCAGTCTATATAACTACTTCATATCTTCAATCCCAGAGTTCAAACATCAAACAGTGGAAATTTCAAAACATGATCGTTCATATCTGAAAATCTAAAAATTCAACAAAATCTTACCGGTGGAGTAATCCGATACTCAGGCTTCAGATTCACCTTGATTCCTAATCCAGCTACCAAAATCAAATCAACGATCATCAATTAACAATTCTCATAAACCTAATTCGATATTCAGAACGAGACTTACAAGAGGAGGAAGAAGATTGGAACGGAGCAGAAGTATTATGCTGAAACGAAGAGTTTCTCTCCGGCGGAGGGAAAAATTGTTGGCCGTGACCGGATTGTTGACCGATCTTTGGGTATCCCGAAGGTCCGTACATAGAATGGCTAGATGCTGGAGAAGGAGATGTTGAGGAAGGTCCGTACATAGGGCGAGGGTAGGATGGACCAGACTTGCTTCTGTAATCGTAATCCATTGTTTCTTTCTAGTTTTAAGAAATTTGCTGAGAAGAAGAGACGAAATTGAAAATTAGCGATGAAGGTCTTGAAAGGGATGAGATCTGTTTGGATATGAGGATTCGTGTATCCTTCCCCAGCTTTGACTTGTTTTTTTTTTTTCTTTTTGACTGGGCTTTTTTAGGCCCCCTTTACATTTTCTTTCACACATGCCTGAGATGCAGAGGTAAAGTGAGAACCAGTTTGCTATCTTTCTTTTATTTTTTACTAGCTTAGGACCCGCATATACGCGGGTTTGTAACTAAAATTTTTATAACCCGCATAAAAATAAAATCAAATATTTTGTTAAATATTTATAAAGTAATTAATTCAATTTTTCATTTATTTGTTAATTAGTTTTCCATACATTTCTAAATACATAGTATTTTTATAATTAATCGAGTTTCAAAATTTTATATTTTAATTAGATGAAATCAATCCTTACTTATCAATCTCTTCAACGTTGACAAAAGTATTCGTACCTTATCAAAATGTATAGACAACTTAATCTATTAGATGACACATTATGAAATGTCACATTTAGATCAAAACATCTATTATCACACGATAATCATATTAAGCGTCTCTTAATGCTCTCATCTACAAAAATATTAGTAGACTAAACCCAAAATAATCACACTAAAAGTAAAACATATATATTATACGTTAAAAAGAAATTTATTCCTTCATCCGATGAAATAAATCATAGGGTATGTACTTACTAAACGTTATCAAAGTAATTTGACACCAATTATTGAAACATATAAACTAATACCAAAATATTTAGGTTTTGGTCAAAACTTACCTTATAATACAATGATAATTTTTAGTTGAAATATCACCCAATTTCATGCATCAAAAAGAGGAAAGTAACTAAAAAGAAAAACTTTATCAATAGAACAAAGTTGAATCAACGATGATGACTTTGAAAAAACTATTTTGTTTGGTAAGAAAAATATGAAACTATCTATTTGATTATATAGAAGTGAGTATTTACAATTCTTTTTTCTTCTAGGAATAACTTTATTTTTTTCATTATGTAATCTTTTTTTTCTAGAATTAGTAATCTAATTTTATGAAAAATATACGTATAATTTTCTTATGATTATCTTTTTATATTTTTAAAAATATTTAAATTTATAATTATCTTATAATCTTCTATTTCTAATTTTCTTATAATTATATTTACATATTTTAAAATTGTTTGAAACAAAATTTAATTATGTATTTATTTTCCTTCTAAAATTAGTAATCTATTTAAAATATTCTATAATTATCTTTTTATATTTTAAATTGATTTAAATTTATAATTTTCTTATAGTTATCTTTATACATTTTAATTATCTAATTATTTTTCTTTTAGAATTGATAATCTAAAGTTATTTATTTTTTTTATAAAATTATTTGACACGTGTCAAAATCTTAGATCACTAAAATCGACACGTGTCATGATCTCGTGAGTTACTAACTTCAAAAACCCAACTTTATATAATAAGATTTTTTTAGACGTTTTTTTAGTAAATTTTGTACACTAGTTTAATACTGTATGAAACTAAAACTAAAATAATGATTTTTCCAAGAGAATTTTTAAAATACTACTAAAAAAATATGAACTCGATTACAACTTTTGCTGTCTATCATGCCGAAATTCATATAACTATACCAATCCCCATAATGCATGAAATCATTCTGAAAAGATACGAGTTCAAAAATCAAGAAGCTTCTAAATCACTTTCTGTTGTCTCTCGAAGCTTATAATGGAATCCACAGCAATTTAAAACCATCCTAAAAACCAAAACACAAGATATGTATGTAGTTCTAACTTCTAAAATTTTAAACATAGTCAACGAGAAAAAAAAAAACACGACTTGGGATATGTCTCTTTCCTCTGATCTCATAGATTCTATATCGAGTTTGTGTGTGGGGGTGGGTGGATAAGGAGAGAGACTCGACAATTAGCATGAACCATGAAACTCTCATTTTCTAATTTCAACTGTTAAAAAACACGACTTACGTTACACTTCCACACCAAAATCAATTGTTGAAAGGTTGAAAATAAGCTGTGGAAAAAAAAAAAAGTAACAAGTGTTTGAAATTTCGAGTTGCTTTCACCGTGATTTTCTCTGGCAAACAATAAAACAAAAACAAAAACAGAGTTGTTATGCATCAAGTCAACAACTCGCCGAACCTAACATTAACCTAAAGCAACCCACTTTCGTTATAATACTTAGATAAAATAAAATTTAACCTATATTAATATCTTATTACTACTATTATATAGCTCCTCAAAAGTCAATAATTGTAAACTTATTATATATCTAACTAATCTCTCACTTCTTCATCTTCATCCATTATTATAACGTCACTTTACCCTTCAACCAGTTTTTTCTCCAACCCAAAGAAAAACATTTTCAGAGAAAATGAAGTGCCAAGTTGTTTTAATACTCATCGGAGTAATCTTCAACATCTACAACATAGAAGCAGAGACGATCAAAGAAGATAAACACACTCTTCTTCAATTTGTTAACAACATCAATCACTCTCATTCACTCAATTGGTCACCAAATCTTTCTATATGTACCAAATGGACCGGTGTTACCTGCAACTCCAATCATTCAAGTGTTGTCTCTCTTCATTTAGCAGCCATGGGACTACGGGGGCATATCGAGTTAAGCACGATTGCCAGGTTAACCAATCTTCGGTTTCTCATTCTCAGTTCTAACAACATCTCTGGACCTTTTCCTCCAAGTTTACAAAGTTTGAAGGACTTGACGGAGCTTAAACTCGACTTCAACGAGTTTTCTGGTCCTTTGCCTTCTGATTTCTCTTCTTGGGAGCATCTACGAGTTCTTGATCTCTCGAATAATCGGTTTGAAGGTGGTATTCCATCTTCGATTGAGAAGCTAACTCGATTAAACTCTCTGAATCTTTCGAATAACAAGTTTTCAGGTGAGATTCCTGATCTCCATATTCCCAGTCTGAAGCTGATCGACTTAGCTCACAACAATCTGACAGGAACCGTACCTGAGTCATTGCAGAGATTTCCACTCTCAGCATTTGTCGGAAACAAAGTTTCCTCCGGAAAGCTGGCGCCTGTTCATTCATCATTAAGGAAACACACGAAACACCACAACCATGCAATTCTTGGCATAGCATTAAGCGCGTGTTTTGCGATTCTAGCTCTGCTAGCTATCTTATTGGTAATCATCCATAATAGAGAAGAGCAAAAAAGATCTACAAAGGACAAACCTAGCAAGAGGAGGAAGGATTCAGATCCAAACGTGGGTGAAGGAGATAACAAGATTGTGTTTTTCGAAGGGAAGAATCTTGTCTTTGACTTAGAAGACTTGTTGAGAGCTTCTGCAGAAGTTTTAGGGAAGGGCCCGTTTGGGACAACCTACAAGGTTGATCTCGAGGACTCGGCGACTATCGTTGTGAAAAGGATCAAGGAAGTGAGTGTGCCTCAGCGGGAATTTGAGCAGCAAATCGAAAATATTGGCAACATCAAGCATGAGAATGTTGCCACTTTAAGAGGGTATTTCTTCTCTAAGGATGAGAAGCTCGTGGTGTATGATTACTACGAACATGGAAGTCTTTCAACATTACTACACGGTATGTTTAAAATGCCACCATTGAATTTAATAATGCATATGTGACTAAGTTAGTCTATTGTAGGAGTATACTTACCATATAACTTACATAACCAAGTTAGTCTATGTGTGAATCTGTATGCGTTGTGACTATTCAGGTCAGAGATGTCTCAAGGATCGGAAACCTCTAGAATGGGAAACAAGACTGAAAATGGTGTATGGAACAGCAAGAGGAGTAGCTCATATCCACTCAGAAAGCGGAGGCAAACTAGTCCACGGGAACATAAAATCCTCAAACATATTCCTCAACGCCAAAGGATATGGCTGCATCTCCGGAGCAGGAATGGCCACACTGATGCATTCGCTACCCCGACATGCAGTTGGTTATCGTGCACCAGAGATAACAGACACAAGAAAGGGGACTCAACCGTCGGATGTGTATAGTTTCGGGGTTTTGATATTCGAGGTACTGACAGGAAAATCAGAAGTGGCTAACCTGGTGAGGTGGGTGAACTCGGTGGTTAGAGAGGAATGGACCGGAGAGGTGTTTGATGAGGAGCTTTTGAGGTGTACCCAAGTAGAGGAAGAGATGGTGGAGATGTTGCAGGTTGGTATGGTTTGCACAGCGAGATTACCAGAAAAGAGACCAAACATGATTGAGGTAGTAAGAATGGTCGAAGAGATAAGACCGGAGAAACTAGCCAGCGGATACAGATCAGAGGTTTCCACGGGCGCCACAACAACTCCAATTGGAAGTCTATCAGGATCACCGTATATACTGTGAGAAAGACTATTCATCTTTCCTTAATGTATTCTTTATTTCAGTTCAATCTATGAAAAGTATAAAGCTACCTAGCTTAACAAAAAAAGGGTTAGTGAATGATGTATATTGATCAGTCACACATGAATTTTAGAAAACACACTTCTTCATATAAAAATACATAGTTCTTTTTCGGGAAGTACAGAAAACAAGACGAAATAGAATATAATAAACAACACATACCGCCCTGATTTAAGCTTTTAGTAACCAACAGGAAAAAATCCATTCACATTCGAAAGTCGAAACAGGTCTTACTAGTGGTCCCTCCAAAGTTTATGAACAGCGAGGAAAGTTGAGATGTAGTCACTTCCACAAAAATTTGGTCTTGATACCCCCTGAAAAGTAGTAAAAGTGCTTGATGAGCAAAGAAAACAAGCACAAACTTAGATGGATTCACAATGTTTGTTCAGAATATTATTCACTCAAACCTTCAGATTCTTCAAAAGAAACTTCCTTTACTAATGAGGCAGAAGCATTGTACTCAAATCTGGAATGTACAGAAGGGGAAACCATTATCAGCGTAAAAAACAAACTGCACATATAATCAATATCTGAGTTTTACTATATGGGAAATATACAACATGTTTCTACGGACTATCATTGTGATGGCCATTTGAAAATGTTTCTATCAAAACTAGAATCTGTCATCTAACAATATTTAAAATATAGTTGTAACCATTTGCATTTCGAAGTACTAATTTCAGTACTTATCTCCTAAAAGTATCAATCAGGAAATGAGATGAGATGAATATAAACAAGTCTCCTGTGCATGGTATTAGCAGGTTAAACATTCAAGTTACCTGTTAGAGAGAAGCACTTCAAGTTCATAGTCAGATGCACTTTTAGTCACATCTACCATGACTTGAACAAGTTCAGTCTTTCGAGTGCTGGCCATGAACAGATCATATTCCGTGGGAATAATGATAGCGAAGAAGTTATCGCTCAATTTGCTCAAACACATCTTCTCTACTGCAGCTAGGGCTATTCGCCTGGTCATAGCTTCAGTCTCGGGATCAATTAGATAGATAGCAAAGTCAGTGAGGATAAAAATACGCCTTTTCATCTTCCCCGAGCCAGTGAACTTCAAAACTTTATCAGCGAAAAGAATCGACGTGTCACCTATAACAATGAATAGCCTTCTCAGCATCAGTACACACAACCACATTGCAACTTCATCTAAATCACAATGCTGATATAATGAAGCCATCAACTACCAATCTAAACTATCACATAAAAATCAAAATACAATCGATTTCACAATTTTACAGCTGATTCTACTATTCCTCCAAGTTCAATTCACAATGCCTTACAAATTTTAACAAGATTCTAGACTGACCTATACATCTAGAGAAGCAAACAAAGATCATCCAATATCAATTCAACTAGATCCGATTAATGAGATATTCACCAGCTAGTTTCATCAAATCAAAACCATTTTGGAGCAACCTAACCTTGTTTCTCCAGAATTCGCATCAATCCAGGACGGGAGGACACGTGTAGATAATCACCACGGTGCTCTCTAAAGCGAGACGCTTTCCTCCTAACTTTACCTCCCGCGAAAGGCGTGTGATCTCCTCCGTCTACCGCACCCTCACGGTGATCTTCATCTCCGCCATCAAAATCAGGAGGCAGAGATTCGTCGCCGTCGAACTTAGGCCGCCTTTGCTCCTTGAACCGGTCCATCCTTCGCGGCGGCGATGACTCGGAATCGGAGTCGGTTCGATCTTTCTCAGATTCTGCCTTGAAAAAAATCTCCCGAGTGAGAGAGAAGACGTGGCTTCAAATGATTCGTTAAATTTAAAGAATGAGATCTCACCCGTTAGATTAGATGACTTTGTTACAACTCCGCGGTTCTTCAATGCCACTTGATTTGTTTCTTTTTGTTTGAATTTAAAATATAAGATCTCAGCCGTTAGATTATATGACTTTTTAAAACAACGTCGTTTTTGATGCCACTTGATGTTTTAATTTAATTATAAAAGAACGGTCCACCGAATAATAGGAGATTTTATTAAAGTTGAGTCCACTAGTCAAAGAAAGCAATTAATCCTCACACTATTTATCGTGGACGTGAGCACAGAGAATAATTACTATCTTCCTCTTTCGTCCACCACCATCTCTTCTTCATTTCTCCTGAGTCTTCGTTCTTCTTCTCCCTAATACGAGAAGAAAAAGGCGAAAACCTCGCCAATCCGATTACGCGACAAATCAAAGGTATTTTTTTCTCAGATCTATTGCTTATAATTCTCACGGATTTGTAGCTTCTCTGATCCGTTTTGGAATCTTTTTTTTTTATAATATTATTTTGGAATTTTTAGGTTTTTGGATATGGCGTCGAAGCGGATCTTGAAGGAATTGAAGGATCTCCAGAAGGATCCACCTACATCATGTAGCGCAGGTGCTTGTTTTTTGCTTAGATACAGAGATTAATCTTAAAAGTTATGTTTATCTGAGCTGGTGTTGATAGATCGGGTTTAGGTTAGCTTTTATATGACTTTTTTTCGTTCTTATACTTGGATTTGTTTAGATTTGTGTGTATTTGTGTTGTTTTGTACCGATCTCGAGCTAAGTACTTGTAGATCTTAGCCTCAAACTCGTTTCATTGTGTTACTCTTTTGGGATCTGGGTTATGTTTGTGAAGAAAAAGTTTGATCTCTAAGTTGTAAAGACCTTGTGTTTGTATGGGTATGATGATATTGAGTTAATCTTGTTGATGTTGGTTTTTTTTTTTACAGGTCCTGTTGCTGAAGACATGTTTCATTGGCAGGCAACGATAATGGGTCCTTCAGAGAGTCCTTATGCTGGAGGTGTTTTCCTTGTAACTATCCATTTCCCTCCAGATTACCCATTCAAGCCTCCGAAGGTGGTTACAATGTTTTGATAATATTGCCATTAAGTCTTGTTTCTGTAAGCTTTGTGGTTGCTTCATTATCTCATCCTTCTTTGTATGGTGTAATGATATGTAGGTGGCATTTAGGACGAAGGTCTTCCATCCCAACATTAACAGCAATGGAAGCATTTGCCTCGACATCTTGAAGGAGCAGTGGAGTCCTGCACTCACCATTTCCAAGGTTCGGGTTTTTCTTATTTTCTGTTAACATTAGAAACAATCTGCACATATTCTCTATGAAACAGCTTAACATGCTTTTGCTCCTCCTCAATTCCCATTTGAAGTGATAACATTGACTCATTTATGATTTAAATGGTTGCTTTCACTTATCCGTTCCTCTTTTGCTCATCTTTTCCCATTGAAGGGATAACGTTGAGGATTTGAGTTGTCTCTTAAGTCATTAAAGCTTAGACTTATTGCGGATGAAAAAATGCTTGTTTCTATTTCTAACTACTTGGTTTGTGATGAACAGGTGCTGTTATCTATCTGTTCTTTGTTAACCGATCCAAACCCGGATGATCCTTTGGTGCCTGAGATAGCTCATATGTACAAGACTGACAAGAACAAGTACGAGTCCACCGCACGGAGCTGGACTCAGAAGTATGCCATGGGCTAAATGAAAATTCCACCTACTAAATTATCTCTTTATGAAAAAATCTGCCTTAATTTCTATGTATGATTCAATAGACGTCTCTTTGTGCCCTTTTAACTTTCTGAAAGACAGGACCAAATGAAGTGGGTCCTGTTTTAAACCCAAAAAAACATCATCTTTGTGAAACTAGAAACTGAAAATCTTCTGGTGTTTCGTCTTTGTGGTGAAATTATGATTTGATGTTTATGTTGTGTGATGAGATGAGCTACGATTTCTTCAATTTACTGTCCGGCACAAGATAGCGGTTTTCGATAAATTTCTAATGTGGCTATCATGATTACAATGTTTATTTTTCGCATCTCATCGACTTCAGCCGAAGAGCTTTCTGTAATGCTTCTGATGGCCATTTAGATGGGAGCCTCGCACCTCCCTCGTATGGTAGTATAACAATATTGTCCATCGTATCTTATGGTTCGTCCTTGTGATCATTGAGGGTATGTTTTCACCCCCTCTCTTTGGTGGAAAATGAAAATGCTTTACACATACCTTATGCAATAACAAACATTTTAAGTATCTTCAAAAATTTTGACAACTCGCGATGTAATAATAATATATAACATGATTATGTGAAAGTGTGTTGTAATTTACTAATTTGGTTTAAATGTAAAAGAATCTAAATACTCTTTATGTACGGTTTTGTGATTTGTCACTTGGTTACTAGATACATAAAATGGTAATTTTAAAATTAAAAGTAATGTGATGAACTCAAATCCTGTAAATGGGCTATCATGGACCTCAGATCCATAGCTCGTCCAAGCTGAACAGTATCATCCCCTTACCACTTTCTTGCAATTCCATAAAACACATACATTAATTCATTACACTATTAGCTTGTGTTTATTTTCAAAATACTGTCTTTGGAAGTACTCTTTCTCTATAAGAAAGTACCATACTATCTTTTCAGTTTTTAAAATTACGCCATGGATCGTTATAAGAAGATAATATTGTTTTGAACTTAGAATAATAGAATCTATGATTACCGAAAAGAAAAAACTTACTCTACTATCAAAGGACCAAAACATTAAGTATCTACCAGTCTTTATATTATCTAACAAATTGTAGTATTACAGGTCTGATTTCTAAATATCCATGAATAGTAGTAAGCTAAGACACTCAAAAGAGTCAAACCCAAAATTCAAAAAATTGGTGTCGAGTGTCGACTAAAAGAAATAGAATAAAAATCGGCGTTCCATGTTCCAAATAATAATTGTAATAAATTAATAATGCACGCTTAAAGAGACATTACAAAATTAACGATAGGTCGTCAAAAATTTCGGCTGCATTAACTTCCCTACTCAGTTTCTCCCTTCCTAATAAAACTAGTAAGCAGTAGTAATTCATTTAATTCCCTTTAACAAAACCAATTTAATTCCAAAGTAGGCATTTCATAATATTTGTTTTTTTTTTTTGGTAAGAATTTCATAATATTTGTTTGTTACTACATTTTATTAAGATTACAAGAAGTAATAAATGTTAATTTTAGAAAATACTCTTTTAGAAGTGTTTTTTTAGGAGTTTTACTAAACTAACTAGTATTTAAGTCATTAAGTGTGTTATCCTTTCTATATTTTGTTTTATTTTTTTCTCTCTTCTTTACTAATTTTTAACTATATTAATACAAAAATCTGGGATGAAATTAACAAATTTTAACGAAAATGAAACAGCAATAAAATTTAAAATTTATGCGATTAAGATTCATAAACTTCGATAAGACTTAAAATAATATTTAAAATTTAGAATATTAGAGTTTGCAATAAAATTTTACGATTTAAAATTTAGATATGAAAAAAAATTTGATCATTCAAATGAAAAATATAGACTATGTTTCTACATGATAAACATGTAAAATTTAATAAAAACTTATAAAATTTTGACTAAGTTTATAAAATTGTCAAAAAAAATGTTAAAAAATCTACTATAGTATTGGAATGTTATATTGCCAGAACACATTTTTCCGTTATGCTTGAAAAATAATCGAAAACAGTGAGAAATGATACTCCCTCTGTTTCAAAATGTAAGATGTTTTAGAATTTTTTTTTGTTTCAAAATATAAGATGTTCACTATTTTCTATGTATAATTAATGACAAATTATTGAATTCAAGAAAAATAACTAAATACTATTGGTTTAGAGTTGTTGGAAATTGTAAATTACAAAAAATAATGTATTTTAAATATGGTTTCTTAATATGTGTGAAAAACCTAGAACATCTTACATTTTGAAACAGAGGGAGTATATGTTATAAACAATAACTTTCTAAAGTCTTCCAAAAACTTGTAAAAATTTGAAAAAACTTTACTTTAAGACTATTTTAAAAACATTCACAAGTTTTGATAATTATAATAAGTTTTTTTGTTTTATATCACTACGAATTTGTGATGAAGAGCAATCATCGAAGAATACATTGTCAGACGTAAATATATATTATCAATTTAGGGGTCTTTTAGTAATACAGTTTATGAAAATGAACTATTTAATAAACTGCACGTACATCTAAAGTTGTTCTTCTGGATGTTTAGGAAAAAGGGGAAGAAAAAAAAAAAAAAAAAAAAAAAGAGAGAGACTTTTTTTTTTGGTACCATTGTTTTGTAAGCTTTGTAAATTTTTTTTTTTGTAATTTTTTTTTTATTAAAACTTAAACTCTTACGTTTACTTTCTTAAAATTAAACACCTATACGATTATACATAAATACACACACGAATAAATATACGTTTGAGTTTGGGCTTACCGAGGCTTCTTTCGTGGTCTGTTCGACTGACTATTCGTAATGGTTTTATTGTTTCCACTACTCAAGCACCATCTCAAAACATTTAATTAAAACTATCGAAACTACTTAAATTTTCATTTTTCTTGCAAGTATATTGACGTATGATGGACCAGTAGCAACCACATGGAAATAGCAGAACCACAGAAGCTCTTTCTTTCCCTTGGGGTTTCATTACAGCTGCATTAAATAATTTTGTCTTTACTTAATAATTCTTCATTTGCTAATACTCCCTCTGTTTCAAAATGTAGAATGTTTTAGCTTTTTCACACATATTAAAAAATCATATTTAAAATGCATTATGTTTTGTAATTTACAATTTCCAACAACTCTAAACCAATAGTATTTAGTTATTTTTCTTGAATTCAATAATTTGTCATTAATTATACATAGGAAATAGAGAACATCTTACATTTAGAAACAAATTTTTTTTTTAAAACATCTTACATTTAGAAACAGAGGGAGTACTTAATAGTAATAACTATGTTGCATTATTATTAAATAATACTCACCATTCCGTTTCAAATTCGCGCAATGTCACTTAACAAAAAAGAAGACATTAATATCTCGTACGAGTAATATATTGTTATAGAAGGGAAAAAAAACACCTTTGTACTGTTCTATTCCACTAGTGATTAGTTTTGTACAGAAATAAAATGTTTGTTTTGTAAATGATGACTTTAATATTAGTTTTCAACCCACACCGTAATTTTTCTTTTGTGCAGCAAAATACGTGAAATAATTTTAAAATTAACTAAAAATCAGCTTTTAAGAAAAAGGCTAAAAATCAGCTCTTACACGACAACTTCGAAGATGTATCACTTTCATTAAATTACGTTTTGTAAAGAATCTAACCATAATTTTTTTTACTTTTCTATATGACAGTCGAATTTCGTTATGATTATTTAATTGTTCCGAACATGCAAAACCTTTTATTTGAAAGTTGAAACCCATACAAAGTAATATATAACAATTCCACTACACGTGTCAGTGATTGGATTAATGATAAATCCATGTCCAAAGTCTCCATAACTTGGATATTATGACAATTGTTTATGTTCAGAGAGAGAGGTCGTGCCCAGAAGAGCATGGTCCTGAAAACCAGGTTTTATTAAAATAACTATGTTAAAAATTAGGTTTAATCATAATTAAGTCTGAAAAAAAAGAACATAACAGCCTGAGATTTAGACAGTCTTCTCACACTAATCTCCCTTTTTGTTTCTAGTGAAACACAGAATCGTAAGCTTGGTGGCCTCCACTAATTAATGTCATTAATGACGGTTAATTATTGCATTAGTTAAGTTACTTGTTGAAGGTTAATGTCGAAACAAAAGAACCGTTAGCTTGTTTCTGAAAATAAAAATAGAGCTATTTTTTTATTCTTAACGTTAGTATCTCAATTTTGTTCAGAGCTGACACCGTCAAAGAAATCGGCAAAGTTACGAAAAGATTTTGTAAAACATGCTATCGTGCAAAAGCTTGTTGTCAAAAAAAAAAAAAATGATAAGCTTTTCAACTGTAATATTTTGTATCTTATGAATGAAACTTTTTACATAAATTTAAACTTTCCTAAGTTAAAAAATGATATCATGGGATTTTGTAACTAACCTTTTACTTTAATTAAAGATTATCAAATATCGTTGTTATGTAAAATGTATATAGGCGATAAAGAAGTCAAAACTTTTTAGCCACATCTCGGGTTAAACATTGCTAGAACGGTTTCCCGGAGAAATTAGTCAAATTATTACTTTCAATATTATATAGCTTAGTTTATTATGTGGCTTGCATGTTTAAAGGCCAACAAAAGAAGATGGTTTCACAATAATTCTCCTAATATTAGGGCTTTTAAATTTCAGCGAATACAAATTCAGTGAACTGATTCACCAATTTTATAGTGATCTAACAACTTTCCCACGAAAATGAAACTCTAGCTGTTGAAAAAACAGAGTTTTTTTATGTGGTAATTTTTTTTAACTGTGCGGATAAATATGATATCGAAAGTATGAAAAAAAAAATTCAAAAATCTTTTTTTTTTTTAACAAGTGTCATTATTTCTTGTTAACCACAAATATCCATTTTTTGTTACTAACATGCAATATGTATACTCGCATTTGGATGATGATTCAGCGAATAAATGTTTTTTTTATTTAAAATTAAATGTCGTATTACATTTACAATTCACAATGTGAATTTTCAAACTGCATTCTTTACCATTTATTCAAAACTAGTCAAATTTAATTTAAATTATTATTATACCTTTTAATTAGATATGTATTACATATAAGCATATTTGTACTCCCTCTGTTTCAGTTTAAGTTATTTTTTAGGAAAAAATTTTTGTTTCAAATTAAGTTATTTTTTCAGTTTACAATGCAACATTAATTAGATTTAAATTTATTTTAACCAATGAAATTATACCTGCAATTTTATTATTGGTTGAATTATGATTAGATAAATGATAAATGATGTTTTTTAATTGGAAAAACTTCAAAATTAATTAATTTCTTAATTAGTGTGCCAAAATCTAAAAAATAACTTAAACTGAAACAGAGGGAGTATATAAAAAACTTTCTTTTTGCCATATACTCCCTCCGTTTCTTTTTATTTGTTGTTTTAACCAAATGCACAAGAATTAATGCATACACTTTTTGACAAAAATATCATTAAAATATATTTAAAATCAATCAATTATTAGGAAATACAAAATATAATTGGTCACACAAATTTCAATAAAGTTACAATTAATTTAAAAGTGTCAAAACAACAAATATTTTGAAACAAAATAATTCTTTCAAAACAACAAACAAAAAGAAACAGGGAGTATTACTTAGAATCAGCCAGTACATTGCTAATTAATAATAACTGATTCATGTAGATTTTCTAGTACCCAAAGCCCCCATTAGAAATTTAGAACTCAATAATTTCACTATTTTCGGATTCGACTCCTGGCATAAGTGAATGACCAATGCTTTAGATTATATGATCCCACGGTCCTGCTATGTCAGAGTATCACACGTGGCATAATCGAAACCGTCAGTAGAGAGAGATGCGAAGTTGTCGCACGTGTGGCGATTATGGAGTATGGACTGAGTCTGTCAAGTCAACAAATAGTTACTACTAAACTGTCACTGTGAGCCATACTATAGTATATATATAGTACAACTACTCTATTTGATTAGTATCTGATTCAATATTAATGTTTTGCTTAATGTCCTTTTAGACTTTCCAAAGTATTATTCTCGATATTTTTTAGTGAAAAGATAACTAATATAACAGATATCTAAAATAATTATGTTCAGTTTCCACTCAAGATACATCTTTGCGATCTAAATTCACATGGGTCAACAAATATTTTTTTCGTTCAAATTGTTTCACGTTTTCTACTTTTTTTGTTTCATTTGAAAATGGATGTTTTCTATTTTTAATTTTATAATATTTTAACATTACATATTGCTAATTTTAACAGTTCATATTTTATAGTTAAGACCAAAATAATAATTAACAAATAATTTAAATATTTGATATTTTTATTTTTATACCATATAACGTCTGTTTTCGAATCATCAGAACTTTTATGGAAAAGTAATTTTTTATCATACTTTTCATAGGGTCACCTGAAAAGAAAAATATATGATTGTATATCCATGAAGATAAATTATGATAATCAACTAATGAAGCTTATCGATAATGTTGCTTAATTACGGGTGTTGTGTAAGAAGTTACAGTAATAATTAGACTAATTTAGAGGCATATACAAGTACATAACCCCATTATAAGACCAACATCGCTTGCTTCTAAACTAAGACTGTCATTGAGAATGACTTGAGTGCTACTTTACTAAGTACTTAACCATCATCTTACTTCTTCTCCAAGAATCATATTTACACACATTCTCTACTTATTAACATTGGAAAACTCGACTCTCTCACGTATTTTCAATATGTTAAAACAAATATATTTTATATTCCAGAAGAAAAAGAAACTTTAGTGAAAACTAACTTACTTTGATGAAATCACTCTCTCAGCCATTTTAAGATCCATTTCTACCGCCAACGATATATTTTTTACAGACCATATTGATAAATTACCCAAATCTAAATAGGCATCACTCATCATGTATAATAATGTGACCACTAAAGGTGATAGAAATGGAAATTATTATCTTCTAATATATACTACTATTATAAGATCAAGTTTGTTTTTTACATATAAAAAGTATATATTTAGTTAATATTGTGATTTGTGTAGAAATTTGGAATTTGCCATTTACTGGTGGTTGAAGTAGATAGACCCGTTCGAAGAAGAAATTATATGTATTTATAAAAGAATACTTCATCTAAATTGGGATGCCAAATATGTGTATATATGATGTTTATATGTGTATTTATAAAAGAATACTTCATCTAAATTCGGATGCAAATATCAAAAATATGTAATTAAATGGTAGTTCACTTAACTTCCACCAAGCAAGAATCACGTATGGAGTTAGTCTTCTGCCATGTATGATGTATCGATATGTGATCTATCGATTTCTAATAACCGAAAGTTAAAATATAAATGCATATATTTGTGAATGTTGTTTTACTAATACTGTATTAATAACTCAAATATTGAGATATTTGTCAAGTTTAATACATTAAATGTAGTCATGACAAATAACAAGGTGTGTCTTTCTCTAGTCTTTTTATTTGCCCATTAAAATTCGAGCTTATGCTTTTGATTACGCTGTACACAAATACCAACGTACATGCACTTATTTTACATAATTATACTTATATAATTAATGGTGATAAAGCTTCTGTGTTTGAGACGTGGCCCTTCTTTCTAGAATGGATCTTTGTCCTTAATTTTATTTTTGTTTATTTATAACATTTCCGTTACATTATAAGTACTAGTATTTTGAATTCCTAGTTGTTTCTTTCATATTTTGATTTATCGCAATAAGGGACGGAAAAGAGAACTTAGCAAATTACATTATTTAACTTATTAGAAGTTGAGCTTCAAACTTTGAATATATTTACTACAAAATGTTTACTCAAAGTTGATCGTATGATTCATATATTTTACAACGAGCTAATTTAATGTCACTTAAGTCCTTACTTTCTATTTCCACTGAAATCTTTATATTTTGGGAAAAAGATATCTACACGAAGTATGCTACAATACATGACCATACATTCGAAGTTTAAAAATGTATCATTAACTACACAAACTATATGCATCGCATGCCCATATATATATACGAACTATATTTAGTTATGTCAACAACATCACGAACATTTTTTTCCGGTACACTTTTCGCCGAAATTCGGCGTTGACCAGTTTGACCGATATTTATATTGAAACATAAATGCTAAGTTTTCCAAACCTCCGATTTACATATTACAAAGTTGGTGTGAGTTTATGTTCACCAAAAACATAACATAAAATAAATTAAGTTATAAATTAACGTATGTATAAATGCTACTAATTTTGTAGAGGCCAAGTTTATAATCTACTAAAAGAAAATCGATATATTGTGTTCTATTAGTACAGCATATTGCACTAAATTAATTTTTTGAAAATCAATTAAACTAAAAAATATAGAGAAAATATGTGGAAGCACTAAAATTTTTGTATGATATGTTGCTACTGTAGAAGCACAAGTCCGATATATATCTTACCGATTTTAGATGACGCAAGACAGACAGATCGTGCTAAACACGATTTCAGACAGAATTTATTTAGCTCCTGTGAAGAAAGTCATAAAGGTTTTCATCAATTTGAAACGACATATCCTTAAGCTTGATCCTTGTCGTCTCGACATGTGGTATGTGCAATCTCATTAATGTTACGTCTTTAATTGGTTTTGCGCAACTAATTAAAAAGAATAAAACTTAAACCTGCCATTCCAATTGCCATATATCATCCTTGTTTAGAGTTTTGAAGGATTTAGAGTTCAATGAAAGAAACAATATAAAATGCTATGAGATTTGTATTAATCGTTTTGATATTGGTTTTGATTGGTGAACATAATTATAACAGTGTATTCGAGAAAGTTTGATTAAGCTAGCAGTTAAAAACGAAAGAAATATTAATTGGTTTGAAAAAAAAAAAAAATTTTGTGACGCTTAGTAAGATATCTTTATTTAGAGCTTTGAAAGGATTTCAATGAAGGAAACAATGCTTATATTAATAAAATGCAATGAGATTGTATTAATTGTTCTGATATTGGTTTTGATTGGTGATCATAATTATAGCAGTGTCTTTGAGAAAATTTGATTTAACAGTTAAAATCTAAGAAAAATATTAATTAGTTTAAAAAATTCATAACTTTTATGACGCTTAATAAGATACTCCTTTTAAAAATGGCTCCATAAAATTCGGTTTTTTTGTAGTCACTATTATATATATAAGTTTGAGTTTCATTTAAAGATGTGAGATTTAGAACCATTGTGATGTGTGGACACTAGTATCGTGATTCGTGACTCGTGAGAGTGGACGTGGGCGAAGAAAGTCTCTAACAACTAATGGCCATTGCGAAGGACTTATCTTACTTGAGCAATCATTCTAGGAACTATACCTTACACGAGTTTATCGTTTTTTCTTGTATACTTTGTCCGTTCATACTCTTCCACGGACTCATCATTTCCATGTCAAACCAAGTCATCAGTCTCAAGACTTTATATCTCGTTGCTTCAAAAATCTATATATGAACTTCCTTGTTTTGTTTGCAAAAAAAAAAAAAAAAAAAAAAAAAAAAAAAAAAAAAAAACATTTCTTGATTTTTAGCGTAATTACAAATAGGTTAAACCACCTCTATATACTACATTACTACCACATTTCACCTCTCTCTATTCCCTTTAGATTACTGGCAATATATAATCATTATAATTTATATATGTCGATCGTTTATCCGTTGGTGACCATTCGGTAAAATTTCTTAAATCTTATGGTGTTTTTTACTCTAAGTTATAATGTGAATGCATTAGTTTTATTAGTCTAAAGATTTCATCAATCACAAAATGTATAGTATTTTTCACTACAAATATTACTCTTTTTTAAGTAAGCTGCTAAAATATAAAGCCGACGAACTAAAATTGAGTATATTTTATTTTTGGTTTTCTAATCATATAAATATATTCCGAAAAAAATATGAAAAAGAATATATAAAAATTTAGTTATAACTTATAACTTTTATGTGAATGTACTAGTTTTCTTGGTGTCAATAAGTAATTGGCTCACTTATCCTTTAGCACATGTTTCCCAACAAAATTAACAAAATCTATATTTTAGAACCCAATTTGTTTTTGTTAAAAAGATTCACATATAAATATATTAAAATTATTGGATTTTGAGCTGGCCATGATTATCACTATAACACCGTGTGTTTTCTAATTAAAATAATTTTTTAACGTTATGGTAAATAATGGAACTACTTGGCCTTGTAGTAATAATTTTAATAATTCAATGATCTTGCCAACTTCAGATACGACGCAATTCACGGTTAAAAATTATTGCTTAACTTTATTTATTCGAAAAAGATTTAACCACTTACGAACCTCATTTTCTAATCACCGTTTTTTGAGACAAAACAACCTTGGTGCTGAAATCAATAACCCTTATTTTTAAGGATCTTGATTAGGGAATGGTTTCAAAAATTTAGAGAAAAAATCTTATGTGTGATAGTATCATAGTACTATTATTAACATTTCCAGCTAATAATTTGAATAAGTCACACACTACACTAAATCGCGGTGACGTTTACATTTTCTTCGGATGTGTCATACTACTGGACGATATTTTCAACCCAATAATGGAAGAATCTGAAAATAGTCGGATCGAATGATTTTAAGGTTTTTCATTATCTTATTTAGATATTATATTTGCTAATTATTTATTTAAAAAACCAATATGTTTATTATGTTTACATGATACATGCATATACGTATCTTAAAAATGTATGTGTGTAAGCATGTAGAAAATGTTTACATGCATATAATCCGGAAGAATCTTTGAGGATCTTGGACTTGATGAGCAATGAATTATATTCTCCAGTCTTGACTAATTTTACCGAACACCAAGTGGATGTTTACATTAATTATGACCGAGCTATTGCTTAATTAATTACCTTTGAGTAATTCATGAAATAATTCTTCATCGTTTGTTTGTTCTTTCTATTTTACCGTGTACGAAAAATATCTCTAGAATAGAAATAAAAATGAAAGAAGGGTCCATTATTAGCAAACAAAAGAGATTAATGGACAGGTGAGGTTTAATTAATGAATCTTTCAAGAGTTAAGTTATTAATCATATGGTTGGAAAACGTGATTACAAGAAACAAAAATTAATAATCTTAAGTAGTATACATAATTTTGTGTTTATCGATGAAGGCCAAGCAAGATTCAGTTTGTCTAAATTTCCTTGTGTTTACTTAATTGTCGTTTTAATCGACACGCATAAATATGTATCTATATGTATAAATTAGCTATGTAAATGGGATTATTGGTCACTTGGCTCAATGGAGGAGAACACTGCACTAAACCTTGGGGTTTGTCTTTGCCAATCCAAAGGATTCTCCATGTCTCTCTCTTCTCACATTGGATCTTCAACATTTTCTTCTCCTCACGCGTACCCACGCGCCTCTTTTTTTTGCTTCTTCTTTTTTTCCTTGTGTTTTTCATCTATTAATAAACAAGAAACCTGAATATTATGGGATTTATATATGAAATAACTATGACAAGTGGACGAATTCGAAGCAACAAGTGGAATTGTGCTTAGATCTAAGTATATTACTGACTTGGACAAGTAGGTGACAAATGAGTTCGATTCCTTTGCATCCTATTCTCTAAACGAATCATTTATCATATACTGATTAAGGCTTCTCTCTGTTATTTCTTTTGTGTGTGTATCATGTTTGATATGATCGATCGGTATTTTAATGTGCTTCTTAGTATACAAACACATTTCAAAAAGTAGGAAAGAACCAATTAATTAACCAAACTAGCTCATCAAACAAACCAAACCAAAGGAATTTAATTCTAACCAGTAAGAAGGTGGCCGTACCAACTGATTTCTTTGTTGAGTATACCAAGATAGAGAGGCCAGGCATTAACTATATATGAGAAGCACAATCAATTCCGGGTTGCGAGTTGGAGAGAGAGCTTGGATCTTCCTGACTATCTACGAGGATCCAACAAACCACATATATAGGACTCTGGAGGCGAGACCTGGTCGATTCTCCCTTAAAATTGCTTGCTATGTGTTTGAAGTGTGATGTCAATGTGTTAGCAGAGAATAAGCAATTCATTCATTTTATTTTGCTTTTTTTTTTTAATTATACACAATTTCTCCAAAGATTTCCTAAGTCCAAAGAACTAATATAAATAAGATAGTTATAAATATTACCTAATAACTATTAACAGTAGCATGATAATATAATATAGTATGAGATTTTATAATTGTTGTAAAAATTCCGATAATCTGAACTTTATGGCTTTTATTTTCGGTTCACCAGAACTTTATGGAAACATACGATTAAAAATATATACAACAATAAAATTAAAAGGGGAAATTTGGAAAAGAAAAGAGAAGGGGACGTGTGAGGATGCGTTACACCTATGCCATCTATAAAATTTGGTCAAAGCTATCTCACTCTTTAGATTTTGGGGCCCACGTGCATGCTTCATACTGTATTACCTACGTCCCTTTTTTTTTTTTTTTCTTTTGCTTTTTTTCTTTTTCTTAATGTTGTCCTACAAAGTATTTTTTTCCTCTGTTAATAAAATTCTATGAATATGTATAGAAAAAAAGTTTGTTTTTTTTGTCAGAATATGCTATACAATGTTCTGAGAATAAGAAATATATTTGCAAGAGTAAAATGTAAATAGAGAAAGAGGAAAAAAAAAAGAAAAAAAAAAAAAAGAGTTATCGATCTCCTTTTATTGGAATATTTACTTTCGAGAAAAGGGACTACTATCATGATCGATATTATAAGCTTTTACGGTTTTACTACTAAAAAGAACACAACTTTTTTTATTATGAAAAAATCTTAAAGATAAATTGTATGTAAGATAAAAAGAAAGACAACGTGCACTAAACAAAACAAAATTTAAAATATTTAAGAATGTTATATTTCTTTCGTTTTATTATAAATAATGTTTTATTAAATCATTTAATAAATAAGTTTATAATATATTTACTAATCTATCTTTATTTATTTATAATATACTAAAACTTAAAACATCAAATCGGAATACGAGAGATTTTGATTGCCACATCGATCTTATTCCTTCCAAAATCATCAAATACCATATGAACTTTTCTCCTTGAGTCATGAAAATTATCTCACATCCTTTTTCCTAATCGTCATTGTTATGTCTACCATATATCAGTTAGTCTCAAGTAAAGATATCGGAGTATGTAACCGATCATGAACCATACCAGAACATTAGAATCATGAAAAGTTTCTTAACCGATACTAAACACTTCATAAGTGAAATTGGTTTTGTAGGTGGCGGGGCGAGGACCAATCAAACATATTTTTCTCTAATTTGAATTATGACACGGTAACAACAACATTACAAACTAGTAAATTATAAGTCCGTCAAAATATTTTATCTTTGTAACTGATGTGTATATCAACTATAAATAGTCCACAAAACCATATAAATGAATATGAAATCTAAAAGTTTTGCACTAGGAAAGATTTATAGATAAGTTAAGCTATCATGTTGATGGTAATGGAACCTGCAATGCAATGATGGTCATAAACAACTTTTTCGTGTTTCAAAACTTATCAGTGGTAACAAATGTGCAAGTACCTGGCACATAATATATGGTCAGACCTTTAAAAGAGAAGATAAGTTTTCGATGTTCTGATTCGTGAAATGTTTTCTTACAAAATATTAGTAACGGATAAAAAGTTCTTAAAAACAGATTTTTGTTAATTCTACAAAAACATTTTGCGATGGAATTAGACGTTACTCCATTAATAGGTTTTGTGGTAAATTGGTCATTCAGAAGCTCATCAGCCATCACTATTTGAGTATAATTTTTCATGTTTAATTGTTGTAGATTTGTGATAAATGATCGAAATATTTGATTTTTTTTTTTTGTCAGTGAATTACTACTTTGTTACTAAAAATTGGTAACAGAAAAACCGCTTTGACCTTCCGTTCTTCAGGAGCTCAGAATTGACTTCTAATTAGTCATATATGTATTTGTTTGCTTTCGGCTGGTTTCGAACTTGGTGGACTTATAATTTCACATCGATTACTTTTTTAATTCTTAGGTCTTAATTACAAATTCAATGCATGTATAGGTATTCACAAAAAAGATAACGGTATTATAAACAAAAAACAAATAAAAAAAGGGAATTTAGTAATAAAACCCCTCAACTAAAGATAAATCGTAAAAAAACCCCTCAACTATATATTTAATGAAAAAACCTTTCAACTATAAGTCTGTTAATGTAAATCCCCCTCCGTCTACGGCACCGTGAACGGATGGGCTTTTTTATTAACAGACTTTAAGTTGAGGGGTTTTTTCATTAAATATATAGTTGAGGGGTTTTATTACTATCCATCTTTAATTGAGGGGTTTTATTATTATATGATATGTGAAAACAAGATTACTGCTATTGATAAACCTAACTTATCCGAATATTGTATAGGAAAATCTACCAAAATTCGGCTAACCTATCAAACAATTTATGTAAATGTAAATATCGTGTAGACATTAGTAGTTTAAAAATAATGTATTCAAAATGTATCTCGATGGTATTACTATTGAAAAACCTTGATTACAAAGAAATGTTCAGTAAATTTTAAACAATGTATTTTTAAAAAGCATTATTATATTCTCGAAGATATATTATATCGTCAAATGTGTTAAAAATATATTCTCGAAGATAAAAGTAAAATATATTATAAAAAACGATATTTACTTTTACATAAAAAAACATAGTTTAGTAAACAATGAACATTTCTTTGTAATCAAGGTTTTTCAATAGTAATACCATCGAGATACATTTTGAATACATTATTTTTAAACTACTAATGTCTACACGATATTTACATTTACATAAATTGTTTGATAGGTTAGCCGAATTTGGGTAGATTTTCCTATACAATATTCGGATAAGTTAGGTTTATCAATAGCAGTAATCTTGTTTTCACATATCATATAATAATAAAACCCCTCAATTAAAGATGGATAGTAATAAAACCCCTCAACTATATATTTAATGAAAAAACCCCTCAACTTAAAGTCTGTTAATAAAAAAGCCCATCCGTTCACGGTGCCGTAGACGGAGGGGGATTTACATTAACAGACTTATAGTTGAGGGGTTTTTTCATTAAATATATAGTTGAGGGGTTTTTTTACGATTTATCTTTAGTTGAGGGGTTTTATTACTAAATTCCCATAAAAAAAAACAAAAGGGTTTTAAATCCGTACCCTATGCACATAAACTCATAGCATTTTAGATAAAAGGAGTTTAAATGATAGATTTATGAATATGTAAATAAATTTGGGTTCCTAAATAAAAAAATCTAACACATCAATTATATGTTTTATAAAACTTTTGCACAATGCTTCATATAGTTTGAAATGGATTGATATGAAACTGTTTTTATGTTCTAAATCATGCATTTATGTTTATCTATACCAGTTTTTGTTTTTGGCTAAACTATGTCGTTTAACTCTTTAATTTCTGTACATGCATTGAATTTGTGTTTTGTTTCAAGTTCTATGCATGTAAACAAGCTTCTAGCTATTGTAGCTACAACTCTTTTGACACATTTTCTTTATTAATATATACATGGTTTATTTTCTACAACTTCGTTAAATGATTAAATGTTAATGATTTAAACTGAAAGAAAAATAGTTTTGAGTAGATTATAAATTTGGTTTATAATATCACTTCAGAAATGTAACATGACATTTTTGCACTTTATCAAAACAAAAAACATGACATTTTTGCTTGAGAAAAACAACAATTCTAAAATAAGACTAAGAGCAGAAATTAAAATTAGGGATAATGACTAACTTAAAAGAAAATACTATGAAAACTAGTCATGGTTTTGTAAAAGTATTTTGTGAATATCTGGTAAGATTTACATTATAATACTACGGTTTTATAGTCTTTTTTACAACTATATCATATCTTGATTCCAAAAACTAATATCATAAGATTTTTTCTAGTCCAAAATCTTAGGAACAGATGTATGTAGCTTTGATTTCCCTAAACCCCCGTAAAACCCCGTTAAACAAAACTATATATAAAAAAAAAAAAAACTCAAATGATAATACTAGAGGATTGTTAAAAAAGAAAAAGAGATTTGTTTTTCGAAAAAAAGATACTCCCTCTATTCCTGAAAATTTGATGTTTTAGGTTTGAATTTTGTTCCTAAAAGATAGATTTTGTAGATTTTTTTTAATTTTTAAAAGTAATTAATAATTAAAAAATACTTTATTTTTGACGGAAAAAACTGAAATGTCAAGTTCCTACCTTTAAGTTACTATCATTACTCATCTGAACCAATCAGATTTATTTGTACATTTTTTCACACAATAAAATAAAAAGACATCTTTTGTTTCTTAATATGTGTGAAAAAGTCATAACATCAAATTTTCAGGAATAGAGGGAGTAGTTTTTGAGAAGCGCGTGAAAACACGCACAGCAAGTAGTGGTGGAAGAGCGCGTGAGGGAACAAAGAGTACAGAAAAAAGCCTAGAGATGTACCACACACCGAATTATAAATGGCGGCAAATCCTAGGTTGCTCGCCACGTTACTTCTAGCTGTAAAATGGTAAGATTTTAACTACCATATATTTCTTCCAAGATATTTTTCCTCTTTAATCGGTTTATATATATAGAAATAAATACATAACTTCCTCAATCACATATTCATCTTTCCAATTTTGGAAAACAAAGTATAACAAAATACAACGCATTCAACCTTTGAAAAAATTGCATTTATTAAACTTTTACTTTATTTTCTCTAAAACAGTTAAAAAAAAACACTAGTACGTGACAAGTTGAAAAAAAAAGGAGTTTAAAATAGACGAAATGACCCTCAACAATCATCTTTAATTACTTAATGTCGGTCAAAGCTAGTGGAGTGATAACAACTATAAAAAAAATTGTTGTGAAGTAAATTTGTTTTTATTAAAAATTAACTCAAAAAAGTAAAAACAAAATAAAATAAAAAAACCGGGACCGGGTATCTTGGGGGTCACGTGACATGAATCGCTAAGTTCGAGACTGGAAGCCACGCGCTGACTCAGCACATACGATGGGGCAACCGGAAGGAGCCAAATATCTAATATTGCCACGTGTCAACATGCGACTTGCTCTCATGAATGCGGCGTCCCGTATTTTTAAAAAACACATCTCTTATTCCGAAACTACCCTTTAACTTTGCTCTTTAATTTCGAGAATGCCACTGGTGGAGGAGCGGAAACGAACAGGTTCGACAAGGAAAGAAATCAAAACAATTTAATATTGGTTTCGTATTTAATTTTGATTTCTTTATTAATAAAATAATTACGGCTAAAACCCCGAAGAGATCCTATAAATGAGGATTTTAAGAGTGAGCTTGAGAAGGTCTTCCACTTGCAAATCGCTAAAATCACTATTTTCTGAACACGTTTTCTCTCTCTCACCCACCAAAAAATAAAAAAAAATCTTTCAAGTGATTTTTTTTCTTCTTCTCGTGATAAAATCTCTCAAAGTTTGTTTTCTTTTCCTGATTCTCTCGAAATCTCTCTTAACAAACCCAGAAACTTTCCGTGATTCCCAAGTTTTTCTTCCATTTATAATCTTTCTTTTCTCTTTCATTTTGATGCGAATATAAAGAAAGAGAGAAAAAAAAAATCAAAATGGATGAATATATTGATTTTCGACCATTGAAGTACACAGAGCACAAGACATCAGTGACTAAATACACCAAGAAGTCATCGGAAAAACTCTCCGGTGGTCAGTCACGAAATGATTTAGTGAGAAGTGTTCGTATCTGTTATACCGATGCTGACGCAACTGATTCATCAAGTGATGAAGATGAAGATGATTTCTTGTTTCCTCGTCGGAGAGTCAAAAGATTCGTTAACGAGATCAAAGTGGAGCCAGGCTGTAACAACATCACCGGAGTTTCAATGAAGGAGAGAAAGAAACTCTCTTCCTCCGATGAATCTCAATCTCTGGCGTCAAATCGTCAACGTCCTCCTCTAAAAGTCTCAGTCTCCGGCCAAACAAAGAAGTTCCGCGGCGTTAGACAACGGCCGTGGGGGAAATGGGCGGCGGAGATTCGAGATCCAGAACAACGTCGGAGGATTTGGCTCGGGACTTTTGAAACGGCGGAGGAAGCCGCCGTGGTTTATGATAACGCCGCTATTAGACTCCGTGGACCGGACGCTTTAACAAATTTCTCTATGCAACCTCAAGAAGAAGAAGAAGAACCGGAACCGGTTATTGAAGATAAACCGGAAAGCAATATTACGACGACAACAACAACAACTACATCGAGTTCTGAATCAACTGAAGATTTTCAACATCTTTCATCTCCTACTTCTGTTCTCAATCTCCGGTCCGAAGAGATTCAACAAATACAACAACCGTTTAAATCAGCTAAACCGGAACCAGAAATTTCAGATGCACCGTGGTGGCATACCGGGTTTAGTACCGGTTCAGGTGAATCAGACGATTCATTTCCTTTGGATACTCCGTTTCTTGATAACTATTTCAATGAATCACCACCGGAGATGTCAATATTTGATCAACCAATGGGTCAAGTGTTTTCTGAAAATGATGATATCTTCAATGATATGTTCTTGGACAATGGAAGTATGAACATTGGAGATGAGTTAACAAGTTCCGGTATCAAAGATATTGGTTCAATGTTTAGTGAACTTGATGATTCATTAATATCAGATCTATTAGTCGGCTAATATGATGAGAGTGAAGAAACCATCAGCAAATATCTATGGTGCGACTGAAATTTTGGAGTACTTTTTTATTTCATGAGCTTTTTTGTTTTTTTTTTTTTAATAATTTAATTAGTTTTGTCAGATGCTTGTAAAACAGTTTTGGAGAAATAGTGGAAAAATTAGTTAATTAATTTTTGTTTTTTATTTATTTAATTAATGTGTTATTAGTTGCACGAACGTGTTTAATTTTAAAATCATTTCACATTTATCTCTTTTTGTTAATTGTTTTATTTTAGGAAAGCCAAAGTGTCATTCTCTTTGTAAAGTCATACTATGAGGCGTAAATTACGGTCGTGGCCAACAATCTGATCACTAGAAAATAATTGAATATGATGTTCTCAAACTCGCATTTTTGTACCTCGCTCTAGAGGAGAGTTGTCGATGAAATGTCTCATTCAGCGAAAAATATACATATTATGTGCAAATTTGAAATCTAGTTGTTGATCGATAATAGAGTTAAAGAGAGTAGAAATAGTATCGAAATAAATGAATTAGAATTCAACCAAAGATTTTGTATAGAGATAATGGATGAATCTCATACATAAAATCCATACTTTTTAGGTGATTTAGATGAGACGCATGAACACATCATTTTTTGTGTGTTTAAGAAATTTAAAACTTGTTGTTATAATTTATTTGATGTGGTATCCAAGTATCATGATTTGATTGGAAATTGAAAATTAACTTAAGCGATTTTATAAAAAAAAAAATAGAAATTACATTGAAATTTTTTTTATCTAATTAATTAAAAAAAAAGAATATTGCTTTCGGAAAATTACAATAACTAAAAAAATAGTTTTAGCTAACAACTAACAACTCGATGTTATAATTTAAAATAATTAATACAAAAGAAAAAGGAAGAAGAATAATGGAAAAAACAAACCTTTGCAGGGAGGAATAATAATGAAACCTTTGCAGAAATATAAATTTTAACTTTAGTTTAGCTTTTTCATTTTAATCCAATACATTGCCTTGTATTAATCTTTCAACCAACGGCATAGAATGGTGGGACGACGCTTCCATATTTTTGGCTTCTTAACTTGAAAAAAATCCATTAATTGGTGGTACAGTAATTGCTATAACCAAAATTTTCAAAAATGATATGCGAAACTTTTTTTTTTTTAGAGGGAAATGATTTTGTTCCGAAAAGCATTGAAAATACAGTTCATTTCATATCACCATGTTGAATCTTATTTATTTAGTATAAATAATTTGATTTCCATAGTTACTCTTATATATGAAATGTGTTAATTGCTAACATTATATTAGTTATATAGTTTTGAAAGCAAATAATATGTTTCCATATTTGTGAAATTCTGATTCCCAGGGTATAATAATATTACCTTCTTCTTCTTTTTTTTGTCAAAGAATTATTTATTACCTTCTTGCAAGTCATGTGAAATTGTTTAAAAGGAAATGTAACAGAGGAAGAAATGGACGTACGTACAAATCACAGAGATAAAAAAATTGTCTTATTTTTGTAATAACTTCTTTTTTATTATCAAGTAATGTTGAATTTTCCCAACAAAATCATTTTTTTTTTTTTTGTCAACATTTGGTCCACAACTGGCTGGTCCATTAGCCTAATTCCTACAAATTGTAGGGTCGGGGACTCGATCCCTGGTGTGATAGTGTCTGTCTTCTGTAGACTTGCCACTAGACCAAAATAATTGTAAACCATTGCGCATCATGAATAAACATCAAATCTCGACATTACAAAAAAAAAAAAAAAAAACACATCAAATCTCGAACTCACACTAGTCAATATATAACAGATTTACTATTTGAGATTTTTCAATTTATATATATTGTAAGACTGAAGTCTAGACTATTTCGTAATCTTTTTGTAGCTCACATTTGTGTTGCAGTAAAAAAAAGTTACATATGCCGTAGCCTCATAGACTAGCTATGTCTAACATCATCTCTAAAATAAATCCAACTAACATATTATTATATCTTACTGTAAAAAGCCACCAAGAATCTATTTTGTAAAGTAATTGAGATTTGTAAATCTATTTTGTCTCAAGTCCATCTTCTAACTTTCTTTTGGTCTGGACTATATATCTTTGAACTTAATGCAGCGACTAATATTTTGGACGTCGCTTTTTTTCTTCCTACGAGTTGTGAATTGCCTTTTTGCCGGTTGGTACATTTCTTAATAATAATAATCAATAACTAATGAAAAGTATGAGAATTCATTTGAAAATTCGGTCAATGTCGGAGAAAAGTAGGTGACACATGACATATTTCAAAAAATAATTTACGTGGAAAAGAGTTAAGCACACACATAGACCTTCAATTTCATATCACATTTAATACGATCGACATATGTATTTTTTTTTTCTCCACACACCGATATGTATTTTTCTATAAATTTTGTTACTGATAAATGTGGCTTTGTAAAAGTAATTTAATGTTTTGGCTTTCGCTTTTGTGACGTGAAAGGACATTGTCCCAAGAGGGTTTCAATAAGGTTACCACTTGGTCTGTTATCGCCGAGACAGAGACATACGTACGCCTCATTCGGTTTCCAATAATAGTTATCATATTGTTCTTTTATTCGATAACATAAACATATAGAAGCATTATTTTAGCTTCGTTTATTTTATTCTATAACATAATTACACTGCTTTCATTATTTTATTTTATAGTACTTTTTTTACACAAAAATATTGGAGTTCACCGCTCCATCTTTAAACCTTTTATTTCGAATGATCACACCATCATTACCCACATGAAATGTATATAAAATATATATACACAATCTACTGTCGATTATGAAATCTATCAAAATATCTATAGTCCATTTTTTCTGTTATGTGGGTTATGTCTTAGATACTAGTTTGTATTTTGGCCATAAAACCAAGTTAACAAGAAGAACCCAAGAATGTATTAGTTTTGTTACAATTGTCCGTTTGACTTATTCTTAAGTCTAGTAATCACCATGATTTATTCTTAAGTCTCGTATTCATTTTTTACAATTAATTTTATTTTTACATGTAAATTTCATAAACTCTTGACCAAATTTCCTATATGAATTTTAAACTCTTTTAAGTCCTTGGTCCATGGACTTTCCGAAAATATTGTCATTTTTGTCGACTAATATTGGAAATTTATATGATTAGTTTTAAGATTTCAATTACCATTATACGTAATTTGGATGAAATATTCTAAAAAGGATTCTGACATTAAAAAAAAATTTGTACTTTAATAAATTTAATTTAACTACTTATATCTTTAATTAAAGCTACCAAAAGAAACAATACTTGAAGTTATTATACCAGGTAACAGTCATGATTGTTTCCATTAATCTTGAATTAAAACTAACATATCCATAATCTAGTGATTATGGCTGTGCTTGTGTTTGTAATTCATAAAATATAACTTATACATGCACAAATAATATATTTATTTGAATGTATGATGCATGCTTGATAAGGATATCTTAAATTAGTGATAATTCAAGTATATTATAACATGGAAGCCAAAGATCATGATGTCTCTCTACTCACGTGAGTCCGTGTTCGTTACATTCAATTTGTTTTTCCTTTTTTCGTACTATTTTCAATATGTATATACAATATACAGTTCCCCTTTTTGGAGTATCGAAAAAGTCACCATAGGCAAGTTGGTTTAGTTAACTTTTCTTAACAAATTTTCCTACACTTTGAGGTAACTTTTTTCTTTATTTTATTTTTTACTTTTACAATTACTTTGAATCTTATATGCGCGTCGAAAATTTGTTTTACTTTGAGGCATTTTGAAGCTTTAAGTTTTTTTAACCTTCTTTATGCAATACATATTGCTTACCGTTGTGTGCCCGTGGTTTCTCGTCCACAGTCAAAAAGCTCAAAATTAACCGTTTAGGTACAAAATTAAATTACTGAAACTTGTTAATGAACAGAGATGGGTCAAAGACTTTAAACCAAACTTATTTGTTGGCATGATGAGTGGCAACACCAGCATCAACGCCTAGACCCCTACCTTATTGACCCCACTTTATAAGCTTTAGAAACATTAATATATACATGTGGAACAGTAGAAGCAATGTATATGGAGTATTGACATTTGAACCTTACAATAACACATAGGTTGGGAGATGGTGGTAAAGAGATTTGGGAGCAGAGTCCCTAGGAAAAAAATATAAGGGTGTTCACTATTATCTTTTAGATATTTTAGGCATGTTATTATGTGCTCTATAATTTTCTCTTTAATCATTTTTATCGTCGTTGATTTTTTGTTATAGACAAAACAATGGTTTTAAAATCTGAATTCAATTACACTAATATTCGTAACAGCGAAAAATTGATTTAATTATATACTATTTTAAATTGTTGTATATGTCGTTTAGATTGAAATGTTTTTGTTGTTGGCGATTATAACTCATATATTCACCACATTTCTGTAAATAAAAATTAGAGTCAATCTTCTCTGATAAAACAAACCTTTGATATAGACATATATTTGAAATTTTAAGAACAGACATTGACATACGTGAATGCCTCAACTGAGCTGGCCTCTTAGGTAGGCTCATATAACCCTGCAACGGAGGCTCACATTTTTGTCATTTTTTGTCACACTAAAGTTCTATGCAAAGTCCAAAAACATTTAATTTAATTATTTATTTTCTAGTAAAATTTTAAAACTTTATATTTGAGTTAATATACGAATATATGTTTTCGTCACATAATTCCATCAGAAATAGACAACAAACACATCGACCATCTAACTTTTTTATTAGCACCGCTCATGCATGATACAAATAGAATTATAGATTTTCATGCATATGATATACGCATCTACTAATTAATGTGATTCCATATATATAAGTAATTAATAAGGCACTTGTCTGTATGAAACTAGCTAGAGCATGATCATTGTCTTTTGTGTAGTTTTTTTTTACCGTTTTTGTTTAGTTACCAAAAAGAAACCCAAACTTTTGACTAGATATCATAACATATTAAAATTGAATACAATTTTCTTTGTCTACTAACGAACATTCCAAACTAACATATAAATGTAGAATAATGCATATGCTGACATTTATGTATGCTTTTGGGTCAGGTTGCTTGGTGGTCACAGAGCCGTCTTGTTACAGAAGCTGTAAGTTCAATTTTCATTGCTTGTTTTGTTTACAACAATAAAAGAAAACTGAAGTCACGCGTCTTCATGTATGCTAGATTATGAATTTATGATTTACGGGTAAGGGCTCGATAGAATGCTTGATCGATAAGTGAAGGCAAATATTTGTTCCGGTATTTAAATTCCATTAAAAAAACCTACATAATCGTATAAAAGAAAAATCGACAATATTTAGAGAGGTAACCTAAAAAGAATTAAATCGAATTGAACTATAAAATGAAAAATTACAATCTAAGTATTATAAAAGAAAAATACTATCACCGTAAACCAGAATATAAAAAGCATACTAACATCGGTCGAATTTAAAGAAGTTTTTCATAAACCGAACTAACCAAATGTAGATATATACATATGTAATGTAAATAGAAAAAAAATCAAATGTTATTTTGCTTCCGTTCTAATTGAATATTTGAGCCGCAATATCGTCTTCATGTGCATGGGAAATCACACTACAATTTAATTGGTTTAACGAAAAAGGTTGAACCTTTCTACATGCATTTTCCATGTCATATTTTTCAACGGTCGAAAAAAATTTATATCCCAACGATTTTATTTTTTGATAGTTATATCCCAACGATTTAATAGGTTATAACGAACAAACAGATTTATATATAATAAAAAAAAGAACTAACAGGCTATAATGAATATATATAAGTTTCCACCAAAAAAAAAAAAGAATATATATAAGTTTATAAAGTATGAACATATGCAATGTACTTTGACAAAAAAAAAAAAAAGAACATATGCAATGTACTGTTTTCGTTTCTTTTGGCAGATATTGCTAAAAAAATGAGCTTTAATGAAGAACCACAATAATATAAGGCCTTCGGTTTCTTTTCCGCAAGTGGGTAAATATAAGCCGCAATTCATTTTATTTTATTTATTTATTTTATGAAGCTATATTTTGGTCCCCTATCTATTCTCTCCTTTTATCATAACTTCATATCTGAAATTTTCTGTTTTCCAAGATCTTCCTTCTGAAATTTGTTTTACCTTATTGAGGTTTGGACAATATCTTTGTAGAGTTATGCTATATATTTTTTTTGTCGGTAAAATATGTAAAACGTTGGGTGTGACTGTGGATGATTGAGAAAATGGGAGTAAATACGAGTAAAGAAAGCCGAGGAAAAAAAAAGTTAATTTAGAAATAATTATATTTACATTTTTTTTTGCAGAAGGAAGATTTAAGCTGGTTTTCTTATTTTTTAGCTGAAAATAGCAAAAAACATTTGTTCTTTTTTTCTTTTTTTGGATTGTTGGTAAAACGCAGATTTGAACAGAAAATCTTTTATTCCTTTTAACTTTTACACAAACCAACGTTAACCAATCAGACCGAGAACGTAGACTTATCAAAGCAGCTAGTGTGAATGTCTCTGAGCCGTGGAATTTTAATTCTTACCATCAAGCAAATCGCGGCTTCTGATTAGTAGGTGTAGTAGTCACACCATGTCTCGAATTTAAATTTGGTTGGGATGTTGTTATCGACATCATAGTGAGGCCCACCTTCTCAAATAGCAAGTTTTTATATGTATATCAATTTACGCTACATTCTTTCGTCAATGAGACCAAAACCACGATAAATTTAATATTTAAAAAAAAACTACATAAACTTATAAATTCGGTTGACAACTACACAAACTATTAGAACTTGATCTTTTTGCGCATACGATTTCAGTTAAAAACTTAAATTGTGATCTTAAACCCAAAAAAAGAAAGATAAAAGAAGTACCACCTATAAAATTAAGGGCAAAGCTAAATCTAAGATTACCAAAATGCTTAAATTAACTAAAATCCACTGGACAATATTGTCAGTAATGTGTTAGCGATTTCAAATAATTTCATCTGGTTCATAATTCTCGTTTTGAATATAGAAATTAAGATTTTAAACAAATGAGAGTGACAATCATGAGAATTCGAATCCAACTGAATGTCTAAAAGAAACATATATATATTAAAGCGTGAATAATGAACCGTATGAAGATGAGATTGTTCAAAATTTTGAATACACTACTTCAAAAACACTCTCATGCTAGGGCTTAATATACTGAAGACGAGAATCAGGTGAAGATGAGACTAATTAAAATAGCAAACACACTATGCTGTCTGGTTTTGATGGTAAAACTTTTAAGCTATTTTTTTAGTTCTCGTAAAAAAAAGATGTGGAGAGACAAAGAGAGTACAAGCTCACGTGATGTGGTTATGGGCCCTGCATTTTGTAGTGCACAGTCACATGATTCTTATTAGTAACCAGTTTTTTAAGCCCATCTGTGCAGAACAACGTGTCCAATTGAACCATCCACGTCAGTACCAAGGTTCGTTATTATAGCGAAACGTAGCGTGAAGCTTTTTGTTTTTATTAAAATGGAAAACAAAAAAAGAAACCTTTTGTGGTTTTTGTTGGTCGGAGTATGGGATCAAATTATAGCTGTCCAATGCTTAAAAGGCATCTGATAATTCATAGCGATATTTGCTTTAAAAGTTTATGTAAAAGTACGCATTTTGAAACCACTATATAGCATCTGATCTCTACTTTGTAATTTATATGATTTTATGAAGTCATATAATTTAATTTTATGTCTTTGTTGAATCATTGTTATCCGGCACTCAAGTAATCATAGTAAATTCATAGAGATATGTGGTTATGACAAAAAAAAAAACCTAAAATTTTTGTTTTTATTTTGGAATAAATCTTGGTCAAAAATGAAAATCGTGAATTCGATAAAATTTATATAGGTGGAACTAAGTGAAACGTTGTGTTAATTAGAATAGTAAAAGTAAATTATAAGAAAGAAAAACAATAGCGTTTGGATAATATATATGATAACTGTGGAATGAAGCTAGATTGATGACATTAAGCCGCTAGGATAATCAATACTAGTCGATCTGCGTAAAGATTTACGTACTGTTGTTCTTACCCAAAATCCTATAAAAGAAGGAAGATATGATGAAATAATAAATTATATGTGACCCATCTGTTAATAATTATTTAGAAGGTGGCAAAAACACTTTTTACCCGTTAACATCAGCTTTTTGTCGTATCATTATGGAGCACCTTGGCTATTTCATAATTATTATTTGGTCCAACCCCTTCTCCTTTAATCTATAATCAACATTTGATAATGAATATTTAATTATATTATTTTCGATTATCCTATTTAATAAACTACCACGAACGATCATTTGCTTATCCTTCTTGAAGTAGTTAAAAACGAGAAAACACAACTATGATTATGTTGTGGGATTACAAGTATGACTTTGGTTATCATTACTATTTGTTGCATGACTTTGGTTATAAAAAGTAGTCTTCACTTTCCTATCGTAAAACAAGGAGAGAAAAAAAGTCACCAAATTCTCATATGAATTCGTATTTTGTGAAATGACAAATTCTCATATGAATTCTTACCAAACCGTAAGTTACGGTTTTTTATATGCCATTCTAAATGATAAAAAGTATATGTATAATGTGTTTCTAAGTTTGTTAACTAAGTTGAGTTTCTTAATTTGTAAATGATTTCGATGTTCCATCCTTTAGATTTATTTTATCTTCTACTACTTTGTAACGTTACCAATCATAATCTAAATGTGAAAAAGTATTTTGTTTTCGGTCTTAACCATTCCAGACAAAAAAAAAAACATTGGGTTGACCTATTTACGCATGAAAACCGGGGTCGGCGGGCTGACATTTCCCAAAATGCGAACCGGGACCTACAAAATTCTAAAACAATTCGTAAGGTATTAGTATATACGTCTAATCACATTGAAAAACATATGTTTACAAATAAAGATACAAAAGACAGCACACAAAAATAGAAGTCATTTATAACGTTAAAAGTGCTAGTAGAGAAAATTAAAGCTATGTGTACAAAAGAAAAATTAAAAGAGAGACAAAACAGATCTTAAGGAAAAGAGTTTTGCTATATTCACATTCATGTTTCCTTCATTCCTTATTTTTCCCTTTATCATCTTTATACCTTATCCTCCCTACTAACTTTGCTTTGTTCACATCACAATTCACATAAATTTAACAAAACTAAATCGCTTTATTATTGATGAGAGTTATACATCATGGATATTTTGAACTTTATAGAAACAATTGCTATCAATATCGCAACACAAGTCATGACTCATACAATAATTCATGAAACATATCTTTCTTCTACTTAACAAAAAAAACCCACTAGATTATACATTTAGATTAAGTTATAAAAAAATCGCTTAATAATTGTTAGGACCATAAGCTATTACTTTCTGGATTCGTATAATGTTTTTAGAGAAATTAGATTATAAATTAAAAATCATCAATAACTAGTCCAATAACCTAAGTACTGAATGTATCTAATGATCACATTGCACCCTTTCATTATGTGAAATCTAATATAACATGTTATAAACGTTTTTTGTACAATCAACTCAATAATTAGGCTTTTTTTTTTTTTTTTTTTTTTTTGGCAGCAACTCAATAATTAGTTAGATAGTACATTTCTCTGTTTAACATGTTATATGCCTAACTTCTCCTATTATTTTAGGTTTATTGTGCCAATTGACAATTTGACAGTCAGTAGAGTATTACAGTTTGGTCATGTGACATCAAAGTAAATGGGCCAAAGATGGATCTTATTAGGGCTAGGTAGTTCTGGAATTAGATGGGCTATTAGTGACCCGATACATTCGTCAATCTTCGCGCTGTCTCAAGAATTTGCCACTAGTGTACAGAGAAGGAGCCAAGAGATCTTGTGATTACAAAAAGCCTAACCACACTTGATATCAATAAAACCAAAAAAACAAACAAACAAACAAACAAAGATTTAAGCAGAGTGATTAAAACGAGAAGGAAAGGAACAATATTTGCATCAGATGAGCTCAGAAAATTCCAACATCTTGCCTACAAATCCTTATCCTTTTACTGATAATATCGAAATCTCTTCTTGGTTTTTGCCTATTTGTCTTTTACCAAATGCATCCGAGTATCATCACGTGTAGACAAGTTCGATTATCTGGTCTTAACCACGAGCCATCATCACGTCCAAATGGTCCAAACTTCTGTCACCTGACGACATCTCTCTTCCATATGTTTTCCTTTGTTTGCTTCTGTAGAATCTGTCTTCTTTCTTCTGTAGATGATGTTCACTAGTAGCCACTTGGTGAAGATGTAGCATAGCAACCATGCTAATGGCGAATATAGCAGCGTTTCCAAGTACGCCTTTCACATGGTTGAATCCAAGTGCTCTTTTGGCAAACCCGAAAGTCGAGGCAAAGGCGTTGATTACAAAGTTTGACTTTTGGCTATCAGAAGGAGTAGAGTTTGCTCCGGTTGGGTTTGGAGAGGAATCGTAGAGTTGATCAGGCGAAACTAAATGAGAGGTGGTTTTAATGCTCCCCACAAATGCAAGAGCTTCCTCTAGGACTCCGTAGTTCTTGCCGTGGTGGTCAGCCAATCTCATTGCTAGTATTATCCTGCTTTGTTCAAGCCGGGCAATCGCAACATCTCTCTCTGTTCGTTGCTGTGTATGTATAGTCTGCACAGCAAAGAGAAAGAAGTTTTAACATATTTTCATTCAGATCTCAGGATCAGGTGAAAAAGTGCACATAGTGAAACTGATCAGAAAATACCAGAAAATCTATGAATGGCAAAGAGAAAAAAATATATCTCTACTTCCGTACTCTTGATCTTTGGTCTAGATAAGTCTACAATGCACTGCGAAATGAATTCTGCATATCTCTACTTCTTCTGATCTTACATAAGACTATAGTATTCTTCATGCATATACAACACCTGAACCTAGATTCGATTGTCATTTCATCTTTCTTCCATATCAATTCAAGCTTTGATTCCATGAACAAAGAGTGTGAAATAGACAATACTCAGAACCACATTGTATGCTAGTTTTATGTCTAAGAGAAGGAAAACTAATGCAACTTTCTATAGAAAAAGCAATTAGCCATTGTTATTATCAAAGTGGGAGAGTCTTAATTCAGTTCTTGTTGATCAGAATTTTCTTAAAATATCTGATAATTACTACTCAGTTCATAACCCTAAATTCCTATCCGTAAACCTACCACCAAATCATCAGTTGTTACCCTAAAATTGCCTCAAATAGGCTTAATCATGAGTTACTTCTTCAGACTTGAATAATCATCTAGCAGAAGGATTTGCTTAATTCTCTTCAGAAATCAGCAAAAAGCCTAAGAAATAACAAGCTAATCTCCCAATTTCACAACACATTCGTCTCTCAATTTCGCTTCATATCAAGGAATCTAACATTATCTACTCTGTAATCCATTAAAACATCGAAACACAAAATCAATTCCGAGTAAAACGCAACTTACATGGAAAAACTCAAGCTGGTCTTCGAGATTCTCAAGAGCAGTTCGAATTGCGTTGAGACTCTTCGCTTCTTGAATCGTGGAGTCGTTATCATCGACGGCGAATCCTTTGATGAAAACATAACCAGGTCGCTTATCTTCGCCGGAATTTCCGTGAGGATTCTTCCTCTTCTCCGATCTATTCGAAGGTTTAACGGATTTGAGAAAGTGAGACCTCGAAATCAAGTGAATCTCATCGCTAAGCTTGTCATGCAGATCCCAGATTTTCTCAAGAACAGCTTCGATTTCTTCGATCTCCATTTCTCCCATTTCATTGACACAACAAAAAAAGAGGGAAAAAAAGTACAAAGAAAAAAGGAAAATTTCTTCTTCTTCAGGAAAATTCTCACTTTAATTGTGGATTAAGCGCTCCGGTGAATTTGATTTCCGGATACGGGTCGGAGCTCCTTTTATCTCAAAACCCGACCCGGAAATGTTAGACTGGAAAACATCTGGATTCTGGCACGGACTTTGCACGTGTTGACTGTTTGGGCTCAACGGAGTTGCGGAAGCCCAAATGTAATTATAAGCGTTGGTCTCACCAATGCATCGAAGAGTCACTGTCGCATAAGTAGACACGTGTACTGTTGAAGCCGACGTGTCAAATGTAAATTGTAACGGAATCGTTGTTATTACGGTCACTATCCGTTTTCGTATTTTAAAGTTTTAAACTAAAGAAGAAAAAAAAAAAGATGATTATGCAAATGCAAGCAGAGAAGTCTAAAACGATGGGTTCATCAAAGGAGAGTGAAACTAGTTTCACCAACATATCTGTAGAGAAGAACTTTAGTGTCTCCCAATCTACTTCATGTGGACAGGTAAATAGGTTACAAACAAATTAGTGGCGATTAAAAGAGAACAGAAGATGATTACGGAATAATTAAAAGAAGTAAGAAAGAGTAGAAAACAAAAAGTAGTATGAAAAAAAAAAAAAAAAAAAAGTAGTATGAATTTTGTTCGTTTTGTTTTTTGTTCCGTTTTTATTTACCGTTTTACCGATTAATTACAATAGGAATGGTACAATATTAATCTTTACTATATCGGTATCGAATGATGCTCAACCTTTTGAAACAGTATGCAGGCTCCACACAGCAAATTTCCTCTTCCTCGGCGGCTGAAGCACTTGTCGGGAGGTCGACAACATTGACAGAAGCTCTCAAAGCAGCGGCCATTAATGTCGGCCGCAAACCAGTAGAAACTACCGACGTGGCCGCCATAAAAGAAGTGGAAGCTAGAGCTGTCGGAGACGACATAGAAAGCGATGGTGGTGTATTAACCGCTTTAGCAAGTTATGCGGTTGCTCGTAACAAAAGAATAGATAAAATAGATGAGAAGACAAATCTTCGCGACGTTATTGCTGAGATTGATGTGAGGGTAACGAGAGATAGATCGGTGACAAGTGAAGATGCAGAAGCAGTGGTTCAAGCTGAGCTTGCTCATTCTCCCTTCAATAATACTATTCCTGGAGGTGTTGCTGAATCCGTCACTGCAGCTTATAAACTCAATTGCAATCCATGCAACGCATGATCTCTTTAATATTAGTTGCAAATTATTTAAAATCATATCACATATAAGTATATAACGGTCGTGTTTTTTTTTTTAATAGGAAGTTCCGGACCCAAGTCTGTAGTATCCTCTTACCGAGATCAGTTTATGATCCATCTTATATAGGCGTCTTCTAGAGCCTATAGGATTTTGTTGCATAAACAATTATTAAAGAATAAGCTTAATTAACCTCAAAATCCAACCATGCATGGAACTAGATTTTTATTAGTTTTGACAAACGTCATGTAAGTAGTTAAAGAAACAAAATACCTTCCAAAGGATTCAAGGAACAAAAATATATGGGACTTCGCAAAAAAGATTATGCAAAGCCTTTTCTTCCAATATTTCTTAAAATCATCACGCTACTCTAAATTTATAATACATAGGAACTCCATATAAAAGTTGCAAAATCCTATAAAACCAAGGACAAACAAAAACAAAGTTCTGCTCATAGTTTAACAGACAGTGATCGATACAATTAGTGAAGAAATAAATTCACAACCAAAGTAAAATTTTAGGAGGAAAAGAGAGGAAAGCAGTCGATCCCTGATCTTACGATCAATATCCAGACGGATGCATTGGTCTTGGTCTCACTAATGCATCGAAGGGTCACTATCGCAGAGGCAGCCAAATATGGACACGTAGACTGTTAAAAGCCTACGTGTCAAATGAAGTTGAACGGAACGGTACCACATTCTATCATTTAAATATATACATTCCTAATACAGTCCGTTTTTTTTATTTAAGCTAAAGAAAATCAAGAAAGGTTAAATAAAAGCAAAGAAAGAAGATCGAAGAACTCTAAAAGTACGATGGGTTCATCAAAGGATAGTAATTTCACTAACATCTCTGTAGAGGAGCATTATAGCGTCTCTCAATCTAGTCCCGGTGGACAGGTAAAAAAGATATAGACATTAAATAGTAAGCGGTAAAGATTTTGTGCCGTTTTATCGATTGTCCACAATATATATATTATACACTTTTGTAGTCATAGATGATTACCAATATGGCAATATATATTTCAATAACATATACTCGATTTCAATTTTCTTTTTTGGTATTAATTAGCGGTTACTTTTTCGTTTTAGTGCTGTTTCAAAAGAACTTTTTATGTAATACGCATTCTTATTTCTTTTTCTTTTGTGTTCAGTGTTTGCGTTTGCACTTCTCAAAACTATTCTATGAAAAAAATTGTAAATGTTTATTAAAAAAATTGTAAGCTTTTAGATTTTATAGTATTTTCTCATGTAAGAGTAACGTAAACACATAAACTTATCATATGAAACCTTTTGAAACAGTATGTTGGTCCAACAGAACAAATTTCAACAGCGGCGGAAGCACTTATCGGGAGGTCGACGACATTAACGGAGGCTCTCAAAGCAGCAGCCATGAATGTCGGCCACAAACCAGTGGAAACCACCGACGTAGCTGCCATAAAAGAGGTGGAATCTAGCTAGAGCTATCGGAGACAACATAGAAGGTGACAACGGTGGTGTAACCGCCGTGGCAAGTGAGGCTGTTGCTCGTAACGAAAAAGTAGATAAAAGTGATGAGAAGACAAATCTCCGAGATGTTATCGCGGAGATTGATGTGAAGGTAACTAAGGACAAATCAGTGACAAGTGAAGACGCAGAAGCAGTGGTTCAAGCTGAGCTTAATCATTCTCCCTTCAACAATGTTATTCCTGGAGGTGTCGCTGAGTCCGTCGCTGCAGCTTATAAACTCAATCGCGATCCATCTCTTTGATATTATTCGCTATATAGTTAAAATTAGGGAAAAATCCATAAAAAAACCCCATCTATTTAATATTTGGCCGTTTAATACACCAAATTTTTCGTTGGAATAAAAATACACCGTTTAATTTTGCTAAGACAAAAAATACCTCATCTTTTTCGGATTGGTAGAATCAAACATTTCACTTAACATACGTTAAACACAGTGACAGAACCACTAAATTGTGGTTAATTCTTAACTGCACGTGCTTAAATCGAGTTAACTAAAGACACTGTTGCCCTTGTTCATTTTCCCCTAAATCGATTTAAAACAGTGAAGAACCCTAATTTTCTCTTCTCTTTTTCTTCTTCTTCTTCTTCTTCATTGAATAGGTTAAAAAAAAACAGAATTCCTGGAAAATTTTGATTTCAAAATAGCCGATTCATTCATTCAATAAGATGGATCACACCAAAAAAATATCCACGATCCAACCACATCCTAATACATCATTAGTTTAATTAGAAGGATCTTACCCAAAAAATTATCAAAATCCCACCAAAACCAAGACATCATCCTACATAGTCAATAAGAACATAAAAGGATAAAGAGCTAATTCTTTTCAGGTTGTCAAACATCAAAGACGTTGTCACTCCAAGGAGACATAAGAAACACTGCTCGTGTAGGAGCTTCATCAGATCCTCTGCCACGTCCCTTGCCACGAGCCTTGCCACGACCATTCCCACGTCCTGGAGGACGACCACGTGCACGTCCTCTACCACTTGGAATGCCTGGTGGAGCACTTGAATGTTGCGGAACTTCTTGATTCTGTGTGGACTGAGTTGGAGCAACATGTGGTGTGGAATGACTTTGAGCAATCTTCCTCCTCTTTGGTGCATTGTGAATGCTCCATGGATCATCATTATCCTAACAACAAGGTAAAAACTCAACTTACACATTCAAACGAAGCTCAAATTACTCAGCTTACATAGTGAAATAAAGCTCAAGCTCAAATTGAATATAAAAAAAGAAACAGAAAAAATTCGACTCAATCCCAGACAAAATCGACTCAAACTCAGAAAAAATCGCCTCAAACCCAGAAAATTCGACTGAAACCTAGAGAAATTCGACAGAACCCCTCACAAAAAACCAACGATTCAAACCCAGAATTGACCACAACGAATCCCTGAACCTTCAATTGAATCGACGCATAGAAGAGAGAAGAGAAAACCCATGCCTCATTTCCAATCGATGAAAAATCAACTTAAACTCTTTCAATCATCAATTCAGTTCAATGGAGTATATTTTCCCTACTCGATGAAGAAGACGTATAGAAGAGAAAAGAGAGAATTAGGGTTAGTATAAAATCGATTTGGGGAAAAATAAAAAAGGGCAACAGTGTCTTTATTAAGCCATATTAGACACGTGCAGTTAAGAATTAACCACGGTTTAGTGGTTCTGTCACTAAGTTTAACATCTGTTAAGTGCAAGGTTCGATTCCATCAATCTGAAAAAGATGAGGTATTTTTTGTTTTAGCAAAATTAAACGGTGTATTTTTATTCCAACGAAAAAAACTTGGTGTATTAAACGGCCAAATATTAAATAGATGGGGTTTTTTTATGGATTTTTCCCGTTAAAATTATATCATATAAGGTCTATACTGTCTTGGTTTTTTGTTACATAAATAATGACTTAAAGCTTAAACCAGTGGGTCAATTAAATAAGTTTTTTTATTAGCGGATATAAAAAGTTATATTTGTAACATTTTACGAGAAAATGTTATAAACTTATACGTTCATCAAAGGACAAAAGGAACAAAATCAAACCAATTTTAGCAATACAAAATATGTTATTGAAAATGAGTTCTCGCACGATTTTGTATGGGTTCAAGTCTAGTAATAATTAATGAAAAATTATTAAACCCCAAAAATCCAACCATGGAACTACATTTTTATTAGTAGCGTAAAAAACATGGAAGTGGATTTTAAAAAATAAATAAACCATCAAAGCACGGTCTCTTGGTTTGGTTTGAGCCATGTTACAAAATTTGCAAGAGAAGACTTATAGCAATTTAATATTTCTTCACTTTGCAAAAAAGATAGGTAATCTAGAGGCGTTTCGGTGGGTGGTTTTTGCAAAAGAGGTTGAACCTTGAACCCCTTAGTTTGAACTTTGTTTGAGAGGCGAAATTGTCGATGTCAGTTGTAATTTTGGAATCGCCTCGGATTGATTTTACGTTGGAGGACGTTTTTTAAAATAAAATGTGCCATGTCATCATGATAAGTCGTCAGCAACAAGCAGCTAGAAAATGCCCTCCAAATGAGAATAACAGTTTTTTTTTCTTGAATAAAAAATATTATAAATACGCTTTTTCATTGAACAAGAAGAAAAAATAAAGTTACACGAATATTCCAACCAACAAAAACAGAACAAAGCATGAGGACCAAAACCTAACTTTGATTTTCTACAAATCTCACGTCACAAACCAAAAAAAAGAATTTGGAACACAAACTACGAAAAAAAACAAAACCATTATGGAGGAAGAACAAATTGATCGGATCCATCACGTTAATGAATGAAATAAGTCAACGCCAAAGCCACCAACATTAGAACATACGCTATCCCCTGATCTATCGATGTTCCTGTCATAACACAAATCAAAAACACTATCAAAATCATACTTTTATCCATTAAACAATCCTTAATCCAAAGTATAATTATTAATACCGTCGCTGGTGGGTGCGGGAGCTGGCGAAGTTGATTGTGCTTGAGCAATCGGCAAGAGAATCACGGAGATTATGACGAAGACGGCGAGAATCTCCAAAGGAAATTTCAGGGACGCCATTCTTTTTCTTTATCTCCGGTGATTATTCCGGCGAAGGAATCTCTTTCTTTGTTTTTTTTGTAGAATCTCACCAGAAATCAAGAAAATGACCGATTGATGAAAGAACAGAGGAACCTAAAGATTTGGTTAAATAGTAAAAACATGCCACAGAGAATGTGGGGCCTAGACGGCTTAGGACCCACAGAACACACAAATCCTCTCTGTCTTAAAAACTCTAATCACTCGTTGGTTGGTGCGTTGTCAATTTTAATAGATTATTAGAGGTTTAACGAAAGAAACGGTTAATTATGTTCTGTTTCTAAGCTGTGTATGAGAAGGATTAAAAGAAAAGAGCGTATCTCCAGCCTGGTTTTGTGATATACTTTCCCGGTTTTGAAATTTTCCTTTTTCAGGAAGATCATTAATTGTATCGGTCCCTAATTTCAATTCGTGAGTTTGTAATAACTTGGTTTAGAGCTAAACCGAGCAAACCATTCACTTCATTAACAAAAAATGTAACATGTTCTCGTTAAAAAAACGTTTATTGGTTCGTGTTTAAGCTAAGTTTTTTTTAATTCTACATACAGTAAAACTTCTATAATTAATAATATTGGGACTATGATATTTTATTAATTTATAATTATATTAATTTATCTATAAATATTAATTTACAATCGAGCTCTTTTGTCTCTCATTCCTGTCTTATTTCTCATTTGAAACATCCCAAGTGATTCAATCTTCTTCGTTGCTCTCTAATGTCAAACTACACACCTTTATTACGATATTTACAAATATGAAATCTTGTGTTGTTGTGACTTGATAGTAAGAAGAAAGAGAGAGCAGAAAATTCAAGGAATTATCGAGAAGACTAGCACAAAGCTAACAAGTTCTTAAAAGAATACACAGAAATATCATTGGATTGTATGTGAGATAAATGTGGAATCAAAGTACGACGCTGATTAGGACATAGTAGATATATAGACCAACGAGGAGAATGACACATATATTAATACTATGATATTATGACGAAGGACCTCTTAACGAGATCAAGTGAAAGAAACACCTAAAATTCAAATATACTTTGTGGAGAAGATTTTAGAAGAGATACGTAACCATCCCATTCTCAGATAAGATTTTAGGAACCAAGCAAGATATAAACTAATTCTTTCTGAAAAAGAAAAAAGAAAAAAAAAAGAAGATATAAAGTAAATTTTCTTAAAACTATATATGAAGCATCGAACGTAAAAAACGAATCAACACTTATTAAAACAAGGCCCATATGACGTTAAGAAAAGAAAAGAAAACTCAAAGCGTAACAATGCTATATGCTTTAACTCAATTTCAGCCCATATCATTGGTTTCCATCTTCATCTCATGCGAAACGGAGTTCATGGCAGCAACAGAGGCAGCTAAACAAGCAATATGACTTCAAGATCTTTTAAGCGAAGTCACCGGAGATGGAAGAACGAGCAGGTTCTCATCAAAATTGACAACAAACCGGCGATATCACTCACAAGAAACCCTATGTTTCACGGTAAGAACAAACATATCCATAAGCGTTATCATTTCATACGAGAATATATTGAAAACGAATTAGTCGAAGTGGAGCACGTACCTGAAACAGAACACAAGGCATACATTTTGACAAAGGCATTGGCAAAAATCAAGTTCGTCGAGATGAGAAGCTTGATTGGGATGCAGGACTTGTCGGAAGCAAGATTGAAGCTTAAGGAGGTGATTGTTGGATAAGCTTCAAGAGCAAGCCGCCTAAGACACCCTTAATCAAGAAGGGTTAGGATACGATAAGCAAAATACAAATCCTATTGTAATTAGGAGTTAGCTATTTTTTTTTTTTTTTGTCAACTAGGAGTTAGCTAATACAATTAAAAATAGGAAGTTAAAAGCACTATATATATCAATCGTTGAGTTGTGACATTGATACATGAATAAGAGAGAAAGCTTTTAAGTGTTTAGTTCTTTGAGAGAGATTTTCTAAACATCAATAAAAGAAAAGTTGTTCTTTTAAACCAAAAGCTTAAGATCCATTAATACATAAATATAAAACATTGAAAACTTTAAATACCAATATTAATTGTCCTCTGAAATCATTTTACCATTCACAGCCAATAGATGTTACTTTCAAAACAATTCCTCCAAAATCATATTACCATTCACAGCCAATATATATACGGCCCTTAAAACAATTAATACATAAATATAAAACATTAAAAACTTTAAATATCAATATTGTCCTCCGAAATCATTTTACCATTCACAGCCAATAGGTCTTACTTTCAAAATTATTGTTTCTATTTTGTAGGCATTTTAAGTGTCGTGGCTCGTGGGCCTCGTGGCTTAGCAATTTGTACCCCACCTACTTTAGATGCTAAGCTTACGAAATTTTGTCACTCACATCTATTTCTTTCCAACGCAATCAGTAATTATATAAAAAAACAATCAAATGTCTATAGTCTTATTTACATGAAACATCTATATCTTATCTTATTTTATAAAACGAAGACACACCCTCTTGCTTTTTTAAAAATTGTTCGTTTAGTTTTTAGATTCTTACACTTCTAATTTTGTTCATGACTGACAAATGTGTGTGTTTTTTTTTGGAAAGAATGTTAAATTATATTCCAACAAAAAAAAACTTTTGTACAACCAAGTGCTTCTTTAATTTGTGAGCTTAAAAGTTTAGATAGAGATCATTACATAAACTTCTTTAAGGATGGGTTAGCTAGGAACCAGAAATGTGTGTGTATTATAAGAAACACGTGGGAAAATTCATTCAAATTGAACATATTAATATGTTAAACTCGATATAAGAATGTGGAACAGAGCAAGCCTTTTAACAAAAAAAGAAACAGAGCTTAATACTCGATATAAGAATTTGGAACAGATCAAGCCTTTTAACAAAAAAAAGAAACATAGCTTAATTAAAATTTGTCATGGTTGTTCTTTCTTCATCAGTCCCAATCTCTCTATCAACAAGGAACGGGAATAAAAAAAAACGGGAAAAAAAAGAAGTTATAGACTCATCAAGCTTCCTAATTCTTCATCAGTCCCAATCTCTCTATCAAACCAAAGAAACAAGAGGAACTGCTTTATTGAGATTCTCCTCCTCCTTCACTTCTTCTCATCCTCACCTTTGCTACCACTCTCTTCCTCTATTGAGATATGGAGAACCGGAGATCGACGGTCGAGATCACAAGCCGAAGATTATGGAAATCATGAAGATCGAAGATCGTGATATTTGATAATATCTTAGTTTAGGAATATTTATATTTATGTTTATCTTAAATTAGGAAATTAGGTTTAGATATTTCTCTACATAAACTATGTAACTTGTAACATTATTTTCATGAGAGTCTAATATAATTCTTCCTAAACATCTTTTGTGTTCTTGCTCTCATCATATTTATCATGGTATCAGAGCCTTGATCCAAATCCTATGGATTAGGGTTCGTTTGCTTCCGCGATTATGAAAAAAAAAAAAAAAAAAAGTCTATGATTTTCTATTGATTTTGTTTCTTCTTATTTTTTTGACCTTACTCCATCGTTTCTTCCTTAACGTCGGAGGTTTTCTTGTCTTGACATTATGAGTGGCGAGCCTTCTCCAAAGTCCATCCATGGTTTACTATTTCAAAAAAAAAAAAAAAAAAAAAAAAAAAAACGTGATGTTTCTTGACATGATAGGTCATGTTTTGATTTCATCTTGATTAGCAAAGTTGCTAGTTTCTTGAAGACCAAGATATTGGTTTATGACCATGAACCTATTGATGGGTTCGTTTAATCTTCGGCGATGATGATATTTTTCTCGCCCATCTAACATCCTCTATTGATTAAACTTCTCGTTTTTGCGAGTTGTTTTTCTTGATCTCGCAAACGCGAGTTATTTCTAGATCTCGCAATCGCGAGTTAAATCCGAACCTCGCAATCACACGAGTGACTTTCAAACCTCGCAATCGCGGGTGTTATTTCTTTATTATTTGATAACCCTACGACCGGGTATAAACGTCGATGACCTAACGGCTGGGTGTTAGCCTCTTTGACCCTACGACAGGGTATAAACGTCGTTAATGATCCGACGGCCGGATGTTACAGCCGTTTTGACCCCACGACCGGGTATAAACGTCGATGATGACCCGACGACCGGGTATAAAGCCGTTATTTTGATGATATGTCCAATCTCATACGCGTTACCACGTATGAGCTTGCGGGAGGGTATTGAGATATGGAGAACCGGAGATCGACGGTCGAGATCACAAGCCGAAGATTATGGAAATCATGAAGATCGAAGATCGTGATATTTGATAATATCTTAGTTTAGGAATATTTATATTTATGTTTATCTTAAATTAGGAAATTAGGTTTAGATATTTCTCTATATAAACTATGTAACTTGTAACATTATTTTCATGAGAGTCTAATATAATTCTTCCTAAACATCTTTTGTGTTCTTGCTCTCATCATATTTATCATCCTCCTCGTTACACTGCCATTTTTACCACTTATCTGAATATTCTTTACCAAACAACAAAATATGTAAAAAACAACAAAGACGCACCTTTGACTCGTCCGGCAGAGACGGTAGCAGCGCTTTAACCGCTAGATCATTTGGATCCGCCCCTAGAAGCTGTGAGTTCACAAACTTGTTAGGACCAAAACTAACACTAATACTTTCTCTTTCATTTTGCTTGTAAAAATCCCGACTATTGATGCGGACATCCAAACTACACCATACCGGAGTGGTACCAAAATTAATACCAAAATTGATTTGGAGACGACTGCTACAGGAAGTAGTACAGGAAGTGGTACAAGGAGCAAAGCGAAGATAAACAAGCATTTAGAGGAGCCTTTAAACGTATGGACCAGCCAAGGAGGAAGCCCACATAAGTATTTGATCCACCATGAAGACCCAACCCAAGAAGAACCACCCAAGAGAAGACCCGGATCCAAACCGCCTTTTAGATCCTCCACGCGGATCTACTTGAAGCCAACTAAAGAAAGTCCGTTTTCCCTTCATCAAGACGAGTCCCAACACTTCAAATGGGAACCTGGAGACACTCTAGACCACATAGAAGCTTTACCACCCAAATCTTGGTACACCACACCTTATGGAATCACACGAAGTTACTACTTGCTATATTCGGAGCCGAGAGAGATCATTCAGCAACGGCTCTTTCCCTCTTCGCTTGAGAGTATTCTGGAGCCTTATTCAATGAACCTGGACGTCCCAAGGTACCACCAATTCGCACCCAAGCTATCAAGACTCAAGGCACCTCACAACTTGCCTTATTTGGATCGATTTTCTCTTTATTGCTTTAACGGCTCTTTTCATTTATTTTGTGTGAATTCTTTTGCTTTTCTAGCTTATTACCATTGTCATTGAGCCCCTATAAAAGCTCAGTTCGTTCTTCATTGTAGGCACCCCCTTGAATTATTTTGAAGTTTAATAGAAATTATTTTCTTTCTTTCACAAAGTTTGTGTTCTTTGTGTTCTTGTTCTTACGTCTTGTTGAGCGAGTCTTCAAGGCTAAGTTCTTGTGCTGTATCAGAGCTTAATCACAACTCTGTGGTGCACTTCAATCCGCCATCACTTCCATTTCTTGATCCCACACGAGAGAAGCGACCGCCATCGTGTTAGAGCTCCATCTTCGACCATCTTCTCTTCATCACGAGCCGGTGATCATCCTCGTGTGAAGCCATCTCTATCCCGATACAAGTACTCACCACCGAGTCTTGCATCATCTGGTATCAGAGCTCAGTTCACGCTCACCCCTGCCAGGTTCTATCGTTTCCTATTAGTTTGATTTATCTCTTGCACTAGTTCTTGTTTTACTTCATCGAACAAAAAAAAAAAAAAAAAAAAAAAAAACAAAAGTTCTCGTTTATTTGCTTTAGCATCATCATTATCTCTAAAGAAAAGAAAAACAAAAATCATTTGTTTCAGTTTATGTTTAGATTCGTTTTAAAAAAAAAAAAAAAACCAAATAAAAAGTCTGATTCACTTGTTGATGTAGTTTCTGTTTTATTCCATAAAAACCCATAAAAATTGTATTTCTTTGTTATTTTATTTGAATTGAAAAATTTTATTTTCTATCAAAACCAGAAAAGAAAAAAATAAAAATCAGATTTTCCCTTTTGATTTTCAAATTTTTGAATTTTATTTAAGTTTTGCATTTATCTTTACAAAATAAAAAGAAAAATAAAAATTTTCCATTTATTTCTTTCCCTTTTGTTAATATCTTTGTGATACGTTTTCTTCTTTCTTTGTTTTGCGAGATTCTTCTGCAAGAAAAAAAAAAAAAACCAGAGAGACGCCATGGGAGGCTACTCAACAGAAGAAGAGGGTTCTTTTGTGTCAAGCCCCTTTGAGTCCGAGAATGATAACGCAAACCAGAGTTGGTTCGACGAGGAGGAAGGTTATGAGAGGCGATCATGTTTCAAAGAGGATTATTCTGGTTCAGAATTTGGGAACGAACCAGACGGAGAACAACTTGATCCTGAGCCACCAGACCCTTCACGAGACACCACAAGCCATCACAGATGGTACGGAGGAGGAACTGACCTAGAGAGCAAAGAATCATATGGAGAAGATTCACGGAGCGGAGACACGGAATCACGACTCAGTCACGGAGATGAGTCATGTTCGGAAGAGATGGAGTCCCAATTCACTCCAGAAAAACAACGCGCCATAAATATGTTCATGGGACTGATCCATGACCACAAAAAGTGGAGTGAAGAAACTGAGTCTAAGATCAGTTTAGTGGAAGAGGTTGAATGTGTAGCTGAATCGTGTCATGGAGATGAGCAATGGAGTAAGGGAGAATTACGAGCACCACCATGTCAAGTTCCAAAGGAATCTCATCCCATAGCTGAATCCAACAAACAGAGATACACATCTACAATGTTGGAGATGATTCACAGTCTCAGGGCTGAGTTGGAGGTGATAAATAAAAATCTCACAAGTTTGGAGGAGTCAAAGGAAAAACACCTCAACCATAGTTCCAAAAGAAAGGTGATGACTATACACGAACCACAAGAGATAAGTTATTCCCTAAGAGCTGAGTCAATGCGAGGAACACCACAAGAAATTAAGTTAAAGAAGCCACAAGGAGAATTCTTCTTCTACGGAACAGAAAATCCCAAGTCTTATTTTGTGTGGGAAGAACTGATGGAAGAGTGGTTTAATTATCACTATCACACAGAGGAGAGAAGACTCGGCACTGCAGTTCAATATCTCAAAGGAAATGCAAAGTATTGGTGGGAATATGTCAACAAGATGCGACGAATTTACAAGCAAACACCAATGAGTTCGTGGGCTGAGTTGAAGTTCCATATGAGGAGGAGATTTGCACCAGATTATTGTCACAAACCAGCTCAGAATTTCTATCGCCAAAGCCACGACAGCCCTCAGAAACGGATGTACCAAACCAGACGAGCAAAGGTGATTCAAGGAGACTTCCCCAAAACATCATTGTTTCAGCCTCAAACAGAGCAAGCAACGCCTAGGCTGAGGATAGATTGTTCTTTGCCATCAAGAAGAGTGGAATTAGATCATAAGAAGATCCACGTGACGTCCAAGCAAGCCAAGGAACGTTACGCTACAGCTCACACCTCGTCGCCTAGTTCATCAACATCTAGTTCAACATCATTGTTTGAACCGCAAGGAAAGCATCTAGGTAAGTATTCTGGAAACTCTTGTGATAGTGTTTTACAAACTCTTGACAAGCTAATGCATATGGTTAAGCCTATGAGAAAACAAGAGTTATTAAAAACTGAACAAAAACGAGAACTTGTTTCAAATCTGAAAAGTAAAGTGGCTAGAACCAAAACTATTCAAACTGTTTTGGATGATTCAATGACTTTGATAACGCACTTGTCTTTCCAAAAGGTTATTGATATAGGTATGGGAAGCACTATGAAGCACACAACAAAAGAAGTAGCCCATAAATTTGCTACAACAAGCGCCCCAAATCCCATCCGACAAGAGCCACCTGTGAGTGATCATTCTGTTTCACAAGAATCACAAGATGTGATGAATCCCATGACGTGTATAAATGAAGAACAAGCTAAATGTGCCTCTCAAGACACCATCATGGCTGAGATGATAACACACACCCCTCATGGTACCCAAGTAAGTGAAACTTATAATTTTGATCGATATTGGAAATATCTTATAATTCAAAAAAGTTTCAAACACTTTATTTTTAATTATTCAAATTCAAGTTTAATGCACTTGATCTTGTCTTTGAGTGTCAATGAAAGTACATGTACCATGGAGATTCATGAAGATCAAAGAGAAGCCATAACCTTGTTAAGCTTACTCTCGGATCAAAGCGAACAAGGAGTTGATTCTAGTCCTACAAATGAAAAGGTTCAAAGTAACTTATTTCATTTTGATTATAATAATCCCATGACTGTTTTAACACACTTGTCTAGTACCAAGAGAAATTAGAAAGTTTCAGGTATGAAGAAAATCACAATGAGTCACGGAGAAAGTTCCTTGAAGACAATGGTGTTCTCGGATCAATTACAGATCCATGGTGAATCAACAATGAATGATGAAGTGAGACGACCTCCAGAGCTCTTGATCTACAAACTTGTCACCGGAGAGGATGAAGTTATCACTAACAGCATCCCAATTCAAGAAGAGCCACCAGATTCATCATCGTTCTCAAATGTGGTCATGTTGAATACGGAAAACAAATTCACCGAAGAACTTCACCAGGTAAGTAGCCCACTACTTCAATTTATTTCTAATAATTTAAATGAAGTGATTATGGATTTGTTATGCGTTGTATATTTTGATGAACTTTCAGACAAACCAAATTCTTTTCTCATACCAAAAATAGAACAAGACATTGTTATACTTCATGAAAAGAAAATTGTCCAAAGTAAAATGGTTCATAGAGATTTTTCTATTTGCAATGACTTCATGACTGCATTAATACACTTGTTCTTTGCCAAAAGTGTTAATATCATTGCAGGTACGCAAGGTGTTCACACAGATCAAAACAGAGGATCATCGGAAAAGAAGAAAAGTGTTACAAATACTCATCACTTAAAGGAGGAACCACCGGACTTACAAAGCAAAACCCGAGGAGACATGAAGTCTTCAAAACTGCCAGCCAAGATGACGGATCAAACTGAGAGTGTGATCCTATCCTACCTGCTCAAAGGAGAGCCACCTGATGCACCATGCATCACCAAGCCGCAACAAGACAAATGTAAGACCCTAGCCTCCCGAAATCGAATGAAAGCTAACTTGCTTTCTCTTGGTGCAGATTGTACAGTTTCGAGGTCGAAACTTTTTCAAGAGAGAGGGTATGATGCGGACATCCAAACTACACCATACCGGAGTGGTACCAAAATCAATACCAAAATTGATTTGGAGACGACTGCTACAGGAAGTAGTACAGGAAGTGGTACAAGGAGCAAAGCGAAGATAAACAAGCATTTAGAGGAGCCTTTAAACGTATGGACCAGCCAAGGAGGAAGCCCACATAAGTATTTGATCCACCATGAAGACCCAACCCAAGAAGAACCACCCAAGAGAAGACCCGGATCCAAACCGCCTTTTAGATCCTCCACGCGGATCTACTTGAAGCCAACTAAAGAAAGTCCGTTTTCCCTTCATCAAGACGAGTCCCAACACTTCAAATGGGAACCTGGAGACACTCTAGACCACATAGAAGCTTTACCACCCAAATCTTGGTACACCACACCTTATGGAATCACACGAAGTTACTACTTGCTATATTCGGAGCCGAGAGAGATCATTCAGCAACGGCTCTTTCCCTCTTCGCTTGAGAGTATTCTGGAGCCTTATTCAATGAACCTGGACGTCCCAAGGTACCACCAATTCGCACCCAAGCTATCAAGACTCAAGGCACCTCACAACTTGCCTTATTTGGATCGATTTTCTCTTTATTGCTTTAACGGCTCTTTTCATTTATTTTGTGTGAATTCTTTTGCTTTTCTAGCTTATTACCATTGTCATTGAGCCCCTATAAAAGCTCAGTTCGTTCTTCATTGTAGGCACCCCCTTGAATTATTTTGAAGTTTAATAGAAATTATTTTCTTTCTTTCACAAAGTTTGTGTTCTTTGTGTTCTTGTTCTTACGTCTTGTTGAGCGAGTCTTCAAGGCTAAGTTCTTGTGCTGTATCAGAGCTTAATCACAACTCTGTGGTGCACTTCAATCCGCCATCACTTCCATTTCTTGATCCCACACGAGAGAAGCGACCGCCATCGTGTTAGATCTCCATCTTCGACCATCTTCGACCATCTTCTCTTCATCACGAGCCGGTGATCATCCTCGTGTGAAGCCATCTCTATCCCGATACAAGTACTCACCACCGAGTCTTGCATCAACTATGGTCTAAGTAAAGCTTACCAATGCGAGAACAAAATATTTGAAAGCTTGAACTCCCAAGAGGTTGCCACTTGCCAGCACCTGTAGCTTCACCAGACTTTTCCCCACTCATTGACTTTTGTAGAGCTAAAGCCAGATCCTCTTTCTTTCTTTTTTCTTCCTCTTTCTTTCTTTTTTCTTCTTCTTCTTTCTCTTCCTTTAAAGCCTCCTTCCACCATTTCTTAAACTCAGCATCGTCTTTGTCCTCTGGCTTCTCCTCCACTGGCTTCTTCTCTGTGATTCCCGCAACAGCTAGTGCCCAAGAGGTTAAAAGATCCTTCACTACAAGAAAAATTGTATATTCCAACGGACATATTAATCAGTAATTCGTGGGAAATATAGGTTTCCAATAAATTTCCAATAGAACATACATTTGTTGGAATATGATCGTTGGAAACCAGTATTTGTCGAGAATTTGTTAGAAATATTTCCATCAAATACTTTTTGTTAGTAATCTCTTAAAACATTCTGATGAATTATTTGTTGGAATTATGTTGGAATTTAGCGTAGAGTTTCCAACGAATTGTTGTTCCATCAAATATATTGTTAGAATGTTATCACTAATTTGCGGCAAATATTCAACAAATCAGATAGTTAATTTGATAACAAATGATTTTACAAAATATGAAGACATAACAAATATATATAGCAAATATATATTGCTTCTTTATCCCTTTCTTTCGATGTGGGATGTGGGAAGTGGGAGATGTCTACGTGCATCAGTGCATGTCTCATTAGACATGCTATTATTATGTTATCAACTTATATTGGTTTGGCTAATTAATATTTTAGCCAATTAGTGTTAATTATTACAAATTTTATTGATAAAAATTAGTTTTATTTAATAGCAAATGATTTAACTAATTCAAATTAAGATAAGATAATATTATTATTTGTCACAAAATCATCAGAAATATTTTCAAACAAATATTTTGTTAGTAATTTCCAACAACTTAAAAGTTATTGCTTCTATCCAACAATATATAATATTTGTTGGGAAATTCCAATAATATTCATACAAATTATACAACGTAATTACCACAACTAAAATTTGTTGGAAATTTGTAATGAATTTCCAATGATATAATATTTGTTGGAGATTTTCAACGATTTTCCTACAAAGTATGCGATGTAATTGTCACAATTATAATTTGTTGCAAATTTGCACTGAATTTCCAACAATCTAGTATTGAAAATTTTCCTATAAATTATGTGATGTACTTGTCACAACTTAAATTTGTTAGAAATTTACAATAGATTTCTAACAAATATAATACTAAACGTAATTTTATGGGATATTCATTGGAAATTTTCAAGAAAATCCGATTGTTAGAAATATTTGTTGGAATATGTCATGTTTTCTAGTAGTGCTTTCCCTAAAATGTCTCCAAAGTCTATTGGAGCCTTCTCATCTTTCTTGCCCTTCTTCCTCTCCTTTTCAACCCAAACCTTAACTAAAGCTTTGAACTCTTCACAAGGTTTGGTATAGTGAAGATCATAGAATTTTTCAAACTCTTGTCTCTTCCTAATGACAAGTCTCTCTTTTCTAGTGTATTTAACATGGACATGGAAATGCACTTTGTGAGGAGAATGGAGAGTGTGTGTTTTCAAAGAGAGAGGAAATGGAGTGGTGGAAGAAGGCAACTTGAGACTCATGTTTAAACTCAAGAGAGAGAGAGATGAAAAGAAATTAAACGAGAGAGAGATGAAAAGAGACAAGGATGCGTCAAGTCATTATATTGACAAAATAAAAAAAGAAAGTTGATATAGTGGTCTTTTTAGTATAAATTTAATTGATGAAAAACAATGTTTTTTGTTCATTTTTTCTTTATTTCTTTTTCACATTCAAATCATATTCTCTAAGAATAGGTATTTGGAAATCCTTTCACATTCCGATTGGTTTTATTAGCGTATCGGATCATTCGAGGCATAGGGTTTAAAATTCATTCGTGTATTTCTAAAATTCGGTTCGAGTTTGTTTCAATTTTTTTTGGTACGGGTCTTTATGTTGGAAATCAGAAAATACATGAAATATTTTCGAGTTCGGATCGAATTCGGTTCTTTTTACCCATATATACTCAAATCAACCCGAATTATTCAAAATATCCGAAAAAACTAAATAATTGGTTACTTTTTTACCAAATGTACTCAAAAATACTTAAATTATTAGTATATTATATCCAAATATACCCGAAAGTATCCGAAAACTACTTAAAAAATATTTAATATATCCAAATTTATAATTATAATTTTAAGTATTTTGGTTATTATAAGTATAAATATTACTAAAAATCTTATAAGTATACTTGTATTTCAGATACGTTCGAGTACCCACGAATATCGGGTTCGGTTCTGATCTTTCAGATATAGAGGTTTAGGACCCATTTCGGTTCGAATTCTGTTTTGGTCTTCGGTTTCGATTTTATTGCAAGGCTTACCTATAACAATGATTTTGTGGACTTGGACACCAAGTTATTCTACAAAAACAATAATCAATATTCCATTATTACTATATATACTGTATATATAAATATATTTATATAAATTTGTTTATTTATTCACATAAAAATCTACATTATATAACAAGATACTATAATATATATTTACTATAATTTTGTTATGACTATTTTTATTTTATTTTTTCTCTTTAATATATAGAAAATATAAATTATAGTTATTAACTACTCAAAATAAGTATATCTACATGTTTTAATTTAATAAAGAAAATATACTTAATAAAAAAATATTTTAAGAATATTAATGAATCATTATTAAAATTTTAAGCCGATGGCAGTTAGATTTATATAATCTAACGAACAGTAAAATATTTATGATAAAAATATAATATAAAGTGAATAATCAAAAATAAATTTAGTTTGTAAATGAAGATTGTTTTGCCGAAAAAAAAAAAAAAAAAAATTAGTTTGTAAATAAATCTTCTTTTTAGAGATACTAGATAGAACAGAGGGTTCTCATCTAAAAGAATCGACTCTTTGCTCTCTCTTTGCGTCACCATTGTCGACATAGTACAAGGCAGTAGCCATGCGAGAACCTCGATCCAGACGCCTTCAATCCAAGATCCAGCACAAATCAAGCCCTTGATTGAAGGATTTCAGACCTGCTATGTGCAGCTGGAGTGCATGAGTTGTCGGTAAGAGAATCCTTAAGTGCCACGTGTCGGCTATTGAAAGATGAAGAGAGTTGTGTTGGTTCGACTTCGAGTTCTAGCTCCGGTGCGTTCGTTTCCGTTGCTAGGTCTTTCTCCTCCTTCACCACTCCGATCAAAGCAACCCTCTTTCCTGGTGATGGGATCGGTCGCGAAATCGCTGAATCTGTCAAACAGGTCCTTAATTTCAATCTCCTTTCTTCTTTCTATTTCGTTCGTGTGTATTGTGGCAGAATAGAATATATCATTGTTGCTTGTTATAACATGTACGAGTTTAATCGTGTTTCTAATAATGGCTATGATGCTTAATACTTTGGTGTGGTGTAACTATGTTACCAGATTACTTTTTTTAATAGATTCAGGAACCATAATGTCTGGATAATTTGAGACGTCTTAATGGAGAGATATGAATCAATGCTTCTTCAATTCGAGATTTTGTTAGTTTATAGTTGATGTCTCTGAAAATGTTTTGCCTTTATGCTGATCCAGGTGTTTACTGCTGCTGATGTGGCCATTGAATGGGACGAACACTTTGTTGGTACTGAAATAGATCCTAAAACCAATAGTTTCTTGACATGGGCAAGTCTTCAATCTGTGCTTAAGAACAAGGTTGGCTTGAAAGGACCAATGGCAACCCCGATTGGAAAGGGTCACCGTTCTTTAAAGCTAACATTATGCAGAAAACTGATGGTCTTTTCCTGCAGGTCTCGCAGAATATTGACTGGCATGAAAAAGAGGCAATTATCTTATGCTCTAATTATGTTTTGCTGCAGTTGTAATATTGGAGAGGATGGTATTGCCCTTGCTGAAGCTGTTCACGGCTCTGCACCTGATATTGCTGGAAAGGTTACGCTTTATCTGACCTTTATGACTTTTTTATGATACCATAATGCTCTATTCCTCTGCTTTATAATCTAGTTTAGTCTTAATATGTAGTTTCGCTTAGGAGTTGGAATTGAATCCAAATCTTATCCTAACTCTGTTTGGAATAGCTTGGCTAATCTGTTTTTTTGTGGTTCAAGAGCATGGTTGTTTTGGTTCTCTTTGTTCTATGTTTGGATGTGAGGATCTGTGCTTAATTTTCAACTTTGTTTCTTCTGGTTGTGTGTGATGAGACTAATTTAATGGCGAGATTTCAGTTTTGTGTGTGATGGGTTTTTGCTCTTATCTTTTCCTGTTTTACAGTTTGTAACCAGAACACTAATATTAGCCAAATCTCATCTCTGCCACTTGCTTGTGATCTTGAGCTGTTAATGATGAAGATGTGACCATCATGTTCATCACTAGACATATATAAAACCAGCTTTGTTTGTGGAGTTTTAGAATTTTATTTGAAGAAACCTTGTTAGTTGGATCAGCTTAAATATGTTTCCAGGCCAATATAAATGGTCTACTCACGGTCTTAGATAAGTTATAACCATTTTGATTTCTTTCTTGTGTTAGCATCATTAGGACTGGATTTTGTGTTCTTGAGTTTGTTATAGTTCTAGCTAATTGGTTATTGTTGGTCACAAGGATCTTATTGCTAATGTATGTCTTGTTTGAATTGCCTTGTTTGCAGCTGTTTTCCAATATAAAGAAGAGCTTGAAACGTTGTAATACTCTCAGTAAGAACCAGACTTTATTCAATTTGTTCAAGGTACACTTTTATATCTATGTTGCATAAATGTTTAAATAATGTGATGCTTGTTCTCAGTTTACCAAGATCAGTTTTACTTCCATAAGCTATATAATGTAATAGAAAATCAGTATTAGTGACAGTTTACTGTACTGAATTTATGGCTGCTTGTAAGATTTGTACATTTGGTAGTGTAGCTAAAGGGTTTTTCTGTTGAGTAGTGACATCTTGTAGTATAACTCATTGATCTACTGCAAGCAAACTTTGCCTGAGCCAACTTCAAATCTCATTCTTTCAAGTTATTCCTAATTAATTCCTTCAAAAGAATAGTTATTTGGCACCTCTGTTTGGTTATAAGATTGTGGATGAAAAAAAAACTAAAAAGCAACTTAAGATACTTTTGTTATTTTACCCTCTCCAATGATACAACCAAATAAAAGTTCTGAAATTGAAAATTTGTAAATTAAGTTTACTTGCATCACATTCTAATAATTAGAAGTATAGTTAATTTTGTGGTATACAATGAAAGACTAGATTCTTCTTGAACATGCACCATCAGATTCAAAAACAAATAAGAACATAAGCATATCGATTCATAGTCCTTTTATATGGCTCAGGGTTGGTCACGAGCTCAAGTGACATCAACTTGTGAAAAAATGCATTCCAGCACCTGCAAATACATGGTAGAGAAGTTAGTTTGTGTTGTTGAGCGAGATAAAAGTCAAATGATAACTTCAGATACACGTATTAAAAAAACAGAGAGCCATAGAGTTGCAGATTATTAAAAAACAGAGAGCCATAGTCACAAGAATTGCAATTATTAAAAAACAGAGAGCCATAGAGTTGCAGATCAGTCTCTGAATACAATTAATTAACAAAGTGTTCCAAATCATCCATGGATCATGCAAAACCAAGCATTGATCACAAGCATTTCTCATTCTTAAATCATCCATGGACCTAAAAAAATGCTATGCAAATAGGGCCCATATTTAAAATTAAAAGGCCCATTTAACTCAATTTCGGCCCATATCATTGGTCTCCATCTTCATCCAACCGGAAAAGGATGGTGGTGGTGAGTGTCTCAGATTTCACTCAATTAGATCGAATTGTACAAGAAGCCGCCGGGAATGATTTCCGTTGAGATTCTAGGAACATTCTTGATTTACTGTACCTCCGAAGAAAGTTAATTTCAGCAAGATAGACTTTCTAGAAGAAGGCTGATAAGAGATAGGAAGCAAGTACATAGAGATAAGAGTAGAGTCGTAGCATTTGTATAGATGAGTTAGTGATTTGGGAGATGATGATGTTGCGAAGTGAATTGTTGCAGATTCTGTGAATGCTGATCTTCTGCTATATTATGTCAATGTTGATGACTGCAGCCACGGGATGAGATTGTAAGATTTTGCCGGAGATTCAAGTTCAAAGCAGAATGTCCAATCACATTAGGAAACGACTTGGTGGTGGAGCATGAAGCTGTCACAAATTCTTCGTCTGAGGCCTGTAATGGTGGCGTTTCACACCAACTATACGATTTACTTGTTCATCAGCTGAGGGAACCACCTGTTGAAGCAGTTTACTTGATTATCAGCTGCTATTCATCAACACATGTCTTCTTTGTTGAACCTTAAGATAGGTACAATACAAATGGGATTATTGGAAGCCTTGGCTCTTTGATTCTTTTTTAACAAGCTGCACTTTGATAAAAGAAGAGTAGAAGAGTAGATAAGAGATCGGAAGCAAGTACGTAGGAGAAGAGTAGAGTCGGTTTAACAAGTCTTGCTTATTGAGTTGCTTGGGGAGTTATGAGTCAATAACTCAATGCTTTATAAATGTGGCCTTGTAGTTTTGCTGGATTTTCTAGGGGAAACTCTTTTTCTTTGTTTCTTCTGTTCAAATTGTCTGTGTTTTTTTTGCCAAGGATAAGGTGATATTTCATTTTCTCAGTGCTGCTAAGAACTGCCAGTCAAAACAACGATGCTTTTGCGACTACGCCAAGCTTGTGACCACCCACAACTTATTAAAGGACATTACTTAGATCCTGTTTGACAAGTATCAGAAGAAGCAATTAGAAAACTCCATAGGGAGGGATTCTTGAATCAGCCAGCTCAATCTCTTAAGAGTCATCCTCTGTCTTCTGCTGTGACAGCCACTGCCATGTAAGTGCAGAGTAATAGAGGTTTACAAGTACTGTAACATGTCCTCAGTCTCACTATTCTCTAGTTCTATGGGCTTCTTCTTACTATCTTTACTCTTTTGCGTTTCCTGTTTATCTGCAGGATCCACCAGAAGACCCTATTGTTACGTTGTGTGGCCAATTATTTTGCTATCAGTGTGTTTCCGAATGTATAACTGGGGATGAGAACATATGCCCTAAAGCCGAAATGCAGAAAACATTTACGCGTATTGAAAAACTGATGTGGTACTCAGAGCCCTTCACTTACGCTTATTTAAAAACTGACAGCCTTTCTTAATGTGATTTTTCATGTGACATCAGTTTCAGCAATGATAGCAATTTCATAGTGTAAGCTTTTCAAGAGGGACAAGCCATCTGTTAAGAGATTAATCCTGAGGGATAGGTGGATTCTCCTGCTCCAGATTTTTATAAATAGATTTGATATTCATAGGTTTAAGAGAAAAGACAGACTCAATTCCAAACTAATACTAGTTTATATTTTGAGGTGGAATATAAAAAGGGACCGTAAATTTATAATTTTTGCTACCTATGGTGGAATTGCCCAGCTCGACAATTCCGAATTCGTCGATGTCCAATATGTAGACGTGGTTAGAGAGCAGGCCTTTGAAAGAGAGCATGGGAGGAGGAAAGGAGCTAGCAGGGACACAGAAAGGTTCAGACTTTGAGAGGAAAATGCAGAGATCTCCGATGTCTTCAGTGTAAACAGCGTTTCCTTTATCGTCTAGCTTGAACACCATAAGAGCTTTGGTTTTCATTGTCGCCATACCCTTGATGGGCTTGGAGGAGGTTTTCCTGTACCACTTAACCAAGAAAGTTTCTCCGGTTGGTCTTGACTCTACCAAGTGTTCGCTCGTGCAAGGTCCCGCTTGGTCTTGGTCAGCTCGGGAAGGTTTTGAAATCGCAACTTTTGAATTTTGGGTGGTGTTGGTTTCTGTGTGCGGAGACTCCATGATCCAATAAGGTGGCCGCCAGAACTGGGTATGTGAAACATGTCATGTTTCTTGGAAAACATGACCCGAGAGGAGAAGAAACAGGGGTTTTGGATTCTGATGTTGGTCCACTCGGAGTTTCTTAGAGCAGGTCTGCAAAAGCTAAGTTGAGGCCCCAAGAATTTGACAGCCACAACACAGTCTTCATCCTCAGGAGAAGAGGAGGACATGGCCACGTTGGTGACAATTTGGGTTTGGCATTGAGGCAAAGTTACAAGAGGAGGCAGCGAGATGCGTTTGGGATGTGTATCGGATGCAACCGGGTTTAGATCGTCTTGGAGACGTAGAATTCCGTCGTCTTTTAAAGTAGCTACCCAACCATGAGATGACCCGATCGTTCCAATTGCATTACCATCATCTTTGATATCATTGTACACCAACTCCGGAGGCACCTTTTTTACAAAATGATGAGTGTAATCAGCAAGATAGGCGAGTTTGAGTTTCCCGATGAAACAAGGAGGGGTTTGCAGCGTCGGAGAAGAGACGCCAGTAGAGAGAAGAGGAGAGGATCTCACCAACACAGGTTTCCGAAACCACAGCTTCGAGGGCTGGTTGAGAAGCAGAGACATGAATGAATATGAAGATGTTCTTAGCGAAATGCAAAGAGATTGGAAAAAAAAAAAAAAAAAACCCTAATTGATGAATTGCTCATGCCTCCATTAATATGTAGTACAGATGAATTGGTCTTGCTTGCTCTCCAAGTTTACAAATTATGGTAATCTGTTCTTCTTTTCCATAATTTTCATTTGTGGGGTCTGTTTCTTTTCCAATTTCCTGCTTTTAATTTAATGCTATAATATTTTCTTCTCAAAATCGAATCTGCAAATAACCATGATGGGGAGAGGCTCAAGCTGTGCAAATTTTTTTTACTATTTACATTCAAGCACAAACAAGTATGTTCTAGACCAGAATTGCCGCAGTTCACTTTGACGGTGGATGACTCTCAGCCATTTCATTAGAGTTAACACCTATGAAATTTCACTTTTTTTTTGTAATTGAAAATCTAACAATAATCTAGTAGACATTTTAGGTGCACATATGAACTGATGGCAATTAGGCGTATCTTTGTGAATTGTTTGCTTTTTTTGGCTATCAGTATCACAAACGTTCTAGTATTATATTATTATTATGCACTTGTCTGTTTCCTTATTTCTTTTAGTGAAACATCTTTTTATTGAGTCATTCATTACAAGAAGAGAGAAACAGTAAAAAAAAAAAAAACACCTCATCAACATGGTATATATCCAAAATAAAACCAATCCAAGTTAACAAGTTTTGTATGTTTGGTTATACAAATATTATCGAATGAATGTGCATTTCTAATATTTCAGTCCTTATCAGCGTTCATGAATGACGTTTCTTGATTTACTATATTTTCTATAATCTTTCCTTACAACTAACACTGAAAATTGACTAGGCATATGATATATTGAAGCTATGTATAGGAAATGTGTTGTACCCATCTAAAATCTAGTCTTGCTTCATAACCAACGTCTCTTATTGAGTAAATTACCCACATAATAGAGTCTGGGAATCAACAAGACAGATTTCAAAAGGTTTCCGGTTCCACAAAAAAAAAAAAAAAAAAAAAAAAAAAACAGATAAAGAATCTATGTATCCACAGTAAGAAACAATCATGTACCTTAAATGGATTTTTCAAATTGCTAGCTGCAGCTGCAAAATGAAACCAAAATTAGGCAACGCCTGAGGACGTCGGCTCTTTACGAGTTCCATAGCTTTCGAGAAGCCCATGGCATACTTTTTTCATCAAATAAGCCACCACTATAGTCACACTTGAAAGAAAAACACAAACCAAATAAATTGTGCAAGCATTATGTATAACAGACAACAATTACCAAATTACAAGCTCGAGATGACTCTTAATTTGTCAACATAATATGTAATCTGTTCACAGGCATACCTCTTACTATAATTCTATACCGATACCAGAATCAGCAAGCTATAAAGTATCAAAGCAAACTACAATGTTCATATATACTTTTTGTCAATCTGAGTCTGTAGATTCCTATGGTTACTAGCAATGAAAACCGCAGCATACTTTATCTCCTATGAAGCTTTGCTCTAACATAATTTCAATTGGTTCGTATTGAATCCTAAACACTGTAATCGAATACTGAATCCATCAGATTTAGGGAAAGGATTCAAACCTCCTAGACATTCCCATGAAGCAATGAACCAAAACACCACCTCCAGATTGAATAGCTTGGTCGATGAAGCTAAAACACTCATCTAAATATACTGTCAAAATCGGTCACGGATCTATCAACGACTGCACGCTCAAATCACATAAACATACAAAGAACAAGGTTAGAGAATCTACTCGAAACAAGACGAGTAGCTTGGTGGCATTGGATTCTCTATACAGTATATCAGTTTAAGGAGTCTTAAGAGTTAAATGGAAACAAGACGAGAGAGCTTTCTTTTCGACGAGTTTGTTTTATAGGTCCACATTTTGAAATTCAAATAGACATTTTTCAGGAACCAAATGCTGGAATCACGGCTTGCTTTGTTTTGTTAACAGGTGTGAGTGGACTTGTTTCTACTATGCTAATAGCCAAACTAACATCTGTATATTATTCTAGAAAAGCCTCCACAAAGGAGTACTTATAGTTTTAGCAGTTCCTTAAATGAATGGTTTGCTTCCAACTCCGATATAGTTTAAACATAAATTAGTTGGAAGAAAGATGATAACACAAATCTTAAACCCAGAGAGTGCATATGCTAATTATATATCAAACTACTGGACTATATTTTGTGGTGGAATATGATAAGGAGCGGGGAATGTGAAATCTGAACTACTGAGGACGGAGGAATCAGCAAGAAAGACAACTCCTAATTCGTCGACTTCATAGAATAAGACGATGTTACGCACCAGGCCGGGAACGGAACTAGCAGGAACACAAGAAGGTTCAGATTTTGAGAGGATAATGAAGAGATCTCCCATGTCTTCAGTGTAAACAGCGTTTTCTTTATCCTCTAGCCTGAACACCATTATAGCTTTTGTTTCCATTGTCGCCATACCTCTGATGGGCCTGTCGAAGGTCTTCCTATACCACTTAACCAAGAAAGTTTCCCCGGTGGTTCTTGACTCCACCAAGTGTTGGCTTGTGTGGCACGAATCCATAAGCTCTCGTTTGGTCTTGGACATCTTGGGAAGGTTTCGGAACCGCAACCTGTGAATCTTAGGTTGTGTTGGCTTGTGTGTGCGGAGATCCCATGATCCAATGAGGTGGCCTCCAGAACCGGGAATGCGAAACATGCCATCTTTCTTGGAAAACATGACTCGAGAGGAGTAGAAACAGGGGGTTCCGAGTCTGATGTTGATCCATTGAGAGTTAGGTTGAGCTGGTCTACATAAGCTGAGCTGAGGTCCCAGGAACTTGACAGCCACAACACAGTCTTTATCCTCGGGAGAAGATGAAGACATGGCCACGTTGGTGACGATTTGGGTTTGACAACGAGGCAGGGTTACAAGAGGAGGCAGGGGAATGCGTTTTGGATCTTTATCAGACGCATACGGGTTTAGATCGTCTTGGAGGCGCAGTATTCCATCGTCCTTCAAAGTAGCTACCCAGCCATTGGATGACCCGATACCTTGCATTCTCATTATTAAATCCAGAGGCACCTTCTTTTCTAAATATACGCGGCGAAATGCACCGGCATTAGTAATCACTAGTTTTCCGAGACCCACTCCACAAGGAACAGCGTCGACGATGACACAAGGAGGGCTTTGCAGCGAGGAAGAAGAGAGGCTGTTAGAGAGAGGAGGAGAGGATCTCACCAACACAGGTTTTCGAAAGCATAGCTTCGAGGGCTGGTTGAGAAGCAGAGACATGAATGAATAGAGAAAAGCAAGAGACCGGAAAGAAAAGAAAAAAACCCTAACTGAGGGAATTGGTCATGTTCACATGTCCCTCCATTAGTAAAGAACTAAAGATGATTGGTCTGTCTTGCTCACCAAGTTTCCAAATTATGGTAACTTTTACATATTTTCCATAAGTCGTTTTCTGGGCCTTAAATGATAATTGACAAGTATATGCAATTTTCCTTTCACATAAGATTACTGTATCTGTCCTTAATTTCAATTTGTGAGTTTGTAATAACTTGGTTTACAGCTAAACCGAGTCAACAAAGATTCGATTCATTCAAACCTAAGTTTCAGCGATTATCATAATCCAAATCATCCTTCCATTTACACCCAAAAAGCAAATTCAGTCTCTAATTCCATTTAGATTATTCTCCGGTATTCATTTCAAACCGGACAAAAATTTACCAAAAACAAAAAAAGCATTACCATAATCTAGCTGTTAACTTACTTATACTATTTGACAAAAAAAATAATACTTATACTATAACTAACATGTTTCACATGAAGTTTATTCTCCAAGTCATGGAGATGGAGGAAGAGTAAAGAATGGATCTTCTCTGTTGTTATAGATCTCGAAGAGTTGTTTTGAGTATTTAAGAGCTAATTCTCCGCAGATCTCAACGGCTTTAAACTCGAAACTTTTCAATTGCTCAACCGATTTCTTCAAATCACCCGCGGGATCGTCATCGGTCAGAAACCGTCCTATGCGAGTCCCCCTAATCATCATTCAAGAACACAAATCAAGAAACAAGAAAACCGTTTATAGCAGATATCGAAAAGGGTTTGTTATTTACTACCTTTCAGCGTCAAACTTGCTGAAACCGCGACCATTGGAGATATGACTTGATCTTGTCACCTTTTCATCATCTGTTTGAAACCTGTAAAGAACACAAACCGCTCTCATACAAAGCTCGGGATCTTTACCAAAATCTGCCAGCATATCTGCCTCGTACTCCCATTTCCGCTTCTCGGGTTTCTTGTCCCTCCTCAATCTTGACATGACCTCAGCATAATCAGTTTTTCCATCAGATTCCTCTTCCCCGGTTTCATCAGACTTTTCACTGACAGTCTCATGACTATCATCAGGAACAATAAACTCATCCAAACTCCCGCTTTCGCTCTCCGGCTCTTCTTCTGTCTCATCATCATCAGCATCATCGGTTGTCGGGATTCCCACAAGTCTCTCTGTTGAAGCAGACATCTCTTTAGAAACACTATGTTTGTTCAGTCTACGATGTGTCCTCGATCTCCCAGACACGCTACCTCCTTTGTTCGGTGTAACAACCAAATCTGACATCTCTTGGTTAGATGGTTTCAAATTCTTGAGTATTGAGATTGGTACATTGTCTTCATCATCATCATTTTCTGAATCGCTGACAACAACCTGAATCCTCTTACGACCAGACCGAGGAGTGTTTTCGTTAACTTCACAAGCTTCCACATCTTCATCTTCATCATCATCACTTTCTGAATCGCTGGAAACAACTTGGATCCTCTTACGACCAGACAGAGGAGTGTTTTTGTTAACTTCACAAGCTTCCACATCTTCATCTTCATCTTCATTATCACTTTCTGAATCGCTTGCAATAACCCGTTTCCTCTTACGACCAGACAGAGGAGTGCAATTGTTAACTTCACAAGCTTCCACATCTTCATTGTCATCTTCATCTTCACAATCATTTTCTGAATCGCTAGCAATAACCCGTTTCCTCTTACGACTAGAAAGAGGAGTGCTTTCATTAACATCACAAGCTTCCACATCTTCATCTTCATAATTCTCCTCTAAAGTATCCATAGCATCAGCAGATTCTTTCTCGCTTCTCTCCTCTGTTTCACTATCACATAGATCAACTGCATCAGTCGATTTGTGAACATCATCTTCAAACAACAACATCTTATTTACTCGTCTACGAGAAGCCATGTTATCTCTCCTTGTCCCCAATATAGAGTCTTTAACCGGTGTGGCCATATAAGGTGAGCCTACATGAAAAAACCCATGAACATATTAAACACATTCACACCGGAAAAGCGAAACAAAAGCGGATTAACACAAACAAACCGATATATCATTCTACTAAGTTCTATTCACTAGTGTCAACCAAAAGGCTGAAACATATATTCTTCTCACCTGAACTTTTATACACTTTACAAGATTCAAAATTCTTGATCCTAGCTAACTCCAATCCTAGCTTCATATTCTCATCCAATTCCAATTCTGTATATCTAAATCCACCAATTTCATCTAACTTTCGAACCGTCTCCACAAGTTTCTCAAACTTTCTCTTCCAATCCTCAGCTTCGTTCTCAGCCACCTGTTTCTCAAACTCCAATGCTTTGTTCACCATAATCTGCTCAATCAATGAACCTTCCTCAGATTCTTTAAGGTTCCGCAACTCTTCTTCCACTACTAACTTCTCCGATTCCAATTCCTTAAACCTCAATTCAAGTGATTCAATCTCTTTGTTTCGTTTCTGAAACTCTGTTTCTAACTCAATGTACTTTTCCTCAGCTTTCAAAACCCTTTCTTCTAACTAAAGACATCGACAATTTTGCACCTTTTTCATCCCCATTGTTTCATCTTCCATCGTATTTGACTCCATCGATTCCTCTTCTTAAAACTATAACTAAAACACTCGAATCAACAAGTCTCTCTATTACTGGTTTTGAAAATTCCTTTCAATACAAGAATCAAGAATCAAATACAAACAGAGAAAACTTAAAACGTACCTCAAAATTTCGAAAATTGCTGTTTCGAACTTCAGAAGAAACCGCAAAATCAGAGAGTAAAATCATGAATCCATCGCAACATTCCTTGTTCCATACCAACGATTATGCAATTTGGGAGAAGAGAATAAGACTCATCGAAGAAAAAAAAAATTAAAACTTTCTAAATTCCTCTGTGAAAACTGTTACAGACATGAGACAAGTGTTCATAAACCCTAATAAACACAGGCGATAGCCCGTGTACAAGTGTACAACTGCTGATCTCGAGTCTCGACGCTGTTTAGATTTGCCACGTTGACGATCGCGAATCCGCACTACACGCCGTTTTGGTATAGAAGTAAACGTCACGCATTTCTTGCGTCTAAGTGGGCTCACTTATGGCCCATAAGGCTAATTTGGTTTCGGCCTAGTTTCGAGCCTGGTCGCATTGGATTCTCTATGTTTAATTTAAGGAAATATTTCTGAATGGTACAGAGTTAAATGGAAAACAAGACAAGAGGTCCACATTTTAAAGTTGAAGCAGACATTCTTGGAGCTTATTATAAGATTGTGCTCTTTAATTCACTTGATTATTCTGAGTTCTGTCTCTTTCAAGTTGAAATTGATTGCTTTGTTTTTACCCTCTGGTTAAATTCAGCATAAGGTTTTATAATCTGACAAGACTAATGATTTCGTTACCTCTTTTGTTGCACCCTCATTGGAGAGTTAAAATATTAAAAATTTACTTGTTTTGGTATCTTGGGACAAGTCAATCCACGTTAATTTCTTGATTTCTTGACATTTGAAGTTATGCAATGGATCCAAATTTTCATGATCACATTGCACTTTTTGGGTCAAACTAACATTTAATGAAATATATATGTATATGATCTAGTTGAAATGGATTTTTTTGGCTAGTGAATGTTAAGAAAATCTATATTTTTATGAATTTTGAAGGATTAATCTGGGTTTAAGTATAGGATTCATGCGGTTAACAAAAAAAAAATTCTGAGTCTTTTGAAATAAGGTCACTAGATTATATGTACATAAAAAGCCATACGGATAGAGCAACATTATCAGTGTTCTAAGCTCGTCCTTAGGTAATTTTTTGAGCAAATTTAAATTGAAAATGGGTAATAAAAATAGGGACGAACTTTATTTAGGGACAAAATCAATCCGTCCTTAAGCCAGGTGGCACTCACTGGACACAAATATTAATATAAAAACTTAAGGATACATTGATAACCCAAAAATATTAATATAAAAACTTTTGGACACAAATATAAGGACCATTGATAATGTTGCTCTAAGGCATGTGACTTTGCAAAAACATGCTTTTAATATTGAAAAATGATAATATGTTTAAAAAATTATAATCAATTATTAGTTTAAAATAATACAAATTTTAAAAACGATAAACACAAATTTAGAAGGTCTAGACGTCAAATCGTCAGTGGCTTTGATTGATTTAGGTTTAGGATAACGTTCAACGATTTTTTTTTCTTTCATTCGAGTTATGTTCTATAGTTTAAAGTATAAAAATTACAAATAAAGTTGAAAATGTAAGTAAAATATGTTTTTTATACAAAGCCGATCGAAGTTTGAATCCAAGCCTTTTAAAATAAAGGTAATATTTACTAGCTACAAAAATATAAAATTTAATCCAGTGGTTTACGTTAACATCGTTGATGCATGCATCACTACTTAGATTCAATTCACTATACTGTATATGTTGACAAAAACAAAATAACACTTATGAGTAATTTGGAATATGAGAGTAACAAAGATTCGATTCATTCAAAGCTAAGAGCATCCCCATTGTACATTTTGCATGGGTGTCTTAAAACTTTAAAATTAATTAAAAAATAATAATAATTCATGAGTGTTTTAAAATAGAGAAAGAAATATCTTATGCAAGACACTTTGCACTCCAAAAAGCAAGAGTGTCTCTAAAATTTAATAGTAATTATTATGTAAGACACTCAATTAAAGTTGAGGGATGAGAATGGTCTAAGTTTCAGTCATTATCATAATCCAGATCATCCTTCCATTTACATTCAAAAAACAAATTTAATATCTAATTCTATTAGATTATTCTCTAATATTTATCTCAAACCGGACAAAAATTTACCAAAAAATAAACTTGGAGACTTCTCATCTTGATCCGGCTTTTTCTCCTTGGGTTTCTTATCCCCTTCCTTCTTATCTTTGCTGATTCCCATAAGATTTAATACTAAAAAGATAAGGGTCACTTCCCTTGCCCTATCTTGTCTCTAAAGACTATTGGAGGTCAAGGTTACCTGTTCATAATTCGTACATAATCATTCTTAGTCTCCTTCATTTCTTTTCCAATCCAAAGCTTACTTAAAGCTTTGAATTCTTCAACTGGTTTGCTAGAACTTCTCAAATTTTTTAGTATTTCTTTTGATGAGTCTTTCTTTTCTTGTGTATTGAACTTGAAATTGAACAAACTTGTGTGGAGAATAGAGGGTATGATTTTTTAATATGTTAAACTCGATATAAGAATTTGGAAATAGATCAAGCCTTTTAACAAAAAAGAATATTTTCACTGGTTGTAAAGTTCCGGCATACAACCTACCACTCAATTTAAAACTCGTACGATCTGAGCTATCAAGTTTTTGGCATTTGGAAAACTCTGAAAATTTAAAATTTGTCATGGTTGCGTATTGACATGCATGCATTGTAAGATAAAGTTAAAAGTAATACTAACAGTGAAGAAGGGGATATAAGTCCCAAAAACACATCATGTTTCGGTCAATCTGACAATTTTATCTAATAGCAAGTTAAAAAATAATTAGAAGATCGAAAATGTTCTAGCTAGCTTGTTTGTATGCATAAGAATGGGTCAATGCCTTTCAGCGAACGAGCATACACACGGAATAGGAACAAAATGAGACAAATGACACAAAAAATGATAAACAAGGAAAGGGAAAAAAAGAAGTTATGGGCGTTATGGGTTGGAGAGGTTGACGTCATGCACAGAGACCAGTGGATTCGGTTCCACGTTTCTTCCTCTCAAACTCAGGTCCCTGAGAACTGTTGATGATCAAGAAGACAAGAGTCGAGAGGCGTTGATATCAAAATAAAAGAAGACAAAAGGCATTAACGTCTCTGGAAAGTGATGGGCTCACGGCTGTGAGTATAAGTCAAAAGCTAGACAAAAGGCATTAACCAGGTGGTCGTATCTTGGTGGTAATGGGCTCATGGCTGTGAGTACCGCCACACTTTGTCAAATTTTGTTAAAAAAAGTTCGAATGGCAAAAGAACATGCGGGTTGAGAATTTAGTACGATAATTCTCAAAATTTGGGTCGAAACTTTTTTCTTCTAAGAAACTGATTGTCTAGCAGTCGATGAATTGCTTTTCTTCAAGCAACAATTTGAAAAAAAAGAAAGAAAAAATTATTAAAAACCTAGATATTTATCATCCGAAGCTCTCTGCCCGTTACTACCAATTTTTGGACGCAGAAGAATTTCAAAAGAATGAAGAGGATGATTGATCGATCCAAGCTGGTTTGATTGTACCATTTACATTTACATAGGATGCCTTTGTAATGTTTATGGTCGCATCTGTTTTATACTCTCCCAATCACGGCTAATTTTATATAGCTAACAAACCTTAGAGTTTGTTTTTATTTTATTTATTTATTCAAACTAGTTTGGTATGTCACAAAATTATGAATGCACAATCTAAGAGAATACAATCGAGAAGAGGAGAGGATCTCACCAACACAGGTTTTCGAAAGCATAGCTTCGAGGGCTGGTTGAGAAGCAGAGACATGAATGAATAGAGAAAAGCAAGAGACCGGAAAGAAAAGAACTAAAGATGATTGGTCTGTCTTGCTCACCAAGTTTCCAAATTATGGTAACTTTTACATATTTTCCATAAGTCGTTTTCTGTGCCTAAATGATACTAATTGACAAGTATATGCAATTTTCCTTTCACATAATATCACTGTATCTGTCCCTAATTTCAATTTGTGAGTTTGTAATAACTTGGTTTATAGCTAAACCGAATCAACAAAGATTCAATTCATTCAACCTAAGTTTCAGTCATTATCATAAATCCAAATCATCCTTCCATTTACACCCAAAAAGCAAATTCAGTCTCTAATTCCATTAGATTATTCTCCGGTATTCATCTCAAACCGGACAAAATTTTACCATAAAAAAAAAAAAAAGCATTACCATAATCTAGCTGTTGACTTATATTAGATGAAGTTTATTCTCCAAGTCATGGAGATGGAGGAAGAGTAAAGAATGGATCTTCTCTGTTGTTATAGATCTCGAAGAGTTGTTTTGAGTATTTAAGAGCTAAGTCCCCGCAGGTCTCAACGGCTTTAAACTCGAAACTTTTCAACTCCTCAACCGATTTCTTCAAATCGCCCGCGGAATCTCCATCAGTCAAAAACCGTCCTATGCGAGTCCCCCTAATCATCATTCAAGAACACAAATCAAGAAAGCGGTTTATAATGGATCTAAAAGGGTTTGTTAGTTACTACTACCTTTCGGCGTCAAACTTGCTGAAACCTCGACCATTGGAGATATAACTTGATCTTGTCACCTTTTCATCATCTGTTTGAAACCTGTAAAGAACACAAACCGCTCTCATACAAAGCACGGGATCTTTACCAAAATCTGCCAGCATATCTGCCTCGTACTCCCATTTGCGCTTCCCGGGTTTCTTGTCCCTCCTCAATCTTGACATGGCCTCAGCATAACCTCCATCAGATTCCTCTTCCCCGGTTTCATCAGACTTTTCACTGACAGTCTCATGACTATCATCAGGAACAATAAACCCATCCAAACTCTCGCTTTCGCTCTCCGGCTCTTCTTCTGTCTCATCACCATCAGCATCATCGGTTGTCGGGATTCCCACAAGTCTCTCCGTTGAAGCAGACTTCTCTTTAGAAACACTCTGTTTGTTCAATATTGACGACACTCGACGATGTCTCCTCAATCTCCCAGACCTACTCTCTCCTTTTATCGGTGTATCAACCAAATCTGACATCTCTTTGTGAGATGGTTTCAGATTCTTGAGTCTTGAGATTGGTATATTGTCTTCATCATCAACATCACTGACGATAACCCGTTTCCTCTTACGACCAGACAGAGGAGTGTTTTTGTTAACTTCACTAGCTTCCTCATCTTCATCTTCATCTTCATTATCATTTTCTATATCGCTAGCGATAACCCGTTTCCTCTTACTACCAGAAAGAGGAGTGCTTTTGCTAACATCACAAGCTTCAACATCTTCATCTTCATAATTTTCAGTATCACTTATGTCCTCAAAAGTATCCATAGCATCAGCAGATTCTTTCTTGCTTCTCTCCTCTGTTTCACTATCACATAGATCAACTGCATCAGTCGATTTGTGACCATCTTCTTCAAACAACAACATTTTATTTACTCGTCTACGAGACGACATGTTATCTCTGCTTGTCCCCAAGATAGAGTCTTTAACCGGTGTGGCCATATAAGGTGAGCCTACATGAAAAAACCCATAAACATAATTAAACACATTACACCGGAAAAGCGAAACAAAAACCGATTTATCACTCTACTAGGTTCTACTCACTAGTGTCAACCAAAAGGCTGAAACATATATTATTCTCACCTGAACTTTGATGATAACCTAATCCCTCTCTACTCAGATCATCTTTACAAGATTGAATATTCTTGATCCTAGCTAACTCCAACCCTAGCTTCACATTCTCATCCAATTCCACTTCTGTATATCTTAATCCACCAATTTCATCCAACTTTCGAACGGCCTCCACAAGTTTCTCAAACTTTCTCTTCCAATCATCGGCTTCGTTCTCAGCCACCTGTTTCTCAAACTCCAATGCTTTGTTCACCATAATCTGCTCAATCAATGAACCTTCCTCAGATTCTTTAAGATTCCTCAACTCTTCTTCCACTACTAACTTCTCCGATTCCAATTCCTTAAACCTCAATTCAAGTGATTCAATATCTTTGTTTCGTTTCTGAAACTCTGTTTCTAACTCAATGTACTTTTCCTCAGCTTTCAAAACCCTTTCTTCTAACTCAAGACATCGACAATTTTGCACCTTTTTCATCCCCATTGTTTCATCTTCCATCGTATTTGACTCCATCGATTCCTCTTCTTAAAACTATAACTAAAACCCTCGAATCAACAAGTCTCTCTATTACTGGTTTTGATAATTCAAATACAAGAATCAAGAATCAACCAATCGATCCTGGTTAAAATGGTTGAGGTTCCTCAAAAAGGTAACACTCACCGGGGATCGATGGTACCCAGTTGCTTGATCAGACAGAGGGTTTTGTTTACCAAAAAAAAAAAAAAAAAAAAAAAAAAAAAAAAAAAAAAAAAAGAATCAAGAATCAAATAGAGACAGAGAGAACTTTAAAATTTCGAAAATTGCTGCTTCGAAATTCAGAAGAAACCGCAAAATCACGAGCTCATCGCAACATTCCTTATTCCAAACCAAAGATTACGCAATTTTGGAGAAGAGAATAAGACTAATCGAAGAAAGGAAAAAAAAATAATTAAAACTTTCTAAATTCCTCTGTGAAAAGTGAAAACTGTTACAAGTGTTCATAAACCCTAATAAACACGAGGCGGTGTCACGTGTACAAGTGCTGATCTTAGATTTGCCACGTTGACGATTGCGAATCCGGACTACACGCCGTTTGAAACATAGTAAAACATCACGCATTCTCCTCTGTTGATATAACGTCTAAATGGGTTCAGTTATGGCACATAAGGCTAATTTGGTTTCGGCCTAGTTTCGAGCCTGGTCGCATTGGATTCTCTATGTTTAATTTAAGGAAATATTTCTGAATGGTACAGAGTTAAATGGAAAACAAGACAAGAGGTCCACATTTTAAAGTTGAAGCAGACATTCTTGGAGCTTATTATAAGATTGTGCTCTTTAATTCACTTGATTATTCTGAGTTCTCTCTTTCAAGTTGAAATTGATTGCTTTGTTTTTACCCTCTGGTTAAATTCAGCATAAGTTTTTATAATCTGACAAGAGTAATGATTTCATTACCTCTTTTGTTGCACCCTCATTGGAGAGTTAAAATATTAAAAATTTACTTGTTTTGGTATCTTGGGACAAGTCAATCCACGTTAATTTCTTGATTTCTTGACATTTGAAGTTATGCAATGGATCCATATTTTCATGATCACATTGCACTTTTTGGGTCAAACTAATATTTAATGAAATATATATGTATATGATCTAGTTGAAATGGATTTTTTTAACTAGTGAATGTTAAGAAAATCTATATTTTTATGAATTTTGAAGGATTAATCTGGGTTTAAGTATAGGATTCATGCGGTTAACAAAAAAAAATTTCTGAGTCTTTTGAAATAAGATCACTAGATTATATATATGTACATAAAAAGTCATATGGATCTAAGGCATGTTGAAAGTGTTGTGTTGACTGAGTTTTATAAGATGTCAAACATGTCATGAGATTGGTGCAGAAACGTTTGTAATACAGGAAGTGTGACAGTTCACGTGCAGACTTTGGAGAGGAGTGACATAGTTGATGTTCAGAGTAATACAGGAAGTGATACAAGAAGCAAAGCTGAAGAAAGGAAGAAACGTTTGAAGAGCTGGAAGCTTGGAGAAGTTTCTAGAAGACTAAAGAGTTTCCTTTTGGTAAGAAAAGGAAACATGAGGAGAGTTTCGTGCATAAAGAAAAGGAAACAAGAAGCAAGAGGATAATTTCCTAATCCATAAAGAAAAAGGAAATTATCCAAAACCTATTAGAACTAGAATAGGAATTGGCTTAAGAGAACAATTGTCTATTTAGTATAAATAGGGTGCTAAGTCTTCATGGAAGATTAGCACAAACAAGAGAGAGATTTCCTAGCAACTAAGTTTTAGCACAAGAGAAAAAAGCTAAGAACTTAGGAGAGGGCTAAGGGGTTTTTGCGAGATGTTCTAGATCGGTGTGTGATCTAAGAACAAGGGTTTGAGAGAATAGAAAATAGGTTTGAGAGAAACGATTGTAACCTGATTTTCTATTAATCAAAGAAGCGTGTCAAGAAAAATAAAACCATTTGCATTACTTGTTGATACAGTTTCTGTCTTAGTTTCCATATCGATAGCTCTTGCGTTTTCAATTGGTATCAGAGCAGTCACTTGTGAGGATTGCATACAGGTGAGATCCTGTGGAGAAGATGGAGAGTTATCATGGAATCGTGAACAGTTCAAGATTAATATTGGATGATGGAAACTACGAGATTTCAAAGTCAAGGATGTGTAACGTTGTTTCACTTGTGGGAATCATTGATTTTGTTGAAGGAGAAGAAATTTCAGAATCTGATTCAGAAGAAGAACAAGAAGATGACCTTGTTGAAACCTACAAGGAAGCACGTGAGACACTGATTAAGATTGGACAAGAGAACCAAGTTTTGGTAAAAGAGAAGGTTCGCCTTGATGCACTTGTTGAATCGCTGCAGAATGAGTTGAATGATGTGAAGAAAATCAGTCAAGAAAGTCTGACTTTGATGAAGGAAAGGCTGGTTCTTGCTAATAAAGTAGACAGATTAGAGAAAGAACTGTGTGCTGAAAAGGAAATATCAGCCAAGTTACAATCGGAGCGTGAGCAACAACATAAGAAGATTCACATGTGTGGTGGGACTAAGCAACTTGATAAGGGTATGAGTTATGATAGAACAAAGAAGTCTAACAGAGGCTTAGGTTATACTGGACAAGGACGATCTAACACAGTACAAATCAAGTTTGTATCTGAAGGTAACTCTCATAAAAGTCAATATGATACAAAGAGTAATACAATCAAAGAGAGAGGATGTTATTTTTGTGGAAAGAATGGGCACATAAGAGCTTATTGCTACAAGTATTGGGAAAGAGTAAACAAACTCAAACGTGAAAGAAAATTTTACTGGAACGGATATCGTAATCAAATATGGGTAAAGAAATCTGATCTATATCAGGGTGCATCAAGAAGTACGTCAGGAACTATGGCAGGAAGATCAGGAAGTACATCAGGACTTGGATTCCAGTGCGTGACAGAAGAACATAAGGCTACTAATAGTGGATATTCTTGCCATATCACAGAAACTACTACAGCAACACCTGTAACTGCAGCAAAACCTGCAACAGAAAGTGATAGAAAGGTAAAGAGCATAGATGATGAAGAATTCTCTGAGAATTACAAAGCCTTTTATGAGCGTTGGCTTAAATTGGTTGAAGAGAATTCAGTGCTGACTAAAGAGAAAGTCATGATAGAGGCTCAAGTTGCTGAAGCACAAAAGTATGGAACGATGAAAGAAGAAGAAGCATCACAAGTTAGAATTCAACTTGAAGAAACTCAAAAGAATTTAAGGATGCTTAATAATGGTACAAACCAATTGGATCATCTTCTGAACATTGGGAAAACAGATCGACATGGTCTTGGATTCAATGGAAATCCTTCAAAATCAGATTCCTATTTTGTTTATGGTGGAAGAATCACATCTACAACATGAACTGCTACTGAGACTGAGAGAGTTTAAAGGAAGAAGTCTCTCGATGAAGAAAAGATGAGGTGTTTTTAGTTAGTCGAAATCAGAAGGAAGACATAGTCTGTAGCAGTGTATTTCACACGATGGTGAAATCGCCAGAAGGTGCGAACAATTTCAAAAAGGATTAGTGTGTGATTTTTAAGTGCTCTTGTTTCGTTTCTATAAGAAGTTAACAAGGAAGTGTGTTAATTGTGGCTCATCTAATTTTTGATGAGAATTCCAAAATCTGGAAAATCGATGGGCTGAATTGAATTGATGAATTTGAGAGCCCAAGGTTGGTGATAAAGCAACTTCCGCAAATTGCAGGGATTTTTAGAAGAGTCGTAGTTGGTGATCAAAATCGTGTCGAGGAAGCAGCGTTGATGAAGAGAAGAAATCGTTTGAATTGGGTTTGGATAGAGAATCTTGGTCAAAATTCTAATTTAATCAGATCAGGCCCAGAAGAAGCCCAGTGCGAGAAGAAGAATAAAAAGATAGTTCGAGTCTCCTTCTCCGGTTTGTTTCTTTGACTCGAAGAGAAGAAAAACAAAACATAAGAGTTGAGCTTCAATTGTGATTCATAGATGCTGAGAAGAGAAGTTGCGTTCATGAGTTCCTGAAATCAAGAGCAAAGTCTAATTCTGGAATATATATGGAGCAATTACGAGTTTCTAGCTGAATTTTGCACACGCTTCGAAGAAGAAGATATCAGATGCTGAGTTTCAAAGGGTTGAAATATTTGTGTAATTCTATTGCATCTTCTACAAGAATTAGAAGGAAAAACTGATAAGAACCGACGGTGACGATGACGATTACGAGGTGGTGGAGAAGAGAGGAACTCGGTCGAGAGAAAGAGAAATTCTTAGAGAGTTTAAAGAGCGACGAAAACAAAGATCTTTCTAAGAAGTCCAAAAAGTCTTACCGGAATGTTGAATTCAAAATCGGATAAGGAGCTGGAGAGAGGATTTTTTTTCTTTAAAACAGAGAACGGCATCGCGGCCATTGTTGGTTACCAGAAGGACGTCAATGAGGGAATCACCACAGGTGTTGGTGGTCAATGATCGGAATTACATTGTGGTTTGGTTTGTTGCAGGGAAAAGTTATCTAATAGGTGTAGCCAATTATATTTTTCTTTGGGTTGTGCATAGATTCACAGTGAGGAAAAGAGATGCTCTGAGAATCTAAAGGAAAGAAATATAATCGGTTATCAGTTCGATGATACTGCAACAGGTGGTTCTTGTCATGAGAAGGAAAGATAAGCCTATGGAATATGGTTCTTAAAGATGTCGCTGGTATTTGTAAAAATGTCAAAGAATGATGAAAAGATGAAGATTTCGAGACGAGTTTTTTCTTTCTCGGGTTGCCTACAGACCTCGGATTTGAGCTACGAAAGGTGTTCTGGAAACTTGAAAGCAGCGTCAGATACGAATCTGTAGAAGAGAATAATTTTTTTTTCTCGGCATCGTCAACAACATAAGCTCTGAAGAAGAAAAATTTATGGAACCGGAAGCAGAAGCAATTGGGTCTCGTCACCGACAAGAGAGTCGACGAAAGTTGGATTTAAGGTAGAGATTTCAGTATATGACGGTCTCAGATGAGTTGATTAAAGGATCTGCGTAATTTAACTCTCATGATAAGCTGGATTTTGAGTGTATCAATCGCATGTCCATGAAGCTTATGGATTGAGGGATTTCGAGCTCTTTAGTTTATGAATTTCTACGCTTATAGAGATAGCAGTTCTGAATTTCATTGGTGTTTTGACTGGCCTTATAATTGAAGGAGTTTTGGAGCTGAATCTGAGCTTGATGGTGTTTTGAAGACTTCTATGAATTCGAAATTTTTGTTGTTTGTGTTGAATGTGTGTGTCCTGGCTTGGATATGTACATGATTGAACCACACAATCAACAAGGGAGAGAAAAAGAGTTGCATAAATGATGACGAAGAATGAGACAACTCTAAATGGAAGAGGCACCTTGTGGAAGTAAATTGGAAGCTTGACATCAATGTTGTTTCCAGTGCAGAAGGTGTTCTTGAAGAAGTTCATGACATAAGGCATATGATCAAGAAACAAATCATCATCATCAAGAACTCGGATTTTAACTGTGCAAGATGTTCTAAAAACTTGGCTTCGAGATCTTTCCAATGATATAAAGATGTCTTCTGATTCCATGTGGTTTGATGGAAAAATGCTCTCAAAGTTGGTTGTTCGCAGGTTGCATCATTCCGGATCTGTTCTGGGAAAATGGCCATAACTTTCAAACCGTAACCCCAAATTGTGATCCGCTTTTTCCAGTGGCTTTGTATGATGGTTGTGTATATTTCTACCAAGTTTCATAATTTTCTGGGTTGGTTTGTTATCCCGTTTGTGCTCTGCATCAAAACAGATGAAGAAGGTTCAGTACAAGACTTCTTTGATTCTGGAAAAAGAAATTGTGTTTGGTTCTTATTGTTTCAAGTGCGTAAAGACCGGTGAATTCTCTGTGCTTAGGAGTTATTTTTCATGCTAGAGTGAAGGTGAAGATAAGATATGAGCTGCATCATCAATGTCAAAGTATATGATTTTCGGATTAGAGAAAAGAGAAAAAAAAACAGTTCCAAAATGTTTGATTCAAGGAAACGTTTGGTTGGTAAAACGTAATCTGATCGAGCCGAAATTTGGTGGCAAGCTTCATGGTAATGTTGTCTTGAGTTTCAACGGTGGGATTGAAATTTTGACGGTTGGTATGTGTTTTGTTCGAGATTCTTCAGTCTGATCCGGGCATAGTTCATCTGAAGTTTCAGAGTTGACCAGTTCTGGTACAAACATCAAACGGACGACCAAATAAATTCGGAATGGGATGAAATTTTGCAGAGATACTCTACACATGTTGAACTAGATTCTGGTAGAAGGGAGCTGGATTTGGAGTCTGAGAACATAGTTGAATGATGACATTTCAGAACAGTTGATTTAGAGTTTTATTCAACAATGAATGAAAGAAGATTTTTCATGAATACTAGATGGAACCCGTTGAAGTGTAAGTGACTATTCAGATGCTATATTGAGTTTTTAACTTAGGCCCTGTTCGTTTCCTGATCCAGACGCAGTATCTGGACGCAGATGAGCATTGTTGTTCGTTTAGTGCTTATTTAGCACATGAGCCAGCTGCTGCGTCTGGATACAGATGCAAAACTCATTCACAAAAAAGAAAATTTCTGGATGCGTTTATTTGGTGCGTCTGGTTACACTAAACTCATCCAAAAACTTATATTATTTACAGTTTTGCCATTTACTATTAAAAATAATTTTAAAATAAAAAATAAAAATTACAACAATTATCAAATTAAAAAAAAAATACAAAAATTAAAAATTAAAAAACAAAAAACTAAAATTTTAAAAATTAATAAAAAAAATAAAAAAGTAGAAATAAAAATTTATAAAAATTATAAAATTCAGAAATTTAAAACAGCATTTTGTGAAACCGCAGTTTTGGCGGGAAAAAATGTGAAATCACGTTTTTGGCGGGAAAATTTTGTGAAACCGTATTTTGGGCGAAAAATTGTGAAACCGCGTTTTTGGCGGAAAAAATTATGAAACCGCATTTTTGACGGAAAATTTTGTGAAATTGCGTTTTTGGCGGGAAAATTTGGTAAAATCGTATTTTTTGCGGGATAATTTGTGAAACAGGGTTTTTGGCGAGAAATATTGTGAAACCGCTTTTTTGGCGGGAAAATTTTGTAAACCGCGTTTTTGGCGGGAAATATTGTGAAACCGTTTTTTTGGCGGGAAAAATTTGTAAACCGCGTTTTTGGCGGGAAATATTGTGAAACCGCTTTTTGGCGGGAAAAATTTGTAAAACCGTATTTTTGGCGGGAAAATTTATGAAACCGGATTTTTGGCGGGAAAATTTGTGAAAACACGTTTTTGCGGGAAATATTGTGAAACCGCGTTTTTTGCGGAAAATATTGTGAAACCGCTTTTTTGGCGGGAAATTTTGTGAAACCGCATTTTTGGCCGGAAAATTTTGTGAAATCGTATTTTTGGCGGGAAATTTTGTGAAACCGCATTTTTTGCGGGAAAATTTTGTGAAATCGTATTTTTGGCGGGAAATATTGTGAAACCGCGTTTTTGGCGGGAAAAATTTGTGAACCCGCTTTTTTGGCGGGAAAATTTGTTAAATGAGTTGACCTATAAAGTTTGACCCATTTAAAAAACTTAAAAAATTTAAAACTAAAAATTTTAAAATTTTTTTTTTAAAAAACTAAAAATGAAAACTTAAAAAGTTTTAAATTTTAAAATTGGAAAGTTAAAAAATTTTAAAATTTTAAAAGTAAAAAACTAAAAATTAATTAAATTTAGAAAACAAAATTAAACTTTTAACTTTTCGAATTTTTATCATTTGACATAAAATGTGTATAGATACAAATACAAAAATATCAAAAGAACGTAACTGCATCTAGATATAATTGCATGAACCAAAATCACAAACGAACATTTTCTGATTATTGCATCCAATTACTGCGTTTAGATGCTGCGTTTAGAAATTTTATCCAGATAAGGAAACGAACGGGGCCTTAGTTATGCACTCAAGCAGGGGGAGATAACTCACAATAAAGATGATAGATCTTTTATGTTAAAGAGAAGAGTGCTTGAGTATCAAACTAAGTTAAAAAGGGGGAGAACGAAGATGTTAATCATAATAGCTGAGTTAAACAAGTCGAAGCCTACACATTAGAGAGAGCTCACAAATTTGATGAAGCATGATTGAGGGAGAGGTTGAAAAAGTTAATCTTTTGAGATGTAACACGAATCATGATGTTTGATATGAGCATTAAGTACGTGCCTTGGTTCTAAAACTCAATCACCAAGGGGGAGATAAATTGTTAGTGCTGTGGTGACTGGTTTTAGAAGGAAGCAAGAATTATAAAACTCAATCACCAAGGGAGAGATTGAAAGTGTTGTGTTGACTGAGTTTTATAAGATGTCTAACATGTCATGAGATTGGTGCAGAAACGTTTGTAATACAGGAAGTGTGACAGTTCACGTGCAGACTTTGGAGAGGAGTGACATAGTTGATGTTCAGAGTAATACAGGAAGTGATACAGGAAGTGATACAAGAAGCAAAGCTGAAGAAAGGAAGAAACGTTTGAAGAGCTGGAAGCTTGGAGAAGTTTCTAGAAGACTAAAGAGTTTCCTTTTGGTAAGAAAAGGAAACATGAGGAGAGTTTCCTGCATAAAGAAAAGGAAACAAGAAGCAAGAGGATAATTTCCTAATCCATAAAGAAAAAGGAAATTATCCAAAACCTATTAGAACTAGAATAGGAATTGGCTTAAGAGAACAATTGTCTATTTAGTATAAATAGGGTGCTAAGTCTTCATGGAAGATTAGCACAAACAAGAGAGAGATTTCCTAGCAACTAAGTTTTAGCACAAGAGAAAAAAGCTAAGAACTTAGGAGAGGGCTAAGGGGTTTTTGCGAGATGTTCTAGATCGGTGTGTGATCTAAGAACAAGGGTTTGAGAGAATAGAAAATAGGTTTGAGAGAAACGATTGTAACCTGATTTTCTATTAATCAAAGAAGCGTGTTAAGAAAAATAAAACCCTTTGCATTACTTGTTGATACAGTTTCTGTCTTAGTTTCCATATCGATAGCTCTTGCGTTTTCACATGTGACTTTGCAAAAACATGCTTTTAATATTAAAAAATGATAATATGTTTAAGAAATTAGAATCAATTATTATTTTAAAATTACAAATTTTAAAGACGGTAAACACAAATTTAGAAGGTCTAGACGTGAAATCGTCAATGGCTTTGATTGATTTAGGTTTGGAATAACGTTCAACGATTTTTTTTTCTTTCATTCGAGTTATGTTATATAGTTTAAAGTATAAAAATTACAAATAAAGTTGAAAAAGTAGTAAAATATGTTTTTTAAACAAAGTCGATCGAAGTTTGAATCCAAGCCTTTTAAAATAAAGGTAATATTTACTAGCTACAAAAATATTAAATTTAATCTAGTGGTTTACCTTAACATCGTTGATGCATCACTACTTAGATTCAATTCACTCTAATGTATATGTTGACAAAAACAAAATAACACTTATAAGTAATTTGGAATATATGAGAGTAAATAACAACTCGGTTATAAAGATAAAATATTCACAAATAGTTAACACATATTTAACTAGTTAATACTTGCTCAAGATTTACAAAATTATCAATTCGAAGCATTCAAGTTTAAGTTTTTGCTGAAATTTGATTCTACTAGACGAGTGAAAACCAACTTGAAGATGCATGCACCACCACATCACAAAAAGGTGCATAACCATAACCACTCATTATGGTTTGAGTATATGTGGACATGGCAAGCACTTGTGGGCTCTTCGAATCTAATTTGCAATCAAATGTATATTATGGGTCCCTGCATATTTGGGGGAAGCCATTTCTTCTCCAAATCGAGCCGTCATTATTATTTCAACCAAATTATTTTAATAGTAGATAATACTACTATTTAGGAGTTATGATCAATACTAGTTTAACAAATCATCCATTCATGAGCGAAAGAGTATTATTTTTTGCTCTTTAATTCGTGGTCACACAAAATTGTACGTAGCCTTTATTTTTTAAACGTGGACGGTCTCAAGTCACAAAATCACCGCATTCTCTATTTTCATTTGGCCATTCGTCGTTTATCTTTCTCCTCTTCTTCTCGATTGTTTCCATAAGAATAACTTTCAAAGCAAAGCAATTTTCTTCAAAACTCCATAGCCAAATCCTTCGTCTCTCATCAGGAACATCACTAATTTATAGCACCACAATCCAACAGTGATGAAGTTTCTAAGAAATCGCTGTGTAGCTTTGTGGTGGATTTCATACAAAAAAAAAAAGCTTTGTGGTGGATGTATCCATGTAGTATCCGATGGTGAATTATTTCAATGTATGAAAAAGTTACGTTCTTATAAAAATGGTGAGAAGTTTAACTGTAAGTAAGATTATGGAGATGGAGATCGTGGAGTATAAGTTTTTTTGTTTTTTTCATAAAAATTAATCTTCTTTAATTTTGTTATTTGACAAACTGTTTAGTATTGTTTTTAAAAGTGTTCCTACAAATAGGGATGACTCGTAATGTTTTGTTAGTCAAAATTAAGAAAAACTTGATTTAAATTTAAAAATGATTTTTGAATTGACACATGTCACAATTACATTCGTTAATTTTTTTTAAAATATTGATGGCATAATTAATTAACTATGTCGAAGTCATCAAAAACTGTGTATTTATAATTACAAATTTGTAGCATCAGTTTTTATTAATGTAAATTTTGCAACGTTTTAAAAATGATGTTAACAAAAATTAATAATTACATCAATTAGTTATTTGATGTAAATATATATTTTAATATCAATTTTGTTAAAGTGATACAAACTAATGAAAAATGTATCAATTTTATAAAATTGATGTTAATCTAGTTAATTATAACATCATTTATAATAATTGATTTGAAACCATATATATTTGTTTCACTTATAAAAACTGATTTAAAATAATATCATTTACTTTTATGATACATTTTAAGTGATACAACACACCCTTTTTTTTGTAGTGATTGTGTCTTACAAATTTAAACATTGGTCCAATTAATATAAAGACAAAAGTACTTGGAAATCAATTGTCTGACTCCGAGGAGGATCTCTTGCTTGATCTAAAACATGCATGGCATTTGTATCATGTACTGATAAGATAATTAGCTTTAGGTCTGTTTGCTGCAAATGTCTAATGACTATATATCTTAGCAAAAAAAAAAAAAAAAAAAACAATGACTATATTTGTGGCTTTTCTTGGCAAGCCGAGATGTAGATATATAAATGGTTGACTGAAATTAATCTACAAGATGTTTAATGTTCTATATTTTCAATTGATCCTCATTGAGTACTTAATTGGTCTTTTTGATAGACTTACATAGTTTGTTTTTGTTCCTTGACTTTCCTCAATATTTTATGTTATAAAAAGCTCTCCACAGAAGCAAAGTTTTTGGTAAAAATCTAAATATAATTTTATAGTATAGTAATAGTACTGTCATATACTGTACCAATCGGCAAAGAAAGCCATAATGGCTAAGTTGTCTTTTAGGAAACCCATTCGTATTACAAACACAATTATTACCTACGATATTGGTCCTTTTTCTTTTTTTTTTTCGACATCGCCTATGAGATTGGTTTAACATAGATGATGAAACTCATAACTTGTAATCATGCAATAAGGCACAGTGCGATGAGAGAGAGGGAGCAAGAGAGCAATAAAGCGTGGCTCATGTATTTCGTGGTGAGAGTAAATGATATTTCAGATCGTCGTAGTGATTAAAGTTTGAGTAGGACCCATCTCATTCACCTCTTCAGCTACTTCTACAATTTTTGTTTCTACTATAATCGATTTTATTTTTTACCCAAATAAACAAATAGAAATAAAAATGTCATCATTCAAAATCCTTAGATCATGCTTCTAGTACATAACCTTTGCCAATTTATGTATGTGTTCATATTTTACCGTTGATATGTAACCGAGGGAGATATACACATAGTTACATGCAACACCATAGAGTCGTGTCCTAGTGACTGCCGAATTACAGAGACAAGAGACGTGTAAGTATGTAATTCGTAGGTAGGGTGCAGGCAGAAATTAAGAAAATTAAATTTTTGTCATGCAAATGTAATAAAAGCACATAGAAAGAGACAAATGTGTAACAATAATAAATAAATAAAAGTTTGAATTTTAAATGGAAAAAGGAAAAAGAGATAATGGTTGGCGACGAAATCCAACTTTATAATCAAAGTTTATTTTCTCTTCGCGAAATTTTTTTTTTTCACGAAAATTGTTTAAACATACACACATACATATATATATATATATGCACTATGAATTTGAATTCATTAAAATGAGAGTTTGTAAGTAAACAAAAGTTGCTTACTGGTATATTTTTGTGTATATACTATTACTCATTTGCTTGTTTTTGTTTTTTTTTTTTTTATATAACTATCTTACTCATTTGCTTATCGTTAGGGTTCTTTTTTTTTTCCAAAATTTATCGTTAGGGTTATTCATTATTATTTTTTATTTATCTCTTTAGAATCTTATCAACGCGCAAATCCTTGATGTATCTCAAAGATCCATTTAATGCTTGATCGGAGCTAGGGTTTTGGAGCTGATCATTTTTGTTCAACGCTACAAACTTAGGGTTTTACTTTTTTTCCTTCTCTGAATCGATCATAGGATGTAGGTGTAAAATATAGCCATTTAGGGCATACTGTGCTTTAATTTGGTCCCAATGCCACTCATACCGTCATAATTTACGACTACGTGAGTCGTCCCCATACACACAGCTACACACATGCAAATTTCTGTATGCATCATTCTAAAGAGACTACGTAGTGTTTTCATTTTGATAAATACTACGTAATGTTTATATGCGTTCATATATAGAGGGTGCAGGATGCGCAGATATGAGTTGTTTTTGTATGAATGGAAATTTCATTAAGAAACGAAAGGGATAAAGATTTAAAAAAATTAACTTAACCGACTAAGTAGTTTGATATTAATGTTATTTGATGCAAACTATGAATCTGATTGGTAATACAAAATGAAATAAAACTTTTAGCGGGTAGAGAAAACAATTAGGGATATGTAAATAGTTAAAAATGGTACACAAAGTAACGAGTAGAAAAAATGATAAATAAAAAACCAAAAATATTTATTTTATACTCCCTCTGTTTCAAAATGTAAGATATTTTAGAATTTTCACACATATTAAAAAACCATATTTAAAATGCATTATTTTTTGTGATTTACAATTTTCAACAACTCTAAACCAATAGTATTTAGTTATCTTTCTTGAATTCAATAATTTGTCATTAATTATACATAGAAAATAGAGAACATCTTATATTTTGAAACAAAAAAAAATTCTAAAACATCTTACATTTTGAAACAGAGGGAGTATCGTTTTTGTAATCGGTTACAACGAAAACGGTTCATCTTGTATCATAACAATAGAAAACGCTACAAACTTAAATTGAATTCTGTAAATAGAAAATTTAATATAAATTTGACAGAATATGTTACTTACTTATTTTTATCAAAAAAAAAAAAAAAAGAATATGTTACTTACGTAGTATATATACACATTTTACCTAATGAAAACGTAAAACCGCAACAAGATCATGATCAGTGGCAGTGCAATAAGGAGATGGTGCAAACATATATATATATGTGTGTGTATATATATATATATATATATGTATATGTGAAAACATGGATGCATGTATAACCATGCATGTGGATGAATGAAGAATTAGCATCTCGGGCACGGAGAAGGCGTGTCCGATCATTGAAAGCCGCCCACCATCTTTATTATATTTGTTTCCGAAGTACTGATTTCTTCTGCTCAACTTGCAGATTTTTATTTCTGCTCACTTGCAACTTTCTCATTCTCAATTATCTGATTAATTGCTTCAAAAGTCAATTTTATTTTAAATGGGCAATAAATTTCAATATTCGTATATTCTTTTAGTACGTCGAGTTTTTGTTTACTTGTTTTCGATTAGTAATTATCGACGCCAACTCATAACTTCTTAATTGGGACTGCAGGAAGAATAATAGAATATAATCAACTTTTGGTTATCTCATATAATAAATAATTTCAACCATTTTCGTTTGTTATAGTAATGTCGATCGTCACGAACAACGGTGTTATAGAAATGTAGATTTTGATTTAAGAAATAAATAGAGCAAGACAAAACTGTACGAAAACTAAACGCATGTCATAGTCTCCACAAAAGGGTTTATATCCGTATATATATATGATATTAAATAATACCTTGGATCCGAGTCATATCTCAAATTAATATCATGTATGTATGCATGCATGCATAATTAAACTTGAGTTACATATTACTATGTCCCCTATATCAAAATCACTCAAAACTATAGGAACATCTCTTTTTTCCGTATCTTGTTTATTTGTACAGTGTATTAAGTTCGTCCTGGTTGGTTAAAATCGAAAACCTAATTCGACTTTGACATACATTCAGCCACACGGTTGAATTCATGAAAACTAGATTTTGAGGATCAGTTTGGAATTGTGTCATTGATTCATGAAAACTAGATTTGTGTGATCACATGAGATCATGTTATTAAAAACAAGAAGTAATTTTTATTAATTAGTATATGCCAAGAAACATATATGGTTTGTTTAATTGATGTTGTTTCATTAATTTGGGCTAGCTAGAAACAAAATACAAAGGAGAAGAGACCCGTTACTAAAAAGACATGGTCAGGTAAGCAATATCTGACAGCCAACACATTAACTTCAAACCTAACGACTACCTGGTTTGTCTTGGCTCCATCTCCTTAAATTTTCGTTTATTTTCTAAAACATTTTAATGGATTCTCATTAATATATACGAAAACGTATATTCATGTACAAAATATTTCAAAATTTTTTGAAAGGGAAAGTTCAAATGAATGGTGGCTCCTCAAGAAGCAATGTGATTTTGATGAGACAAAATGAGGCACGACTAGTATGCCATCAAGTATTTATTGCCGTAGATCTATCCCTTGTCTTTTATTTTCTTAAGAACAAATTTGTTTTCTCCTTGTATCAATTTAAAGATGAACTTACAAAAGAGGTATAAATATATATATATATATATGCATATACTTACTATTCATGTTCTATTTTGCTTTGGTTTCCAAATTAAAGAGATTGAATTGGTATGCCATCTGATGACGTTTATACGAAACTTGTTAGGGATTCATTTTGAATGGAACTACTTTTTTTATAAACTAATAAGGTTTTTAAAATTTTAAAATAAAAAATAGTCAAACCAAACTAAGAATTCGATGACCGTTTGTTATTATTTTTTTTTAGAGATCAAAGTTTAGATTTCTTTAATAAAGGTTTTCTTAGCATATACTGCAGCTTAATAACAAACTTTACTAATTATTTCGGCTGATATTAGCAAAGGCCAAGTATATGCTAAGTGAAAATTAATTTTTGGCATCGACGAAAATGACAATAATATGTTTGAAATTGGTTTATCAATCATAAAAAGTGTCTAGATCTAGATTTTGAAGACAATGATCCATAATGCGAATGTACAACGTCATATCATTTAATTGACTGTCTCACGAGCGAGGGCGCTAAAATAAATGTGAATTTCTAATTTCAAATAGTACCTTTTTTCTTTCTTTCTATTTCTTACTAGTACAGTATATACATTTTACTCAAAAACCGGGATTGGTCGGACCATTTGCAAACCAATTATATATATAGGTAATTAAATTTGAAGAACGTACATGTCCGTGTTTGTGTGCATTACATGTTTATGTGTACAAAAAACAATTATACCGAGCTAGCTGACTATTCAAAATTTTACCCCCACAAAAATCCATAAAAATCTTTTCCTAAGGAATTTATGTATCTTTCCCTTTGCAATGTGCAACCTTCATATCTCTAATATAAAGTATACAGTAAGACGTACCCTATGTATATTTATATTTATAAAACATAAATGACACCAAAAAACCTAGATTCTCCCCAAAATTCATCCAACGGCACAAACCGCATAATAAATAACCCTATCAAAATATAATTATAAATATTGAAATTTGATAGCGATAGTTTAGTCCTCGATGAATGCGAGTCCCTCATATTTACTCCTTTTGGCATTCACTCTCTTTATCTCTCTCTCTCAACTTGATATGTCTTTTGGCGTCTCTTTCTTTCTCTAAATCTTTTCTTTTATTCTACTTTTTTTTTTTAAAATAGCCAACCATAATACAAAACCACGAACGAGGAAGAGAGAGAGAGAGAGACATATCTCTTGTCACGATGCAAGAGATGATACCGGATTTTCTTGAAGAGTGTGAATTCGTCGACACTTCGCTAGCCGGAGATGATCTATTTGCCATCTTAGAGAGTCTTGAAGGCGCCGGAGAGATATCTCCGACGGCTGCATCTACACCTAAAGATGGAACCACGAGTTCTAAGGATTTAGTTAAGGATCAAGATTATGAAAACTCATCTCCGAAGAGGAAGAAACAAAGATTAGAAACCGGGAAAGAAGAGGACGACGAAGAAGAAGACGGAGAAGGAGAAGGAGAAGAAGAAAATAAGCAAGATGGGCAACAAAAGATGTCTCATGTAACCGTGGAACGTAACCGCAGAAAGCAAATGAACGAGCACTTAACCGTTTTACGCTCACTTATGCCTTGTTTCTACGTCAAACGGGTAAATTCAATACATCCATAAATTTTTCTTAGTCAGTATCTAAGTTGTGGTAGCGCCCGACTAGTTAAAACTATAAGACGTTCAACTAATCTTTTTGGTTTACCTAACTATCATCATATCATTTCTTCGAACATCAAAAGTATCATATCTATGTTTTTTGTAGGAATAATGATAATTATAATGACATTTTGGTCCCACTAATCATCTCTTTTTATTTTCTTTCTTTCATGTCCCAATTTGATATATAGGATGTTCATTGTGACTTATATTTTTGTCTTTCTTTCCTCATAAACAAAACTTATAAAAAAAGGGGGACCAAGCATCGATCATAGGAGGAGTTGTGGAGTACATAAGCGAGTTACAACAAGTTCTTCAATCTTTAGAAGCCAAGAAACAACGTAAAACCTACGCCGAAGTCCTAAGCCCGAGACTTGTCCCGAGCCCTCGTCCTTCACCGCCTGTTCTAAGCCCGCGAAAACCGCCTCTTAGCCCACACATCAACCACCACCAGATCCACCACCACCTCCTTCTCCCACCCATAAGCCCTCGAACCCCTCAGCCCACAAGCCCATACCGGGCCATTCCGCCGCAGCTACCACTCATCCCACAGCCTCCGCTTCGTTCTTACAGCTCTTTGGCCGGTTGCAGCAGTTTAGGAGACCCACCTCCATACTCTCCTGCTTCATCTTCTTCCTCTCCTTCAGTCAGTAGTAACCATGAGAGTAGTGTGATAAATGAGCTTGTTGCTAACTCAAAATCGGCTTTGGCTGACGTGGAAGTGAAGTTCTCAGGAGCTAACGTGCTGCTCAAAACGGTGTCGCAGAAGATCCCGGGACAAGTTATGAAGATAATTGCTGCTCTTGAGGATTTGGCTCTTGAAATACTTCAGGTTAATATTAACACCGTCGACGAAACCATGCTTAATTCTTTCACCATCAAGGTACGTACGAATAATCATCCTAATTAATATTCACTGAACTTTTTTTGTCTTTTTCATGAGGGTAATTCATACATAGGATATATGGTGGGGAAGAAATGGTAGGGTAGTGTTACAAGTAATAATTCACTGAGATGCACATAAATTCATACACACTTTTGATATATATATGAAATGCAATATGTGATATATAATTCTTATCTACATTGTATATATATGCATACAAACATTATATATATGTTAAAACCAAAAAAAAAAAAAACATTATATATATGTCAGATTGCTCACAAGCACACAAAACTAAACGAATCATCTCTCTTATACAATTGACTTTCTTAAAAAGGAACAAGGTGTGAAAGAACACGTGTCTTTATTTTATATACTTACAATTCTATGTGAACATTGAAGAGCACCCAAAATCTTAAATTCTAAATTCGAAACAAATTGTTCTATAAATTTGAAATTTATTCAAATAAATCAAGCTGCCTTATTCTACTGTAAGAGTTTTTTTTTTCCGATCATTACATAGATTTGTACAATGAAGAATTATACGATGGTTGTAGGTCCAAGATTAGTCTAGATTTTATTATTGATGATTTGGTTTATCAAACAAAATGTGATCAAAGATCAAGCATGCTATTATATGTCTCCCAGTGTCGGAATTTGGTAATTAATTAAGCTGCTTAGAATAGGTTGTTGAATTGTTGAGACGATACCACTCATACATTCATAGTTATTGCGATTGCTTTTTGGTTTTTAATAATTAAATCTGTGTGTTTTAATATTTTTTTACGCTCTTGTTTCGTTGGGATTTTAATGCCTCCAGAAATATAGAGCTGCTCAGAATTATATTAATTGACAAAAAAATTATCTATATATCTTTCTTTTTTTTTTGTCAAAGAACAATTATCTTTATATCTATCTCTCTCTTTTCTTTTGATAGATTGGAATTGAGTGCCAACTCAGTGCAGAAGAACTGGCTCAACAGATTCAGCAAACATTCTGCTAATAAAAGTAGGATTTAATACATCTTCGTATAAACCCTAATTAACGAGAGACCAGTACGTACTCACTTTCTCTCATTATTATCCTTTTAATTATCTTCAAAGTTGTCTACAGAGATATGGAGTTCTTTTAAAATAAAAATGTTATATTTAATTTTATTGAATATTGAATAATTATTACTAATATAGGTATAGTGAGTTTTTAAAATTATCAGCTTCATAACAGCTTCGTCGCGTGATTTTTTTTTTTTTTTAACTTCCAATATTAGAGTAACCGTACTCCTACTATGTAACTTTATTTTTATTATTACATCGAGCATTGTAGCTGTAATGGCATATATATGAATGAACATCAGTGTATGATGTTTCTCATGAATAAGATTAATCTTGCTTCTTAAATTTTGGAGGGATATATCTTATGTAAAAAGAAAGAATGCTTCTACATGCTGCAGCAAATGTTCTACAAATCGAAAGATTGGATGTTAAAGATTGATAGAGATAATTGGTTTGCAAGGATGTAACGATGTTAATTGGGTTTTATCAAAAAGTATTATAAACTCTTAATAAAAAGTTGTTGCTATAGATTATCTAGAAATTAAATTATGTATATACACACATTTTTACCGTATATACATACTTGTGTAAGAACTTTTTTTTTTTAACGACTTGTAAGAATTAATTTAAATGTCTGGTTTCCCATTTTTATCAGTAGAATAATATTTTACATATTTAACGTAAGAGTATATATCTCCACTGTATATATATTTATAAATTTTAAATATTTACAGAGTAAAAGCAAATTTGCTGAAAAAATAAAGCAAAACAGTCACAAACTCAAAATCGTGCCTAGAGTCATAAGGATTTAAGACAAATTTTAATATACGTAATACGAAAAATATAATCATATGATTATGATTCAAATACACTAATTAATATTAGGTTTTAAACCATTTTCCAAATTTTATCGGAAAAAAAAGTTCTAAACCATTTTGTTCTCGTGACTGGGTGCATGAAGACTTGAAAATGTCAATGGCCTCAAACGATTAAGTTTTTAAAGTAGCATCGATCATTTCCTTTTTTTTTCTTTAGAATTTTGTCCTATTTTTTTGGGTATAAAGTTTTACGAGATGTATTTACCCATTTATAATTAATAAAAATAGATGTAAAAACAAAAATTTAGGAGACAAAAAGTTAGTAAAATAAGATCGTTTTAATACCCGAATTTTTCCGAAATGGATAGTCCGAGGGCATAGCACAGAGTGCCCACTGCCCACTACTGGTGAAAACTGGACTTGGGTATATCTTTTTGGCCCATATTTAGTTAACCTTATATGGTCGCTAGTACCTTATCAAATAATGATGGGCTCAACTAGTTTGGACACTATTGAGCAGTCAAGCCTAGCTACAATTGCTCTATTTTAACTGGGATGGTGACTTGTGGGTTTGTGTGAAACGACATATAGCTTTGGTGGCTGAATTGAATTGTTGGTTCGTAATCATGAAAAGCATATAAGCCCAAAATTCAATCCGTTTACTTCGTGTCCATGAAAAATCAGTTTTAGAAGTAAAACGTCCGTTCCTTAGTCGTTACTACTGAGGCGGACGTTTTTAATAGACGTTCAGGATTATCCGATTATCCCCTATACTGATAATTTTTTGTATAAAGCTAATACACAATTTTTATCTTCTAAATGGTTTAATCTTCTGATTGAATAATATAATCTAATAATTTGTAGTAGTTTCTACCGTATCATGATTTAAGGTTAAAACTTGGTAGTGTGGATATATGTGTAATAGACAAGCGATTAAACTTGATTACCAATTGAAACCTATATAATAAAAGTTAAAAATCACAACAAAAAGAAAACAATAGATGATAAATTCTTCATAACTAAAAAGAACATCACTACTATACATCTATTATTTTTTTTGGTGGTGGGGCTGAAAAAGAAAACAAAATTAAAATTAAAATTGAGGAGGATAAAGAGAAAAACGAGGACGGTGAGCTTTGGTGTGTTTGTGAGAAGATGAGTGAAGTTGGCGTCGTTTCTCAGCAAAGCCTTCACTGTTTCTCATTATCCAATATCTCTCTATCTCCTCTGGCTGTCTTCCAGGCACTCTTCCTGCTATTAAATCCCACCTATTTCAAAAAAAATATATATATACAAATTATATAAACATTAGCATTTTTACTAAATTTGTTTTTTCATTTCAAATTTCCATTTTTGTGCCAGCCAAGCATTTATATACATAAGTACTTTACTGATAAGAAAAGTAAATCAGTTTCTTACTTCTATTTCTATATATGTGTGTACGTGTATAATTTAATGAACGTGGTAGCTTTAATTAAATGTTCTTTTTTCGCAAATTAGTGGACGCCATGTGCCTTCCCCTACAACATGGTACTCTGTTCATTGCTCGGCCTAAACTAATTAACGTATGTAAAATTGTAAATACTTGAAGATTAAACTATTTTAGAAATGTCTAAAATATATATTTTTATTTAGGCCCAGATAATATATAGAAGAAGAAGAAATTGTTACCTATCACCGACAAGTCTGTACATTCGAAAGATGAGATCTTCTTCTTGTTCAGTCATATTGATAAACTCCCATTCGATACTGCTAACTTCTGCACATAGTTTATATTCAACCAATTAAACTCAAAACAAATATTTAATTAACAAATAAGAAAAGACAATATAATTTTTTAATTTTTAATAAGAAAAGACAATATAAAATTAGGAATTATACTTTTTGTTAAAACTAGAAACTAATCTTGATATGTTATTTTAATTAGCACGAGGTGTTACTAATTTAGAAGTAAGCATATCCCTCGTTTTTTTTTGAATTCAAAAATCAGATCCTAGGAACTAAATATCAAGATGTGCAAACATAGTAAAATTGGATGTAAGAATTATAGAATATATAAAGAATAGAGAGGGACCTTCAGAGTCATGGAGGGGGATTTTGTGTTGCTTACGACGACGACGACGCTCAGTGTTATCCATTGATATTAAAGTAAGAAAAGAAAACAAGAGAGGAAAAATGTGATGGAAATTTTGGGTTTGAAGAATGTAAGAAAAAAAAGATGTGAGAGATGAGAGTTTATAGGGCGAAGACGAAGAAGAAGAGAGGAGGAGAGAGAAGGAAAATGTCCAACGAACAGCCTTTGCAAACTAATAGTAAGAAGTGTTGTGCGGTCTTGTTGACCTCTTAACCTTTATGTAGACTTGTCGTTGACACTCTCAAATACACATGGAGATGAAGTCGTTTATTGGGATTTGTAAGTTATTTTGAAGGCTAACTTTGTTCTCCTTCATAGATGATACTAACAAAATTATTTTTCCATTTATTCAATTTTTGTAAACCTACTTTCTTTTAAAATAATTGAATCTTATTGATTATAATTTGGCAGAGGCAAGTTCAACGATGTTTTTATTATTATTGGTTTGTTGTTGTTCTTTCCTTTTTTTTAGTCAAGTCCAATTTCCTTTTCTAAGAAACTTAGTTGTAATTAAATTACTAGTTTTTCATGCTTTTTCTAGGGTTGGGCATAAAACCAAACCACAAGTCGAACTGTATAAAAGATCTTTAAACCAAAATTAAACTAAATTTATTATAAGATATTTAAAAACACTATTTTAATTTTTTTATGATATCATTTTTTATATACGTAAGGAAAAAATGCTTGATAAAAATTTATAAAATTTTATAAAACTGAAACAAAACCGACTAAATCAGAATTTATAAAAAAACTACTCATTGCTTGTTATAGATTTTTGTTTCTTTGCACAAAAAGAAAAAAAAAAGGAAATTTTTGTTAGTTTTGTGGATTTTTAACTTTGGGTTTGAAAATCATAACTTTAGAAACAGAAAAATTACACACAAATCTTAATTTTGTGGATTTTTATTGATAATTCAAATGACAATGCTAACAACACACTTTATATATATATATATATATATATATATTAGTTCAAATTCACTGTGAATTGTTATAAAATCCCCTATTATCATTTCTACTTTTGACATATATTTTAATTTTAGGATCTGTGACTAAGACATTACATATGACACTGTATGGCAAAGCTCCTTCGCTGGCGGAATACTGAAACTGCTTATACAAGCAATTTAATGAATGATTCTGGAAAAATTCAATCTCTCTCATAGTACATGCATGATACAACCAAAATCCTTTGAAGTGCTTTTTCTTCGAAATATTCAAATCTATCATAAATTTGAATCGACCCATTAAACTAACGTATTAAATTCGAGTGCGAGACATCACATATAAAGTACGCTTTTCAATAAATTTTGTAAGAATGTATACTATTATACTATCATATTGTCACGAAAACGGGTTCTCCAGATTTACTAGACATAATTAAATATGTTAGCTAGACGTGGAAAAATATCGCCGATAGTGTTTTGATGAACACGAGTAGACAAGTCAACCATTAAGGGTGAAATAAACTCGACTCCATTCGTGCACGAAATTCATTTTCTTCCTTCTTCAGCCATTTGTGCATGGTCATGACGTAAACATGATTTAAAATCTATGAATATGAAGATCGAAGGTCGAATATGAATAATTGCGTAAAGTACATTCAGATTGGTTGAATATATCGTCAATGACTGGCGAAGCTGAGTTTACGTGTCATGACTAAATTGGTTATCTAAATATCACCCCAACACATAGCACAAAATTCAAAATTACTTTTTAATATATACCAGATGTATTCGAGAACATTTGGTTTTGAGAAGAATTAAACGAAGTCGTGCTGCTTTTATATTACAAATAATGTATATTTTTTATATTTTTATGTGAAATTAAACTCATACCAAATTAATAAGTATATAAACCCACGCACGAACACACACACACATAACTAACTATATAAGAATGATTGGTAATATAGTTACATGATTATGCACATGTGAAATTGTGAATATATAGAGAAAATGCTATCCTAATTGTATTTATAATTAATTGTCATTTGTGTGTTATCAACCAGACAAACACACATGATATTTTATATACAATTCACATATATATTACCAAATTTGAACAAAAATTATAATATTAATTATCAAAAAAAAAAGTTATAATATTAGTACAAATCATGAAAATATAAAATTTAGTCATCGCTTATGATATTATTGCATATATCTACTAAGATTTTTATTTTGAAATAACATCTTTTTATAAAGAGATACGAGCAAAAAAAAAAGAGATCAAAGGAGACACCAATAATTTAAAATACACATGGAAAAAGACAAAGAGGAGATATTTAATATCGTTTGTACTATTCACCACGAATCAAATAGATGAATATTTTGTTTAGTATAAACAGATTTATTGTCATTTATACTTTACAATAATGTAAAATTTTATTAAATATGATACTTATACTAACGAGTAATTCTAAAATTATTTTATTTTTGAAAAAAATTCATTTAAATTACCTTCATATTTCTTGTATTCTTCTTCAAATATGTTAAATAGTGTTCTGTTCTCTACGTAATTCTTTAGAAGAATATAAATAAAACCCACTTTTTGAAAATTTTGATTCATTTTAAATGGTATAAGTTTAAAGAGTCTCTTAAGTGGGTTTTTTTTTTCATAAAGGAGAAATATTTCTCTTTTTTTAAGCTTATTAGCTTATTATATAACCATATCAATATATACTACTGTGGCAAAAACTTTTGAGGAAAAAAAAAAGGTACGTCTTGCTCGATTGTACAAATGATTTTCACAAATTTTTGATAACCGAATAAATTTTCAAGATATATTGAAGAATGCATTCAATGGAAATGTGTCTTCAGTTTGCAGCAAAAAGAACAAAACTGGTTCGCAGAGCTAATCCAATGTCTAAGATTATGGATACCCGGTACAAAAGGACAAAGATGTGATTACCTTTTGTAATAATTTGATTTTACCATCTTAAACAACATGTGTACAAAGATGTGACATATTGTCTCCTGGAAAGATTAATCATAAAAGCAATCAATATCTATTTCTCTTTCCACTTTAATTAAAATTAAAACTCTTGTACAAATTATTCTTTTTTTGTTGGGCAATAAATTTGAAATTACACATAAAGACGAAGAAAAAAAAGATAGATTAATCATAAAAGAGTTGCTATTAAGGAATAGTTTTGTAGCTAAGAAAAGGAAAGTTATAACAGAAAAAATAAATATTGAACTGATTTGAAACATGGTTGCAGCTCTTGGTAGATCATTCAACTAACATTCTTAGTCCTAGATAAACATATCTTTTATTCATAACGTATCGAATGATTCCACATAAAAGTATACGATATATATATATATATATATATATTATTTTATTAAACCTGATCGTTAAAATATCAATTTAAACCTCACAAAGTAAAAGCTAGAATTAAATATAAAAAAAAAAACTTGTTGAACTGTAGATGTTTTGATTGATTAACAACATTGATGACAACATTTAAGGTGGTCCAATGAATGTTTCTGTTGCTTTCAGTTGAAAAACGTTAGATACGAATGAGAGTATATTCACTTAACCGCCTATACATTTAGCAACGTATGACTATATGAGCGAGTAGATTTGCCACATCCATAAACAACCTATGCGTAAATTTATAGTACGTTGACTTAGACACTTATATTAAGTGGGTCATATAGTTATGAGCCTTTGTTCAAAAAAAGAAAGAAAAGACTTAATTATGAGTCTAAAGGAGGGACTCGGGTTGAACGACGAGGAGGCGATGTGGATTGAAATAAAGTAGGAATACGTAAAAAGGGAACCAACTGAATTGTTCTGCATGATCCAGTTCGTGCTTATATACGTAGTAATTTTGTATAGCATAATCTCCGACAAAGCATAAACAAATGACAAGAATTATTTTTCTGTTCATTTGTTTCGTGGTTTTGCTGAAATTGCTTCTCGTTTTTTGATAAGCTTTAGTTTTTCTAGTTTGATCATGTGCGGTTTTCATTCGAGTATGATGTCTTCGGATTTGAGGTATATTTTGGTCATTATCTCTATATTTAAGAAGATTTGATCGAAGTTTGGTCAGGTCCACCTATTGAAGCGTCAATTTGTCGTGAAATTTGACAATGCTGTTTCTGGAGGGGTAGTAAGATTGGAATTTGTTTTTTTCTCGTATTTTTCTTGCCGGAAGAAATGTTTTGGTTTAAATCAATTTGAAATATACGTATTGTCTTTGTGGTTGGCTTTGTTTTTTTTTTTTTTTTTTTGGGTAAAAGACAAGTTGTGTTCTTATAAGATCTCGGTAAAGTCTTTGTTTTTTACTCCGTTTTTTATGAATTGTAATTTTCTGTGTATTTATATATTTAGCTTTTCTATAGTTTGTTGTTTTGTTTATATCTTTTATGTTTCCGGAAATATCTTCTTAGTTTACCGACATCTGTAATTTAATAAAAGCATATAAAAAATATAACTTTTCTGCATGCATAGTGAAATAAACAGTTAAACATGTAATAATACTGTGTTAATTCCTACCTTATTACGTAATTTTCATCATACTTACTAACTCAGGGGAACCAAAAAAAATCTAAAAGTACGGCTTATATTACAAAGTATGATTATGATATATATATATATATATATGAACAGTAGTATTGACGTTTTTGGGTAAACATCTGACTTTCTAAACTAAGACTTCAACTAATTCATTCGTTAACTTTGACCATCTCATTCTTTGACCAAAGCTTAGTCATGAAACATATATAAATGGGTATAACATTAAAAGTAAAATAATATAAGCTTTCTACATAAAGTAAGTAATTAAGCACGTATCCAAGATAACATCAAATTGTAAAATGTACAGTACCTCTAACTAAAGAGACTCTACACTGCAGAAGACAAAAGTACTGAATCTCAGCAAAATAATGTGTTGTGAAAATCAGGACAGTGGAATTTGAGAAAATAAAAACACAGTGGAACTTCTTCAAATAACAGACCTGCACGACTACTAGAGTGATAATGTTCTTGTAACAGCATTTTTTAGTCTGTAGGCTTCACTAGCATTAGACGTTCAGTTTGCTCTTTCGAATAATTGGTATGACTTGTCAGCTAGACCTATCATCATAATTAATAAGTAGAAAGAATTTAGAAGTTTATAAAATATGAAGAGTTTAGAAATTTATATTGTACAATAATCGATTTTATTGGTTTGTGTTATGTGCTTCTTTTTCTCTCTCTTTTTTTTTTTGTTTTTGGACAAACATTTGTGTTATGTGCCTAAGAGTCAAAAAATTAGAAAAAAATTTTAGATAGCAATAATTGGTATAGTCTACCAAAATATACTCTATCAAATTAGATAGATATATAAGAGAAATTAGACATCCACAGTTTGAAAATCTTGTGTCTGGTCCATTTCACTTGAGTCATCTAAACTAAATAATCCTGTCCACTCCTACTAGGATTAGTTTTTGGTTGGATTATCAAGCAAGTCCATTCCTACGCTACATACAAGCCATATAAGTTTTTGGTCTCCTTTTTTTGTTTTTTTGTTTCACATGACTTTCTGGTTTTAATCTTATTATGGTTTTATGGAAAAATACAGTTACGAAAATGAAGATTCTTAGTCCAAGTTTTCAGTTTGGTTTTTTAGTACTGACAATTTTTTTGACCTCATATATATCCTTTTTTGGTAATGTTAAAGTTACAATTCAGAAAATTAAAACTCGTACATAAATGGGTTCATATAAGGCAAATTTAAAAGAATTACAAAATGAGTACATGAAAAGAAGGTGAGTATCAGGTCCTATTTATTTTATATTAAATAAGATTTCAATAATATATTTAGCAGATATTTACAAAGTTGTTGACAAAAAAAAAATATTTACAAAGTTAAAACGAATAATTTAAATTATAATTCCTTCTGATTATGAAGTTCAATTTGGGGTTTAGATAAACGTAACCTTATTATTTTTATTTTTTTAACACTGAGTAATAATTTATTAAAATAACCAAAATACAAATAGTTTACAAAAACTCAGAAGAGAATAGGATACACCAATAGGGATCCAAAATAAATAATAATTGACATCTTTTGCGTATGAATGACTAATGATTCTCCAGATGAATACTCCATATTTGCCTTTGGAATGGATAAAACGATCTTTATAAAATCCAAAAACATCTAGTAAACCTTGTTTGACTCAATTGATCACGACTGTTCTTCTCTTTTTAATGCTCCAGTAGGAGTCACCGAGACGAAACAACTCTTTATATTGCTCCTGGTAATAAAGGAGTCATTGAGATTACCGTGTCAAATAGTCGAGTAATTAGAAATCTGTATTTCAGGCCGCCTTCCGGAACAACCGTGGTTTGCGACGAAAACCCACCAACGCTGAACAAATGACCATCATCGGTTGAAGCCGGGAAAAGCCGTTGCCACCATCCCCTGTAAAGTCTGTCAACTACCTCTTCGAAATGATTCCCAAACCCATTGAAAAAAACCATAAGAACGATCAAAAACTTACTCAGATCTAATAAAACTTGGATAAAACCAAATAAATCAAAGGAAAAATAACAAAAGTAATCATCCAAACCGATGCCGGAGCTACAGAAGCCTCCGGTCAGACCGATGCCGATGCCGGATCTACACAAAAAATCTCTCTTTTTTAAACGTAACCTTATTATGTTTGATTGTTTTCCTGAGTCCTAATTATGGTTATCTTTTTTAGGTCTGCAACTTTGCTTGTCTAAAATAAAATAAAATAAAAAGAACAAACTTTTTTTTTTTCTATCAAAGTAATAACTTTAACTTGTCTACTAAAAGAAAATCTTAAACCTTTTTCATTTTTTTTTTTGTCAATTAAACGTTTTTCATAAAACTAGATATGTCAACATCAGATCTCTCGCACAACAAAAATAGATAATTCTTTTATGATAATGCTCATTATTAACAAGAAGCCACTGAATTGATCAATCCGATGGTACATGCAACAAAGGACCAAAATTTCAAATAGACTCGAATTCTCAAGGGAGCCATATATATATTTCTATATCAATAATAGATAATGTCATGCGCTATCTAGGAGTATTATATAAATTCAATAACGCGGAATTAAATACATTTAAATAATATTAAATAATTTAGAAAATATTATTTTATAGTTGAAGATTGGTATTTAGTCTAAATTTTAGTTCGATTCGGATTCATGTCTTTTGGTATATAAACATATTATCCAAACTAAAACATAATATGTTATATTGGTATGGATGATTTAATTTTACAAAAATAAATGGTTTGGTTTTCTTTTTGTTTATATTCTATTTTTAAGTAATGTTTAAACCGATTTTAGCGATTCAACTTAGTTCTAATTTTTAGTTCAATTTAAACTCAGTTAGATATGAGCGATTTCTAGTCAAATCGGTTGGATCTAGCAGTCCAGTCTATTTTTCAAAATATTTGTGATGACCGAGCTAATCTCATAAAGACTAGTACTCCAGTCATTTCTCACCCAGACATATTAATAATCAGGTGAAACTCACAAAGATTTGACATTTTTTCACTTGGTCGGTACACCTTATAACTCGAATGAAACCATCCAAAATTGTCCCATTACCTAAAACCCGATTTACATAATTGCATTTCATCAGATTAAGGAATAAATATCAAAATTAACTGAGCAAAATTTTGGTTCATATCGGCTTGGTTATCGGTTAACTCGGTATATTTATTTAGCTAAAATTCATATAAAATTTTGATTCAAAATATCTGAACCGAATTAAACGGAACGATTCAAAGTAGTAGACTTAGTTCCTTCGTCTTTAGGTAATCTTAATGCTAGGAGAGACTTGATCAATTTGTCGTAGGAAACTGTGTTCTATAACTCGAATACGTTACTATTTAACAAAATTAAATTAAAAGATCAAACAGGATGATATCAAAATCATACAAACATAAATTTTCTTTTAACTTTGTAAAAAAAAAAATTTAGTTGCATTAAAGTTTTGGTCAATGGTATTTAATAGAGTTAGGTCTGACCATTTTTCTTTGCATTGAAAATCAGTTTTTTTTTTTTTTTGGGTGGGCGCATTGAAAATCAGTTAGGTGGAGTAATACGAGGTCAAAGAGGAAACTCATCATTTAAAAGATAAACTCTTAGTTGGGTATTTAAATTCGCCAGAATTCTTGAAATATATAACGACGAGACATCATAATATACGCACATATTATTAGAAAATGTTATATATATTTTTTTTTGGTAGAAAGAAAATGTTATATTTTCTCATTCTTTAAAATCTTATTTTCAGTTTTTGTTTCAAAAATATTTAAAATGATTTTTGCACTACTTTTAAAAAACGAAACATCAAAAAGATATATGATAACTTACCCAAAGATTTACTTTCTCTTTCAGTTGATATACTAGTTTTAGTTATGAATTTCATACAAAAACAATCTTATGAATTTTCAGAGTCCAAAAGCATAAGTTAATTTTCATAGAGTTTAACCAAACATGAACAGAAAAAATGTTCACAAGATGTGTTATGGACTTCACTACCATATATAACCATTAAGTAACGAGTCATGACACATTTTTTGTTGCATTTTTTTTTCTAATTATACACAGCAAAAAACCTCAGGATATTACTAACATGACTTAAGTTTTCCTCATCATGAGGAAGCCATTTTGAAATCAGCGAGGTTACATGGAAAAAAGTAGTTCTTCGTGCTCGAGCTCATTTTTGCACAAACATTATTATAAAGAAAAACAAATCAACAAAACTGGCCAATCCTCCATATATCATCTATAATCTTTAAACCTTTACGCAGTTTAATTGTTTCAAACATGATCGATCGTAATCGACTACTTCCTTTCAGTCCGACCAATCTTAAGGCTTTCCAATCTAACAAGATAAATCACAACAATTTTGCCAATCATTGCCATGCCATGATAATCAGTTTGACACAAAAATTAACCCAGTAACTAGAAGTAGAAAGTAGAAACCATGTAAGACTTTTTTTTTTTAAGAATGTAAATATTTCATTAAAATAAAACCATGTAAGACTTACTATTGTAGTTAATCAATCTCTAAAAACCACTCAACCACTCAACCATGTTTAGAATAACTTGCAAAAACCAATTAATCTTTCATCAAAAAACACTAAAGCTTGTGGGTTTTACTTATTATCAAGTTGAGCTAAAGGAGAAATAATCATGATGTAAGTCATTTATAAACAACAAAACATAATGTAGAGGAGGGGAGAAAATTGAACAAATATTGCTACTTGATTGAGCTCATGTAGCTATATATGACCAATCCTGCAAAATATAATCATGGAAGCCAAAGTCTAGCAAAGCCTTCAAAGTCAATGTTTAAACGACTACAAAGAGTTAAACCGATATACCGGAATTATAGTTACCGTTCATGTATCACGTAGTATGTCTTGCATCTTTTTTGTCTTTCTTATATATGGATTGACCTAATTACATGTTTTATATGGTACTCTTTAGTATTACAAACACTGATAATTCAGAGCTCTTTATGATATTCGGAAGTTAATGCTTTTTTTAGTTAATAGTGTGATTGAATTGGTTATGATGTGACTTATCCTCCCCAATCAAGATCAGCCTCATCTCTCTCTCTCTCTCTCAAAAAAAAAAAAAAAAAAAGATCAGCCTCATCTCTAGAAGAAACCCTATTCAAGTTCGACTGGATCCTATCTCATACTTCACAAAAATCGTCATCCGTAGAGTCCCATCTCACAATATTGTTCAGCGTATTCCAATTTCAGGATCGAGTATTACATCATTTGCGATACATTTTTTACTATTTTTCTTGGTAAACTAATTAATTGCATGCTCTAAAAACTTTATAACATCACTTCCCTTGTAAAATTTTATTTATTTATTAAAATTTAACCAGAAAATCAAAAGAAAAAGTTCTGCTGTGTGGAGCACAAATTATAATAAGCAAATATTGACACAAATTAAAGGAAGAATGGACGTCCTTGGTGCCATTTCCACTACGGTTCCAACAACTTATCCAACTTTGTTTTGATAAAGAGCAACTTACGAAAACTTTCTCGCTCTTTTTTATTAGTTCTTTAAATTTAAAATTTTTATATGTATTAATGCATGCATTATTGTTGACCAAAACGTATATATATACACAGATAATATATATATGCATGTAAGTTTTGCGTGTAATATTATTTCATTTTTGGTTTTTAAATTTACGGAACGATATTGAAATATAGTACTCCATTATATTCTATTGGTTTGCTAGGTTCTTTGGAAACTCAAAATTTGATTTTTATAGTGATGGTAGTCTGGCAACTCGAATTGTTTTGAGGGCTAATATTTATCCAACAATCAAGCAAAATGAACAACTCTAGACCATTGTTGATCTCTGATTGCAAACATAATTTGGCTCAAAACCAAATTTTAATTAAAATAGATAAGCCTTGTTAATTTGCAGGATCAGTATATTAATATCCCTGATAGAGGACACTAGTTTCACACCCCACGTGTTGCTTACCCACCACAAAGCTAACTAAAAAATGTTTTAATTTTTATAATCGAAGTTCCTTTTTATCTATATCCATTATTATTGTTTTCTAATATATCTTCCATAAGCACTTAAACAAATCTGCCTTCTTTATTTGATTCGGAATTTAGTGCGACTCAAACAAAATAATAAACGTTTGTGTGTGTGTATATAACCCTTTAACAACAAAAGAAATTTTTTGTGTGTACGAATTGGATCAACCTTTTTCGCGCATCAGATCGAATCGTTCCTTGTAGACGAAATTACATTTAAGAAAAAATAAATTCTATGATGTATTAAGGTTATAATCTTGATAAATTTGCTTTCCCAAAAAAAAAAAACCAAAAAAAAAGAAGCTCTTGTAAAATATATGCGTTTGTAATTTGTAATGGAATGGTTGCTAATAGGTTGTTGAAGCACATAATTTGTGTGATATATCATCTAATGCTATGCGTGTATACAATAAGTGTGTGGAAGACATATTGTAGTATGTATGAAAAACCATCTGGGGACGCACGTCTAACAATGTCATATAAATAATCTAATGACTCCAAGAGTTTGATATTTATATTTAAAAAACTTAAGAAGTGAAGTATTACAAAATTCTGACCTCTTCAATATGTAATCCCACCATCTTTCTAGGTTCGTTTTTAGTTCATGAAATTTCATCCGTATATATATCACAATTATGTGCTATTCTATTATTTTTCAATAGATTTTTCTAACTCAAGCTTAATCTCTATGTTTCCAGGAAAAAAACTTAAAAGTCCATTGTTATAAATATTCATCACACCAATATAATTATTGGGACAAAAATGTGACACTTACCAGATGTCCCAAACTTGTGATCAATTAAGATTATATTTTAAAATGGACACCAAAGACAAATTATTATATATATACACACACAAACATTATAGACATAACTCACTTTCAAACCATTCCCTGATCTTCGTTCTTCCGGCCAATCAATGGGTGATAAACTTCGATTATCCGTCGGAATTTTGGGTATTTTTTCCCCCTCAAATCTTGTGTAATATTATTATATTTCTTACTCTACCACATGCATGCTTACGATTTAGAATTTTTTTTACTTTAAACTTAGTTTCGGTCCAATAGTTTCAGTTTTTTGTTTTGTTTAAACATATAATATTTACAAGAAACATATTTGTATGAGTTTTTTTTTTTTTCTCAAATTCTACAGGAAACGGAGCTTCCTTGTTGCTCTATACAGCTCCAATGTACGTAAAATATATTTTTTAGATCAAATAGCCTATTTAATTTGAATTAACCAAAAAAGTAGATTATGCATTTTTTTTTTTGTTTTCTCTTGATGGGCATGTAGAATAACATTTTCAAGGGTGTTTAAGAAGAAAAGCACAGAGGAATTCTCATGTTTTCCTTATGTTATGACACTCTTCAATTGTTTGATATATACTTGGTACGGTTTACCAATCGTGAGTCATCTTTGGGAGAATTTTCCTCTCGTCACCATTAATGGAGTTGGCATCCTTCTCGAATCAATCTTCATTGTCATATATTTCTGCTACGCGTCGCCAAAAGAAAAGGTTATTATTCATTAAAATCATATGTATTTTTGCATTTGGTCAAATAAAAACTAGTGACATCCTTATATAATAATTACCTTTAAATTTAGATTAAGGTTGGCGTTTCATTTGTCCCGGTGATCGTTGTGTTCGGCTTGACGGCGGTAATATCGGCCGTGGTTTTCGACGACCACCGCCACCGGAAATCATTCGTCGGAAGTATTGGCCTCGTGGCTTCCATCTCCATGTACGGTTCTCCTCTCATCGTTATGGTAAGCCGTATATATATATAATATTGCATCGTTAAATTATTTCACAAGAAAAGGATTCCCTATTTTTAAAAGATATCAAACTAACTATTAATTAAGACAAAAAAAAAGAATGTGTGTGTGCTAATTGATGTGAATAATATTGTGTTTGCAGAAGAAAGTGATAGAGACAAAAAGTGTGGAATACATGCCGTTTTACTTGTCCTTCTTCTCATTTCTGGCTAGTTCCCTTTGGTTGGCCTATGGTTTACTCAGCCATGATCTCTTTCTTGCGGTTCGTTTTTTTTTTTCTTCTATGTCACTCCTTTTGGTGAATTTAACCAAGTTATATTGCGGTCCAAAGATACTAACTGTAGAGATATATATAATCAATGATATGATAAAAACATCATAATCAAAAAATAAAATACTATAAATGTTAAATATGTTTAGTTGTCGCCTAGTCAATCTAACCTTAGTGCTAAACGTTGATCGAATTTTACCAATCAAATTTTTAGAACTTTGATTGGTTAGTGTCTACGAAACGATATACAAATGATACGTTCATTACAATTATTAAAATGCTTGTGTGAATAGTTTAATTTACATTGTAATAAATTTGTTGAGATTTCACCGATGCATGGTTTTTGATGATGGCATATATTGAATAATTTTTTTCATACATGTATAGTCACCTAATATGGTGGCGACTCCATTGGGGATTCTCCAACTTATCCTCTACTTCAAGTACAAGAATAAGAAGGAATTAGCACCAACAACACTGGTGATGAACAAACGGAATGATGATGAGAAGAGCAAGACCACACTTGAGCTTGTAGTTGATGGTGATCATGATGGTGATGCCAACGAGAAGAAGTCCAACAATGCATGTTAGCTTTCAACGTACGTCATCGATTAAATATCTTGGATGTGTTTTCCCCAAAACTCCTTGCGAATCCTGAGATTTTAAGTAAACATCTCATGTGTTGTACTTTGATTACATGATGATATTATACATCTCTATAAGTTATGGGGGTGTTGATGTTGTTGATCATGTGAATAAAGGTGGAAGTATTGTGTTTTGCTTTGTTTTCCTCTGTATTCTAAGATCAAATATAAATGTACACGAAAGATCAATGTGTTGACAAAAATGGGAAAAAAAAAGAGATATCAAAATGTAAAATTCTTAGACCATGTGAATATGTGATACTTCGTCTATAAATATGATTATTGATAATGGAAAATTATTAAATTTTTTCTTTTTGTAAAATGTTTACTAAAGATGGATTTTATTAACCAACGATTACGTAGAGTCACGGTTTGAAAAACAAAAGACACCATCATTTTTGAATAAATCTTTCGAATTTCATTCTGCGTATTATTTTGTAGTTTAAGTAGTTTGTTATGTCATTTAAAAAAAAAAAAACTTAAATTCTTCAATTAATCTCATATTGAAAACCTTATTTAGTACATGGATACCAAACTTTATCTAAGGGGCCGATTGGTAACGACTGTTACTTATGGCTGTCGAGACTTTGACTTTAAAATTTTGGGCTGTAGAGAATTTGGCTGTCGAGACTTTGACTGTTAAAACTTTGACTGTTAAAACTTATGATTTGCGGTAAAAATTGTCACTTTTATTTTTGTTTTTATTATATATTTTATAAACATAAATTTTGATATTGATATAATTGATAACGGTTTTAGAAGAGCAGTAAATCTTATCGAAAATTATGAAAAATGGATTTTAAAATAATCGGAAAAATGATTATTTGTTAATCTAATATTTATTTGTAATTATACATAGATTAGAAAATAATTTTTAATACTGATGGATAAAGAAGAATAATAGAAAATAAGAAAGAGAAAAGTTTTAATTTAACTTTTTAATAAAAAGTTTTGAAAGCCATGTATACGAGATTTTAAAAAAAAATCAAAGAAAAAGTGGTTACAAAAAATAAGTGACTGTTGAAACTTTAAAAAATAAAAATTAAGTAAAAGTCTGATTGTTAAAATTTTGGCTTTTAAAACTTATTTTTAAAATAAAAGTCTTAACAGCTTCAACCAATCACCCCGTAATTCTTTTTTTTTGTCAACTGCATGTATTTATTAGCTTAGAAAAGCCAATTTGGCGGAATGTGGTTTACAAGAGTAACACTTTGCGGTAGGACACGAACATTTCGTACCAACTTGTCCGCCCATACATTCTCGCTTCGTTTGACATAGGATAAAGAAGAAGATGAAAATTCTTCCCTATCAATGGCGATGTCTTCTAGGTAAACTGCGAATGCCGGCCATTCTGTTGGGGAAGACACCATCTTCACCAGGTCAGAGCAGTCAGTCAGAAACGCTACGTGTAGATTCATATGCGTATTTATTTTTATTTGCTGTGCCATTTTTGTCGTAATCAACTTGAATTTTTGTAGTCGTTATAATGGGCCAGTGTAAACAAAACGCCCATATAGGAATTGGATATATTCTTAGCCCAAACAACGAATACTCTCATAAAACAAAACAAACGGCGTTTAAAGAAACCGCGAGATAAAAAAAACGCACTTTTGGATTCTCTCAAATAATCCCTATCCAAATCTTCTTCTCTTCTTTCATCTTCCCCGACGCGAAACCCTAATTTCTCTGCAGATTTTGCCCCAATCTCAGAGATTTCCTGAGACGATTTCTTCAGGTAACATGATCTCTTCTTTCTCTTCTCATTTTGGATTCTTTCGTAGTAATCTGTTTGTGTTATGTGAACTTCGCTAGTAAAATCATATCTTACATTCTTGTTTGAATTCTTGGCATAAATTTGTTTATTTTTTGAAGAATTTTTTTAGATCTAAAGAGTTCGTGTGCTAATTGCATCGAGTACTGTAGCTGTTTCGAGTTGTTAAATCTTTTTTCTTTTGTGGTTTTTTTGTGTTATTTACAGCTCCAAGATTCGCTAGCATCAATGTCTTCTGTTTCAAGCCAGCCACAGTTTCGTTACACGCAACCTCCTTCTAAGGTTCTTCATTTGAGAAACTTGCCATGGGAATGCACTGAAGAGGAGTTAATTGAACTCGGCAAGCCCTTTGGTACAGTTGTAAATACAAAGTGCAATGTTGGAGCCAATCGAAATCAAGCTTTCATTGAGTTTGTAAGTGGAACAGAGATTATGCCAAAGTTACAACAAGTGTTATCATTTGTTACAAGTTCTGAGTTTTATTTAAGAGTTTTGTATTTGTTTTTGTCTTGCAGGAAGATTTAAATCAAGCTATACAAATGATTTCTTACTATGCTTCTTCGTCGGAGCCTGCTCAAGTTCGTGGTAAAACTGTCTACCTCCAGTACTCCAACAGGCAAGAGATAGTGAATAACAAAACCACAGCGGATGTCGTGGGGAATGTTCTTCTGGTGACAATTGAAGGCGAGGATGCTCGTATGGTCAGCATTGATGTCTTGCATCTGGTAAGTGGATCACGCACCTTGTTGGTTTCCTTAGAAGAAGTAAACGTATTGCTGAAAGATGTTTCGAAGACATTCTGATAATTAGGTTGTAGGTTGTCGTGCTTTTGGAAACTTACTTTTGACATGAATGTAAATGGATCAGCAGGGCCATGTCAAGGCAATATCTTCAGTGGCAGCCTAATGCATTAGGAGAAAGAGCACATGTGTGTTTGTTTCCTTTCTCCTTTCCCTGACACTGCCTCTCTCTTCCCTACTCTCTCCCTCACACTTCCCTTTTATCAAATACTCTAGGATTTGTAAGATATGGTCTTACATAGGTGTAGTTAGTATTTTTGTTTCATAAAATAGGTGCAGCACTATCGGCACATCTTTTGTGATATAGAACCATATCAAAGTTTATTTGGGCTTGATGAATTCTACCTAGAGGTTCATCAATGTTTGCTTGATATGTTTGAATACATATCTCTTACCTTCCAGAGAGTGTAACCCGGCATCAAACTTTTTATGTCATATTATGTTGGTTTAGTTTGCTAGCCTAACTTTTGTGATGCTGTGCGAATTTTATACCTAGAAAGTTAACCCAAACTAAATTGTCTTGTAATGTTGCTGAATTGAAAAATAATTACAGATTTTACACTGGAGTCCTTAAAGTTGACTCTTCTGTTTTTTTTTTTTTTTTGCTTTTTGTTGTTACTCTAATTACTGGTTTCCAATGCAGGTATTCTCAGCTTTTGGGTTTGTCCACAAGATTACTACCTTTGAGAAGACAGCCGGATATCAGGTATGTTACCAAACCATAAATTGGTTGGTATTTTGATGTGTTTAGTTATCGTACTTATAATGTTTGTTATCTGAATTGCTTGTAGGCACTGGTTCAATTTTCTGATGCGGAAACTGCCACCTCTGCAAAAAATGCCCTCGATGGAAGAAGCATCCCTAGGTGACAGTTGTATTATATTTTTGACACGGTATTTAGTCTAACTGTGAAGGGCTGTATAGTTCTAGATATTGCGTGTAGGAACTGACATTTGTCAGCCTTTCAAGCGTCTTTAGGAGTTTTAGCATCTGATGCCAAGTTCTCAAGTTACGTGTAGTGTAGAAAACTAAATTTGCAACTAGTCTTTTAATGTACGAACCTAGGAAAATACTGTATGCATTGGTAGATAATTAGACTGAGGATAGTCTTTTCATGTGGGATTCCTGGCAATATAGTGTGCTTATTTTATTACAAAGCATACAGGCTTTGCGTTATAAGATTTTTTATATGTCTGTTATGTATGAAGCATGCTTGTTTACTGACTTCTCTTTCTGGGCATTAGGTATCTACTCTCAGAGCAAGTGGGACAATGCTCTCTTAAAATCACATATTCAGCTCATACAGATTTGACTGTCAAATTTCAGAGCCATCGAAGCAGGTATGTGTATATACTATTTACATTGCCTGTTGAAACATGTTTTGATGTACTTGGTGATTGCCATGCTTCTCTGATCAAAATTACTTAATCGTTTCCTGTTTATCTTCAGGGACTATACTAATCCTTACCTTCCCGTTGCTCCATCAGCCATTGATAGTACTGGTCAGGTAAGCAAATTGAGAACAGTCTCTTACTGGAAAATGCATTTTATGATTGTAAAATCTGCTTGCGACTTCGTTGAATCTCTTACTGGTGATGTGTACTCTATACAAATAGATGCATGAAAGTGCACACATTGTTTATAATTCTAACTACTAAAGTGAAAAATTAATGTGTCATTGTAGGTGGCTGTGGGTGTAGACGGGAAGAAGATGGAGCCTGAAAGTAATGTTCTTCTCGCATCCATTGAAAACATGCAGTATGCAGTAACCTTGGATGTATTACACATGGTAATTGCTCTATGATGAACCCTCATTAAGTCTTTGGTTCTGAAAAATATTGATTCTCTATTCCCCTTCTTTTTTTTTTATGAGTAGGTTTTTGCTGCTTTTGGGGCTGTTCAAAAGATTGCAATGTTTGACAAGAATGGTGGGCTACAGGCACTGATTCAATACCCAGGTAAAATCTTATATGAAACTCTCTGTTTCAATTGTCATTGATCTGTAAATTCTCAAATGACCCTGGCGGGTCGGTTTCTTTCAGATGTTCAAACGGCTATGGTGGCTAAGGAAGCATTGGAAGGACATTGTATCTATGATGGTGGATTTTGTAAGCTCCACATTACTTATTCACGCCACACTGACCTTAGCATAAAGGTAAGTAACTAGTTAGTATTCTCTCTCTTCAAAAGTTTTAAACTCAACACCAAAGTAAGGATTTGTTGGTTACTGGATTTGCAGGTGAATAACGATAGAAGCAGAGACTACACAATGCCTAACCCGGCGGTTCCAATACCTCAACAACCCGGCCAGAATCCATACGCGGGAAGTCCACATCAATACCACGCAGCAGGTGGAAGCCACCACCAGCAGCAGCAGCAGCCGCCGCCACAAGGTGGATGGGTCCAACCAGGAGGGCAAGGATCAATGGGAATGGGTGGTGGTGGTCACAATCATTACATGGCACCACCGTCTTCTGGCTCAATGCATCAAGGTCCCGGTGGTCATATGCCTCCACAGCATTACGGTGGTCCTGGTCCAATGCATTAGAAAGAGAAAGAAGAAAGTCCCTCAAAGTCGAAGAAGACAAGAACTTGTTCAATTTCTCTCTTTATTTCTCGTAGCTCTGTTTTTTTTTTTTTTTTTTCTGTTGGAACACATGTACTTGTGTCCAAAAGATAATTTACAAAACCATTTGAGAAATGTATTAATACTTCTCTGTCTCTCTTCCATTCACTATATCATTATCATTATCAAAACTGTGTCTAATCGTAACTGAAAGATTATTGGGCAAAATTTTGGAAAATTGTGTAGAATTATTGGATAAGATTTTTTTTTAAACTCAATTGACTCTCAAAAAAAAAAAAAACAGAAGAGAAAGATAAAGAGAGGATCTTGTGGCTCCCAAGTCTCCAAGTAAAGTCTTCTCTTTTGCTCTGAATAAGAGAAGGAGGAAGACGAAGAAGAAGATAAAGGATAAACCCTAAACTATAACTCCTTCAATGTCTTCTTCTACTCTTCAAGCTTCTCTTCTTCTTCGTCCTCCTCTTCATTCATCTTCCTTTAAACCTCGTTCTTCTCTCTTCTCTTCTTCTTCTTTGTGTTTTCATCCTCAATCTCTTTCCTGTTTCTACCGTCTTTCTTCAATTCTTCACAACTCTCGATTTCGTCCCCTTCCTTGCTCATTGCGCCAAGACAATGTCGCTTCCGATTCCGAATTTCTTCCCAAAGACTCCGCTTTTGTTAACAACGGTGAGATTAAGGATTCAGCAGAGAGTGATAGATTGGTTACGGATACGGAGGTTGCTGAATTAGACACGAATGATAGGTTTGTGGGTGGTGAGGGTACGAGTGAGGCTAACCTTGAGACGGAGATTAAAAGTGGAGGAGAAGAAGCTGAGGTTAGTAATGGAGTAACGGAAGGTAAAGAGGAAGAACAGAAGAAGAGCAAGTTTAAGATTGTGGTGTTGATGATGGGACTATGGGCAGCTATAAAGAGAGCTATGGAGAAAGTAATGGAGTGGGAGTGGTTAAGTTGGTGGCCTTTCTCTCGCCAGGAGAAGCGGCTTGAGAAACTTATTGCTGAGGCTGATGCCAATCCAAAGGATGCAGCTTTGCAGGGAGCTTTATTGGCTGAGCTCAATAAGCACATGTATGTAATTTCATCAACCTTTCATTGATTGGTTTCGTATGTGTAGTTCAATATAATTGCTTTTTAATCGATTCTATGTGATTTTGATGATGTTTTGTTTTGCTTTAGTCCTGAGGCTGTAGTTCAACGGTTCGAACAAAGGGAACACGCAGTGGATAGTAGAGGAGTTGCTGAGTATATTCGAGCTCTTGTCATTACTAATGCTATTTCGGAGTATCTTCCTGATGAACAAACCGGGAAGCCATCTAGTCTTCCCACACTGGTATTCTTATATGTCTACTTCTAGAATCTATGGTTCAGTTATCTATTTTTCGGTGGTCTACACTTTGATTTGCTGAACTCGATTAGCCTACTGTTTTATTGTTTCTACTGTATATATCCCTTATAATGTTATCCGTATCTCCAAATGAGATGAATACATTTCCACACGTAACCGCTGCTTTTTCTGTTCACGATGCTAAAAGTTAGAATGTTCCTAGCTGTCTTTGTTTCTGAATTAGTGTTGTTGTATTTGTAATAATTATTTGTTTATGTGTAGCTGCAAGAGCTGAAGCATCGTGCATCAGGTAATATGGACGAATCATTTGTGAACCCTGGTATATCTGAGAAGCAACCATTGCATGTTACCATGGTAAGTTTCTCTTATATTACCCATCTGGTTAGGTATACTAAGTGTGGATTTTCATAGGTTCTTGATAGTTCCGTGTATTTAAGTTCTTAACATGTGTGTTTGCTTGGTTAGGTTAATCCTAAAGTATCAAACAAATCAAGATTTGCACAAGAGCTTGTCTCTACGATCTTGTTCACAGTTGCGGTGGGATTGGTGTGGTATGCATCATCTATATTTTAGTTGATCATAGATTAATCTAGATAGCACAGGAAGAAAATGTTGCTTCTTATGCATAGTTGAACCAGTGATTGCTTCTCCATTTTAGTTCTATTGTTACTGTTAAAATGGAAGTTCCTTGTTTAGGTTAATGGGTGCAGCTGCTCTGCAAAAGTATGTTGGAAGCCTGGGAGGAATTGGAACTTCGGGTGTTGGTTCAAGTTCTTCATATTCCCCAAAAGAATTGAACAAAGAAATAACGCCTGAAAAGGTAGACTCTTAACTAAAGTTGAAGTAATGATGTTGTAATGATGTTCTTCACTGTTTACAAGGAGTCTAGAGCAGTTGAAGTAGAACTGCAAGGAAATTCATAGCTTTAGTTACAGTAGCCAAATATATAGAATATAGTAAGAGAACGGTTTGGCAAATTAGTTGCATGATAGCATCCTTCTTACCTGAGATAAAACTGTCCTTTCGAATGGATCCTCTTCGAATTTTAATGCTCATTTACCCAGTCAACGTTTTAATAGTTCTGTTCATGTAGTCCTTGAAGCCAGTAAATTTGTAGGTGCTGCTTCACTGTGTCTTTTCCTAACAAGTTTACTTGCTGCAGAATGTCAAAACATTTAAGGATGTAAAGGGTTGTGATGATGCAAAACAAGAGCTTGAGGAGGTGGTTGAATATCTTAAAAATCCATCGAAGTTTACCCGCCTTGGAGGAAAGTTGCCAAAGGTATAGTCTCTTTGTATTTGGTTATTATATATTCTCGATTGCATGTTACTTTGCATTTGGTTTTGTCCTGTCTAATTAAGGCCCTTATCTATTTAATGTTAGCATAGTGACTTGAGCCATTTTTTAAATGTTTGCTTCTAGGGAATTCTTCTAACAGGGGCACCTGGTACTGGAAAGACATTACTGGCTAAAGTAAGTTTTCATATAGCTTTATATTGTCGTCTCTTGTTGAATGGGGGTAGTTATCAAGAGTTAATTATATCATTTGTGTAGGTGTCTTTTACAGTCGCATCCCACTTAATCATAAATTCGTAGTAGGCTACCAATTTTCTGATTAGTTGCAATAAGCTGACATGTATTAAATTTTTAAGGCAATTGCTGGAGAAGCTGGAGTACCCTTCTTCTATAGAGCTGGATCGGAATTTGAAGAGATGTGAGCCTTCTTCTAGTTGTCCTTCTCTGGCACTTTGAGAAACATTATCACTGACAATTTATTACTTTCAAGTGGCTTCTTCAATAATGGATAATGTCTTATAATATCATGTTTTCCTTGATTGACAGGTTCGTTGGGGTAGGAGCTCGGCGCGTGAGATCCTTGTTTCAGGCAGCTAAGAAAAAGGTCTAACTCTACCTGTCATTTCAAAAGAGTTTTGTTGGTTAGGCTATTATACATGAAGTTCTGTTTGCTGACTATCATGTGTGACAGGCGCCTTGTATCATTTTCATTGATGAAATTGATGCTGTTGGATCTACGAGAAAACAATGGGAAGGACATACAAAGAAGACATTGCATCAATTACTTGTTGAAATGGATGGTTTTGAGCAGAATGAGGTATGTCTTGATGAGGGATAGTGTACCTTGTGATTACTTCCCCTAGTTTGCGGAAATATAATAGTATTCTGCTTCCATTTTATTTTGGTTATGCAGGGAATAATAGTTATGGCTGCAACAAACTTGCCTGATATACTTGATCCAGCTCTGACAAGACCGGGTAGATTCGATAGGCATGTAAGTTTCCAGCTTCGTATGAGTACTAGTCGGAAGATAAGATCACATGCTAGCTACTGGAAAATGATGATGCCTTTTTTTCTTGTCTTGAAAAACACCCTGTTTTGGATTTAACTGTTTGAGGATTGTTTTGCATTCACGCATCTGGTGTTCAATTTAGATAGGTAGATAGGTGTGCTGCTATGTTATGAAAATTGTTTCAGTTGTTTCCAAAGGAAAAGAAATTACTGACAGATTCAATTTTAGATTGTCGTCCCCAGTCCCGATGTCCGTGGACGCCAAGAGATTTTGGAACTCTACCTTCAAGGCAAACCTATGTCAGATGATGTGGATGTTAAAGCGATTGCTCGTGGAACTCCTGGGTTCAATGGTGCTGGTGAGTGACTTAAACCTATAACTACAGTTTAGGGATCCTTAGATTCAGTCAAAGTGTCTTCTTTTGTCATTGACCTATGAAGATTCAATGATTCGCCACATTTTTCTCAATCTCACAAAAACTATTTCCAGATCTCGCAAACCTGGTAAATATTGCTGCCATAAAAGCAGCTGTTGAAGGGGCTGAGAAGCTATCTTCTGAACAGTTGGAATTCGCAAAGGACCGAATAGTCATGGGCACAGAGAGGAAGACAATGTTCGTATCAGAGGACTCAAAAAAGGTATATTCCAATATCTGACGCAACATAGAAGTTGGATGTGGAGTCCAAACATGATATGACCTCATACTTGCTTTTTTGCTCTGCAGCTCACTGCATACCATGAGAGTGGTCATGCTATTGTTGCTTTGAACACGAAAGGTGCGCACCCAATCCACAAAGCAACCATAATGCCACGTGGATCTGCTTTGGGAATGGTTACGCAGTTACCTTCAAACGATGAAACATCAGTGAGCAAGAGGCAGTTATTAGCTCGTCTTGATGTATGTATGGGAGGAAGAGTTGCAGAGGAGCTAATCTTTGGCCTGGACCATATCACCACTGGAGCGAGTAGCGATCTGTCTCAAGCCACCGAACTTGCACAATACATGGTAACCTCGTGTTATAACCTTCATATTACTCGAAGATTATGAGATACATGTGTTTAATTGCTGTTTTTCCTGGTTTGTCCAAAAAGCTAGCTTCGTTTCTTTTAGTTTTCTCGAATGAGGTTTCAAGGACTTAGTCTCTGAGATCCTAAAAGTTAACTTACAAGTTTGCGGTGAGAAGATGGATCTTACGTCTACTGGTAGTTGTTGTAATGCTTTTGTTTTAATGTGGAAGGTATCGAGTTGTGGGATGAGTGAGGCAATAGGACCAGTTCATATAAAAGAAAGACCAAGCTCTGATATGCAATCACGCATAGATGCAGAGGTAGGGACTCTCTTTATTCATTTCTTGTAGTTCCTTGTTCACATCTCATTGTTCCCATGTCTGATCAATTCATCTGGTGGTGTTGATACTTTTGTTCAGGTTGTGAAACTTCTTCGAGAGGCATATGAGCGAGTGAAAACTCTCTTGAAACGGGTTTGTTTTTGCCAAGTTCCCGACAGTCGCAGTTTCTACTCGATCAAAACCATTTAATCTCACTTCAATTTTGTTTATGTGTGTTTCCACAGCATGAGAAGCAGCTACACACGTTAGCAAACGCACTTCTAGAGTATGAAACGCTAACCGCAGAGGACATAAAGCGTATTCTCCTTCCAAAGCAAGAAGGCGAGAAGTTTCAGGAGCAACAAGAAGAAGAAGGAGACTTGGTATTGGCCTAGTCCCATCAATTCATTATCATCATAAACACACACCTCTTTGGGTGAAAAAGGGAGGTTCAAAGCTTGTTGTACAGAGTAAATCTCCCATAGCTGTTCTACAACAACAACCAAAAAAAAAAAAAAAAACAAACCAAAAAAAAGAAGAAGGAAACGTGTGAAATTATTTAGTTTTTATTTCGTTAGCTCGTTAGTTTCACTTAGACCTCGAACCTTTTTTCCCATTTTGACATTCTTCTTTTCAATTATATGAAGAAAATGTAATAGTGGTCTTTAATCTTTATTATTTGATGTGATTTTGAAGGCCAATAAATCTTATTACAACTTAATAGTGAGATAAAAATTAACATGTTTTTCATCCTCTTTTGAACAAATTTGAAAGATAACATTAAGAGCATTTATGTTGTAATGATATGTAAACTTAAAGCATTGTTAATGGATCCACCTGTCCATGTGACCAATTCGAATATTTAAATTCATCATTCCAAATAGACACAAACGTATAAACTCATCCACTACTTTTGAAAAAAAAAAAAACAGAAAACACTTTGGCAATTGTAAAATACTAAACAAAAGGTGTACGAACCTTTTTACAGCTAATGGGAGCTAAAGTGTGTTTCCTGAATCACAAGTCAAGACAAAATCTATAAACTACAATGAAGATCCCTTTCCTTAATGGTCCGTGTGGAGATTTCTCACATCCCACAAATCCTATTGGTTCAAATTATAAGCAAAAAAAAAGGACGGTGTGTGGCCTCATTTATGGGTGCAACTAAAAGTGTTAAAAAGGAAGAAGAGAGTGGAACCCCATGATCACACTTTTAACATGTCTTTGCAAATTGTTAAAAAGATTCCTGCAAGTGGCAAAAAAGCCAAACTCCAAAATCATATTTTGGTTCTATAGAGAAACCAAAAACATTTCATAAAATTAGACACATGGGTTGAAAGTGAAAACACCCCCAAAAATAGCAAATGAGATCAACTTATTATGTAACTGTAAAAATGATGATATCTTCTTTTGTTTTTTTTTTGCCTTGTCCATCCTCAAAGGGGGAGACTCACTCTCTTTTCCCTTTGAGAGCTTCATCCATGGCAACCTCTGATTCAATAGTTTCCTTCTCCTTGGATCTCTTTTAGACTCTGTTGATGATAGATCCTGTTGTTGTGTCTTGAACCGCAAGACGTTCAGAGATATCAGCTAAAGATTTAAGATTGCATTTGATTAAAGCCTCAACAAAGTAACAAGTCTCATCCTTTGTATTCCCTTCTGGTACATCCACCACAAATGACTCAATCACAAGTGTCCCTATTCTTCCTTCTATTGTCTCAGGGTGAAGAGAAATGATTGAAGAATAGTTCTAATCCCAAAACAAAAAAAAAAGAGAGAGATCATATAAGTCTTAATTTGATTCAAATGAAACAGAAAACGAACTCTTTTTGATCCAATGATGATGTGTTAGTTTACCTTGAGTCTGTGATCACCACCAACGATTCTGATACTGAGAATATGCTCATTGTCATCAAGTAACTCCAATCTCTCAGTGCTTCTAGTTGCTGGTAAACCTGATTTCACATCCACTTCTCTTACTGTACCAATCTCCATGTTTCCTTTCACCACACATCTACTTATAAATGGTTTGTATTTCTGTGGCTGATCAAATCTTCTCACTAATGACCACACCTATACAACACCACACAAATCAAACTAATCCATGAGCGTTTTTTAGGGCTTTTTTTTTTTCAAGAAACCATCAAGAACAACAAATCAGATCATACAATCAGATTCGGATTACACAAATGCTACGAATAGTCAATGGAAAGCTTCTATAATTAGAAACTAATTTAAGATCAAGAATTAGTATAAATAGAAAGAGACTTCACATTTCTGGATTTGAATTAAACAATAGAAAGAACCGATTGACTCAAAATAGAAACATTACAGACCTAAGCAGAGAGAGAGAGAGAGAGGAAGAACAAAAACAGAGCGCATGTAGAAGAGAGAAAGAGAGAGGAAGAAGAAGAAGCCTTACAATATGAACAGGAGCTTTGATATGTTTAACAAGCGTAGAGCTACACTGATTCTCCAAAAGCTCATGTTTATGATGCCTCCTAATAAACTCTCTCTCTTGATTCTGATTCGCTAAGTTCTCGATCCCGTTACCTTCCATCTTCTTCTTCTTCCTCCGTCTTAATTAGCCACGGTTTCAAATCTCTAAACAGAACAAATAACAAAGGCCAAATTCGTCGCGCTGAGAGAGAAACAGAGAATGAAAAAGCACAGCAAAAAAGGTAAAAGATGGAGCTTCTCGAGTCTTGAAAGATCAGATCTCAGAGAAGTTTATTTTCCGGTGAGATCTTCCGATGAAAGCGTTAATGAGAAGGAAGGAAGGAAGGAAGAAAGATAGATTACAGTCGCCGTCTTTGGAGGGAGATAAAGAAGAGAGAGAGAAGAATCCTCCCAACAAACTTTTTTTCTTCTTCTCTCTCTTTTAATATTTTAAATATTTAGACTTAGTGAGAGATTTAAATAAGTATAATAAAATAAAGAAATGTAAAAAAAACAAAAACACATTAAAATTGATTGATTGGATGGTGGACTAAAGGGGAGTAAGGTTTTTTTTTTTTTTTTTTCAGATTTCACTACTCTCATTGGATGGTTTTTGTATTATCCCACCGAATTCAGATAATTTTCGAAATTGCCATTTGTTGTCGATTTCTGGAATTTATTGACGATTATACCCTTCAAGTTGTCCAAGGGTGTTAATTATTAAATGTTGATTGGTAAAAATAAAAATAGACCCGAGTCTTAAAGTATTGTTTTAGCCTATGAGAGGTTGACTCAATTATTGGATAGTTTCTTTTTAATTTTTTTTTGTTCTTTTCTTCATTTTGGATAAAAGATAGTTATACTGTTGAATAAAAGTTACTATATTACACAGTACTTACATTTTTACTTGGAAGTAAGTACCGATACATTTTTGTTTTCTTTTTGTAATCGGTGCTTTATGCTTATTGGGATTAATAGTTGAGATGTGTGTGTGGATATGGAAAGTACGTACTGTAATGTGTGTAAATGTGTGTAGTATATGGCAAGTGTGTAGAATATATATACGATTAGATTAGCATAACATCGTTTTTCGTGTACTTGGTTTGTGGTCATAATACGATTTTGATTGGTGAAAGAAATACGAATTCAAATTGTTGAAAGATACTTTTAAAGGTTTAGAGAAATTGTAATGGTGTAAAGCCGACCAAGTTGGTGTTTAAATTTATTATTTAATACACAAAGAATAGACATTAAAATATCGACCCTTTTGTGGTATATATAAAAACTTTGTTCTTAACCAAAAAAAAACTTATGGGCCTTCAACTTTAAAGTTATTAAAAAGAGGAGAGCGAAGGATACGAGATAATTAATTGCTAAATAAAGCTAATACAGTATTGTTCTTTTGGTGTAATCAACAAAAAAAACATTTAATGTTTTGCAAAGATTAAGCGGGAAGACTAGAAATAGAAATTATAGAATTTAAGAGAAGTAGGTGGAGGTCGACGTTTTAGATCTTGTCTCTAACGATTAGGCTAGCGTATCGTCTAGGGAGGGTTTCTGATGTAACGGGATGGAGATGTTTTCTTGTGATGAGGTTGAGACACACCAAAAGAAGAAACAAACAGGTTCACAGGGAAATTATAGAGACCAGAATTATAAGAAGATAATAAAAAAAGGATGTTCCAATCGTATGTGAAAAAGAGCTTAAAAACCAAGCATGGGGCTCAACTAGATTATGCTCGTAAACCATGCAGCTGAGAAGAGATGGTTTACACACTTTGTTCGGATGGTCACATAGGCTACAAGGCGGAGATATGTCGCTACCTCAGTTAGGTATACGATTACAAGTTAAAAGTTTGTATAATTAGCATCGTGAGGCAGACTATAAATGCAAATTTAAGAGTTGTGTGTTTAACCAAACTACATATCAAGACCAATCCACTTTAGGATAAGAACGACAAATCTAGTACCAAGTATGAACATATATAGGAGAAAATCATAAAGAATTTCTTAGACATGTGATGAAATACAAAACATTGATTACGGAAAGTGTTAAAAAAAATAGTTAAAATTTGATAGTTAGTATATCTGGCTATCTGCACTGCACTGCAGATATCATTCAACTTTTATTCTAACATTCAACATTTTTATCCGTTCGGCACTAATCATTTTTATTCTGTTAAGTTTGTTTTGTCTGATCCGCTTTTATGCATTTTCGCCCATTCTACTGTTTCTGATTCACACTATCTAGTAAAAAATTCTTAAACGATTATATTAGATTTGCTTCTTATTAAACAATAGTATATATCTTGTTTGATCATATACGACATGCTATAGTAACATATATATAACCCAGTATCTTATGACCCACTAAGGCCAGAATAGTAGTACATTTGTTTGATCATTAATTTACAATCTTTATCAAAAGAATTAACAAAAAAAAAAGGAAAAACTTTATCAAAAAATATTAAAAATGTATACATTACATCTTTAGGGTTTTGCTTCACGGCCTTAACTTTTCCTTACTCGAAGAGCCAATCTCGAGAGAGCAAATGGTCCCACGTGCTTTATCCAACACTCTTTATTATATCCTGAATAATTAAATATCTCAAAGTGACAAAGATTTCTATCCCATTTCTATAACACAAAAAGGTTTGGCTTTTATAAGTCATATCTAGAAAAAGGAAAATTCGTTGCTAACTTTGTAACGTGCCAAAGTATTCTCGAAAATACTACTACCTCAAGATTATGAATACAAACTAAATAGCCATTGGTGCTTTTTAAGATTGGTTTGTTATATAATATAAAAGTACGTACACCTTTCGAGCTAGTTCTCTACTCAAAAAAATAGGCTATTACGATATAAGGTTTGAGGTAATTGGAAAAGTAGCACTTTTAATGATGTTAATTTGCAGCTATAACGTATCTTGATAAACCAGTAAATGACTAAACGGTTGCCAATTTTCATATTGGATTTGTTTAATTTTTACTTTCAGTTTTGTATCACATTCTGACAATATGACTTCCTATATTCTTCGGTAGAAGCTGACGGCGAAAAATCTTTAATGTAATAAGAAAAGGCTAGCCTCAAAAATTTGATCAAAAATGTTTTTGGCAGTTAAAATATGTTTCAATAATATTAGTTTAGAGCTCCTTCGATCAGAGACGTTGTTCAGTTATAAAACGAGAGAAACCAAATTTGGCGGCTGATGCGCGCAGTTTCCTATTTATGAGCTTAACGTTGATGATTTATTTCATGTTTGGTTTTAACTAAATTAGTAAATTCACTTTCACTTTTATCTTGAAATAAAAATAGCCAAAAAAAAGAAAGGCCATTAGAGTATCCGTACCCTGCATATACTATTTTTATAATAGTTATGAAATATATATAGATATATTTTTGTTAGTTATGAAACAATTTGACATAAAATAAATTGATTGTCGTTGACAAAAAAAAAAAAAAAAAAAACCAAAAAACAGATTTTCGTTTCAGAAAATAGTAGACGAAGTTGGGGTCCACAGTTTGGATAAAAATGCTTCAAAGTAACGGTTTCTAGAGATTTTTACATTCACGATTTATATTTTCTTCTAATATTTTTTAAGTCTTCAATGGTTTGTACTTTGTACCAAACAATTCGATAAAAAGAAAGAACCATACTTAGGTTCACCCCTGGGGTGAATCTTTAAATTCACCCAACAGATTATAACCAATCGTTTTGCCACGTCATTACTAATATTAGAGAATTAAAAAAAAATAAAAAACAAAAAGAAATAGAATAAAAAAAACAAAAAGGAAAATCGACGTATCATAGCCTTAACGCCGTCGACGGTGAACACGGTTCTTCTACTTCATCTTCTTCGTTAGCCAAAATCAATTTCCATCGATTTTAACTAAACCCTAACCACTCATTTGTCAACCAAAACCGATATCTAATTTCGTTTTAATTATAAAATCTAAACTCTAACCACTCATTTGTCAACCCAAACCGATATCTAATTTCGTTTTAATTATAAAATCTAAACCCTAACCACTCATTTGTCAACCCAAACCGATATCTAATTTCGTTTTAATTGTAAAATCTAAACTCTAACCACTCATTTGTCAACCCAAACCGATATCTAATTTCGTTTTAATTGTAAAATCTAAACCCTAACCACTCATTTGTCAACCCAAACCGATATCTAATTTTGTTTTAATTGTAAAATCTAAACCCTAACCACTCATTTGTCAACCCAAACCGATATCTAATTTTGTTTTAATTGTAAAATCTAAACCCTAACCACTCCTTTGTCAACCCAAACCGATATCTAATTTCGTTTTAATTGTAAAATCTAAACCCTAACCACTCATTTGTCGACGGCGTTAAGGTTATGATACGTCGATTTTCCTTTTTTGTTTTTTTAATTCTGTTTCTTTTTTTTAATTTTTTTTTAATTCTCTAGTATTAGTAATGACATGGCAAAACAATTGGCTATAATCTGTTGGGTGAATTTAAAGGTTCACCCCTGGAGTGAACCTAAGTATTTTCCAAAAGAAAAATAGTGTTTGGTTGTTCTACATTAAAAAATGGAATTGGATAAATTTCATGTATCCCTTTCAATTTACATAGAAGTAACATGCTTTATTCATTTGCACTAAAACAACCAAATCACTTGTTTGACTTCTATAACTCGAGAGCCTTAAATATCTTATATTAAGAACAAGAAGTAAGTACGTATCTCATAAATAGTAAGTCCATTGATTGAATATAAAAGGACAGTCACCTTTGTAGAGTGGGAATGTTTAGATTCACTTCATGAGTCGATATTAGTATAAATAGTATGACAACGACGATTATATAGTATTATCCAAATAATTAAATAAAGATAATTAAAGAGGAAAAAAAAAAAGAGAAGTGGACCCAAAAAACAAAGGTGTGGAAGAAATGAGAATAGAAAGAAAAATTTATAATGTGTAATAAAGAGAGAAGCGATGATCATGTGTTGCATCTATCTTCTTTTTGACCATTCAGCTATATAAACGTGAACACCATTAATCGCGTATGAATCAAAATCCTACACTTCTCTAATGTTTTTTATTCAGATACATGAGAAGAAGATGATGTGACTTTGAGACTCATCAATTTTATAACATGAGTAAAAAACTTCTCACTACGTACAATTTCTAAAAATTTCTATTGTTTTCTAAAACATTTATATGTTTGCGTTTGTGTAATGTACACGAAAATAGAAAAACATAGTAGTTTTTTCATATATTTTGTGGAGTAGAAAAATATTTCAAATGCTATTTTTATGTTTGCATGCGAAAAATAAAAATCATCAAACCCAAACTTGAACATATCAAAGAAAAAAACAAAAACTTTGATATAGCAAACATTTTTAGTTTTTCATAACATATTTTCTTAAAATCACAAATCGCGAACTAATACTTTATGTAAAAACCTTAACAAAAGCTAATAATCGCAAACACAAATGGAACAAGAACTTTTTCTTTATGTTCTTAAAAAAAAAAAAAAAAAAAAGCTTTTTCTTTACGTTCAGAATTAACAAAAACAAATTATTATTATTTTGGAGCAAATCAAAAAACAAATTACTTCAGAATTTAAAGATGTGATCTTTTTATTGTAAATATAAAGATAAACGCAATGCAAACAAAAAATTGATGCGTAATTGACAAGAAATAAACTTCACCAGCCTAAGAGATCTTAGTTGCATCTAGGATTCACAAATTTATTTTAAAGTATCAAAGTTGGCCTACTCAATTCTTTACTCAATTCTACTCGAATCTTGGCACCGGAGAATTAATATTTGGGCATCGCCGGCGACACAAATTAGTCTCTTGGGCCTAGGACGCCTTTGGGGAAACCGTTTATAATTCAAAAAAAATTCTAAAATCAGGACCAAATCGGTGCATGCATAAATGGGCTCGTCTCAAAACGGACCGGCTTGGCCAATCACAACCACCATATATCTTAACAGTTAACACTAAACATATCAATGAGCTTTAAATGAATGCTTAAAAGACCAGAACCACCATATATATTCCAATTTCGAGCTGAGTTCTCTTACAAGATTCTTTCAGGTCTACTGAGTAAATACGAAAATACCAAAAAAAAGATTATACATTGACCCCCAAAAAATATTCGAAATACTCGGCTAATTTTTCCGGTATAGATAGTTTCTTGTGCCAAAAAATGGCCTGTAGTTTTTGGGTCAGCCTTAGACAATAGAAAGATAAAGAAAAAACAGAGAAAGCAAAAGATCAGACCTGACCTTGATTAGTCCTGTGCCCTAGAGATGAGATGATATGTTCTTCCTCCATTGTACACTGTACTGACTGCTACTAGCTTCAAACCACTAATTTAGATCCATACCCACTCCTTCCCCTGGGACAGAGCTCTTCTCTTTTACAGCTTCACTTTTCTCAGTAGCCTCTGCGTTCTCTGAAGAGAATTCACAAGGAGTTGCAGCCGGGTCTAGTTCCAGACAACCTTCTGGTGCGTTATCAGCTTCGTTACCTGTAAGAATGTAATGAGGCACCTGGTGGGAGAACCTAAACATTTCTTCCTTTGCAATCGTCCTCACATCATTTTCATCTGTGCTTCTGCGGAAAACTGCCTTGAATCCTTCAGCTTTGAGTAAGAGGTTCACAGTTACGCTTTGTTTGTCTTCGGTATAGTCATCAAGAACTTCCACCATGTCATACTTGCGTATAACTTCATCAGGGGTATTCTTGTCCCACTCAGGGGACCAATTACGATACAATGCCCAAACTTGTCCCTTTTTGGGAAGTATATGGAGGAGTCCTCTTGCACCTTTGGTAAAATCGACTTTGTGAGAAAAGGCATTTAGTGTATCTGAAGATTCATATCTCCCAGACCTAAAGTCCCCACATGTTTTAGCAAAACCAGCGTCTATCCAGTCTATAGGACCAAATTCACTGGTGCTTTTGGAATTGAGCCAGCTGATTTTCAACTTAAAGGGATTCAAAGAAATCACCTTTTGGATGCGGGCGTAATACCGAGGCATTCCATCGCCCTCATCATAAGCTGCCCAAATCTCGTCGTCTTTAAAAGAACTTTCAGATCGGTCAAGATCAAAGTTGTGAAAGTCTGAATCTGGAACAACGATGTTCTTCACTTCACCATCCTTCTCCTCATCTTCATCATGGGGTATTTCCTCAACTGACTTTTCAACCTCATTTGCCCTGTTACTCATCTTGCTCGTTGCCTTCATATTTTTCTTCTCCCCTTCAGTTGCTTTCACCCTCTCTTCCATGTCAGAGATCATCTTCGGAAGTCTCTTAAAAATCTCTGTCTGGCCTTTGTTCATAACCGCTTTTGTTACATCACAAGGTAACAAATTTCCTTGTATATGAGGATGATGAGAGCCAATGGTGTTGGGAGATTCAGTATTTCCATTGGCAGCATTAGAAGGAGTACTTGAGCTACCTGCACCTGTGTGATTCGACCATTTTCCTGCCAATGGACCACGCATAAGGAAATCATCTGTCTTCGGCCTCTTAAAACTCCTCAGATCAGAGTTTGTAAATCCTCTAGCAGCATCCCTTTCTTGCGACTCCCCAGACCTTCTTTTCAGTTTATCTTGTGCATGCTGCACTACATTCGCAGCTTGATTTGTGGCATTTTGGCTATTAGAACCGACCCTTCTTGATGAAGAATCCCTCTGGAAATTATGGTTAACAGATGGTGCAGGCTCTCTCCTAGAAGTAGTACCATATGAGTTTTTGTTTGACCCTTGATTTTTTTTGGAACTCCGGTGCTGTTGGTTAGATGAGAGGTTGACTGGTGGCATCGGAACATTTGAAGGCGGTGTTCTCTCTTCTGCAACGAAACCACGATGACAGTTTGGACAAAGCAAGGTCTGGTTAAGGTAAACCCTTAGGTACTCATATTGTGTGTTGCAGTTGTCGCACTTTGTCCAAAAGGTACTACTCTCCTTCGGCATCGAAAAACCAAAAACAGGCATGCGGGATGTATCCACACGGGAGGTGGGCTTAGATCTAGCCCTAGCACTTGAAACTACATGCTCCCTTACATTTTGAACTCCGTTAGAAGTTGGCTGGTGTGGTGGAATCCCGCTCTGTGTTGTAGGGAATCTTTGTCGAGCGCAAAGTTCTTTGCCCCTCTTTGTGTTATATGAGACTCTCTTATCCTTGTCAGATAGTAGAGTCCAAGCTTCTGCAACCAGCTTAAACGCACCTTCAGCGCCTTTACACTTGTTTTTATCTGGATGGAGCATAAGAACTAATTTCCGGTATTGTTTTCTCACATCGTCATCAGTAGCAAATGGATCTACACCAAGGATACCATACCAATCAGCTTCTCCGCAGATTTTGTTCTCTCCTGAGATATAAACATCGATTGCCATCAACAATTGTTTCAGACCATCCAGCTCGGGAAACAAGTTTTGAGCCTTGTTAGCGAATTTTTTCGCCCCATTGTAGTCCTTTTCTGTCATCTTCCTCTCAGCAATCTCCATTGCCCTTTTCGCTTCATCCCTGTTGCATTCCATGTCCTCGAGAGTTACTCCGTTACAAACTATTGTCCTCTGGAAACTTTTTAGGATAGAGGAGCTTCAACAGACTCCTCAGAACGTTTTCGCACCTGTCTCAATGGAAAATCAAAAGGTGCAAAAAAAAAGAGATTAGATTCAGTGGAATGTTTACAGAAGCATATCATGTTTGGGTGACCCCAATGTTAAAGAGAACAGATTCAGTAGAATCTGATAATTTTAAAGAAGTACACACATGTTCCTAATATCTCAACTTTCCGAAAATGTTAAATTTAGTTCCACATGAAGGTTTAACTAGCTACAAAGTGAAAAAATGTCCCATGATTTGATATAGATGCAGATCTGATCCAACTGGGTAAAAACATAAATGCAAATCATTAGCTCAAGAAAATTGATCTTATCCAGTGGCATTGGTCTCAACCGGTAGAAGCACCCCGAATTTTACTAAACTAAAACCCGGTTCGACCCTCCTATCGGAACATTACATTAAAAAACAAAGAAACAGAACCAATCTTTGGCCATAAATTATGAAATTACCATATCTAAGCCACACAATACAACACAAACCAAACTTTTCGCGCGAATCCGCTGAATACAAATTTGCACGGTAATCCGCTGAATACAAATTTGTGCGGCAATCCGCTGAATACAATAGAGATACACAAGGCTCATAAAAGAAAGATCTTGAGAATCTATCAATCTACTACAATCAAACATCTTAACAATAAGTAAGATCCAGGTTTAAATGAAGACCCTCAGAATCTAACAACATTTAAACAATGATGATGAACAAAAGCCAAATACTCAAACTATGATCACAGATCTTCAAACTCTAACCTAACCTAAACCACAATTCACCAATCCACAAAATTCACAGTACCATTTGCATCTCCAATCACTACGAACCCAAAAAACCCTAATCCACATTTCAATCAATGCAAAAAATCAAACCCACTCAGAGACCCGCGAAAATTCGAACCAGTTCAAAAACAACAAAATTTTCAAACGGATCTACACACAAACGGTACGAAATCGACAGTCCCAAATTCACCATTACAGAGAGTCTAAAGGTAGGTGTGATACAAACCGAAAACCCTAAATCCATTACTGCAAATTCAAACCCCTAAAACCAAATTTTTCTCTAAATATAAGCCGATAAAGCGAGAAAGCGAGAGGTTATAAAATATACAGAGAAGAAGAAGAAACCATGAAAATAGGAGAAAACATACCAATCGTTGGATCGCAACTCCGAGGATAAGAATATTTTTTGAATCAAACAAACTTTTACTACAAGAGACTTTAATTTTGCCAGATACACCTTTACAAATACAAACCCTACTCTGATTTTTTCATTTTTCTTTTTATCTTTTTTTTCTCTCTTATGAACACCTCAAATATATATTGTGAGAAAAACAATGTAGGGTGTGAAAGTTACTAAGTTGTTCAAAGTAAAATAAACTCACTATCCAAATTTTCTAATCATGGTTAACTTAACCATGATTAAGTTTTGACCTAGGTTAAGAGTTAAAAAGATTTCATTCTTATTTTATCGTTTATTTTATCATTTACAGCTCACACATGTCTGTTTCCGAATTTAGATTTGGACTAGATACATACTATTAGAATTAGTTACCATTTTCGAGTTCAACGTAAAAACGAAAGTTACTGTACAATTATTTTACCCGTGATCACTTAACCATGACTAAGTAACTATGGTTACTTAACCATGATTACTTAATCGTGGTTATTTAACCATGGTTAAGTTAAATTTTGACCTAAATTGAAGATTTTAAGTGGTAAGTATAAAAAAATATTTCATTCTTTTTATGTCGTCTACAACTCACATATGCATATTTCCAAAATCTTAAACCCGGATTACAATGTTGACTCATTAATGTTTAATACTTAAGTATTAGGTTACAAATTTAAGTATCATTTTCTTGAATAGTTATCACTTCGGCCATTTGATAAATTTTCTTTTAAGTAGATAAGGGATGTGCAAACATGGAAGAATATATTAGAAGAAGCTAAGATAACTTGTGTTAAGCGCGAAGCAGTTTGTTTATCGATTCGAGTAAACCACAAACTTCTTATGGTGACGACATTCGTATTACTTGCGATCACTAACAACGTAAGAGACGAACGAGGAAAGCAAAGAGATGGAGAGGAATTACAAAGCATTGTTTATTGGAAGGTGTTTTAAAGAAAGATAGAAATAAGTGGGAGAAACAAAACAAATGTATGTTTTTGGTGTGAGAAGCACCAATAAAACAAAATAGAGCAAAATGAATAGACAAAAATCGAGGACATGTCAAAAGGGTCGTAGTCGTCCTCAAGGCAGGGCATAGGCATGTGCATGACGCAACACAAAACCGAAACAACAAATCCTCACACGTTACAGGGTAGCCATAAATCACACAACTACTAAGCAATTTTATATTCATCTGTTTCCACATGCCCCCAACAATATGGGCACCTTTCCCCGGCTGCTAACTTTACTCACCCGTTTTCTCACCCTTGGTCTCTGGTTCGGTTTCCGGTTGTGGATCGGGTATACTGTCGGGTTTGGGTTTGGGTTCCGGTTCATCTTTGGGGCTTGATTCGGTTTCCTGTTCAGCATTGGGGTTTGATTCGGGTTCCAGTTCAGCTTTGAGGTTTGGTTCGGGTTCCGATTCAACCATGGCGTCTGGTTCGATTTTGGGAGATTCGGTCTTATCATGACGGAATTTAACAACAATGCATGTGATGTTGTCTGCACTGCCACGGGCGAAGGCAGTGTCAGTTAACTTGCGGGCAGCTGTCTCAGGTTCCTCCTCGCTCTGAGCAAGGGATACCGCATCCTGAATCCGACATAGAAAATCAAATATTTAAATAAATCCCTCAGTTCAGAAACAAATAGAAGGGGGTAATTGATGTGACTCATACCTCATTCGGTACCACATCCCACAAACCGTCACTTGCAAGCACAAGACACTCAGCCTCGTGATCTATCTCTAGATCCTGCAAAATAAGCAGTGTTCACAAAACCTCAACACTCAAGATTTCACATGGGTGATATTATGGATAAGAAGAACAACATAACACCCTCAAGCGATAGCAGTAAAGAAGCAGTTAGAAGCGGTTACTTGTATCTCGGGTTCAGCAACAACGAATTGCTTCAACATTCTGTTACCAAAGGCGCGGGACATTGCCAAGACCCCACCTACCCTCCATGTCCCTGAGAAGCATATCCAGACAATATTATTTTAAGTTTAGACTGACAAAGAAAAATCCAGAGAATGCTTTAAGGGCATGCTTCAAGAATCTAGGTTTTCCCTGACGATGAATGTTCGAAGCGTGAATAACCTGACTAATAAAATGCCTCAATAAGATGGTTTGTGGATCAGTATATCCTAGAAACTTAAATAATAGTATTAGACCTAAGGCTAAAAGCAAACATCAAAAAGGTAAAAACAAACAACATCGTATTATCAAAATTGGTGAAGAAAATATCAAAGCATCTTTAGTAAATAATTTAATGAAGCCAGTGATATAACTCAGGAAGGAAATCTCGCTATGTCATTTTCAGAAGCAAGCAACCAATTAGGGGGACACGAGAGTGACAATTTCTTGTAATGTCAGATTACCTGCCCACATGATAACACCACCAGCGCTTTCGATTCGCTTTCTTTCATCGCTTCTATTTGGCTTATGGTCATCAGATAGCGCAATCGCTGCAGAACATAAAACTACGTTTGAAAAGGGCGTCCTTATGGAAAGAAAACAACCAAGACTTGTGACCCATCATAAGAATCTACTCATTATTAACTTAAGTTTAAAAGTTCTCTAAGGAATCACATGATTCCATTTCCTGAACTCATTTTTGGCTGAAGCTCTCAATTTTTCTTTTAAAAAATATGACACATTGTTTTGGATTACTACGAAATACTGACCTTTCCCAGCTTTAGAAACTACTGTCCTTGAGTCTCCAACATTTGCAACATACAAATGGTTCCCCACCAACACAGCAGCAGATGCTGTGGAGCCATCATCTCTGTAAGTATCCTTTTCCGACTCAAGGAATGCTACATCAGTTTGTTTATATGTTTCACCTGCAAAATTGGTCAAGTAAGAAGGTGAATCAAATGACTTGTATCAAGCTGTAAGAGCTCATATTTCTGAGACTATAACAAAATTTTATGTCAAGAAATATGGAGCTCACTTAGTGCCAGCTTGGTGTCTGCCAAAAATTGTGGATGCTTCATAAGATTGTTAAAGAGGTGTTCCTTCAGGTATTCAGCAGCACGTGAACCACCATGACCTGTGATGATTAAAGCTTCAGATATTAGAAGAGGAAAACTAAATATCAACACAGATTAAATATCTTCCCAATTCAACACTAACACTTCCTTTTCGTCTATAAAAGGAAGGAAAACATAGAATCTAACCATCAAATATTCCGAACATGGAAACTGTTTGGCCATCAATAGTAGAAGCTTTGACATCATAGAAATCTTCCATTGTAGACCTTTTCCCTCTGAAACTACAGTACCCACAGCTCAAGCTCCCATCGTCACTGTCATTGCACGTAACTTTTATTAAGAACCACTTAAAAACAGATGAGAAGAGTGGAAAACAATACTAACACATTGGTCCAAAGCCACAGACAATTACAGATTGCCTACATGATATAATCATCTATATAACAAAAGAAAACACAGTGAAACAAATGACAGGAACATATGACAGGTGAAACAACTAAAACAAACACGACCATCTTGCTTGCATTTCACACTTAAAGTGGAGCATAGATGACCAGGAATTGCTATCTTCAGTACAAGTCCTATTTCAATACCCCTATATATACCCTAAACATTTGCTACATTCAGTACAACCATAAAAAGACACGGAATCTAACAAATGAGATACAACTCACTTTTTCCACCCACCACCTATGTATCCGCCATCATCAACTTTCCCAGGTGGCATATCAACTATGGATATTTGTTTCTCTCCAGCAGAAGTATCGACCATCATCTTTGCACTGGTTCTAAATCCGATTCCACTGGTTCTAAATCCGATTGCACTGGTTCTAAATCCGAAACCAACACTCAAGGTATTCTTAATATGGTTATACTGATGTCTTCCTTGAGCCAACACCCCAATATGACCACCAGCTTGAACAATGACACTCCTTATGAAACTGCTGCATACCATCTAAGAAGCCAGGTCTTGCCTTGAATCAGTTTCTCCAGTGCAGGAGCTGTATATAGAAAAATTGATATGCCATCAATAAACTGTATCACCAAGGATATATGATTCCAAAATCAGGAAACGAAGATACATCTTTAAATATTTCGAGTACTACGAGCTACTTCAACAATGAAGAACGCGATAATCGTCTACAAATGAGCTGAACACACAGATCCTGAATCACTTAAAACTAATTAAGATAACAAACCCTATCTATATGGATAAGTTTAGAAATGTTAAGCTGAATTTAACCTCGAATTATTAAATTTAAACTAGATCATGCGTATTCAGAGAAGAAGATGATAGAATTCAACCAGCGAATCATCATGAATCTGTACTTCCTAAACAATTTCGATTCATCAAATTCAAAAAAACGAAACGGATCAAAAAGTAGAGGAAAAAAAAACACTAACAGGTATCTATCTTCACGAATCAAACTCGAAGAGGAAAGAAAAAATCCAATCAAATCAAGGATCTGTGGCACGGAAACGAATCCTAGTATAATCTCAGAGCTCTGACAAAAGAATCGAATCGGATAATATAAGAAACGGATCGGAAACGCGCGGTTAATCTACCACGGATCCGAATCTGAAGAGTGAAGAAAAATTGCTCCACGAATCAGCTTTTTGGAGCTTCCATGGAATCTGAGAGAATCCAAGAGAGATGGAGAAAGAGAGAGAGAGTGGTGGTGAGTAGTGAGAGAGAGAGAGGACACCGAACAGAAGCGGCAACGTGGCACTAGTCATGCATCTAGGATTTATATACTTGTTACTAGCTTTTTCTTTTTTAAGTAATTCTTTTTTTTCATTGGATTACCTCATTTTATACAACTAATCAAATCTTTTTTAATTGCTAAAAAATCAACTACTTTCATGTATTATAAACCTAATTATATATACTTTTCTATACTAAAAGTAACACTAACAAAACCAATCAATGAATCACTGATGATAGAAATCACTGTTTTTATCATACAACCGTTTTACTGTCATCTTTACCTCTATTTCTTACTACTAATAAATCAAATTTTACCAAACTGAAATGTTTGGGTTTCAGTATATGTACATGATAAGTTTGAAATCACTGAAAGCTTGTAATCTAGGAGAATCTCTGAAGACACACATGATCAATATATTCAACCACTTTGTGTCACATGCGTACAGCTTTTAAATGTACAGAACAACAAAAGATACGACCAATAGGATATTATACGTATACTCCATAAGATTTGGCAATCACGTACATGAACATTGTAGTGCCAAGAGATTTGAGCACAAGAGAAACCCAAAGTTCGTGGAGAGGTTGTTTCAATTGTCCTTCATTTGTCATTTGGTCCCAAAAATGAAGTTGGCAAGAACAACAGATTACTTTTGAGATTGATATAAACATAGACAAAGACGATTATTAATATTGAAATAATATGACTTAAAACTTGTTAATAAATTTGTCACCTGGGAAAAAACATCGACAAAGGACCGTATTATTTAAGGTCACGAGAACTTTACAGCTCGTTTATAGAGACACCATCCACTCATATATCTCTCATTCAAATCCGAAGAAGAACCCTTGCCTTGATTTTAAGCGATACAACTTCCAAAACGATTTCTTTTTGTTTATATACTCAAGTAACTCCTATAGTATAAGTTTGTACGTTCATGTATAGTATACTATTCTGCTTAATTATAACAAAATGATTCTTAGTTATTTATCGAGATAACTTTTGGTTGGAAAACTTTTTCACTCTGCTGATCACCCAATTCCAAAATGCATAAGAAACTACTATCGAATATCTGCCCAAAATCCATACTACTATCAATTTAAAAAAAAAAAAAAAAAAAAAAAAAAAAAAAAAAAAAAAAAAACAAACAAACCATGCACTGAAATGTGAACAAAAAGCTTGAGTTATTACATTTGATTCTCTCATCCCTTGAGAAATCCGATCCATCCGAACACCACTAATCTTATCTAGTAGAAGGATGTTTGTACTAGCTAGCTAGTGTTACAAAATTTGCACTTGAGTATGTGCTATGTTTGAAAATACTGATTAATTAATGTGCGCTTTTGTAGATACACCACAAATCTTATCAAATATTGGGCTATGAAAATCTCTTAGAAACTACATTTAAAAACCCCAAAAAAAAAAAATCAATCTCTGCATCTTTGGGTTAAGGGTATGTATAATGTATTTCCCATATAAACTAAAGCTTCAATGGCACATCAGAAATCGTCGGCTGAAGAAAGAAGACCTCTCTCAACACAAGTGTGGTTTCAATGTGCAACCTGAGAGAAAGAGAAAGAAAAGCCTTATTAGTTGCTTGCTTTAACCTGAAAGATAGTTCGATTACAAATGTCTTTTTCTTGTGATAAATTTACAGATGAGAAGATGGTTGACCTGATTTTTTAGTTTGACTCATATCTGATATCTTCCATATTCAAAGGTCTTAATAGTTTGGATTCGATGTTAAATGTTTTATTAATAATTTAGTATAATCAATAAAGAAGGGGTTGACTTTGTTAGCCGAAATTTGGATTTATGAGTTTGTTATGTAGAGTAGTTTGAATGGTGACGATGATTATTTATTAAATCTTGACACTGTCTCTCAAGATCCGACGGCTGGGAACCTCCCTTGGCCTCCGTAAGATAACCATATGAGAAGGAACATGAGACAGTCAACGGTCTCTATTCAAACTTAATTAACACTATCAATTGGAGTATACTAAACGTTTTGTTTTAATTTAATTTGTTTGGTTAAACAAATTCAATTTGTCTGGTTAAAAAAAATCAATTTTGAACTTAACGGTCTAAATTTGTGGAGCACGAAATATGGAAAAAAGGAGAAGAAAAAGAGGAAGAGAGCACGTGGGCTGATGGACAAATACTCACGGGCAATGTCTTTGTTCACCATTTCGTTTTAATTTATTTAGTTGGCCAAAACCCAAAAGGAAAATTTAAGAGGAGAAATAAAGAAAGTTTCAATGATAATGTTTCATTTTCGTGATAAAATATGTATTGTTGTAGAGAAAATTTTTTGTTACAAAATAAGTGTTGTTTTCGACTTTCAATGCAAAATTTATTAATTTTATAGTGTAATTTATCTTTCTATTAGTTGAAATGTGGTTATGTGTATATGTAATTGTGTTTTTATATAAAAAAAATATAAAATTAATTGTTTTTTTAATCTGTGTGCACAAAGCTAAAGTAACACTTATTTTGAAACGGATGGAGTATATATGAACATTGAAGAAATGCAAGATTTTCTGTTGTTGGAAAAAACTTTAAAAGTCCACAACCTTTTTAAAAATCCCTTCAGTAACATCAAGAAACATGTCATTAAGAACAAGAACTTAAAAGATGATGGGACTAAACTCGGAAATTGCGATTCAATGTTTGAAAGAGACCAATTTAAAAAAAATAAAAATAGATATGAGTCATTCGTGATTTTTAGAAAATATAAATATTAAGTTTGGTTATAAACTTTATTTGAATCTGTAAAATCTATTTACCATAAAAACGATTTAAAGATAAGAGTTGGAATGAAATTGTACATTGAAATACGAACAAAAGCCTGAATTTACTAAATTTGACATTATCTCATTAATACGAAACTTCGACGTACAAAAACAAAGTTGAACCCAAAAACATACAGTATAAAGATTAATAGTCAATTATATCAAGAATCCATTACAAAAAATGAGTCAATCATGGAATTTATGTTCGTGACGGAAACGATACATCATCCTTAAAGGTTTTGGAAGCTTATAATTCATATTAATCGGGATGTGACAAGACAAATTATCCTCTCTAACTCTAAACTATATAATTTATAGTCTATAAATGTACTTCTACTAATTAATGAAAAAAAAGAAATACTTTGATAAACTCCATAATAACTTTTTGTTTCTGTGTCAAGAAATTCGAAGATTACATTCTCAAGTTGATTTGTTACCATAACAAAACAACACTTACATGGAAAACAGGAACAAAAATCTAAGCAATCTAAAGTCTAAACCAATAAATTAGAAAATATTTATAACTATATATATATGCTAGTATTAAGTTTCTTTCTTAACCCAAAAAAAAAACGATGTCCCTAAATGTTCTTATGGGAAAATGTGCTAAATGGCAAGAATGGTAATTATAATTTGAGTTAAAACTTAAAACTCAATCTTAAAAATTTATTATTTCTAAAACATCAAATGTAAAAAGTTAAGTTTGGTCCCAAATCTTTTCAAAAATCACGGAGTTGCAAAGGTACAAGTGTCTTTTTGGGATAACTTAAAAAATTAACAAAAAACAGTGAAGAAAATCGCAGAGAAAGCCAATAAAAATAATAAAATGGTAAGCAAAGTTTGTGACTTTCGTGGAAACTCCTTCCGTCCTCTCTGTCTTCTCTGATAAAGGCTTCGCTTTCATCATTCAATATCTTCTTCTTCTTCTTCTTCACTCTTTCTCTTTCTCCAATTTCTTCGTTTTCATCATCTTCCTCTCTTCTTTTGTTTTTGACTCACTTTACTTTTCGTTTTTTGTGATCTCATCTTTTCTTTTTTCGCTCTTTCCGAGGAAAAACAAAACAAAGATTTGATTTCTCTCTTTTACTGGATCCTCGGAAGCAAAAACACTTGTATGTGTGTTCTGTTTGATTTCTACTAAGAAAGTTTCTTCCTTTTTAGTGGAACTGTGTTTGTTAAATTTAGTTTGAGTTCTTGTTAAAGTTTTGAAATTTGAGTCAAGTTTTTGCTGAATTGAATGAAGTTTCGTCATGAGAGGTGAAATCTTTGCGATTTGAATCTTTAAGTCTCCAACTATGAATTTCCGACAAGAGAAGTTTATAAGGTCAGTGTTGTCTCCAGATTTGTCTCTTCGAATTATAGGTCTTGAAGCTTAATTCGATTTGTTCTTCACTTTGTTGAAATCAGGTTTCAAGATTGGAAGTCTGAACAGACTTCCTCCGACGTGGAATATTCCGGTAAAAACGAGATTCAAACTGGGATATTCCGGAGAACTATTAGCTCAATCTCTGATAAGTTTTACCGAAGCTTTGAATCAAGCTCAACAAGGTTCAAACTTATCAAAAGATCTTACAAGTCTTACTCTTTCAAAGAAGCTGTTTCAAAAGGGATTGGTTCAACTCACAAGATTCTTGACCCACAAGGACCTTTTCTTCAAAGATGGAACAAGATCTTCGTTTTAGCTTGTATCATCGCTGTCTCTCTTGACCCTTTGTTCTTCTACGTTCCTATCATTGATGACGCCAAGAAATGTCTTGGTATTGACAAGAAAATGGAGATTACTGCAAGCGTTTTGCGCTCCTTCACCGATGTTTTCTACATCATTCACATCATTTTCCAGTTTCGTACTGGCTTTATCGCTCCTTCGTCTCGTGTTTTTGGGAGAGGTGTTCTTGTTGAGGACAAGCGAGAGATTGCAAAACGTTACTTGTCCTCACATTTCATAATTGACATTCTTGCTGTTCTTCCACTTCCACAGGTGATGATTCCATTGATTGGTTTTGTTTGTGTTTCCAAGGCCATTAGCTTTGATTGTTTTGAGTAATGTGAGTAAATTGTGTTTTCTCAGATGGTGGTTTTGATTATCATTCCACATATGAGAGGCTCACCGTCTTTGAACACGAAGAATATGTTGAAATTCATTGTTTTCTTTCAATATATACCGAGGTTTATACGAATCTATCCCCTCTACAAGGAAGTGACAAGAACTTCAGGCATACTTACTGAGACAGCTTGGGCTGGAGCTGCTTTCAATCTGTTTCTCTACATGCTTGCTAGTCATGTGAGTCCCAATTCGTTTTAACCGTTCCCAACCGTTTTAGGATCAAGGCTTATTTATATAATCTTTTGGTCAAAACTGGTGAATGTGCAGGTGTTTGGTGCTTTTTGGTATTTGTTTTCTATCGAACGCGAAACAGTGTGTTGGAAACAAGCTTGCAAGAGGAAAAACTCAAGCTGCAATCCGAAGTTGTTGTACTGTGACCCTAGAAATGTAGGAAGCAATGCTTTCCTCAATGACTCTTGTCCGATTCAGACACCAAACACAACACTCTTCGACTTTGGGATATTCCTAAACGCACTTCAGTCTGGTGTAGTGGAATCTCAAGATTTCCCTCAGAAGTTCTTTTACTGTTTCTGGTGGGGTCTGCAAAACCTCAGGTATTGAGATTATATCTATGTAGCTGCAAATTTTATCGGTTTATTATGCAGAAAAGAAACAACAATAAGTTCTTGCATCTTTTTTCCGTTTTCTTGATCCAGTTCGCTCGGTCAAAACCTTAAAACAAGTACATATGTTTGGGAGATCTGTTTCGCGGTCTTCATTTCTATTGCCGGGCTGGTTTTGTTCTCGTTCTTGATTGGGAACATGCAGGTTAGTCTCATTTCATCATATGTGCCATACTGTTTGCAAAATTGTCATCGTATGTGCCATACAGAAAGCTTGTGGAAGATTGGGAATATGCAGGTTAGTTCTTGATTGGTTTTTATATTTTTTATGCCAGACCTATCTGCAATCGACGACCACGAGGTTGGAGGAGATGAGAGTAAAGAGAAGAGATGCAGAACAATGGATGTCTCACCGTTTGCTCCCTGAGAACTTGAGAAAAAGAATCCGGCGATACGAGCAGTATAAATGGCAAGAAACAAGAGGCGTTGACGAAGAGAATCTTCTTAGTAATCTTCCCAAAGATCTTAGACGCGACATCAAACGCCATCTCTGTCTAGCCCTTCTCATGCGGGTAAAAAATATACCATCTCCTCTCTTTACTCGTTTCTCATTTATTGTCAGCATCCCCCTTAATTGCAACATGACATGTTTCTATCGGTTCTAGGTCCCGATGTTTGAGAAAATGGATGAACAGCTTCTTGATGCGCTGTGTGACCGTTTGCAACCTGTGCTGTACACAGAGGAAAGCTACATCGTAAGAGAAGGAGATCCGGTAGATGAAATGCTCTTTATTATGCGCGGGAAGCTTCTAACGATGACAACAAACGGTGGAAGAACCGGTTTTTTCAATTCCGAGTATCTTGGAGCGGGTGATTTCTGTGGTGAGGAGCTTTTAACCTGGGCTTTAGACCCACACACATCCTCAAACCTCCCAATCTCAACAAGAACTGTTCGAGCTCTCATGGAAGTTGAAGCTTTCGCACTTAAAGCCGATGACCTCAAATTTGTGGCGTCCCAGTTCAGACGTCTTCACAGCAAACAGTTGAGACATACTTTTAGGTTCTACTCCCAACAGTGGAGGACTTGGGCCGCTTGCTTCATACAAGCCGCTTGGAGAAGATACATTAAGAAGAAACTCGAAGAATCTCTTAAAGAAGAAGAGAATCGGTTGCAGGACGCTTTGGCTAAGGAAGCTTGTGGAAGTTCCCCAAGCCTCGGGGCTACGATATACGCATCACGGTTTGCTGCAAATATCTTACGCACAATCCGTAGAAGCGGATCAGTAAGGAAACCGAGGATGCCGGAACGAATGCCGCCTATGCTACTTCGGAAACCAGCAGAACCAGATTTCAATAGTGATGATTAACTATTTAGCATATATGTAAATGAAGGATTTTATCAAATCACGATTCATGCAAAGCCAAGAAGCTATAGAGCCAATATATATAAAATAGAAGTCTTTATAAAGGAGTAAGCTTAAAGACACAAAGCCTCCAATGATTTATTATTCCTCCTTAAGAGTTCTACAAAGTTTGATATGAGGGATACGGTAAGATGTAAAAGCCAAACACATAAGTCAAGAAGCCAGAAGTGAAGCCACTTCTCTCCGCAGGAATGTGGGCAAAGCGAATGCTGCTCTGTGCATCTGTTTTGACAAGAAAGACAGATCAGGATTTTTTCTTAAGAGAATCCTATAGTCGTCAATGGGGAAGTCAATAGTTGTGTTAAACTTACATCCGAGTTATAGAACTTCAATTCTCTTTTATGGGTCATTGCACCGTCTAGTTTCTCGATTGGGTTGATTGGGTTCTTGAAATCAACAGCTGGTCCTTCGGTAGAGCACAAGACAAAACCAATCACGCCGCTACAATGAAGATTATTTTTTCTCAATTCATGTTCTGATGTCAAAGAGATTAAACAATGTAACAAGAAGAAAAGTAGAGTTAACCTTGGATATGTGGGGACGCTGCTCCATGCATAGTGAACACTTTTGAATGTTTGACGGCAAATGGAGATCATATCTTCAATAAGATGAGTATGGAGCCACATACTTTCTGCCATGTTACAAAGAATTCCTCCAGGCTTTAATGCTCTAGCTATAGTTTCGAAGAAAGGCTTCTCAACAAGCGCTTGAGCAGGACCTATGATTATATAGAGCGAAACACGTGAGTTAGTAGCTGAAGTTTTCACCAAGTTTTGAATTAGAAATTCAAAATAAGAATCACTCAGATATCCAAAGACTTCTACAGACGAATCATACCAACGGGATCTGAAGAATCAACAATAATGGCATCATATTTCGCTTCAGGGGATTGACGAAGGAACTCAGCAGCTGCCAGAAGAAAGTGATATCAACACACAGCAAATATCAGATAAGTATTTTGTATCGAGAATAAATAGAAGAATGCTCAATTACCATCACCAATGTGAAGTTGAACACGAGGGTCCTCAAATCCAACCGCTAACTCGGGAAAGAACTTCTTAGACACCTACAAGACCACATGAATCCCATTTTCTGAGATAGAGCATAACTAAAAATTGTTCATACTTATGATAGGCGCAAGACACTATACTTACATCTATAACCATCTTGTCTATCTCACAAATGTCAATAACCTCAACAGAGCTATGGCGAGAAATCTCACGGAGAACACCCCCATCACCTCCACCAACTACCAGGACCTGCAAATAGTTCATATACCGAAGTCCACATTAAAAAAAAAGCAATAGAAATGTGTATGCTTGACAAATCCCAATCCAAGTTGAGCTGAATCTACATTTTTCAATGTATTGGAATGATTCATCAATGGCGAAAAGAGTCATCTCATGAGATCAAATAGTAACAAGAGAGCTAAAACAAAGCAAGCACACTGTCTTCCAACAAGGGGCACATTCATCACAAACTAAACATACTTTTACATTGATTAATTGCAACAGGATATAAGCAACCAAAGAGACTAAAGTTTCAAGGTGAGAAATTACATTTTTAGGGGAAGATATAGAGCATAGAGGCAAATGGGCTATCATCTCCTGATACGCACATTCATCTTTCTCAGTCAGCTGTACAATACCATCTAGAACAAGCACCTTTCCGTAGGTGGCTGACTGCAAAAACAAGAACAAAAATAAGGTTATCCTAAAGAGGAAACATAACAAAATGCACAAATCACCCCAATTATAAGCACAAAGATTCAGAAGATGGTAAGAATAATCAAACAAAAAAATAGAGATGCTATTATTAACCTCGAACACTAGGACTTCCTGAAAATCAGACTTGTCTTTGAACAGAACTTTCTCAACTTTCAGTGAGTGTGCTTCTCCTACAATCAACACATAAACCAGCATAGCTAGATAAGTCACATGAACAAGCACTTTGAAAAACCACAACTCGCAAACTTTTGACATTCAGAATTAGATTCTAAAACCCAGCAGGACCTTGTACAAAGACCAATCCTAAGGTAGTAAGATAATGAAAAGCAACAAAATCAAGCCTATCGAGAGGTAACCTACCTGGCCACATAGGGTTATTGAAATAGACTGCCTTGCCACCTTTTTTCCCTGCACCCAATTAAGAACAAAATCCAAAAATAAGAGATAGGTTCCAAGAAATTAGGGTAGCTTCTTGACAAGAAAAAAGAGTAAAGTGATATGACCTGAGCGAGGGTGAGGTTCCGAAAACCACCCAGAAACAACAGTGGAGTGGCACTTAGCATCATCCTCTGGTACACATGCCATAGCCTTAAGGCAACAAGAAGGTACAGTCTTCTCTAAACCATTGCCATTACTCGCCTTCCCATCCATAGTCTTCGGGCATACCAAACCTTTTCCGACGTCTCCCTCCATAGACAATCCTTTTCTTCTCCAGCTCCAGCCTCAGTATACTACACAAAACAAAATCAACAAACCAGAAACTTCAAAAACATGAGAATCCATCCGCACAACTTCAAGGCACAAAAAGCAAAAAGTAGCAAGACTTCAAAACTAACACCGTTGAATAAATTCAGCAAAATTGCAGAGCCAAAAACATTCCTCGGCAAAAGAGAATTAATAAAGGTTTCGTTTTTACCCTAGAAACCAAAATCAAGAAGAGGAACCCACTAAGCTAATCTTTAATATCATTAATTAACAAATCTTACAAATTGGAAAGTTGAACCCTTTTTACAGAAGGGTTGGTTCAAATATAGAAGTATATAACTTGGGGAAATTCATATACCAAAAAAAGACGAAAGCTTTCGTATTGCACCCACCAAATGGCTCTATTTTGTAAAAGAAAAAAATATTTATTGTAGAGAGAAACAGTAAAATAGGGTTTCTAAAACCCAGGATCGTCCCAAAAATCGCAACTTTACAAGCATCGACACAACAGAGAAATCAAATCCCAACAATCAAGTTCCACACCAACACATCAGAGCAATTAAAACCTGAGAGATCAAGCAAAATCAAACAAGAAAATGCGAACATTTACAGATTAGCTGCGAGCGAGAGAGAGAGAGAGAGAGGGGTAATGAGAGACCTGGTCGTTAACGGCGGAGAAGAGAGACGTATCGGAAGAAGCTAAACGTGATCCGAAGAAGAAGAAGAAGAAGAGTGAGCGGGAAAGATTTAAGTAATTAAAAAAGGAAGGAATTAGATTCTTTCTCTTTCGAATTTGGACTCTCTCTGTCTCTCTCTTTAATCTTTCGGTGTTGTTGCGTTTCTCACTTGCTTTAGCCTCTTTTCTCTGTTTTAAAGGTCTATTTGTTTTCTCAGAAGAGATCCCCACGACTGACTTAAAATAACCTTTTTTCTATTCTTTCTTTTTTTTTATTTTATTCTTTTTCACACATTTTTTTTTATTTTAATATGGTTTACTTTTTCATTATAATATACTTAACATTTAATAACATTTTAGTGTTTAGTTAGATTCGATTAAACTCCATAAACATAGCCGAGAGCTCCCCACTGATAGCACTCTGTTTGATTCCCATGAGTTAGTTGATCAGTTTGGGTGATCGGTGACCGATCAAGTTATAGCTTCCATGGAAGTCTAGAAAAAGAAATTGGCACTTTTTCATTGGTCGATAAATCATTTTCTAATCGATCAACTATTAATCGGAATAATTAGAAAATCATTTACAGATCTATGGTTTGAATGACATTTGGAAAAAAAAAAAACACTTCACATTAAACTATGTTAATTTCACTCCAATTCCAATTCCAATAAGAATACCATTTTTGCATTTGACTATATCTTCATTTATATTGGCTCTCCTGTCAATTCCTAAATCTAAATTTTCTCTCTTTCGATTTTTTATTTTATACTAGTACAGTAGTACTATTTCGCTTTGAATTTAAAACGTTTCACCAATAGGAATTGTCGAATTGGTAGCTGCAAGGTCATTATCTGATAAATAATGTATACAAAAGATGTGACACGCGTCCTTAATGAATTGAACGATCTGACAAATGTTTGGAGTTTTCATCTAACATCATCATAATAGGGTCCCGTAAGAAACCTCCTCGCGGTGAAGAAAATTCACGTTCTCTCTCTAAAAAGGCGATTTTTCCTCTGAAAAAACGCGATCCAAATCGTTCTCCCACCACCTTCGCCGATCTCGGCGTCGGTCCCCACCGCCCGCCATGGGCAAGCCTAAGCCCAAAAAGAAACCTCCTCGCGGTATCCCCACTGGATCCGCTTCTTCCGATTCCTCTAAATCGAAGCTTCCGCCGCCTGCTTCTCCAAAATCAGCTGGTGCTAGCTCCGCTTCTTCCTCTATCAAGGTGTTGCCTGACTCTTCACAGACCTCAGCTAACACAGTAGTTCCTGATTCCTGCACAATCGCCTCGCCGGTGACTCTGAATGCGGCAATCGTAAACCCTAAGTTTGAAGTTCAAAGTGAATGAGCTACAGAAGTCATCAACTCGACGACTGTACCTGAAATTGACGCTGGTGCTGCTGCCACGGTGGCTATTGACACACCAGCTACAGTCTTGGCGGCTCCAATTCCTCCACCGGTGGAATCTGCGAAACCCCCAAAAAAGCCTGAGTTCCCTTGGAAAAACCTCGTCAACGGAAACTCAGTCAAGATGGAAAAGAAAGGTACGCCTTTCTTTCTGGAATCGGGTGAGGCATGTGTTACCATCCCAAACTCCGTTATTGAGAAGAACAAAAAGGCACGAGACAGCTTTATCTTGGGTCAGTTCTATGAAGATCCGCCAGCTAGAGGAGCTGTTCATGCTATTGTAAATGGTATTTGGAGCAGGCAACGCAGAGACATTTCCGTCTCAAAAATGGAGGGACACTCTTTTCTCTTCAAGGTTCCTTGCCCAATTGCTAGAAGAAGAATCCTCAGTCAAAGAATCTGGCAAGTTGATGGGCAATCTATGTTTGTTGCAAAGTGGTCGCCAGATGTCAAGCCAACAAAGCCAGAGTTATCTATGGTTCTGGTTTGGCTTGATTTTGAAGGGGTTCCGCTTGAGTTCTTTAACAAGGATGACCTCAACCACATTGCGGGAATTGTTGGGCACCCTGTTTGCCTCCACCCTCAAACAGAGAAGCTGGATAACGTTGAAGTTGCTAAAGTTTATACGGTCATTGACCCGAGGAAACCTCTCCCTGAAGCGGTTAATGCAAGATTCGAATCGGGTGAAATCAAAAGGATCCGTGTCTCTAGTCCTTGGCTCCCATCTTTATGCAGTCACTGCAAAAAGGTTGGTCACACAATTTCGCGATGTTCAAAAGCTCCGCCGTCGTGTAATCTGTGTGGCTCAGGGAAGCATACAGCTTCTTCTTGTCCAAGAGCCAAAAATAATAAAAAGCAGGGTAAAGCTCCAATCCAGAGTCAGCTCCCGATTGTTGAGATTGCACCTGTTACCAGTCCAAAGGCTCTGTATGTTGAGAAGGTTCCCATCAAACAAAAAGAAGCCGTATGGCAGCCAGTGAAATCTGCCAAGCTAGCTACACTTTCTATTGGAAGTCCGAGTTCTGCAAAGCAATGTTCTAAGCCTGCAGAGAATAAGTCAGATCATCAAGATTTTACTAAAGCGTTTGCACTAGGGAGAGATGAGGGTAAACTTTGTGTTCATCTCTCAGCTAACTCTTTTGCTTCCCTCTCTCAGGAAGAAGAGTCCAGTGACTCTCAATCCTCTGAATCAGAGCCTGATAATATCTCTGGTGAAGACGATAATCCAGAGGATGTTTCAGATAGGTATTTGAAGGTGATCTCAAAAAGAGTGTTGCAGCAGAATAAGGCTAAGGCTAAGGCAAAAGCTAGGGCAGGAGGCCCTTTAACCCTCTAACCCCATTTCCTTTATGGATATTTTTTGTTGGAATATAAGAGGGTTTAATGATAAAATAAAACGTAGAAGCTTTCGGAAATGGTTGAAGGTGAATCAACCTCTTTTTGGTGGTCTTGTGGAGACCCATGTCAGCCCAGTGAAGGCGGCAAATATTGTTGCTCGCGTTCTCCCTGGCTGGAATTTTGCTGAAAATTATGTTCACTCAGATCTTGGGAAGATTTGGGTTGTTTGGCACCCCTCTGTCAAGGTAACAGTCTTAAGTAAGTCTCTTCAGATGATTTTTTGCCTTGTCAAGCTGCCTTTTGTTTCTGTTGAGCTGGTGGTGTCTATAGTTTATGCCTCCTCAAGCTGCAGTGATACTAGAAAGTTGTTGTGGTCAGAAATTCAAGACTTTGCCTCATCGCCACTGATTGTTGATAAGCCATGGACAGTTTTGGGAGATTTTAATCAGATTCTCTACCCCAATGAACACTCTTCAGCTTCAGCAATTTCTTCATCTAGAGGTATGAGAGATCTCAACCTTTGTCTTATCAGATCCTCTCTCTGATCTGCCTTTCTGTGGCAATACTTTCACATGGACAAATAAGCATGACACTAGGCTGGTTGCAAAGAAATTGGACAGAATATTAGTAAATGATGATTGGCTCCATCTTTTTCAAGACTCTCTCGGTGTATTTGGTGAACCTGGTTTTTCTGATCATAGTCCATGTTGCATCTTTATGGATGCTTCTAAGTCTAAGCAGAAGAAACCCTTCAAGTTCTTTGCTTTGCTAAACCAGAACCCAGACTTTGCTCCGTTGATCAAGCTTTGGTGGGATGCTCAATCTTTTGACTGCTCCAAAATGTTGAAGGTTTCCAAAAAACTAAAAGAGCTGAAGGGAGTAATCCGTGAATTTAGTAAAGAGAATTACTCTGGCATTGAGAAGCGAGTTACTGAAGCCTATGATCATCTTCTTCAGTGTCAACAGGTTCTTCTCAGCGCTCCTACTCCTTCACAGATGTTGTTGGAAAAAGAAGCTCATAGGAAGTGGTGTACCCTGGCAAAAGCTGAGGAATCTTTTCTTAGGCAAAAGTCAAGAGTGTGTTGGATGGAAGAGGGTGACAAGAATTCCAAATTTTTTCACAGAACCATCAAGACAAGACAAGGCATTAATCAAATTATCTATCTCCTTGATGATAATGATCAGATAATCGATTCAAAGCAAGGGATTCAGAGTCTTGCAGTGGACTATTTCCAGAAGCTCTTGGGGGGTCCCGTCCATCCAACTGCTTCCTCTTGTGATGAAATTGCAGCTCTTGTGCCACAGAGATGTTCTTCAGCAGCAGTTCAGGTTCTTAATGCTCCTTTTCTGGCCTCTGAAATAAAAAATGCTTTCTTCTCTCTTCCGAAAAATAAAGCTCCAGGCCCTGATGGTTATTGTTCTGAGTTCTTCACTGCACACTAGGAAACTGTTGGTCATGACATGATTGGTGCTGTCTCAGAATTTTTTGAATCTGGGCAAATTCTGAAACAGTGGAACTCTACCCTCTTGTCTCTCATTCCGAAAACCACCAATGCTAGAAGAATGGCTGAGTTTCGTCCAATTGCTTGTTGCAATACAGTCTACAAAGTGGTATCTAAACTTCTTGCTAATAGATTGAAGAGTGTTATCCCCGGACTTATCTCAAACTCTCAATCAGCCTTTATACCAGGTAGGCTTCTTGTGGAGAATATGTTGCTAGCCACAGAGTTAGTCCAAGGATACAACCATAAGAACATTTCAGAAAGAGGAATGCTTAAAGTGGATCTTAAAAAAGCATTCGATTCAGTTCAGTGGGATTTCATCATCAATGTGCTCAAAGCAATGGAGTTCCCTCCACACTTTGTGAGGTTGATTAGTGAATGCATATCAACTACAAGGTTCTCTATCTCCATAAATGGTGAATCTTGTGGTTACTTCAAGGGATCTAAAGGGCTAAGACAAGGAGACCCTATCTCTCCTTATCTATTTGTACTTGCCATGGAGGGATTTACTCAAATGCTCTCTAAAAGCTACAGCAGCAACATGATTGGATACCACCCAAATGCTTCAAATCCGCAAGTCTCACACTTGGCATTTGCTGATGATATTATGGTGTTTTTTGATGGAAAAAAGAAATCTTTGGAAAACATTGCTGCAGTGCTTCAAGATTTTTCAGACATCTCTGGCCTCTCCATGAACAAGAATAAGACAGACCTTTTCATTGCAGGTGTGAACCAAATTGAAACCTTGAGTATGACTTCGCTGGGATTCAACCTTGGTTCACTCCCAATAAGGTACCTTGGACTGCCTCTAATGCACAGGAAACTTCGGATCTCCGATTACCGGCCATTAATTGATAAGTTAACCATGAGATTCTCTTCCTGGGCTGCTAGAGCACTGTCTTATGCTGGGAGAAAGGAGCTGATATCCTCTGTCATTTATGGAACAGTCAATTTTTGGGTGTCAGCATTTATCCTGCCTAAAGGATGCTTGAAAAATATTGAGAGTTTGTGCTCCAGATTTCTTTGGAATGGGGATGTAACAAGGAAAGCTGTGGCCAAAGTTTCCTGGAAATCCTTATGTTTGCCAAAGCAGGAGGGAGGACTAGGCTTCAGATGCTTCAGCCTCTGGAACAAAACTCTTTGTCTAAAACTGATTTGGAGACTGTTCTCAGCTTATGATTCGCTTTGGGCTGACTGGCTGAGAATGAATAGGCTAAAAAAATGGAGTCTTCTGGGCTGTTGATGAGAACAAACAAACTTCTTGGACCTGGAAATCTCTGTTGAACCTGCGACCTCTTGCTATTAATTTCATTCGAGGAAAGTTGGGGAATGGCAATAATCTGAGCTTCTGGTTTGATTGGTGGACTCCTCTGGGACCATTGCACCAACTATTTGGAACCTCAGGGCCATCGCAGACAGGTATACCTTGGAATGCCCCAGTCGCCGTTGCTTGTTCTCATTCAGGGTGGAATCTAAGGCCAGCAAGATCCCCCTAGGCAGAGCAGCTTCACATTCACCTCACTACAGTGGTACCCCCAATTTTTTGTCTTGATCCTGACTCTTTTGTTTGGCGAGTAGGAAACGAGGATCTTGAGACTTTCAGCACAAAGAAAACTTGGGAAATTTTGAGGCCAAGAGAAACAGTTTTGCCATGGACTGAAAACGTTTGGTTTAAAGGAGCAATTCCAAGGCAAGCTTTTATAATGTGGCTCTCGCACCTTGATAGGCTCCCTACAAGAGCAAGACTTGCAAACTGGGGCCTTCAAATTGATCCAAAATGCTGCTTGTGTGATCTGTTTGTGGAAACAAGAGATCACATATTCCTGCACTGTGAAGTTAGTCAAGAAATTTGGGCTGAAGCAATGAGAAGACTGCGCTACAATCCTTTCATCTTTCACACTTGGGAAGCTCTCTCAGCTTGGCTTAATCACAAGGATTCTACCTCACCTCGGACTCTTCGGAGACTCGTTGCTCAGGTTGTCATCTATTCCATTTGGAGAGAGAGGAACCAAAGGTATCACAACAACATCTCTACAGAGACTCGCACCTTGTTTAAGTGGATGGATAGGCTAATTCGCGATGCTATCCTAGCAAAGAGGAAGCGTAAAGCTTTCAGGCATCTGATGCAAAATTGGCTCAAGTATGATTAGATAATCTCTTCTCATATCACTTCTAGTAGATCATTTTTTGTTTTTAACTTTTTTTGGCAAAAAAAGATCTTTTGTGTATAGACTATTGTAGTTTCTACAATCTTTTCATATCAATGAAATTCACATACTTATCAAAAAAAAAAAAAAAAAAAAGGGTCCCGTAAGCTTTATTTGAATAATTTTTAAAAAAATCACAACCAACAACTGAAGAAAGAAGGTCCCACGATGAATGAAAATGGAAGATGTCGGTGTGTAACATTTTCATTGTTCAAGAATCTTTCTCCTTCTTTCTTCAACTCCGTCCTGATTAAAACTATGGAACATAATGAACTACCACATAAATTCAAATTTCCAAAATTGCTATCTCTTTCACAATAATGTAAATGTTGGGCCACCCCTTGCCCTTGGTTATGCACGTCTTTCACGAGCTGAAAATTAAGGGAACAGCTACATTATATATGTCTCATGCGACAACTTTTTTGAGGTCTGTGTTTCTTCCTATAAGCTAGAAAGAATTAGTGTATGTTCCTTAAAAAAATGTAGCGTTTGTTTAAATGTATTAAAAAATTTCTTAGTAATTCATACATGTACACCTACCATGTACAAATCTTGGATGAAAACATAAATAGTGTATTAGTTAGACCTAACTATGACATATATCTTAGTGGTTTGTAGAATTGTAGTAGTGTAATCGATATGCCATTATCTGAATTCGAATTCGTGTAATGCATGTTGTTAAGAAGTTACACATGAAGATATCTTGTAACAAAAAAAAAAAAAAAAAAAAAAAGTTACACATGAAGATCATAAAATTTTATGTAATGTATGTTGTTACCACACTGACTATTTAATTCACATCAAAAAATAGAAAGATTTTGATAATGTCATAAACTACATCATCTTCCAAAAAAAAAAAAAAGACACAAAAACTGCGGCATATAGTATAATAATAAACTAACTACAAATGCTGCAAAAGGAGCGACTATATATAGCTTTAAGAATTGAAGTTCTCAAGACGGCAAAACTTGCTCCGGCGAGTTCCGACACACCGGACAAGTCCCGTTTAATTTCAGCCACTCGTCGATACAATCAGCATGAAAACAGTGTTGACACGGTGGTATTGTCCGAAGCGTCTCCTTCGGCTCGTAGTCCGAAAGACAAATAGAACAAGTGGCATCGTCTATTTTGGGCAACCTTTTGCTCTCTCCCAATACTATCTTTGGGTATGACTCTATAGTCTCCCCATCAAGGCCCATTACGATGACACTAGAACGCAAATAATGGGCTTGAGCATTGTTGGTCTCTGGGCTTGGGACAAGACGGCGTCCTTTGATGCAATCGTTGATTTTGCTATAAACGAAACAGAAAAGACCAAAGACGATTAAAGCTCCTGGGATTCCGGCGCCAATGGCTATTGCGTAACGAGCTCTTCTTGGAATAGCTGAAAATAAGCAAGGATTGATTAGAATGGAATATAACTAAAAGCTATGATTGATTTTTTTCTTTAATCATAATTAAGTTATGTGTAGTGAAAGACAAGAAAAAAAGGAAGAAAATTGTAATTGGTAGAAGTGAAGACTTTTTAGTAAATGGGTAACAATGGAATGAGTTGACTAAAGAGAGAAGTTGGGCAAAATTAAAGTGAATATAAGTCAACGCATTGGAACTTTCATTATTACGGCACCGACTTTGTGACCACTTACTGATTATATCGCCCAACTATTCATTCTTTTCAGTTAATGTGTTCTTTTAATTTTGAAAAAAGCTTTATTTTTTTCCCTTCTCTCATACTCCTATATACAGTATGAAGATCTAATTTATAATATAAATATTTTTAGTAATAAAAAACAAAATATACGATTTATGTTCTTCTTTTATTTCAATGTGACAATGTTGATGATGAAATTTATGCTCTATAGTTTTTCTTAAGAATGTTGAAGAATTATGTGTGTTCACATGTCTAAATTTTGACAAAATACTATTTTTAATGATAAACGACTATGCTATCTTTAGTTCTTTTTCTGAAAAGTGTTTGAACTTTGAAGCCTTTGGATAAAAAGGTGGAGGAAAAACAAAAACGCTTAGCTGATGTGCCTGTCACATTCATAGACTATTTGTAATTTTTTTTTTCTAATTGACTTTTGTTTTGTAAGTTTTCGTGTTTTACTTTTCAGTTTGGTTTGTTTGTACAAAATGAATATGCATGTGTACAGTGTACGCGCATATAAATATTTTATTTCACCTATTGGTTCATTAGTCAATATATCTTGTTGAATAGTCTCATGTGGTTTTCGGATTTAAACAATCAGAACGGACAAAATAATTAGTTATAACTTGTCATTCAACGAAATCTAAATATATTCATAATTCTATATACACACTAACATATACGACTCATTCAACACAAAATTTCGTCATGGTTTACGTCAACTTAAATACTCTAATCGTCTTATTAATCATATCTTAACATTATAAAAAATAATTAAATAAATTTAGTCTTTTTTATCATCAAAAAAAAAAACGAAGATAATCAATCAAATTCCAATATAAAAAAAATGAAAACTAAGGGTGAAAAAAAATTAATTAATTACCTGGTTTATGAGCATCAGAGCAAATGGTTTCACTAGAAGAATTACTCTTAATCCCACACTTACCACCTCTAATCTCACACCTACTACATCTCGGAACCCTCCAAGTGAGCCAGAGGTTATCACTCAAATCCGAAGACGACACGATCTGCTCATAAAACGGCCATCGAACCGGAACATAAACCGTTTTCATTAACTGGCACGATTGAGACGACAAGTAGTTAATCACCCTAGGCGAAGGAGTCGCAAACACCGTGCTGTTTTTATCACTCAAACACGTTATCGGATTTAACGGCCTGAAACGGAGAAACTCTGAAGTTGGACAGTTAAAGAACGTGAATTGACGCATGTAAACGCCACTAAACGGCGTCGAGTTGAGGTTTAGCTCTAAGATCCGTTGAGGGAGACAGTTATTTGGGTCGTTGATCCAAATCTCTTGAGCTGCGTAATCGATCTCTTCGACGGTGAAGTTACCGGAAAACGGTAACGTTATAGTTGTTCGGTTAACGGCGTTAATATCACACGTTAAGTCGAAGCCTTTGTCGTAACCGCAAGATTGGGATTGTTGGGGTTTTAGACGGAAGGGAAAACGGATGATCGGGCCGTTACGACGACAAACGGCGTTAGTGCATGTAACGGCGGCAGTGGTTGTCCTCGTCGGGATTAGGAGAGAGAGAAACAAGAGAGCGAAAGATATTATTTTTGTTAAATCCATTTTTTTTTTTTGGTTTGTTTGAAGGAACTAAAGCAGTGACCAAACCCTTTTTGTAATTTGGTTGGACCCAATGTGTACGTAATCATTTTAATTATATTATTTTCATTTCTTAGTATTTTAATTTTACTGTCTATTTCGTGTATTTTATTACGTAAAATGATGGATAGAATGTCTCTGACCCATAAAAACGATTTCGAGTAATATATTCATATTAAAGAGAAAGAAAAAGGGACAAAATCAAAGAAAATAAACAAGATTTACACTTTAATGAGCAAATTATTTATTTACCCAAAAGAATATTCAATTATAGATGTGAGAATCAAAATCTATAAAGAATTACTGTAAAGTTTTTGTAAGCTGTGGGCCTCGTTCAATTTACTATGGCCCATAATCAGTATTCCTTTCTTTGAGACATGGCTGGGCCAAGTTAGTCTAAGCCCAAATCGATGGTTACTAAAGGAACAGAAGCTTCTCGAGAGAAGATAGAGTGTCGTCGTCTTCTCCGTGACGGCTCAGAGAGAGTGAGAGAGAGAGTGTTAGAGAGAGAGAGCTTGGTGAGTGATATAGTTCTTCTCGGTTATCTATGGGTTCTCTTCTCTCCTCTTGTATTTCTTCTTCTTCTTCATGTAACTAATGGTGTAATCAGTGGGTGAGAGATCTTGATGTAAAACCACATCAGAGGTGGTTTCCGATAGCCATTAGTGGATGTTGAGAGGACAGTCTCTCCCCAGACGTAGCGGTTGCGGCCGTGAACTGGGTTACCAAATGCTTGTGTGTCTGTTTATTGTTGTCTGTTGAAACAGGTGAGGGACAAGAGAAACACATGGAGCTCGACTCATTCGGTTTGGGTTCTCTACAAGTGGTATCAGAGCCTCAGGTTCTGAGGAAAGCTTTGATCTTTGTGATGGGAAGTTAGGTTTGAAGAAAGCTTTGGTCTTTGTGAAGGAAAATCTGAAAGTTTCAAGCTTTGTTGAAGAAACAGAAGAAACTTGAAGGTTGGTGAAGAAAGACTCAAGCTTTATCAAAAAGCTTCAAGATTTACAAAGAAAGGTACAAGCTTTACAAAGAAAGGAGAAAGCTTTGCAAGAAAGCTTCAAGATTTGTGAAGAAAGTCGACACCTTTATCGAAGCTAAGGCTCAGGGATTCACGACAACAGTGACAAGGTTGTCACAAGCTTAATGAAGAAGATGATGGTGACGGTAAAAGAGTTGAAGTCACCGGAAAAGGAGAAGAAAGATTCATCGGTAAAGATTGAATCAGAGGAGATGATTTCAAGTTAATGGAATCGGGAATACGAGCTGGCTTGAGGTTGTGCAGCGATGCAATTTTTTGGTTAAGAGAATTTGCAGGTGAAGCTGTTGATCACAGGAAGAGTCAGTTTCAGAGACTGAGACGAAGACAGTAGAACAGAAAACGTCTGTGGAGTCTGCAGGTGAAGATGTTCTAATGTCTGTGGAAAATCCAGCTTGGGATTGATGTTGTGTGAAGGTTTTCACGGGACTGATTCGATTCAGGTTCAAAGTTAATTAGTTACTCTACCTCTTAAGGTGTGGAACATGAATTGAGTCATCATCTCTCAAGAATCAAATCTGGTAAAACAAGAAGTCTGTTCCGCTGCAAGTCACAGAGAGTTCTGTGAGGTTAGCAAGGGAAGTTTCAAGATTCTCAAGTTATGTTTTTTTCTCTAAAGAATCAATGTCGAGTTAGAACACACAAGGAAGCAGATTTTCTGACAGAGAAGAGCCAAGATTATTTGCTGGTTGCAGATTGAGTATTTTTGGTTTGGTTATGGTTGTTGGAAATCTGTTATTAGTGTTCAAAGATTGGTGAAAGAGCAGTAAAGGAAACTCATAGATTTTGGTCATTGGGGGATGCCTTAATAAAGTTGAATCTGTGTGTTGTGGTCTGTTAGTTCATCAGGTTAAAAGGCTGAGATTCAAGTAAGAGAATTGCAGGTGGAGTAAGGCAGAAACTTGTGCTAGTCAAGACTTCAGGTTGTGGAAAAAGATTTGAGGAGGTTTCAGTGACAGGTGAAGTCTCTGAGGTTTAGCATCAGGTTGGTATAAATCAGATGTGGGTGCAGGCTGTGATGTTTTTTCAGGTTCTATTGGATCGTCATAAAGTCTGTGTCAGCAAACAGGATAAGGCAGGGGAATCTGTTGAAGTATGTTTGCTGGATTTGTTATTTTTTGGTTTTGCTGCAGAGTTGCGGTGAAGTGATCAGATGGTAGTACTTTGAAGCAACATGAGGAATTGCTAAAGAAATGAGTCATGAAGATGGTTCATTGAGGAAGCATAAAGAGTCATCATGTCATGGATAACACGTGGAGGAGTCTCACCTAGACTAAGTAGCTGTTGGGGCATGAAGAGTATGTATCAGTAATCATTGTGTTGTTTGCTGTAACAGACGGATCAGTGTGGTAACAGCAGCAAGAGGTGTGTTGGTGAGACATCTCAGTGACTGTGTAAAGTGACAGGGAATGGTGTGCTCTGGGTATTGCTGATGGCAAAATCAGTGGTGCTGTTACTAAGGAAGGCAGTAACAGAAAGTAAGAAGCTACGGTAAGGAAGTGTGGTCCAGCCTATTATTGACAAGATGAGACATGAAAGTCTTCATATCTGCTTGTTCTCAGGGTTTTGTTTCAGGTGCATCAGAGAGCTTTTGTGGCTCACAGTGTGAAGCTGCTTAAAGTCTTGGTAATGAGTGTAAGGGAACAAGGGAGAAATTGCAGAAGGTTAATGGAGACAAGTCTGAAGTAGACTTTGAGTGAGTCTAGGAGAAACTTGTTGGAGCAAAATAGAGCTGAAGCACTTCAGGAGTAGCAAAAAGTTCTTGGTAACTTCTCTTGGTAGAAAGAGATTGTTTAGTGTGTGTGTAGTGAGGAGGAAACCTATGTCTAGTGTTATGACATATATATCATGGTTTAACTCACTAAGGTTGTTCTCTACACAAGTCACTTGGGTTTGTTGAAAGTTAAGAGTGAAGAATTGTTTAACTCATAGAGGTGGAGCTGCGCTTGTAGGAGACATTGAAACAATCTAAATGGATTACATTCTAGGTGGAGCTACTGATGGTACAAGAAGAGTAAGGTATACTCTGACAATTTATTCTGGTTCCAGGTGGAGTTGTGAAATTAGATGATGTCTTGGGTGATTCAAATTGGTCTCATGATTTGAGTTGTGTTGGTTGCTAAGCTTCAAAAGATATGAGTTTGGAGACATGTTTTTCACTGGTACTTTTAAGACTCATGGCTGGAAATGTGTAGTAAAGACAAGAAATCCAAGGACATTAAGTTGCTGGTGTAAGATCAGTAAGAATTGCTGAATCTTCAAGCTTCGATGAAGAAGGTGAAGTGGTTAAGCTAATGGAGACAAACTGCAGGATTCTCAGTCACTCCAATAGACTTTGTGCTGCTGCTCAGATTGTCAAGCTGAAAAGGGTCTTCATCAAGCTAATAGAAGCAACGCAATAAGGATTCTAGAAAGGAACATGGATGCAGAGAACTTTCAAATGCTGAACCGGTTTTGCATTTGAAAGATAACAACAGGTGAATTTTGTTTGTTGTGAAGGTTTGCATCAAAGAAATGTTGAGGAAAGCATCTCAAGAGAAGCAATTGCAGGGTAAACAAGAGAAGCTCAACATGTTCTAGAATCAGAAAGGCATCCAAGAAAGGATGTGAATGCAAGGTTTAACAATCTGCATTGTTAGTGAGGAATAAGTATTGTATACTTGTGTATCCTTGGCATCACAAGAAGAGAATAGAGGAGATCTTCTCAGGGGTTTGGACTTAATGAAACTCACGCGTGAGGGATTATCTAATGTTTACAAGATAATGGTGAATCAGAAGGAATTTTCTGATGGTAAAGTACAAGACTGTTGTGATGCAAACACCATTTGTTGGTGCATTCCTAAATACAGGTAAATGTGTGGTGGGGAATGGCTTTTACTGCTGAAAACAGGTTGTCACATACTCGAGTTGTGATAAGGGTTAGCTGTAAAAGGAAGTCTCAGGTGTCATGGTGCAACTATTGACAAGAGACTGGTTTTCTGATTTATTTTTGCAAGCGGTGGAGTTCTGCAAGTATCAGGGTCTGTTTAAACATAAGATCTGAACAAGGTTGTGTCGAAAGTCTTCCCAACGGTATCAGTTTGGAGGCGTGTTCCATTAGTGATGATGGCGGTACAAGACAGTTTCAGAGCTGGTTTTGTTTATACAGAAAAACAGCAAGTTCAATCTCAGGTTTTCTAATTGCATTGGTTCTTTGAGTATGCTAGATGAGATTGTATTGTTGGTTGAATCAGGGAGTGTTTCAGGTTGAAGCATGTATGGTTCAAAGTTCTACTGCATATGATTAAAGAGGAATTTGATTCTAAGATCAGTGCACATGATAAGAATCAAAAGGATATCAAAGTGAATCAAGCTGCAGAGGGAAAATGGGTTATGTTTCAATCACTGTGACAGGTTCATGGTTTTAACAGGAGTCATGGAGGAAGCTGTGTGATTGATGAGTTCATAAACAATTTTGTTTATGATGTTTCCTGTTGGTTGAATTGGGTACTGGCATAGAGGAGAATCAAGGCAACTTCAAGGCATGAAGCAACATTGATTCTGATTTTGCATTGATCATAACAGGAAATTGCTGGAGTTTTGGACACACTGCATGTGTTCATGACAGAGCAAAGTTAGTGATCATGATTGCAAAGGTACCCAAGGTTCTAGTTGAAGAAGAAGCTCTTGTTAATTGCGATTGGCAGAGGGTTTTGTAATCATCAGGTTCAAAGGAAGAGGTTGACGCCATGGGAGAAGTCACTGGTGGGTACTGGTCATCGACAAAGTAATTTGCTGAAAATTGCAGAGATTCCGGTGATTTTTGGTTTCAGGTCCATTCTGGTTTTGTCGTTGTTGAGGAAAGAGTTGTGGTTGACTGAAGAAGTGAAATCGCGGTCAGAGATTTCAGCAAAGGTTGCCAGCGAGGTTGATTGGAGTTACGCTTCGTCTTCTCGTCAGGAACGTCAAAGAGCTAGAGGTGGAATTGACTAGGCCCAAGGTGGAGATTGTGAGTTGTGGGCCTCGTTCAATTTACTATGGCCCATAATCAGTATTCCTTTCTTTGAGACATGGCTGGGCCAAGTTAGTCTAAGCCCAAATCGATGGTTACTAAAGGAACAGAAGCTTCTCGAGAGAAGACAGAGTGTCGTCGTCTTCTCCGTGACGGCTCAGAGAGAGTGAGAGAGAGAGTGTTAGAGAGAGAGAGCTTGGTGAGTGATATAGTTCTTCTCGGTTATCTATGGGTTCTCTTCTCTCCTCTTGTATTTCTTCTTCTTCTTCATGTAACTAATGGTGTAATCAGTGGGTGAGAGATCTTGATGTAAAACCACATCAGAGGTGGTTTCCGATAGCCATTAGTGGATGTTGAGAGGACAGTCTCTCCCCAGACGTAGCGGTTGCGGCCGTGAACTGGGTTACCAAATGCTTGTGTGTCTGTTTATTGTTGTCTGTTGAAACAGGTGAGGGACAAGAGAAACACATGGAGCTCGACTCGTTCGGTTTGGTTTCTCTACAGTTTTAAAATAATTAATATGGATTGTTTGGTTCGTAGTACTTGTTTATGTTTTTGTGTTTTTGCTTATTTTAGATATGTATGTTCAATTTGAATTTCCGAGCCCATGTTTGATTAAATTTTCTTTGACAAGAAAAATAGGTGAGCGATTAGTAGAATGATTAGAAAAGTCAACTCTTTCCAAACAAGTAAGACTGTATGACTTTTTTTCTTTGTAAAGCTATGAGTATGACCAAAATACCAAGACTTTCTAGTGGCCAGACAGAGCATATGATAGATAATGCAACTACAATATTTTATATTTTTACATTAGACTGAATCATAAGAAAATATTCGCATTGAACGAAAAGTCTAATCACAAACTAATAAACAAAACACTTTCCATAACGACATTGGACCTCTTCTTCTCTTACAAGCCTATCCACTGCATCAAGAGGAAGACCAATGAGCTCTAGTGTCTTTTCCCAAACTTTGTTTGATGTTTCTACGTTGTGAGCTTCTTCAGAACAATTTGTAGGTTTGCAATTTTGAGATATGAATAATGTGCAAACAGATTTCTCTTTGGTTTTAAGCTTTTGGTAATGCTCTGGAATCTGAGGATCTATCGCCGAGAAAAGCGAGCTTATACAACCTTCTTGTGGTGAAAAGATGAAATAAGGCATCGCTGAGTAAAGATCTTGGATCAATCTTGGAAGATCTCGAGTCTGCGGAATTGAAACATGTCCAAATGTTCATATACAAGCAATTTATGCCTTTTTTTTTAATGTAAAAAAAACAAAAAATTACAACGTTTAGATAAATAAATATAAACGTAAACAAAAATAAACAATTTGGATTTGATACTTACAACGTTTGTTTGGACAACACCAGGAGATAAACAAACGACGCTAATGCCGGTCTCCAAAGGCAGTTTTTTAAAAAGAATATTATTAAACATAACCTAAGAGATGAAAAGAACAAGAAATTAAACGTAATTAACAGGTTTTTAATTATAGAAGCATCCACTATTTAAAAATGCATGTTTTGTCCTCTATATATAGCTAAGTTTACCTGAGCGAGTTTGCTGCTTGAATATCCTATCAAGCTTGAAAACTTTCGTTTACCAGAAACAACATTCATATCATTTGGATCGACAAAACCAACATAATGCATCTATACGCAACAAAGATTACTTAATAGAGATAATTAAGCAATGAGGCTGTAAAACTTTTTGTTTTGATGATTGATCGATGAAACTTACAACAGAATTGACATTAATGATTCGACTCCGAGAAGCTCGGATGAGCGAAGGCAAAAGGAGTAGTGAAAGCAGAGCTGGAGCTAAATGGTTCACTTGCATGTGTTGTTCATATCCATCTTTTGAGAATTTTTGTGCCCCTGCAAAAATCAACATGCCAACCAATTTAGCTGTTTTTATTTTCTTTGTCAAAGGTCTTATAAGCATTCCAACAGGAATTTGCTAGAAAATGTTTATTAATAAGTTTTTATTGCCGAATGCATACAAACACAAAAATTTAGATTGTAAAAAGTATATAATGAAATTTGTTTATAAATTTTGTATAAGCACTTAAGTTTGTGTTTTGTGTTTTCGATTTCAATTTAAAAATATTTAATGTAGTACAAAATCGAGGTATAATATTTGATGACGAATTTTACATTTAGCGTTATACGTAGTTTGTATATGCGCAAATAAACATGTTTACATTTTGTACTTGTTCTTACATTAATGATTATATTTCCGCATTTAAATATTCTAATTAATAAGCATCAAGGCCGGCTCATGTGGACATGTAAGTGCGATTGTCCGGAGCTCAATAACTAATGATCAAAAGTTAAAATTGGTTTTTCAAAAGAGATTTTCTAAAATTCCTAATAATTTTGGCCGACCATGGTAAACATATTTTGATTTTCTATAAACTTTGGTAGAACGAACAATATTTGGATGATCATCAGTGAATACCCTACCTCAATGGCAGTATGCAGAAAATATGGGAGTAATTCAAATGCCATTTGATTACAAAACATTAAAACAAATTCGTCATGATACATTGTTCCAAAAACACAATAAACGAATATCGCTACTAACAGAACTGCTCTAAGAAACTAGAGACTCTTAAGGACAAATTATTTTGTGACCCATTATTATTTATTGAATTTTCTTTTGTAAAGGAATGGTGTAGAAGAGGTTTCAAGTTTCAACTGATTCTCTACCGAACCGGAACACTCTGTATGGTATGTATTAACCAACTAGTAAACATAGATTTTGATCACTCATTTTGGCATCCCTACTTGGACCATGTACATGACATTATATGTACTATCAACCCAATTGGGTCTATAATGGTGCAAAACCATATGCCTTGGGGGCCTCATCAATAGCAATATCAATAGCATCACAACATGAAGAAGCTTAAAAATGTAAGTAAAATAGAAACAAACCTCCCATAGCAAACATGCCGGCATTGTTTATCAGAACATGCAAAGGAGCAAACCGTACATTCCACGCATTGCTAAATCTGACTACGGAATCTAGAGATAGAAGATCAAGTTCCATCACCTTGAGAAAGAAAAAGCATAGTATCATTGTTACCAATGTTGGGAATACAATTCAAGTCCCACATCGGAAGTTTGAAGGGACTAATACTAATATATAAAGGGTTAGGGCCAATCCACTAATTGCCAATTGGTTTTTAGTTGGAACCCCAGAGTTAGCCCAAATTTAACATGGTATCAGAGCCCAAGGTTTAAAGTCTAGTGGACCTAAAAAAAGTGGATACGGACATACCTCAACCCGAGTAATGGGGGCCCGAGAAATGGGTTTATCGAGGAGGCATGTTAAGATTCATGTGGTCCTTGGATTGAAGGGGAGATTGTTGGGAATACAATCCAAGTCCCACATCGGAAGTTTGAAGGGACTAATACTAATATATAAAGGGTTAGGGCCAATCCACTAATTGCCAATTGGTTTTTAGTTGGAACCCCAGAGTTAGCCCAAATTTAACAACTAATTCGGATATAGTGTAAGATATCCAAAGATTCATTAATTTTACTATTCCAATCAACTAGAGAGGATCAATCTTAACATTATAAAGATAAAAAAATTAGAGAGGGATCACTAGTAGTTCTTACATGCATTTTCTCTACAACGCTATGCACGTGAATCTTCTTAAATATACATTCTTGAAAAGCTAGACCATATACATTCGAAAAAATATTATTTATCCATGTGAACGGTAAATTATTAAGATAATTAAGAACGGTTAAAATGGAAAAAAATAAGTTTACGGTCATTTTTGTTTGTTTGTTATAATTAATATTTTTGTATGTATATACATAAAAATTTTTTACAGACAATTATTAATAAACAAAAATTTGGTTGAAGTGTGAGATGTAATTTAATTTTAAGATCGAATGTTCAAATCACTTTAATATATGATAGTGTTTCTTGAATCTTTTTGGTTTATATAAATTAAACCAAAAAAGTTCATCAAACTCTGTCATATAATAAATAAATTTAAAAATTCGATCTTAAAATTAAATTATATCTCATATTTCAACGAAATTTTTGTTTGTTAGTACTTATATGTAAAAAAGAATTTATTTGTATACATACAAAAATATTAGTTATAACAAAAAAAACAAAAACGACCGCAAATTTTTTTTTTTACCAGTTTTTAATTATCTTAATAATTTACCGTTCACACGGTATCTAGAGATAGAAGATCAAGTTCCATCGCCTTGAGAAAAAAAAAAAAAAAACATAGTATCATCGTTAACAATTTGAATGTCGTGTAAGATATCCTAAAATTTATTTTCCTTTGTCCAGTCAATTAGATCCATGAATTTAATTTAATATATATAAAATTTTCACTATAATTTTCAACGAACCGTGATCATATGTACATGTACTATGAAGCTGATAAAGAAATTAATCAAATTGTTACCTCAACATTAAGTGGGAGTCCCTCACCACTAGTAGACCACTTGGTCTGCCACAGTTGAATCAGCTCATGAGCTGCTTTTGTGTTCCTCACCGCCATAACAACATGAGCACCAGCCTCTGCAAGCTGCCTGCAAAGTTACATATTATAAAATTCATAGAACCGACAATCACAACAATGAAAAAAAATCAAAAACAACATGAGAAGCTAAAGGAAAATTTAGCTTCTGAATTTGGGACCTAGTGGTCTCGGAGCCAATGCCACTAGTGGAGCCAGTGACAATACAGGTTAAGTGGTTTAAAGGAGGAAGAGGAAATGGATTGTGTAAGTGAGAAGCCATTATTCTCTGCAAAAGAATCTCTAGTAAAACATTAACCCATCCTCTTATCCACTCAATCCACCCTAAACCATCCTTCTTCTTCATCTTCTTCAACGAGTTCCCAACGCAGATAGAGAAAGACAAAAGGATTATATATATATTGATGATTCTTATGTCAAAATCTAGGAACATGATAAACATTTTTGGTAAGTTAAAGCCTGTGACGCCTCGGATTTAGTGGTATACGTACTTGGCCCCTGCCGTTACAATAATAATTAGTTGCTCATTAACTAGTTAGTATATTATCTTTAATTTCAGATAAATTATTGTTAATATAGTTATCGTACGGCTTAACATTCATGAGAAAATCTATTTTATTTTGGCATCATAACTTGAGAAATTCTACAAAGCAAATGTAATATAACGTCAATACAGATAGATTTTCTGAACAATAAAAAATAGGGAACACGACGTTATTTAAACAATAATCAAAGCCTTTTGTAACCAAACAAAGAAAGCCATTTTGTCCTTTCTCAACAAATTTCATATTGCTAAAAAAAAAAGATGAAAGCTATATTCCCTGAGACTCCTTCTTCATCTTTTAGAATGTGTGTAGTGTAGTGTAATGAAGCTTTGAGGTCAAGTTCTAGAAGCTTCTAACGAGTATAAATTGGAGGAAAGAAGAGAGAGACTTGTGATACAGACTTATTGTTGATGAGTCCCATAGCGGCCTTGGACCTCTTGTCCTTCTATAAGCCTTTCCAATGCATCAAGAGGAAGACCGATCAGCTCTATCGTCTTTTCCCACACTCTGTTTGCTGTTTCTACATTGTGAGCTTCTTCTGATGGCTTTGTGTGCTTGCAATCTTGAGATATGAATGTACAAATGGGCTTATCATCGTTTTTTAGCTTTTCACAATGCTCTGGAATCTCAGCGTCTGTCGCTGAGAAAAGTGTGCTTCTACAACCTTCTTGAGGTGAAAAGATGAAATAAGGAATCAATGCGTATTGAACTTGGACATATCTCGGCAGATCCCTTGCCTGCATAATTGGATGTTCAAAAATGGTTTAATGCGATATAAGTTCTGAGGAACGAGCAATGGAGTGAGAATTAAAGTAATACTCACAACATTTGTTAGGACAATCCCGGGGGATAAACAAACAACGCTGATGCGAGTTTCTAGAGGTAGCCTTTTCATAAGAACATTGCTAAACATAACCTGACCAGATGAAATTGAAAGTAAATCCATAAGCTTCTGAGATCAAGAACAAAAGAAAAAAGTATTGAATGCTCTCCTGTGTAAGTTCTCACCTGTGCAAGCTTGCTGCCAGAATATCCTTGGAGGCTTGTAAACTTTCGTTTCCCAGAAACAACATTCATGTCATCCGGGTCAACGAAACCAACATAGTGCATCTACCAAAAGAGAAATCCAACAAACAATGATCTTGCATAAGATGGGATGCAGCAGAATTTCAGAGAGGAATGCAATGAAGTAACCCTGTATCTACAAAGTTTAAACTTTCGGTTTGTTTAGGTTCTGTATACCAAGAAAAATCCAAACTTTTCAACATCACTACAAACTTTCGGCTGGCAGTTTCAGCAATGATGATACTTACAACAGAGTTCACGTTAATGATCCGGCTTGGGGAGCCTCGGATAAGCGAGGGCAAAAGGAGGAGTGAAAGCAGCGTTGGAGCTAAATGGTTCACTTGCATGTGCTGCTCATATCCATCCTTTGAGAACTTCTGTTCCTCTGCACAAATCAAAGTGGGAAGCAACTTAGTTGGTTTTCGCAAACATGTGCTGCAGCAATCTGAAGCTCATTGAATGTAAAACATACACTTGAGAGAGTGAAATGAACATGAACAAGATTACCACCGGAAGAATTACTAAATAATATAGATGCAAATATCGCCAATTGGGTCTATCAACTCGAAAAATGAACGATAGTGAATGGTGAAAAAGTATGATTATTGAAGTGCAGAACATTTAGCTCGCTAAGAAAAGGGAAAAAAGCTCAAAGTTTCAGAGCTAGAATGCAATAAAACCAACCTCCCATGGAAAATATGCCGGCATTGTTAATCAGAACATGCAAAGGGGATAATCGTGCGTTCCACAGATTGCAAAATCCGACGACGGAATCCATAGAGAGAAGATCAAGTTCCATGGCCTTGAGTAAAAGAAACACAAGTATATCTCCATCATCACCCATTTAGATATTAAACAACATTCACTATAGTTAATATCCGGAAAACGAAAAATCTATCGATTCTTATATAGTTACATCACAAACAGTTCTAGTTCCATTTCATAGTTTCTGCTGAATCACACACTGTTGACTAGATTGAGTCCAAGCAAACACATGCTAAATATAGATGTGATACCATAGTCTAAAACATGATTATCATATAAGATGTACCTCGAGATTAAGAGGGAGGCCTTTACCAGACCACTCATTCTGCCATTGTTGAATCAGCTCATGAGCTGCTTTTGTATTCCTCACAGCCATAACAACATGAGCACCAGCTTCTGCAAGCTGCCTGCAAATTCACACAACCAAGTCAAAATCTCTCATTCCTCCTCTTAACACAATTAACCAAGATCAGCTATTCTTGTTCCCAAATTCCTTAAATCAACCAACACAAAATTCAAACCTAGCGGTTTCACGACCAATGCCACTGGTGGAGCCAGTGACAATGCAAGTGAGGTGATTGAGAGGAGGAAGAGGAAGTGGATTCTTTAGATGAGACGCCATGAATCTCTGAAAGAGAAACTCGTGGAATACACAACCCCATCCTCTGATCAACTCAATCCACCCCAAACCTTCCTTCTTCTTCTTCCTCAACGAAGCCGTTTCACTGCTCATCATCTTTTTCATTGTTGAGATGATTGATGAGAGATCTGTTTCAGAGAAAAGACAAAAACAGTATTTGCTTGATTAAAGTTTTAATGATTATTTATTATTAAGTTTTAATTATTACTTAATTAATTAATTAATCCCCTCACACCTCGGATTCACACAGAAAGTGCCTCTTTACTGATATAATATAATATAACATAACCGTTCAGTTTTGAAAAATGAGGTTTTTGATCAAGTCGGGTCGGGTACGAACCAGTATCAAATATTAGGTCAAGACAAAACTCAAAAAGACTATATCCTAGAAGCTAGAAACTAAGACTTTGCTTGTATCTCTCTCTAAGCAAAGCTAATCTTCTCCTAAACTTAAATTTCTCATCTTTCATCTCCAATTTCTCCAAGAAATGAATAATCTTCTGGAGAGTAACAATGAGTTCTTGAGCTGAAGAACCAAACTCTTTCTCTTGGATCATCATAACCCTTTTCAGCAATCCCAGTATTTCTCCATCATCTCTTCCTAATCTCGCTTGTATCGACACCAAACAGTCCAGCGCCTCACCTGCATCGGAAGGGAATGTATAATAGATTTACCGTCACTTCGGAATATCAAATTTTGAAACTCTTATCCATACAAGTCAGCTTTTCAGTAGAGAGACCTATGTTTAGATGACAAGACCAAACAAGAATTTTCATAAAGATTGATGATATACCAACAGGGAGAGAGTCTTTGCCAAATGCCTTCTCACGGATGCGTAGAACCTTTAAAGCTACTTGTTCGGCTTCATCATCACGTTTCAACTGAGAAAGAGTGACTGCAAGATTTAGCATTGGGAAACTTATCGACTGATCCTCTGAACCAACTGATTTTTCCATTATGTCCAAACAAGTTCTTAGCAATCGTTCCGCCTCCACATAATTCTTGGAGCGTGAATAAGATGCTGCAAGGTTTATAAGATGTGTAGCCATGCTAGGATGATTTTCCCCTTTATATCTCTCATTTATTAATAAGCATTCTTCTAGTAGCTCTCGTCCTTCGTTTCCCCTGTGTGAAGAGCCAAATGAAAGGGAGTGTTATGTTAGTGCGCGTAACTGAGTTCCTTAATCACAAGAAGAAAATTAGAGGAAAAAGTTTACCTTCCAACAAAATGAAGCAACTCAGCAAGATCTATCCTCATGTTTTCCAAGATACTGTTGTCTATTGCCATATAATTTGAATCTTTGATTATTTGTAGAGCGTTCTTGTAGATATTAACGGCTTCATTTGCATCGCCTGTTAAGAAAAACCCGAGGTACAAGACCATCTCTTCAACAAAAATTCGTAGTTACCACATCAAAGCAGAGTAAGGAATTTTAGAACCCACCTTTTGAGCATTTTGCATTAGCAAGGGAACACATGGCCATGCCAACTCTTCCATCTTTCTCTCCATATATCTTCTTGTATATATTTAAAATCCTAGCAGATAGAAAGAAGATGGAAATGGATCACAAAATCTGCGAATAAGAAAAGCAAATTTTTTACTCAACGAGTCTTTTCTGTGCTGTACCTGGTAAAAGGAATCTCTGCTTCAGCAGCTTTACCTTCTTTGAGCAGAAGTTTACCGAGTGAAAATAATGGCACCACTAGATCCTCACTTTCAGAACCTCTATTCCGTTCCAAGATAGTCACCGTACGCTCATAAACACCTATTGCTTTAGTGGCTTTTCCATCAGAACCAAAACTCTTTGCCAAACCAAGTAATGATGTGACGAGTAAAGTATTGCATTTACCTAGCACATAGAAGTGGTGTTGGTTAAAGACAAGGACATATGAACGCGAAAAACGCATATGGGTTTAGAAGATCACTACCATATCTATTCTCTAATATACGAACAGCCCTTTGATGCGCGAGTATAGCGTTTTCGAACCTCCCTAGTGCCGAATACATACTGCCAACATGCATAAGCACTGAGTCCAAAAGGGGTTCAGAGTCCTTTAATGGATCAACAATCTCGTTTATCTGCATTTGTTAACTCACTGTTTTTAGAACAAATACAACACAATCAGGTTAAAGAATAATTTTCTGATATCCAACTTAGACTCACCATATCAAGCAATGCTGGGACGGGTTTCAAGTCTCCAACAGCCATATACCCCAACGCAATGATGTCAAGTACAGCAGCTTGTTCGATACCTTTCAAACCCGAATCTATCTCCTCTTTCACAGCAACATAATTAGCTCGAAGAAGGTCCATTGCGTCTCGTTCCTTCCCAATCTTCACCATAGCTTTGACTTCGTTAAACAACTCTTGCAATTCCATCTCAAACTCTTTCATCTCATTAACATTGTTGCTTGAAGTAGACCTGCTTAGACAGGCAAAACTCATTTAAATTCTTCATTTTTTAAATTAAACAAAAACATCAATTAATCAATTTCACACAATCACACCTTTGAACTTCAGAAACGCCGGAAGTAGCATGAACTGAAGCGGTTTCTGAGGAGGAAATTGAATCAATTGGAGTCGATAAAAAATGGCGGGAGGGAATCAAGTAGAGCTTAGGTTTGCGTTTCTGATTACAAAAACAAGCACACTGACATGTCGAATCTCTCGGGGCACTACCCGACTGAGAGCTAAATTGATTCGCCCTGAAACCCAAAATCACTAATTCAGCAAAGATACAGAAGCCAAATTTTTGTGAGAAACCCAAATTTAAACGAGACAATATTGAGCTAAGTCACGTATCTTTGGATCAAAATTAAGCTACTTTACTGTAACTTGGTCAGTCTACAGCAGAACTGATACCACAACTCGGAAACTAAAAGGCTAAACTTCAAAGCGAAGGCACAGGGAGAAATGAAACCAATTACCATTTGGTGAGAAGAGTGGTCGAAGAGAGGAGAGAAATAGAAGACACCATTGCTGAGAAAGTGTGAAGCTTTTCGTTCTCGTGGCCGAGTCCCCGACGAGAATAGAAATAACGCCGGTAATCTATCAATATGACTGATGAAATATTGCTTAGAAGGGCAAAAGTTATAGAATTTTACAAATTAGGCCCAAATGTTTTGAACTGTGTAAATAGAGCCACATTTACTAATGCGAGTGAGATTCATATACACTTGCACAAAAACCCAATTGTTATTATGTTTTATCCTTTTTCTGGTCGAATCTGGTTTTCAGACAAAAATTCGAATCGTAGTTTAGACGTAAGACCGGACTAAACTCGGTTTATACAACTACAGAAACAACTGAGTGAAGGGAAATCAGGAAATGCAACTCATTTGTGTTGTTAACAAGGACTACATTAAACAGATTGGAGAGAGAGAACTATCACTGAAGGAAGACTTTGAAAGGTGGAAGATTTAATGGCCACGGACTTTGACTTTGAGAATCCATTGAACAGTTCCTTGTGGCAATGGAATTGTCTTGGGGAATTTCAGAGGCACCTCGTACTCTCCAAAAGTTTCCAAAGGCGCGGTTAAAACCACATTGTCGGGATCAATCTTCACGCAGAGCTGCCTCGCCACCTTAAAAAACCGACACAGTAGCTATTGATTACAAGATCTACTAACAAAGGTTTACTTGTGGATGGTCACTTAGAAGGAATGAACATTACCTCAGCGACTATCTCTTCCTTTGTTACAGGAGTTTGTACATCCGGTTTGTCCTCTTTTGAGGAGCGGTTTTTGAACTTTTCCTTGTCAATTAACTTCCTCAATACCTGTTAATCAAACAAATAGACCCTCATATTGAATATTCCACAAGAACAGGAATGCTGAACAGTAAGAGTTAAGAGGGTAAGTTAAATTTACCAAATTAGCATTCGCCAGGCGATTTGCAGCCTTTTCATACTCTTTTGTCTGGACTTCAGAAGTTTTATGAACCACCTTAACCTCCTCTTTATCTTCTTCATGATTATACATCTGAACATATTCCCATAAAGAAATCAAACACTTTACCAAAATAACTGTAGTACCATAACATAATCAGGGCAAGTCAAAACTATCTGCGGTTCCCTTTACATCTGAACATATTCCCATCATGAAATCAAGTGAAGGAAAAGCCTCTTAACACTAAACCAAAATAGTTTCAGTACCATAGCACCATCACATCAGGTCAAAAGTATCTGCTTTACCCTTTGCATCAAGAACTATACATCATCAAGAATACAACCTAAGTACAACAACAAAAGCAGAACACAACTAGCATTGTACTACCTAATATCAGACCAGATAAACTAAATCGAATTTGCAGAGGTGAGGGAAGAAGGAAATATGAATTACCTTGCGTTGCTCTCGGATGAGATAAGCATACTTGTCAATGTTAGGCACAGCAAGGAGTTTTGGCATAAGCTGATTCCTGAAGTATCCAGGAGCTACCTTCACCGTCTCACCAGCTTTGCCAAGCTTCTCAATGCCCTAACAAAACCAGATCAAACAAATCCACCATCTGATTCAATTCAATCCAACGAAATGTGAAGGAAATTTCGAAAATCAAACGAAGAAAAAGAATGCCTTTTTAGAATCATTAACCTCACCGTTGTAAGAATAACTTCCAATTTCCTGTATCGAACTCCTTGACAAGCGAAAAGGAGAGGATGATGAATCGCATTTTCAGACTTGTGATAAGCTGTTCCTCTCGAAACTACATGACGAATCACGTTTCTACTTTGCCCAACATAAGCCATTTTTTCGATTCAACAATATTCTCTGCCACAGATTACAAAGGAGTGAGAAAAACCCTAGGATAAGACGGATATGAGTGAATAGATAAAAACAAAAGAGCAGATAAGAAAGAATCAATCACCAGTGAACCGGCGACGGTGGAAATGGCGACGGCGGTACGATGCGACGTCTCCTTTTTCAGAAACTCGAAGAAAAGGGGAAGTCGTTGGTGAGGTTTTAGCAATGGCAATTTTTGTAAAATAAGACTTAAAGATTTATTTATTTTTTCACCTTAAACTTTTCTAGTTTTGCAAAAACACCCCTAACCCCAGCGAAACGCAGCGTTTAAGTTCTTCCAAAAACACTATTCTCGCTTTATGGTTCAGGATCATGGATCATCTCCAAATGGTGATTGAACTCAATAAATTATAAAGGACGAGTGACTTGTAATGACTTGTAATGAGACTTCATTATAAATTTATGATAGATTATATATATATATATATATATATATGTGTGTGCATATTGTAGATATGAATATAGATGAAGATGAATACAGAAAAAGATTTGAGTCTTTAATGACTTTAGGATTAAACTATAATGACAAGTTACATAACAATGTAGAAGAAGACTAATAGACAACATAGAAACCAAAGAGTGATGGTCAAAATGTGGAATGTTCATCTAAACTAGTGCTCACTGAAATCCTAATATTCAACAATTCATACATAACTCCACATTTCTCAGTTTCTTGATCTTTATCCATGTGTTGACCGATGATCTTGTCCAAGTTCATGGTCCATCCTCTTGTACTGCACCAAACAAGGAACGGAAATCAGACTTATGGATCAGCAATATTTGATATATAAGTTTGGAAAGTGAGAAACTTACTGCTCAAGATGAAGCCTTGAAGCAAGCTCTGTGCTCTCTCTGCCTGCTCAGGAGTACCCGAAATTCGAATGATATTCTGTGTTTCTTCTGGTCGGTCTTCAACTAAAGTTACACTAGCTCCAGACCACTGTGATCAAGTGGGAAAGAGAGAAGACAAGAGTCAAATATTTTGATTCAAGTCATGATTTGCAACATTCTAGTACCAGTTAAAAGAGTTTCACCTCACTGATTTGTGCAAGCTTGTTTCTCGATTTCGTAACGAGCTTAGGAACAACCGCCTCTGGTAAGACAACTTCAAGAGTGCTCCTAGTAACAAGTGGCACTGCCATTCTAGAGAAAAAAAACAAAACAGGAAGGAGAGGTGTGAAAACGAGCACTTGTTGTTTTGGAATATGTTTTTGTCTACGGTTCCAGGGTTTCTCTACCTGCTTGTCGTGACAGGAACCTCATCCCGGTGTTCACTTTCACCCGCCTTTGCAACTGATCCAACAGCTTCCTATAAAAACCCAGGAGAAAAATATATGTAAATATAGAGACATTGCACGGATGGACAAGAACCATAGGCTACTTTCCAAGCATTCAGGTCATTGTGCATAGCTAGATAGCAATATTACATTGTTTCGATGTCATAATAAGTCTGAACCTAACTGATTACAGATGCCTTTGTATTGAAAAGATTGTTGTTGAGAACGAAAACCTTATATTGTGGCATGAATGTGCTAGCTTGCTGGAAGTTCAGATTCGAACCAGTAAGACCTTCACGGGATTGAATTGTGTTATTTGATGAAGCTACCTCTCCTGCAACACCTTCAAGAGGGCCAGTTGTGGATGTGGAAGCTGGTGGTGTCTCCTTTTGAGAGAGCTCCTTGTACATATGACTCCTCAATCGTAACGTTAATTCAACAAGTGCATCCCGAGCTGCTCTGATCTCGCCAGCAATCTACATCGACATAAGAATTCTCTTTTGAGACCAGAAGTTGTCTAGAAAAATGCCCAACTCCTCAAAAATAGACAAACAGACCTGTATAACAACATCATTGATGGAAACACAACGGGGAATTTCTTCCCTAGCTAGAATTTGTACGCTTGTTCCAGTTAATCGTGATATCTCAGATAATGATCCTGCTTTCCCTTCCAAACATACGGAGTCTCTAGATGGGACAAGTAATCTAGTTGTTACTAAATTATCTTTATCCGGAATAAGATCTGTGATCTGAGTTTGAATGTGCAACAAGGCTTCTTGAGCAGGGAAAAGTGGATCATCAGGAGCCTAAGCAAAATAAAGATACAAAACTTCAAGTTCACAATTGTAAATGTAACAGATAATACTGACGAATATCTGGGGATATTTAGAGTACCTCTTCCGAAGAAATGGTGATTATCTGTTCATCAGATCCAGCAACTGGGTCAGATACTCTCACGTCCACGCCAATCTCGTTTTGAAGTAAATCTAATATTCCTTGCGATTCCCCAACAACCCGAACAATCTTGTCAGCTGGGCAGAGAATCCGGAACACAAGCTCTTCAGTGTAGAAAGGCTGCGCATTCTCACCAACCGGAACTGCTGGAGCTTCTTCTGCAAAGTTGGACTGGCGAGAACTGAAGTTGTTATTTCTATAATTACCATGAGGAAACCTATCTGATGATTGTCTTCTTTGCTGTGGGATGTAATCATCCCCAGCAGCTGCAAACGGCCGTTCTGGTGAATGTAAACGCCCTTGGAAATTACTCCGATCACGATGTTGACTCTCTCTTAAACGCGATGATACAATAGCTAAAGCGTTTTTCACTGCATGAAGTTCACCTACAATCTGAAAGAACCAACAGCATAAATGCATTTCCCATAGGTAAGCAAAACCCAAAGAAGGCTTAAACATAACAAACAATGACCAAGATAACTACATCAGACTAATTCCACTATTGTAAACAACCTCAACCTCACAATCATAGTTTTAAATTATCAAGCATTGCTTCAATCTCACAGAACATCAATAAATTGAACACATTTTCATATCAAAATCTTAACCATATTAACCATTTCATTATGTTTTCAAGCAAAGTTTCTCAAAATAGCAATTATTTCAGACCTGAACAATCTCTTCAGCGAGTGAAACACAATGAGGTAAGTTACTTTCTCGTGGCAGAATCCGAATATGAGTCTTAGTTTCAATCCTCATCTGCTCAATAATCTTCCCACCTTTACCCAACAAACAACCAACATGCATCCTAGAAACCACTAGTCTAGTCACAACTCTGCCTCCACCAGGTCTAACTCCACCGTAATCCTCCTCCTCTTCAGGCTGTGCTCCACCATACCCAAACTGAGGTTCACTCTCCAAAATCCTATCATGAACACTAAACAAAGCCTCCTGAGCTGGAGAGAAAGACGGCATTCTCCCATCAGGATCACGCCGACGATTATCAGAAATCTCAATGATACGCTCAGCATCTCCAGGAACTAGCTCGTGCACGTTAATCCACGCGCCGGTATGTTGTCTTATCGACTTAATGATAGTTCCGGATTTACCAATGACGCCTCCAGCTTTAGCATCATGACAGAGGATTCGATAAGTCGTTGTAGCCATCGTTTCATGATGAGACTTCGAAGCCCGGCCATTTCCACCACCACCTCCTCCTCCGCCACGGTATCTGTTATTTCCTCCGCCGCCGCCGCCGCCAAAATGGTAATTATTGTTGTAGCGAGGTTTAGACCTGGGAATGGAATCTCCATCATAGTCTTGGTCATAGTGATAGTTTCTCTTCGATCTAGATCTCTCCATTACAATAAAATCTCACAAACACCACAAATCAAAGTTCGAATCTTAACTAGCCATTTATCAATCTCGCCGCAAAGTTTTCGAATTTGAGGGTTTTCTGAAGGATTGGAAAGTTCAAAAGGACCTAGAAGTCTACAGTACCCAAATTACTTTCCTTTTTACCGGAAATTGCAATAAAGGAAGAAACTTTCCGGTCAATTTCACGGGCGAATGCGAGAATATCCAAAATTGATGGAGACGAATCGGTGCAATGTAAAATAACTTTTTTGAGGGTTCTTGTGAATCAAAAAAACCAAAGTTTTTAAGTTTGAGAGTAAAATAGAGAGAGACCGTGCAAAGGGTGTTGTTTAGTGGTGTGCGCTAACTACGGTATTGGGTAATACCAAACGTAGTCGTTTTATGTATGGTCTTGGAGGATATGGTGATATGCTCATATGATCTCTTTTTTTTTTTCTTGTTCAACTCTCATATGATATCTAAGCTTATATAGATTGCTAGACATTGAATCGTCATGTTTCACATAGTTATTACTGGTCAAAATGAACTTTTGTGGTGCATAACGTATTAGTAGATTCTAAAAATGTATATACATAACTTCTTTTAATAGAAACAAATGATACAATTAATACATAGCAAACTAGATGATGTTCCGTGTTATGCACGAGACTAAAATTATTTTAAATTTTAAATAAATGATGTTTTTGTGAAAACAAATTTTTAAAATTTCAATTCATTTGAAAGATAATTGTTCTTTATTAATTTGGTTATTTTAATTAATTGTTAATCGCACATCATGTAATTATTAAGTACATACTAACAGTATTTTTCAAATAATGTTTTTCCCTTTTAATATTTAGCAGATAAGGTATAATATAAATTGGTTTACTGTTTAGTGTTGGACTGTGAATTTGCATAAGGTATAGATCATTTGGTGCATAAAAGTATTGACTCATCAGTGCATACCTATTTTATCATGATTAGTCAATATTTTTATGTACCAAATAATTTTTATGTAACATCGATCTAAAAATTAAAATAAGTTTGTATTTGGTTAAAATGAGATTTTTTTAGATATAATAAAATCAAAATCGAATATAAATTGATGACTAAATCTGAATAAAATGAATTAGTGAAGTATCCAAACTTAAAACATAACCTTCTTATTCAAAAATTTGGAAGAAAAAAAAAAGGTACTGTTGTAAGGATCGCGAAGCAAAAATCTTCACAAAGAACGAAAACGATTACTATCGCTTTTCAGCATTTTAATTTGTATTGCTTCATTGACCAGAGAATTAAGAAGTATTGGAGAATAAATAGAAATGACCCAATTATATGTACACATTAAGATGTAATATTAGGACAAAAATCTCATGAATAACAAGTATGCTAAAATGATCTTCAAATGATTAATATGAAGAAAACTAAAAGAAAATAAATAAATAGCATGTCAACATGTCTTTAGATGATTGAAAAAGCTTATAATCTATCAAACCACCAAATATTTATTTAACATTATGATCATTGTCATTGAAATCACCGAATTCTCATTTAATCTTTCTTAATTATACACTCGGGTTCAACTGTATCACCGGATGTCTAAATACACAATAAATTTACCACACAATTGATCCATAGCTTATACACAAATCAAACAAATTCACTTTCTTGTTTTTGGTTTCATAATTTTTTTTTAACACCAAGACAAATTCTTCTTTTAATAAAGAAACTTATTAATCGTAAACTTTCTTTTGGGATTGAGACTTATATTTAGTTGGCTTAATCGTTCGTTTGTGTTCATATCCCAATTCCCAACCATCCTTAAAACTTTAGACACAAACTCTGAAACTCAACCATCTTCTCTATCTAATCTTTACGCATTTCTTTATTATCCTAAGTCCCAACTTTGAAAATTCACTATACAACCTTCGATTCATTCCATAACCTTTGTACATCTTCATCTTCCCTCCACTTTCTTCCAAAATTATCACTAAATTTTAATTTTTCAAAAGCTACCATAAACTTTTTTTTTTCCTCTTAGGCAAAGCTTAGGGAAGGATCCTAAAGTATTTAGTAACTTTTCTTAAACTTAGAAACTTGCAGTATGTCTCAACAAATTTCAAAGTTATGGTCTAATTCCTATAACTAAAATTTTGTTTTCTTGTTTGTTTATTGTATTTTAGAATCCTGTTGAAAGTTTTCAAAAGAATGAAAGTTTCAGAATTAAAAACTATTCTAACCGTATCTTTTGACTATTTCTCATTATATATTTTTATCCCATCACATGTATTATGAAAATATAAATAAAGGATATCCAAATTAAAAGAAAATGATGGATGGATTTGAAATGTTCCTTAGTAAAAGATTGATGAACCGGAGATTAATAGTTTAGTGACTACTTCAACAAATGGTCTAGTTGCAATCGCTTAGGTCGATGCTCCCACTTGTATGATGGATGCATCATGCATGAGTTCCATGGACGTAGTGTTACTTTTCACACGTGCTATTTTTCTATTACAATTTTCGTATAAAAAATTTGACCGTTGACCTTTTTTAGATTTTTACCCGCCAATCCAGCCGACCACTATCCTACGTGGCAGTCCTAACCTCCACCCAAACCGAACCAAACCAAATCCATCAATGGCCGTCCAAATCTCTCTTCTTCGTCTTCTATAGAAAAGTCATATCTTTCTTCTCGTCTTCTCCTCTCCCTTTTTCTCCGGTTGCTCAATCTGATCCCAACCCAGATTTCAGAGTTTGAGAAAAAGAAAAAAAACGATGCCTTTTTGCGAGATTGTGAAAGAAGACGCCGGCCCAGAAACAACGCTTAACAATGCCGGCGTCAAGATCTTCTACAGAACGTATGGTCATGGTCCTTCCAAAGCTCTTCTCATCATAGGTCTCTCTCTCTTGACATCATTTCGAAAAAATTCGTCTTTTTAGGGTTGATTTCAATTGAATCGTCCTCTGTTTCTCAATTGTTTACTGGGTTTTTTTTCTCTATTTGTTCAGGTTTAGCCGGAACTCATGAGTCCTGGGGTCCTCAAATCAAGGGATTAACGGGAACGGATAAACCAAACGACGAAGACGACGGAATCGTTTCCGATGATTTAGGAACCGGCCATGGAATTGAGGTCTGTGCTTTTGACAATCGTGGTATGGGTCGAAGCTATGTGCCTACCCTCAAATCTGAGTACACGTGAGTCTCTCTATTGCCCTCAATTTCAATATTGAAGAACCTAATTCTCTGCTTCTGTGCTCTTAATTTCAACAGTTATCTGTGAAATTGGCTTTGTTTTGTCGCAGAACAACGATAATGGCAAAGGATTCAATTACTTTGTTGGATCATTTGGGATGGGAGAGAGCTCACATAATTGGTCATTCTATGGGTAATTTGTTTGAATTTTGATCCTTTTTTCTAGCCAAATCATTCAAGTACTTTGGTTTTATTCTATAGATACTTAAAGAAGTCTAATTTCTTATTGTTGTTGTTATCTTGGCTTATTTGATTAACAGGAGCAATGATAGCTTGCAAATTAGCTGCAATGGTGCCCGAACGGGTTCTTTCTCTGGCGTTGCTTAATGTTACAGGTGGAGGTTTCGAGTGTTTCCCGAAGGTACTTGAATGAATTACGTGGCGCTATTCTCGATTCTTCTTTCTCTGATAGCAATGACTTGTTTCATATGTGTGGTGAATCTGGTGGTTTCTTATATGAATACAAACTGTTGTTTTCTTGTTTGTCATGATCTGTCACAAGATGATGTTTCACTTGGATACAAAAAACTAAATAAAACTGGAATTCTGACTATGTCCTTTTGTTTTTATGTGCTTCAGTTTGACAGGCAAACACTTTCCATTGCGATACGTTTTCTGAAGGCAAAGACCCCTGAACAAAGGGCAGCAGTTGATTTGGACACACATTATTCAAAGGTGGGGACTTTCAGTGTGTTCACCGGTGTGCTGGAATTATAAGAACAAAATTGACATAGAACAATTGTTAATAGAGCGACGTCTGGAGTTTGAAATATGGCATGCATTTGTTAAAAGTGTGTTTCATTGCAACTTCAGTTCTATATTGCTAAGGTTGTCGCTTTTATCTCTATGCGGCTGAAATAAGTGATCAAATGAATGAATTGGTTGAGAGATCGAGTCATTGGTCTTGCAGAGTTCTGTGATTAAGAATTGATTGAGAGATCGAACAAATCATTGGTCTTGAAGAATTATGTTGGTAGTGTAATTTGGTAACAAACTCTTAGACTGACATTTCTCATGCTGTTTATATATGCAGGATTACCTAGAAGAATCCGTAGGAACTAACACAAGACGAGCAATTTTATATCAGGTGGGTTTACTGGTTTTGATGTGGAAGACATATAATCATATGACTATTGATGATTTAAGGGACCTAATATTTGAGAGATGCAAATGCAGCAATATGTTAAAGGAATATCAGAAACTGGAATGCAGTCCACTTACGGGTTTGATGGCCAAATTAATGCTTGTTGGTTACACAAAATGACAAAACCAGAGATCGAACTAATCCGCTCGGCTGGATTTCTTGTCTCAGTCATTCATGGAAGGTATGCGACACTGATTTGCAATTAGAATCAAAATCATCTCGTGCACTCAGTCTTGAGTTTGTTGATCTAATAAATAACCTGTACCTTTACCCAATAGTTAATTTTGAGAATGTGGTGATTACATGCAGACATGATGTAATTGCTCAGTTATGTCACGCAAGAAGACTGGCACAGAGGCTATATCCCGTCGCTAGAATGGTGGATCTTCATGGAGGTCATCTTGTAAGCCACGAGAGAACAGAAGAGGTACTTCTATCTTATTCGTCATGTCTTAACTTCTCTGTGTCTGTTGCATCTAATGTATACAAGACTTAGTAAGTTAGTATCTAAAGTCCTTGTCGCTCTTAATCTCCAATCTGCAGTAACTGTTTAGTGGACGTCATACTCAGCTTACCGTAACTTAACAGAAAGATATAAGAAATAGAATCAGCCTGTTCTGAAAAGAAGAATAAGTTGGCTATGAATTTGATTAACTAATTTAATCACATATGGAAAAAGATTTTAAAGGCAACCTATTTGGAGGAACTCTTGACTGCTATAGTAACTGATCGAACACTATACGCAATCATACCGTTAAAACTTGTTGCTAGTCATGAATTATGATAGCAGACTATAAAGACTTACAGGCTCTGAGGTCTTTTTGGAATAGCATTGCTACAGTTTGGAAGAGGGAACAAAGTTTACATGCTCTTGTCGATATCTCTATTTCCTCAGAACCTGGAAAAGGGATTAACATGTACCTTCTGGTCAATGTCAGGTTAATAAATCTCTTCTCGAATTAATCAAGGCGTCGGAAATGAAGAAAAAACCAACTGATTGGACTAACCTCACCATGGAAAATCCCGGTATAGAGAAATACACAATTTCCATTGTTTTAGACCATTCTTTTTCTTCGGAAAGTTGTGCTGAGACTAACATCAACATTCCATTATATGCTTGCTCTGTTTCGTTTCGTCAGGTTATTTCAAGAGGAGAATAACATTGATTAGAAGCTCATCGGAAGGCAAGAATGCAGTCTCTCATGGACATTTCATAATGGAAAAGTTCAATCGCTGTCTACTTTTCCTCTTCGGACTTCTGGTTTTGGCATTTGAGTATGCAAGAAGAGCTTTCAGGATCGTAAAACCTGTCAAAGTTGGACCTTCTCTCACATAACAACAACCCTCCACATTTCAATTTGTTACCAAGTAAGCTCCTCACTGCTTAATTATATCAAAGATAGCACATTAGCAACTAGACTTATCATAATCTGACGTCTTTCGACAGAGATTTTCCTACAAGCAATGAAGCAGTTCTTCAATGATCAAGCTGATGAAACATAGGGCTTAAAGATAATTTTGCTGCAAACAGAGGCTAAGAGAAGGAGACACTGCTTTTACATGGAAGAGATAATACAAACTGTTTATATATATACATGTGTAGAGGATCATTACAACGTCACTCCATGACAAACATTTGTTCTACGAATGTAATATGTAAAGATAAGATATCGAAATCAGAGTTGAGACTAATTACGTGTTTTTGTGTACCTAAAGAATTTAGCTGTTTCTTAAGTTTCTGCATAAATTTGAGAATTACAAGTCCTATGCAACAGTCTTAGAATATGATTATCGATTTGTCCATATAAAGGATTAACTAGAAAAAGATGATTAGATAACCACTTCAAGATCATTAAACTAACATTCAAGGTTTCATGAACCTTTTTCACCATGTTTTTAGTATATCAAAGACGTTTATGAAGGTTACGAACAATCTTTATGATGATGATTATGAACAAACGAGCTAATTCTGAAACAGCTACAAGAAACAAACACAAAGATAAGAAGAGAGATGAGAAGAAGACATGCCTGGTACTGCTTGCTGTCTGAAACCAAAGCTTAAAGCTTGTCTTGGTGAATGATGTTCGAAGCTGAATTGTTTAATCTGTGGAACCATAGAGAAAGAGAAGAGAGAGCGAAGAGATAGCGAAATGAGTAGACGAGATTCTTGTTTGTGCTCAAAGTAATATTCCTTCATGCAAAATATACTCCTCGAATATACCTTTCGTGTATACCTTTGTTTAAGAGAAAAAAGGGTATTCTCGTCAATTCGTCTCGATCTGAAAAGTGTTGGGCTTGAAAAATATGAGGCCCGTTTAGTAGCCCATTCATTAAAACCCTTCTTCTGTGTTTTAAGGTTTTGCCAAAACCTCCATTGACGAAGAAAGGAAGTAAGCAGTAGAAATGGCTGCGACTGTTCCTGCAACTACTCGTTCTGATCAAACTTGGGATTTTAGTTGGTATGTTCTGTAAATTCTCTTACTTTACTTCTCTGATTTGGGAAATTTTCGATTCTTCTCTCTTGTGATTCGATTTAGCTCTTAGTTTACGGTTGTTCGTAAACGTGTTTACTCTGTATCTGATGTTAGAACATACGGATTCGATTATAGAAATCTTGGGTCTGATACATTTGTAGGAATAGACTCAAAAGTTTCAATCTTTACCCACATAAACAGCAATACGACTTAGTTGGCTTCATTGCTCCGCTCAATTAGGTTTATTCGAACTTCTATAAACTTGCTTCTTAGGGCTTTGTCTTAGGGTTGCAGAACAATATTGAGGATTACACTGTTATAACTTGAATCAATTTGGTTTCTTTTCAATGGGATTCTATGTACAAAAGTTAGGGATTGTGATGTAACAGAGGTTTTTGGCAATGTGCAGTAATTTGGATGTGAATTTTGAATCTGAAGAACATGCTTTGATTGTTTATACATCATTGGCTGTTGATAAAGAGGTTTGAAATTTCTCAATTCTCTTCCAATATACGAATAAAATCCTATTTCACTTATGTTAGAGTTTCTTCTATTGTGATCATTAATGCAGTTGCAGCCTGATAAGGTGAAACGAGTTATGTCAGTATCAAACAACAAGCTTTCTGTGTGAGTTTCTTCAAGTCCTTCATCGCCTTTATTTGATCGTTTGAATTGCTTAAATCGACTTAAGACTGATTTTAATTAGACATCTTTCGTGTCCAACTGTCCATAGGATCTTTTGGTTTCGCCTACTTCTCTACTAGTTTTGATGTCTTCTCACCGGATAATTGTACAGGCACTTTGAAGCAATAGAGGCAAGGCTTCTTCGCGCTTCGTTCTCTGCGTTTGTAGACGTTCTTACGCTGGCCACAAGAACTATTCAAGAATTTGGGCAAAAGTAAAAACACCACTGTGAAAAAAAAGAAGTTTGATTCTCTCACTGCTCTTCAAGAACTCAAAAATTACAGTGTGTTAACAACTGTTAAGTCTTTCAGCACAAATTTTAGAATATTCTCAGATTTACTCGAACAATGTATTATTATGGTGTGAGTCGTGTGACTATATTTGAGAAATGAAGACATATGATTACATTTAATACTTTTAATTTGACTGCGTTTCTTTTGTTTCATTCACAAAGTAAATTATAATTAGAAGAGACTCGTATGAACTCTTATCTCTTAATTCTCTTTCCACATCAAATGTACCTATCATCATAACATATAACACATGCATCATCTAATGCGATAACACACAAAAACTCCATTCATTTAATATCGATTGTGAATTTTCCGCAGTTTAGATCTTATCGACTTTCATGCATTGACTTTGACTAGAGATAGAATAAAATAGTAATCCTCCACATCATCAGAAGCTTTCTTTAAAGAAGCAACTTAGCCCACAAATTCAGCCCCCATGATCATACTATTAATTAAAGTCACACGGTAATTAATTAAGATTAACATTTAATGATTAGACCCTTTGGGACTCGTAACTCCTATTAACAATCCCTATGAACCTTGATCTTTTTTTTTACAGAGACTATATATGCGTTTGTCAACAAATTCCTCTGTTTTTTTAACTGTTCTGCTCTGTTTCTATCAGTGATTCTTCAACCTATGGATCCTAACTCTCTTCATCGACTCGATTCTCCAAAAATCGAAAACGAGTATGATCCTGAGTCGTTGTATGACATGCTTGATAAGTAAGTTAGAAACCCTTGTTTTGTTTTCTTGCTAAATAAGTTATCTCTCTTTTCTTTTCTTTTTTTTTGTTCTTATTCGTTTTCGGTTTGGCAGATTGCCTCCGCTAGAGTCTCTTCTAGACACTGAGGATCTGAAACCAAATGGAGGATTACATTTTCAGTTTCAGTACAATGGCTTTGACGATTTCTTCGAAAACTTCGAAGTGAATAACACAAAGTCATCTGATATTCACTTGTTGACTCAAGAACCGTACTATTCAAGTGGCTACTCTTCGCCATTGGCTGTCCAAAACGATGGTTTCAGTTCGAACGAGAGACCTGAAAAGAGAACAGTGAAGAAGAGGAACGTTAAGAAAAAGAGACAGGACAAATTAGAGATGTCTGAGATCAGACAGTTTTTCGATAGACCAATCATGAAAGCGGCTAAAGAACTCAATGTTGGACTTACCGTATTGAAAAAGAGATGCAGAGAACTTGGAATCTACCGGTGGCCTCACAGGAAGCTCAAGAGTCTTAACTCTCTCATAAAGAATCTCAAGGTGCAACATCATTAAATAACTAATAGCGTTTGATTGTGGTTCAATAGCGTTTTAAGGTTTATATATTGCGTTTTTGATCTTGAAAGGTGAATATATCAAATCTTAAAACATGTTTTTGGTGACAGAGTGTTGGAATGGAAGAGGAAGTGAAGAATTTGGAGGAACATAGGGTTCTTATAGAGCAAGAACCTGATGCTGAGCTCTCTGATGGAACCAAGAAGCTGAGGCAAGCTTGTTTCAAAGCCAATTACAAAAGAAGAAAATCACTTGCTGATGATTATTATTGAATTTTTTTAGTGTTTCTACAAAATCTATCTCATTTATTTAGACTGATGTTTTTTTTTTTCCTCAGTGACCCAATTGGTCAATCTAGAGTATCTAGGGAATGTTTCTTTAGGTGTTCAGAACTATTTATCTGATGATGTACTAAAGAACGAGTACTTTATCAATTATTTTTGATTTTTGATGAATGAAATTAGGTTGGTGAGTTGAATAAATTTGCATAAAATAGAAATTTACAGTTGCATTGCGATAATGATTGTATGGAAGTGTGTGCACTTGAACTGCCAATTTAAACAACTTTGACAAAATTTACACAAACTAGCAAAGTCAATTATAGACAACGATATAATATAAAAACTCTTTTTCATTTTTGGGTGAAATGTTTCTCTTTTCACATGATCAGTGAACAAAACTCACTTTTTTTTTAACAAAATGTCTTGCTGATATTTTTTTTTCATAGTAATTGTCATATACTAATATATAAGACTTCAGTTCATTTTCAACTCTACAATATATTCTACAAATCCGTGCGGTCAACAACAATACTAGTATTACTATGTGAAATGTTGTATAAATGGTTTCCTTGACAGATTGTATAAATAGTAAAGTATACACAAGAGACTAATTAGTCAATCAACTATATAATAAAAATAAAATAAGAGGAGAGATTCGTTTTATATAGTGGAAGAATTCATCCTTGTGAGAGATTCTCTTGCTTATTACGCTTCCATGGAATCACTTGCTTAAACCCTTCGTAAACCCTTGCCTGCATTTTTAAATGTCGAATAATTAAGTTACGCTATTACTTCCATCACATACCCAAAAAAAGGTATATATACATTTTTTTAATAACTTTTAAAATTTTAACGATGTGTTTTTTTTTTGTCGTTACAAAAAATTGACATTCCTTAATCTTCATAATTCGGAAAATGTTAAAATTGAGCATTAATAATTTACTTAGAAACTGAAAAAGGAATTTTGGGAAAAAGTAAGCAACTTTTTTTGATAAAACTTACCCAAAACTCTGACTTTGTTGTATGAGAGAGATTAAAAAAGCTTCCTTTCCTTTTAATGATCCTATAAAGTTTCACTTTTGCGCCGCCGTCTTTTTCTCCGACGAACTCACCACATCCTCCTCCTCCTCCGGTCCAATCTCTCCGGCAATCACAATTGTCATCTCTAAAACGTGAAAAGTCAAATATACCCTCAGAGATCTCTTTACATTTCCCAAAACTTCCCCATCTACTTGACCCACCAAACAATCTCCTTTCATTCTCCGGCGCCGGCGCCGGAACTCCTCTCAACTTCCTAATCACAGCTGCTGATCTCGGAAGCGACAGTGAACGTCGACGTAAATCGTAAGGACCATCAAGAACAGTGGTTGGAGAAGGCTCATTCACCGTCGTCGATTTACAAGATTCTCCGGGCAAAAGTAACCTCGGAGGAAGCTCAAGACATCTCACGACACCTTTCTGATTGGACCTCGTCTGTTTTTTAACGGAAGAACGACGAGGCTTTCCCGGAGCTTCTTCCCAAAGAAAAGGAATAGATCCGGCGATGTTAACCGGAGGTGTAGCTAACCCCGGAGTTTCATATGCTCTGTTATTCATTGGATATGAAAACAGAGGAAGCTGCTTAGGCGTTGAACAGAACCGATCTTGATCATTAACAAAAACCATCTTTTTTTTGTTTTCTTGTTTTGGAAGATGATTTAATGAAACCCAATAATGTTTTTGACGTTACATAAAATGGGTTGGGAATAAATAGGCGAAAAAGAAAACCTTTTTTGGAATTGGATTCATTTGAACAAGAAAAAGGAAAAGTTATAAGGAGGATGAATAATGGGAGAGGTTAGAGAAGACATGAAGGAGAAGAAAAGAAATAAAATAAATGAAATGAATTGAATTTAATAAAATAAATGAAACGCTCCTCTTTTGTGCTTCTTGTTCACGAGGTATGGCCTTTGGTTTGTTCTATTACGAAAACGACTTGTTAATGTATGATATTAATTCGGGAACAATAATAAATTAGTTATGCCAATCTCATTAATTGTGTACGTAAAATGTAGTTTGAAAGTAATGATTAGGTTTCGAAACGTTACAACATGTGAGGGTATTTCGTTATTATCACTTAGATAACACATGATTTGTTAGTTTGTTTTAGGCAGTAGTGTAAATCTTGTAGAAAAAACATAAAATATTATTGGTAAGAAATAATAAAGGTAATCGTGATGGACGTTGACGAGGACGTTTTTGATGGACAAACGGTCAATTTGGTTTAGGGTTTGAAAAAGTCAAAGGCAGCTCTTTGTATGTTCGATCTCTCTCTCTCTCTGTTGTCGTTGCATCAGTTATGTTGCAGCGACTTTTGTGTAGAAACGAGTGTGAAGATTAGGAGAATCATGCGAATCTCCTGCCTCTTCGCTTTCTCTTATCTTCATCTTTCATAATTCATACATTACTTACATATTGTTTTGTAACTTTTGTTGTATATATTTATGCTTTATTTATATATATGTGTACAATTGTACATGCAAGTATGCAACATGTTGAAACTGCTTGTGTCTGTTCTTTATCAAAAAGAAAGAAAGAAAACGGCATGTGTCTGTTGGAATCTATCCAAGAGATCACTTCTTTACTAATGTCTAATGATGATGATTCATTAGGATTTAGGGTCAAACAAAAACGAAACGGTAATTTTTAATTAAGCGTGTGAAATCTCTTCCACACCGTAACATACTAATATTTGAAATAGCTTGTTTACATAAATATACTCTATTATAAAATTTTCGACACTTATATTACTAGTCTCAACAAACACAAATGACCTAATTGTGAAGTAAGTTTAAATTAAAATCACAACGTAAACGATTGATAGTATTTTTTTTCGTCTAGCATCTGGTTTATTATTGATTAATCAGCTTGATCGAGATTACAAAGTTACAGTAGACATAGGTCACATAGCTAAGCTAGTACATAAATTTGGATTTTACAATACACAATAAAATTGAAAAAGAAAAATTTACTCTATACGTTTCTTTTTAATAGAAGCCTTACTCACTAAAATGATTTATTAATTTTCTTTAACATATAAAAGAATTTTACATGTCTTAATTTGTGTTTTCAGTTTCCGATCTCCTCTATTGATGAATATGTCTGATTTTCTTAGCAAAAAAATAAATAAAAATGGATGTTAATAAAACCAAATAAAAGCTGGTTTACTTTTCTTTTTTGTTTCCTTCTTCTTTTTTTTCCTTTTTATAACGAATTGGCTTTTGCTTCGTAACCAAGAGAAAACAAATAAAAAAACCATATTGAAGGTCATCCATCTTGTTATTCTTACTGTTGAATTTTTTTTTTTTGGTCTTTATTGTTAAATTTGAGGTCAAATTTTGCGTCAACTCGGAATTTACGATGGTTACACATGACAATCATGATTACAAGCAGTCAAAGTTTTTCTAAAAATCATATATGCATCCAAATGATATATGAGTCTCACGTTTATTGGAATTTCCTTTTTGCATTTCGGGTTTGATTTGGACACGGATAATATTTCTAGGAATTGGTCAAAATGTTGTATAAAAAACTATAAAAGAAGTATGCTATATATTATAGTTAAAACTCTTTTTTTTTTATTAGTTAATATCACAAAAGTATAAATAAAAGTAAGTCTATATTGGTAAGATAAGGATTAAGGACTGCTTTGAGTGATTTTAACATGTTAGGTTAATGAGAAGTGAGAGGCCACTGACATTAGTCAAATGTTACTTTCCTCTCTTAAGATTGATGATACTTCATAGAATATGAAAATTCTATGCCATGCCATCCGTTAATAAAAGAAGAAGTAAAGGAGAATAATAAAGATAACCGTAACGAAGGCCTTTTAATTTTTGGCACTTGTGTGCTTTTTAGTTTTTATCATAAAGCAATTTCGATTGCGTTTACGAAACGTGAAGTGCTTGAATGTAATTTGTAAGTGGAGAACATACTTCTCAGTATCTCAACCACAAGTACATTTTCTTAAGATTCATTTTCATTTTCTTGATAAATTTGAATATCGAAGAGATCTAATTTAATGCACTAAAAGTTCTTATGATCTTATTAAACTAACAATGGTTTTTCCTAATATCTTCATAGAGATATACGTAATAAAGATTACAGGATAAAAAAAACCCAACTTTCTAAGTATTCTGATATACATACTGTATAACAATATCTTTCCTCTTTTGGTATAACATTATAATTTAATTTGCAGGAGATAACTCAAGAGGCAACTACCAAACATTGTAGATTGAATGTTTGTAGCTTTCACAAGAGGCAAAGCAAAACCACATGCAAATGCTTTTTACTATCACTTCCAAAAGCTACTTTTTTTACTATCACCTTCCAAAAGCGACAGATACATCCAATTTAAACCCCATCCCTTTCCTTAGCCCATTCTCTGTATAATACTCATGTTGTACTCTTATATACATGACTTTTCTAATTAGACTGCTAACCAACACCAAACCGAAATTTCGATCTCTAAACCAAACCAATAACCGAATTGAGTAATTGCAGGAGAAATTATGTTCCAAAGCTCTCTGAAGTTGCCAATGTATCAACAAAAGATGAAGAAAGAATGTTTCTATAGGAGTTTAAACATGACCAGTGATCCCTGTATATATAAGTAAAATCTATATACAAAAGCTAATTGTTCTCATTTACCTCAATAATAGCTTGAGGAATTGTAAAGAATTTACACATTTTTTAGCTTCTCATACTCGTAGCTCCATGTCACCTCGTCGCTTCAAATGTATCATTCCTTCACGAGCTAATGTCCCTTCAAGATCACCTATGCTTCGGGATATCCTAACCTCAAGGCCTCTTTGCACTTCCTGAAACAGACTTTTGATGCTTTCCGCAAAACGTTCTGGATCAAAGCTGCTACTAGAAGAGGAGGATTCAGTAGTGATTATTCCTACTAGAATCTCAACAAAGCCAGAAGTGATCTTGGATTGGATTTCCATCAGTTTTTGTCCTGTTGCCACTATGTATCTTTGCAGCTGAAATGTCTCATCTAAGAAATGCTCTAGTGATGTTTTGGCTTCCCCATTGGCTCTGATTTTTCCACTAGTCTTCTCTGGATCATTCACATGCTATATATAGTGGTTAGCCGAAAAGAATCAGTTTATGTTAACAAAGAGAGTAACGTAATTGGTTCGAGAAAATGATTGCTTACCATTCTTTTGCACAAATCATCAATCTTCTCTTGTAGTGATTGATACCTAGTAACTTGTTTGTTTAGCAATGTAATGAGCAATAACAAAGCCCTTTTCCCGGTATCACCGCTCTTTTTTTCAGTCTCTTCGCTATCCAGTTTCCCAATATATCTTTCAAGCATCATCAGTTGTTGTTTCAGCCTTTTTATCTTGTATGAAACTCCAAGAGCATGAAGATCCATTCTCCAAGGTGGGTTGCTTGTGCTTGATGGCTTTATTAGACTCTTACTCTCCTTACCATTCGCCCTTTCTCTTTTCGTAAACTTATTCTCTGGTAAGAGTCTTTCGTTTTCAGATCCTTCTTCAGCATCAGATTGAGCAGCCTTCAAAGTTAAATGTCTCAATTCATCAGGAGAGTATGATTCCCTTCCTTTCTCAGTCGCATGTTCCTGAGAAACTTCCCTTGATTCAAATTCTCTTTCTCGCTCTTCTCGTGCTTCTGGTTTTGTGTTCTTTCTTCCACAGCTCATATTGTTCTTGTGGGGTACTAAGCTTTTTAGCTGAGTCTTGAATTGTTGTTTCTTTAGAGCAACCGATTCTTCCCCTCTCCGACTTAGCATGCCTTCCAATTGTGTGTTGTCGTGTCTCAACTGTGACATTTCTTGGCTCAGTCCTTCAATACAAGATCTAAGCCGCTTTGATTCTAACTCAGAGTTCATCAGATGCAAACACAGAGCTTCAACCTTTTCATCTTTTAGTTTCATATGCTCTGTAAAATCCCCTATCTCTATCTCTTGATTCTTTCCTATCACTCTAATACAAATTTCTTCCTCCCCAAAGATCAAACTCTCACGCTTCCTTGCAATTCCATCAACTTCTTTGAAATGTACAAATGGAGAATCAGAATCATTTCAAATTTCAAAAAGAAACTATATATAAATGAAACTTCAAGTTCTTCGAGGACTTACCTTGTTCATTAAGATCACCAACAGAGTAGGAATCCATGATTTCTGGGACGACATCAGGATCTTTATTCAACTCCAGATGTTCAATGTGAGTACTGGAAGGCACAGTATTGGTTTTAGGCTTACTCGTGGTTTCAAAAGCAAACATGCTTCTTAGCGACCGTCTCTCGTGTTTTCTTGATTTTGAATTCGTTCTCAAAAATTTCTTTGCTTCTTCTTCATCTTGCTTTTTTTTAGCATCCTTAAGCAATGTCATCTGCTTCTCGGTCATGTCCGGTCTTGACTTCTTCAATATCACTGCCAAGATTCGATCTTTCTGTTCCAAATCTTTCCTCATCTTAATGATTTCTAATGACAAATCTTCAAGTTCAAGTCCTTTAGCCTCGATTTGCTTAGTTGCACGACTCAGTTCAGCTTCAAGTTGTCTCTGGCTAGAAGCAAGCTCAAGAAATGTCTTCTTTTGCCTCCATAGCTCAGACGAATGTTCTTGCACATCTCTCTCTTGTGCTTCCCTTAATTCTTCTACTTCTTTTGCTGCTTTGGCCAGCCTTTCCTCTAACTCTTCGCATTTACGCTTCTCCTCTTCCATTGCCTTATCTTTAGACTGCACTAAGTCCTCCTTTTCCTTTAATCTTTCTTGCAACTCCTGTAAGCTTTTTCTCTTCCTCTTCTCTATGTTCCTTATTTCCTTCATCAGAGCTTCAACCTGCAGCCTTAATCCATACCTCTCCTTTAACCAAATCTGTTTTTGAGACGCGATTATGCTAACTACCTTCTCGTTAGCTTTTGCATCTTCATTTCTCACTTTTTTCAACTCTGTAATTTCACTATTGGCATCCTCAAGCCTCTGAAGAAGCTTACCTTTCTCCTCATCAAAGATTCTCCTAATCAGCAAACCAAATAGCATCATTTTGTTCCTCATCTCACACTGTTTCTCATCTCCCATGGACATGGTGGTTGCTCTTACAAATAAACCAGAGACCAACAACACAATCAATCTTCGTAGAGATAACTAAATCTGAATCTCAAGATTCATTTTCTCTATTATCATCCATCTGACAGAGGGAAAAAAATCTTATCAGAGCAACCTCTGATTAAACTCAATGTGAAATCTAATTATCCAAAAACAAAACAAGAAAAAATAACAAAAAAAATCAAATGCAAGAACCAAAAGGGTTTAAAATGATGCCAAAAGAAAGAAAAGATGGCAAAGAAGTCTGAGATCTTACGCAAGATTTAAACAAAGGTAGAGTAAAAATGGCTAGTATAAGCACAAGAAAACTGCAAGCACATGTGGTATAGCATGTTATATTGTTGGGTGGAAGTTACATAAGCTTTTCATTTTAATTTTCCAGATGGTTAATGGCAGAGGAATAAAGTTTGGTGAATAAAATATCTGACACACATGTAAAAACACTTTGAAAGAAGAATCATGTAATAGATCATCATCCTTACAGATAGATAAAGCAAGAAAATGTATGCTTCTCCTGGTTTTATGTTAACACAAAGGCCCCTTAATGTGTCCCCACTTGCTCTTACTTTTTCATTCCAATAATCTCATTTTTTTTTTTTACTCGGATTCATTTTTCTAGCCATTGCTTAGATCAAGATCAAACTAATATCTTTATTACTGAGAAATTCAGAATCACATTGCCACTAATGTTTGTAGTTTAAAACATAAAAAAAGAAACTTTTAAAACTCTCAAGGTAAAAGGGTACAAAAATAGAAAACAGAGTTTTGTGTTGTTTTATTTTCCCTCATTGGGTAAACTGTAGAAATTATAAGCGGAAGAGAAAAAGAATGGAGAGAATAGAAGGATGGAGAGAAACTGTATATTATTTCTCTTAAACTCTTTTGTACAAGAAGATACAAAATATATAGAAAAAGAAGAGAGAAAAATAGTTGTTACAAAAGTCATAATGAGAGAGGTGCATGAAGGAGAGAGAATGAGACTTCATGCATGAGGGAGAGAAAAGTATTAATTTATTATTCCAACATAAACACTGTATCTGCGACATAAATACTCTTCATCAAGCTGTTATGAAGTGATTGGTGATTTGGAAATAAATGAAATTTAAACCACAAAAATGATTAGAAATATTCAAAGTGGACCAAGTAAATTCAATCATTCCATTTCACTATCAACATGAACACCTTTCAAAGTTTTGTAATTTACATAAGAACTATATCATTCAATTGCTGAAAAAAACAAATTACCCATCACTTCTGTTCTAACTAATAAAACTTTTTATCCCAATCAAACAGTGAAATATCAAAGAAGCGTCCAAATACATACATCCATTCAAACGCATTTTGCAAAAATGAACAAAACTTAGAGTAGTATATTATAACAGAGACAAATCAAGCAGTTTTAAAACAATTTGAAATTTATATAGAAGAAGAAAATGAATCAGTGTAAGGATTACACAATTGAAGTACCTCTGTAAGTAAAGTGTTGAATCGGAGAAGAAGGATTTGCGAGGAAGAAAGGGATTGTTTAGATAGAAAGGTCATCATGATAAAGACAACTATGCAGATACAAAAGCTTCTCTATCTCTCTATTGGGATCTTACTTCGATAACCAATCAAGCTTTATTTTTTGTTTCCTTTTGATGAAATCTGTAAAGCTGGGAGCTTTCTTTGATAAATTAATAAGATCGTATATAATCCAACCAAAAATAATAATAATAAGATCGTATATAAAAATTGAGCCTTTTTTTTTATAAAAAAAAAATCATATTAAAATTTGTTTTTTTATGTCATTAGTTTGCATTCGATTTATGGGCCTTGAGCCCTTGATCTATACTACACACAAGTAGAAGTAGAATACTCCCTCTGTTTTTGAAAAATTGTCGTTTTAACTGTATTTGGACAAATTAAGAAAAGATATACAATGACTATATTAACCTCATAAAAATAACAAGTAATTATTTACAAATAATTTGTGTTTAATAAATGAGGGTAATTTGAATAGTTATTGGCATAAGTTACATTATTACCTTAAAACGACAACTAATTTAAAACAAAAAAAAGCTCTAAAACGACAATTATTCGAAGACGGAGGGAGTAGTATTTATTTGTCTTGAAATACAATATTTGGCTAAAAGATATATTTACATGAGGTGTAATAACATTTTAATATAGTTTCATACATAATTCAGCCTCCATTGAGTTGTTGTAATATGCTAACATGCACATTAAAATGAAATATGAACATCATACACACTACATATTGAAATACTAATATAGATCATTTTCATTTGTTTTGGGTAGATGATCACTCTGATAATCTTTTTTAAACATCTTTAATTGTTTTCTTATTTCTTCAAGAAAAATTTGGAAACTTGAAAAGGATTTCGTAAGTCTCATTCACACCCTTACCATCAGACCCATCATCAGGCCCATTATCAGGCCCATGATCAGGCCCTATATCTTCTTCGTTTTTTATAACTTTTTTTCATCTTTTCTTTTCAGAATGGACACCATAAAAATAGATAGTCATAGAATCACTTTAACAAGAACTAACATTTGTAATTATATACCTTCATATATTTTAGAGAACATCAGTATATAGCAACACTGGACATGGATTGTTTTTGCTTTCTTTTTTTTCTAAAATACAAGTTATTTTCCTTCTGTATCTTTTTGGCCCCAAAACGAATTTTGTTCTTTCTAGACTGTTTAATAGTATTTTACCTGAACACAAGTCAACGTCCGACCAGCCAATGCCTTTTTCATAATTTAGTTATCAACTAACTTAACTATCTCTTTGTTTTTTTCCTGTTATGGTTAATTGAGATATTATGAGTCAAGGTTTTCTAACAGATTCAAACTAGGAGAACACGACTTTTCACATTCATTTTTGAAATGGCTATGCCTCACCAGGTTCATTTATTTATTATTAAAACTAAAACTTTTTCCAAACAACATTCAAACTAGGAGAACACAACATTCAAACTAGGAGAACACGACCTTTCACATTCATTTTTGAAATGGCTATGCCTCACCACTAGATTAAGTGTCATTTGGTATCTTCTCTCTTTTTATTGAGTACATTTTACCTTATTTAAATTTTCCGAAAAAAATATGATCCAAAAATTTAGTAAAACTAAAATCAAATAAGTACGAAAAACTAGAAAAGATAGAACAACAAGTCAAGATTCTTGTGCATAGATAAAAATATTTATAAGTTTTTTTTTTTTTTTGTATAACAAAGAAAAAAGTTAACCATTAAAATGTACCATACTGGAGGAAAGAGGACCTGAATACAATTGCTTACATTGAACTATTGTAATGTATGTTCTTGTATCTCTCCAAGCATGTATATAAAAGTTCTTGTTCTTTTTCCCCTAAATAAATTTTATCTCTCTTGAGTAGTTGGCATGACTTTTGTGATATTTATTATTATTATGATAAAATAATGGGTTTTTCTGTCTTATTTGTACATTTCCTTAAAAGTCTCATTTTCTGATTTAACAAAAAATTAAAAAGAAAAAAAGTAAGTTGAGGCGGTTGCAAACTTGCAATGTACTGGAATCTTAAACAAAATAAAAAATTACTATTTTATATATCTATTATTCTATGACTTTACCAATCACATCCCATGCTTTGGCCAGTTGGTGGGCAGAAGAAAAAGAGAATTCAGTAGATTCTGTGGTGACGACAACGTGACAAGTCTTGGAAGCTGATGAGGACGCGTTGAATTGAACAAAAGATTTAGGCAGTGAATGGTGACAAGTTTATATGTCACCAATCACATGTTTGTATGTAATTTTCATTTTTTTTTTCTCATTTGCAAATAATTCCGCGCACTTATTTCAAAACTGGTTAAATACACTACAACTAAAGAAAACGCACTCAACTAATGTCCCGCAGGTTTTTGGCAGTGGTTCACTAAAAAACCACATTACACATAACAAATAAATAATTTCTTTAATTAATAATAAAAAGTATCTATATATCATCAGATCATGTACTCCCAAAATATTTACACATTGCAACCAAAAACAACATCCTCTCATCCCTTGCTCAGATTAAAAAAAAAAAAACAGTCTCTAACCCTTTTATCAAATATTACAACATTTTTTTTTTTGGTGAGACAAATATTACAACATTTGAAGGTAAATCACTTTTACTATAATTATATAATTACTTTACAATATTTGAAGATATACTTAATTACTATACTTTTTAAAAAAAATTATAGTTTAGTATATTTATATTAGATGGTAATCTGATTATATGATTTTTTTTCAAAACTTAATCAAATCAATTAATTTAATCAAATCAAAACTTACTTAAATCAATTAATTTCCATCACTATTAAATTTTAAACAAATCATAGAAAAATTTAAATATGAAAAAATAAATGGTTTATAAATATCTGTTATTGTTTATTTATTAACACAAAAAAATAATTAATTATTAATATATATATAATCTATAATCCGCACCGCAAGTAGTTTTTTTTACTAATCAAACATTATTCTGTACCGCTTATTTTGTACAAATCGCACTTGTCCCGCAAATATATTTCTCCCGCACGTACCGCAGTTGAACCGTACCGCACTGTAAAACCGCTTTCCCCGTACAACAAAAACCGCGGTTACCATTCGGACCCTTAGAAATGAATCAAAACCAATAGCGAGGATAAACATCTAAAGAAAATTATGAACTTTTTAAAAGATAAAAGAAACAATTACGGAAACTTTTTTCAAAAGTGACAAAAATTAGAAAAATTAGAGGTATGAAAAAGACTTGAACTTTGGGCATTGGTGCAGGGAAACCAAAAGAATTGACTAACAGTATAACACGGATATAACACGGAGTATGAGATTAAAAGCGCAGTGGTGAATCATAAATGCTTAATCAAAAGTACATAATAAATGCATAATTATACAGTATATATAATTATATATGATTGACTAATTGGTGATTAATGCAGGGAAACATTTCCGGCGACCTCCGGCGAACATTTCCGGCGACCTCCGGCGATCCCCCCGGCGACCACCTCCGGTGACCACTTCCGGCGACCATCTCCGGCCACCGCCGGACACCTAATACTACATTGTGACTTGCCGTTTGCATAAGACAAACAGACAGGGGGACCCAGATACATGGACGTGTGGAGTGGTCACTTTAACAAATACTAACCAATATTGGCCATTTTATCGATCAATGAATACAAATTATACAATATTGGTTACTTAATTAAGCGGCTACACTACAAGAAACATGTTCGGAGTAATACGTCGGTTTTATAAAGTCATTTTTTTAACCGACGTAAAATGTTAAAATAGGGAAGGGTGAAAAAAAAAAAAAAAAAAAAAAAATTTAGACAAGACTGGCCTACAGCTTTCAAATGATTGTACGCTTGGTCACATCGTTATCTGTTAGTATAATTAACTCGGTCAATCATGTGAGCATTTCTTTTTGATAATTATGTGAATTTCATATAAATGAAAAATTTGTAGAAGTTACAAAAGCTTTACATAATAGATTGTCCTTGCCAAAAGAATTAAAAACAAAGAAGAACCTACAAGGCAATATGAGCAGATTAACTAGTCATACTTAAGCCATATCATGTGAGCATTTCGATGAAACGAAATTGTGAAAAAATACATGTTTTGATAATTATTTGTACTTGCGATTGCTTCAAATATGTAAAATGATAAAGTTGGTTAAATATATTTGTTACTCTTGTTTTATGTGCACTTGCTAATTAACAAGAGTTTTTACTTTTAAAAAGGTTAAATACATTTGTTACTCTTGTTTTATCTTATTCGTCATAAAATTTACTCTTCACCAAATAGCATTCTCAAAGCATTCACAAATCTTCCAGAACAAGTTAGCGACGTCGAAATTAGAAATGCAAATCTAATAGCTATGAAAGTCAACTCGGTCTCCAAAGCAAGAGATTTATAAAAATAACACACGAGATTTTTGTTATTGATCCCAACTCCAAATTCTATTATTTCTAATCATTAATAGAGTTATAATTTTCATAACGTAAACAAATTCACATGTATATTTTTTTTTGGAATAATTTGCTAGGATACCTTGTATGTTTCGAGAAATTTAAAAAATATACTATATTTTTGTAAATTTGAAGTCTACCCCTTATTTATGTTTAAAATGACATTTTTGTCCTTAATCAATATTTAATTAATCTGAAAATAAATATTATTTAGTTAATTAATTATTACAAATATAATATAAAAATTAAAATTAAAATTTTATATTAAATACGTTTAAAAAAAATTAAATACTTAAAAAATATTTTTGAGATATTTTATTTAGTTAAAATCTTAGAAAATAATAATAACTATAAAAATTAATTTATTATACTTATTATTAATTAAAATTAAGATAAAATTAAAAATCAACTAATTTATTCTCTATTGATTTAGTTAATATTCTAGATAATGATTATTTAAAATATTTAAATACTTAATTACAAATAAATAAATCAAAATAAACTATGGATTTTCATTATATAATAAAAAGTTATTTAGATTTATCATTGATTTAGTAAAATTTAGATAATGACTAAAATAATATAAATCATCAATTCGAAATATATGTATATATTTTTTTTTTTAAAAATCGAATTTTTTCATAGTTTAATATACTATATTTATTTTTAATTAATTATTAATTTATATTTATTTTCTAAAATAAATTATTTATTAAAATATTATTACCAAAATAAATGTCTCCATATAAAATAAAATAAATCAATAGTTGAAAAAGTCGACAATGTAAAAAATCGATTAATCAAAATATAAGTCTACTGTTTTTACATAAGTCAACAAAGAATAAAATTAAGTCGACATAAAAAAATATATAAGTCAACAGTGCAAAAAAATCAATCTTATTAATAAGTCAATATAAAATAAAATAAATCTACCAACAATAAACAAGTCGGTGAAAAGAAATCATAAATCAACAAATCAAAAAAATAAATCAACAGGTTAAAATGTCGACTATGTAAAAAAATCAATTAATCCAAATATAAATCGACTTTGTTAATATAAGTCGATAGAAAATGAATTTAGTCAATGAAAACAAAATATAAGTCGACAGTTCAAAAAATCAACCTTATTAATAAATCAACGATTAATGAAGTAAGTCTACAATTAATAAACAAGTCGATAGAAAAAAAATTATAAATCAATGAACAACAAAAACAAGTCAACAGTTCAAAAAAATCGCCAATGTTATAAATTAACCAACCAAAACATAAGTCTACTGTTTAAAATAAGTCGACGGAGAATAAAATTAAGTCAATAGAAGAGAAAAATATGTCGATAGTTAAAATATATCAACTTTATTAATAAATTTAAATATTTATATTTATTCAAAATTTATTTCCTAATAATTATTCTAAACAAAGTAAATATTTTTAATTTTTTTTTATTATTAAATAATTAATTACGAATTTTTTTTAATTTTAATTATATTTAAAATATTATTTAAATAAATAAAAAGGGTATTATGGTAAATTTTCAACTTGAAAAGAGTAGTTTTCAAATTATTAAAACATTAAGTGTAGTTTTCTAATTTCATATAAAATTTAGTATATTTATAAAAATCTCCCTTTTTTTTTTTTAACATTCACATGTATATGGGAGATTTTTATAAATATACTAAATTTTATATGAAATTAGAAAACTACACTTAATGTTTTAATAATTTGAAAACTACTCTTTTCAAGTTAAAAATTTACCATAATACCCTTTTTATTTATTTAAATAATATTTTAAATATAATTAAAATTAAAAAAAATTCGTAATTAATTATTTAATAATAAAAAAAAAATTAAAAATATTTACTTTGTTTAGAATAATTATTAGGAAATAAATTTTGAATAAATATAAATATTTAAATTTATTAATAAAGTCGATATATTTTAACTATCGACATATTTTTCTCTTCGATTGACTTAATTTTATTCTCCGTCGACTTATTTTAAACAGTAGACTTATGTTTTGGTTGGTTAATTTATAACATTGACGATTTTTTTGAACTGTTGACTTGTTTTTGTTGTTCATTGATTTATAATTTTTTTTCTATCGACTTGTTTATTAATTGTAGACTTACTTCATTAATCGTTGATTTATTAATAAGGTTGATTTTTTGAACTGTCGACTTATATTTTGTTTTCATTGACTAAATTCATTTTCTATCGACTTATATTTGGATTAATTGATTTTTTTACATAGTCGACATTTTAACCTGTTGATTTATTTTTTTGATTTGTTGATTTATGATTTCTTTTCACCGACTTGTTTATTGTTGGTAGATTTATTTTATTTTATATTGACTTATTAATAAGATTGATTTTTTTGCACTGTTGACTTATATATTTTTTTATGTCGACTTAATTTTATTCTTTGTTGACTTATGTAAAAACAGTAGACTTATATTTTGATTAATCGATTTTTTACATTGTCGACTTTTTCAACTATTGATTTATTTTATTTTATATGGAGATATTTATTTTGGTAATAATATTTTAATAAATAATTTATTTTAGAAAATAAATATAAATTAATAATTAATTAAAAATAAATATAGTATATTAAACTATGAAAAAATTCGATTTTTAAAATAAAAAATATATACATATATTTCGAATTGATGATTTATATTATTTTAGTCATTATCTAAATTTTACTAAATCAATGATAAATCTAAATAACTTTTTATTATATAATGAAAATCCATAGTTTATTTTGATTTATTTATTTGTAATTAAGTATTTAAATATTTTAAATAATCATTATCTAGAATATTAACTAAATCAATAGAGAATAAATTAGTTGATTTTTAATTTTATCTTAATTTTAATTAATAATAAGTATAATAAATTAATTTTTATAGTTATTATTATTTTTTAAAATTTTAACTAAATAAAATATCTCAAAAATATTTTTTAAGTATTTAATTTTTTTTAAACGTATTTAATATAAAATTTTAATTTTAATTTTTACATTATATTTGTAATAATTAATTAACTAAATAATATTTATTTTTAGATTAATTAAATATTGATTAAGGACAAAAATGTCATTTTAAACATAAATAAGGGGTAGAATTCAAATTTACAAAAATATAGTATATTTTTCAAATTTCTCTAAACATACAAGGTATCCTAACAAATTATTCCGTATATTTATTCATTAAATAACGCGATAAAAACAATAGAAAATGGTGATTTATGCATAGAAAAGTGAAAAATCGAGAGATCCTTAGCAAAAGGAAAATCCAGAGCAACCATAAAGAACATAACCCAAAACAAACTTTTTGTTACTCTCTTTTCCTTTTTTCCTTAGCAGTTTCGTTTATTAATTATTTTATTTTTTGTCGTAGGACAAAAGAAGAAAACAAATCAAACCATAAAGACACATCCTCCTCATCCATTCTTGTATGCAACCAGACTGATCCACCAATAGGAATACACGTCTGTTAATTACTCCCTCCGTATTTTAATAAGTGTCGTTTTAGAATTTTTATTTTTTTGAATTAGATGTCGTTTTCAAATTTTTATACAAAATTTAACACTTTTTAATGTTTTATGACGTCATAAAACATTAAAAAATGATAAATTTTGCATAGAAATTTGAAAACGACATCTAATTCAAAAAAATAAAAATTTTAAAACGACACTTATTAAAATACGGAGGGAGTATTTATTTAATAATTAATAACACGCCCTATTTTTTCTACAGCGGGAAGCAAGTTGCAGAAATATACTGTATATGCTACAGCGGGAAGCCAGTTCTTTGTTATAAGAAACCAATGCATTTCATTTAACCTTTGGTGAAAGCTGGGATTCCTAAGGTATGTAAATATTGTGAAATGCATTTTTCAGTTCATATTTAAACTATGTTTTTACCCTCTTTTTTTCTTCATGAATTTGTGTGTTCAGCGCCCACTTTCTAGATTTATATTCTTTTATCTCAACTTTACTTTATTCCAGATTAAAAAAAAAAAAAAACTACCGAGTTTACTGATAGAAAACACAAACTTCAATGCTTTGAGAGACAGTATTTAGGTAAAGAAAGAGTGTTTGCAGAAACATGGAAAAGCTTCGAATGATTTATTTTTGTTGTGAATAGTTTAGTGTTAACCATTCATAGGTGGGCCAGTGGTAGGAAGGATTTCGGGCTGAGGGTGAAATTCCCAATAATCCCGGGTTCGAATCCCCACGGCTGCAAACACCTTAAGTGACCACCGCAGACAATTTAAAATCGGGCTATGCGGCTTCCAGGAACTACTCTTGCCGCCTTCGGGACGCACGCAGTGGGCTAGTCTGGGCCCATTGGGTTTGGGATACATGGGTTATCCAAAAAAAATAGTTTAGTGTTTGTCAACGTGACGTAATCCCTTTCAATTTCAACGCCGCATCTCTCAACGTGTGATCGATGGATGGGACAAGCGATATTGCTAAAATGGGTAAAAAACATCCGACCAATTTTATACTTTTCTTGGTGATGGAGATGATGCATCAAGTTATCTAAAAGTAGAGAAGAAAAAGTCGTTAAAACCAAAGACATATGGGAAAAGGGCCTTTTTCAACCCGAACAATTTCAGTGGTGCTTTTTTTTATCTCAACTATAACACAGTGCCAATTTCAACCTCAACTAATTTTTTTTTGAAAAAAATCTACCTCAACTATTAAATATAAGGGGGTGTTATTGGTTTGTGATTTAAATAGAGTTTTGATGACTTTAATAAAATCATAGAAAGTGAATAAGTGAATGATTTAGAAGAATTGTTAGAGAGTTTTCTATAGTCTTGTGGATTAGTTTTTCTATAATCTTGTAGAGTCTCCCAAACAATCTCAATATTTTAGCAGACTTTCCATGACTTTATTTTGTAAAGAAAAGTGTTTAAAATCTTAAACCAATAACACAATAATTGAATTCATTAACAATCATAGATTGTCATAGATTGTTTTGTTTTAGTTGAATAACACAAAACTTTTAATGACTTTATAAAACTCTTAATCCAATAACACAATATTCATTAAGATTTTAAATGACTTTTTACAAATCACAAACTAATAACACCAAACTTTATGAGAGTTTAACAAAATCTTGATTGAATAACAAGAGATTCTACACAAAAATTAAAGTCATTAAAACTCTATTTAAATCACAAACCAATAACACCCCTAAGTCAAAATCAACATTGACTGAAATTATGTTAGTCAACTATGCTGAGTCAGCTGGCACGCCTATAATTTATACTCCATGAAACTACCTAATCTCTTTCTATTTTTTTATTTTTATTTTTATTATTTTTGGACGCCTATCGTTTCTCTGTTAAATAGTAGGCTTCAGATACCAAATACAATTCGCCTTTGTACTTCCCTAACAACGAGTAAAGTAAAAAGGAAAGATAAAAGTTAATGAAGGAAAGATAAAAAAACACGAAGCATAAAGATAACACCGCCAGAGATCAAATACGTTATGATGGTAACAAGGTTCGTGTTTGTTCATTTGCTGTAAATCGTGACATTTTATTAATGAATTTACGTGCAGCTTATGCTCGATTGAATTTGTTTTTTATTTTTTTTTGTTTATTTCACATTTTATTTTCTGTTTTTTTTAATATTTAATTAAAATGGCAATTTGATTTTTATATATAAATGTTGTATTATTCTAGTAATGACATACGATGGAGTGTTAATCTAGTTAATTTTGGTAAAATTTGGATCAAACTAGGTAAATCTTACAAAAAACAATCTTTACGTACAGTATTATAAAACATTGTTTTTTTTTTTGAAAATATTATATTTTCTTCCGTCGCTTTTTTTTTTGTTTTGAAGAATGTAAAATTTATTTCCACAAAAAAAAAAAACAGTTTTACAACGATTGCTTCATTTGGAGCTAAATTTTTTGAGTTTTTGATAAATGATCTATTACATCGTTTCGAACTATAATCAATTAGGAGCATTTTACATTGACTTTCGTGTAAAGTCAATCTATGTTGTAATGGTGTAAAGTCTCTACCAAAAAAAAAAGTAATGGTGTAAAGTTTGTTGTTGAAAAATATAGGGAACATTTCTTAAAATGTCACATGACTCACATTCCATAATGATCTTATCTATAATGCTACATTTTCAATTTCTTTTCTCAAAATGCCATATTTTATACTACTTTGTAAAACTTCAATTTCCCTATATAACGTCAATTTCCGTATGCATATATTTTTGGGAAAAAAACTAATATAACCCATATAAAGTGTTTAATTGCTAGAGTAACTCTTAAAATTTGAGGGTTATTTGAGTTTTTAAATGTCTAAAATATCCTTCTTGTTCTTTGTTAGGAAAAAAAATATTACAAAAATGCCCTTAATTTTTTTTTTCCAGCGTGACACTTTATTACAAAAATGCCATCGGCGGATTTTTGGTTGATTTATAAAAGTTTGCCGATAAGTTGTCACAGATTTATTTTTTGTCGCAGACTTAGTTTACCGTGGCAGACTTGTTTTACCACAACAGATTTATTTCGACAAATTTAATTTTTTCCACAGACTTATATGTTAAGATTATGGCATATTTATAAATTGTGGCAGATTTATTATATGTGACAGACTTATTATTTGAAGACACCGCAGACTTATGTAATTTCTAACAGATTTATTGTCTAAGAAATTAAATCTGCCACAGATTTATTTTATATAGCAGACTTACTCCCTCTGTTTCAAAATGTAAGATGTTTTAGAATTTTTTTTTGTTTCAAAATATAAGATGTTCTCTATTTTCTATGTAGAATTAATGACAAATTATTGAATTCAAGAAAGATAACTACACACTATTGGTTTAGAGTTGTTGAAAATTGTAAATCACAAAAAATAATGCATTTTAAATATGGTTTCTTAATATGTGTGAAAATTCTAAAACATCTTACATTTTGAAACAGAGGGAGTATTATTTAAAGACACCACAGACTTACGAAATTTGTGACAAAGTTATTGTTTAATAAACGAAATCTGTCACAGATTTATTTTATACGACACTTATTATTTGAAGACACCACAGACTTACAAAATTTGCGACTGAGTTATAATTTAAGAAATTATAAATCTGCCACAGATTTTTTTAATATGGCAGATTTATTATTTAGAATACCAAAAACTTACGAAATTTGTGACATACTTTCTTTTATATGAAACTCTATGAATTACTTCTTTTTCATAAAAATGTTATGAAACCCTTTGTAACATTATTTCTTTTACTCGATTTAAGTTTCTGCATTTTGTTGTTGTTATATGGTTTCCATATGATCTTGGACTTGCAATTTTTGGCTTTGGCATAAAGTTTGTGTGGAAGTCTTTATATGTCTGATTGCGGAGACAATCTACCCATCTTTTTTATAACTTGTGTTCAAGTTTTTTACCAAAAAAAAAAAAAAAAAAAAAAAACTTGTGTTCAAGTTTTCCAAATAATATTTGAAAATGGAAGAACATGAATATCATAAGTTCTAAAATATTGATTGGTCCTAAGCCAATCTTATTTCATCTCATTTTATGCTTTTGAATCGACGTTGAATATTTATATGTAAACATTGAAACAAAACAATAACATCAACTTGAGCCAATTTCTTCAACATATATTTTAAAACATTAAATCCATAATTTAAATTACAAAGGACTAAATCACACGATTCCTACAAACATCAAACAATCCAAACAAATTGGATAATAAAGATTCAGAATTCAGAAAAAAAGAAGACCGTAGAAGAAGAATAAGAAGAGCTCTCACTCTCACTATCAAGTGTAGAGAGGTAAAGCCGTCCAAGCACCAGAGACATGTCTATTCTAACACACATAAGCTCTCACAAACTCGAGACCTTTTGAAATCCTTGAAAACGCCTCTGAACAACATGTAATTTCGTTTCTCTTCGAAGTGAATACATCCAGGCCAATTGGAAATGTAGAGACAGTCACTGCGAAATCTAATGGACAAAATCTAAAGTCTCTTATGAATTTACAATTTTAATGAATTAATATCCAATGAGAATAATAGAGAACCAAAGATGAAACTTTAGGAACTCAACGAAAAGCATAGATGAGTTCAAAACAATGGTGAAATTGTGGTGAAAGGAAAGCAATCATCTTCAATTAGACATGGAGATGGAGAAACGAGAAAGAGGAGGTTCGGCGGAGGCGGATCTCGGAAACAGTGGCTCGGAGATCTTCCACAAATCGGAAACAGTGGCTCGGGGATCTTCTCACGGCTGCAGCAGTACGGCGGAGGTGGATGCTCGGTTTTGGATTTCAGGTGAAATCGATGGGGAAGATACAAATTGAGGGGTTCGGAGAAGGTTATAGAAAAATCAATGGAGGAGACGCAAACTGAGGGTGAAGATGATCGAAGAAGAAGATGATCGATGAGAAGAGGAAGAGGATCGATGGAGACTTTGGGTGGCGACAACTAGGTTTTGGGTTGGTATTTGTTTTTTTTTTTTTTGCTGTAAATTGTAACATTTTATTAAAGACTTTACGTGCAGCTTATGCTAGATTGAATTTGTTTTTTCTTTTTTTTGTCTATTTCACATTTTATTTTCTGTTTTTCTTAAATATTTAATTAAAATGGCAGTTTGGTCTTTATACATAAATTGTGTGTCACTGTGTCATTCTAGTAATGACATACGATGGAGTGTTAATCTAGTTATTTTTAATCTAAGTTATTTTTAGTAAAATTTGGGTCAAACTAGGTAAATCTTACTAGTATATTTTTTGGGCCTGATGCAAAAGTCTTTTTTGTTTGAAACCTCTAATTGTCTTAACGGTTTTAAAACATCAATTTATAAGAGCATGATTATAGGTATATGTTTGAGTATATGTATTTTGGTGAGAGAAATTATTAAATAATGTAAGAGGTGGAGTTATAGGCATATGTTTGAGTATATGTGTTTTTTTTTTTTGTCGTCAAAGCTGCTTTATTAGAGAACTGAATAACAGAGGGAGTTTAACAAAAACAAAAACCAGAGCACCAAGCTCAACAAAAAACAGAGCACAAAGCTTAAAACCATGATAACTCCAAAAAGGAGAGATTAAATTCCACATCCACGTTTGTCTTTAACAATTCGTGAATGTAACCACTCTGGGCCGCCTCTCGCCAGATAAGATTGTAGACGCCCATCTTTTGTGACACTTTTAGCTATATCCCTCGCAATATGATTTGCTTTCGTTGAAGATGTTTGAAATGAGATCTTCCTGAAATTTTCACAGAGCCTATGGATTCTGGAAAGAAAAGATTGATACCGGGGCCAATTAAGAGGATCCGTTATCGCTTCCATGGCTGCGTTGCAATCCGACCAGATCTCCACTGTCTCGACCTGTAAATCCTTTAGGCTTTGCATTGTCCAAAGTACACATCTCAACTCAGCAGCTATTCTATTTGAACTGGGAAGAAAAGCATCTCGAGCATGGAAAACCACATCACCTAGATGATTCCTTGCAATCCATGCACCTCCACACATATGATTATCATTAATCCATGAACTGTGAACATTACATTTGATCACATCTACAGCAGGGCGGCGCCAGCGTGTATTGATCCGAGAGATAGAAGTGTTGGAGAACGCAGGACTGTGTTGTAGTTCACTCAGATTGAGCCAAATCGTAGACTCTGAAACGGCGTGTTCGACTACATGATCTAGATCACCTTGTGTATCATCATAAACCAGCTTGTTTCTATACTTCCATATCCCCCATAGTAACCATGGAATTGCATCTTGTATATTTTTGGCTACACTAGCTGACTTCATTGCTTGTAAAGCATATGTTATGTTTTCTGGTAAGGAGGCCGAAAAACCTTGCTGGGGAGCAGGAACTTTAGCGATCTCCCAAACCTTACGCGCCGGCCAACAGAGGAATAGTACATGATTTATTGTTTCTAAAGCATCCTTACAAACCACACATTGAGGCAATTATTAAATAATGTAATAAACCTTACGCGCCGGCCAACAGAGGAATAGTACATGAGTATATGTGTTTTGGTGAGAGAAATTATTAAATAATGTAATAAAGTTTTAAATAATATAATTAAGTAATTCATAAAACAATTTTATAAAATTAAAAATAATTTTTAAATTGAAAACCTAAAATACTTAAACTAAACTTTTATTTCAAAATACAAAGTACCCAAAATACAATTACAAATTATTATAAAAACATAAAAACAAACAAACATAAAAATTAAAGCACACAAACATTTTATTTAATTACTACAAAGTTTAAAACTCTTAATCATTATTTGGAACCAAGTTATTTAATTACTGCAAAGTTTAATTGCCTCCGACCAAAAAAAAAAACAACAAAGTTTAATTGCCTCAACAAATCATAACGTGTCACGTGCCCCACATATACGAACCAAGAAGCTTCTTCGTAGAGACACTTCTTCCTTCACTTATCATACTGTTTCATTATTTCTCTAATATTATAATCTCCTAATATGTCAAAGTATATACCGCTAAACTTGGCCTTAAGACGCTTATAAAACATCAATTTATAAGCGTCTTAACGGACATGACACTGCGCAGCACGGCTATGCAAAGTCTCCTCTGTTTTTTTTAACACTTTCGTCGGTCTTTCCTTCCGTTAAGACGCTTATAAATTAAAGCGGGACCAGACTGCTCTACGCATATTTCCTCTCTTCACATAACAAAAAACATCCTTTCGATCTCACATATATCCCAAAAGGCCAAAACCAAAAAAAAATCGTTTGATCTCAATTAAAGTTTATGATTTCTTTCCTCTGCTCCTCATTATTCGTAGAGCAGTCTGGTCCCGCTAACAATAACCCTACTGAAACAGAGTACGTTATCAATGGTAGGATTTGAGTTGTCAATGTTGAGGTTTTGGAAGAGGCCATCCAATCCCAAATCAGGTCCGGGAGATCAAGAGGTTGGTCTCGTCGCCGCCGGTTACTCAGATGATGATGTTGCCGTTCCGCACCTTGGTACTGGTGGCTCTGTCCCTGAAGCTGAAGATCTCTCAGGCGATTTGGAAGCCGGTCATGTTACTACCGATGTCCCGAGCTCGTGGAGGAGGGTGAGAGTATATGTTTACTTGCACGCTGAATGAATCCATTCATGTCGTGTGATTCTTGTTTGATTTAGTAAGATGTCTGATGTCTCGTTACTAAATCTTACATGATACGATGATGAGAGTATTTTACTCGCAGGTGTTTTATCAAGTGATCGATATGTTGAGGAGGTTGTGGAGGACGACGACAGCAGTACTAAGCATCAATCACGGAACAGAAATATCAGCTGTCCGTACGTTTCTCTTTTTAGTACTACAAAAGAATATTTTTTTAGTAAGTTTTTAACTTTTTCTAGAATATTCTTATTATAATTTTCTAAAATATTCTAAGCTTTTTACTGATAGCTTTTTACTGATAGTTTTTAGATGTATGGGACTTATCAGTGATATGTTGAGGAGGTTGTGGAGGTGCTCATTTTACTGATAGTTTTTAAATTCAGCGCTCTAAAAAGTCCCATACATCTCATGAAAGAGAGCGCTGAATTTCTTTTGGCTTATTTCGGCCGGATTTTCCGGTGACTACCCGTTCTGATTTAGTCGGATTTGTGGCCGCGTGGCAGCGTTCGGCTCATACTAGCGACGTTGGCCGGCTCCGTATATCGGTTTTCTTCTTCCGATATCTTTAGTTTTCTTTAGTTGGGCGGATCTGGGTTGGTGATAAATTTTTAGGTGCTCTGTTGCTTAAAGTGATTATCTTCCTTCTCGTTTCCTTAAGCTGTTACTTAATTATGAAGCTTCGTTTGGCTTCGGTGGGAATTTCGTTCGATTGTATTTCGCCGACGATTTCTCACCGGACAGTGCTCAACGAATTCTTTAAACAGAATAAAAAGCCTTTTTTTGTGGAAATTAACATCGTTTTCTCTTTCTGCGTTTTTTGCACAGAACTCTCGACTTGTGTCGAGTTTGGGATTGGATTGGCCGAGCTCGTTCAACTTGGCAAAGATGGTAGCGTTGAAGCTTTGAGTCGATATGATGGGGCAAGCACACTTGTGATTTATCAAATCATCTTTTTGATTCAATGAATTCGTTCCTCTGATTTACCATTTTGATGATTCATAGGCTCGTGGGTTATCAACTCGGCTCAATACTGATCTAGAAGCCGGCATAAATCTGAATAATGAGGAGATACAGCATCGTAAAGACACATTTGGGTCTAATACATACCATTCCAGAAAGGAAAAGAGATTCTGGGTATGATCAAATTAGATTAACAAAGTTGTGGTTTTTACTTTAAGTTATTATATATGATCAGTCTGCATATGAAAGCGTTTCAATTTTTTCTTCTATTGGTTCTTGTAGTGCTTTCTATGGGGAGCTCGCGAGCTTTCTCATTTGCTGGTTATCTTGCTTGCTCAAGTATTTCTCTCACTGCTGCGAAATAACAAAAAGGTGAGTTTTTTTTTTTTTTTTTTTTTTCTTTTTCTTATATACAAGTTGGTTTGACATTTAAATTTTTCTGTCTCATTGGTTTCTTCTCTCCCAAATCAACACAGCTGCTTTGGTGTAGTTTCATCGTTTTGTTTATCTATATACTCCTATATCATGTGGCTCTCTTTAGGTGTTGCTTTTTTTTTTTTTTGTCAGGGGGATTCTTTTAGATCTGAGCTCTTCTCAGTTTTTCTGTTTGAATTTATTTTTCTATATCTCACCCTCATAACACTTGCAGGGTATCTTCGATGGATGTTGCGTAGAAGTTTGCATCATTTTGGCCATTCTTCTTTACATCATTGTGAGAGGTATCGTTCTACAGTCTTTGATATTCTTAAAACTTGTCTTCAGACGAGAGAATATGGAAACAACCAGATTTATATTGTTTGTCTCCCATTTTTGCAGCTATAATCGAGTACAAGCAGTCTCTTCAGTTTGCGGTATGTTCCTGCAGATGGTTGTCTTCGTCATTTGTGTATGGTGTTACCCTTGCCCGCAATGTGTGCTGAACGTTTTTGGTTGCAGGTTACTAGAGGTGGCAGAAGAGTCTTGGTTTATAGTTCTGATATTGTTGTGGGCGATATTGTACCCCTCAGGAACGGTGGTCGGGTAAGCATCACACTTTTAATAGTAATCATTTTTTGGTTTATTTATCTTGAGCTCAATTAATGTGAAGTTTGGTCAATGCTGTAGGTACCTGCAGATGGTCTGCTTGTTGCAAACTCATTGAGAGTTGACGAGCAAGAAATAACTGGCTCAGGCGAACGTGTATGATGTACCCCTGTTGATGAGCTGTATCATTACCTCCCCTGTATTTCTAATCTCTCTTTTCGATTAGCAGGTTCAAAAAGATCCCGAAAGAAATCCGTTCCTGTTATCTGGCTCAAAACTGATAGAAGGCATAGGTACAATGCTGGTAAGCTTCCGAGCCACGTCTCTTAATTTTGTTTTATGCTTGACACATCCATCTCATAGATGATATTATAGCTACTTTTATTAAAGTTGAGGCCTATGTTGGAAGGGATAAGTCACGTTGACAAACACTAAATCTGTAATAGACTCTTCACAACAAAAATAAATCATTGGAAGCTTTTCCGTGTTTCTGCAAACAGCTTCTCTTTCTTTACCTCAATGCTGTCTCTTCTTCTACTGCCAGAAAAAAGATAAGCAAAGTATTGAAGTTTGTGTTTTCTATCAGTAAACTCGGTAGATTTGTTTTTTTTTTATCTGGAATAAAGTAAAGTTGAGATAAAAGAATAAATCTAAAAAAGTTTTTTTATGGGCGGTGCAGAAACACAAATTCATGAAAAAAGGGCAAAAATATAGTTTAAATCTGAACTGATTTCACAATATTTACAACCCTTAGGAATCCCAGCTTTCACCAATGGTTAAATGAGATGCATTGGTTTCTTATACCATAGAACTGGCTTCCCGTTTGTGTATGCATGTTTCTGATTATTACGACAATTTTACTCTTCAGTTTGACACTTGCGCGGCCAATATTTCTTGTGGAAAATTCTTCTTTATCAAATAGAAGATTGGCTTCAGTGCTTGCTTTCTCTGTTCATTGTTTTTGATCTTCTAATTCACTTTACTCTTTTCCCGTTTTTTAAAGGTTACAAGTGTTGGAATGAACACTGCATGGGGGTTAAAGATGGAGAGTCCACTAGAAACCGACGAAGAAAAGCCTTATCAGGTATGCTTTATTGACTACTAATTCCTTGCTACCTATGATAGTTTGTTCATATATCACATGTGATTCGTTTTACCAGGGAGACCTGAAAGGGTTTGCAATTTTTGCCAGCCGGTTAGTCGTTTTGACCGCTTTAGTTGCCTGTAGTGTTCAATTAGGCCGGTAAGTCTTTCCTTCTTTTACAAGTACCCATTGTGCTCATGTTAGGCAGTCAGATCTAAGATCTCCAGTTCCATCCTGGACCTAACAACCCTTTTATTTCTAGATACTTTAGTGGTCAGACCAAAAAATCAGATGGAACTCCAATGTTTATTTATGGAATCACCACTGCTGATGAAGCAAAAGAATTTGTGATCACATCCCTGAGTTCTTGGGTACGGGAATGCTGAACTTTATCTTCATGGCTACAGTGATGATATTTGGTTTTTCTTGTAACCTCGTCGCCAAAATATAAAATTTTCAGATTGCTACAATAGTAGCGGCAGTGCCTTTTGGACTTTCTACAGCCGTTCGCTTGATGTAAGTCTCTTTTACTATTGTTTCAACAAAATAAATATGAGAAAAAGCCTAGTGAAAACCTAGGTATCTGGTAAAAGTGGCAAATATGGTTGCAAACTCTATTGCTGTGTGAAGAATATCATAACCTTAAAGTATGCATACTTCTAGTTTTGTCATTGCAGTTTAAGTTTTTTTTTTTTTTTTTTTTTTTTTTTGTCACGACAATTGTTTCTGTTTGTTTCTCATCTTATTATTTTCCTCATTCTATCAGCCTTGCAAAGACAACAAGGAAAATGATGACCGACAAACTTTCGGTACTCTACTTTTAATTAGATTCCAATTTTTTTCAATGTCATTAGAGCATCAACAAGTGCTTAACTTCTGTACATGTTTTTCAGGTGCAATCACCCTATGCATTTGAAAGAGTGCGATCTGTTACAACTATAGTGTGTCATCAAACTGGAATTTTAACTTTGAACGAGGCAAACGTTTCCTTTTATATGCAATCAGCTCTTTTCTGCTTCCTCTTATTCTTCTTGAGTATTCATTTTTTAAGCATTTATTTTCTGCTAAGCAGATGTCGGTGGTTGATGTCTGGGCTGGAGGGAAAAGAAGAAAAGATATGGATAATGTTTCACAGTTGCCCACGGTTCTTAAAGAACTAATGATAGAAGGCATTGCCCAAAACACAAATGGCAGTGTTTTTGAAACGGTAATTGTGTCCTGGATCACACTGTTAACTTGGTTAACTATCTGTAGTATGATTATTGTAATATGAATTCTTCTTAGCATGTTCGTAATTAATTATAGGGAGTCACTGAACCAGAGGTTTATGGATCACCAACAGAACAAGCCATTCTTCGCTTTGGGAATAAGGTTTTGTTTCTTTCTAATTTTACATTACTACTTGCTATAGCGATTAAGTTTATAATTAATGACACTTAGTTACTCGTATTTTGTAGTTGGGAATGAAATTTGATGATGCTAGGTCAGCATCAGTTGTCCATCATACTATACCATTCAACCCAAAAAAGAAATATGGAGGCGTGGCACTACAGGTAACATAACCTTGTCTATATTGTTGTTGAACAGATATATACGCCCACACACACACATATATATATACTGTATACAGTTTTTTGTTGTTGTCATCATACACACACATATATATCTGTTTTTTCACTTGACACATATTTATGCTATGTTTGATTTTTATATAGTTTTTTTACTTCTTATTATTTATTTCTAGTTTGGTACACACGCCCGCGTTCATTGGAAAGGATCTGCAGAAACTATTCTGAGTTCATGCGAAAGTTATATGGATGAGGCCAATAACCCCATAGGCATTGATGATGAGAAACGAAAGGTTTGTTCATGAACGTAGTTGACTAATTAAAAAATACACTATTATTTCTTGTTCGGTTTATTAATATGTAAGAGTCCATTCTTTCTTAAGTTTTTTGAAGGAACAATTAAAAAGATGTGCAAGAAAGAATTGCGTTGTGAAGCACTTGCTTATCAATCCTATGATCAACTGGAAAGTCTTCCAACCATTAAGGAACCTCGAAACCTTGTTTTGTTGGCTATTATTGGTATAAAGGTACATAACCATCATTCATTCTAAAACTTAAGTTTGTATCAAATAAGAATTGGTATCTGATTCGATTTTCTTCAAAGTCAATGAATTCATTTCATTATCATTACTTATCCAACGTTTTGAATATCATGCAGGATCCTTGCCGGCCAGGCACCAGGGATGCGATTCAACTGTGCAATTCCGGAAGTGTTAAGGTGCCATAGTTATTTTTTTTTGGTTATTGCCTGTATTACTATTTTTCCTCATGCATGAGCATGACATTTGAAGTTTTTGAACTTTTATTAGTGGAGAGAAATTTTCTACTCGTTCTGAACTTTTGTTATCTGTAACTGAGTTTGGCGTAGTAATATTTTCTGAGTTGCTAACCCGAGTATTAGGCGTTAAGCTGAAGACAATATGTTTAAGCAATTTTTTTTCTTTGGGTCAACCCCTTTTATTGGTCTACTTTCTAATTGGATATGTTGACTTTCAGGTTCGCATGGTGACAGGCGATGACGTTTTGACTGCACAAGCAATAGCAATTGAATGTGGGATACTGACGGATGCAACTGACGATAATATAATGACAGGAGCCCAATTTCATGAACTTACCGATCTAGAAAGAGAGCAGAAAGCCGGAAACATCTTAGTATGAATCCATTCTTTTATATTTATGGTTTAACATATATATTCATCTGTGCACATCATGCTACATCGATGAGTGGAATCATGGGATAAGATAACTGAATTCAGTATCAGTTGTCCCTCTGTGACACCTTGCTGAGTGAACTTGTGGTACACCTATATGTTGATGGGAAACTAACTATCTTGGTCAGATTGCTAGTTTGACATAAATTTTGTATAGGTTTATATTAGCCGATTGGTTCAAGAACTGGATTGAGCCAAAAACTAACACACTACTCTATGAAGGTGCTTGCTGAAGCTTCTACCGACGACAACCTTCTGTTTGTCAAAGCACTGAAGAATAGTGGGCATAAAGTTGCAGCCACTGGGATGGGAATACATGATCCAGAGATGCTACGCGAGGTCTGTAGTTATCATATTAAAACTCTAAAGACTCATTGCACTGTATTTTAAATAGAATATGAATTGTAAACATGGAATGACATATCCATCATCACTACAACCTATGATTCATGTTTTCCTTGCACAGGCTGATGTTAGCTTTGCAATGGGAGTTGAAGGGACCGCAGCAGCAAAAGAGAATTACGATTTCATTGTACCAGATAATAGTCTTGCTACGATTGGCGAGGTTGGTTTATTATATGCATGGTGGAAATGCGGTAGCGGCTTATAAAATGCATACAAAAATGATGAGAAAACGTTATATTTCGTTTTAATCATTTTGATAAGATACCAGAGGCTTGTTTGGATAATGCAGTGTATCAGAGAGTCTCGGTCTCTACACATCAATGTCCAGAGATATATCCTATTCCGGCTCACTGTCAGTGTATCAGCATTGGCAATCTGTGTGGTTGAGGTTGTTGTTTATGACGCATTTCCACTTAACGCCATGCAGGTTCAGAAATGTTATCCCCTTGTTATTTCATCATCTTGTTATTCAGCTTTTCCATGAATGAAAACCTTTTCCTTAACCCATATTTTGCTTTTCACTGATGCAGTTACTGTTGCTTAATCTTATTATCGACATCTTAGGAGCATTAGCGTTGGCATACAGACCAAGTACTGGTCGCCACCTAATGGGAAAGCCACCGGTTGGTATAAGGTACAAAATGTGAATAGGATCAAGGATAAGATTTGATTAATAAGTCAATATGTAGTTGTCTTAGAAAGAGACATTATTGTATTGATGCCGAAGTTTTGGAAGAAACTGTTGGTTTTACACTTCTTGTTAAAACACACTATCTGTTCTACGTGAATATACGCAAACTGATCGTACATATGCGTACCTTTCTTTTGCCCTTTCTTTTTTCCAGAGATCCTCTTATAACCAAGGCGATGTGGTCCAAGTTGATAATACAGGTATGCTGGGTAAAATCCTTGATTGATCCATGTCCGATAAAATCTTTTACTAGCAAATACAATCCCTTGGTGAATAACAAATTAATTATTTAGATTAGAGACAAAACACCGACTTGGAGACCTCTAATAATGCTTCTGTCATGAAATACCTTCAGGCAATTTACCTAGTGCTGTCGCTGGTACTCATAAATTCTGAGAAGCTACTGAAGCTGAAGCATGGTCATACCAGCAATGCTGAAAAAGTGATGAACACATTTGTATTCAATTGCTTCGTCTTCTGCCTGGTAATGTCTGATTTTTCCCAAACTTTTAATTAGCGTTGATATGCGAAACTGTTTGATCATTATCTGTCTTTTTTAAATAACGCAGGTTTTTAATGAGATTGAAATCCCAAGCGTAAAAGACATCCCTAAAGAGAATATGTTTCTCATTGTAATAACCGCGAGTATTATATCTCAGGTAAGTTCTCTGTAGGGGTGAACACAACATTTATCTTCTTCTTCTGTTGTTATATATATATATATCCCTAAGCCATAATTATATTCTTTTTGTTCCTTCTATGTCAGATGATCGTGATAGAGTTCGCAGGCATTTTCACTTCTTCCACCAGGCTTGACTGGAAAAAATGGGTGTTGACAAGTCTTTTGGGATTGCTCAGGTTCTGGTCACAAAGATCCTCAACTACTTTATATGATTTTTACTCTTCACTCTTTGGATTTTTCTCACTACATATATTTGAACTTTTTCAGCCAAGTAGCCACTCGCCACCCTTGGTTCCGGTAGTACCGTATAGGCGCAATTACTGTAAGAACCTTTCACTCCCTAATTTCCTGATCTTATTCAAATTTGACGAGTAACTTCCCTGAACTTACAATTCTCGTTTCAGGTCAGTTTTCAAAGCATCCCTCTGATAAGAGAGCATATATGGGAGCAAAAGAGGCACGTGTGAAGGTTTAAAGAGAATCATGAGAAGAATGAGTATAAATAGGGATAGAGAGCAAAGGTAGAAATTATTCTGTGTGATCATTTGTGAGGTTGTAACAACAAACCTGTGAGTTTGTTTAGGTTCATAGCTGTGTCTCTGTTCATGGTGTGGTCAGGAATTAGGGTTCTTGTATTCACCATTGTTGATCAATAAAGAAGTACAGAGAGTTAAGAACAGAGTTTACATCTCTAAACTCTATCCATCACCCTCTAGCGTTGGACACTTAGCAGGCTGTTCTTCGCGTGCGCGTGCGTGGGAGCTTAAATAATGGGATTTATTGTGCTGTGTATATATCATAGATTCATAATATAGTTAATTCAGTCAGTTCATTACCTGTCCAAGCTATGTAGAGTGAAATGCGTGAGAGTCTAACATTTAAGTTCTATTCAATCGATTTATTTCCTCTTCAAGCTATGTAGAGTGAAATGCGTGAGACTCGTTGTATATATAATAAGTTCTGTTCAATCAATTCATCTTCTTGATTTTCGTTTCATTGTTGGATGTTCCTAAATCTTTGGATCCAGCTGATTGACAACGATTATTTTTCTGTCGAATCCACTCGATTTTCCTGTGAGAATTTGAGTTGGCTTCTGTATCGGAATCCACCATTCCTCCTAGGTTTACCACTATAGGTCGATCAAATCAATAACACAACAACAATTATAATTGGTTAGACAGCAGGTGCGGTATTCCTTTACTCATACTTAAACACATACAAAAATCAGGAAAATTTCATCTCCATTCAAGTTAGCAAAAAACTACAAATCCCAAATCCTTTTAAAACCTAGAAATATTTATACCATAAGTCACAACCACGTTGCAGTTTTAAAAAACCAATCATGAGTTGTCAATGGGTCCAGATCCGTCTTACGTGCGGTTTTAGTGTTTTACACTACACACGACCGCATGTGATCTTTGACTGAGTTTTTTTACAACTGAGTCGGTTTGAGTTATCTAACGGCTTATATTTTTTTCCAATTATCATCTTCACTTGACGTGGCATGATCTCAACCGTATCTTATAAAGCTCATCGCAGTTAAACAGTTTAATCTAAACTCGGTAAATTCCCTTGGTCAGATTTCGATTTGGAACCCTAAAAAAATTTCAAAGACTTCACCGATCCTCTTCTCGAAGATACTCGATTCCGGTGACATTCCCGTCTTGTGAATTCGTTTTCATTGAGGAATTTTGAGAACTTGCTAATTAGTCTGTGATGGGTGATCTAGCCATGGATGAAATGCCTTTATCGGCTCTATTTGAGCAAGCTAGGAAAATTCATCTTGCTGCTTCAGACTCCGGTGTTGATCAGGTGGAAGCTTCGAACTTTTTGTATTCAAATTCGATTAGGGTTTATCTGAAATGGATATTTCGAATCCGAATCGCGAGTTTTTACTGAAATGAACATTTTCGGGGATGCTTTTTTCTTTTTGGTTTTAGGATGTTGTGAAGAAAGGATGTGAGATGTTTCAGAAGTGCGAAGACATGATCGGGAAGCTGGGGCTGTTTTCGTCTAACGAGACTAAAGAAGATATTAGCACCAACAATCTCAAATATCTTTTGGTAACTTTCTATGCATTTGAGTCTCTGTTGTTTGGACTATTTTAGTAGTATGTTTGTGTTCTACTTTTGTTGATCATAAAGTGAAAAACTTAGCTTCCTCTGATGCTTCTCGTTTTAGCTACTGAAATTCCAAATGGAGTCTGAAATTTTGGATTGTGGCCTCTTCGATTGAACTTACTCTGTGTGGAGATCATAAGATTTTGTGTTCTGAGTTGACATTATCTTTAAAGTGATGAGAGATATATTTTCTTGTGATTATTAGGTGCCTTACTATCTTGCGGAGCTGACGGAGAAAATCATACAGGAAGACCGGATTCAAATTGTCAAAGCCTCGTATGAAAAGTTGAAGGTAAGTTTTCTGCTGCGTGTTTGCAGGTTGTTACTTCATTTTGATGCTAGTGTTAGTGAATGAGCATTTAGTTTGTCTTTTTGAGATTGATGTATAGTCTTATTGTGTCTAGGAGTTCTTTTCGTTCTGTGAGGCAATGGAGCTTGTTCCAGATGAGGAGTTGGAGGCTTCTTCACGAGGAGGTTCTGGTGCACCTGCAGATCAAAGGGCTCTGAAGGTAGATTCATCCCGGTTTCTTTTGTTTATATTTTGACGAGAATGAAGTTTATGGTTGTTAGATTTTAAAATACATGTTGTGTCTTCTTGATTATGGTACTTTGTAGATAGCTCGGTTCAAACGTCAAAAGGCTGCAGAGGCAAAGCTTCTTGAGATTAAAGAGAGGAAGGAGCGACGTGGACGTTCCACTAAAGCAGCAGCCTTGTCGACTCCGGTTGAATCTGGAGAAGATGATATTCCAGATGATGACAGCGAAGAAGAGAGAGAGGTTTGTCCCACTTTTTTGTTTTGCTGCTTTCTCTAATTCGATTTTCTTCTAAGCCTTGTCTTATGGCTTTTCCTTCTGCAGGCCTGGCTCTCCTCAATTAACTTGGCCATTTGTAAGGTTTGTCTAAAAATCATTTATTGGAATCCTATGATTTGTCACGAGTTGAGGATTTATCTTATGATTGAACTTCGCTACAGGCTATTGATCTGTTGGAAATGCTAAAGAGAGAAGAGGAAATGCTCTCTGCAATAAAGGAAAGACAGTTGAAGGTAGCTTACCACGGTGTTAGTTTTCTTACGTGCTAACAAAACTATTAGATAGACATATAAGCGAAGAAAATTGTTATGATCTTTTGATCAGGATGGAGAGGATGGGTTTTCTCGGGATGCTCTTGACGATCGTACAAAGAAAGCTGAAACCTGGCACAGAGACGCTGCTGCGAGGGTACGGTACTCTAACCCAGCACAACCAATCACTTGTGCCACATTTGCACAAGATGTGTTAGAAGGAAGAGCTTCGGTATCAGAAGGTCATGAACACAAGCACCAACCTCTTATATTCGGTCCAGCAAGCATCGTGGGTGGACCGCTCTCTACACAGAGAGAGAGGATGATAGCTCAGGTTTTCCAACCAAGTCACAGGTAAACACAAAATCATGCTCATCACAAATCTTACACCCTTTTGAGATTAAAAAAGGCGATTAAACTTTGGTTTTGCAGGATGCCAACAATGTGCATAGAGGATGCTGGGTTAACAGAGATGAATATAATGAATGATTGGCAAGAACAGACGAAAAAAGCCATTGAAGAAGCAACCACCTCATGGTACAATGAGAAACCTCTGAGAAGAAAGGAAGAAGACGAGGAAGATGATGATGAAGACGAGGAAGCTGTGATGAAAGCTAGAGCTTTCGATGATTGGAAGGATGATAATCCTCGTGGTGCAGGTAACAAGAAACTCACACCTTGTGGCTGAGAGAATCTTGAGACTGAGACACATATTTAACACTGTATCCCTCTTTTGTTTCTTATTTTCAAAACCTCTTCATTCACTTATGATGTCTGTAATGTAATCATCTTTCTACTGTAAACCTTAAGACTATTACAGATTTACAGCATAAGAGTTAACTACTGGGATCGCTTTCACTTTCGTGTTTTTTCTTTGGAAGATTATTATTAAATAGCCGACTATAGATGCAACGTATATATATTTAGTAAAATATTAACGTGTGACTGGATCTGAAACCATCTTTCTTTGTCCCTCCATTATTATGTGACCCACGTTCAATCACAGCACCATTTATGGAATTATACAGCAAAAGATAAACGAGAATAAAGAGATACACAACACACATTTTGCTTGTGAATGATTATCAAAGTACAATGAACATATCACTAACATGTAAACCAGGATTCAACCTATACCTAGTTTCCTCCTGGAAACAACACTTTTTGTGACTTTAAAAACCAATAAAGATTAAAAAGAATTTGACAAAAACAGAGAAAAGAAAGGGATCAGATTCGATCCAAAAAACGAATACCCAGAAGATGTCAATGATCAAACTTTGATGCAGATTGAAACAATATGAATTTTGGAGATGTACACAAGAGAGAAACTGATGAATGAATACTTTTTTTACCCTTCAATGCATTGAAACCCTTCACAAATCCAAAGCCAGATTCCAAATAGAATAGCACAGATGCAGAAATCAAACATCAACACCACCCAAACATGTTTCTTCCATATCTGTTTCGCCTTTTGTCTATGATGATGATCACTTAACAAACCATTTCTCAGTTCCTTGCGTAAGACTCCATTGTTACCATTCCCACATACATCAACATTCTTCTCTGATATCTCCTTGATCGAACCAACCTCACACGAATCTTGTCCTTTTGCTTCATTATGCAATCTCTTCTTCTTCTTCAACGCCTTCAATGGCTTCCCCAAAAGTGGCATCAAAGCAGCTCTTCTTCCTTTAGATGAATCAATACTCGGATTTCGACTCTCTCTCGCTACGCTCCTTGGTGATCCAACCAAATCCATATCCAATTCCAAATCAACATCAACAACACCAACAATCTCCGCGAAAACTGGATCAAGCTTTGATTGAAGACAATGCGAAACAGGATTAATCAAAGTTTCAACATCAGATCCACCGTCTCTCATCAGATCTTCAATAGCTGATCTCAAACGATTCAAAACCCAGAATGATTCAGGTTTCTCCATACTTTCATCCAAAATCGCGAAATAAACAAACGAATCATCATCGATCGCGAACGTGTACGTCTTCTTGTGAACTGTATGAGAGAACATTGAATGATGAGGAGGCGTGTTCTCGATACATCGTAAAGCTACAGCTTCGATTCCTGGCTCTTCCTTGGAAACGAACTCGGCGAGAACTACGGTTCCTTTCGCAATGCAAGTGTAAGACAATAAACTTGGATTCGAAATCATCCTTTTTGTATACAGATTTCAATGGAGATTCGAAAGCAAAATTTCAAAGAGAAACAAAAACAGAGATCATTAGATTTTTCATCAAGATTCTCGTTATCGCAGACAAAGGAAAAATGCTGCGATCTCGATCGGATCAGAGAAGGAGATAGATTATCTCTTTCCTTTGCCCAATCCAAAATGGAGATTTTTGCTTTCTCTCTCTCTAGGGTTTGCGGAATTTTCTAGAGAAAATAACAGAAATGGAGGAGAAGGAGGAGATCCATTATTGGAGAAGACAAAACTGAAAAGATAAACACAGCCCAATATAATATTTTTACTGACTCACTTTTTCTAAAACCACCATTGTAATATTTCATATTTACAATTATACCCCACATTAATCCGTGATTCGAGTAAGTCACACGTGCTAGGGTTACGCCACGTAGCAGATATTATTTACATCGCAACAAAAATTATTAAATTTTACTCATATTCAAAAATTGGAAGGGAGCGTGAATCAGGTTTAATTGTAGTAAAATAAACTATAGGACATTTGTTTGATAATTGTAAACCACAGGGACCTAATCCGGATATATTTTTTGGACGTCGTTTAAAACCAACCTCTTGTCTTTGAACAACGTCACTGTTTGGACCCGATTAAAGATGGATCAACCCGACCCGAAAAATGGCTCTGGTCTGATTCTCTCCGTCACTGAACCGATGCGGTCGTTTCTCGCCATCGCGTCCGGTGATCTTCGTCTCTCCGAGGAACTCAGAGGAATTGCTTCCGATCTTAGCTCGAAGAACACCGTTTCCTACAAATTGCTCCGCGCTCTATGGACCGGATCCGATCCGTTGACGAGACCCGGTTTATTGGGACTTTTCTCCGGCTCCGATTTCGTCTTCACCAGTCCCAAACCCAGAGAAAAGGTACACGAACCTCGAATTTTACATCAAATCCTCATCCAATTTACAATCTTTCTGGGGATTTTCGTATCCTTACTCGTGTTTATTTGTTGTGAGCTCTTCTCTATTGTAGATTAGATTCTGTTTATGCTCCGTAATTTGCTGTAAATAGTTTCCATTGGAGGAGATTATATTAGGTGATACTGATCGTCCTCGAACAACCAAGAGATTTGTCTTTTGGTAATTTAGAGGAATTTATGGAAGAATTTTTCTAATTCTGTAATCAAAAGTGAGCACATTTGTGTTTTGTGGCTTTTGTTTGATTCATATTGAAATACCAATATGCAAAATTCTGTTTGGTTGATTGGAATAATCGAGCATTACCGAAGAAAGGATGTCTCTTGTTTCCTTTGTTTGAAGAAAAGGTACACGAACCTCGATTCACATCAAATCCTCATTCAATTTACTATCTTTAATCGTGTTTATTTGTTGTGAGCTCTTCTCTATTGTAACTTAGATTCTTTTTATGCTAAGTAATTTGCTGTAAATTGAAGGAGATTGTATTTGATGATACTGATCGTGCTCGAACAATCCAGCAACAAAAGAGTTTGTCTTTTGGTAATTTAAAGGAATCTATGGAAAATTTCTTCTAATCTTGTAATCTCAAAAGTGATCACATTTGTGTTTTGTGGTTTTGTTTGATTCATATTGAAATACAAATATGCAAAATTATGTTTCATTGATTCAGATAATCGAGCAAAATCGAAGAAAGGATGCTTCTTGTTTCCTTGTTTGAAGTTTTTTCCCAACTATGTTTAAGCCTTTTCGTGTTTGGCCATTTCAATGTGAGTTTATGTTTTAATTTGATCTGTCTTTTCTATTGGTAGAGCGAAGAACTGAAAATGAGATTACTGAAGCTGAAAGAAATAGCAGAGAGGAAGGAGTATGCTGAGCTTGTTAAAGATATAACACCCAGGAAACAAGTCGAAGAGCCTTTCTCCTCTTACAAAGACCAGCTCGGTTTTGGTAAGCATTTTCGTTCGGTTCCCGGATTACAGTTTTACACACAGGTCACTGAAGGTTTTTGTTCTCTTTCACTCTCATTTTATAGGTTTACACGTTGGTCTTACCATGTTCACTGGATATTTGGTTGGATACGCTTCTTTCAGAGCTTTATTCAACCGCAACCCCGCTCTGGTATGCTTTGTGTATCTCTCATTTTGTCATTTTTCTTCAGAAAACCCACTACCGTTAAGGGGACTTTTAAATCATGGCTGTTTCGGATTTGTTTCGTTTTTCTCCTTTCAGAGTGCTGCTGGTGGGATTCTTGGACTAGTTTTGGCGATGCTTGTGGAAACACTTCTGTTTATAATCAAAACGTCGAAAGATGATCAGATCCAGAGCTCTAAATCGTTTACTCAGAGCTCTCCGTCGTTCACTCCCACTACTAAGAAGAATCAATAGAACTTGGTTTGCGTTCCCTTCCTACTGAGAAACGAAAGAGATTTGTAGAGAATTTAGCTTGGAGACGTATGTGATATGATCATACTAGCCTGATTTGAGAAATTTTTGTACTCATATGAGAAGAAACACAGAATTTTTAAGTTTTGTTTAAATAAAATTGGAGTTGTGTTATATTTCCTTTCCCTTACATAAAACCGAAAGGCCAATAAAACTAGAATAGTCTGGATGTTCTGTGACCTCTAAAAGAATGGTTTGTGTCAATTCATCTCCGTGAGGCCTCTTTATTCGTGTTAATCTATTAGAAGTCACTTCAATTGAACCTTGTTCTCCATACATGGACTTAAGGTAATTATCGAATCAGTGTGGTTATTGAATTTTGATTTAAGATGTTACGAAGTTAGCCAACCTAAGATAGATAATAAACCCATTTTTGTGGTTATACATACATACATTACATACGTTAACGAATCATAGAAATAATCCCCAAATTATTTTTAAAGCTAACTGACTTGAAAAAATGACCAAAATTAGATTGTGCCATCATACACAATCTCGCTTATTTATGCTAAAACCAAAAGATCCATATGATTAATGAGACCAACTGTGACCAAACCAAAAGAGAAGAAAATGATTAATGAAACTAAATGCATAATCAATAGAGAAAACAGAGTTTTGTGCCAATCCTTAGAGAAAATAAGTCTTTCATCAGAATAATAACACCAAACTCTAAAGAAGACGAGAGGGAGAAACTAAAGTTTGAAATTAAGTTGAATCATTATCATCAACAACCGAGTTAGTTCTTTTTTTTTTTTTAAATAGAAATATATTAATTAATCATCCCAAAAACATGGGCCAAGGCTCAGGCCCAATTACAAGAATTTGACAGGTTACAAAATGGGCCTATAACAAAATCCTCTCCTTCGCCGGAAAAAGGTGGCCGGAACTTGGCGATTGACTGGTTGCAGAGACTCGGCGGCACCAACGCCGGCGGATGCAAGGTCGGCGGCTTTGTGGCCGGATCTAGAGACGACGCCATTGACGGAAGCATCCGGATTCCGTTTCCGGCATCGAACCGTCGACCCACCAACCCGCTACTTACCTTCCGGCATGCCTGAGACTCCGACAACCAGCTCTACATATCATCTTCAACGTCTTCAATGTCATGTCATCATCAATCTCAGACTCATTCCCAGATTCACTCTCCGAATCACTCCACCACACATACCCCCTATTCGCAAAAACATCTCCAGATTTCTCTGACGATGAGTTTCCAGCTGCATTCTCGCTGCTCTCCTCTTCCTTATTAGCCATCACTGAACTACTCTTCTTGTTAAACGGAGACGATCTCAGCTTCCTCACTTTCTTCTCCGGGGACACGTCGTCATCATCGTCATCCAGAGAAATTTCTTTCGATGTTTCAGTTGTTTCTGTTGACACAGAAAAAGAAAAGGCTAATAAACTTCAGGACAGGCATTACATGCAAGCAGTTCTGTTTGATCAATGTTTCTTTGTCAAAAATGTGATTGTTATTAACAGCTTACTGTTATATATTAGATCAAACCTAGAAAAACAAAACACATTGAAAAACAATTTGAGCACAAGACTAACCTGTGTCCATTGCTGAATTTGAAGCCTCTTTTGTTACAGATTCACTGGCTTTCTTTGGTGCCGGTTTCTTTGGCGCCTGTCTCTCTTCTTCCGGTTGAGCATCTTGCTTATCAAGTTCCTGCGATAACAGGAATGACAAAATGTGGTAATTTTGTGAAGCGTTATAAATAAGGCTTAGCATTGTGCATCCTTTACCTCTAGTTCCCTCTCTAGGTCCCTGAGCCTCGGTGTGGTTTTTTCCAAGTCTTCAACTGCATCCATCATTTGTTCTCTCCGTGCCCTTACCTCTTGTAATGTATCTTTAATCAAAACAGACATTTGCAATAGGTAATTATAGTATGACCTTTCATCAGCTTTCTCAAGTTCCAGCCGCTCAAGTTCCATCTTCCGCATAATTTCCTGTACACAGGACAGTTAATGTTAGATCATTGCCTTAATAAGTAAGGCCTCAAAAAAAAAAGTTGAACTTTTCTAACCTTTATCATCTCGCCAGGCTGAATGGGAAAACAGGGACATCAGAACATGCATATATAATAAGCAAAGCACATATATTTTAAAGATAACTCAATCCATCATACCTCATAGTGCGAAAGCAACTTTTCCACCACGCCAAATTTGGCCACTAAAACAAACATTATATAGAAAAGAAATCATTAAGCACTCTTCTAGAAAGCAGTTACAACACTAATATAAAAAGATAGATCAAGCAAACTGAAAGTTCACATTTCTTTAGATCAACACATGATACCTTCCTGAAGGATATCTTCTGAAAGTTCACATTTTGACCCGAAACTGCTCTCTGGAAGAGTCAGTCTTTCTTTTGTTTGAGAATCAAACGCAGGATTGTCAATCAGAGCATTGACAAAGACCCACAGATGGTTCTTCACATTATGAGTCTTGACATTAGGGTATTTCTTCTTTTTGTTCACAATACCCACAATGTACTCTGTGACCTGGCTGGTCACATAATCAACATGCGTACCACCATTAATTGTGGCAATGGAGTTGACAAAGCTAACCTGTTTAGCAGTAGAAAACATTGTTAAGACTTATAACTCATTTTTAAGGAGAACAAAAGGTAATAATAGCCAGCCATTATATATATACCTGTTGAAACTGTCCATAACTTAAGCTCACACAAACCTCCCATCTATCATTAACTTTCTCAGTCATCCAAACTCAAAAAGATCAAAATCTATTCCAAGACACCAAAATTGTTATAACTCAATAACGAATCATAAAACAAACCTTGGGAGAGGCTCAGTCCTTGATTTACTGGCGGCACTTAAGTAGAGATCAACATAATCACTGAATGACTTAATTGGTACTGGTTCTCCATTCAGCTCAACTTCGACAGTCTGTCCCAAACAGCCAGCAATATCAAACACTCGCTTACTCATTAGAGCAACCACATCGTTCTCCAATTCAGTCATGTTAAACTTCTTCAAATCAGGCTTGAATGTAACCTTCGTCCAATTCTCACTCTTATTGCACTTGGTTATAAATAGTTTAGACCTGTTCCCCATATTGTTTTCAAAGACCTAAAACATCACCAGTAATGTCAATCAAAATTCCTCAAATTACTCTTATCAATCGAAATCTAAAACTCAACACAGAAAGCAAATAAAACGATTCCAATACCTGCTTATACTTCTTGCCTGATCTCTTCCCATCTGCAATCTCCATAATGAATTCAGTAGAGAAGATGTTTGTAAGCGTAGCACCAAATACGTTTCTTCCACCAGTAGTCTTCTTAACATTATTATCGTAATTCCTACTCCTCAACCAATGACCAAAAAAAATCCCAGGCACATAAACACCTTCTTCAAGAGGAACTCCATCACCACTGTAACAGACACTAATCTGATTCTTCTCAACATCGATCGCAACTTTGACAGAATCCATAGACGGATCTCTCCGTTTATTATCAGCAGCATTCACAAGGATCTCATCGAAGATCTTATACAATCCAGGAACATAAGTAACAGAACGACAAACCATCTCTTCCTTCTCAAAAACCCAAAGCGTTTGGGTATGTTTATCAACCGATCCTATGTAAGAATCAGGACAAAGTAGGATATGCTCAATCGTCTTCACAGCGGAAGCTAGCGATGATGCCGGAGCCTCCGCAACATTGGCGTTGTCGATGTTTTGCAACGGGAGCTTCGAAGCCATGGTTAAGAGGAACGTAGCGAGTTTCTTAGAGATGGATCTAGAAATTAGGGTTTTTTTTTGGGGAAGCACAGAGAGAAGAAGAAGAAGCGCGCAGAGAAAGTTTTCGGCTTCTTCGTTCCTTTAAATACCCCCACGTTAATCCGTGATTCGAGTAAGTCACACGTGCTAGGGTAACGCCACGTAGCAAATATTATCACATCGCAACAAAAATTATGAAATTTTACTCATATGGGAGTGTCATTGTAATAAAAGAAAATGTAGGACATTTGTTTGATTAAGTTGTAAACTACAGGGACCTAATCCAGATATATTTATTGGACGTCGTTTAAACCAATCCGTCTCTGAACAACGTCATTGTTTGGACCCGATTAAAGATGGATCAACCCGACCCGAAAAATGGCTCTGGTTTGATTCTCTCCGTCACTGAACCGATGCGGTCGTTTCTCGCCATCGCTTCCGGTGATCTTCGTCTCTCCGAGGAACTTAGAGGAATTGCTTCCGATCTTAGCTCGAAAAACACCGTTCCTTACAAATTGCTCCGCGCTATATGGACAGGATCCGATCCGTTGACCAGACCCGGTTTGTTGGGACTTTTCTCCGGCTCCGATTTCGTCTTCACCAGTCCCAAACCCAGAGAAAAGGTACACAATCCTCATTCAATTTACAATCTTTCTGGGGATTTTCGTATCCTTAATCGTGTTTATTTGTTGTGAGCTCTTCTCTATTGTAGATTAGATTCTGTTCATGCTCCGTGATTTGCTGTAAATTGAAGGAGATTATATTAGATGATACTGTTCGTGCTCGAACAATCCAGCAACAAAAGAGATTGTCTTTTGGTAATTTAGAGGAATTTATGGAAAATTTCTTCTAATCCTGTAATCTCAAAAGAGTGATCACATTTGTGTTTTGTGGTTTTGTTTGATTCGTATTGAAATACAAATATGCAGAATTCTGTTTGGTTGATTGGGATAATCGAGCATTATCGAAGAAAGGATGCTTCTTGTTTCCTTGTTTGAAGTTTTTCCTAACTATGCTTAAGCCTTTTGGCCATTTCAATGTGAGTTTATGTTTAATTTTGATCTGATTTTTGTCTTGGTAGAGCGAAGAACTGAAATTGAGATTACTGAAGCTGAAAGAAATAGCAGAGAGGAAGGAGTATGCTGAGCTTGTTAAAGATATAACACCCAAGAAACACGTCGAAGAGCCTTTCTCATCTTACAAAGACCAGCTCGGTTTCGGTATAAGCATTTTCGTTCGGTTCGTGATTACTGTTTTACACACAGGTCACTGAAGGTTTTTTTCCTTCTCTTGTTCATTTTATAGGTTTACACGTTGGTCTTACCATGTTCACTGGATATTTGGTTGGATACGCTTCTTTCAGAGCTTTATTCAACCGCAATCCCGCTCTGGTATGCTTTGTGTATCTATCATTTTGTCATTTTTCTTCAGAAAACTGCTACCGTTAAGGGGACTTTTGAATCATGGCTGTTTCGGATTTGTTCTGTGTTATCATTTCAGAGTGCTGCTGGTGGGATTCTTGGACTAGTTTTGGCAATGCTTGTGGAAACGCTTCTGTTTATAATCAAAACATCTAAAGATGATCAGATCCAGAACTCTAAATCGTTTACTCAGACTTCTCCATCGTTCACTCAGAGCTCTCCATCGTTCACTCCCACTACTAAGAAGAATCAATAGAACTTGGTTTGCGTTCCCTTCCTACTGATAAAAGAAAGAGATTTGTAGAGAATTTAGCTTGGAGACATATGTGATATGATCATACTAGCCTGATTTGGGAAATTTTTGTACTCATATGACAAGAAACACAGTATTTAAGTTTTGTTTAATTAAAATTGGAGTTATGTCTTATACTTCCTTTCCCTTACATGAACCGAAAGGCTGATAAAACTAGAATACTCTGGATGTTCTGTGACCTCTACAAGCATCGTTTGTGTCAATTTATCTCCTTGAGGCCTCTTTACTCGTGTTACTTTATCAGAAGTCACTTCATCCTAACCTTATTCTCCATACATGGACTTAAGGTAATCATCGAATCAGTGTGGTTATATTGAATTTTGATTAAGATGTTAAGAACTTAGCCAACTTAAGATAAATAATAAACCCATTTTCATTATGAATTTGTGGTTGTACTACGTTACTACTCATATATGTGACCAAGACATTGATAAGCGCTATATAAAAGGAAATTTATTTGAATGAACATTGCTAAAATTTTACTTTATTGAGAAAACCTATATATAGAGCTCTCGGTCACATTGTGCCAACAAAAATTAACATTAAACCTTATTAGATTGAAGCTAACGACTAACTTAAGAGTGTAGATAAAAAAACCATTCTTGCTTTCAATTGTGTGCAGGGGACTTGGGGACAATGCGTGCACAGTTATCCTTAAGGAGAGGAGGGAAGAATGGATTCAACGGAAACATTTGTGGCCAACAGTTGGCATCTAAAGCCGAAAACGCCTTGCAACATTCGCCTTCGAAATTGTCAAATTTTCCAGAGAAGATTGATGTAGCGATTTCGAGCACACATCCTTGAACGTTGAAGAGAGACGACCAACATTTTACTAGATCAACAGGTGAGCCAGGTGGGAAGAGTCTTGGAACCGTTGGCGGCTTTTGCGTTTGAGCTTCTCCTTGAGAGACAAAAATGGTACCACAAAGGGAAACCATTAAGAAGATTGAGACAAAAGCTTTGCTCTCCATATTTCTTGTTAACCTTTTTTTGATTCTTTTACCTTTTTGGTTTTTGTTTTAGACTAGATGCTTGGATGGTTCTGGATATAGCAAGAAACTTAGAATTTATAGGATCAGGAAACAACATTTATTTAATAAATCTGAAAGTAACAGATCAGTTTTAGATTTTTGTTTCAAAATGTAACTTATGATATTTAATATATTAAGTTTTCTTTACATTAAGTTGAGTCGACTAATGTAAATGTAGTGTGTTCCTGACTTCTTGTTTAAGTTTTGAAACAGAGGATGTTAAAGTTACAATTGTCTTTTGACCATTTTTTTTTTATTTACGTTAGTTTCGATTTATTTATGATTACAAACTTGAAATGCCCTATTCCAGTTTACTGATTTATCGGTCTCAACTCTCAACACCAGTTCAAAGTAGCTAAACCGGATTCAAGGTAGTGTAGTGGACTGGATTAGTACAATAACAATCATATGATTCTCATTGGTGTTTTCAAATTCACTCTCTGTCACATTCAATGGCTTATGTTAAGTTATTACTATTATAAAACACGGAAGTATCAACTTCAATCTTTCGTTACTCTCACTTGAATCAACAATTAGAGAAACACAAAACGTAATGCAGATTCATATACTCTTGTTTTCATGCTCCGTTCTTAGCTCACTTCACTTCCACCATTAAGTTCAGTCTCGGAAGCTCGAACTTGACGTTCCTTAAAGATTAATAGGGAACAGTGACCGTTTAAGGAGGTGAAGGTGAGAAATGGAGAGGTACAAGGCTTGGATTCATTCTTACAATTCAGTTTCTTCGTGATGCCAATCTATACAGTGTTTAAACAGACGTATTTTACAGGCTTTATACTTCATTTTATCTCTGCACAGTTATTTGGACCAACAGGTTCTCGTAAGCAACTTGATATTGCCATCACTGCAGCTTCAATGGATGCATCTTCTCCCTGGTTTCAAGACCATTTTGTTAACAGTTAAGGCATAAGTCAACAAGAAAAAGAGGCTATCATCTGTTTTAATCGAGATAGAAGAGTGTTCTTCTTCCTTCTTACCTTCTCTTTCCAGTAAAACATGTTGCCGTATTTCCCAGCCAATCGACTCCAGAAACTACGAGGTATGTCTAAATCAACCGTTGCACCAACATTAAAATTCAATATGTTCCCTGTTCCAAATCCAGTTGTCACAGTCAGTATCCCATTTGGATACTTCAAGAACTTAACAAGGAGGTTTGGAATGTTACCAAAAGTCGGGTCAGCGACAAACACAATTGTGCTATCATCCACCTGCCAGAAATCTTTGATTGCTAGTCCTGTTCCAAACACAGACAAATGTCATCAAGTAGACATATATAGAGATCAAGTATGTTTTACTTTCAAAGCATATATCATACCGGGTGTAACGGGATAGTTTTGAGCCAAGACTCTCAACTTGAATCCTGTATCTTTTTCAAGATCGGCGATTTCTTGAGCAATCCTTTTCTCCTGTAATTAAGAAAACAAAAACAGCATAAACATTCAGATCAGAAAAATACAATAAAATCCATAGGATAAGCCAACAGATCCACTCAAAGTGCTGTAATCAAATCCCAAAAATGGATGGATGGATGGTACAGATATTACCTGACCATTAGAAAGGAAACCAGCAACATCTATGACAGAAGTGAACTCTTTAGGTAGCAATTCTGGTTTGTTAACACCAACTTTTGCCTCTGCAAATCCAACGCCTGCTACAAGATTCAAAGTTATTGACAGTTAAAAATCTGGAAATTTCATCTGCATTGTTCTTAGTTCCACACACTTGGAACAAGAGATTAGGTCCGAAATTTCACAATCCTGACTTTGATTAGCCAAGGCATCAAGTGATTAAAGTCACAAGCTTGAGATTGCAGAGTAAACAAACAAAGTTTCTAACTTTGTGATTTTAAGATTGTTTCAGCAACACATCGACATTGTTGTTGTACAAAATCAAAGATCAGTGTGTGTTCAATCCTGAGTCAAAAAGCAATGATCTTGGTGAGAAGGAACAAAGAAACGTACCGGATAGAGATAAACCGAGAGCGAGAGCTCCAGAGAACACCAAACTGAGAGATTTCGACCGGAAACGTGAAACCCAGTTTTCTTCGACGCCGGAGGTTTTCAAGGAAAGACGAGATGAAGATGAAATTTCTCCGGAGAGGTGGTTGAATACAGAAGGAGAGAAGGTTCTACATTGTGAAGGAGGAGGAGGTCGAAAGAGCATCGCCATGACTCTTTTATCAAAAGCTTCCTTCTTCGTTACTCTGCTTTGTAACTTCTGGATAACGTTAAAACGCTCGCTACTATTTTGGTACAGAACTGAACCAATTAAACCGGAAATAACCAAAATTTGATATCCATATGAGAGGGTTTATCTGGTTATTGAATTTTGAGATAAGACTTTCCGATGTAAACCATTTTCATTATATATTTATTGTGGTTATACTATACTACTCATATAGTTTGTGTTACCAAGACACATTGACGAGAGTGATAAAATGGATTTTGTTAAAATTTTACTTTATTGAGAAAACCTATAGAGAGCTCTCCTAAGATAAGCGTTCACATTTTGCTAAACAAAAATTAACATTAAAAGCTTATTAGACCTTTTGAGCTAACGACTAATTTAAAAAGTGTAGATCAAACAAATTCTCTTGCTCTTAGTTGTGTGTAGGGGAGTTGGGGACAATGCGCGCGCAATTATCCTTGAGGAGAGGAGGGAAGAACGGATTCAACGGAAACATTTGGGGCCAACAGTTAGCATCCAAGGTTGAAAACGCCTTGCAACATGCGGCTTCGACATTTTTAAAATTTCCAGAGAAAATTGATTTGGAGATTTCGAGCACACATCCTTCAACATTGAAGAGAGACGACCAACATTTTACAAGATCAATAGGTGAGCCAGGTGGGAAAATTCCATGAGGCGTTGGCGGCTTTAGCATTTGAGCTACTGATTGAGTGAACAAAGTGGTAGCACAAAGGGAAACAAGAAAGAAGATTGAGACAACAGTTTTGCTTGCCATCTTTCTTGTTAATCCTTTCTTCAACCTCTTCCTTTCTTTCTTTTTGGTTTTGTTTTAGACTTAGATGCTTGGGATGGTTTTGGATATAGGAAGAAGCTTTGAATTTATAGTATCATGAAATAAGGTTTTACTTAATAAACATCAGTTTTGAATTGTATTTCGACATGTAACTCATATTTAAGTTTGATGAATTAAATTTTATTACATTTATTTGAGTTGACTAATGTAAATGTAGTGTTTTCTTGTTTGAGTTTTGGAACAGAAGATGTGAAAGTTATAATTTTCATTTGACCCACCATTTACTGTTTTTAAACTTCAGTTTGGTTTCAACTCTAAACACCAGTTAAGGTTAGCCAAACCGTGTTTAGGTCGTATGGTGTGGATTGGTACAGCAACATATTCCCGATTAGATAAACTGTTTACAAAATATTCCAGTTTTATCAAATGTTCAAGAGACGAGCTGTGTGGCTATACACCGAACTTCACATATAAGTAATAGCTTAGATAATGCATAGGTTCTTTGGGTGGGATGCAGTAAGATTATGGTTCCAAATGCGTATAAATTTCACATTCACTCTTCAAATTTTGAAGGGTTAAAGTTTATGGGGTAGTACCTGCGAAAGAATCGTGATAAAAATGGTTTTTGGATCAAACAAGTAGATGCATCATATGACGTAAAACTACTGAAATAGCATAAGCAAAGTTTTGAGAACAAAGATGCTCAACAAACACTTTATTCTTTACGGTCCTCCAAGTATGGCATTCTCGGTATCTTCTCTACTCAACGCATAGCTAAACCTTCTTTCCATGTCTCTCTCTAGATTTCCCGGCCCGCTTTTCAAGTACCTACGTTACAAGCAATCCTCGTTAGTCCAAATTCGCAAGATTACACACAGAAACAACACAGGGGAATGATAAGTACATGGCAATATATTGACTTGTTTGGTCTGTTGGATTGGGATGCAGAGACATAAAATTAGCTTCTAATTCTCAACTCCCTTCGACAGAACATCGAGTTTAGATAGCACCAAAAGCGGATGCAACCGCATAACAATCAGTTTCCGCACTACGAATACAACTAGGATTCACTATCATCTTCAAGAGGTTAATTGATCACAATATGCTATGCATATACAGATATACTTATCCAGGCTAAAACGAACTCTTGTTCACAACATTGTCCAGTATCAATAACAAACACTTTAACTAGTTAAGAAATCAATATCCACATTGATTCTGGACAAAACTACACATTCACAAACACTTTAACTAGTTAAGAAATCATTCATGGAGAAATCTTTGGATACTAAAAACAGGAATCTAAGAACTGAGAACTCTAGGCCTTTCCTGAAGGACGAATATACACAAAATTCGATACAAGAATCCAACTTAGGAGCTCAGTTAGACTAAAATTGCAAATCAGTTTTTACCTTATGCAGAGATCTGTGACGTCAAGAGATAACTGAGCGTGCCAATCAGGTTTCTGAATCAACCAAACAGCTCTATCGTCTTTGCTTTGGTAAAACCCTAATTTCCTCAGCCACGCCTCGATGCAAGGTAAGCTATGCGAATACAGTGGCTTGTTCTTCTCCGGTAGCTTCTTCAGCCATTCGTCTTCCGTATCCGACACCTCCTCCGCGTCTGACGATTTCGACGACACTATGGTTACAGTTTTCCTCCGAATTGAGGAAGAAGAACAAGAAGAAGCGAAACTACGACATCTGGGAGAAATTGAGGCTTTAGAGCTCAAAATGTGAACAAATTTCGCAGTGATTGCTGATTGTGCACATGGAAATAGAGCACTTGAAGGAATCAATTTGAATGTAGAGACACAGTTCATGATAACGAAAATTTTCGCCGAGAAAATTCCTGATTTTCCCGGGAAAATTCTGGCAAAATCGATCGAGAAGAATCTGAAGCAGAGGAAGTTTTCGTCATCTTGTTCTATCTTCAATTTTGCCACGTCACTAATTTGGGCCTTTCGTTTTCAATTGTTAATGGGCTTATAGTCTAAAAGATATTGGCCCAATAAATCTTCCCGCCAAAAAAAGATAAACCTCGTCTCTTGCTCCCTCCTCTCTTTCTTCTTCAACCCCAAAACCAAAAATCGAATCTTTCTTTTTCTCTCTGTTTTCATTTCGATGGCTGGAGATTTGTTATACGCCAAAACGCAGCGTTTTGTGCTTCTGATAGATCTCAATCCGCTTCTGGTCAATCCCAGTTCAGAGCAATACCTAGCCGTCGTGATCTCCGCCGCCGAGAAGCTTCTCTTGTTTCCTCCTCTATCTGCGTCTCTCTTCTCTTTCAAATTCTTCTTTTCTTCTCTATCTTCTCTCTTATCTTCCTCGAAGCTCTCTGCACTCTCAATTTCATCTTCTTCGCTTTCATTTGACCTTCCTAACCCTACACTCGTCTCTCTCAGACGCGCCATCGACGCTGTTAAACGATGCGAACTTCGATCTAGTTCTATGGCCGTGGCATCGCCTCGTGGGTTTAATGTCGCGGCAAATTTGCGTCAGATCGTTTATGATTACGCTTGGGAGCCTGTGGTTCGAGATCCGGAGATAGGTATGATTCCTGGATTTACGGATGGTGGGTTTGATGTCGTTAGGTCGAATTTGGTAGTGATGTTTTCCCCAATTTCTAGGGATTTGGATTGGGTTTCTGAGTTTCTTGATGTTAAGACTGGTGATGAGTGTCTTAGCGACTTGGATTTGTTTAAGTCAAAGTTAGGGGAGATTTTTGACTGTGTGAATGAGTTATTTGATGATAGAGATATTCAATTAAGCTGGATTGATGTAAAACCTGGAAATAGCTTTGGTGAAATAAGTGAATTGGGATTGAAGTCTGGGTTTTTCGATAGTGGGATTAGAGAATTGGGTTGGGGACATTGCTCTACGGATTCAATTGTTTTTGGTTCTTCAATTGTTCCCTTTGGATTAATATATCCAGCAATTGGTATTTGCCCAAAGCTATCTACTAGCCAACAGTTTACTGTTCAGGCCAGTCTCGAGATTGCAGATATTAATGGTAAACCTATGGAATGCAAGTGCGGTGAGCTACAGTTTTCTTCTTCTGAAATATCTAGTGCGAAGAGGTGTGATGAGTTTATCAACTTAGCTAGTGGTTCTGAGCCATTAAATCAGGACTCTCTAATTGAACAGTTTTGTGATGGAATCACCAAACTTACTATTAAAGCCTTGAGGATGTGTGATGATCTTATTGAACTTGAGAGGTATACTAGTGATACTTTTGTTGTTCATGAAGTCTCCCCGGAATCTGATCATGATCAGGAGCAGGAAAGTGGCTTTTGGGCAGACCGGGTTCTTCAGATATTAGTAAAGGAGACAGGTGAGAAAGTAGCGAAAAGATCATCACCCATTTGGCAGATCTTATTAAGTTATCTCTACAGGGAAGGTTACTCAGCATTGGTATCTCTTACAAATAGCAATGGTAGTTTGCGGTCAGGAATCCTCAAGCCCTTCACTTTCTCCTCAGCTTTAATCTGTGTTTTTGACATTGGAGTCTCTCCTCATACTGTGGATCATGAAGATAGCAGGAAGAAAGTCAGTTGTAGCGAATATAAAAGAAAACCAAGAAAAAATACTTTTAATGACATTAGCTGGGAGGAGTTCTGCAGATCAGTGAAAGATTATGGTCAAATAGATCTAGAAGATGTTTATTTCTCCAAGTTCAGCAAGTCGAAGAAATATAAGTTTTTGAAATGTTGGATGAAACAGATTAGTAAACCCAGAGGTTGTTGCTTATCCAGCTTATCCGTGGCTAGTAATTGCAATGCATTGGAGGATGTGGAGGCAAATCCAATTGAGGAAAAGAACAACTCCTCTGAAGAGACAGAAAAGGCTAGCTCTTCTTTGCCTGTAGCTGAAGAGGACATTGCTTTGAGTGGAAATCGTATATCTAGAAAGCAGGACAATGATGCATCTGTTCATGCATCAGAGTCATCAGAGACTTTCTTCGCTAGTCTTCCTAGTAAAATCAAGCAAGGGATTGAGTCTGAGGAAATAGACTTGTCAGCTCTGGCCGAGCGGCTTGTCAAGTCATGTGTCTTCTACTCCTCTCAAAGAGCTGAGAAGGACTATAGCTGTGAGGGTGGAACCCTCTTGTTGGTCACTGGGGAGTTAACCAAGATGTTACTGAAAGAACCGAAAGATATAGTAGCCAAGTTCAAAAAGAAAGATTCATTATCTAGGGCAAGTGAGCAGAAGTGTGATGAAGCTGCACCCAGTAGCATCGTTAGAGAGTATCCTTTTATTTTCTGTTTGGTAACAGTAGCCAACTTATTCTTATGCTTTGATTTGGTAATTATTTACTGATGCTTTCTTTTCATTTATCTAAGCTGAATGGTTTGGCATCGTTGTTCTGTTTTCTTTAATTAGCTATAAGATATGAGCTGCAGATTCTTTTCCGAATGGAGATTCTAAGATGTCAGATAGGTTGGGGAAATGAGGAATCTGTGACACAGAAGTTTGCAAAACAGATTTGCATGTTCCTTGAGGGCATTCAGTGCAAGTTAGATGGTGGATTCTTTGGTGAATGGAGCCTTGATAAGTATGTGGACAAAACTATAAAAGCCAGGTATATATAATGCCATTCTCAGAAAGTATATTGTAGTTTGGGTTATATGTGTGTATTCATGCTAATGCATTGACTTTTGCCCCTTCTCAGGTATCATCATATTCTTGGAGAAGCTGTCAATATAATATATACAGAGATGGATCTTCTTATGTTCACTGACGAGGATCTTGAAGACAGCTTCATGAACAATGAAGACAGTAGTCAATCAGGGAGAGAAAATATCCATAGCAATCACAAGAGTCATCATCATAGTCAAAGAAATAAAGATGTTCCTGGTACGAGTAAGAAGACCCATTTGCAAGTAAACAGTGAGGAGGGCATAGAAGCTAAGAGAGAGGTTGAAGCACAAGAAATGAGGGAGCGGGCAAGAAGATTCTCGAGTTTCACAAGTTGGATGCCTGATCTTTGTAGAGTCTGGGCACCAAAACAAACGAAGAACTCTAAAGGCAAGGCGGACCAGCAAAAGAGGATGGCTAAAAGAAAGAAGGAGCAAAGATCAGTGGAATATGATAGAGTATGTGAGACACCAATGACTACAACAGAGACCAAACGAACACGAACTGGTAACAAAGATGACTACGAGTGTGAGACTCTGCCTCGTAGTTCAGTACCAAAGGCTTTGTTTCAGGATGATTCTTAGGTAAACTCTCTCTCCCCGTTTAACGACTCGGAACTGGAGATAAAGACTATATTGAAGTCCCACTTACAAGGAAATAAAGCTAAATATGTTAAATTGAAATGTACCATTAAGAAATGGAAATAGGAATGAGTAGAGTTGGAGTGGAACATGGATGTTCTTTGTTAGATTGGGTAATTCTTATATGTAGATGGAATCTCGTTGTATTTATTACAAAATCATATATATTAATACAAGAAAGAGTGCTTCAATTTGTGTTCCCTATGAAGGGTCATTGGTTGTGATTGGGAGATTTAAGTCAAGTCTACTTGTCAGGACACAAAGGATTATAGGTAAAACATTCACTTAGGACAGGATTTACTTTGAAGGTATTTCTTCAATTCATGTGTATATTTGACAAAGGAAACTGTATAAAAGTCAACTTTGTTCTCCACTGCAGCAAAGGTAGGTAAATAATAACCTTTTTCCAAAGAGCAGAGTTCTAGTTCATCATACTCATCATGAAGACGACTAGACGAGTCATGACAAATATTATCAAATATAATTTCTTGGAATACGTGACACGGGAGGAGAAGAAGCTCCTGTTGATCTTGATGTTGATCCACTAGGAGTTAGCTTGTTACTGTTGATCTTTTGATGGTGATGAAATGAAAAGTTTTGGTTCTTGCTGAACACATTTTGGGATGAAGTTAAACTAACAACATAGCAACTTCAAAAAATATTTTACAAAAAAATTGATTTTAATTAAATTAAACTAAAATTAAATAATATTAAATTAAATTAAAATTAAACAAATTAAAATGAATATAATTAAATTAAATCTAATTAAATAAAATAAAGCCTAATTTAAAATAAATATATAAGTATATTAATAAAAGTAATATAGCTATATAATATAAACTAGATAGTGACCCGCGGTACACCGCGGGGCTATTAATGTTTGATTTTTGTGAAGATTTGTGCATGATAGTCTATTTGATATCAAGTGATTGAGTGGATAGTTTATTGTGTAATTCAAATATTAGAAATTAGAATGATAGATTACTAAATAGTAGTTGTTTTTGGAATTTCATATACACTTATTAAAATTTCTCTAATATAGTATTCAAATTATATAGTATTGTTTGTGAGTAGAAAGAAATTCTTATTTCCAAAATTGCAAGATTTATTTATGATTTGTGAAATTTAAATTCATAAAAATTTTATTATAAAGAGTTATGTTTTCAAAGAAATAATTATATATGATTTAGTTCTAGAATTTATTATTCTTCCAAAATTTTAGAGATTAGAGAATATTAAAAGAATATGTTAGGAACATTATATGGTAAATGATTGCGTAAATCGTTTTGGTTAAACTAACCCGCCGTACAATTTGGGAAGATATAATATATAATATAATATAAAATGTTAATAATAAGATAACAAAAAATTTGGGAAAATATTTCTTTTAAAAAATCCGGACTCAAAAACAGTGTATTATACAAAATAAAATAAATAGTAAATGAATTTAAAGGATATTTGAAAAAAATAAAATAAAATTATGAAAAAGTTAAACTTTTCATGTCCTATGAATTTTAGCCCAAAGATGATGGTTCATGAGATGTTTTTTGGAATAAGAGAAAAGTAGTCATCAAAACCAAATTTATTTATTTGTGAGGTAATTGAGAGCTTATGTGTATATATAGGGTGTACACAAAATTAGGTTTTTGTATATTAATTAAGTTTCAAAATATTCTGAAATAACAAAAATATTACTGTATTAGTTTAAATTGTTTTAAAAATATCAAATTGTCGTTTTAAAAATAAAACAGAAAGATATCGAAAATATATCCATCAACATTAATTCAAAACCGGATTGTTAATATATGATTTTGGAAATTGTAGTTAAGGTTATAAATACTCAAAAATTGTATTATGATTAGAAAAGGAAAACTTATAAAAACCTATGATAATGATGCATTCAAATTTTCAAAAGTAAGATCTAAAATTTAAAATTTTTACTTAAAATTAAATCATATTAAAAATAATTGATTTTGTGAGATATCTTGTTAAAGGAATTTTTTTAAATTTTGCGTTTTTAATTAATTTGTTTACATATCTTAAATTTTTAATAATTATTATTTTTACAATAAATTTCCAACTTAATAGGAAAATAGGATATTTTTGAAAATTATTATTGGATATTTAAAGAATATATTTTTAATATACTCGTAGTAGGTTTGACCATTTAAAGTTTTATTAAAGATTTTCGGTGGTTAATAAAATCTTTTGTATTTTTAAAAAGATGTATGAGTACTCGAGTTAGGCGGCATTTTTTAAAAATTGATATCTGATTGATATGTTTGTACTACTGGGCTTTGCATTGGGTTTGACCTTATATCTTACCAGGCTTGAATATCATATACGATTGGGCCACAATTTCGTCAGATAGAAAGAGATGAAACGGGTCGGATGCTGATGGATCCCCGTCTTTTCAAACGGATCATGATATTAAAATTACGAAAATATCCTTTTTATGTTTCTAAAGGAAGGGCAAAATTCTAGTGGCATATGCTGTAATATAACACATGAAGATAGGTTAAATTCTTTTCAATGCTGCTCAAATAATAGTATAGAGGATTATTTTTTTCAAAATTTTAAAAATATGGGCCATACATAGGCAAGAACAATAGACTTCCACATTACAAACATTGATTAATTAACTATCAGTCAATTAACAAATGAGAAACCTGAAAAATAAGTGTTATGGGTAATTTCGAAAATGGATCAAACAAATCAAACCAAGAAGTTTTTTTTTTCATTTGAAATAACTTTGATGGTTGACATACAAAACCAAACTCACCTAAATATTTTTGTTAAATCTACTTCTCTTTTTAATAACCTTAATCTACTACTCATTAATTAGACAGGACATATAGAAAAATACGAAACCTAAATCTATTTATTTATATGGTTCTTGGTTTTAAGTACATAATTTGCACTTAAGTTAGAAATTATGTCTAAACCTAGCATCCTCCTCTTTCTTGTCGAGAGTATCAATGATCCTTAGCTGAGCTTTAGCCTGGTAGATTAGTTGAGCAGCTTCCTTTTTTTTCAGATTGTCAGAGTCTTCTTGCTGCTTTCAAAATGCATTTCTTAATTCTTCAAACTCCTTGAAAAGGTGCTTGGGCTTCCCATACCCTCTCACATGAACCAAAACTCATGTCTCTCGTGGTGGAGAGACACGACAACGGCTTCGGCTCCAGCTCCGGTGTCACTTTGACCGGTGATCGTCACTTCGGGCTTCACTTCAAGATTGTTCTTCACTTGAATCTTCCTTGCAACAGTCTCTGCCCCAAGTAGACAAAGCTTGTCCCACTGAAATTTGGAATCACTAGTGGCATTTTTCATCTCTTTTATGATTGTGTTTACAAATGTTTTGAAAACCGATTTGAAAGAAGCCATTTTGAAAACAGAGAAAGGAAGAGCGAGTGAATTTGGTTAGAGTGGAATTTGGTATTTATAAAAAATTTGAACTTGGTGAACAAGATTTGGGGACACACTCTGACTCTTCTCATTATACTCTCCAAATTCAATAAAAAAACTGAGTATTCAATATTAAAAATCTTGGTAAGAAGAAGAGGAGACAAAAAGTTTTTTTTTTTTTTTTCTTTTTTAAGAAAACATACTTAAGTAAATGAAACCGATGTTTATAGTTAAATTGTCAAATGTGGAGAACATGCATGCGTACATGAAAAGTTTCTACAAAATTAGATAAGAACAAATAAATTATTTTGACTTTTTAAAATGTTAAACCGATATGAACATTACTGAATAAAATGCTGAGTTTACAAATCAGATAAGAACATTTGAATATTTTGATTTTTTTTTTTTTTTTTTTTTTTGATAAAGTATGTTGAATTTTATAAAGTTCAACTGAAATATGCATGAATGAAATGACATTAGAATATATGTACAAATAAACTCAAATTTAGGGAAATGAACTTCTTTTTTCTCCTAGGGAAAAGAACCTGTCATGCAATTTTCTCTAAATATTAGTTAATGTACCTGTGGGCCGGATCTTATTCTCAACGTTACTATATTTGTATTAAGGAAAATAGTAACGTTGGAAGGGAGAACCGGAGAAGGATCTTGTATTGAGGTCCAAAGATGTTATTGTCATGTTCCATTTGGTATCATTTTTTTTTTTTTTTTTTTTCATGGAATTATTCTTTCTCATATATCAAATAGTTGTATTCATATGTAAACCATATGAAAGAACAACTATTGAGTAGTTACAAGGTTTAATTAGTATATTACAAACAACCTTGTCCTTGTTCTAAAAATATGTAAAAACCACCACCAAGAGTAGTAGATACATTAGCCCAAATGGTACAAGGGGAAGGCAAAAACTTTGAATTAAAACAAAGCCCAAAAAGGCCCAAGAAGAAGACACAGCATCAAAGATGTGTCATCACGATTTTGATGAGCTGGGGACCCCAGAAACCTTCACCGCATGCGATTCCAGCTCCGGTGATTTTGAGAATGTCGCCGGAATTAATCACCAAACAAACTTTCGCTGTTTTGCTCACCGGTTAAGGCCAAACACGATTTACACCAAAATATCAATCTCCAAATCTCACCGGTTGCTAGAAACCCCAAGGATCCGACAAAACACGGGTAAAAGAGATTTGAAATTGAGAGGGACACGGTTGCCTAACTTGCTTGCTTTATTTTTGATCATCAAATGAAAATAACTCAATACTTTTTTTTTTTTTTTTTTTTTTGAGTTTCCACTAACTAATAATGTCTATGCCAACACACATAATCGTAGAAAAGCAAAAACTGAAGAAGATACAGCAAACAACAAGTTTTAGAGTACAAGAGACATGCAACGAAAATTAACCAAAAACTCTGTTCTACATATCAAAATATAAAGATACCGACCAAGTGAGATCTTAAAAGAGGCTTTAGACCTTGCGGACTTGGATGTTATGTGTCGATTGAGATCTCCAGATTGGCTGTGTCCCGCTCTGTACGATCGCTATTTCCTCTCCCTTCTTCACCATTCCTTGTTTCTGTTTCATCCAAAGTTACAACTCTTTAGCCCCAATAAAACCACTAACGAAAGCTACATCTAGTTGTGGTCAATGAATTTACCAGTAGTGTAGCCAAAGCATTAGCAAAAGTGTCTTCTGCATCATCTGTGAACTCCATATATATGGGGCATACACCTTGATACAAGGCTAATCTTTGCAGTATTCTTTTCCTACAGAACAAAACCTTTACTGTGAGTTCCCCTAAAACACAACACTTGTCATTATCATTGCTCTAAAAGAATCAACATTGGATACTTACTCATTTGTGAAGGCATAGATTGTGCCGGAAGGGCGATAGTGACTTAGCAGTATTGCCATGAAACCGGTTCTGGTGAAGACAACAGTTGAAGTTCCAAGTGTGTTTGACATCATGGTTGCATGGTATGCAAACATCTCACTCATATGGTTCTGTAGAGATTACAAAAAATGTTCTTGTTAGTACAGATTAGATAACAAAAAGACTAAACCTACATAAATACTTACTGACGCAGAGTTGCAAGAGAAAAAAAATCAAGCGCGGCTTACCTTGAAGGCTTGACCAAGATTAGGTGGCATTTCACTGCTAGTAATGGTTGCTTCTGTTCGCAATGCAACCGTGTGCATCACTCCAGCAGCTTTCAATGGGAACCTGATACCAAGTAAAGTCCAGATTCGTGCATATAAACCTTTCAATGCCTTCCAGATTAACACCGTTATAAGCTAAATCAATAGATTACATGAAAAGAATCTGCCACTTACTTTCCGTGAGCAGTTTCTCCTGAAAGCATTACTGCATCGGCACCTTCTCTAACAGCGATAGCAATGTCTGAGACCTCTGCCCGGGTTGGAGTTGGATGAACTATCATACTCTCAAGCATGTTAGTAGCAACAATAACAGCTTTTCCCATGCTACGGCATAGGTTAATGATCTTCTCCTGTGTATCAAAATAGAATCAGAGTTATAACTGCAAGAAAATTAAATTTCACACGTTCTAAATCTTTGGAAATTGCGAAACTCGTTTCTTCAGTTTATCTCAAGTGAGAGGCAAGTACTAACCTGAAGAATGGGGACTTCTTCAATTGGAAGCTCTGCACCAAGATCACCTCTTGCAACCATTGCCTGGAAGACATACACAAATCTAATTAGACAATCACAAGCACAAGGGCCATTCCAACCATAATATATATTGCAGTAACACTAAACTCATTGTCGTTACATCCAATCAGTTGCTCTCATAATAGGAGATTACAGAGTGTAAGGCATATAAAAGTAAAGTAAGAACAAATTAAAGTAGGTTGATGGAAAAGATCACCCCATCTGATGCTGTGATAATGGAGTGCAAGTTAGGAATGGAGTCTGCACTTTCAATTTTTACTATCACATGTATATCAGCACCACAGTCTGCAAATATTTGTAACAAAAAAGGATTAGAACAGATATGAAAAATCATTGGCAACTCATTCACTTTAGGACAGGATTGGTTCGGCGTATTTACTTTGAAGGTATTTCTTCAATTCGTGTACCACTTGAGCATCTTTGACAAAGGAAACTGCATAAAAGTCAACTTTGTTCTCTACTCCAAACTTAATATCCTCCCAATCCTTTTCTGCAAGAAGAAAACAATGACAGTGAATAAGCATACAAAAATATAATCATTCAAAATTTTAAATATTCAACAGGATTGAAGGAGAATCTAACCAGTAATTGAAGGTAATGTTGCACTTTTTCCTCGGACATTCAAGTGTCTCCTTGACTTAAGTTCTCCACCATCAACAACTTCACATTTGACAGAGTCTTTAGTCTTAGACTTCACCATAAATGACATCATACCACCTATCAAATAGAATATTTAAGCCATCAGTCAATCTTGATTCTCTAACATTAAAATGATTGAAACAAAGCAAGTGTATTATTTGCAGAATGAGATCACTTGTAAAGGCATGCCAAAGAGATTTAAAAACCATACCATCAACAAGAAGCATGTCACCCGCTTCCACGTCATTGACAAAGTCGTCATAGTTAACACTGACACAACTTGGTGTGCTGACTCCTCTCTCAATTGTAAAAGTAAACTCTTGACCTGGGTCTAACATAATTGGTTGGGGTAAATCTCCACTCCTAACTTCCGGACCCTATGAACAACGTAACAAAATCGTCAAAGAGGATACAGGGACATAAAAATCGATCAGATGATCAAGAAGAAAAGCTCTGAATAAATGGGAAACAAAAACAAACCTTGGTGTCAAGCATGATAGCAATGGTGTTATCTTTAGTTTGTGCATTGTATTCTTTAACCAAATCAATAACCTTCTTATGTGAAGCATGATCTCCATGAGACATATTCATCCTAGCAACATTCATCCCAGCTTCAGCCAGTTTCCATATCATTTCTCGTGTGTTGGTAGAAGGACCAACCGTGCAAACAATCTTTGTCTTCCTCCTTACTGTCGGCTTTGACCACATCCCTACCGATGTATCACCAAACTGCTGCATTTCCAACAACCTCTCTAGTTGCTCCTCTCTCTAATCCACATTTAAAAACAAACAAACAAACAAAAAAAGATTTAAGTATTCATAATAAAAGCATGAACTTACTCATGAAACATAATACAAAACACAGCCAAGTGGACTAAACTAGCACTTTAATCTCAGCCACATAAGCAATCTAACTAATAAAAAGACAAAAAATTGCAATTTTCACAGATTGAAACAGTTACATATCCCATCAAAACATTCTCACTAAACCTTAAACAATAGACTTAAAAGATGTCTCATTCAGCATCAAATTGAAATTGAAATGCTTTCTCAATACAAAAGATAAGCTCACACATACGTTAGGCACATCTTCAGGAGAAACTGGAATCACTTCAGTCTCAACACGAGCAGATCTCACACTAGTATCAACCACTCTTCTGCTTCTTACAGAGACTCTCGCACTTCTCTTCGCTTCGTTTCCAAGAACCTTCACTGCAAAACTCGCTGGCTTCAATAGCTTCTCGGATCTTGTTGACACAGATCCACCGTTGGGACACAACATCGAGCCTTGAATCGACCTCGTAGCAACCACTTGAGCCATTTTCGTTTCCGAAGAGAAGGATCAACGAATTCGAGAGGGAAGAAGTTGCAGAGGAATGAGAGAGAGAGGTCGAAAGCTCAGGGAGATAGTGAAGATTTCGGCGGAATTAACGAAGACGAAGAAGAAACGAAGAATTGCTTTGTTCGTATCGAAACGTGACAAATCTTTAAGTAGTTGGAATATTAAATTAGTTTTTAGAAAAAAGAAAAAAAAAAAAAAAAAAAAAGACACAACTCAAAACGATGGCGTTTATATTCGATTTATTTGGGCCAATTTATAAGCCCATTGAGACCATGTGGGCCAAATCTCGGTGTTCTATTTTGACTTTTGTGATAGAGAAATGGCGGGAAAATGTCTGGAATCATTCGCGCTCACAAGAGCCCTAATCACTGACTGATTCACAAGCTGAAGTTCATCATTTTGGCTATAATCTCTGGATAATTTTCATAGAGCGTTTTGATTTAGCTTTTGTAATCTGTGGAATAAGAAGATGGATGTGGAGGAGAGAATCTCAAAAAAGAAGAAGATGGATTTGGAGGGATTATCAGTAATCTGTAGCGATCTCGGTGTTTCTGAGGAAGACGAAGATAGAAGAAGAATTGGGTACTCGAAAAGTGATTACTGTCTCGATAATTTGAAAGATTTACTGAGATTTCTGAGACGCGACGATCCTGAGAGCAGAGAAGTTTTCAAACAAGTCTGTGCGTGGAATATAGTTTCTAAAGATTTGATTCCGATCATTGAGCATTACCAAGATGAACATAACTTGGTTTTAAATGCAGGTACTGAGTTTTTTCTTTTTTCTCCTTAAACAAAATTATGATGATGCTTGTAATTTTTCTGATGAGATTGTGATTTTGTTTTTGTTCAGTTAAAGTGTTGGTGTTTCTTACAATGCCTATAGAGCCATCTTCAGATGATATTCCTCAGCAGTTAGAGTATTTATGGGGATTGAAGTCTGCAATTACTTTCAGTAACATTGTTCCAGTGATTGTGTCTTTGTTAGAAGTCCCTCTCGAGAACTTAGAATTGTAAGTTTTGAAAAACTCATTTTGTTGTGTTAAGTACTGTAAAACGTTTTTTTTCTAAAATTGATACTTGTGCTTTTCAGAGATGTATTCAATGAGGAAGATTGGAAATTGGTTCAGCTTGTGCTCACTTTATTCAGGAATTTACTGGCTATTCATGATATATCTCCGATTCAAAAGGCTGGAGAATCGACTTGTTACTTTCTGTCGCTGAGGGATCAGTTTCTCGAACTTCTGTCTCGTGAGAACGTGATGGACATATTTCTTGTTATAACTCAGACTATTGAAGGTTTTAACAGTTTGTTGAGACATGACAACTTACTTCTGCTGGAAATATATCACTATATTCTTTTGGGTCAAGACATGGAGCTCGTTGCAAAGGCTCCTGAGAAGGTCAATGTTTCATCTGGATCTATATGATTTCTAAGATTGAAACATGTTTCTTTGGTATGCATGCTGACTTCAACCATCAAAATTTGTTTTGACAGTTGGATCAAGGAAAAAAAGCTTCTGTAGATAGTTTGAAGACATTAATGAAGGAGGAGGAAGTCAAAAGAAAGCTTGCAAGACTCAACAATAAAAATCAGCGTCATTCACAATTTGGTGGGACATTCACCCGGGTTACCATGGTATTGTTTCTCGCAATGATGCTTTAAAGTTGATGTCTTGTAAAAAGTTTGTAATTTGAATGAAATTTTTGATAGGATGGCACTAAAGCTGTATTAAAGGGAATACCTTCTACTACAGAGAGTACAATGCTAAAGCCTCATCAAGGTCGTGGAGCCACAGAAAAGATTGTCTGGGAACATGGACCAATGTCCGTAACAAATGACAAAGTTCTGAAGTTGCTGCATGATTTCATCAATCAATTTATGTCAGGAGGATATAATGGTAGGTGACACAATAAAACTGCCTCTTTTGTTTATACTTTGTTTCAAGTACCCTGATGCTGATGCCAGTGTACCATATCTCTTAGTTCTGATGCAGTCAGTATGTGAAGATATTGAAAAGGAGCATCCCTCCATTCAAAATAGCGACATCGTTACTTTCTTCCAAGTTGCTCAGTCCATCACCTCTTTTCAATTTCACAAGTCTTCGGCTTCTAGTGTGAGTAATTGAGCTACTTTGGTTTTATCTCCCTTTCATGTGTTTAAGTTGCTATGCATTTAATTTTCATTTGTTACTACATGGCTGAACCTCCGTTATTTTATGGTTGCCTGGCTTTGTTTCTTTTACAGCCCGCAATAGGAACGGAAGAAACTTCTGAACTCTGTACCAATCAGAATGCTGGAGTAAACTTTTCTAAGAGTGACATTTGTGCGCCGATTGCAGCAACAATTAATGACAGAATGTTTGTACTTGTTATTTCAAAATGGCGCTCTGCATTTGATGGTCTGAAGGAAACTAAAGATTTTAAGTTTCTATCTGCAGCAGGCTCTCTTGTGAAAACCATGGTATGCAATATCCATGCTTTAAGTCAATTGCTTCTGCCTTTTATTTAGCAACACTGCAACAGATACTCATTTTATGCATTGTTCACCTGGTTTTCTCAATGCAGCTTTGCTTGTTAGATCTGGTAATTAGATTGCTACCTGAAGACTCTAGAGAAGCCTTCACTGTCCGCATCTTGCTTTATAAGTTGTTTTATGACCAAACTGATCAAGGGATGTGTCAGTTCATCCTGAATCTGGTGAGAAGTTTTGACACGCACAAGCAACCTAAAAGGTTGGCCTCTGCTTCTCCTTCATCTACTTCCAGAATCTTGAGGTCACGTAGTACAGTATCTTGCAATAAGTGACTTGTCAATTTTTGTAGTGTGATATATATACTTTCTGAATCTTTAACATATATCATCATTGTGACAGGAGGCCTATGTTCTTGTTGAATGTTTGATTGAAAAACTCATTTTCAATGTTTTTTTTTTGTGTATAACTGTGCGTGACAATTGTCTAACTTGTGAATTTAAATTGCTCGTGATTACCTTTTGTTTCTTGCCAGTGAGCTTGGAGATCTGGTTGAAAGCATCCATATAATAGTAGGCCTTATGGAAAACCTTCAAGGGCGTGGAACTTTGAGGGTATGTAACTGCTTGGATATGAAACTCTTATTTGATGATATACGGAGCTTATTAACATGTGTTAAGGGTTATAAATGCAATACTTCAACCAAATGTCTGTCTCATGCTCCAGGTTTCCAAAAAATCAAGGAAAGCAAGAAAGAAAAAAACCATGGGAAATAAGGAGGCCAAAGTGCATGAACGGTCTGAAAATCATCCAAGTACTTCAAATGAAGCTAGCACCGCAAAAAGCATACCGATGGTTGATTCAACAGTTTCAACGGAGGATGGACCAATGGATGTGCCTGCCAATAATCCAGGGGAATCAAACCTAGGGACTGAAGCTGATGAAACTCAAGAAATGCGCAGCCCTAAGTCAACTAATGTGGTCGATGATCTGTCTTGCGGCAGTGACGATTCTTCTGATGGGGAAGAGCAAACTGCAACAGATGAAGTTGATTTTAAGGTTTCCACATTTATTTCTGCTTTTGCCAGCAACAGCATCATTCAAAACCTATGCTGGTTGCTTAAGTTTTACAAAAGCAACCCAAGACAGACGAATCACCAAGTAATAAGCATTTTGCGGAGGATTACAGAAGACTTGGAGCTCTCTCCCATGTTGTATCAGGTTAGTGTTTTAAATTATATCCCAGATTGATACATTTTATTTTTTATTTTTTTGCATCTTCCTCAATCCTCACTACTTTACTGGGTTAATTTCGCAGCTGTCACTGCTAATAACATTCCATAAGATCCTTGATGAGCAGAAAGCTTGTCCCTGCAAAGACTATGAAAACATAGTTACCTTCTTGACAGATCTGGTTAGAAATATGTTGAAGAAAATGAAGTCACAGCCTCTTCTCTTTGTGGAAATTCTCTTCTCAAAGACGCGCAAAGAATGCCATTACATAAATGCTGAATATATGTTGCATGAGCTTGGTCATCTAAGAAGACAAATGGGTAATCAAGAAAAGGTCTCAGGAACGGAGGAATATGTTACACCATCAGACAGAGGATGGGCTCGCAGAAGTATCGCAGATGCTCTAGGTGATGATGAAGCTGATGTCGTGATTTCTTATGATCAAGGATTTCGAAAGTAAGAATATGTTTCATTTGGTAGAAAAGAAACACCCCTTTATAATATAAGTGTTTATATCTTATGTTTCCTGTCATCTGGAGATACTGTTAGTTTTTATTTGCTAACTCATGGGATTTTCTCATGCTGCAGTGACGATGATCACATGGTGGAAAATGAATCTGCAGGACCATCTAAAAGAAAGCGAAGACTTGTTCTTGATGGTGACATGGAGATTAAAATTAAAGACTTATATGACAGGTATGTTTTGTTTGATGCGTGGAGTAGTGGCTGAAGGAAATAACGCAAATCATTATCTATCTTATTTTACTAAAATAAGCATTGATCCATGACAGTTGCAAAACTAAGAATGCTTCATATATGAGTCATAGACCTCATGATATGCTACAGTTTGGTTCAATTGGGTTGCTTAAAATGAATTTGTTGCAGGTTCAAAGATGATAAAAACTGCAGCCGGCTAATTGCCGAAAATTTGGATCCTGATGGTGGAATTTCTTCTGCACAAGTAACCAACAAGCTTAAACAGCTAGGTCTAGAAACAAGGAAAAGGCTTCGGCGTGGTGATAGCACTATTGAAGCAAGCAGAGGCAAGAATGGAAATGATGATCCAGATCACCTAGATGCAACATCATTTGCGCAACCTTTGTGAGTCTCTTAGGGTTTACACAGTTTCCAAACTTAACGCATTTAGTTTTGGATTTAATGACTCTTCTGTACTGCCTTTGAAACAGAAACACCAGAAAGAGAGTGAGTTCGTTTAGCAAAGAACAAGAAACACTTATTAAGGAACTATACGAGAAGTGAGTGTCATTTTGCCTCCCCTGGATAAACTCTTTCTGTCCAACTGTTTTTCTTACCCGTTTTTCCTGCTGTTGTCTATGTGCAGGTTCAAGGACCAAAAGCGGTGTTGTTATTTGATTGCCAATGAATTGGGCTCTGAGAAAAAATATACCACTGCACAAGTTTCACGTAAATTAAAGCAACTTGGTCTCCGTCTCCCTCGTGGTAAGAAATCTGAAGCTGGCATGATGCTGAAAGATGATTCTTCAGCAGATGAATCCGATAACGAGACATTACTAGCATTTTTCAAGAAAAGGTAACTAAATGTTTGAATAAGATATACTAATGACTCCCATGAAGATCAAACTTGATTTCTTGAACAATGCAAACTTATAATTTAGTTGAACGAAAGTTCACAAGATCAGTTTTAGTTCTTGAACGATGCAAATTGATACTTGAGAGTTTTCTTTTTGTAGGAAGAGTAGAAAAAATCAGAAAAGTGAGACGGACACAAGATCAAGCAATGAGATTACTCCAGGAGGTTCTAAAGACAACGCAGAATGGTAAAACTCTCCACTCATTTTGTCTCATCCAGTTTATAGACAAGATTAACTCAGATTTAAAACGAACTTCATAGAATTTCACGAGTAAGTCTCATAAAAATCACTCTTTTTCTGATTAGGAATGAAACTAGTCCACATGTGCCTACCACTGGCGAAGAAGAGGACAATGATCAAAACTACATCACCCGGGAAAGCAGAGAATTCGAAACAGATGTTCACATCAGCGACAATGCTCCCTCTACTTCTTCATCTCCTGAAGATCCAAATCTTTCATCAGATCATGAACTGGAGGATGCTGAGTTTGCAGATTCCGGTGATGACTCTGCAGCTCCTGGTGCCTCCCTCACTCAAAGCCCGCTTAGTAGAAGGAAACTGAAGATGGTACTTGATGAGGATGACTGATAATAGCTGAACTCTTGTCTTATACTGTTTCAGGTAACATCTCACAGTAAAAACAAATCCACAAAATCAATTCTGATGTATAGAAAATTAGAAAAAAACATACCAGCCACTGTAATTTTTTGGGAAATATTTTGTGTTTAATGTTTTGGTTTGGCTTCTTGCTCATGTTTTCAGTTTTTAGATTTTAGGTCGTGTGGATTACTTAGTCGCCAAGTTTTTTCTTCACAAGGGCATGAATATTCTGAATTTTGGTTTTATTCAAATATGGTAGATATAGGTTGGTTAAAAAGAGATTTAATTCACAGCCCAAAGAACCAGTTACATGAGTACAATCACATTTTGATTTGGTCAAGATTTTCCTTTTTTAAAAGCTGGTTTTTGTTGTATAGTAACTACTTTTATAAGCGTGTGAATGAAAAAAGGAAAAGCATAAGTTACCATATCCTTAATTATTGGAATCTAATATTTGTATCTCCTATAAAAGAAAAGGGTCTCAACGAAAAACAGAACAAACTTTTTAACTCAAACCTGATCTCTAGATTGTCTTCTTTCAAGCCACGATTTCTAGGGTTTCGCACAGTTTCGTTGAATCTATAATCTTCTCATTCTCTCTCGTGCAAACATGTCAGTCACGGCAGGAGTTAATGATACCGTAATTACTCTAAGTGAAAAGCTACGTGGTAGTAATTATAAGATTAGACAGACAAAAGTGAAAAGATACTGGCCTGGAAAAGCTCCCGAGTGGGCCGAAGAAGAAGAAGAAGTAGAAGAAGAAAAGGAAGATGTTACGATGCACGAGGCTGTTGTTTTGGATTGGAAGGATGATCCAAGGCTTCGACGTTTAGCTAAGACTAGAACTGAAAACCGTGAACAAGTTATAGCTGATCATCGGCGAATTAGACAGGCTGAGATTAGAGACGAGGAAGAAGATGAAGAACGAAGAAGAGAACAAGAAGAGGAGCTACAAGATGTAGAAGAGTACGAGACTGATGGTGAAGAAGAGGTGCATGTTCTTGCTATGATCAATCCCCTTTACGTGCAAAAAACTGAGAGAGATACAATAGTAGAGCGTAAGCGGCTTGAGGCTAAAGAACAAGCTTTTAAAGAATTAGCAAAGAGAAAACTTGAGATGAGAAAGATAGAGACAAAGCAAATAGTGGTTGAAGAAGTTAGGAAAGATGAAGAAACTCGGAAGAACATGCTATATATTGGAGATGTGGAAACTGATGAAGAAATCAATGAAGCTGAGGAGTACCAAGTTTGGAGGACAAGAGAGATCGCAAGGATCAAGAGAGGAAGAGATGCAAGGGGAGCTACGTTGAGAGCTTAGGTTGTTGCGATGGGCTTAACCGGGCCAAACGTATCGAAATTAGGCCCGTGGCCCGTTTGATAAATTACAAAATAAACGAAACTAACATCATGTGGGTTAACGGTTTATTCCTCAAATATTAATTTGTTTTGGGTTAGAGTTTTAGTTTATGCCGTTACATCCATTTACTTCACTATACAACTCAAATTTATTTTTATTTAGGAAAGCATAAGGATTTTATTTAAAGATTTAATGGAAAATAATTTATAATTATTTGATAGACAATTTGTAGTTTAAAATGATACAAATACCACATCACATGATGGTATTTAATGGTATTTTACCCAAAAAAAAAAGAAAATCAATGTTTTCTAACTACTAATCACCCAAACAAATTGGTTTGATTAGTATTTTTCCACCGTAATAACGACTATTTTTCTTCGGCCACAACTTCTTCCATTAAAACTAGTTTATATATAAATTTGATGCTGAATCTTTTAGGTGAAGAAGAAGCAAAGCTAGCTTGAGAAGTCGGTAATTATAATTCCATATATTAGATTGATTCGATAAGAACAAAAGATAATTTATCAGTGAGAATGGAGTAACTTAGTATCACTACAATCAACCGTAGAGATAGTACTAATTCTTTAAATTTGTTATATTTATAACGCAAGAGAAGAATTGTTTTTCTTTCTAATTCTTATGGAGCCACTATTTTATATTTTGGTTATTAAAGAATTTTCTTTTTTATTGACAAAAAAAATTCTTCTAAAAAATAAAAGAGTTATATTATTCTTATTTTTTATATTTATTGAAACTATTTACTCTTTATTGGTTTTTTTTACATTTTTTTCCACATTTTGATGCACATGTGCTGCACATAATTAAGTTTCTTATGTTTTACTTAAGAGGCTAATGTACTTATGGTTGGTAAGAGGACACAACCAAGAGTGTTCCCTCCGGTTAAATATAAGACGAGATTCATAAATTTTATGAAATCAAAATTCCTGGTAATTTCCTTTTATCATTTTTTTGATGTTTTTATGCAGGAATATCTTACTTTAGTATACACTGACCTAATTGTTAAGTGATTCTAGGAAAAGATTCATATCATTAAATGTTAATTGACCAAGAACAAACATTACCTTCGAGATTTAAAAGATTCATATCATTAAATGTACTTCTAACGTTACTTGCTGATATGTTTTGACTTTTTTTTGCTCATATTTTGCCTTCATTTTGCTCATATTTTGCCTTCATTTTGCTCTTTTTGTCCTTTTTTTGTATAAAACGGTGCCTAAAAATGAATTTCCTAATGTGTTTGATATTTTGTATTGATGAAGTTCTCTGTTTCGAGGCTTGGTGTTCACCAAAGCACCTGCTCATAAAGAAATGCCAAAGACTTGTGAAAAACCTAAACTCTTGATGATGTGGGAAGACTCTTTGGACGGGGCAAGCCAAATACGACTTATTGAAGATTCCCAGGCGAATATAGTATTAGTGGAGACCTCTATATAAGTATAGTCTCCCAAAACTGTTTGTTTTCTTGTCTCTGGATGGATCGAGTTCCAGATTTCGTATTTTTTTTGTAAATATTGGAACGAGTTCCAAAGTCAAAGTCGAACGAGTTTCTGAGTCCGATAGTTCTTTGATTTAGAAAACAAATTTCAGAATGTGATTTGACTGTTTGCACACACCGATCTTAATTCTAAAGTAAGAATACTTGAACGAGTTTATGAATTGAAATCGATTCAGTAATTTCATTTTATACTACTTTCTTGATTTCTTGTGGCTAAAGAAACCTTATATTGGAAGCACTAAAAATGTTTACCCAATTGAAAAGTGAAAATTGAAAACAGAGTTTTTGGACGAATTTAACTGTTCTTTGATTTCAAATGCAAAAGATGAAGTGACTCTTAGCCTATCTCAGTATGTGTTTTCTCGTTTGATATTAACTTGTGTAGCAAGTATGAAGAAACCTTATTCTTTCTTATTGAAAAAATGAAACAGGTGTGATGCATATGGAAGAAACGTTAGAGGAATTTCTCAACCGATCAGCTAAATCTGTCGGCATAAGTGGTCACTGGATAAATGAAACTGCTGAGTTACTACATCAAATTGCTGCTCAGCCCGATGATCTACATAAGTACCTCAAATTCAAGTGTGTTGCAGCTTCAGGAAAAAGGTATACTTACGTTTTCTGCCCTTTTGTTTTTCTTTTTGCTATGTGTTTTTTTAAAAAACTTTTTTTTTGCAAAACTGGGCTTGAAGCTAAACTGAAACACACATTTATGTTGGTCCGCAAAGTAAAAAGGAAGTGAGGAGAAATTATAATAAGAATAGAATGCAATAGAGTTATTAAAGAAAATTTTCTTATTATTGATAAAAAATTTATTTCTAATTCTTCTTGATCCACTATTTTTTTTATTAAAGAAAATTTTCTTTTATTGATAAAAAATTTCTTCTAAAAAATAAAAGAGTTATATTATTTGACTTTTTTTTTGCTTATATTTTGATTTCCTTTTGCTTCTTTTTTCCTTTTTTTTTTTTTTTTTTGATGATAAAGCTTGCTCATGTTTTGACTTCTTCAAACTCTTAACTAGTTAACTGGTTCGCAAGTTCTTTCCTAGTGAGCTTCTCGATTTCTTTGGTCGCCAAGTTTCTTCATCTCAGAGACATAATCTTATTTTTCTTGTATTTTGAATACTTCTGCTGAGTAGGTTTAATTTGTGTATAAGCCTATCAAACTTTACTTCAATTTGAGTATCCATCGTGACATAGTAGAAACAATAATTGTTTACGTATTGGTCGGTTAGAGATATAGTTACAGTCCAAAGGTTCAGTACTAGACGAAGTCGAAGATGCAACCAGTACGTACGTTCATAGTATTTGATTGTGGTCAAGCTAATAACCACCTTTTTGGTAGATTTTTAAAAGCTGTTTTTATTTTCTGGTTAAAATTATAAAAAGCTGTGTATTTTAACTGCTTTTATTAGTGTTTTTTCATATGGCGTGTGAATGAAAAGGAAAAGATTATATATACTGGACACAAATGCAAATCTTTATTGCAATCTAAATCATTTATCTTACAAAAAAAGACTACATATTCCATCTTTGACTGCAATGATTCAAACTTCAGTCTCTCTTTTTTCACTATCAGTCTTTATTTTTATTCAAACTTGGTCCATAGGCTCATAAAATTGGGTATGTGTCTATATATATTGAGTATTTGACTGTAGATTTATAAAAATATACATATTGAATTACACTGTCCGCAACATTAATATCTAAGTAGACAATTGATTAATCATAAATATCGTCATTTCATTGGAATAATTATACTATAACTCTCAATTTATGAGGGTTATTTGACAAATAGTATAAAGTGTAAATTTAAGTATTAAGTTAATATATGAAATGTTTTTTTATTTCACTAATTTAACAAATAAAGAGATTTGCATATATAAATGACAAAAGTCAATTCGTCTTTACGCAAACTCTCCCGTATATTGTTTTATCCCAAAATGATCATCTCACTGTATTATAAAAAATTGTCAGCAATATGTAATGCATTACGCATTGATTAAATTTATCTGTTTATATGTTTTCACGTTCTTATTTTTATGTGTTAGTCTTTCTGAAAATTTATAAAATTTGTCGATCGGTAGCAAACCAATCAATACTTTCTATGTATATGTTTGTCATTTAAACGAGTCTAAGAAAATTACTTCACAATACTATCATTTTCTAGTACTTCACTTAATTTGGTGTGGATAGAACTTGGAAACATGTAAGAAATCAATGAAAGATCAATAAAATTTATTGCAAAACCATAATTAACATCTCTTTAAAGTAGGGAGATATTTATGTCTCAAAGGGGTTATTAATTATTATACCTAGTGTTATCAAAAGACGACCAACAACAAACATTCCCTTCGAGATTTGAGAGACTCATATCATTAAATGCACTTCTCGAAATACTACTAATTAAAACCTTAGTTCGAGTCTCTCAAACGTAACCCATAAAAAGACCATGCAAATTGAAATGGCCCCAGAGATAAGACTTTGATGAGTCTCCACGTCACTTTCTGTTTTCGGCTTTTGTCCCCTAATCTTTCGACAACATTCGTCTCGCACCCCGACACTTCCCGGGACCTCTGTCTCTCCCCCTCTCTTTCTCCTCTCCTCTCCTCTCCCATTTCTCTAATTTTTTTTTAAAACTTTTTCTTATTCACGAAAATGACTTTTATTAATTTAGTTTTCCTTTCTCCCATTTGAACTCGTGGTCCTTCTTCATTTGTATTAATGCTCTGGAAATTTCATCTTAAAACGTTATTATAGCTACTTTCGTTTTCTTATGAGTTCCTATACGTACATATATACGTTTCATAGTTGTGTTTTCTTTGTCTACCAAAACACAATTAGTTCCATGAGATATGTGTCAATACTTAACATGCAACGTCTTGATTTACGGATAACTTCAAACAATTTTAAAATAATCATGTTTTAGGAGAGGAGATAACGTCACTTTATCATTTTCTTTTGTTGAGTGGTGTCTTGATCTTCCTAATTTAAATATAAATATGTTGCCACCGGGAATATATAATTAAACTAATCTTATATACGGAAAAAAAAAAGAGAGAGAATACGAAAAAAATAATTAAAAAAAAAGGAAAGGAGTGAAGGCAACAGCACATAATGAGAGGTTAGTATGGGCTCTCAAACTCTTATGTTTCTTTTCTTTTCTTTTTTCCCTTTCCAATTATTAATATCTATTGTTTCTTACCAAACTAACCACATAAATATTTATATATTACCGTTATAAAATTAAAATAAAATTATATGTGTATGTCCCTCTCTATATATATACACTGAAACATATGTTTCCAGTTCAAACATTGTTTTGTCTCAAAACAAATTCCTCTGAACACACTCAACATTAACATATCCCAAAACCAAGAAAAACAAAAAAAATCAGCCATGGAAGAAGATAAACAAGAAGCTTCAATGCCACTAGTTCCCATAGACAGCTTCTCTTATAGTTGGTTGGTTAACTTTCCTTCGTTAGAAGCTTCCATTGATGATCATCATCAAAACTACGAAGATTCTTCTTCTTCTTCTTCATTCATCGAGATGGATCCAAGATTGCCTCCTTCTCGAAGATTCTTCATCAAAACATCCCATGAAAGTAGCTTCAAGTTCGATAACTTCGTCTCTTTCTCCGACGAAGATCATTCCTTAGTTCACGCTGACGAGCTTTTCCGTGACGGCTACGTCATGCCTTATCGATCAAAAGCCACGTCAGCAGCTTACGAGGAAGAATCTGAGCCGTTGGATACGATCACGACGACGGGGAAGGTTGAGACACGTGGCGTTAAGAGCAAGCCTTCTCCTACTTCTTGTAGAAAGCTGAGGAGAGTGTCGAAATGGGTTTTGTTGAAGTATCTTGACTTTTTGACGCCATTGTGTAGAAGATTAAGGAGATGTAGATCCGCTGGACCAACCGGAAGTATCGCTATGGATTCGAGGATCCGTGTAACGACGTCTTCTAGAAGCAAAGTTTATTCTGATGAAACGACTTCTTCGCCAAGAATAAGTGTTGCAGATGATTATTATTGGAGACGGTCCTGTGACTCCGAGAGCTCCATTTACGAAGCCGTGCTTCATTGCAAGAAATCATTTGGTACGTTACCAATATTTTTTTAACATTTTTCTTATTTAATTTTTTTTTTGTTTTTGTTGATTGTTTGTTAATAAGTCTTTGTTAATTTTTAACAGAGAAATGAGAATAATATCCATGGAAGAGGAGCAGGTAGGAGTAGAGATGGAGAATATTAAGCTTTGAGAGAATAAGCAAATTGCATTAACACGTTACACATGGAGTGGGAGATAGAGAGCAACTTGTGATGTGTCTTTTTGTTGTTTCTCTCTCTTGAATTAAAGAGATTGATGTGAATGATCCATGTGAATGTGTCATCTGATGTGGATCAGGAATGTTTTTGTTTTTTTACATGAGTGGGCACATTTATAGAAATATATATGGGCTGCGAGCAGAATCAAGAAAATATTTTCAGATTTTCTTGGCTATATTTTTTCTCCATATATATATATATTCCAATGTAAGTTAAATATTTTCTTTTTATATCTGTAAAACTATAAGTGCCTACCCATGTTTACTTTTTTGGGTCCAATTGTGTTTGAATATTCTTACTTTTTGTGCAAATTTGTCTTTTCTTGTCTTAGAGATCATACGGGGATGTCATCATGCATGATTGAACTCTTTTCTTATCATAATTGTAACTCAAATATATTAAATCGAGTAAAAAAGAAGGAAAAATATTAAATTCTTAAATAAAAAAAAAACTATCCACACTATATCAATATAATTCATAGCCAAGTGAGGATAGTCCCATATAGAGAGGTTATAAAGGTTAAGGTGAATATGTATTCCAATAGATATCCAAACTATATCGATGATTCGATGTATTTGCTAGACAAATAGTTTGTTTTGGTTAATGCAAAATCTAGATGACGTAAGTACGTATGTTCTATATATAGATTAATTTAAATTTTGGAATTAAATTATGCAGCTAAAAATAAATTTGTTGACAACACTTATATCATAAAAATTTGAACTAAGTATAATATTACAAATCTACATAAAACACATAAATAAATAACTTCAAAAAAAAAAAAATAGTGGTGTTTTTTGTTTTTTACTTCTAAACGTGTGGGGTCGGAATTCATATCATGAAACCATTGGTTTTAAGAACATAACTTTTACTTTCAACACCAAAATAATCGCTTGTGCAACGAGGGTTACTGTAAATTAATGATCTCAATATGTGTTTCAATCTACGTGTAAATTATAAACAAATACATATGAGAAAAAATGTGTAATGATATGTAGGCATGTCAACAAGTTTATGACTTCAAGAAACATGTTAGGCAAAAGTCAATGTGGGAGTTGACCGTTACAAGCGCAAGTGCTTACACATAATTTGCAAATGACAAGCAAATGTGGATGAAAACGTAAAACACAAAACATTATATCTTTTGTATTTACGTTTCGTGGCTGATTTTAATGTTACGCATATTTTTATATGTATAAATAATATTAATAAATAAACATGACTATTTACATTTCTACGGACTTACATTATCAATAAATTAAACAAGAATTACGTACTAGTAATTAAGAGAATTATATCATATATATATATATAGACACACACATACATTTAAATTTTGATTCACTATATAACATATATATAGAAGTAGCATTGTTGGTACAAGATAGTATCAGTAGGTGGATTTCGTGATCTACATATTCCTTCGTTTTGTACGATTGTGTTTGTCATTTATATGAAGCTTTAGCATTTTCTGTAGGAAAATACCGGATAATTTACAATCTATCACATGTTTAAATATATCATATCATATACACAAAATAATAGTCACATTATCAATATCTAGTAATTATATATATGTATATGGTTGCCATCTCTAATCTTTATTATTGTATTAAAATTTTCTAGTGTTATCTTCTCGATTAATATCAAAAACTATGAAAGATTCTAAATAAAATAATTGATATTTTATATGTAATTCGTTGTAAAGGTATCACAATATCGTTTCATTTTCATCATCAACATTAAAAATAGTAGCTATTATTTATTTTAAACTTTGAACTTTTAAAAATATATTGTTCTCACTTAAATAATCATTAAGAATAATAGTCACATTTTCAAGTTAAATATTTTTTTTAATAAATTAATAATTATTAATTTTATCGATAGATTAATATTTTATAAATTCATAAAGTAGTTCCGAATTATGAATTTGTAGAGATTTTACTATATTAAGTATTCACCTTTTACAACTCTTATAATAAATAATTTATGTTCGCCTACAACCTTGGTTTATCTGTTTTGTAGTTTTTTGTTTTTTCTTTGTTCTTTGGTTGTAAAAAGCCTGTTTTGTAGTTTTAATGGTTACTTTCCATTGATACAACATAGAAACCTAATGAGATTTGTATCATTTTTTTGCTGTCAACACATTTATCAATTCTTTTCTGTTGGTGGCAACTATCATCTATTGTCTACTAATTAATATTCGATTGTATAGATCAAATGTCGTAAAAAAGGAAAAACAATGTATATAGACTATATACAAAAGAGACAGGCTTTTTATCTATATAATATAGATAAAAGATTACACAATGGTATACGGTGTTTTTTTTTTCTTTTGTCAACAAACACACTTTATTTAAATCGGTCAAGACGTGTTGGCAAACCAAAAACGTACACATGAATTAACAAAAAGGGAAAACACACTTAGCCAAGAAAATCGGCTAACCTATTACTCATACACTAACGTTAACTCCGAGAACTTCGGTGTATGAGTCGCATTAATTGGATTTGTATTTCCATTTTCGTTATAGCTAGGATCATATATTTTGCTACATATCTATCGCTGTATCGCATTATAATTAAAGCTGCATAAATGTAGTCTATAGTTTGGAAGGGGACAAACCTATGTTATTTATTTAAGCGGAATATAAGAAAGTGCATTACGTTAGAACATATAGACTAAGGACCGTTTAAAGGAATTCACTTTTAGAAAAATAAAATTGCCCATATCTTTGCAGCAAGGTTGTAGCAGAAGATTTGTCATTCATATATAGAGGAATTAAAATATTAATAGACCCTATAACATTAGAGACAAGATTGATTCCAAACAAAAATAAAGATATTTTAATGGTTGAAATTATTGTAGCAAAGGACATATTCACCCAAAAAGACAGGCAAAAAGATTTGCCTAGGCATCATTTTTCTTCCTTTCTTCTTCTGCTAATTTATAGGTCCAAGAAGATTTTGGGGTACATGCACAGAAAAATTCCATTGGTTACACTGCATCTAGATCCAAATCTTACAACTAATTTACATTGCATCGTGCCAAAAAGTTTACCGAATTGTTTAGAACATGAGAAATTAAAGAAATCTGGAACATAGGTAAAAAAAAACATTTTATTAGTATTAGTTTTTGTTTTTGTTTTTTTTTTGTTTTTACCATTTTTTGTTGTAAGTCATTTGACAAATATAATGCTTATTTTATCCACAAACAAGCTAGACACATTATACTGTGTTGGTAAAGCTAATTTGGAATTGGGAAGCTATATGTGAACAAGGGGAAACAAAAATATCTTTCTCGTCAATTCAAACCACACACCATAGTGGAGACAAATTCAAACTCAAGATGTGCTAAACATCACATAGGATCTCTTTCCTTACACCGAATTATAACCGACAAAATGCAAATTATACAGAAATTAGGCAACAAAACCGAAGCTTCATGCGGATTAGCCGCTTGAATAGTGACACAAAAAAACTTTGAAAAATGGGAGAAATATAATTGGGTAAACGAAGAGGAAGAAACTCTAAGCTCACGTGCTGTTGAGACAAAACAAGGAGACATATAGACAAGATATGTTCCGAGAAGATCCAAAGCATTCCTCGTGACATTGTTCCTATCTCCTATCTTCATTTCTTTTTCATCTTTTCTTATTTTCATCTTCTTCTTCTTGGGGGACCAAAAACACTTGAACATATTTATAAGGTCATTTTTCTTTTGTCATAGTCTATTGAGAGAGATATATACTAGATTGATTGTATCTATGTTTTCGGTATCTGTCGTCAATTTGTACGCTTGATATGTTCATATAGAAAATATATGTAGATTTTCTTTACGTGTGTTGATTGATTATCTTACATCTAGTGCTTTCACAAACAAGAAATTCTTTTCCAACCATTCCATTTCGTAAATTCTGTGGTTTCATCAAATATTGGGTAAGATAACTAGTTAATGTATGTGAAAGAAGAAATAGTTCGATATCGAGAGAGTTTAGTATTTTTAGCATACATTGGATTATGGTCGACAGATACCAGATCGTTTGATCATAGTTCATACATACCTTTGACCGGTCATAAGATGGAAGCTAAAGATTTTGATTGGTATATATCATAATAGTACGTGACTCGTTAATTATCAAGTTTTGTTTTATAATATGATTTAGAACACGTAACGTATTTACTTCTCATGCCAACATGCATGTTCACACCGCTGCTAAATTTTTATTTTTTGAAGGATTTGATTAATTGAAGAGTTCTAAATCGGAACATACATCCTATAGTAGTTATACTAGTTTATCGTCTCATTGTCCAGATTCAAATCCGGAGTGTACGTGTGTAAGTTTTAGATGATAAAAGAAAATACCTATTTGCCAGATGGTTATTTTTTTTTTTTTTTTGATATGAATGTAAATATTTCATTAAAATGAAAAAAGTTAGGATTTACAATTAAGTAATTCCTTTACATTGATTACATGCCAAAAAAGAAATAAAAAACATAGACGCAAACAACAATCAATCCATTGACGTCAACAAAAACAGTTATGAATTCGGAGTCAATGAAGTGATACAACGATTTTGAAGATACGCGTCAATGAAGATACCACTAATGAGGAGGAAGATAAAGGCTATCAAACGGCAAAGACCGAGTCTTAGAATCCCCAAGCGATTGGAAGCCTTTCAATGGTAGCCCTAATGAGGAGGAAGATGGTTATTTTCAAAATGGAAGAGAACAAAATGATTGAAGTAATAAAACTTTTTGATGATACATAATAGAGAACGGAACCAGATTCGAAGCAGACGGTAATGATCGTGGAATGGTACGGTATGAGAAGGAACATCACAGCTAATCAAGTCTCAGAATTAATACACCAATTAATATTGTCACAGACCAACATTTTTTCTTGTAAAATTTAATCAGACAAAAAGTAACATCTATAACACTAGCCACACGTCGTCTGAATCATTAAGTAAATAACTATTCACACAGTATATACTAAATAAATCCTAATTTCTGAAATCGGATCTTATAAATAAAAAACTGATCTAGAAAATTTGTAGGCAATAAATAAATACTATAGTCACCAAGAATATATACATCTGATAAAATTTGACCGACGTTGAACTCTAGACTACAATCACTTCTTTAACATATCTTTGGACAGAACAACAACAAAAAGATCAATTTGAGAAGGAACCAAATGTATGTGTTGTTATAATTATATGCCGATAAATTCCGACAAGGAAACACTAGAACTAGCTAGATAATTATTAATCACGTCATTGTACTTGAAACACTAATTAATTTCTGACCCAAAAATTAAATATTTTATTTTGTAAAATATGAAATAGCAACAAAAAAAAAAATTGATGTAAGGGTTATGTTGCTTACTGGTCAAGTTACAATTTACTAACTAATTTTGGCCGGAAAGATTGATTAGATTCAAAACAATAAGCCAACGAAACCATTATCTTAATTCATGCCTTTTGTCGGGCGAGAATCAATTCGTTAACTTGTCATAATACTCGATTAAGCAACTCATGCATCTATTATATATGTATACTTATTCACACAAATTTCATGAATTCAGCATATTTTGCTTTATTAATAATTTAATATATATATATATATTTATATGTTTTTTTCCTTTGTTTTTAAACATATATATATATATATATATATAGATATATACTGTAACTTTATAATTTGTTAATAGTGTGCAAAAAAATGTAGACCAAGGGAATCGTTTGAATGGGGGATGTGGATAAGATATATTAATTAGTTTTGGCATATATTCTCCATGACAAAATTACATAATTTCCCTCATTTTCCCGACTTTTCTTGTAATCTACACCAAATTTTCAACGAAACATAGATAAGGATGTGACACCAATATTTTAATGAAAATGAAAAAAAAAACAAAAGTAAAATTAATGAAAATGGAAAGGAAATGTATATAAGAGCTAGAGACTGAGAAAAATTAATGGTTTTGTTGTTTTTTTTCTCCACATCTGTACTGTTTTAATATACATATATACATATATATATATATGATTTTTAATATTATAATGAATTTAATTTGTGTAATTTGAATTTTATGTAATACACCCACCATTCGGTAATTCATATATACAGGCTCTCATTTACACCACCAAAGACCAAAAAGCCTTCTCAAAACGAATTCATTTACTCCCTCTGTTTATGATTAAATGACGTTTTAACCGTAATTTTTAAAATTAAGGAAATAAGAAAAATTACAATTCTATCTCTTTCTCTAATCTCTTTCTTCTCCGACAAAAAAACCTTTCCCTTTCCCTGAAATCGACGGAAGCTCGTCTGTAGAAGCTGCAATTCTCTTCAAATGATTTTTGGGATTGTCTTTTGATTGATTTTTGGGATTGTCTCTCTCTCTCTTTAGCTTTTTCATTTCGTGTTTGGTTTCGATCGAAGAGGAAGAGGAACGATGGAGATGGTGGCGAGAAGCGGAGCAAAGGAGCGAGAGCTGTAGCTACTGAGATTAAAGCATTTGCTGAGAGAGTAATGGTAATGGAGAAGAAGAAGATTGAGTTTGCTAAAGAGACTGTGAAGCTTCGTAAAGAAATGGAGATTCGAAGGATTGATTTGATTCAGTGTTCTCAAACTCAGCTTCTTCAATTTCTCAACAATTTCTCAACAATGATTTTCTAAAATCGGAATTTGTACGGTGAAAGAGAAGATGGTGGAATTGCAGCTTCCGATTCTATCAAGGGTTTTCTCAAATTCTTGTATTTGTATTTGTTGTTTATGATTATTAGAGATTAGTTGTTTGATTAAGGGTATTTTGGGTATAATAAAACAAAGGTTAGTTAAAAACTCCAAAACGACATCTAATTAGAAACTAAATGACTTGACTAAAACGACATTTATTGTAATACAGAGGGGGTATGTAATATTGACGTAAATGAATTTAAGAGTTTATTGGGCTTAATAAGGAAACCATTTATGGCCCATAAAACTCAAATTCAAATTATAATTAATTATTTTCCATATTCCCCAAAAACCAAAAAACGCCGAGAAAGAGAGAGAGAGAGAGAACAGAGGAAGGCGAAGCGACGACGAGAAAGCAGAGAACCAAAGGAACGAGAATCTACAGATACTCTATACGAATACGAATACGTGTATTTGTACTGGTTTCTCTCAACGTTAAAGTTAGAGAAATTGATTCCCCCCGCAAAAAGAGAACCCTCCGATTCCGGGAAACAACCATTTCTCCGTCGCGAACCTAACCGGTGAGTGTTTGATTTTCCCAGTTGATTTTCCCGGGAAAATTTTCGTTTTCTTGGTTGATTACGTAATTTTTTTAGGTTATTGTGGAATCTAGGTTTATACCTATGTTGTTCTGTATCTGTTTAGATTCTCGGAGATTTTGTTTTGTGGCATTTTTTTGGGATTATCTTGTAATCGTTGAGATTCTTGGTCCATTTTCATTACTACGGCTTATTGAATCTAAACCTTGTTTATATGTTGTGTTGAGATCAGTGTTACTATTAATTTAAGAGTCTTAAAGCAACTTGAGGGTGCACGGTTACTATTTGGGGATTTGGTGAAATATATGATTGAACAAAAATGGTAATTTGGTTCCTTAAAGTGAAAGCTGTAGTCTTGTAACAGATTGTGTAGCATTATAAGGTTTTTACAGTGGACTCTCGATTTGTTAGGCTAATGTGATCTTGTTTCACTTCTGTTAGATTGTTCTGAAAATTCATCCGTTGGTGTTTTGTCCATATAAGATAATGATTGAAGTTTGGCGTTTGTAACTATGAGCACACTGATGAAACTAAGAGAATCTTGCTTTTTGATTTTTGTTTGGCAGACGACTATTGTTGATCAAGAAGAAGATTTTAAAGTCGAAAAATCATGGATATTCCAGAGAAGATGGACCAAACGAATCAAGGCTCGAGCTCATCTCTTACAAACAAGCGAAAAAGAGGTCGTCCTCGCAGAGATGAAAGCCAGACTCAGCAACCAATGAATCCACCACCTGTTAGTACTACTATTGATGAGAATCTGATAGGTCAAGTTGTTTCTGGTGTGGTTGAAGGTTCTTTCGAGGCAGGCTATTTTCTCAATGTAAAGGTTGCTGACACGGAAAAGCAATTGAAGGGCATTGTTTTCTTACCAGAGAAAGTCACTCCAGTTACCCCAGCAACTGATTTGTTTCCCCAAGCTAAGATGTATGCAAGAGAAGATATCATGATTCCCTCGTTAAACCAACAAGCTCCACTTCAGGGGAAGAAAAGTGCTGGGAATCAAACTGTTGACCTTGGTTCTGAGCCTCAAACTGATGCATTGGTCGCTGATAAAAACCAATCTGCCACTTGCACCACATCGCTGCCTAATTATCATCCAATGAGTGATGCGGGTGTTGGCTCTGTGGCTATCGGTGAGAGGAATGATCCTACTGATACAATCATGAAAGATGTTGGTGGCTCTTCTGCAGAGGGGAAACTCATTGAACCTGAAGGCCAAACCCTCTCTCTCATGCCACAGTTTGCTAGTGATGACGCACCCAAAGAGGAGCATACTGTTCTGAGATCCGAAGCTTGTGCTGCAAGTAAGAAAGCAGTTACAGTTACAGCTACTTCACCTAAAGATTCAATTGCTAAAGTTTCAAGTACTTTGGTTGATTTCTTTTCAGCACCTGGAACGACTCGAAAGCAGGCCATGGGATCCAGCTCTACTCTGAGCCTTGAACTCTTTCAAAATGAGACTAAACGACCGGGAACTGAGGATGGCAAATCTCCGGCAGATGTTGAAGCTCGTGGAGTGGAGGAAAAACCGGCTTCTCCCGTTGATGATGTGCCAGAGGAGCTTCAGCTAGAGCTTGGCAACAGGAAAATGAGTGCTTCATCTATTGCTACTGAAGCAAATCCTGATCAGCCTGCTTCATCAAAGAGTGGGTTCTTGACGAATGTATTTGAAGGAAGAGAAGAACCAGCGAAAGAACCAGAGGTACATAATGCAGCTTCAGAGAGTGGCTTCCCAGAGGCAACAACACAAGTAGATGACAAAGATTCTTGAGAAGTGGATTGCAACAGTAAAGAAGTTGGTACTTTTGAGAACTGAATGCGTGTTTTTTTTCTCCTTTTGGTTAGAATAGTTAGTAGAAAATTCTTAGCAGGCTCCCTTCTCTCATTTGTGGCGTTTTGTTTTTTTTTTTTTGGCTTTTGCCAAATAAAAAAAAGTTTAGGTTAAAGGCATGGCTGTAGATTTTAAATTAGTTTTTGGTTTTAAATTTTTTCAAAAACTAATTAATCACTCATTCACGATTCTTTAAAAGTATATTTTTTTAATAATTATGAAAACCCGATTTTTATAGATTTTGCTTATTTATTCATAAAATCCAAAAACCAATATGGATTTTTCTAGCAAAATCCGCATGACATTTAAAAATAATAATTTTAAATACAAAAGAAAAACTAAAAATTTAAAAATGTTTTTAAAAAATATTTATATATAACAACCAAAAACTAACCAATTACCAATCAAGATTTTGAAAAAAAACTGAAAGGTACACCAAAAATCAAAAACTATAAACTAAAATTTAAAAACCAACTAAAAACTACAAAAACATTCATGGCCTTAATCTTTTGCGGTAGTTGTTTTTTCCCCTTATGGATAAGCAACTTTGGTCTTTTTCTCACAAACTCACATTCCCATTATTAAGAAGAAAAGACGATATACCGATGGAAAGTGTAAAAATGTTATGAAGAGGTTTTGATGAAATTATCTATTTCTGATATTAATATCGTGTGATTATTTTGGAATTGAGCTTTTTGTTTTTGCTTTTGAAATTAGAGTTTAACATTTGTATTCTCAATGGATAATAGTGATTTTTCAGCTTTTAATTTTTACTAGATAAACAACCGCCCTACGCCGCGAGAATTTTTATAACTTAATTTTATTTTAGTATTAATATGATTAGTAAAAATTTTAAAAGTATCTAAAATTTAATATTTTGCAATTAGTAAAATTTTAACAGTTTTTACTGATATTTGTATACATTAATAAATACATATTATATATTATTTTTACGAAATTGTAAGTGTAATATACAGTCAATCTTAGTATTTATTTTATTATTTTATCTTCTTAGCAGATGTGTATACCTTTTAACAAATATTTGATGTATTTTTCTATTTTTGAGTGAGTAAAATACTTCAAAGACCTTAGATTCATTCGGTTAAAAATATTTATGATGCACAATATAATTTGAATCGCAATATATTAAATATTTAAATATTTAATATAACTTTTCATTTACAAATTTTTTTAGAACCAGTAGATCATAATAGATAGTTAAAAAATAACTTAATAATTTATTTTAGACCATGATTATTTAATGAAAATTTTTTTTTTCAATTATGTTAAATCTTTTCTTCTTTGGACCTTTTAAAGTTATTAATCTATCCCATAACTCAGGACTAATGACATAAAAAGAACCACAATCTTAATGTTAGCAAAATACTAACAAAAAATGATTTGACTATTTTTCCAACGCAATCACAGGTTATAAATGTAGATAAGAATACAAATATATATATATATATATATATCACTTTTATTAATAAACATGTTTTCTTATTTTGATATACTCGATTAATATCATAGAGTGAGACTATAATTTACAAAACTGAAATAATCACATTGAACTCATTATAAAATATGTTGTCTAGACTCTTGAAAATCTTAGTATAAAAATAAGGTGTATTATTTCTCTTATAATTAATTCTATTGGTTATGTTTTAATTAGATTTCATTTTTAGTGGGGTGTTAGCTTTAAAATGCATAAAACTAAGTTGTCTTATTTGTTATGTTTTAATTAGATTTCATTTTTAATGAGGTCTTCATACCCTCAAGGCCTCAACAGCTCACTTCAGCTTTTTATACTTTTCTTTTTTTGAATTAATATTTTTCATTATGCTAGTAAACGTTTTAAAAACAGTCCAATAAGACCAAACAATTTTGGGAAGGAGAACTTTACTATCATTTTCTGGTTTAGGTAAATTCTTTAAACTGTGCTACCAATATTTATATATCATAGCATATCACCTACAAACACAAACAAAACATAAAAAACAAATTATAATTCATTATTTCAACTAAAAAATCTTGGTTTTCTATAAATTCTTAATTTTGAAAGAAAAAGTAATTTTAACATAAATTTAAAAAATCTATAAATTGAAAACGACGATAATACATTGAGGATCATATGGTGGAGACTAAATCATAATCTTTACTATCATCGATTTCATTTTTTTTCTTAACATTTCATTATACGGTCCGATTGTGTGACTTTTAAAAACTTTACAGATTTTAAAACAAGTAAAAACTTCTACAACCAATGGTTTCTTGAATCACCCCAAACTTTCATTTGACGCCATAAATTGTTCTCAATCCATTTAGATACGGATCTCTATATCCCTTATTGTCACCTTTTATATGTAATTGCAATATCAAGCAAACATATATCAACTTTCATTGATTAGAGTACCATTGTTCGCTTAAAGTTGATTCATGCATTTTGCCTAACTTTCCAAGTAGTGCATTTTGCTGAGCATTTTTAGTACACACATTATTCTAAGTTATATATAAGTGATCAAACCAATTTTAGAACTAATACACGTATAGATGAAGAAATCATGAAGAATTTTACTCGTCATCATCTAAATCATTCACTTCATCAATTATCATTTGATTTATCTAAAGCCTAATAAAAAACCTACTAACACATTCTTGATATTAAAGCAGAAAATTTGATTAAATATATGATTTGGATTCAAAAAAAAATCAAAAAGATAAAGTTAAGATATTTTCTTGAAAGCTATTATGGAATAGAAAGGTACCTTTGGGTTTCCAACCCGTCATCTCCTTATGGAGGATTCGGAGAAACGATTTGAACAATATTTTTGCACAAAGAGAAAGAAGAGAGGAAGAAGGAAGAATGTATTAGTGAAGAAGAAGAGCATAATCCCCCCCTACCCCCCCCCCCCCTAATATAGAAGAATAACAGATCATTGAATTCAGTAGATGCATTGTGAGATTTGGGGAAAGATGCAATTTTGCCAATTTCGGGTAGAATAAGCTCTTTTGGAGAAGGTGATGCAGAGAACTCCACAGCTGCCTTTTTCGTGGTTTTCAATTTTATTGATATAGTAATTCTCTATTAGTTTTTATAACTTAGGGATTTCTCTCGGTACAATAATATAATATACGGTTTGGTCATTACGGATTTTTTTATATATGAAACTAAAGAATAAAAATAACAATTCTATCTATTTTTAATGTTTAAAATAATTTTTTACTATAAAAAATTTAGGAACCGCGTTTCGATACTTGTTCGTGTTTTCGGAACTTTTGGGTTGTAAGATTTTCTGGTTTTCGGCTTTTCAAGTTTTCAGACTTTTGCGGTTTTTGAGTTTTTCGAGTTTTCTGGGATTTCGATAGTTTTCTAAAATTCTTGTCGATGTGAAAAGTTCTGGTGGAATCAGCTCTTTCCGCTAGAGTAAGATAAAACTTGGGCAACAAAACTAATCTGATAAATTTAACCTCTAATCTGTAGATTAAAGCTGTTTTCATGTTTTGACCAAAAAAAAAAAAAAAAAAAGCTGTTTTAATGTTTTTCATTTTTTCCCCATTTGGGAAGTACAGTAGTATAAAATTTATCTCTAGACGTTATTGCAATGGTGAATTCAAGAATGCACTTGAATCTCGGTGACGTTAGGAAACGAATTGTTAATGGGCTAAACAATTAAATGGGCTTTGACAACGCTTTCGCCCTTTTTCGTTGCGAGCGCTAGTTTTGGTTCTTTGTCCTCTGCAAGGCATTTGTTAGTGATTCAAGCTCACAGAGATGCTGGTTAGATTTACGGAGGTCGATTCCATAAACTTGTTGAAGACCGGTTTTGAGGTTTATTGGACGTAAGTCCCGGGGGTATTTCGATACAAATGAAACATCAGAGTTGTTGCGGAATACATGAGACAAGTATTTTTGGTTAATTAATCTTCAGAAAATTATTTAATATATCAATTGTTGTGTTTTTATTCACAGAATTATATTTGTCTTCTCTCCTTGTTATGATTTGGATCTAAGATTCGTATCTTAATTATTTTTATGTGGATCCCAATATTTGTCGCTTTTTGTAAAGCATAGCATAGAAGTACACTGCTGAAAAACAAAACAAGAGAAACCAATTAAATGATAGTACGTAGGTCCAAAACCAGGTAATGTTGAGTTAAGATTTGGACAAAGACAAAGACGTATCCAAAAAAGACGACATAAGATCTCAAAGTGTGAGTTCTTACTGGTTTGGCCCTTTGATGATATTCAAAGGTTAATGTTATGAAAAAATGTATTGTTCCTCGAAACGTAGTTTGGTATTCGTCTCATTCTTCCTTTGTCCCATCACAACTCTTTTTTTTTGGAAGTATATATATACATTTAAATTTAAAATTAAAAAATCACTTGAGAAAATATAAACAAAGTGTTGGTCGAGATCAGAAATATTCACTGACATGCCAAAAATGTATATGTCAGAGGAAAAAAAAAACGTGAGAACAAATAAGTTGATAAAAGGGTCTATTTGAATTATCTTGAGTTTATGGACCATGCAAAGATTTTATTAAGGAACGACTTTTTTTTATAAAACAAATAATTATAAACAACGAGTGTTTATCCAAAAATTAGTATATAGTTCAATGAAAAACAACTTTAGTCATAGAAAAGAAAAAAAAAGGTTTACTAATTTCACACAATTAAACCAAGACTTTGAATAAATATTGTTTGGTTGAAAATTTTGAACGGTTGAATACATGATGGGGGAATTTTCGGAAGCTTCCTATTTTCGGAACTCACGTTGGAGCAGTAAGGCCTCTAAGGAGCAAATAATCATGCACTACTAACACAATCAAGATAATTTTAGAATAACAAATATTTTTTTGTTTTCCGGAGACTCTCCAAAGAAATCATATAACTACCAAAAAAAAGAAACAATAGAACATAGAGAAAGTAAGTTCTCACTTCTCAGTCGGGTTTAAAGATAGTCCCAAGTCAATCTACTATTTCGGAGACGAAAAACTTAGAAAAAATAAGAGAATTTTTTTCCAATAGAAAATGGGTATTTTGTAAAGTTATGTGAACAAGTTGTCCAAGTTAAGACAGTTGAGAAAGAAAATCTTAAAATTAATTGTTGCAAAGACAATTACAATTCACGTAAAAATAACCACGCGTTAGTGGTCTAGTGGTCTAGCTCGCTCCTTACCCTTGAGGCACCATACTCGAGGTCATGGGTTCGAGGGGACCTTCTAGCGGATGTTGCTCTTGAGGCACCTACGGGGCCAATACGGACACTTCCAACTGCGCGTGGCCACGCGGAGCTTTACCTGGGCTTTCTCGCGCCCCCCAGACCGCCATGAGCCATAGAGTTGAGCATCCCTTCGGGGTTAGGAGGAGATAAAGGCTATAAACGCCCGAATGCGCTCTCGACTAAAAGACCCCTGTCGGATAGTCAGATGGTCATGTGGCGGTCTGGACACTGGGTTATCAAAAAAAAAAATTCACGTAAAAATATCACATTGAGTTTATGTGATCCGGATGTGATGGAGCGGAAGCTTCTAGGGATAGAACTAGAGATCCGTTGATTCTGAGAATACCCGGATAACTAGGGTTTTATACGAAAAGGGTCTAGAGATATCAATGGATTCCCTAAGAACACTTTCGTAGCTCGGAGTTCTTTGTTTTGTGTATCAATGGATCACAAGAACAGAGAATTCAAAGACTTCGTTTGAGCAAATAGCTTCTCTTTTATTAATCAAAAACAACCGAATAATACAATAGGCCTAATAAGGCTATTTATAATAAAACATGAAAACCCTAAAACCTAGAATATTCTAGAATAATAATAATTAATTAATTAAAAGATAATGAGAATAGATATTTGGAAATATTCCAAATATCACGCTGCATCAGGTCTCGCCGGCCAAGAAAGATTCGTCCTCGAATCTTGCATCTGTGCTGCATCAGCTCCCACCGGCCAAGAAAGATTCGCCCTCGAATCTTCAATAACGTTTTCAGCATAAGAGATCTTCGAATATCCATCTTCATCTCCATCTTTTGAGTTTGCCCGATTTTCGCACGAACCTGATCTGACCCGAAATCTGCACAGATCGGATTTTGCACGAAACTCGCACAGATCAGACTTTCCATTATTTCTGCAGAAAACCCTAATTCTGCACGGATACGATTTCGCCCGGATTTTGCACGAGTCAAATTCTCAAAAGCATCTTCTGGGAAAACAAAATCAACAACTATGACATCATCTTCATAGATGTCATAGATTGGATCACCATAGATCTCTCTGTAGATCTCATGGTTTTCTTCTTCTTCAGAAAACAGACTTTCGCCTGCGATAGGGTAGATGCTACCAAACACCATGACAACAGAATCGAGCTCTGATTAAGAAACCAAAGCACCAGCTCTGATACCAACTGATGGAGCGGAAGCTTCTAGGGATAGAATTAGAGATCCGTTGATTCTGAGAATACCCGGATAACTAGGGTTTTATACGAAAAGGGTCTAGAGATATCAATGGATTCCCTAAGAACACTTTCGTAGCTCGGAGTTCTTTGTTTTGTGTATCAATGGATCACAAGAACAGAGAATTCAAAGACTTCGTTTGAGCAAATAGCTTCTCTTTTATTAATCAAAAACAACCGAATAATACAATAGGCCTAATAAGGCTATTTATAATAAAACATGAAAACCCTAAAACCTAGAATATTCTAGAATAATAATAATTAATTAATTAAAAGATAATGAGAATAGATATTTGGAAATATTCCAAATATCACGTTGCATCAGGATGTATAAATCAGTTAACAAATTTGGACAGGTTCATATCACTAACCACTTCAATGTGGTAAGTGAAATGTGACGGTTGTTATGATTTAGTTCCAAATCCAACAAACAAACTTTTAAGCAAAAATAAAAAGCCACATAAATTTAATAATACTGTAGTGTATCCACAACGTGAAAACTACGTCTACTTTCCGCCATAGCAGATTTCAAAATTTTACATAGCTGCAACAATGTTTAACTTTAGTAGTTTTAGTTGCCTATTTGGTAAAATATGTGGCAAACTATTAATGGTTGAATTAATTACAATAATCAATTATTAGAACAATTATTAATAAATAGAATTATTACTCTGTCGTGATCAAAATTTTCTTTTGTAGATTCGACAATATTAAATTGGCTCGACGCTAGATTTTAATTTAATTTTAAAATAAAATAAATATTAGAACAAGAATAATCTGGAATTATTGTTGAAGTGTACGTGATCGTGATGTTTGAGTCTCTGATAGAGAAGGGAAAAAGACGTTGGCAATTCCAAAATCAGGAGGACCCATAAAACTGGCTTTCGTCTCCCACACTCTCGTTACTGCATCAGTCTTCATTTTTATTTGAATAAGACTCTCATTACCAATTATGTTTCATATTTATTCACGGATAGATAGAGAAATGGTTTTTGTAATCTTGGATTTTGAAATTAAAAATGTGATAGCGTTTGATGAAAGGCTTTAATATGGACAAATGCGAGAAAAAGGAGATGTTGGATACAACAATATAAATTCGTAGTGGACTATAGATGTCAATATACATATTGATTATGAAGGATATTTTACGTGCAATCCAAATAATATTTCAACTTTTATATTTTAATAAATGTATTATTCCCTAATAATTGAAATCGTAGTAGAAAACTCGTATTTTAGTATCATTTCTGTATATTTGCCCAAAAAAAAAAAAAGTATCATTAATGTATTAGAAGAACGTAAAAGAGATTAAGGTCACAAGTTCAATTTTTGACGGAGAAAAAAAACTAAGTAACCTGCTTTTGATCTCTCGTTTGAAAAAATTATTGGTTAAAATTTCAGAAAATCTGTTGGTTTACCAAAAAAATTTGCATTTTCTTTTTTAAATGGGTGAATAAAGTAACCGACCATTTGTGATTTATTGCTGTTTTGCATTTTTTGTTTGTTTTCCACTTTATTGTTATAGCATTTCTTTCTTTAAGTTTTTGTGTTATTTCATGTTAAATTGTACTAATATTCAATGTAAACAACATTCGATCGGTATATTTAGTTTTTTTTTTTTTTATCAAACAATATTAAATAAATATATACTATATATATAGCTTAGCGTGTAAACTAAAAATAAACATAAACATGTGTGCTTTAAACAATCAACATCCCAAGAATAATGGTTGATCAATCTAATAGAATACAAAAGAAAGATAATTGTACTTAACTTTTAATAAAAAAAAAACCATTTACCAACAAAAAAAATGATAACTGTATACACAAAAATTTGTACAAAAGAAAATAATGTGTTGAAAAAAGGTTGGGTCGTATTGCGTGTCATCCAAAGTTAAAGTACATTTTTATTGTTTGTCTCTGTCATATTTAGATCACATTTTTCTTAAAACAAATTGGTTTCAGAAAAAAAGCATGTGATGCTGATTTGGGAAATTATGCCACAAACGCTAGAAAGCGATGTTTTAATATAGGCAACGTCTAGGAATATGCAACTATAATTGATTAAGTGAACAAATAGCAACTTGTTGTGAACTAATCTTTATTACCCTCAAAGGGGAAGTATATATACAAGTACATAGGGAATCAATGGATAAGCATGTAGCCCTGATGGGTCTATTGGGCCGGTTAATGAGTCCATATAATGTGTTTTATAACACTCCCCCTTGGACGAGAGAACCGTGCCAGATACTCAATCGGGATCTCGATAATACGCTGGGGAATGTTGCCTCATTAAAACCTTACCAGGAAAACCCAGTGGGAAAAACCACGGTGAAGGAAAAAGAGTACAACACGCATTACTCCCCCTGATTAGAGCATCACTTTAGATCCCTAAGTCTACGCATTCCTATTTGTTGGGTGAGCTTCCGGAGTGTTGAAACGGGCAATGATTTGGTGAAAAGGTCGGCGGAGTTCTCGCTTGATCGGACCTGTTGAACGCTGATCGTGCCATCCTTCTGCCAATCCGAGGTTGAGAAGAATTTCGGTAGGATGTGCTTCGTCCGATCTCCTTTGATATAACCTTCCTTGAGTTGAGCAATGCATGCCGCGTTGTCTTCAAACATAACCGTGGGCTCCTTATCTTCTGTCATACCACAATCTGATCGGATGTGCTGAGTCATGGATCGTAGCCAAACACATTCTCTGCTGGCTTCGTGAATGGCCAATATTTCTGCATGGTTTGATGAGGTTGCAGAGATTGTCTGCTTCATAGATCTCCACGAGATAGCTGTTCCTCCATGCGTGAAAACATAACCAGTCTGTGACTTACCACAGTGTGGATCCGATAGATATCCTGCATCAGCAAAACCAACTAGTCCATCCTTGTTGTGGTTAGTGTAAAATAGTCCTAAGTCTTTAGTACCCTGAAGGTATCTTAGAAGGTGTTTGACACCGTTCCAGTGCCTCTGAGTTGGACATGAGCTGAAACGAGCTAGGAGGTTCACGGCGAAGCAAATGTCTGGTCTAGTGTGACTAGCCAGGTACATTAACGCTCCTACAGCACTGAGGTATGGCTTTTCTGGACCGAGAATTTCTTCATCGTCCTTCTTGGGACCGAGTGGATCACTGTCCAATCCTAGCCTCCGAACAACCATTGGGCTGGTCAATGGGTGGGCCTGGTCCATGTTGAATCGCTTGAGTATTTTTTCAGTATAAGCCAATTGATGCACAAGGATTCCTCCTTTGACGTACTCAAGTTGTAAACCCAAACAGAATTTAGTTTTACCTAGGTCTTTCATTTCGAATTCTGCTTTCAAGCAGTTGACTGTTTGGGAGATCTCACCAGATGTTCCGAGGATGTTTAGATCATCCACGTATACTGCTATGATTACAAATCCTTTGTTTGAGTACTTCTTGATGAAGATGCATGGACTGATGGGGTCGTTTTTGTATCCTTCTCTGATGAGATATTCGCTGAGGCGTTTATACCACATACGCCCACTTTGTTTCAGTCCATACAAGGATTTGTTCAGCCTGATACAGTACTGATCTCGAGATGCATTCTTATCTTTGAGCTCTATGCCATCTGGTAGTCTCATGTATATTTCATTGTCCAGGGGCCCATAGAGATATGCGGTGACAACATCCATTAACCGCAAATCTAGATTTTCTCTTATGGCCAGACTTATGAGGAATCGGAAAGTAGTTGCATCCACCACTGGAGAATAAGTCTCCTCATAATCGATTCCGGGTCTTTGTGAGAATCCTTGTGCTACAAGTCGTGCTTTGTATCTAACAACTTCACCGAGTTCGTTTCTTTTGCGCACAAAGACCCATTTATGGCCCACTGGTTTGATGTGTGATGGGATCCGTATGATCGGACCAAACACGTTTCTGAGTTTGAGACTCTTTAACTCCACGTTTATGGCTTCTTTCCATTTTAGCCAGTCTGTTCTTTGTGTACACTGTGTGATAGACGTGGGTTCTAGATCCTCTTGCGTGAGCGCAATATCAAGTGCTACTTTATATGCAAAGAGTGCATTTAAGTCGACTTCTTTTCTGTTCCATTGGATCCCAGACATACTGTAATTGATGGAAATCTCAATATTTTCTTCTGAACCTGGAGATTCGGCGTCCCGAACCCCCATTGATGGTTCATTAGAGTGAGTCTCAGCCGCGGCTATGTCTGATATTTCAGGAATCCCGGTATCAGTTATTGCACCTTTCTTTGATTTCCGGGGATTCTTGTCTTTGGAACCTAGGGGTCTGCCTCATTTGATGCGAGGTGCAGACTCTGTAGCAACTTGTGTCTGTCCCGTTGGGACAGGTATTCGTACTGGTGCATTACAAGCTGGTATGTACGATTTGGTTACTTTGTTCGGGTCAGCGAAGGAATCTGGCAATTGATTAGCTAGCTTTTGATAATGTATAATCTTTTGGACCTCTGAATCACATTCTAGAGTCCGAGGATCTTGCCAATTTAAGGATGTTTGATTCCATGATAGTTCTTTGACCAGCTTGTTTGTCTCGCCACCTAGCGGAGGGTATACCGATTCGTCGAATTGGCAATCCGCATATCTGGCCTTGAATAGATCTCCAGTGGTAGGCTCGAGATATCTAATGATGGTGGGAGAGTCAAATCCAACATATATTCCCATCCTCCTTTGAGGTCCCATTTTGGTTCGATGTGGTGGAGCAATGGGTACATAGACTGAGCACCCAAATGTTTTGAGATGGGAGATGTCTGGCTCATGACCCGTTAATAATTGGGATGGGGAATATTTGTGTTCATTAGATGGTCGGATGCATATGAGTTCAGCAGCATGTAATACTGCGTGTCCCCAGGCTGAGGCCGGGAGCTGTGATCGCATAAGTAATGGTCGGGCGATCCATTGGATCCGTTTAATGAATGATTCTGCTAGCCCATTATGAGTATGGACATGTGCCACAGGGTGTTCGACGGTTACCCCCATGGCCATACAATAATCATTAAATGCTTGGGAAGTGAATTCACCAGCATTATCAAGACGTATAGTCTTAAGGGGAAAATCAGGGAAATGGGCTCGTAATCTGATGATTTGGGCCAAGAACCTAGCAAATGCTTGGTTTCGAGAGGACAATAGACAAACATATGACCAACGGGTTGATGCGTCTATTAGTACCATGAAGTACCTGAATGTTCCGGAAGATGGATGTATTGGTCCACAGATATCTCCCTGGATTCTTTCTAGAAAATGAAGTGTCTGTTTAGACACTTTTACTGGTGAAGGCCGAGTGATTAACTTGCCTTGAGAGCAAGCTGTGCACATGAGGTGCTGAGGATAAACTCGGTTCTCTTTGAGAGTATGCCCTTGAGAGTTTTGGATTACTTTGCGCATCATATTTGCACCGGGGTGACCGAGTCGGTCGTGCCAAATAGTGTAATCTGTAAACCGTGCTTTTAGAGCATTATTAGCTTCTATCATACTGACTTTTGCGTAGTAAAGTCCAGTAGAAAGTGCGGGTATAGTTTCGAGAATTTGTTTATGGCCGTTTGTGATTTTGGTGATTAGTAGGGATTCTTTGTTCCCTTCGTCTTGGGTTTCGATGTGGAAACCGTTTTTTCTTATATCCTTAAAGCTCAGAAGATTTCTTTTCGAACTAGGGGAATATAAGGCATCTAGGATTTCTAGATGTGTGCCATTTGATAACAACACATAGGCGTGGCCATAGCCTTCGATAAGGTTTGAGGGTCCCGCGATGGTGCTAATGTTTGCGGTTTGGTATGTTAGATTTATGAAATAGCTCTTGTTTCTAAGGATAGTGTGGCTAGATCCACTGTCTACCACTATGGTTTCCATTTGCGTACTTGTATATTCATTTAAACAAGAAGGTATGATTCAATATTTGAGGAAATCATAAATTTTCATAAATCATAAGGAAAATATCAATGTTTGAAAAGAAAGGCAGATGGAAAAATAAAACAAATCCCAAAAATAAAATGAAAACAAAATCAAAATAAAGCCAATGTTCTAGATGTGTGAATCAGTCGAGGAGATCTGAGTTCTCATAATCCATGGGTTCAGTCGGCTCGTGATCAGTCGGCTCGTGCCCGGTGTTGCCACCATCAACTTGCTGAGCCATGTTAGCTTCAGCAGATGCTTTCCCGTACTTGTGATAGAGGTCGCAATGAAACTTGGGGGTGCGACAGTTCTTCGTTGGGTGATTGAACATTCCGCATCGGGTGCAAGCAGGCTGAGTTGAGTTGGCGTGTCGGGGCGGTTTGGTGATACCACGTCCCCTACCAGGACCATAACCGAGGTTAGGTCGGTTTCCACGTCCATTTCCGCGTCCACGTTTTCCACGTCCATTTCCTCGTCCATTCCCACGTCCACGGCCAGGATCTGAGGATCTGTCGCGTTGGACATTGTAGGATTCTTTGCGAGAATCTGGTAGTGGGGCTGATCCCGGGGGCCTCAGGGCACTGTTCTTCATCAATAGCTGATTATTTTTCTCAGCCAAAAGCAGACAGGCTAACAAATCTTCGTACAATGTATGCTTCATTGCACGATACTGTTGCTGGAGCACTACATTCTCGGTGTGGAATGTGGATAATGTTTTCTCGAGGAGATCATTATCGTTTACATCCTCACCACATAGCTTCCTGATGGAAACTATCCGAAAAAGTTCGGAGTTGTAGTCATTGACAGATTTGTAGTCCTGGAACCGAAGGTTCTTCCAGTCGAAGTTGGCTTGTGGCAGGAGGACCGTTTTCTGGTGGTCAAACCGTTTTTTCAATGCCAGCCATAATTCGAGTGGGTTCTCAAGAGTGAGATACTGCTGTTTGAGGCTCGTGGCCAGATGATGGCGGATATGGAATATCGCCTGGGACTGATCCTTTGGGGATGCAGTTTTACCTTCGATGATGCAATCACCGAGTTCCTTTGAGCGGAGGAAAATCCTCATGTCGAGGGCCCATTCGAGGTAATTCTCCCCGGAGACCTTGAGGGCCTCAAATTCGACTTTTTGAATGTTGGACATCTGAAACATAAGAATTGATTTTTGTTAGAGATTGTTAAAATTTGGAAAACTTTCTATTTTAGGCAAGTTTCTATTTGAGGAAACTTTATATTTGAGAAAAGTTTCTAATTGGGGAAAGTTTCTATTTTGGGAAACTTTCTATTTGAGGAGACTTTCTCGGGAAACGAAAAAAAAATCTTTTTAGGGATACGGTTTCGGTTTAATGGTTTAAGATTTTGGTTTTAGGGTTTGAACCGGTATACCCAGATTGAGATCCGGTTATTATTCTCGGAACCGGTTTGATAATCGGTTAGATATATAACCAAAATGATTTATGGTCTTAAATTTATGTTAACCCGATTGAGATCCAGTTTATTAGTTAACCGAAATTAAATTGATTTTTGGGTCGGTTTAAATGATCAACCGAATTGATATTCGGGTTTAGGAGTTAACCGAAAATGATCTTTTTTTTTTTTTTTTTTTTTATTTTATTTTATTTTTTTTTTATTTATTTATTTATTTATTTATTTTTTTTTTTATTTTTTTTTTTGTTTTGATTTCTAGCAATTTAAGCATGAACCCAGACATAGAAACAATCAATTCTAATAACCTAAAAAAAATCTCAAGCAACCGATGTATTAATCACGACTAAAAACCAATTCAGCTATAACAAGCGATCTTCGTAAAGCTAAAAGTAATAATTGTAAACTTGTAAAAAAAATCGGTCTAGTTTAATACGAGGAAGTCAAAATTTTAAAACAATAATACAAGTGACGAAATCATATCAAAGTCACACGACAATAATAACCAAAGAATCAAATATGGACTTCTTCTAATATAAATATATTATAATAATTCTAGGCCATGAACAGATCTCATGTGAATATTGCAGGCGGAAGTCAACGAGTTGGGAAAATAATACTATCGACGAAGTGACAATAAAAACATCTTAATAATTTAAAAAAAAACTGTGAATAAATGGAAGTCAAACATGACTGCAAATATTGGATCTATTATCAGAGTGTTATGGTGATAATAAACAGATCTATTATGATGAACAGATCTATTATGCATGATAATAAACAGATCTATTATGTATGATTAAATAAACGAACGTAACACAGGATACAGTGATCGATGAAAATAAATATGACTCATCGATTATAAGAGGCGGCGTTACTTACCTCGATGGTAAGTGGTGATGTTGAGATCGGAGAAGAAAAGCGAGGCGGCGGCTAGGGTTCGACAAACTTAGGGTTAGGTTTTTTTTTTTTTTTTTTTTTTTTTTTTAGAGTAAAAGTACTGATAACGTGTTGTGAACTAATCTTTATTACCCTCAAAGGGGAAGTATATATACAAGTACATAGAGAATCAATGGATAAGCATGTAGCCCTGATGGGCCTATTGGGCCGGTTAATGAGTCCATATAATGTGTTTTATAACACAACTTCTTTTTTTTGTGCAACTAGCAACTCAATTCGTAATATAAATGCATTCGATATTATAGGGTTGTAAGAACATTTGAAGTCTAAAATCCAAAACTTTGAATATTTTTGCAAGACAGAGTTTAACAATAAGATTTTGTTTCAGAGAATTCAAGGGTTGTATACTTGTTCAATAATTTATTCTTTGTCTAAGTATACCACTCTTAATCTCTATTGCTCAAAAGAAACATTAGACCATATATATATACCAGATCCAATAGGAAAAAGAAAATAGTTTGTTAGACCTTTCCCTGTTCTTATTTTCAACAGCTTTTTGGCATGTGATCATATATAAAGTTAAAAAGATCCACACACACACACACACACACACAAAATCCCAACTTTACAAGTTTTAAAATTAAAAAGGATGTAACATACTACTTTACCGATGAATTCAAAAGAAACCCAATTGTTAACATAACTGAAAGCAAAGTGTGTATCCCACTTGTCACAAAAGACAAATTAACATGAATTAGAAATAAATGACATTAACCATACAATGTGTATCCCACTAGTGCCCATTTTCGAACCCAAAACAGGTTTTTAAGATGGATAATCGCTGCCGCTTGATTGTGTTTACTTTGCAAAATTATCTTAAAATGCATGATCACTTCAAGTTGAACCAAAAAAAAAAAAAGCATTATCACTTCTTTTCTTCTTTTTTTTTTTTCCTTAAAACTTAGCGCATGTATTTTGGAAGAATGATGTGTATTTGTGTGTTTTTAATAGCTTTGGGTATAATTTTCTTTCTGTCATGCTTATCTTTGATTCTATGTATCTTTTAGAATTCATTTAGTGTATCAATTTATTGTCAATTAATTTTTAAATAAAAATTCATAAACTATTTTTCTTTTATGAGAAACGCATAAACTCAAGCAAAAAAAATAATAAGAAACAAGTTTTTTGTGATTGGAATTTTTATTTTGCAATTAGGAAACTTATATATAATTGGACTACAAACACCAAGAAACATGCCAATTGTCATCCAGGTCAAGGCTAGTTTTATCATTGGCCACACATATATTATATTCCATTAAATATGTGTAAAGCATATAAATACAGCACAGACAAACCAATGGTTCTCAGAATTTCCACCAAATTCAAACGAAAATCCTGACATTTGCAACATTAACTTTATTATTTTCCTAAAAGTACATATAATTCAGTTTTGTTTCTTCTATATGATAACATTAGTGAATTATGTTATAAGATTTATAATTCAGTATACCTAATTTTGTGTACGGAGGATATTGGATGATGTAGATAAAATTAAAAATCCATTATATAGCTAATACACACTTTCTTCTTATGGTGAAATATGTGAATCATTTTTTTATAAAACAGCTTTGCATTTTAATTTAACACAACGAACAACATACAAATGAGTAATTCAATCACATTAATTAGGAACAACAAAGTGTCATCACACATGTTGTTTCCAACATTTTGGTTTGAAAATTTGATTACTACTTATTAAATTCTATTTTAATTTAACTTAACACGGTGAAATTTCAACAACACTAATTAATTCATATATACATGAATAAGTTGTGTGGATGTTGAGGCTGATAGACTAATAATATATGTTTAACCGGTGGATGATATTTAATGTTTGTATATAATAATAATATATATGCTTACCGGGCAATGATTTGGCATCATTTGGATGCTCTTAGCTAGTGCTGTAATTTGTTACAAGAATTTTAAAAAACATATGCTCATGGTATTATTATTATTATATATATACTTTTATATTTGACTCTGAAATTGTTTTTATAATTTAAAGCCGCCTCTAAAAAGATGAAGATGGCGTGTAAAGCGATACATTTTGTTAGTAGTTTCTAAAGGAAACAGCAAAAAAATGCAAAGTGGAATTAACCCGTAATTAGACTTTTGTATATAACTCAATCTCCATCCATGTGCTGCCTTCTAAAGCAACTACAAACGAATATTCTATAGATATGCATATGCATCTCTATATGTGTGCATGTAAAATATACATAATACTATTTTCAACGAAACGGCCATCATCGTTGTATAATGAGTAGTGAGTAGTGACTATGAAAGATAATTAAAGTTTAAGTGCTGCGGTAAACTAAATATGGTGGTGCGAGATTAGAAACAAATGAGAAATAATTATTATATTGTAATAAGAGAGAGTAATTTAATCAAAACGATTGTTGATTATTTAATGGTTTAAATAGTAAAAGTAGTTAAAACAGTATAAAGTAAAAGTTATTAAAATATTTTATAAAAAAAAAAGCATCATATAATTTAAACTTATACAATACATTGCCTCTCGTCAATTTATAGGTAGGAAGCAAACCATCCCTAATTTACATGTGGTCAAATTTCTCATTACAAGAAAAATGATTTTTGGAGTGATATTATGTCGTTCAATTAGTTATATATATCTCTGCAAAAGAATAGTGATAAAATAATTATTATTTGTTGAAAAAAATACTTATTATTTGTTGCACAAATAAAAAGTAAAGTGATTTTTATACATATTTGCTAATCAGTTCCGAAAGCAAAATTCATCACTGATTTGTGAAAAATCTTTAGCTAATCAAAGACTAAAATTGCGACACATTTTTTGTGAAGAAAAAATGGAATAGAAGAGTTCCCCATTGTGTAGACATTTGTAGTTGTAACTAAGTAAGAAGGTTATTTTATTGGAAAAGAAAGTGTGTGGTTATGACTTTTACCTTTCAATTACTATAAGATGACAAACAAAAAGTAAAGTTATGCGTGAAAAAGACAGTGAGTCGTTTGCGTTAGAGACTAAGGAATCTAAATTAATATGAAAAGGGACCTCCAAAATCACATGCCAATGAGATGATAGATTCTACAAAGAAAAGATTCGCTTCGCAAAGGAATATTCAAATCCCACAATTAACCAAGAATTTGACTTCACAGTCCAAAGAAGGGATCTATGTATTTTCCAGCACTAAATCCTCTCGTATAACAAATGGTTTTAGGTAAAATTAAACAGTTTCAAGTACATCTTTTTTTTTATATTTATACACGTTAATTTATATGGTAAAAAATAATTACGAAAATGAGAGCTAGATATGTAACTATAAAGAAGGATCCAGTCTTAGGACCATTCCTTTTCATTCTACCAAAATTTGTAAGATGATTTTGATCATTCACGCTTGTTGAGACATGTGCATTGTGGTACATTTTCATGTAAAAGAAAAGAAAATAGTGTCTTTCTTGAGATTGTATCACCCATTTTGTGTGATATAGCTAGAAACTCCTCACATGCATGACTTTAATTCACCACACAAGTATGACTACATTTTTCTCAGCCTTCGACCATGTAGCCATATATATTCCATACGTTAGACGTACCTATTGACAATAATTATGGACTTTCAATTACAATAAAAGAAACTAAAAAAGATTTTGAGGAATTGATAACCGGGAGTAGCAGGTCATGCAAAACCCTACCAAACAACAACTGAAGAAAAGGGATGACCGACCAAAAAGGAAAAAATTATGAAAGAAAGAAAAAAAGCACAAGAAAAAGACATAAAAATATTTAAAAACCGAAATATCTGGTTACCAGTCAAAGAAAGCTCTTTTTTATTTTATTATATTTATTGCCAGTGACAGAAAACTTAACTAATTAATTGTTTTTATAAACAAAAACTTAACTAATTAAGAAGTAAATTTGTGATTTTTTATTTATATAATATACCTCAGAAATGTTACCATCTCATGAGTTATTTATTCCCAGTGACAGAAAACTTAACTAATTAATTGTTTTTATCAAAAAAAAAAACTTAATTAATTAAAAAGTAAATTTAACTTAACTAATTAAGAAGTAAATTTGTGATTTTTTATTTATATTTATAAATGTCAGAAATGTTACCATCTGAGTTGCTTTTTCCCGGGAAAGGGTTAACGACCATAAGACTAACCCAAACGTCGCTATAAATAGAGATCTATCTTCTCCACACCCTTCAAACCCATTTTCTTTTCTATCGTCCACGGTCCACCTTAAATCTTATTTTTACCAAACAACAAAAAAAAAAAAAACCTCTTCCTTTACATAAAAAAAGATATTTTGAGATAATAAGTCTTGATTTTATCTTCTTTTCCGAGGAATGCTCGTTGAATCCCTCCTGGATCATCTTGTGATTTAGATTCGAGGGTTTTCTTCTGATTCTAAAAATCTTTTTGTTTTTTTTTTGTTTGTGGTGAAAAATGGAGCAGAAGAGCGTATTGTTATCAGCTTTAGGTGTTGGTGTTGGGTTAGGAATTGGGTTAGCATCGGGTCAAAGTTTGGGTAGATGGGCAAACGGGTCGGGTTCTGTTGAAGATGGACTCACCGGAGAACAGATTGAGCAAGAGTTGATCAGACAAATTGTTGATGGAAGAGATAGTACTGTCACCTTCGATGAGTTTCCGTATTTCTTAAGGTAACTCAGAAACAAAGCTTTTTTTTTTTACTTCTCTGTTCTTTGTGTTTACATAAGTTTATTATGATTACTCTAACTTGAGCTCAATCAAGGATTCAATGTTCTTTAGGGGTTTTTTCAGATCTATGGATTTTAAGATAAGAGTGTGGCTTGATTGAAAGATGCCAACTTGGCAAGTTGGTTATGATTTTTACATCTTCCAGCTGTCAAAATAAGATTGAATATTTTGGGAAAATAACTTATCAAGTTGGTTATGTTTTCACTAAGATTTGAGTTCTCTTTTAATGTTTGGTGATGAAGGAATCATAGAATCTCTGAGTATATTTGGTTTAAGAGAATGATAGAGATGTGAAATTCTGTGAATAAAAAGTTTTGCTTTTTTGATATTTCCCTAAGAAAGTGAGAAATTAAAGAAAATGATAGAAAGTGGGGTAGGTTCGTTGCACAATAAGCATGTGGGTGATTTGGCAAATGGAGTCAGACACAGAGAGAGAAATAGAAAGATTCTCACATGTGAAGATGTGATTCTTCTACTAATTTAGTTAATCCCTTTCATTATTTCTTATTTTTTCTCTGCTTCACTCTTCTTTGAATACTATTGAATCCAGTCTGTAATAATATACAGTCCTTCCCTAGGAATGTGATGAGATTGAATACAACAGTATCATTAGTGATAATAAGATATGAATGTCTATTTTTATGTTTTTGGTAATAAGATGAAGATAATTTTTACTGAATCATATGATTGTTTTATTGTTTTAAATGGCAGCAAGAGAACTCGAGTATTGTTGACAAGTGCAGCTTATGTTCATCTAAAAGAGTATGATATATCGAAGCACACTCGTAATCTTGCACCTGCAAGTAAAGCAATTCTACTTTCTGGTCCTGCAGAATTTTATCAGCAAATGCTTGCAAAAGCTTTGTCTCATTACTTTGAATCAAAGCTATTGCTGTTAGATATAACTGACTTCTCTATTAAGGTATATCAATCAATTCATAATTTATATTTCTTATGATAAAATAGAATAGCTCTCCTAAGCTTTCTCTCTATTCTATATTCTTTGGAAACAGATACAGAGTAAATATGGATGCACCAAGAAGGAACCTGTAAGTTACTAGTTGTCCTGTTTTTTTTTTTTTTTTTGGCTGATGATTTCAGAGAAATGATTTTGTTTGTCTTCTCTTTATTGGTTTATAGTTTCATAAGAGGTCTATATCTGAGTTAACATTGGACAAAATGTCGAGTTTGATGGGTTCTTTCTCTATGCTCTCTCAACGTGAAGTTGAACCAAGAGGTAAAAAACAACACAAAACACATACCTCTTTGTTTGAGCTTCTATTACCTTAAACATGAGCTAAGAGTTAGCATTCTTGTAAATTGTAGGGACATTGCGTCGACACACTAGCGGAAATGATCTGAAATCAAGGTTTGCCTTTGTTTTCCTAGCAGTTAGTTTTATTGTTTTTCTTTTGGATTCGTGAGCTCACTAGCTCATTTATATTCAGGAGTATCGAGAGCTCTAATCGTCTTCCAAGACACAAGAGAAATGCTTCTGCTGCTTCTGATATCAGTAGTATATCTTCCCGCTCTTCGAGTTCTGTTTCAGGTTTGGAAAATGATTGTTATTATATCTTCTTTATACATTGTATTCAACTTCAGGTTCTTACATTCTCTTTTCTTCAACTATGCCGCCTTTTTATGGCCTCTAGCTTCCACCAAACGCAGTACGAATCTATGTTTTGACGAGAAACTCTTCCTGCAGTCACTTTACAAGGTACAAACCAAACCTTTTTACAAGTTTGCTTTATTGTTTTCTGTGGAGTTTTTACAATTGTTGTGTTTTTGCAGGTCTTGGTTTCTGTATCGGAAACAAGTCCTCTAATAATATACCTCAGGGACGTTGAGAAGCTTCTTGAGTCAGAAAGATTCTACAAGTTGTTCCAAAGGCTCTTGAACAAGCTCTCTGGTCCTGTACTAATTCTTGGCTCAAGAGTTGTAGAAACCGAAGACGATTGCCAAGAAGTAAGCGAAGGGGTTTCTGTTTTGTTTCCTTACAACATAGAGATCAGACCACCAGAGGATGAATCTCAGCTCATGAGCTGGAAATCTCGGTTAGAAGATGACATGAAAATGATTCAGTTTCGAGACAACAAGAACCACATTGCAGAGGTACTAGCTGCTAATGACATCCAATGTGATGACTTAGCTTCCATATGCCACGCGGATACAATGTGTTTGAGTAACCACATTGAGGAAATTGTGGTTTCTGCAATCTCTTATCATTTGATACACACCAAAGAACCTGAATACAGAAACGGCAAGCTTGTAATATCTTCCAAAAGGTAAGTACAAGAATTGGTTTATTCATTTGCAGGTACTTACTGATTTTCCAGCTAATTAACTGATTCATGATCTTGGAACAGTTTGTCTCATGGACTGAGTATATTCCAAGAAGGTGGAAACAAATCATTCGAAGACTCCTTGAAGCTCGACACAAACACCGACTCTAAGCGAAAAGAAGGAGAAGTGTGTTCAAAGAGCGAGTCGAAATCTGGTCCCGAAAACAAAAACGAGTCAGAAAAATCGCTTGCTTCAAACAAGAATGACAATCCATTGCCTCCAAAAGCGCCTGAGGTTGTTCCTGATAATGAGTTTGAGAAGCGTATAAGACCAGAAGTTATACCAGCAGATGAGATTGGTGTGACATTTGCGGATATTGGTTCTCTAGACGAAACAAAAGATTCACTTCAAGAACTTGTAATGCTTCCACTTCGAAGACCGGATCTCTTTCAAGGCGGTCTTCTCAAGCCATGTAGAGGAATCCTATTATTCGGTCCACCTGGTACTGGCAAAACAATGCTTGCAAAAGCAATTGCAAATGAAGCTGGAGCTAGTTTCATCAATGTATCCATGTCTACAATCACTTCGAAATGGTTTGGAGAAGACGAGAAGAATGTGAGAGCTCTGTTTACTTTAGCAGCAAAAGTATCTCCAACGATTATATTCGTAGATGAAGTTGATAGTATGTTGGGACAAAGGACAAGAGTTGGAGAGCATGAAGCTATGAGGAAGATTAAGAATGAGTTTATGACGCATTGGGATGGACTAATGACAAAACCAGGTGAAAGGATTCTCGTTCTTGCAGCAACAAATAGACCGTTCGATCTTGATGAAGCTATCATTAGGAGGTTTGAGCGAAGGTATAAAGCAATTTTGGTAAAATGCAAAAGCTCTAAATCTGTCTTAATGAATATACTATTGTGACTGATTTTTGTTTTGTGTTGGAAAAAACAGAATAATGGTGGGACTTCCTTCGATTGAGAGCAGGGAGAAGATATTGAGAACTTTGTTGTCGAAAGAGAAAACAGAGAATCTTGATTTCCATGAGCTTGCACAGATGACAGAAGGCTACAGTGGAAGTGATCTCAAGGTTTGTGTCATCTTTATCCTTAACCAAAGACTGTTGTGTAAAACCGTTGGAAATTGACTGTTTGTTAAACTTTTATACAAACAGAACTTATGCATCACGGCTGCGTATAGACCGGTTAGAGAGTTGATTCAGCAGGAGAGATTGAAAGATCAGGTAAAAAGAACTAAAAGACCTTCTCCTGCGCTCTTTATCGATCAAATTCTCTATGGATTTTGAGATTTCTTGGTGGTTTTAGGAGAGGAAGAAGAGAGAAGAAGCAGGAAAAAGCACGGAAGAACCAAAAGAACAAGAAGAAGAAGCAGAAGCTTCTGAGGAGAGAGTTATTACTTTGAGACCTTTGAACATGGAAGACATGAGAAAAGCTAAAAACCAGGTCTAACTAACATCTTATCTCATTTTGACTAGAAAAGACAAGAAGACAAAAAAACCCTAACTAGATCTGTTGTTGTTGTGTTTTTGCAGGTAGCGGCGAGTTTTGCATCAGAAGGAGCAGGAATGAATGAGCTGAAGCAATGGAATGATTTGTATGGAGAAGGAGGTTCAAGGAAAAAGGAACAACTCACTTACTTCCTCTGAAAATTGCAAAAACCCAACAAAGTGTGAATGTATGTTTCTTGGTGCACAAGATATCAAAAAGATCCATTTGGTCTTTGACACATCAAAACAGAGAGTCTTCAATTACTTGTTAGGCCATTTCATTTTTTAGACAAACTTGTTAGGTTCATCTTCTTCTCTTTCTTTTTTGGGTTTTTAGAATTTTCCTCAAAACTGTGATTTTTTTTTTTTTATGTTCATATTTATGTCATTGTGAATGTGTAGTTAATATATGTAGTAAACATTTTATATAAATATTTTGATGCTTGGTCTTTTTTCTTTCTTTTTTTTTTGATAAAGAGTTGCATGCTTTGTCTTTTTTTTTTTGATAAAGCACATGCTTGAGATCTCTTTTCTTTTTTGATAATGAAGACTAGAGATTCACCTCCTAGGATTAAGGAAATAGGGGATCTCGAAGACATAGAAGAGGATCCGAAATCTCAAGTTTAGAACCTAGTCGCACTTGTGTTCTTGAGCAAAAATCCTAACTTTTACTTGTAACCGAAGCTATTCGTTAGACATCAATAAAACTCCTTTAATCTGAATCTTGAACCTTTGGAATCAAGTTTACGGATTTGAGTTATCTCAATCCTTTGCCATCTTAAGAGTCCTAACAATAATCAATCTATTTCTCTTGTTTCTTAACACAATCTTTTAAGTACTTTTTAATATTAAAATACTATTTAAGAACCAAAAAAATCCTATGCGATAATCATGCTCTAAGGTACTCCAATTCTCATGGAAGACGAAATTCTTGTTGGGTTTTGGTTTTCATGCCGTGATCTCGTTATGAATGATTTTAAGAAAAAAATTTGAACAAACTTTGCACTCACACATCTACGTTGATGTGACATTTTTTACAAGTAAAATCGTTTTAGTTAATAAAATTAAAAAAATTTTAACATTTTGAAAAATCAAGGATTCGAAAATATTATTACTCGATTTAGAAAATAGTAAAAAAATTTAATTTGTGGTTACAAAATATATTTCTTATTAAATATCTGTAAAAATTAAATGAATATATATATGGTCATATATTTTCTAAATTTTCTTATAAATATTTAAGAGAAATTTTTCAAAATACCACAATTTTCAAAAATACCATAACACACAAAATTAATTTTCAATGGTGTAAAATTTAAAATTTTTTGTTTTGGTTAACTATTTTACATTTAGGGTGTATTTTTTAAATTTTATACCATTAAAAATCAATTTTTTTATTTATGATATTTTTGAAAATAAAAATTAAAGTGTAGTATTCTCGGAAATTTCTCTTAAAATAGTTATGATAAAATTAGAAAATATATGGCCATAAAAATATATAAATTGCATAATATAATATTATCATTTATTTTTACAGATTTTGTGTAACAAATATATTTTGTAACCATAAATTAAAAAAATTTAATATTTTCTAATTCGAGTTATAATATTTTAGAATCTTTTGATCTTTCAAAATTTTAAATTTTTTCAATTTTATTTACTAAAGGGATTTTACTTGTAAAAAATGGAATATCACCGTACACGTGTGAGGTGAGTCTGCACTTGACTACCATCTGATAATGTTGACTTCAGATTATGCACAAAATCATTAGTTGAGGTAGAAAAAATGAATTTTTTAACATTTAGGTACATATTGGCACTACATATTTGGACGGATAGAAAAAAAAACACCTTCAAAATTGTAAGGGTCTAAAAAGACCATTTCCCCTTGGTCTTTGCTTGTAGAAGTTATGATTTAGGAACCACGATTTTAATATAATTCACCAATGAATGCAATAACCTCATTGATAATAACTGATTTGGAGGGATATCATTTACAAAGACATTGATTTGGAACAATCTGAAGTTTTAAAGTTTTAAAATAAACTAAGACATTAATTAAGTTTACCGATAGAACCTTTCAAAGTTAAACATTATTTATACTGTACACATATTCAAAAAGTAACTGAATCAGCTACATACAATTGGAATGAAAAGTATTCTTGGTAAGTGATAAGTACCATTCGAAAATGTTTTTTTCTTTGTTAATCTCCATAGTAGGAAAAATATATAAATGAGAAAACAAGAAAATTTTTAAAACGAACGTGAATCATTCCACAGAAAATTAAAAATTTTGATGTTAGCTTAGACCAATGGCCCATTAAAAGCCCAGGGGATATGTTACTTGGGGATGTGATGTGAATAACTAAGACTAACCATAAGTTTACCAGCTAGAAATCGATTATAAACCAAAACTATACCAAACCAAAATACTATACCGGTTCCAGTTTTTTTTTTTTTAACACCAAATTCATTCATTGATTTCAAGAGTTGTACAAGAGTTGATACATGAGAACATCACAGCTAAGCACATCAAAATACATATCCATAAACACATAAAATCTTGTTAAAAGAGACGATGGAGAAGCGAATTTCCACGATGCTTTCGATATCGAAGCCTTACTCGCCAACAGATTATTAAATCTGTTTCTTTCCTTCTCCAGAATCAATCCCAAAAGAATGAGATCGTCGCTCTTGGCTATCTTCTCCTGGAAGAAACTCCGAAATTGACTAAAAGTATTGATGAAACTCAATATCATCTCTTGCACTGTGTCGTCAATTCTCCGTAAGTTTGATATGCCTGGATTCCACATCCGCTGATCGATATACCATAGAAATCGTATGAATTGAAACTCAATTCCTGTTATTGATCGGGAATGTGGACCATGGGCATCATGAAAAATCGAAAGACTCTTCACGGAGATGACGGGTTCATCTTGACTGGATGTATAACACCAACAGATTTCGACAAACCATGAATGAATTGCTTCCGTGATCGGAAGAAAGTGCTGGAGAACTCGGTGGTTCTCATGATGGTTCAAAAACAAGACATGAGAATCGATTTGAGTGAAAGGATGCATATTAATACCTTCAGATTTCGGATCTGGTAACAAATCGTCATGAGATTGGTGATTGTTTGTCACCGCTGCAATCAAGAGCCCCAACGCTGTCACCATCCGAAAGAAGAAGATAAGTCGGAGAAGAAACCGATGTAAATCAGTCTCGCCCATCACCATCAAAGTTTTATTCAAAGCAAACCCTAATTACAAAAACAGAAAGGAAAACAAAAGTACAGTCGACGCCGGAGCCGACGTCGGCCGGAAAGTGTATCAAAACGGAAGACGGTTTTCTTTTTTCGTCCTCGGAGTCGCCTGGTTTTTTAGAGAGTTTTAGATGATTTTGATGGTTTTTACTATACCGGTTCCAGTTTTATAGTTATTTTTATTCACAAGAAACGGAAAAAAAAAAAAAAAAAAAAAAAAAAAAAAAAAAAAAAAAAAACAAAACCAAAGGAGAAAAGAACGTCGACGATGATTGTGTGATCCACTGCAAAGAACAATGAGGAGATACCAAAATCTAAAGGTAGAAGAAGCCCTCTCCAAGAATCATCTTTACCCATTTGCTTGCAATGAACTCAGCTCAATCTTAAACCTTGCTTACTCTCAATTACCCAAAAATATCAAAGCTTTGATCTTCCAAGATACTCTCTCCGCTTTTCGTCTCCTTCCCGAGTAAGCTTTCTTTTCGAAATTGATTGATTTGTGAGGGATGCTTGTATGCGAAATTCATCTCAATTGCGAGTATTTAGGGTTCTAAGATGCTTTAATTTAGGGATGTTCTGTGTTTGGGAATTTAGGGATGATAAAATCGAATAATCTGAATAGTAAAGGTTGGAACTTTCATTCAATCATGAAGCAGAGGATTGAGGTTATTGGATCTTTGAATTGGCTTTACTTTTTGCCAAATCGATTAGCTTTGATTATTTGTGTTTTGCATTATACAATTTTTACAAAGTAAATTATTTTGTTGAAAAAAGTAGAATGTTGTGTTTTTGTAACACAAACATTTTAACTACTTTGCTTTGTGCTGAAGATCAGTAGATGATTCAATCTTATGGTTCATGTCTCTGTTGATGAAAAGTCCTGAAAATCGAACAAAAAGAATTGAGCAGAGGATTAAGTTTAGTTGGAGATTGGTTCTTCGAGTAGCTTTGTTTCATGCCAATAGATTATGGGATTCACTGATTCTCTGTGTTTGCAACTCTGCATTTCGAATTTGCATTTTCGATTTTTGAAAGATTTTTGTTAGAAAAGCTAGAATATTTGGTTGTTTTTCTTGAATGTAACATGTACGAGATTTTAGTAATGTAAACGTAAAGGCAAGAATCTTTCAACTGGAATAATCGAACCCTTACTCTTAGTGTGACTCTATGACTATAGTGACTATAGTAACAAATCTCTTTAGATTCTTGATATCTCTCTGTAACTGCAAATTTATTGTTTCTTCTTCTAAAGTCTATGTTTCAGATTCTATATTGTTTTCTCTTTGTTTAGCATGAACACATCAGCTGCTGTTTCAGCCGCTAACCTTCTCCTAAAGAGCGTGGAAGCCGTGCTCCCTAAACAGAAGAAGAACTTAGCCATTGTAGAATTCAAGCAGGCAAAAGTAGCACTAAAGAGACGCAGTAAGAGCCGTGAGGAAGAAAATATAGGTATGTTTTCTAGTTATCTTTCTTGAGATCTCTTCTTTAATATCCCGAAATAATCCTTCACTACTTGTGAATCCTTTTTTTCAGATATACCTTCACTTCCACAAGATATCCTTATTCACATCTTCAGTTTCCTCGATGTATCGTCTTTACTTTACTCAGCTCAAGTGTCTCGGTACTTCCTCCTCTATATTTCCACATTGCAGAGTCTTTTGCTTCTTCTTTTTTGCCTTCTACTTATCTGTTTTGTTTTGTCTGTTTGTAGCTCATGGAACCAAGCAGCGCATGAGAACTCTCTGTGGAAATCACAATTTGACCTTTACTTCAATCAAAAAGTCTTGATTCGTATTCAGTCCGTTACTGACTGGAAAGAAGCCTTTAAGAAAGCATATATCGGTTAGGGCTTTTCTCCACGGTATCCCTTTCAGAAACCGCGCTTTCTCTATGTAATTTCTAAAGTATACTTTGTGTCACCGTGCAGCGGCAAATTCATCGAAGGCGTTGAGATCTGGCCGGGGATACTGCAATTTCTGTGATTCTATTGTTTGGCACGACAACTTGAGATGTCCAAACAAACAATGTCGGTCGAAATCAGGCAACAAGCCACTCGACCTCATATCGACTCACCAGGTAAAGCTCTTCCCTTTTTCTTTCTTCAAATGTTCGTCGCGTTTTGTCTACTTGCTGAGCAAGTTATTTATCTGCTTTTGGTGGTTTTGTTTCTTCTCAGGTTGTCAACTATTTACTGGGGATAGTGAGTTCTTCTGATGAAAGTGAATCAGACGATGAAGCCGTTCCTGGACTATGGAAACTTACTTTCGTATAAACATTCATAGTTTACTTATAAAAAACATTCATAGTTGTAAATCACTAAAAAGATAAATATATTTCGGCCCTATTAAGAGGCTAGCCTATTTGTGTAGATTTAAGCCTACTTGATTAGCTTTTTGTTTGCCGATACTTATATTGTAATAGATTGGGAAAAAAAAAAAAAAACATTAGTTAATTCAAATGTATATGTTTTAAAAATATTGAGGAAGTTGACTAAGCTAATGGGTAAATAAATGCAAGTCTACATAATGTTTATTATACATATTATAAGTAACCTAATGATAATTAGTTGTGGAAACTAGGCATGAGCACGGTTACGGTTATCACGGTTACGGTTTATTAACCACCGGTTACGGTTATAAATTTTGTTTAACCATAACCTTAACCATTTAATAAACGGTTAAACGGTTACGGTTTAATACGGTTCCGGTTAAAACGGTTACGGTTATATACGGTTACGGTTATATACGGTTACATTTTTTTGGATGATATGATATTATTGAGAAAAAAATTATGTTAAAATAATTTTAAATATTTTAAATTAAAAATGATTTGATTAACAAAAATAAGTGATGGAGTGGGTTAGAGAATAGATTTAGTGGGCACTTTGAAATTTGATCCACTTAAAACATGATTTAGAAAAATAATTAAGTATTTAAAAAACTAAAATGACAAAGAAATTAAATAATGTTTATCGCACTAATTAGAATAAATAATAATGGATATTTGCATCCACTAATTCACAATCCACTTTGACTTTGTCACCGTGAATCTATTCTATTCAAATATTTTATTTAATACTAGTTAAAATAATACTATCATTTTTCGATTAGCAAAAAAAATCAATTATTTAATTTAGTATCAGTTAAAATAATATCACTTTTTAATTTTTATTTAGATTTTTTTAAATATCTATATAAAATTTCAATTTATTTTAATTAAATAATATTTTTAAACGGTTACGGTTATAATTTTACGGGTTTAACCGTACGGTTAACCGACGGTTTTTATACAGTTACGGTTAATTGACGGTTACGGTTAATAATTTTTGTAACCATAACTAATATTTTTTTACGGTTAACGGTTACGGTTTTTAACCGTTTTATACGGTTACGGTCTGGTTACGGTTTACATCCGGTCCGGTTACGGTCCGAAATACGGTTACGATTTAGTTTTGGTCATGTCTAGTGGAAACCATTCACATTAGGGTCTTTCTAATGAAGCACACTTAAGATAAGAGCTACTATTGAATTATCAATTATATCTTCAAGTTTTCTTTATGTTATGTTAGGTATATATATATTTTTATTAGCACCTATTTATAGGCCAAAACATAAAAAATCGTCTAACTCCTAATAAACAATACTATTAGATGATGATGCATACACACATTCCATGACAAATGCGTGGACGTAGTTTTTTTTTTTTTTTGAAAAAGGGTTAAACGCGTGGACGTAGTTACTAACATATGAGTGGGCATAACTTTTGTATTATTCTATGAGTCATCTTTAGGTCTAACTGTATAAGCACTTTAGTCGGCATAGCTCAATGCTATCTTTAGAAAACTATTGTATAGTCAAAACCAAAGAAAAAAACTATTATTAATTTATTATACTCCAACGATTAATGAGTTTAATAACTACAGCCAAGTAAATCAAATTTTTTTTAAAAAAATGCATTTGATTATAGTAACAAATAGCAATCTAACGAAACGAACGGAGCTGAATTATTCATACGTTTGCTGCATTGTAAACTACAATACCAGAACAAATATAGAAGCTTAAATTGAATAAGTACAGAAAAACAAAGCTGGGAAGACATTATAAAAGTACAAAACAGGGTAAGGCTAATGAATAACTTATTATAAACTGATGTTTTGATTCTCACTTGTATTAAAGTTAAAAAACAAAGGTTTAACAAAAAAAAAAAAAAGTTAAAAGCAAACTGTTCTTTAAACTTTAAAGTGAAAGAAGAAGTCGAAATTTTTGAAGTTCACAAAAGAAAGAGCTTTTCAAGTCAAAGCTTTCGAGGTTAAAACCTTTGATATACATGATAAATGTATACTAGTAAGTAGTACTATATAACATTTTATTCTTTAGGAGTAGAGACAAAAGGAAAATTGAACTATGTAATGGGCCAACTATACTTTTGTCTTGGAAAGAACCCCAAGTTATCTTTAAACACTGAAGGTCAGAGTTCAGACCGTCAGAGAGCTAAACTCTTCTTCTTTTTCTGTGTAGTAAATGTTTCTTTTTGTCATTCTTATTTATTTAATTATTTATGTGTTCTTCATTTTGTCTTGTTTTTTACTATCTTATTAGGTAATTAGTAGTATTTGCCCAAAAAAAAATTTAGGTAATTAGTAAGAGTCAATTTTGAGTATTTTTTTCAATCTTTTGCTTGTTTTATTAATATGTTTGATATTGTTGAAATATATTAGGGAAATAGATTTATCAAGAGTTTAAACAATTAATTGAAGATTTATATGATAAATATTGTTTGATATTTTTCATGTAAGATCTAAAATACATGGAATCGTATAAAAATGTATCAACCATATTGTATTTTCATAAAGTTGTTTGGTTGGATAACCGAATCATGAATTTAGAAAGCAAGTTTGAGATTCGTTGAGGTTAATTGAACATAAACCAAAATACCAGCGTTCTTCTTATGAAATTATTCGTTCTATGCAAACAATTTATTAGTGTGGCAAAAATTAGGATGTTGAGCACAAAAAGAAGAATATATCAGGCTAATGTCTCATGAAAATGAGCAAGGTAAAAACTAACAGCTTCTTAGGGTAGGAGGATCATGTTGCGGTAAACCACGAGTCGATCTTTAGCTTTCGCCTTCATGAGTTGAGTATTCATGCAGCTCTTGTTTACCCGAAAGGTGCAAGAAGAAAGTAGGTTACACGAGTTTTTCTTCTTCCATGCTTCTTTACTTTCGTTCTTTTCCATTTCTTTTCATTCTTTTTCGTTAAAAGCTCTTGTTAGTTTCATAGAACTTGACGTAAAAAAACTAGACTACTGTATGTCTTTAATCTCAATGCACACCAAAATCTACCAAAACTATTTCCTAAAATTGTATACAATATTTATATTAATCTTACAAATTTTTCAGTGTATAGATAATAAAGGCAAAAGTGTTTTACAGCATGGAAATTTTAGTTTTTAGAAAAATAAAAATTACTTTCAAATTTTTTTATATAAATATAATTTACAAAAAAAAGCACTTTAGCTAAAAGAAAAGCTACTACCATATGTGTGTGTTCTCGCATAAAATGGTAAATAAATGAAGACAATAGATAGAACAAATGTTTAAACCTGTGCAATAAAATTATAAAAAAGAACAAAGTAAAAGAAAAAGAAAAAAGAAAAAAAAAAGTAGAGAGAAAGCTCCAAAAACAATACTTTTGTTTTTTTCTTTTCCCTTATCTCTCTCTTAAATGCCATTTTTTTCTTCCTTTACCAAAAAAAAAAAGAAAAGATTAAACCCATTTCGAAAAAAGCTCAACTTCTCTTTCTTCTTCCTTTCTATATATAATTCCTCACTTCTCCATTTCTCGTTGACAAAGCCAATCTCTTTACTCTCTCTCTCTGTCTTACTCCATTACTCTCTCTCTCTCTAAATGGAAGCTCTTACCTTTATGAAGTTCTGGCTAACCAACAACACCAACATCAAACCTCGCCGTGAAATCAGAATCTCAGAATCCTCCATCGAATCCACCACCACATTAGGAGATCCCGAACTTGACCTCTGCGAAGGAGAAGATTCCTTCTTCGAGCTCGAGATCTCTCTCTCCGATTTCAAAACACCTAAAGAGAGAGATGAAAAACAGAGACTCGAAACGACGACGTTCTCTGTTTCTAACAAAAGCAAAGTCTTACCTTTCGTCGAAATCACTTCCAAGCCACAATCTCCGATCACTCTCCTTAAATCCGGTCAAAAGTTCCGTGCTTTCTCATTCAAAAAGTCAAAATCCGTCGACTCGGAAAAGTCAACGACGGCGGAGGAGGAGAAGAAGAGAGAAGAAAACAACAGAAGTCTAAACGTAAGGTTTAGAATCGAAGACGAAACAGCAACAAGTTTCAGAAAAACGGCGAGCATTGCGAGATTACAACAAACAGACGACACGATGTTGGACTACTCTGTTTCCCCTGTTTCGTCATCGTCTTCTTCCAAGAGATTCTTCAGTCTTATAAAGCCTTTATACACTAAATCGACGAAGAGACAGAGCAGTAGCGGTGTATCGTCTTCGATTACATCTCCGGCGTCTTCACCGGCGGCGAGGGAGAAACAGAGGAGTAATTTTCCGTCGGGGATAAGAAGTGTGAGGAGACAACTTGGGAAGAGCCGGTCGGCGTCTGCGGCGATCGGAGGTATGTCTCCGGCGAACAGAGTCGATGACTCATTACAAGTGCAACAAGATGGGATTCAAAGTGCGATTCTTCATTGCAAGAAATCGTTTCATGGCTCGAGAGGTACGTTAAAAACAGAGTCTTTTTATCTGTAATTTCGTTAATTTGATTATTGGGTTTTTAGTGAATTTTAAATGTGTTTTTAATTTGATTTTCAGAATCTTCTTTGTTATCACGATCTACGAGTGAATCTTCTTCACAAGAGAAACTCAGTACTTCATCGTCTGAAGGTAAATTATAATTTTAGTATTTGGATGATTATATTTAGTTTTGTGGTAATTATGATTTAATGGCTAATTAAAATATGTTTTATTTTTTTTGTAGATTCGTATTTGTTTTCAAGGATTGCAAGTGATTCAATGTCGGAGAAATCAATCGATAGCCTGAGTTCAATCAAGGAACAGCGGGAGAAGATTTGCGATTAGGTTTAGTTCTAAAAAGAATTAAAAATAGATAAAAAATCGAAAAAACTAGATTTAAGGAGTTTTTAGTTTTCTTTTTTTGCTTTTTTTAATTAGTTTAAAAATGAAGATGATGATGATGACAAAAACAGATAAATCTTGTTGCAGAGTCTCAGATTAGTGAAGGGTCTTGTTTTGCGCCTTTTGTATAGTGATGGATCATTATGTGAATCCTGACACCTTGAGAAGTGGAAAATATATATGGTAAATATATTATTTATTACATATCTCTGTCGTCTTCATTTGTCACCCACAATCCACACAGTTCATAATATGTCTTATTTAAATTTGGGTGTTAAAATTCTCTTAGTAAAAACGTCAAAAAAAAAACATCTCTTAGTATTTTACTATTATTTTTTAACTCACCAAAGTTGTTGATTTGAGCTTCTGATGATGGTGTTGGTAAGTGTAAAAACGAATGTTTAGACAACGAGAACAGCAAAATGCGTTCAGTATAAAATGAACGATTCTGTGTGGCTTAACCTTTGTACCACAATAATATATGAAATTAAAAAATAATTATTGAACTTTCTAATGCAAATATGCTACCAAAAATTACCACAGGAATAAATATTTCAAATTAATGACTCTATAATAAAATAGATGAACTTATTTAATCCATTTTATTAATTTGCGCAGCTGTTTGTTTGCCAACTACTGAACACATCAAATTATAGATTTATTTTGTACTGATCATATCACTTATTATTAGGAAAGGAGGTGGATAGAATCTCGTGGGAAAATTATGAAGTGTTAGATTTATATCGAAATAGATAGGTGTATCTTAATATTTTAATACGTGATCCAGAATTTCAAGTATTTGTAAAAACATTCTAAATTAGTATCAATTATAAGAAAAATTCAAGATGAAGCAAAATTAATATGAAACTAAATTTAACTTTTCAAATCATTTTTGTCCATCCCTAACAGATATGCAATTTTATTTATCCACAAAAAAAAAAAACAAGACATGCAATTTTTTAGAGATAGTACTCAATTTTCTTACTCTAACGAATATATTAAAAATTTTAAATTTTAAAGTAATGGAAAAATTCCTCACTTGTGCATTTGGAAGTGACTTGACAGTCACTGGGTCCATTATTTTTCTCACTTTCACTCCTTTTCTTTCTGCTATTTCACTTTCCAAGAAAATATATATGAAATCTGACAGTGCTAATTCATCATCCTGCCCTATATTTATCTGTGCGTATATTAGACTATCATATTGCTTTCACCTTTTCAATTCTCATTATTCACACAACCTAATCTTTTTGAGTCGATGTTCAAATTTATTTTGTCACCTACATCATATCCCCAAGCAAAAAAATTAAATCGGGATTAAAGCACAAGTTTCTTTGGTAAAGAATTTAAGCACAAATTACTGTATTCAAATTTTTGCCCCACTTGAAAGTTTCAGATTTTGGGCGGCAACATATTAGTTAATGGCAAGCACGACGAATGTTTTTTCATATATATAAGTTTATGATCAGTTTATGTATATTTTTGACTCTGTGAACTATATATAAACTATAGATCAATAGACTTTTAGTGCTGAGTCAACTGAATATTTTATTATCTGTTAAAAATTGTGTTATTAGAGAATGCAGTCCTTTCTTGACTAGAATTATTTATTTTGGATTTAATACATGACTTAACAAACGACCAAAACGAGTGACACAATATTATTTAAGGTTATTAGAAAAATCTTGCAAGTGATTGTTTTGGATCCCACCACAACAACCGACCAGAGTCACCTAACAAAAGTCCGAACACAAACTTTAAAAAGTTAAAAAATCATAATTTTTCTTTCTCCAAACGTATACAAGATAGTAAAAATTAGTTACCCAATAATTAATGGGTGTAAAAACAGAGAGCATGAGACGACAATAAGTTATGAGGTTCGACAATGTGTTTTGTTGCCAAACTTTGTTTTATCTAAAATACCTTTAACGAATTATTTTAGTTAAATTTGTAACTAAATTATCTCGATTCAACAACACACAAATTATAGAAACAAAACTATATATCAATGTGAACTTTAAGCATAAAACTAAATTGTAATAATAGATTGTAGTAGAGTTTCAAAAGATTGGAATCATCATTTTTTAATCTTTTCACTACATTTCGAAAAATGTCATATGGACAAAAAAATATCTTTCCAAAAATATCCTACCTCTTTAGTTCAATGGAAACAAGATTTATTTTTACTTTTGTTTTTTGTCAAACAACAAGATTTACCTATTTCAACTTATACTTGAGTGAATGTCTCAATAATATTGGACATTCCAAGCTTATACATTTAAATTTAAGTACCTTTTGTTCCCACAATTTCAGTCATTTTTTAACAAATTTGACTTATTATATTACTGTAAAGTTAAATGTGTGAAAATCAAATTTTCAAAATTTTATGAAAACAATATTTTTTCAAAGTTGTTGTGAAAATAAAACTTTTGTTTTTTGTAAAAGGTTTTGTGAAAATAAGACTTTTTATTACTTTTTTTTGCTGGAATATTAGGATTTTACTTTGTCTGAACAGCCACAAAATATCTATTTCCATCCAAAAATGGTTGTTTCCGTGCCTAAAATCCATTTATTCTAACTCAATCATATTTTTAGCTTCCTTCCAATAGATAGTACTTATAACAAATCCTTAAAAAATACTATAAATTTACCTAACTCAAACTAAAAAAGCACAAAAATAAAATAGAATGACCTTTAACAGAGACCACGTACGTGGTCTTCGAAACACATGCTCCAAAGAAAAGCGTAAGAAAAAGCTCGCAAAAAAAAAAAGGGGTAGAGCCACGAGACGAGCCATCTGCTTTGTTACACGGAGCTGAACAACCGAACCGGTCAAAGCAAAAAAACCGAGATGGTCTTGGTCTAAATGAATACTATATCATCAAATTAAAATAATGTTTGCTTGATAATTGATGATATAACTTGAACTAATTTTGTAACAATTAGGTTGATAATAAATGTGGAATTGAATTTTCAACAAGACTTATGACAATTTGGTTTTTGGGTTGTGTGTGTAAGAGAGAGAGAGATGATTGTGGTGAAACACATCATTAAACAAACATCTTTACGCGTTTCATAAATATCTGTAACTTCTCCACTTCAATTTGGCGTTCGTTACAAGCTCTAACCATCGTGTCCTCTTCTTCCTCCACTTATATTTATAGTATTTTTTTTCTTTTCGCCTCGTTACTTTAATCACATTTTTGGGGATATTTTATATTTATTTTTCAATCGTTCAAGTTTCAAGGAAATTGCTTCATGTATGGATCATATTAACTTGAGAAGCATGTCAATAATTTACGTTAGTGTCAATATAAAGTGGTTTTAAGAAGTACTCCATCTATCTGTGTTTCTCTTTTATTTTATTTTAAACGTATGTATTTTTCTCTTTTTATACATATTTGTTGTTTTAAGAGAGATGGTGTGAAATTGTTGACCTGGGAAGTAGCTCGACTGAAAAGTGTTGGGTCTAAACTCTAAAGTCTAGGCAGAGATGATAACCACTCAAATGAATATTTGACCTACTTCTCTCTTGTTACTTTTTCCTCATTTCATAGATTCATCCTGACAATTTTCGTATTCAAAAAACAAGAAAAATAACCTTTTTTTTTGGGCTGAAAAAAGATATAGTGGAGGATTTCCGGATCTATTGTTCACATCATGTTTTGGGTTCTCAAGTGGCTGTTGATAGACTAACCATAAAAATCAAGTGATTCAGTTACCAGAAAAGACAATTCACTGATCTCGACACAATTATGAAGCCCCGAATGTTTTACAAGTTCCCTACTCGTTATCACTTTGCTTAGAGTATATAATGAAAATTTTAGTTCTAACAAATACAACCGAAGCGAATAAGATTCCGATTAAAAAGAATAGATGTTTCTACTTTCTTTTTTTTTTTTTTTTTTTTGTATGAATGTAAAATTATATTCATCCAAAAATCGTTTGTGCATCAAGTGCTACAGCTTTTAAAGAATGCTTTGAGGTTGTTCTTTTACATTAAACTCGAGTGTGAAACCAAAAACGGAGTCCCTCTTCAAAATTCTCGGATCGTTGAAGTGTGCTAAAACGGTTACGGATGTTCTTGTCAATGATTTTGGTGAGCGTAGGTGCCGGCGTGGGAAACTCACCGTGTCGTCGTCCGTTACGTTCACACCACAGGCTGTGAAGAGTAATTTGAAACACATACCTTAACGTAAATGTGTGTAGTGTAGGCCAAGTTGTGTCCAGAAGATGTGAGCAGATGGAGTTCCAATTAGCAGTGTATTGGGACTGGAGAATCCCGCTTGTGAGTTTAAACCAGATTTGAGATGAGAATGGGCAGGTGAAGAAGAGATGTTCTCGTGTCTCTACCTGTTCCCCACAGAATATACATCCAACCTGCGCTCCCAAGTTCCAACTCATCAATCGATCTCCTGTTGCCAAACGGTTGTGAAAGGCAAGCCAGGCCATGAATGAGTATTTGGGGGTGGCGAATTTGAACCAGATGGCCCTGCACCAATCCCAACGCGGATGAATCTGTCGTGTTCGTTGCCACGTAGTGAAGGAGGAGAACTGAGTCTTGTAACCATCCGAAGTATGTTTCCAGAGGGAGCGATCTGCCTCTGCTTTTCTAACCAACCGGGTTTCGTGAATCAGTGCTTCAATCTGGTTGAGGAGATCAACTCGGTGTCTCCGGCACCGATGAGAGACCAAAACATCTGCCACCGTAGCGTTTGCTGAGATCCCCAAGTCTATAAATCCTCGTGATCCCAAACGATTAAAGAGCTGGCCGAATGGACTCCATATGTCGTGCCAGAAGGATGTTTGTTCGCCTGAGCGAACCTCCATCTTATGAAACGCATGTGCCTTGTCTCGATATTTTAGAATCTTACGCCACATCCAAGAACCAGAGCACGAATTCCCTCGAACCGACCAGATTGTCTCTCCTTTAATCAAGTTCGCATGAATCCATCTAACCCATAGAGAGTTCCTTGCAGATAAGAGTCTCCATATGAGTTTTAGGATACAAACAGTATTTACTTCCTTGAGAGATCTTATTCCCAGTCCTCCCTCCTGTTTTGGTCTACAGACCGCTTGCCATGACATTTTAGCTTTCTTCGAATTGAGCTCCGGACCTGACCATAAGAAGGCAGCAAATAGTTTTTCGATTTCCTTGATACATTCATTCGGAAGCCGGAAAGCGGTAGCCCAAAAATTTGTGAGGCTGGAGAGGACCGATTTGATCAGTTGTAGCCTCCCCGCAAAAGACAAGAAGCGACCAGTCCAAGATGTGATACGACTCCGTATACGTTCCAGGAGGGGTAGATAATCAGCCGTGGACATTATTTTGGTAAGCAGAGGCAGCCCTAGATAGCGAACCGGTAAGACACCGACTGCGAAAGGGAACCAGCGAAGGATTATGTTTCGATGAGTTTGCGTTATCCCTGCCATAAAGATTGTTGATTTCTCTAGACTGATTGTCAAACCCGAGAGAGAGGCGAATTCCTCAAAAATTGCTAGAATACCTTCCACAGATCTAGAACGGCCATCCGAAAAAACCAAAATATCGTCCGCAAAACATAGGTGGGTTAGTTGCATGTTGTAACACCTTGGGTGAAAGCCAAACTTGCCAGCAGTTGCTGCTCTATCAAGCTTACACGTTAGGATGTTCATACATAGAACAAACAGGTACGGGGAGAGTGAACAACCCTGCCTTAGCCCCCTCTCACTTCGAAAAAAACCCGCCAGCTCCCCGTTAACTTGTATTGAAAATGTGGGCGTACAAACACAACGCTCAATCTTATGAATAAAGGATTCGGGTAGACCAATAGCCTTCAAAATATTAATCAAGAAAGACCAGTTCACGGAGTCAAAAGCTTTGGAGATGTCTATCTTCAAGGCACATCGACTAGAGATTGTATCCTTGTGATAATCCTTAACCAATTCCGACGCTAGCATCAAGTTTTCCATCATCAAACGGTCTTTGACAAAGGCAGACTGGTTTGGGGCTATAGAATCGGGAAGGATCTCTTTTAATCGGTTGGCTAATAGCTTAGAGATTACCTTGTAGAGTACGTTGCAACAAGAGATGGGACGATAATCTTTCATTGTACGCGCATCCGTCTTCTTTGGAATCAAAGCTAGAATTGTTGTATTAACTCCTTTAGGGAGGAAACCTTTTAAGAAGAATGATTGGATAGCAACAACAAAGTCTTTACCCAAAATTGGCCAGGTAGCCGTGAAGAACTCTATAGTGTATCCATCCGGACCGGGGGATTTATTTCGCGACATCGAGAATAACACTTGTTTTATCTCCTCCTCCGTAACTGTCCTCATTAGTTTAGTGCATACCTCCTCCGAACAACGAAAATCCATTAATTCATGTATTTGTGATACCGTTGACTCCACACAAACCTCTGACTGGATTCGCAAATGCGATTCAAAAAAACTCACTGCTTCAAAAAAACTCACTGCTTTTATCTACTTTCTTTTTAATATGTCTATATACAATGGCCTCTAATTTAAATAACATATCGCATATATGCGTGCTAAAAAAATTTACATATACACCTACAAATTATTTGTAGACCATGCATAGTTCGATGCCGAAAAAAAAAATTATAAAAAAAAAGACCATGCATAGTTCATTTGATTTAGGTCATCATAATAAGTGAAAAGTGCGAACAAAAATTTATAAAAAATATTAAATAGAATAAATTTGAATGATACTTCAAATATATAACAACTATATTAAACTTCAGTTTTTTTTTTTAAATCAGAAAATATGCATAAAATGCATTTAAATTTGGACGTACGATAGTACGTCGATAGTGGCACAACTACTAAATTATATCATGATCAAATATATCGAATTTGAACTACATTTTCCTAGGATTTTAAGAAAACATTCATGTAGTTTAAAGACTAAGCCATAGTGACCACGCAAATACACGAAGGCTAGTGTGATCAGATCCAAAAATCCCTTATAACGAACCCATATCTCACATGGTAATTGTAAAATTCCTGTAAGCGGAAATATAATCTGGCCATGGAAATCCTTAATATACATAGTTGTGTTTGTCCAAAATCAAGTCTTTTTTTTTTAACACCAAACAAGTTCTTCATTCATTCGATAATCAACCCGATTACAAAGTAGAAGGCCATAAAAGACCAGTCCAGCATAGCAGCATTACAACAAGCGTAAGATAAATATAGCGACACAAACTTCATAAAGCTTGATAAATCGTCAGGAGAGTTGTACGTACAACCTAACACGCGTAAACCCGTGATAGAAACAATCTTTATACTATTTTCTTCAACTGACATAAAGTTAGTCAACTTAACAAGTGACTTTGAAGACATCTTCGACATGAAAATCGAAGGAAGTGTACCTCGCTTGGGGAGGGATGGTGGTGATAAGGTTCTCTCCTTTAAGAAGGAGGATGATAGAAACGATATCTCCTGGCCCCGACAGAAGGAAATTTGATAACGAGGCAGTTCAAAGGTTCTCTCCTTTAAGGAGGATGATAGAAAGGATCTCTCCTGGCCCCGACAGGAGGAAATTTGATAACGAGACAGCTCAGTAGCACCAAGATGATGAAGATGCACGGCATAAATTCTCCAATGGACCAAAGGGAAGTATACAGTCTTCATGTGTTTTTGGGTCTTAACCCTAAGGTGAAACATGTGACCAAACCACCAATTGAAAGGAGTAGCCGAGATTACCTCTTGGAGAGCGATTTGATGAGAGGCAAAGTTGAAGAAGACGGCGAAAGGAGACCAAAGGCAGAAGCGGCATCGATTTTGGGTGCTGGGTATGTTGGGTTGTGAAGAATCAAAGACAGGCTTTTGATCAATTAGGCCCAACAAGCCCATAACCAAAAATCGGCCCAATCTCTTTAGAACCCAGAAGAGGCCCAGTCCCTGAAACCCTAGAGTTAAACCTGCAGCAGGAGAGTGGAGAGGATTGCGGCGGCTGAGCGACCAAGCAGTGGAGGCGGCGGAAGGTTGCAGATGTTGGGGAGTGGAAACATGAGCGATGGATAACCATGACAGAGGTGAGGCAGATCTGTGGTGGTCTCGACCAACAAACAACATGGACATCGTGGCGGTGGAAGAACGAGCTCGCCAGATCTGAGAAGATCCAGGTTCTTCAGCCACCAAAGCCAAGCTTATCACACACGATTTGGGTACAGAGCGTTTAGAGGAAGAGCCCAGAGAGGAGGTTGGAGGAAGGTATCGAGTTTTTAAAGGATCTCCATCAGAGACACGCAAGGAGACACTGAAAGTTGAAACGGTGAACCGTCTCCGGCGGCTCTGTGGGAATTTTGAATAAACACAGGAGGTTCTTTCCTGAACACAACTAATAACTAGCGAGAAAGAGACGAAGAAGTAAAAACGAGAAGACAAAGTCCGACGCCGGCGAGCCATAGCTTCACCGGCGTCGGAGATGGACAAAGTTTTGAGTGCCTCGGGAATATCGCCTGGGAGAGTTTTTTAACTGTGATAACCTGTCTTTTATTTCTTTCTTTCTTGTCCAAAATCAAGTCATTTACTCATTTAAAGTTAAATCAATCATGTAACAACAATCAGTCAACCATATGAGAGACTAATGAACCAAACAATAATTCACTGGAAAAAATAAACGAGTGTTTTATGTATGTTTCATAACGTTTGTTTTCTCATATTAATATGTATGTTTCTACCCATCATGGATAATTTAACCGGAAACTTAACCGATCCTCCAAAAAAAAGAGTTGGAACTATTCCCAGTTTGAAAACATGGGATTGAAAAACACTTATCTAACGAAAATATGTATCGATGGCGGAAAAGACCTAGGCCGAAAATTTGTTGGTTAAAGAAAAAACCAATACAAAGCTTTGTGTGAGATATTATTTGTATATGAATTCAGCAAAATCGTTAAGTGATGTTTTAATAGTAGTCTCAATCTATTATCAAAAATAAAAAAAGAAAAATAGTAGTCTTAATCTATACATGCATGCATGTTTGCATCATGTTTTCCAGTGTTCTGTTATTGTCTGCTTTAATTGTTCATCCATCTTAAAAAATTAAATTAGAAACTAACCGAGAGAAGAAAAACCTCATCAAATTGTATTGGTTCAAACATTTTTTAGATACCCTTTTTTTTACTACAAACTAATTACATGAACCGATAATGAAAAACTATCATAATTTCGACATATATGACGAATCACTAAAATATTAAATGTAAATATTTATTATTTATTTTTTTGGTTTTGAAAATATTTCTATTAATTTTTGACATGAACTTAAGTTATATTTACTCCTAATTATATTTATACCATTTTATATAAAAAAAACAACAACTATATTTATACCACAAATTTATATGTCTTGAGATTCTTCCGAAGTAATATTGTCGAACATAAAACAAACTCAAGGCGTGCAATGGATCAGTGTCATAACATTCTGTGCAGGATCATAATACAAGATACGCTCGAAACTCAAAAACTAAATAATACATTTACTTCTCTTTTGTCATAGTAGTATTTTTTTATTTCGTCTAAACTATAATCATCACTATCATGTCAATAAATACAGAAATAAATAATCAACACTATCAATATCATGTCGAGAACATCCAACTCACAAGAAAGCAAGGAGCAACGACGCTGGAGAACCATACATGTGGCAAGGTTCAAGAGTCCCACAAGAGGAAGAATACGTTGCACCTTAGAAACCACACGACACCGTTTTCTGTTACATAGAACAAAAAGGAACTTCTCTAAATCATGTTTAGTTTGAGTTTTTAAGTTTCATAAGACTTAAGTAGATTTGGTTGTCCCCTCTTCTTAGATTTTCTTTATATGCTAATGTAGGACCCATGTCTCCGACCAATTTAGCTTACTAACGTTTTCAAGTTTGTTTGTCCCGCAAAAAAGTCAATCTGTCTGTTTATGTATATACACAAATGCCTAATCATCCCATATTGTATTAGAAATTATCTGTATTTAGACATATATTTGATCGATAGTTATAATTTTATAATTAATTAACGATGATGGTAGTTTGAGTTGAGGTTCTTTTGCAATATTCGAGGTCTATATGTTTATCATGGGATTTTGAATGCACTGCATGTGACGGTTTGTGATTAAGGGCATATTTTATTATATCTAATCATGGACTAATTTTAGATAAAAGAAATTGGAAAGAAAACCCCTTTTTACTAATTTTAATTTCCTCTTTGATCAATATTTTTTTAGAAAAATATTTACTATTAGATTATTTTTTGGTACACCTTACTTTTGACGACAAGACTGAGAAGAGGCACACCTTACTTTTGTTGCAGTATGAGCTCTATTGAAGTCTAGAGTGGTGGTTGTGACACACTACATGATCCAATGAATCAAATTTTTTGAAAATCTTAGCGTATGATGTAACTTTTTCATTAATGTGATCATACACCATCAAAATATCAGTTATAACAATCATAAACTGAGATTGTGGTGAACCTTTGAGCCGCAATGATGTATGACTTCATGAGTTACAATATATGACATCAAAACCTGTTTGAGGTTGCGAAATAACTAACCCCTTTGGAATTAATATGTATACAAAATGTTAAATGGCTAATAGGCTTGAAAGGCTTTTTGTATACAAAGTGTCGAGATTAACACATATTTGGTTTACTTACGCTCAAACCATATAATGAAATAACGGTTTTGAATTGGATATAACATTTATTTTTTCGATATCTAAGGAAGATTAGATGCTTGCCAGAAAATCCATACAAGTGCAATACTAGAAAAAAGGAAATGGTGTAGTGTTGAAAAGTAGTATAACTTCGGCAAAAATATTTGACTAATAAGAAGCAAATTAAATCATGAAGATGTGATTAGATTAATACAACGAATTTTTTTTTTTTTTTGTCAAGGAGATTAATACAACGAATAAATCCATGAAATCATTAATATGGAATCATGTCCAAGGAAACCGGAGATTGCATGTAGAAATGAACCATAATTCACAAAATAAACTAAAAATCAAACCATGTTCAAGGAAACCTCGGAGGTTGCAGTTAGAAATAAATCATACTATAATTCATACAATAAACTAAACTAATAAAGTTGATGTTTGGCTTTTGTCTCCCTGCAATGAAACATCATTTTTTTTTTGTAAACAAAGATATAATATTTTCATTTCAATAAGTGATCTTGTCCAATTTGGTTCTCGTTTATTCATTCACGGGACTATAAATGAATTTCAGAAAGCCCATAAGGCCTATGTACATTTTGTTCTCTATTTGGCCTCATAAGCTATATTTTCTTTTGCAAAAAAAAAAAAAAAAGATGCTATATTTTCTATTTATTTCTCGTAAGACGTAAGCTATAGAGTTTATTTGGCATAACCTATATATTTTAAAGATTAGAACTTATAAAAGCATTAAAAGTATATAAAATCATAAAAAATTTATTTATCAAAACCAAAAATCTATTAAATTTACATAAACATATATCACATATACTGTAAATCTAAGTAATAATGTGGCAACAAAACTAATACAAATTACTATATCATTCCAAAATTCAGATAATCAATCGCGCTTTTTTTGCGTTACGTTTCCATTTTCCACTTCACCGGCGCTTTCGTTCTCTAACAGACCTATAATGGATGAACGCGAGAATAATTTTGTTAAACTTCTATTCTTAGACTCAATACTCTTGAAAAAGAGCGAGCAAGATTCGGTCAGACATTAGTCTGAAGATTACAGTAATGAAAATACTGATATAATTTCGGAGGTTGCTAATAAAATACACACGCCTAAGAATTGTGGATTTAAATCATGAAAGAAAAATAATCTCGAAAAATGTTTTGTATATGCGAAATATTGCCTTGTCCGTTCAGATAATCCAAGTAGCAAATACTCTTCGACTACAAAACTTGCAAAATTGGGGTGTTATGTGACTTTGAGAATTGTCTTACTGTAAAACAAAAGAACACCATACAGAAATTATCAAACAGAATGACTCACATTTCCAATTTTAGTCAAGTCCAGAATGAATACATCAATTGACGCGATTAGGGGTTGGATTTCTAGGTACTTTATTGCAAGGTTGATATCAAAAAATACTCGAACATCATTCAAAACATGCTCGCATACCTTAACTTTATCGAGTTCCGAGAGATAAAAGGTTCGTTATTATATTGTTCCGGAGACATACGAAAGGTATCGAATACGATTGATGAGGTATAATATATACTCTAAGACCATCATCATCCATTGATCTTAAATGAGTGTCATATATATTAATTAATATTAAATTTTAGAGACACCCTTATTTTTAGGATGCAAAGTGTCTTGTAAAAGACATTTCTCTCTATTTTTAAGACACTCATTAATTATTTCTTTTTTTTAATTAGTTTAAAAATTTTAAAACACTCATACAAAATGTGCAATGAAGATGCTCTTAATTTTTTGGGAATGTTTGTAACGGTATATATTGATGACATAGTATTTGGTTCCACATATCAGAACTCAGAAGTTTGTCAATCAGTTTTTAGTTTTACAAGATATCAAAATACCAAAAACGTTGAATCCAAGATACACTTAATTATTAAAGATTTTGAGTATGATTTAAACAATTATTATGTTTTTTCACTCGATATCAAGCTATTTTGTTAGAAAGCATGAAGTCGTGCATATTTATTCATTATACACGATTGTTATTTCACTCAATAACACGCTCACAAAATGTCACATTGTTTTATTAAATCACACAATTTCGCTTGAATACATAGGATTAGTGTGGTTTGGAAAATTGTCATTATTTACTAAATGTGACATTATAGATATTTAATTAGTTTTCCACCAAATTAGGCTATCTACTTAAAATAACCGTAAATTAAAGGGAATGTTTTAACAAAAATATTCCGATCTGCGTGCAAATTAAGACAGAGTTCACGGATTGAAAAACAATAATAGAGGAGAAATGTGATAGAAAAACAGTAGGCCCGTGACCTTATTACAATCCGTTCTCCTTTGTAATTTTCTTCTATGTTTCGCATCATTAATCACTGTATACACATGCATATATATATATATCCCCATATATTTACTCATATTTATTTATTAATGGTTTTCATGGCTGCTAGTAGCCCTGGGCATAAAATCCGAAATCTGAAAATCCGATCCGATCCGATCCGATCCGAAAAATCCGAATCCGAATCCGAATTGAATAGTCTTAAAACCCGAACGGATAATGAATTATCCTATCCGAATAATCCGATCCGAATCCGATCCGATCTGAAATCCGAACGGTTTATCCGAAAACCCAAAAAAAATTAGATATTCAAAAATATTAGTTATAATTTTATATTAAAAAATAGCAAATAACAAAAAATATTTGAAATAATCTAGATATCTGAAAAGTTTAAGTTATATTTGTTAAAACTATACAATTTTTCCAAAATATAACCAATTTTTAAAAAAATAAATGGAATTTTTAGTTTTTTTTTTCCAAAAATCCGGTCCGAATCCGAAAATATTCGAACCGAATCCGATCTAAATGGCCATAAAAATCCGAACGGATAATGAATTATCCTCTCCGGATTATCCGAATCCAAAAAAACCCGATCCGAATCCGATCCGAAAAATCATAAAATCCGAACGGATATTAAATTCTCCTATCCGAAAAATCCGAAATCCGAAATATCCGATCCGATCCGATCCGAAAATCCGAACGCCCAGGGCTAGCTGCTAGCATATGATATGAGTATATATGAAAATATTATAATGTTGTTTAAATTTTTTTGTCCACATGTTTTAACTTTTAACTCGTTTTTGGCTTTATTCCTTTTTTTCCATTTGTCAAATTTTGGATCTATTCATACTTATTAATCTGTCGATTCTTTGGATATATCGAATAATTTCATATTTATGTCTGCAACTAGATATATTTATAAATTTCTTCTGTATTGTTTTGGTTACATTGCAGGCTTTGCAGCCAACTGAGGGTTTCAAGTTTTAAGCATTTCATTTCTCCGAAGAGAATCTCTAAAAGCTGTTGAATCCTTTCTTTGGTATAAAAATGAAATGGTCATGTCATGTACAATATATACTATAGTATTAATGTTTTTTTCAAAAAAAAGTATTACAATCATTACTAAGACATCCAATAAAACTAAAACAATATATAGATACTGACTAAAACTAAAAACTAAGCAAGATTTCTGAAGACCGACACACACGAACTTTATTAGATTTTAAACTTTTTTGTTATAAGAAAAATGGTCCCATGAAACTTAATATTCGTATACATCTAAGAAGGATAAACACAAAAGACTGCAAAAATCCAAAACTGTACTTCAAGAAAAAAGTAAACAGTTTCACAAAAAAAAAAACCTAAAAATGTAAACTTTTTGGCTTACAACATTTAAACTCCAAAATACCATCATCACAAGACCAAATAAAAACATATTATATAAAAATCTAATTTCACTACACTACTCTTCAACTTCTTAACTCTTACAAGTTAGTACCATATGGAAAATCCTCCGACGCCTCCGCCGGAGACGGCGGCTTACACACTAACCACTTCTTCAATCTCCTACACCAAACCCAAAACCTCTCTTTCTCTCCTCCGCTTCCCGGTTACTGAGCCACCGTCCTTTATCCTCCGCAACATCACTCTCACTGCTCATCCCACCGAGATCCTCGCCGTCGTTGGCCCTTCCGGCGCCGGCAAATCAACTCTTCTCGACATTCTCGCTTCTAAAACATCCCCAACCTCCGGCTCAATCCTCCTTAACTCCATTCCCATCAACCCTTCCTCTTATCGCAAAATATCCTCTTACGTTCCTCAACATGACTCTTTCTTCCCTCTCCTCACCGTCTCTGAGACCTTCTCTTTCGCCGCACGTCTCTTGCTGCCAAACCCATCAAATGTCTCTCAAACCGTGACCTCGCTTCTCTCTGAACTTAACCTAACACATCTTGCCGATACTAGACTCGCTCAGGGATTATCTGGTGGCGAAAGAAGAAGAGTGTCTATAGGTTTAAGCCTCCTTCACGACCCTTGCTTTCTCCTCCTAGACGAACCCACTTCGGGTTTAGACAGTAAATCCGCTTTCGACGTTGTTCACATCCTCAAATCCATCGCTGTTTCAAGACAACGGACTGTGATATTGTCTATTCACCAGCCTAGCTTCAAGATTCTCTCTATCATCGATCGGTTGTTACTTCTTTCGAAAGGAACTGTTGCGTACCACGGAAGGCTTGACTCCCTCGAAGGTTTCTTGCTCTCCAAGGGATTCACTGTCCCTCCGCAGCTCAATTCTCTCGAGTACGCCATGGAAATACTTCAAGAACTCCGAGAATCCGACGGAAACACTGACGTTATCGCTCTCCCTTCGACCGATAACCGGAAACAGAGAGACAAACAGAGTACTGTTCGATATAGAACATCAAGAATCACCGAGATAAGCCTTCTTTCAAGAAGATTCTGGAAGATCATTTACCGGACAAGACAGCTGCTTCTGACCAATGCATTAGAAGCCCTTGTAGTTGGTTTGGTCCTAGGAACTATCTACATCAACATTGGAATCGGAAAAGAAGGAATCGAGAAGAGATTCGGCCTTTTTGCCTTCACACTAACATTCCTCCTCTCTTCAACAACCGAAACCCTCCCCATCTTCATTAACGAGCGTCCAATTCTTCTCAGAGAGACTTCGAGTGGCGTTTACAGACTCTCCTCTCATATTCTCGCCAACACATTCGTCTTCTTGCCCTACTTGTTCGTTATCTCAGTCATTTACTCTGTTTCGGTCTATTTCCTCATTGGTCTTTGCCCCACGTGGCAAGCTTTTGGGTACTTCGTTCTCGTGATATGGATCATTCTCCTAATGGCAAACTCTTTTGTTCTCTTCTTGAGCTCTCTTGCCCCAAATTACATTGCGGGAACCTCTCTTGTAACGATTCTTCTAGCGGCTTTCTTCTTGTTCTCGGGTTACTTCATTTCCAAGGAAAGTCTTCCCAAGTACTGGCTTTTCATGTACTTCTTCTCAATGTATAAGTATGCATTGGATGCACTTCTGATAAACGAGTACTCGTGCTTGGCCTCTAAGTGTTTGATCTGGTTGGAGGAAGCTCAAACGAAGATCTGCGTGGTTACTGGAGGTGACGTGTTGAAGAAGAAAGGACTTCATGAGAAACAGAGGTGGTTTAATGTTTATGTTTTGTTAGGGTTCTTCATACTTTACCGTGTGTTGTGTTTTCTTGCTCTCCTTAGAAGGGTTTCAGGTACCAAGAGATAACTATTTTTCTTTCGCTTAATTAATTTTCTTTGTAAATTTATTTCTTCATACTGTGATATCCAAGTAAACTTAACAAAATATCTCCGTATCGATCATTAATCTCTTGGAACTATTATAAAATCTTTCGTAGACATCCAAATTTCGGGATCAATTATTCAACACATTCCTATCCTCTCTTTCTTTTGACCTCTCAATGTTAACTAAGTGTTTGTTATGTGGAGACATGTCACATACAAGAGATGAGAGGTCATATTCAACCTTTGAAGACATGTTGATTGCATTATTTGAAAAGTTTTTAAGCAGATCTTGGGATCGAATTTCACTCATAATTATGTATGTACATCACATTTTGGATCCAGAAGGTTAAACCCTTGATATAGAAAGGGGGAAAATGTCAATAGTAGGATGTGGGCACGGTTTATTCTCTATCACAAGAAACGAAATAAGTACCACAGGTCCATTGATCGACCCACTAACACTAGCTTAAGTACTAGTTCGAATAAAGTTGTGGTTGTGATGAAAAGGAAATACATAATTTTTTCTCAAGTATGTAATAGTTTGTTATAATTAGACGTAATTCTAATCATTATGGTATATATATGGAGATCGAATATGGGCTAGTTATCGTTTATAAATCTAAGTAACCAAAAGAAATAGTATATATATACACTTTTTTATATAGAGAATTTAAATCAAATCAATATATATGCGCCGAGGCTAGGATTTAGGTGGGGACAAGGTGGATAAATAGATCATGGCATAGAAGAGTCACTTTGGTTAACTTGTAGCTTGGAGACAAGCCTTGGTCTTCACGGGTCTCCATCTTCTTCTCTTTCAAAATAAACCATTTCTTTTTTTTTTTGGTAAAAGAATAAACCATTTCTTATTCTAATTTTACGACCAAAATGAAGAATATTTGATCAAACATGGTGTATAGTGGTTTGAACTAATTTTGTGTTATAATTTGGATTCAAATAGTTTGCAAGAGTTGCATACGACGAATTAAAAAAAAAATGAAGAATATATATTTGTGATATATAACCTTTTCCTTTTTTGTTTTTAAGTATTTTGAACTAGTAGACTTTGTATGCATGTCAATTGTTTTTTTTTTTCTTTCCAAAATTCAAATTCTAAGAACATCCGAATTCGTGATTTTCCAAGTAATTATTTTGTTCAGAAATTCTGTTATTTTAAAAGTATGGATTTTTCGGTTTGGTCACGTTGCCATCCCAAAATGAAATGTTGCTTTTTCAGTTTTCTTGTTTGTTTCCTTGAAATTTAGTCCCAAGTGGAAGAGCAGTCGTAAGTACAATGTACATGCAAACATTGATATATGTATACACACATGCATAGTAAATATAAACATCACAAATATGTGATTTTTTTATATATGATCTTGTGTTCACGGACTTGTTCGTTGTCTACTCGCCCGTGAACGCCTGCCTTTTCGCTGAATCACATTGTTACCACTTACCAAACAATTGTTTTTGTCGTTACTGTTTGATTTCCGTTAACGAGTTTTGAATAGCTTACTGGATCAAGTAAAACAAAAACATGAATCCAAACATAGTTAGTTTAACCGATTAAAAAGATTAGAATGTACTTGTTTTAATCCTTTATGGTATTGGTAGACCAATGTTAGTATATTCTCCATCAGAACACATTGATCATACCCACCAAGAATTGAAGTAAGAGGCTATAAACCTCTTTTTTTCTTTCATAGCGGTCTGATATTCATCACTAGACGCTTAGTTGGTGATTAGAATGTACTTTTTTGAGATATAACGAAAAATAAACGATCAGTTTTATTATCACAACTCACACGCATAAATAGCCAGATGTTATGCAATGGTTCATGGTTACTAACAACAAAATAATGCGACTGTACTAGTGACATTATGTAATTTTGGTTTTCCCTGAACTGAAACTTCGAAGTCCTCGATCTACAACTTTGATTTTGCATTGCTTACAAATCTTCCTATATGAATGAACTATCGTCTTATGAGCTTCTCTGTGGGTTTAAACTCTAGGATGGGCTTTTAAAAACATAGTTAAACTTGCTTATTTTAATTTCATGCATCAAATCTCAATTTTTATCAAACAAAACAAAATTTCTCCTTTTTTTTTTCTTTAATTCTTACTTTTGAATTCATAAAATTTATGAATAGCCATTAGTGAGTAAAGTTTTTGTAACAAAAAAAAGTATGATAACTAAGATTTCAGTTATATAATAAAAAAAATTTAGTTTAATAATTATAAGTCATTAAGTTGTATGATAATTTTTTTTTTTTTTTTAACACTGGATTATTATTATTCAATTGTAAATCATGATAAATAATACATCGGCTACTCATATCATTAATTGTATGATAATTTATTAGCTGATAGTGTTAAAATTAAAGTTTTATTGGCTGATGAGTGATGATAGTGTTGCAATATTTTAAAATATAGATTATTTTGTTTCCCTCCAACTAAATCTTGTTTGAGGGCAAAATCTCAACAACGATGTAAAACATTAAAGTTTCGATCTTTTTCATCTTGAAAAGTTTGATACAAAAGAATGACGAGCAAATTAGCAGCAGCTTCTGCATTTCTCTCTCGCACTAACGAATTGGGTACTCTTCAACAATCATGTACTCGGATTCTCTCCTTTTGCGAATCGAACTCATCTCGCATTGGTCTACATATCCACTGCCCTGTAATCAAGTTTGGTCTTTTAGAGAATCTTGATTTATGCAACAATCTTTTGAGTCTTTACTTAAAAACCGATTGTATATGGAATGCGCGTAAACTGTTCGATGAAATGCCGCAAAGAAATGTTTTTGCATGGACAGTTTTGATCTCTGCTTATACCAAGAGCCAAGAGTTTGCGTCAGCGGTTTCGTTGTTCGAAGAAATGATGGATTCGGGAACATACCCGAGTGAATTCACATTTTCTTCTGTGATAAGATCTTGTGCTGGTTTAAGAGATCTCAGTTACGGAGCTCGAGTTCATGGTTCTGTTGTAAAGAGTGGGTTTGAGGGGAATTCGGTTATAGGTAGCAGTTTGACTGATTTGTATTCTAAGTGTGGGAAACTTAAGGATGCTTGTGAACTGTTCAGTTCTCTTCAGAACGCGGATACTATCTCATGGACAATGATGATATCTTCTTTAGTTGAAGCTCGTCAATGGAAAGAGGCGTTGCAGATTTACTCTGAGATGGTTAAAGCTGGTGTTCCTCCTAACGAGTTCACATTTGTTAAGCTTTTAGGTGCCTCGTCCTTCCTCGGTTTGGAGTTTGGTCAAATGATTCATAGTAACATTATCGTTCGGGGAATTCCGCTGAACGTAGTATTGAAGACATTTCTTGTTGATTTCTACTCGAGGTTGTCTAAAATGGAAGATTCTGTGAGGGTATTGAATTCGACTGGAGAACAGGATGTGTTTCTTTGGACGTCTGTGGTATCAGGGTTTGTAAGAAACATGAGAGCCAAGGAAGCTGTTGCTACGTTTCTTGAGATGCGAGGTTTGGGTTTGCAACCAAACAATTTCACATACTCTGCAATCTTGAGCTTGTGTTCCTCTGTCCGGTCGCTAGATTTAGGCAAGCAGATTCACTCACAGACAATTAAGGTCGGCTTGGAGGACAGCACTGATGTCGGAAATGCACTTGTAGATATGTATATGAAGTGCTCGGCATCAGAAGTAGAAGCTTCGAGAGTCTTCAGAGCAATGATCTCACCAAATGTCGTTTCTTGGACAACGTTAATCTTAGGTCTTGTTGATCACGGGTTCGAGCAAGATTGTTTTGGACTGTTGATGGAGATGATAAAACGAGAGGTAGAACCCAATGTTGTTACTCTATCTGGTGTTCTCCGAGCCTGTAGCAAATTAAAATCTGTAAGGCGGGTATTAGAGATTCATGGATATCTACTCAGAAGACACGTAGAGGGTGAAATGATAGTAGGGAATTCACTCGTCGATGCATATGCCAGCTCGAGTAAGGTGGACTATGCCTGGAATATGACTAGATCGATGAACAGGAGGGATAATATCACATATACCAGCTTGGTAACAAGGTTTAATGAGTTGGGCAATCATGAAATGGCTCTATGTGTCATCAATCATATGTATGGTAATGGAATCGAAATGGATCAGTTAAGCTTACCCGGGTTTATCTCAGCTTCTGCCAACTTGGGCGCTCTTGAAACTGGGAAACATCTTCATTGCTACTCTGTAAAATCTGGGCTTTCTGGCGCGGTTTCGGTTTTGAATAGTCTCGTTGACATGTACGGTAAATGTTGTAGCTTGGAAGATGCAAAGAAAGTTTTTGAAGAAATAGCTACTCCTGATGTGGTTTCCTGGAATGGGGTGGTATCAGCTTTGGCATCAAACGGTTGTATTTCATCTGCCCTATCTGCATTTGAGGAGATGAGGATGAAAGGAACCGAGCCCGATTCAGTAACGTTCCTGATATTGCTCTCTGCTTGTAGTACCGGAAGATTGACCGAAATGGGCCTTGAGTATTTCCAATCAATGAAGGAGATTCATAACATTGAGCCACAGGTTGAGCACTATGTTCATCTAGTTAGTATCTTAGGTCGTGCTGGACGGCTAGAGGAAGCGACAGGAGTTGTAGAGACAATGCAGTTAAAACCAAATGCTTTGATCTTCAAAACATTGTTAAGAGCTTGTAGATACCATGGGAACCTGTCGTTAGGAGAAGATATGGCTAACAAAGGCTTAGCACTTGCACCATTTGATCCAGCCTTCTACATTCTTTTGGCTGACTTATACGACGAATCTGGAAAACCAGAGTTGGCCCAAAAGACTCGAAATTTGATGAGCGAGAAGGGTTTGAGTAAGAAGCTAAGCACGAGCACTGTGGAGGTTCAAGGAAAAGTTCACAGCTTTGTCAGTGAGGATGTAACTACAGTGGAGAAAACCAATGGGATTTACGCAGAGATAGAATCGATAAAGGAAGAGATCAAAAGTTTTGGTTCTTCATACCGAGGTAATGAAAACGCAAGCTTTCACAGTGCAAAACAAGCTGTTGTGTTTGGTTTTATTTACTCACCACCACAAGCTCCGGTTCATGTTGTTAAGAACAAAATTCTGTGTAAGGACTGCCATGAATTCGTGTCCATCTTGACCCGGTTAGTCGATAAGAAAATAACTGTAAGAGATGGGAATCAGGTACATATCTTTAAGAATGGCGAATGTTCTTGCAAAAGGGAAGACACACAATTTGTATTATCATAGAGTTTAATAAGAATGATAAAACATTTGTGAAATGCGTAAGACATTGTTATAGTTTCGAAAGTTATTAAGCATTTTATTCAGAGGCTGACCACAGACTCGGAAACAACTCTAGCCAAAAAAGCAACAACACACACAAAATGTAAAACTGGATAGTTACTCCTTCAACTGCGGATCGGTGGAGGTAGCAGCTGGGATTTCTGCTTTGGACTCTGAAAGTAGACCTTCAAGCGTTTTGTAGAACTCCTCAGGTAGAGGACCAGGTCGGTGCTGAGGAACGTGCTTTGGAATCGGTGCATCGTTTTCAATTACTTCACACTCGTAGTCATCTGGAACGCCCCAAGGGTCCCATTCTGCAAATGCAAACATATTGTATTAAGACTCCGTGGTAAAGGAAATGTTGAAAATGGGTAAACTCATAATAAACGAACCAAAATCTAGAACGTTGAAAGTCTGCTCTGTAGCATATTACAACCAAAGAATGTCACAAGGCTCAAACAGCAGCTACTTCCACAAAAGACAATAGCGTCTTATAAAACCAATAAGGTCACTGAACCCTTGCTCAAAGGATCACGAAAATCAGAAAGAGAGTTTTCAGAAGCATTAACACTAATATATAGAGATAACTGCAACGCAAGAACACTAATTTAGAACATGACCACACACCTATGTAAAACATCGAAGCAAGCACCGTTCCAGACTTAAGTGAACTATGCAACCATTGACCGATACGCCAAAGTTAGCAAATCATACAAAAAGCAAAACTTTTGGCATTCCCTATTTCAATTTCAATGACCATTAACTCAATAGTTTCTTCCCTCTAACTTCATAGCCAATAAAAGGCTCATGTTTACAATGCTCAGCAGTGTTCAGTTTCTACTATCTAATGATCCACAAAGGACAAAGCCTCAAGATTCAGATTCTCAATTTCCAAACCAATTTCTTGAAATGCCAATTGTTCAATTGAGAAATTATTGCAACAAATCAATCTAAAGTCCAATTGCCCCTAAAGTAATTATTTCAAATCTAATCAGAAAATGTTTCATTCTATCACTAGCGGACCAATCAGAACACCTCACTGATTCATTCACAAAACCGAATCAAAATAATCACAGAGACGACGAGAATACGAACCGATCATTTTCCCAATAAGTGTGAGCTCATCGCGAGCCTCTTCGATAAGCTCTTCGACTTGACCACAACCAAGCCGCTTCTCAATCACCTCCCAATCTTCTTCTTCCTTACACACATTGAGACGTTGGCGCGTGAATGATTCAACCGCTTTACGGTATCCTTCATCCTCCGGCACAGCTTGGATCTCCTTTAGGGTTTTGCTATAGAGATCGATCAACACCGCTCTCGCGTTAGGGACAACGTCAAGCCCTACGATCCCCGTCGTCTGCTTCACTTTAGCCAATAATGGCCGTCCGATTGCCCGTAGAAACATCTCAACCGTTGGATCGCTCTCTCTCTCTCCTTAACTCCGGCGAAATCTCAGAAATGTTTGTTGTTGTTTTACAGTGTCAACTCTCACTTTTCAGATGAAGAAAACGAAAGACAATATGGGCCGAAATTGAGTTAACTGGGCTTGCTTATTTATATTAATGGGCTTTTGTGTCGCGTATCATCATTATTAAGCTTCGGACATTCTTTTCTTTTCTCATATGGGCTTAAATTAAGCATATTATTAATTAGTTAATTTGTTATACTTCTAGTTAATTAGAATTCAATTGTAATAATATTTATATTTTAAATATCTTGTGATTTATTCGTGAGTCGGGACCACAGACAATATGGCCAACTCTTACGTTAGATATTTTTAAAAAAGGAAACTCTTTTTATTTTATTTTTTAAAAACTCGTTTTTACTCAATTTGTTTTGATTTTTTGGTTCATTAAATGCTTGTTCACTAAAGTAATAAGCAAACACTTTATAAAAACTAATAAGATAAGACAATCGCGGGGAAACAACTTGCATGCCCATCTTTCGTTATGAGAATCTGGACCGACCATAATATGATATTTATATTATATATAGTATACACAATTTTCTTTAAACAATCGTAATATCTAAATCGTCATTGCCTTATTTTAATTATAGCAATAGCGACCCTAGTTTACTTAATTTCAAAGACGTTAAATTGCAGGATTTTTCTAATACGAAAACAACGAATAAAATATGTTTGACCGACGCTTCGAATGACGACAAAATAAGATATAGTATTGTATAAAAACTTTATAATAAAAAATGGTTGACCATTTAATAGAAGCAAAGGCACAAGTGGGACTAAAGACACCAGATTTGGGGTCTTGTCTCGTGTGAGATTAAAAGCCAGCAAAAACCGGAGTCGTAGCTTCCGGTCTGAACCGAATTAACTGCCGTCTAGCTTAGCCTTCCCACATGATTATTCTTCAATTATTTCACTTAACCGATGTTTAATTTTATTATATCGACATTAAATGAAAGCAAATACTCATATGATACAATATTCTTTTTAGCATGGTTCTCGCTGCCAATTTAATTTTACCTACGGTCTGACAATAAATTAGTTTTAAATTACTTTTAATTGGTTTGTAGTATGTACCTCTAATTTTTTTTTGTCAACCCATAATTACCTTTATAGCAATTAAAAATAGAGGGTTTGAAAAAATTTGTTGCTTTTTGGGTATTTATAATACGGAAAAACAGATAAAATCATACAGTAAATGAAATAGGAAAAAGGAAAAAATGCTGATTTATACATTTCGAGCCAAGAAACAGCTTTGGTATATGCAATGTCAATTTAAAATAGACCATATTATTAATCAAGACTAATTTTCTAATTTTAGCTATTAGCCTAAACAAAGAACAATTATGACTAGTCTTTGTTTCTTTGTCTCTCTATATAGTATTTTTTAATAATACAATAAATGTCAAGTTTTAACAAAAAAAAATAATAATAATTAAAAACTGACTTTTTTTTTTCTTTTTGTAAAATGGAGAATATTCGTTTTCATCATCCACCACCGTCTCCGGCGGATCCGGCGGACCAAGAGGGAAAAGTTCCAGCGAAGAACAAATCATCTCGATCTCTAACCGTAAAGTTCGGTATCAAAAGATCATCCACGTCATCATCTTCATCATCTTCAACATCTTCTTCTACTTCTTCTTCTTCTTCCTCTTCGTCTTCCATGTTGACTTCTTGACTATTATTATCTTCATCTCCATTTGTTCCTTGAACGTCGTCGTTTCCCTTCAACGGTGTCGTTGGAGAAAGATGAATCTCTTCTTTTACGGTATCTGATCGAGGAGATGGGTCGGGTTTAGGAATCGGGTTAACGGGTTGAGATTTGTTACGGGTACTACCAGCGAGAGAGTTCCGGTGAGTGGGACGAGGATGAGTGTGTTCTCCGGTGTAAGTGACGATGAAAATATTAGGATCTAAATTACTTCTTTCAACTTGTTTTCGAGCTAAACATCCTTTTGAGCTACTGCATCTGTAATAATTCCTGTTTATATGTAAAAATTCGATTAATTATTATCACATTTTTATAAGAAGAAAGTAATTTTTTTTTTTCAAGAAAATGAAAATAAGATAGAACCTTGGATAAGGAGAGCCTTTGATGGGTTTTTGACCGTATTTACGCCATGCCCACATATCAGAAGAGAGATTCTCTTGCGTTACATGACATATGGTTCTCTTTTGCTGATTCTTTCTGTTTAATTAAAGCAACAAGACAAAACATAATTAAAGACATGGGTTTTTAACTAGTTTTGATCGATGATCTAAGAAATCGATGAACCAATACCTTTTTCTAGATCGAAGAGGAGGTTGAGATTGTTGTTGAAGTAGCTGGTCGCGTTGACCTCTAAAAACAAAGACAGAAGAAGAAGAAGTGGATGGTGGGAAAACCCTAACTCCAAGAGGAGGTTTCTGATCTTGTGATTCGAGAAGTCCTTGTTCTTGTTTCATTAAGACATTAGGAGCTGATGAGGAAACTGTAGGAGGAGGGAGAAGAGGAGGAGGAGACCAAGTAGTAGTAGTAACGGGTAAAAAAGGTTTGCAAGAATCTTGTAGCTCGTTGCAAGATGAAGAAGAAGATTCTCTGTGGATGTGTGTGAACAGAGGAGTAGGAGGATCTTGTTGTTGTTTAATACAGTTTCCTCCGTTGTCTTGATGACCACCACAATTTACAGTCGCCGTGGAGATAGAAGAGCTGCAGCTTCTGACGACGGCGAAGAGATCCCAATCATCAGAAGACATGGTGAAATCTTGAGTTCGTGGGTTTTGGGAAAGCTTCTATGCTTTTGGTTTTGTTGGTGATGGTGAGGAAAGAGAAGAGAGAGAGAGAAGGAGACAAACTATGGCGTAAAGGACGGCGCTGACTTTTTCTTTGTCGAAAGAGAGAGAGAGAGAGAGAATGGAGAGATTGGGCAGTGTCCGAGAGGAATCGATGGGTGGGAGAGAGAGCACTTGACTTGCTATTCTTTTCAATTATTTATACATTTGACAAAGAAATAAATATTAACTTTTGATGGGTTTTCATATCTTATTTCCTTTCTTCTTTTTACATATTTATACTCTTTAAAAAAAATCGTAGTATGATGTACTCATATTTGAAAGAGTACCAATAAGATTCGTTACTATTATTTTATCTTTTGAATAAAAAATTATTCATTAATTTTTTTTTAAATTAGTGTTTATCAATTTGTTTTTTCAATGCAATGATTATTTTTTGCTAAATGATAAATAATGATAGATGAAATTTTCTTTTCGAAAATGAGAAAAACCCCGGAAGAAGACGGAGTTTCGGTCAATAAATTTTTGTAACGTATGATATAAGACTATATCTAATTATTGTGTTAAATATAAAAAGATAGTCTCTGATTTTGGTTTCTGTTTTTGTAACTAGAACACAAATTTATGAATTATGATAATGTTCTTAAAACTTAAAAAATGTTTCATGGTTTGTGAACAAAAAAAGCATGCATGCAAGACCAAATTCCAAATTTACCACAAACCTCTATTGGTAAAAACGACTAAAAATTCAGTTAGCAAACCGTGAAACATTAGCATGCTTCGATAGTTTTCTTTACTTAGGACATTCCCATCATTTAAAGACTAAGGATAAGAAGTACTGAAGTAGTGATTTGGCATGTTGGCAGTTTACAAAATTTAGTTTACAAAATTTAAAAACGGTTTGGTAAAGTCAGGATATATACAAAGTGACGACTAATATTGTTGAAAAACGACCAATAGCCTTCAAAAACCGCGTTTTAGGACTTTCAAAGTAATTCTGATCGGATAAAAATAATAAATTTTGGCAATCTTATCAGGTATTCTTGCATAAATTAAATTATCTAGCTAAGGTGTATAATATATTGTTCAGTTTACAAAATGTAGATGTGAAGAAGAAACGATTAATCATAATTTGGTAATGATATAAGTTACATATAAACAAATATATAGTTTGGTTCTAAGCGTGACTGTCAATATTGAGATCATTTTTAAAAAACAAATAAAGAATGTCAATATTGAGGTATACGCAAGAAGAAATATTAAAAAATGTTCAAAACGTACGTAACGTAAGTAAAATTGTTCGTGTAAAAGAATCCAAGAATTAAATGGTTTAAAATCTCATATCCAAGATCAATTCTAGATTCCTCCTTACGTACGAATCCATCACTGATTTGGAGAGATATTTGTATCAGAAAAAAGCACGAATACTCCTTCACACTTATGAAATCATTAGGCCAAAAAAAAAAAAAAAAAATCATTAGGCCAAAACAAAGAGAAAGATAATTGTAATAAATATGTGTAGGTGCTAAAATAAAATGGTAATGGTACGAATAATATTCGAACCAAACAAAGCACTCGCTTCACTTGTCACTCTCTACTTTATTTTCTTTTTAAAATTTGTTAGTTCACACAACAGAGTTCTCGTAATTTCGTAGTGGAATTTAGATACAGATTCGTGTTCTCTCTCTCTACAATCTTATCCCACAAAAATTGCTTTTACTTTGACTTTATAATCCAAGTCAAAAGTAGGGACCACTCTTGTTTTGGCTAGCGCACACTAGCAGTAACAGCGTAGAATAGTCATATCGCAACACTCCCACACTTTTTGATTTGTTGGAACCTATATAAACTTTGTATTATGAGAAATTTTCTTCTCAAATTACAATTTCTTAACAACTGATTACGAAATTCTAGTGCTATATTATACTTCGAGTTTGATTTTTTCTTCATTATTCATATTCAGTCTTGGTTTTATATTAAATTCTATGTTAAAATGTAGTCCAAAATTGGTAAATTTATATTAACTAGGTGTTTCATAATAGAATACTTATTATAACATGCATAATGCTAGCTACTCTTTATATATCGCAAGGACCCAGTTACAGTGTTACACTATTCTTCACTCATTTTGTTTTAGGTTTAATTTTGTTTCCTCCACCACAAATAAATTTATATGTATAAAATAGATATATTTGCAAATGTAAAGCACTTCGTAACGGCAGACTTTGTAAAGAGTTTGATTAAATTATAATTAGGTTTATGATCTAAAATAGATGTTATGAAGACGAAAATAGCTTTTCTCAGCCACGTCTCAAAGTTTCAAACCGTTTTGTAAAAAAGGGCAAAGGCATTAGATTATCTCTAGTCTATAGTATTCAAGATGCCACTCAAATAACGCTTTAACTTGTTTATTCCAAATAAAGCAAAATTTTAAGGTCGGGTTAGAATATATAAAGCTTTAACCTTTTATTTATGTGACCAAAACGCAATTGATCCAAATGGCAAAAATAAGTTTGCTATTTACCCTTTTAACAAAAAAAAAGTTTGCTATATACCCTACTTAATTTTCATTTTATTTTAGACGTATTTTGAGGATTTTTTTTTTTTAGAAAAGAAATTACAGATCTATTTTTTAGTAACTTCTAAATCAGATTTGTTGATAATATACAACACGACAATCTCGGTAGATTACCACAGCTTTACACAACCTACGATTTTTTTATATAAAAAATATGCATTATGCAAATAAAAACTCAAATAACAAAACAACAATAATAACACCCAGACTACTAGAGAATAAATTATGGACACACAGTCCATAATTTATGTACATGAAGCTATGAGACTTACAAACTTCTCCGTTACACTATAGTGACTTTCAAAGGAAAGAATCACTAATCTAACAGCCATTGGGTGTTACTGGTCGTACAATATATATATTCTAAAACACATCACAATGCACCATTATGGTGTGATAGATCGATATTTATGGAATCAATTAAAAAAACCAATTAGAGGAGGAGGGATGGGTCCAATACACGACACGTGAGGTAAACGACAACATGGGATGGATTCTTTGCTAATTCCTAAATATATAATTTTAAAAATTTTCCGAAAATGTTTTGAGTTGAGATTTGGAGTTATTATCACTCGGAATTTCATCCTATCCATTCTTTGCCTTTTGTTTTTGGTTTTTGGATGAAATCTTTGCTTTTCTTAAAGATATTTTTCTTAGATGTTTAGTGATTATCCAATTGAACCTTTCTTGAAAACTTTAAAAATATTTTGTGTTTTAGTAGCAGTGATAAAAAAAAAAAAGGAAATGTCTAACCTAAGTTTATATATACGCAAAGCATAAGTTATTCTATTTATATTATAAAAAAAAATCAATTTATTGTATATTGGTTTGAGATAGTATAATTTTGAGTTGATCTTATCAAGCATCATTTTGAGTTGTAACCATCTTGTCATCAAATTGTAAGGACCATAAGCTTTAGTCGGTTCTCTCTATGACTCTATCATCTGATATTGTCATCAAATTGTAATATGTAATTTGATATTACCATTGGAGTGTTTAAAATGTCTACAAGTGAGGGAAGTGCACAGAAGTCTTTAAACGCTGAAGGTGGGAAGAATTAATCTAACGTTCAAAATTGGTGTAACGCTTTGAAAGCAAAAAAAAAACCCTGGTTTTATTTATAGACAAATAGTACCTAAACAAGGTAATGATGAGAGTAAACTCTGGGGTAAAGTGAATTTTGATGCTTGTGGCATGAATCTTGAATGCGATTGAACATAAGGTAAAAAGCACAGTATCTTGTACCAAAAACAACTTATCAATTGTGAAGGGAAGTAGTGAAGATTCGTGCCTGCGAAACCTCTCTACGATTTTACTCCAAGAATAGTTTCTTTTTATTTTTTATTTTTTTTGGGCCAAAAAATGATAATTTGCCTCCAAGAATAGTTTCTATGTGTTGAGTTTCAATAGATCTTGTTCTCTTTATAAAAACAAGGGACAAATTAAGAAAATAGAACTTTGATCTTCATCTTCCTCCTTATCTCTTTACTGCTTTTAACAATGATACTAAAATGAATGCATGACACATCAATCTACACAACTAAGAAGATATTCTACGTTTTCCACATTATTTTGAATGGCTTAATCCATAAAATTCTTGTTTCATTAATTTTTTCTCTAAAACGTTAGATAATCAACCCACAACCTGCATAGATCAATCTACATAAATGGTTAGCATTTATGGATTTAACTTCAATAATCCGTTAATTAATGGTTTCAAATCAACTCGGTGTACTAGGGATTGGTGTAATCAGGTGAAGGCAGGACCACCTTACGTCACATGCTCCCCACTTCTTGTCCAATGCCAATGAAAGGCTGAAACATGTGTTGGTCATGTGAGTGGGAAACAGGTTTATTTCATCTGACTATGTTTTAGAAAGTCAACGACTCGAGTTGGATCATAGGTCCTTTCTCACTCTTGTTGGTCATAAACTCTTGCTTTCGTAATTCCTCCTAATTTTAGTTGACTTTTAATACGTTGTTTGTTTCCAACCATAGACGCGTAGCTGAAGTAATCTTCTCCAATAATATAGTCCCGATCACTACTAGTATTACTTTTAGTTCATTTCTGTCATTTATACATGATGATCACTTACAAAATTTGTTTTATATGGATACATGTTGATTAAAATAAATTCCAACAATAAGAAAACGAAAACAAAACTTGTTAGCTTTACTTCCTCCTCATTTTTTAGTTTAATTTGGAGTTGCGGACTTAATTGATGTAAATCTAATACAACCAAATTTTAGCAGAGTTGTTTTTTAAGGTTCCGATCTGTTCTGATCATAAATTGTACTTCCACTTTGACGAAAGTGGACCAAATCACTCTGAAAGATTTGGTTTAACATCAATTCTCAGCTTGGAATTTGCATGTTAAATCGATTGAAGCTGCCAATCATATTACGTAAGCTCAAACTATCACCAGTTTTAGTGTTAAAAATAAAATATTTTAGAAATGAAAAGAAAATATTATCAGAAGTCAATAAGGTTTGTGTGTCAGGAACACGTGCGTCTAACGTATGTCACGTGACCATTTCGTAGGGTACAAATATAATTGCACATCCAAGAGTGGAACAGTGGCCAATAGACAAATTGCAGAAAAGATGATCCAACGTCCTTCTTACATAAAAGTCGAAGCAAAAAGGCATCACTCTTATTACGAGACATGACTACATTAATTCCCACTATAATCATAACATTCACTGCTACACTAGTAATAATTACTACAGTAACATAAGTACATAACCTATTATGATTTGCTACAAATGACAATAATTTGGTAGATAATTTTCAAGACTAAAGCGATAAGGTAACATGTCTAAAATGAAGTTTTTTTTTTTGTCGTGCAATTTGAAAAGTTTAAAAAGAAGAAGAATTAAGATCGATATCATAAGAAAAAATCACGAAGAATTCACACACAAAGTAAGTCTTTTCCCATCAAGGGGTCGGAATAAAAAGTTCTTGGACAATATTGAAGCATGTGCCTTTCATAAAATAAAGAGAAGGTATAGTACCAATAATATTCCATTTGTTATTCATTTTGCAACAAACTATCGAGAATATAACCCTTTACTAGCACAAAAGGTTTCTCATCTATGATTACCAAAAAGAATATGGCCTCATCACACATCCTCTAATATATAAACCTTTCCTTCTTTTTTTTTTTCTTTCCCAAAAATACCAAAAAGACAAGAGAGGAAAAGAGGATATATGCTTCTAGAAAAAAAAAAAATAACAAGGAATCAAACCCAAACATCACTATATTCACTCCGAAAGTTACCCATTTTCTACTTTTCATTTTCTGCTTTGTTTATTTTTTAATAATTTTTTACACATAAGCAATTAAAAAGAGGAGAGAGCTAGAGCCTAGAGGTTAGCTTTAAAATAGATAAGGTCGTTTAACCTTATGTCTCAAACTAATTATGGGAATTAGATCTACAATTGCAATTGCTCTTCCTCTACATGTTTGAAAAAAGCAAACTCTAGAAAAAAAATTACATGTTTAAACTACCTGAAAAAAATTAAAATGAACATTTTACTAAATTTTGTTCATGAGGTAGAAGGAGTTACCATCCTTTCAACTTCCACGCCGACCTGACTGTTAAAGTCGATGATCGTCCGATCTAATTATCAGTGAACGTCGGAGAGTAGACTCTCAACAAAAATTTAATATAAAAAATGATTAATTACAAAAATACAAGAATTTCACTTTTCAAAGTATTTTTCAGTATATTGTATTTTAGGATTATATGTTTTAAAAAGTTTTGGTTTGTTTCAAAAAATTGTAGGACTTAGAACTTAGAAAAAGACAGGACCTAATGTTGGAGATATGAAAAATATGTGGTTTTGATTTGGCAATAAGTTTATATGATCATATATGATAAGACATAAATAAAGATGAAATCTTATGATTTTTGGACCACACCCACTATAATGTTTTTCATATTTGATGTATCATCTTTTTGGTTTTTTTGTTTTCCTGAAGAAAAGACATCCAAAGGGAATGAAATGAGAGAGATGTTTGGTTAATGGTTACAGTTCCTTTCACTTCTTTTTTAGAGGATTTTGGTTTTAATAGGTTGGTTTATGTCTAAAGGAAAAAACAAGCCAAAGAGAAAGTTTTGATGATCAAATTCCAAACTCATTCGCTGATATCTCTTTCTCCTTTCGGTCGAGGTGATAGGATGATAGAGAGAACCGACTAAAGCTTATGGTCCTTCCAAAGAGGGTTCATTAGAGAGAGATAAGAATAAAATGATGTGATTGTCATTATCACTTGGTACTGATTGTGAAATCTTTCATGACCACGTTTTGGTTTTTGTGGGTTTGGTTGGTTTCACAAGAAACGAGCCAAGGATTGTTTCTGAAAATCTGGCCCCTCTCCTCAAAATTTTTATTGGTTTGGCAAACGAAAGCGATATAAGATTAACCTCAAGTAAAAATTTTGTTATGATTATTTCATCAATATAACCAACTCATACTCATCTAATGGTCGAAGAATTATCATGTAATTTGAGTCTTCCCACCATGCTTTAGATAATGGATGACTAAAAACTGGTCCAATTAAGTAAGTGTCATAGAGTTAAAAAGATGATGTCTTTTTAGAAAAAAACAGTTTAACAATTTAAGCTTCTTTAGATCTTTTTTTTTTATATAAAAAAAAACAACTTGAGGGAAGAACAAAGCATAAGATTGATTAAAAACCAATAGAGAAGCATAGAATACAAAACCGGTCTCTCAGTGCAGAAACCAAACAAGATGAAATAGTTAAAATATGTGTAAATAATTGGCTGAGTAAAACAAAAGCTTCCATTTTAACCCTTCCATAGCTTCAAAACTTTATCTCTACCACCAGAAACTACTTTCTCACCATCTGGACTCCAATCCACTGCAAAAACCTATCCACAGCAACAACGGTAAAAGAATAAAAAGAAAGAAAGATTCAAATTCCAGTAAAAACTTTAGTTGTAAAGGTGTTAATACCTCGTCTGCATGACCAGGAAGATCTTGTTTTAACTTTTTTGTTCTAATTTCCCATATCTGTGGAAGTAACAAACTTATTGAGAATCGACTACTATATTTCCTCTATAGTAACTTTTACATTGTAAGAAAACATTTTCTTTTACCTTGAGAGTAGAGTCTTTACTGCCACTCAGAAGCAATCTACTGTCTGCAGACCAACTGACCTGATAAACAGGTCCAACATGTCCCCGGAAAGCTGTAACAAATTGTCCTGTCACACCATTCCACAGTCTAACTGATTTATCGAATGATGCACTTGCAATCCATTTCCCATCAGGTGAGAAGTAGACATGATTTACAAGCTGTTGATTTGACCAAAATTACATGTAAAGAATCAGAAAACAGAGCCAAAAACCTAGGTGAAAAGAGTGAATTTTTCAAGCAACTTACCTGTTGATGACCAGTCAAGCGCTTTTTAGGTTGCTTGCTAACAGATGGTTCCCAAAGGAACATTGTGAAATCATCAGAGCCTGACACTAATCTTTCAGGAGAATCTCCTTTTGCTTGGTTGTATCTTTCGAGCGCCTATAATTAAAAAGAAACCAGCAAATTTTCCAAAGGGAGAGATGAGAATCAGGGTAAAAGACTAAAAGGACAAAACTAATCTCAAGTGTGGAATGGAGTGAGAGGCTTACCTTTTGCTTTTCTTCATTTGGAGGATATGGTCTTCCAGTGTGGTCAAAAGCACCTGTTCGAAGAACATATTCTGTGCTCAATGCAAGGGAGTTAATCCAATGACCATGCCCCTGGAGTAACAGAGTACAAATTGAGGTGGTTAAAAGTGATGTTAGGTGAATCTGAAAAAACTAAGGGTCAAAACATGCCGAGCATAAGAAAATCACATAGGCCATTTATCATGATACTATCAGGCTGGAATCGCATCAGTAACTGATTATGTAGAGGAAAACGATCCAAACAAATTTCCAAAATATGGCTAAAAGTTTACCTTCAATTCACGAATGAGCTTCCCCTGAGTAGTCTCCCACATCTTTATCGTACAATCTTGGGAACTGCCAAACACAAGATAGATATTTGAATAGAATGCAAGAGAAGAACATAGAATTATGTACCTAAGAAGTGATCGTGGAGCATAAATATGGAGGCAAGTACTAATTGATGAACAAGATGAGAACTGCAAATTAAGTTCATTTCATTATATGGTTATCAGATATAAGATTTCACCCATTAACCGACTATGAAATGATCTAAGCTATTAACTATAAACTACAGTGAAATATTTTTCAAAACACATTAGACACCAAAGCTTCCAAAGACAGCAAGAAACATTTCACATATTAGAAACATACCCTGTATATATAATTCCGTCTCCGCCCCATTTGACACAAGTCACAGCAAGTGTGTGTCCACTAAGACAAATTATAGATTTTTTCAGTGTAACATCCCAAATCCTTGCATCCCCATCTTTACTGGAAGTTACAAATCGGCGGCATGGAGAACTAAGGTGGACTGGTTCCCATGAGATACCAGTGATCCATTTCTTGTGACCCTAAGAAAAAGGTAAAGATAAACGGTAATCAGTAAACAAACCAAAACATATGGATATTCGACAAGATAACCAATTTGAAGTACAGAAGAAGACTTTACTGTAAGTGGGCTGCCTTCTAGTTCTCCTTTCTTTGGATTCCAACAACAGATTTCACCGGATTTACTACCACTCACAAGATGCTTACCATCCGGAGACCACGCAACAGTGAGAACCCAATTCTTGTGCCCTGAAAAGATAAAAGATTAACTATTAGTAGGAATTCAAAGAGGGAAGTATAATAAAGAATGATGGTGAGGGAAATTTCTAAACCTTTGCAAGTAAACAATGGAGTTTCAGTGTAGAGATCCCAAAGCCTGACAGTAGTATCACCTGAACCACTTGCTAATTGCTTACCATCAGGACCAAACGAAACACAAAGAACAGCTTCCGCATGACCTACAATTCAAAAACAAACCAAGTAAACTCAAGTATTAACACATAGTTAATCTCATCACCAAAAAGAACATGAAATATTGTGACATACCAGCAATTGTTTGTGAGCAACGGTTAACTGGGCGAATTCGAAAAACGGCTTGTTGTTGGTAAACGATTGTCAAAACCTTTTCCACAGACACTGAAATACACAATTTTGCAAGAACATTAATAGAGCCATAAGAAACACCAACCAAACTGGTATAAGAGTGTTTTTTTTTTTGACCTTTATTTTTCTCCAAGTAAGTTCCTACAGGTACAAGAAGCTCTTCGTCTGATACATAGAAACTGTAAGGTAACATCTCCTCCTGAATGATCAACCAATACAAAGTTTCATCATCAATACTTAAACCAAAAAGAGTAAGTAAAATACTGAAAAAACAGAGGCGTCAAGTTCCTGCAAATCCTAAACTACCCAGAAACGAAAAATCTGAGATGGTTACGAAATTAGAGTTAAAAAACTGAGAGAAGAAATGGTTACGTTGTTGAGGAACTTGTTAACGAGCTGAGTAAGTTGCAAAGGACCAGCATTTTGAGGAATATACATGGAAGAACCTAAACGAGTTCCTTCTGGGTCTGTTAACAGACACATCACCGTCTTATCCATCCCTGCCTCGTCCGTATCCATGGTCATCGTCGACGATGAGTTTAGCAAACCAGACCTGTGAAATTAGGTCTTTCTTTGCCGTCCAAGTGAAGAGAGAGGAGAAGAGGGAGACTCAATTAGGTCTTTTTTATTCTATGACCCGACCCGAAGCGTTAATGGGCCGAAAACTAAACCGTTTTGAGTAAAAAAAAAAAGATAAAAACCCAGTTAATTCTGTGGAAAATTAAAATTAATAGTGGTCGCCGTCTGTGGGGATCGAACCCACGGCCACGTGGTTAAAAGCCACGCGCTCTACCACTGAGCTAAGACGGCTCTGATGACTTATTTAATAATTATCCCCAGATATATTTAATGACTGAAACGGCAGAAAGTTGTGTTAGAGAAAAAGTAATGAGCTTTTGAGTTTTGTCTGTGTACGTATTACAATTTACAAGGCATTGCAATGACGAGATGATAATCACTTCCTATTCACATCTCAAGCTAATTTTAATTGGTTTCAATTAGTTAATTTGAAAAGGACGAAACTACCCAAAGCGGCTAAACTTGTTGCAATGGACGAGACCTGAACTGAGTTCATAAAGAAACGAGTCCACTTGCTTCACCTGCGATCACAATTCAACAAATCTAAAATTTTACAACAAAACTGCATCTATATAACAAATGGCTAATGCCAATATATCAATTGACACAAACCATAGGTCCATAGCAATATGTTATTTCGTTTATATGACAATGTGACATACTCGCACACGCAAGGATCGAACAAGATTCATTCACTACTTAACAACTGCTGAGATAAGTCTCGTGAACAAGTTGCGCGGCTAAGAGATCTACAGTACCCGAGCCAACGGACTTAAAAACCGTTATTTCTGTTGAACTCTTTCTCCCTTCTTTTTCACCTTTGATCAACTCCACCAAATCCCCACAAATGTCTTCTTTCTTGATCACTCCTCTCTCAAACGCTCCCACGAGCTCTCCCGCTTCTACCATCGCAGTTTCGTTATCAACAAACACACTCCCTCTCTGTATCGCATTGTCGTCACATTCCCTCATTTCATGGCTAAATGATCCAACAAGGTCAAGATGAGTTCCAGGTTTCAAGAATTCACCTTTGACCAATGGAACAGTTGAGTTTGTTGCACAGCTTATGATATCTCCCAGAGGAATGATTTCATCTAAGGAATCATGGCTCTCGAATGAGATCTCATCGTGTTGAGCATCCTTAGAGAGAGTTTCAGCTAAATCCTTAGCCTTTTGGTGAGTTCTGTTCCATATGATCACCCTTCTCAAGCTTGGTTTCGCAGCTAGATGGGATTTGATCAGGTGTGGTGCGAGAGCACCGGAACCAACCATGATCAACACCTGACTATCGTCTCTAGCTAAGATTTTGGAGCCTAAGCCTGAAACAGAGGAGGTACGGTAAAGGGTTAAAACAGTACCGTCCATTGAAGCTAGGGTTTGGCCTGTGGTGGAGCTGAAGAGTGTGTATGATCCATGGATGCCAGGTAAGTTCTGAGAGGAGTTATGAGGGAAATAGGTCACGAGCTTGACGCCCATGTAAGGGAGAGAAGAAGAAGATGACCAAGAAGGCATGAGGAGGAGAGAGGAAGGTGGTGAAACGGTGTAGTTTTGTCGGACAGGGCTTGTGATTGTTGATGAATGTTTAGGAAGATTGGTCTGAAAGTGACGGATCAAGGTTTCATGTGAGAGGATCGATGGGAAAGACTCGGCTGGTATGAAAACTGGTAATGCAGCCATTGAATTTTGAGAGATATGTTGATTTACGGACACGAGGGTGGTTTTAAGGAGAGAAAAGAAAAGAAGACGAACCCAGATTGGTCTTGACTTTGGTTGGGTTGTCTTAATCAAAGGGTATTTTGGGGAAGGACTTAAAGATGAGATTCGTTTAAGAGTGACTCTTCTGCAGCTACCCACCAGTCATCATCATCTTCCTCGAAATTTTCCTGTGTGTCAAAAAGAACTTCTTTTTTAGTAAACTCGAGAAATTAGTAAGTCAAGAACATGAAGTCAACTAACCCAGGTAAGAGGTTCTAGTGTCTTGGGTTTGCTTTCAAGATCATCTGCGACTTTAACAGCTTCAAGCCACCATGAGCCTCTGCTAGCAGCACTATCTGGATCACATTCGTTATCAACATAACATTCTCCTTCAGAGTTGAGGTTGTCACAGAGATTCTGTGTATCTTCTTGATGGTAAACTATATCTTCAGGAAGACAATTATCTGGAACTGGTCGTATTGGAGACCGATAATCTGCAGACAAATTGATTTTTTTAGGAACAAGATTTTGCTTTCAGATTGTTTTCCAAGGATAACACTTGCGCATAGAAAATACACACCTCGGCAATCTGGATCGTAGCATTTTTGATAATAGATTCCCCTTCTGAGATCAACTATGTACATCACTAAAACAACAAAGTACGTTAGCAATCCCAGCTAAATAAAAGAAAAGAAAGACGAACTCATATAGCATAAATGGGTTGAGAGCAGATATCATACCATGATTGCTTTTATGTTCCCTGCCAATTCGTTCGCAGTATCTGTTTCTTAACATGCTGTAAACAATCAGGCTATCTTCTGAGAACCAGTACCAGCAGCGTATTTTCCCTAAATATAACAGCAAATACATTTTAAGGTGAGCATTGAGATCTCTCCACAAAACAATACGTTGCACAAAGATTAAATGCAACCTGGGACATTCCCGGTGGAAGCAATGGATTCAACGAATTGGTCCAGTTGCGGGAACGGGGACTTGCCCCCGAAATACGATGTAGACATGTCACTTGTGCAAGCATCCAATTGAAAATTCTGAGCATTCTGGTTTCTTACAATATTGCTATTGTTCACCTGCCATCTCCAAAGAGTTCAGTTTAAAGGTATAAACATTTGTGGAATCTTCCCTCAAGTCTCTGTGGAAAGAAGACGGAATTTGAAGCCAAAAGCACATGTGTGTGGCAACTGTCAACTGATGAAAAAATTACCTCTGTGTCAAAGCAAAGTGTCTTCATACAGTCTGATTCTATCTTGCAAACCAGAAGCTTCTCACAATCTGATTCCACATTGCAGATTAAGGATGTCATGAAAATATCTCGTTCACCCTGTTTGTTTACCAAGGATCTTGTTAGATACTGGAATTACTATGAACTGTTCTAAAGCAAAACAAGAAGTCGACGCTGAGACAGCAACATGGAGAAGAAGGTGAGAGACAGTAGAGAGACTTGAATGAAGGTGGACTTACCATATCCTTACATTTGAATCGTCCTGTAGGTAGAAGAACTGATGTTTTTCCAGCTTTTGATGATAGTGCAAGACGGAAGCAACGGTTTCTAGAGTAAACAGCAGTATCCACAAAAAGTAGTGATGCCGAATCATTAGCCTCTTTGTGAACAAACAACTTGCGCAACCTTTCATCTTTTTCATTCCCAACTATTATCCGTGTGCATAGCTGAAGTAACATCAAGATGAAAATGAGCCATACCCAACATAACCTCCCACCTTGCAACTTAGGAAACCATCTTTTCAGAAAATAAAAATGAAATATCGATAAAGCATACCTCTCCTACAAAAGCACCAACATGTGAGTTGTCCTTAAAGGCAACCTTCGGAATGATGACAATTAAATGACGAGAGAACTTATCTGCATATGATATTCATATTGATATAAAATAAAGAATTGATATTCATATGATATTCAAGTGACTTGGTTCTCTTGACTAAAGAATTCCTTTGAAATGCATATGCAGATAAGGGAAAACATTTTACAATAACTGGCATTTCCAACCTTATACAGAAATATCTATGGAACTTTTTTTACAGTAACTAGCAATTTCAAAGGGATAGCTCAAATAATAAAGCTGAAGCAAAAAGGACACCTCACAATCAACTAGCAGTTGGGAGAGCATGTACATTAGTGTACCTTTAGTTGAAGAATCAAGCTCTACTATCCAGTCCTCTTTTCCTTCAATAGCATATTTCTCATGCAAGACTTCTAGAATGACTGATATCAAGATATCAACCATTTCATCCACATTTTTTCCTTCATTTACTTTCTGATTGAACTCCAAATCAAAGTACATATGGCATGGCAATCCCTGAGAAGCCGTTTCAATTATAAGCAGTGAATCAAAAGGCAGACATGCATATTTGTAGCAAAATTGGACGATCTAGTCTTGTGAGAGATATGCAGAACACACTAAAATATTTCATGGCAGCATAAGGGAATGAGATCTAGATACCTCTTGAATCACTTCATAATGGTGTCGGTGCCTTGAATCCATAGATTTGTATCTAAGGTAGATGAATAAAATGATTTAAAGCACTTGAGAGAAGTGATCCTGACTTGCAACACTCAAGGAAAGTTAAAAAGGGGAAATATAAGAACCTATTCCAGAATTCTTCATACGATGAAACCAAAAACCTTCTTTGGCCACTAAAATGATCTTGATAACTAAAAATCCGCACATTCTCATGCCTTTTTTCAAACTTAATCGCTTCATCTTGCCGAGGAAATGTAGCCCAAACTCCTTTCCTAAACAAAGTGAAGACCATGCCATTATAAACCACAGTTTAATCTTCCAAAGACAAATGAAGATCTTCCAAGTAGAATCAAAAGCCAGTATTATCCTATTCATAGATTACCTGGAGATTGCTTTCCTTTCCTCACTGAGATCAATACGTATCTCACGCAAGAGCCTCAATAAACTCAACGGTCTTTTTGGAGGAACGCCATTTGGAGATCCATAAAATACAATGGGTGAAAACTGCCTCCCAACACTCTTTTTCACATTCATAGAACCAGACTGAGATATGGCACATAAAAACACAATCATAATTCACTCCACAACAACTTCAAACATAATAAACACGACAAGTAAACATTGGCTTCATGATACTTACAACAGAGTCTAAAGTGACATCTCCATCAATCTGATTTCTTTGTTCTTTCCCAGACAATCTAGACAAAGAACTTAGCTGCAACTTCTTACAGGTCCCAGGAGAATTATTCTCTGTATTCAACATTTTTTTGCTCCGTTTCTTTTCTCTCATAGCAGAAGCTGAAAAATTCCAAAGATTAATACCATCATTTACCAATGAAATTTCATATTGCAACTTCGTATATTGCTATATTCGGATGTTATACTACAAAAAAGATCTCAAAACATTCAGTAACAGGTCGTTGTAGAAAATACATACGATTCAATTAACAATTGCGTCAACCAGGCTTTCAATTCAATCACTAATAGCAATGAATCTCTCTTCGAGCAATCACAGAACATGATTCCATTAATGGGAGAGAGAAAGAAGCTCACCAGGCGGAGAGATTCCACACTTGAAACACTGAAACAATCGATCTACGTCATCCATGGCGTTCGCGCTAATTTTCTTCGACATTTCTTCTCCTCTCTCCTCTCTCCTCTCTCTTCTCAGTTCTCACTGTTCCACAATTCTAGAAGTGAGATTTCATTTCCCCCTTCGATGGGATTTGAAATTTTTGAAATCAAAATTGAATTTTTTTTTTTTCCGTTCACAAAAAAAAAAAAATTAAAATTAAAAACAAGGCGCAAGAGGGGAATTTTCTGTTTCAGGAAATTTTCGTACGAAATTTCAAAATCAGCTATGAATGGGTCATCAAATTTTTGTGTTCATAGGTACGTACCGTACGTTTGCTAATTTTTTTATTTCATTATGTAATTATCATGAAAAGTGACAAATGAATAAATTATATGTTAGTGGAGAATGATGAGTTTATTATAGAGGATTTGTTAGGGGAAACCAGAAAAGATAATGATGTTCTTCACATATTATATTTTGATTAATCGTTTTGCAATTTGTGTCTTCCTTCTATTAGTTGGTGAAGTTGGCCAATTTTTAAAAGAGCTTAGTTTTTTGTTCTTCTGAACCATTTTAAAGCCTCTTTAAGGCTACATTTTGGAGGTCATTTGTTATCTTGACCCTTACAGATATTATTATTGTTGTGGTTTGCTTCTTTTGTGATTCGGTCGCTATCTTGTTGGTATCATCAAGGTTTTTGATCTATTATCACCTGCTCCTTTGGAACCTACTCTGTTGTATTATTAGTGTTTATGAAGATCCTAGAAATACTTAAATAGATTTTTCATGACGTCAATGATTTGGTGCAAAAGACCAATAGAAAAAAGAGTATCTATACTAAATGACTATGAAATGAAAAAGAATTAAGTAAATGACCTTCATCAACAGTACGTTGTCGGGAAGGGTAAGAAAATTACACTTACAACCTTTATCTCACACTCTCCTCCTTCTAGCTTTTCTCTCTCCATCTTTCTTTATCTGCTTTCTCTCTCTCATTCGTCTTCCTCTGTTTGTTTTTTTCCTTTCCTTTTATCCTTTAGCTCAAATATTCCATCTTTATCTCTCATTGATTTTTTTTTTCATTAGATCTGTTCATCTCCAAATTCTAATTTCTTTATCAATCACAAGATCTCTTTTGATTTTCTTCTACATGATCTTCATGATTTGAGTTTTCTTTTCTTCGATTCGACCTTTGATTGCTTCGGGTCGATCTTCATTTCATCTAATATGAGCCTCGTTTATTCCGGAAAACTGATTCACTTCCTGCTAATTCGCCAGTTAGTTGTTAAAACAAAACACGAGCTCTGGTTCCTCTTTCGTGGCTTTCTAACTTATATCTTGTATTTTTAAAATATTACACTGTATATTTCAAAATGTAGGTGATTTTTAAAAGTGACATGTATTTTTAAAGTTTACACTGTGAATAAGACCTTTTATGTTGCGTGTGAATTACCATTGCCCATTACATGTGTTTACTTCTTTGGTGGCTTTCCAACTTGTACCATGTATTTTTACGATGGATAATAGAGTGGAATCATATGTGTATAATATCTCCGGCGATAATTCTGATGAATCTCCAGCGAATCGTAGTTGGTTTTCTTCGTCTGTTAATAAATGTACTGTTAAATCCTATGTTTGGGTTGTCTATGGTAGAATTAGATTATACTAATGGGGGTAGGGTTTAGTGAATACAAATGAAAAGTACTGTTAAATCTCTTGTTCGTTGCATAACATAATAGCAATGTTATAGAATTAGTGTAATTCAAATTTTTGGTTTGGGTTGAATATGGTAGAAGTAGTGTATATTAATTAGGAAGTAGGGTTTAAAAACAAACATATTGTTTTCTAATTATCTCTAATTTAACCACGCTATTTTATTATATAACATACCATTTCATTTATATTACATGTTTACCTAAAAAATCATTTTCGATGAACTCTCTCTGAAATCTGAAATTTCTCTCTTTCTCTCTCTTCCTCCCTTTCTCTTTCTCTCTCTCTCCCTCTCCCTCCTTTTCTCTTTCTAGCGCTCCTTTCCTGTCTCTCTCTTCATTTACTTCTGCATAATGGCATTATCTTGTAAAAACTATTATGTAACAGGATTAATTAGTCTTTTCTCTACCCCTACCCCACCACAGAAAAAGTCATTTACCTCACTTTTCTGACACAAGACTATTTAACTAATTCTTTTTTGGTCAAAGGCTATTTTGCAAATCATCCCTAGAAAAAAAGGTGTTCTTTGGTGAATAGTTTCACTCCCACTGAATTGATAGTGCAAGTGGTTGTATGTTGTTCTCCTCATACAACCGGACCACACAGTTGATTTGAACTATTGAGTAAGTGAGTTTGACAAGCCCCTGTTTGTGTAACAGTGGTCTCGCACTGTACTAAGAAAATGTCTAGGCTCAATCCTGACACTATCTCTGTGCTGAGCATTAAACTTGATTCCCAGCTTTCTTGCCATGTTGGCCAACATCACTGCATAAGACTATTTTTGTCTGATATCAGGTCACTAGATTATGATAATTTGACGATGGTTGGACATATGCGGTGGACATCAAAATTGTGATATGTGGGCCGATGACCAAAGTTTGATTGTGAATGCAAAGGTTCTTACAAAAGTGGGGCTTTTTTCATCTTATGTAATAGCTGAATGAAATTGCTTCTTTCATATAAAATTTTGGATGGTAGTTCTTGGATTCTGTGCCCCTGGTGAAGCAGTTGGTATACTATGTCATCAGCTGCTGCTATTTAAGTTCCTATGATACCCAAACTCATTCTCTCTCAGTCTCAAAATTCATAGTGTTTAGTCTTTACCTTGTAAATTACTTAACAAATGGCAGCAAATGATGTCCCTTGCTGTGAGACTATGTTCTGGGTGTACTTACTCGTATGTGTTGTTCTAGTGGCTTTCGCAGGTTTAATGTCAGGACTGACTCTTGGGCTCATGTCCCTTAATCTTGTCGAGCTCGAGGTCATGATCAAAGCCGGTGAACCCCATGACCGCAAAAACGCTGGTTAGTTTCATGAACCCATTGACCTACTCATACTAATATTACTTCATATTTATACTAACACCATGTTTAAAATTTTGCAACAAAATGGCCAGCAAAGATTCTGCCACTCGTTAAAAACCAGCACCTTCTCTTGTGTACACTCCTCATAGGCAACGCTTTGGCAATGGAGGTATCAATCTTTGTGTTGTGCAAACTTTGGCTTTAAACTTCTGTTTTAGTTTCTCTGACTGACTATGTTCTTAATGATATAATCAAAAAGGTTTGTGTTGTGCAAACTTTGGCTTTAAACTTCTGTTTTAGTTTCTCTGAATGACTATGTTTTTAATGATATAATCAAAAAGGCTCTACCGATCTTTGTCGATTCCCTGCTTCCAGCTTGGGGTGCTGTCCTGATATCCGTGACTCTCATACTTGCATTTGGGGAGGTGAACGAAATCTGAATTAGCTTTCTCCGCTGCTCTGATTTTCAACGTTGCTCAATAGCTTACCGTTCACTTTCCATTGTTGTAGATTATACCTCAAGCTGTATGCTCTCGATATGGGCTGAGCATCGGGGCAAAGCTATCGCCTTTGGTTCGGTTGATTATCATAGTTTTCCTTCCATTATCTTATCCAATTAGCAAGGTAATTGAATCAGCTTAACATCAATGGAACTTTTTAGTGGAATCAATTGAGTTAAAAGAATACTTAAAGGTTTCTTCTTTCAATGCTTCAGCTACTCGATTTGTTACTTGGAAAAAGACATTCTACACTTTTAGGACGAGCAGAGCTCAAGTCACTTGTGTACATGCACGGAAACGAGGTTCCTTTCAAGAACTTGAGATGCTTTTATTGGTCTGTCAATATATAAGGTGAATCCATGTCTTTGTATCCTACTTTCTCAGTGTCTTTTCTTTCTTTCTGATAATTAGGCTGGAAAAGGCGGGGAACTGACTCACGATGAAACAACAATCATATCAGGAGCTCTGGACATGTCTCAGAAGAGTGCCAAAGATGCAATGACACCAGTCTCTGAGATCTTTTCGCTCGATATAAACTCTAAGCTCGACGAGTATGTTCTTCTCTTGGAATTACTCTTCATTCCGCTTTTCGAAAATATGTATTCAGTTAGTTGGTTATTCACAGAAAGACAATGGGATTAATAGCAAGTGAAGGCCATAGCCGAATCCCTATTTACTCAGTGAATCCTAGTGTTATCATCGGATTTATTCTGGTCAGTAAGCAATATATCTGTTCTATTACAATCGAAAATCTTGAGATATACTTGGCTTATTCTGACATGGTTTTTTTTGGTTTGAATAGGTGAAGAACTTGATCAAAGTCCGTCCTGAAAACGAGACGCCGATCAGAGATCTCCCTATCAGAAGAATGCCCAGGTATATATACATATGTTATATGTAGATTCTCTAAAAGAACTGCTTTCGAAGCTGGACTGATCAAAGCTTATTTTTCTTCCCAAATCTGCAAGCAGGGTCAATTCGAATTTACCTCTATACGACATCCTGAACATCTTCCAAACGAGTCGAAGCCACATGGCTGCTGTAATTGGGACCAAGAACTATACTAATACTAACACTCCTGTCCATGACAAGAGCATCAATGGTTTAAGAGACTTGTATATATAAGAGAATCCGAAATCATATAAAGTATTGGGACGAGAATAAATATGTTGCATGTCTTCTTTTGTATTATTTCAGGAACGCTTAACAAAGACGCCAACGTTGTTCCTATAATGCACTCCAGCGAAACTAATCGTCAAAGTCCAATCCGATACATTGATAGTATTGCTAATGAAGATGAAGAAGTCATTGGGATTATAACTCTGGAAGATGTTATGGAGGAACTTATACAGGTAATTGAAATTATTGCAATATCACATTACAGATGTTAGTTTACTAACATATTATTTATGATCATTTTTTGAATTAACCATTTATTAACCTTGAAGGAAGAAATATATGATGAGACAGACCAATACGTCGAACTTCATAAAAGGTATGATCACCATTTATCAATCATACAATAGACTGCAAAGTTACAGTATTTTTCACTGGAATTTGAATCTTTCTTTCTATAGGATAACAATAAACATGCCAATATCCGGAAATTCGCCGGAATGTGCCACGTGTGCTTCACAGCTTGCATCTCCTATCTCGCCGTATCGCTCAACTCCACTGTCGCCAAGCATCATGATCTCTACGCTGCTCCGGTCACCAATAAATTCACCTTACCGTCATTCTCCGTTTCTCCGGCCAACACTTCACGCTTCTCCACCGGCACAACCTCCTTCAGTGCTCTCTCCGGACAGTAATGAGCGTTCTTACTATTTGTCTCCTAGTAGGGTACGTAACGTAAGTCTCAAGAAATTGCTTTTTAGTGTAGTTCTTACTTACGCTGGGAGTTAATTTTTTGTTTTTTTTTTTATTGTTTGTGTTGCTGCCTTGCAGGTGTTGAGGAAGTCGTATGAAAAGCTATGAAGAACAAATGGTTCGTAAAAATTGGATCTATTATATGTTAAAGTGAAGTGAAGAAAAATGAATTTTATAATTTTGGAACCACTCATTCCATGTTCTTAAAATTCAAAATTGAAGAAAGAAAAGAAGAAGAAAAAAGAATTAAGAAGGATAAAATAGTAGGAAATGTGTGGCAATGAACATATCCCAAAGATAAAAACAAAATACTCTAAAGACTAAACCATATAATATACATGTAGATAAGATAAAATAAAGAAAAACATTAGAAGAAGGAAGAAGAAAATGAGAGCTCTCTTGTGCTCACACCATCTAGTACCATTATCATCTCTCTCAAGAACAACTCTCAAAACCAAACCTCAAAATTCTAAAACCCTATTTCCTAACAACAAACCAAGATGTGAATCTAAGCTCTACGCTGGACCCAAGGGGTTTCAATCTACTAAAAGCTCTGAAAAACCCGGCCGGTCAGACCCGGACCCGGAAGACGACCCGCCGATACCTCAAGAGGTGTTCGAGAGGATGATGGGGAGGATTGTGGTGTCTGTGGGAACACCACTGGGCTTGGGAGTGGCAATCTTGAAAATACTCGAAGTTTTGAAGGATAGAAACGTATGGGACGTGCCTTTGTGGGTTCCATTCTTGACCACACTCGTGACTTTTGGTTCGTCGGCTCTTGGGATTGCGTACGGGAGCTTGTCCACAAACCTGGACCCGACCAAGACTAACTCTGCTTTGGGACTCAAAGAGGCAAAGGAGAATTGGGTAGAGATGTGGAAAGAAGACTAATGATTATGATGGTAATGTATTAATGATAATAATGTTGATGTTTTTTTTTTTTGTCTATTGGGACTTGTGGGTGGGGTACATAAATTAATCTATAGTCATCTGTTTTGTTACTTCTGGTCTGAATTTTATTTTATTTTTGGTAACGAATAATCAAATCATTAGTTTTGGTATGAACATAAACAAGAGATTCAACTATTTGAAACCTTGGCAAAAAGAAATAAAAACAACATTTCAAATTTGGGAAGTCACTTGAAGTGAGCTCATGATATCCAAAATATGTAAAGCAACTTACTATCGTGTTGATTGATGGAGTATATTGCTTAGTTCAGCATTTATTTTCATAACCGTAGGAAGCTATTTGCGTACGCTTTTAGGAGAGTTGTGTTTCTTTTTTGTTAAAGTAGTTGTGTTTCCTTAGTTCAGCATTTTATTTTCACAGGTTCAGAGAATTTCATTACGAGAAATTGTACATTGTCGACGTTATACTTTAGCTAATATTTACATTAATGATGATCGTTGACCAAAAAGAAAATGTTTGCAGTAAATAGAAGGGACAATTTGCAAAATAACCTTTGACCAATAAAGAATGAAGAGAATGACCATGACTTGTTTTTATTTTAGTAAATAACCTCGGCTAACTTTTGGAGCCGTCAAAAAAGACTTAAACACCCTTGTCGAAAAGAGAATCCTGGCGTGATAATTAATAAAAACTGTATATCGTAAAAAATAACATGTTATTAAGGAAAAACACATGTAATGAGAATTAATGATTTGTGATGAACGATGTAATGAGAGTTCGGCCAAAGGGTAAAAATCAAATTGATTGTTTTTTGGTTTTTTATTTATGGCGATTTTCCCTTAACATTACTAGTGTCTTGAAACAGTAAATTGCTATTATGTTATGCAACAGTACTTTTCATTTGTATTCACTAAACCCTACCCCCATTAATATAATCTAATTCTACCATTGGCAACCCAAACATATGATTTAACAGTACATTTATTGTAGTTCACTAAACCCTACCCCCATTAGTATAATCTAATTCTACCATAGACAACCCAAACATAGGATTTAACAGTAATCTGTTTTTTGAGAAATAACATGTAATCGTAATAAATAACGTGTAATACAAATCAATAGTATGTTACAAAAGAAAATGATGAACAATGAACAAAGAACAAGATATTTAATCCGATTAATCTGGATCTTTAGGGATTCGCCTTGTTCGGCGGCTCGAATTCCGTTAATTGATCCTTTGGCGGCTCCGAGAATAGATCCGGTAAGATAACCGCAACCGGTAAAGAAGGTGAGATTCTCCCTCCATGACAAGCATTTTTTCTTCGCTTTTTCTTTGAACAGAAACTGTGAGAGAGAGAGAGAGAGAGAAAGAGAGAGAGAGAGAGAGAGAGAGAGAGAGAGAGAGAGAGAGAGAGAGAGAGAGAGAGATAGGGGAGAGAGAGAGGTGACAGAGAGATAGGGGAGAGAGAGAGGTGACAGAGATATAGGGGAGAGAGAGAGATAGACAGAGAGATAGGGGAGAGAGAGATAGACATAGAGAGAGGAGAGTAATATAGCAAAACTTGGAGGGTAAAAAAGACTAAATTCATGGCTTCAATAGTGACGGCTTAGAGATGTTGAAGCCAAGGTTATTTACCTAATTTTGTTCAAAAATTTGGTCATCTAGTGCATATACCCTAAATAGAATGACACAAATACCATACATGATTTCAGCTAAATGTTTTAAAAATCATTAACTAATTAATTAACAGAAGATTAATGTAAGGTTGTAAAAATAATAAAAAAAAGAGTAAAACAAAATTTTTGTTGGATTTCAAAATGAACTAAATTCATAAATCCAAAGTCCAAACTGTTAGATTTTGTCTTATAGCGATATGTTAAGAAGACTTGACGAATTCTGTCATCTCAGAGTCAAGAAACGAAATGTCCTCGTAAGCCTCATCCCACATGTGGACCAAGTCAACATTTATTTCTTGTTTTGTTTTGTTAAAGAAAGACTTTTGGATCTTGACTCTCTCCATATCTAATTTTCAATATTACCTCACTCGCTTATCGTTCAATACTATTTTTATTTTGGACAATCAAATGTATTACGTGACGGATCTTGCATCTTGATGTTCATTACGGAGTTGAGAGCGACTTAACTATGTTTGTGTATATTTTTATCGAATTTGTATCCAAATTATGAACCGATTAAACCAATTCCTCTCAACATATTGATTAGAAGCTTAGAACTAGCTAGAAACAAATTATACAATATATTCAGCATACGAGAAAAGTCTACATAAATGAAACCGCAGGGAAAAAAAGACTAATTATTACTAGATGATTAAAAAGTAAATGTTAACAATTTAAGATAAACTTTTTCATGCACCTATTGATTTTTTTTTTTTTTTTTGGTCCAAATAACCTCTTCGGAGAAGTGTTAACATCAAAATTTGCATAAGCAGGATTGTAATGGTACGATTTAACATAATTTAACATTATTTTATCATACATAGAATACACTCTTCCATCAAAATTTACTAATCAAGTGTCAACACACCTTAACAATATATGAAATAACTCTAGAAAAATCACATAATCACACAGGTATTTGGTCTATAGTAAGAATCTGCACAGGGATAGGCAGAATTGTATGGGTACGGGTAGTTCATGATAACCGGATATCCAAGAAATTCATCCGGTTTAGGTTGAGCCGGTTTCTCCGCTTCAGGCTTTTTCTCAGGTGGTTTAACAGCTTCAACCGAAACAATAGCTGTGTGACATATCTTTCTTAGCTTCATCACAAGAACCGATACATCAACTTCTCCAACTACCGTCAGTTTCCCGGTTTTGTCATCTATTGTTATGGAACTAACACCTATATTAAAAAGGAAAATTCGTGAATAAATATTTATTACCCCAACAATATATATATCATACTACAAACTTTGATCTAAAGTAGTTTGCAAAGATATATACCTGGGAATCCAGAAACTTTCACAAACGCTTTCGTCCTGATTCTCTCCTCGTGAATACTCAATTCCAATACAGCTTTCTGTCATTTCAAACCAGAGATTATTATGGCTTATTGCATATTTTCAATCGAATTAACATAAATATAGTTATATGTAGTATATATATAATGATTAATCAACGCATAGTTATTTTAAGAGAGATAAAAGGAAATAAAGGGGAGTACCTTCGCGGTCATGGCTGGAGGAAACTATCAAACTATGAAAAAACTTCAGAAATTTTCAAAGAGAGGAGGAGAGATAGATTGTGATATGGAAGCTTCTTGATGACAATTGCAAGTCCAGTGATATCGGTTTAAATAGAAATTTTTGCCTAAGGTTTTGAACGTATAATTAAATAGAATTTAATAGTATATGACCCACACAACATTTTGTACTTTTACATACCAATAGCATTGCGGACGACCACAAAACCGAGTAAGAAGTAGTCAATCTTTATTACTTTTGTTTTGAGTACTTTTCACGAGTTGGTTATAATTTCAGTGTAGCGAAATTAAAAGGAAGTGTAGTATGATGCCGCGTGTACGACACCAACCATTCGTTGACCCTATCTACTCTTTGGTCACATAAGAACACACAACGGTTCTTTTATACGTAAGGACACAAAACGGTGTTTTATCTAGGAGAAAGGCATAACAGGGAGAGATGATCAGTATATTAATTTCACCGAGTAACTAAAAGGTAACTCTGTTTCTTGCATCAAATTGTGGGGAAGTTGTTGTATTTTTGGTGAATACGTTAGTGTATAGGTATCTAATCTGATTAAGTAAATGTGCAATTAGCTAAATACCCTCACTTCCAAATACTTTTTGAAAAATAAATATCATGAACTAAAACCCGAAGTAAACAAACCCTAAAATAAGAGAATTGTGCTCAAGAAACTAAGAATCAAAACATAGATTATAGATGGAAAGCAAAAATACAATAGACGCCAAAAAAAAAAAAAAAAAAAACAAAGATAGACGCGCAAAAGAAGGTAGAACCAAACAAGGAAACAAGAAAGTAATTTCCGATTAGAGCCCAAAGTCGTACGTACCAATTGAAAAGTGCCTTTTTTCACTTTTATGTTTTTTGTTAATCAATTGAAAAAGAGTTCATGATTAGCTTATTTAAATCGAGAAAATAACAGCAACGAACTATTCAATAAAAAGGTATAGTATTAACAAAAATGAGATTTGGTTTGTTTTCAAGACTAGCAAATATGGTAGCTATTGGTCTGTGAAACGACACATCGTCGATGGAAAAAATAATGTGAAGTTGTAGTGAACTGCAAGTTAAAGTCATCAGCTTTTGTTTTTTAGTTTGTCTATTTTGGAGTACCGAGTTTATAGCGGTGACAGGGAGAATTGATTGAATGAGATGGATACTACCAATGCTAATGATTTAAAGCGTTAAGAGCTTCTTTTAGGCTTAACTAGGTGAATACCCGCGCGATGCGCGGGATTTTTGAATATAACTGGTGTTAAATTTAATAACTTGATAAAAATAAGTATAATTTGTGATAAACACAACTCTAAAATTTTGACATTGTCTCAAGATATTAAAAGCGAAAATGAAGCATTGTTACGGAAATTGGACATCTGATAAAAAAAACAAAGTTTTAATACTGTTCCTTTTTTAATTTTGGGTGAAAACTAAGTGAAACTCAATAATTAAACTCAATAACTCATTTGGTGGAGCTTCTTCGTAGGATAACATCTCGTCATACCTACCTAAGCGTGGATACTATTGGGTGATGAGCCTCTATAATTTTTACAATCCCTGCATATTATGAACGTCAGGTCAGCGAATATGATTCATTGATTTATGTTAGCTTACAAAATATGAAGGGACGTTTAGGTTTTTAAAGAATTACCTAACTTATGTATGATCCCTCAATTTTGTGGAATCCTCTCTTTTCGGAAGACGAAGCTACACTCATGTTTTGTTTCCTTATTTCAGTTAACAATTGGATCTCTCACCTTGTAGGCGAGAGTCGGAGAGTGTTGCGTCTTTCCTTCCTTGGTACGTCTCAAGAGCCATTACTTTAAAAACATCAGCACGTCAAGAAGACCTTGTCATGGTTCCAATGTTAAAACATGATACAAACCCAAGATCCTCATGACCATTATATATACCCACCACTAATGTGTACAAACCTAAGTCATGTGTCTATACTTTGTATATAAAAAGTATTTTTGGTGAGCATTAAAATCATCACACGATTCTCACAGCATGAAGCATGGGATGTAATCGTTCGGTGATTACGCCTGTGCTTGTGTCGGTCCAATCATATGCTCCCGGTATACCAGATTTTCATACATGTATCATCATCATCTCCGTAACTTCAACAATAAATTAAAAGGGTCACATTATAGATGATACCATTTTAGATAAGATATTTACTTCCCTATACTCTTTAGATCAAGCAACTATAAAGAGTCTTAATTAAAAAAGATTTTAGTGGTCAACGAACAGAAACTTATGTGTAGATGATTCAAGGCAAAGATTAATCTGGGATTGCATTTGCTTGAGACTTCGCTTGATGATCCGTGTCATCTGATCCTTCTCCTCAGTCCTCTCCAATATGGTGACTTCTCCTATGAGCACTTCAATTCTTTGGCATGCTTGTTATTGACTTAAATGAAGATATATATGCAATACTTTTCCAGTGTATTGGGCATGCTGAAGAAAACCACAAAAGAAGAGTAAAATTAATCAAAAAGATCATACAAATAACTTAGGAGGAAAAGCCTATAACTAATCACAAAAAAAAAACATATGTGTCTCTCTATGGATTTTTACTTTAGATCTCATCATAGAGAACAAAAAGATTGTGAACTCAATAAATAAGATATGTATACATGTGTTTCTTTGGATTATAAGTTGAATCTTTTGTTTTTAGCAGTTGGAGGGCTTTCCCTTTAGGGGATTTGACGTTAATTGTCGTTAACTCTTCTCTGTTATTGCCCAAAACGACGACAATTAACGTCTGTTAATGACTTAGGTAGTGGATTTAACGGGACGGTTAAAACGACTTAATCAACCGAAAGTTTATGGGCCAAACAGAAAGTCAACAAAAGTTCATGGTTTATTTGGCTTAAATTTGAAAGTCCATGATTTATTTGGCTTAAATGATAGTACATGGTTAAAATGGTTTAAAATTGAAAGTTCATGGTTTGTTTGACATTTTTCCCCTTTTTGAAATGTGATTATGCATGTGTTGAATATGAATCCCAGAAATATAAAATCAATTTGGATATTAGGTGAGAGAGAAAAGGACAAAGCCTTACTTCGAATTTTAAGACCGACTTCACATCTACCCATCAACTCCTTCACTTTGATCTAATATTTGGATGTGGTTTGCAGCTACGTTTTTTGTATTTTCTCCAACGATCATGGGCCTCATGCCACCGCTAGATCCTCTTCACTCACCGACGACAAACTTAAACTCAATTAAACACAGAGACTGCTCTAGATTCAGCTTAATTTGTATAGTTAGAATTTGAATTCAACAAATTTATGAGTTTATGGGTTCGACCATTACGGTTGGCTATTACTCCGTCTTCTCTCTTTATCACAACTTTGAAACCCTAAATGAAAGAATTGTCTAGAGATTGGTATATTGAGATAAAAGTTTATGGAGAGAGTGATTGAATGTTCCAAGCCTCCAAGCATACGTTTTTTGGAAATTAAATGCATTGATTATTAATGAGAATATTCGGAAGTTTTAAAGTTAAAACAGTGAAGCTGAAGAGTCGACTCTCTCATAACTCTCTTATGATCCACGTGGCGACTTCTGGAGTGCTGACGTGTCGGATCCTGGAGAGAAATCCTTCTTCTTTCATATATATGATTTCTAAAGTTATTTGTTTAAATGATTTAGAAGCTGATTACTTGAACCCTTTTAAAACAACTTCCTAAGAGCATCACATTTGGAGATTCAACAAGAAAAAACTATGTTATAAAAGATGAATGATATATTGCAGAAAGTTTCTATTTGGACGGAGGTTTTCACATGATCTTCCCCGGATTCTAGGGAGATTAAAGGTCTTGGACCCGAACCTCCTTTTTAATTAATAAAAAAAAAATTGAGTAAAGTGTTAAAATAACGTGATATAATTATATTGAAAATAAAAATCTCAATCACATTAATAGAAAATATCTCAAAACTATTGCAATCAAGATGTGCGGATATCAACAAAATGAAAACCAATAATTCTCAACTTGAGAAGTTGGAAGGTATATTTGTGGCGAGGACCGTCACTTAGGGTTAGGCATTTTCGCATTATTTTATCATACATAGATTACACTCTTCCATCAAAATTTACTAATCAAGTGTCAACACACCTTAACAATATATGAAATAACTCTAGAAAAATCACATAATCACACAAGTATTTGGTCTATAGTAAGAATCTGCACAGGGATAGGCAGAATTGTATGGGTACGGGTAGTTCATGATAACCGGATATCCAAGAAATTCATCCGGTTTAGGTTGAGCCGGTTTCTCCGCTTCAGGCTTTTTCTCAGGTGGTTTAACAGCTTCAACCGAAACAATAGCTGTGTGACATATCTTTCTTAGCTTCATCACAAGAACCGATACATCAACTTCTCCAACTACTGTCAGTTTCCCGGTTTTGTCATCTATTGTTACCGAGCTAACACCTATATTAAAAAAGAAAAGTCGTGAATAAATATTTTATTACCCCAACAATATATATATATATCATACTAAAAACTTTGATCTAAAGTAATTTACCTGGAAATCCAGAAACTTTCACAAACGCTTTCGTCCTGATTCTCTCCTCGTGAATACTCAATTCCAATACAGCTTTCTGTCATTTCAAACCGGAGATCAGTATTGGCTAATTGCATATTTCTAATCGAATTAACATAACTATAGTTATATAGTACCTATATATAATGATTAATAAACGCATAATTATTTTGATAGAGATTAAAAGATATATAGGGTCGTTACCTTCGCGGTCATGGCTAGAGGAAACTATGGAAAAGCTTCAGAAATTTTCAAAGAGAGGAGAGATAGATTGTGATATCGAAGCTTCTTGATGACAATTGCAAGTCCAATGATATCTATTTAAATAGAAATTTGTCTATTTAAATAGAAATTTTGAACGTACGTATTATTAGATAGCATTTAATATATGAGTATAGCCTATGAGTATATATGACCCACAACATTTTGTACTTTTACATATCAATAGCATTGCGACGACCACAAAACCGAGTAAGAAGTAGTCAATCTTTATTACTTTTGTTTTGAGTACTTTTCACGAGTTGCTTATAATTTCAGTGTAACGAAATTAAACGGAAGTGTAGTATAATGCCGCGTGTACGACACCAACCATTTATTGACCTTATCAACTCATTGGTCACGTAAGAACACAACGGTTCTTTTATAATTTTTAAAGATGTTGAAGAGATGGTGGAAACAAAACGGTGTTTTATCTAGAAGAAATGCATAATAGGGAGAGATGAGTATATTAATTTCACCGAGTATACACTAAAAGTTAACTCTGTTTACTGCATCAAATTTTGGGGAAGTTGTTGTATTTTTGGTGAATGCATTAGTGTTCAAATTATACCGGTAGATTAGAGGTATCTAATCTGATTAAGGGGGTGATTGGTTGAGGCGGTTAAGACTTTTACTTTAAAAATAAGTTTTAAAAGCCAAAATTTTAACAATCAGACTTTTACTTAATTTTTATTTTTTAAAGTTTCAACAGTCACTTATTTTTTGTAACCACTTTTCCTTTGATTTTTTTTTAAAGTCTCCTATACATGGCTTTCAAAACTTTTTATTAAAAAGTTAAGGAAAAATGATTGCCAGCTACACGAACTATACGCCAACACATCACCACACATGCAGACTATTTTAATGTCTCGTTAACTACACGAACTATTGGTATTACATACGGACATCCCCGAACTATCATCGGTTATGTGTGCAACACCATAACTATCATTTCCAGATAATATAAATGTCTTGTTAACTACACGAAGTATTTCTTTTTTTTTGTCAACTACACGAAGTATTTTCCATCAATTTTTTTAAAAAAAAGTAATTAAAAATGAAAAAATAACTAAAAAGTAAATATTACACTATTATAAATTATATATATATATATTATAACTTTTAATGCATTATACTTTTAAGTTAACTTAATTTAACTAATTTAATATTTATTATATTAAATTGTTAAAAATTTAAACTAGTCATTTAGTTAAATTATACATCACTATAAGTTAAATAAAACTAAATAATATATCAATGTAAATTATATATACCATAACCATTATTTCCAGATAATATAAATGTATTGTTAACTACACAAAATATTTCCATCATTTTTTTAAAACTAAATTACAAAATGAAAAAATAACTAAAAGTAAATAATACACTATTGTTAATTATATATATGCATTATAACTTTTAAAGTTTTAAATTCTACATATGCAGTATCCCTTATAATTTTAAGTTAAATAAAACGCATATATTTTTGATGGAACTAGTTTAGTCTTTATTACATTAATTTAACTTTTCTCTTTCTTATTTTCTATTATTCTTCTTTTTCCCATTAGTATTAAAAATTATTCCATTAGTATTAAAAATTATTTTTTAATCTATGTATAATTTATTACAAATAAATATTATATTAACAAATAATCATTTTTTTCCCGATTATTTTAAGATCCATTTTTTATAATTTTTGATAAGATTTACTGCTCTTCTGAAACCGTCATCAATTATATCAATATCAAAATTTATATTTATAAAATATACAAAAAAACAAAAATAAAAGTGACAGTTTTTACAGCCAATCAGACTTATATAAATTTTAACAGTCAAAGTCACGACAGCCAAATTCTCTACAGCCCAAAATTTTAAAGTCAAAGTCTCGACAGCCATAAATAACAGTCGTTACCAATCGGCCCCTAAGTAAATGGGCAAGTAGCTAAATACCCTCACCTTCGCACAAAAAAAAGGCTAAATACCTTCACTTTGTTTTAATTTCCCCACATGTCATGACTTCATTCTTCCATTTTTTTTTAAATTAAATATCTTAAAGTAAAACCCGAATTAAGCAAACCCTAAAATAAGAGAATTGTACTCAAGAAAATAGGAATCAAAACATAGATCACTACAGTAAAACCTCTATAAATTAATACTCGATAAATTAATAATTACTATAAATTAATAAAAAATTGTCGGTTCAGAGACGAATCAGTGTAAAATTTAACAAAATTTGATAAAATAATAAGATAATAGTTTTTTTGAAACTCCTATGTAAAAGTATGGTCTCAATAATATTATAAATTAATAATTATGTAAATTTACATAAGTAAATATATATATACATCAAAATAATATATCAATATATGGTTAAGTGTTTTTTAAATGATATTTTCTTAAAATTAGCTCATCACTAACTTTTTTATATAAAAAAATATTATATTGTGTTTTTAAACTATTTATTTTATCATCTCTATAAAAGTATTTCATAAAAAGACAAAACATTTTACAAATTTTTAAATTATGTATATATACATTATTGTCATTTTAATAGTCGTATAGACGATTTAAATACAAAAATTAATGACATTAATCATAGATTTTAATTTATGTATATCATTTAAGTAAATTCATTTATTATCTTTGTTATATCATTTATTTTTAAAAAGAAATATTTCTATAAATTAATAAAAATTAATTTTTTCTAATTTATATATAAATTAATATCACTATAAATTAATATTACAGTCTCAATATTATTAATTTATAGTGGCTTTAATGTATGTTACAATGCAATTTTTTACCGACATGGAAACAATTATGTTACACTGCAAAGATTGTTCAAATGTTTTCTTAAAATCATTCACAATAAGATCACGACATGGAAACCAAAACCCAACAAGAAATGGGGGAGAATAAGAGAGATTCGAAGCTTCTACTTTCAATGACGAAATGGTGATCATGTGGGAAATAACCAAAAAGCCATCGAAAAAATATGATGATATTCAAACAAGAAATTAGGAGATTGGTAGATAGATGGATCTCTCTAGGAATAGTGAAATCCGGAGAGGATTTGAGAGAAAATATATAACGATCCGCGGAAGCTTGATGAAGCTTGGAATGAAGTGAATTGCATAGAAACAGAGTTCATTATCCAAGTCCCTTCGGAACATCCAATAAAATAAAGCCAAATAATTTTTTTTAATGTTCATATAGCACTTGGAATAAAATAACACTCCCTAAAAATATTGCACCCAATATCCAAGTACAAAATAATAATTAAATCTGAAAAAAAATATTCATAACTGAATAGGCTTAATTATTATTTTTAAAACTAGAAATAGAATAGAAAGATATATATGTATTTCTTTTGGTGGAGGTTCAAGTCAAATATTCAAAGTCAGACCAGGAAAGCGAGATTAAAGTTGAATAAACTACGTTGGACAAACCAACAAATTTGCAGCGACTTAATAGCATCAAGTCTCCATGTGTAGGAATAATTCCGAACCAAGAATTACGTTTTCAATTTCAGAGTTTCCTAGAAAATTACCAATAAGTTGGTTTCGTTGTCGTGGTGTTACCTTGAAACGGAGTAAAGGACCTGGTGGGATTCTTTTGAGACATATAATTCAGACCAAATAATTGTCGAATGAGACGAGATCAGTACTTGCATTAGAAAAACTCATAGATAAATAGATTAATAGACTTAACTAAGGAAACAAACATAATAAGTAAATCGAAAGAGAGAAACTCATAGATTAATAGATTAATAGACTTAGCTAAGGAAACAAACATAATAAGTAAATCGAAAGAGAGAACAAAACAGTAAACCTCAAGGCCCATTCTAACAAGTCAACAATTCCTACTTCTTCTTCTTCGATCCTCCTCCTTTCCTCTCATCTCTTGCACGGACCATTAGCTTTGTTTCCCTGTGCTTCACTTCATTCCAAGCCTCCTTAAGCTTATTCTCATCGGCTTGTATTTCCTTCAAATCACGTCCTGTTTTGACGATTCCCAGAGTGATCCAGTGATCAACCAACCTTATGATTTCTTGTTTCAATGCTTCAGCTTTGTTAGAATGATGCCGGATCGGTTTCCACATAATCTCCATTTCGGCATCGAAGGTACAGTCTCAAATTAATTTTTTCTAATTTATATATAAATTAATATCACTATAAATTAATAAAATATTACAGTCTCAATATTATTAATTTATAGAGGTTTTACTGTATGTTACAATGCAATATTTGACCGACATGGAAACAATTATGTTACAGTGCAAAGATTGTTCAAATGTTCACGACATGGAAACCAAAACCCAACAAGAAATGGGGGAGAAGAAGAGAGATTCAAAGCTTATACTTTCAATGAAGAAATGGTGATCATGTGGGAAACAACCAAAAAGCCATCCAAAAAATATGATGATTTCAAATAAGAAATTAGGAGATTGGTAGATAGATGGATCTCCCTAGGAATAGTGAAATCCGGAGAGGATTTGAGAAAAAATAGATGACGATCCGCATAAGCTTGATGAAGCTTGGAATGAAGTGAATCGCATAGAAACGGAGATCATGGTTCGTCAGCAAGAGGATTGAAAAGAATATATGTATAGTTATATCCAGTTGCAACACGTCTCTGGATATTTCAATATTTAAGAAAGGTTTACTTTTATATATAGTGAATTTTTAAAAGATAAATAACAAAACTTACTGTTAACATTTCATCCGAGAGATAATACAATTTTCTAATTGGTTATTTGAATAAAAAATTCAACTACGTCATTCACTGTTTGAGTAAAAACTAATCTTTTAAAGTTATTTATTTTTGTTTCATAATTTTGTTTTTAGTTTCGGTTAGGTTTTATAGATCTTAAGATCTTTCAAATGAGTATGAAATGAAACCAAATTTTATATCTGTTTGTCAATTTTGATTCTGTTTTACAAGAAAAGTAAAATTTACTTGTTTTGGTTAATTTGTATTTTACTCAACTAAATTTATGACTTTCTAATAAATTCTTGTTAATGTGGTTCAATTACACCTAATTCGCAGTTACTACTATGTACAAGCAAAAATACAATCTATATTATTAAAATTGAAGTACCTTTTGTAAAGTAATCTTAGAGTTTCAACTTATTTACAAGGAATGCCATTTGATTTTTCAAAATAAAGAAAACATTAATAAGATAGATATTTAAAAGATTTTTTTGTTAAGATTTAAAATTATAATTCTCCTATCTTCTTTATTTGATTTTCTTTTTATTTGTTTTGAATCATCATATAATATATAAAATTAATAAAAATTTAAATTTTTTTGTCTGCATATGTTGTGGTTCGAATTTTTATAAACGGACATGTGCCAAACATACCATTTCGTTAGACAATTATTCATAGTGGTTATGACTTAATAAGATCAAAATGAATCCAAATTTGATTGAACAAGAAATTTAACGTAATAAGCATCTAAATTTAAAATTTTGTATTCAGTTTAATTTGGTTCTTTAGTTGAACCTTTAGTTATACCGGATACAATAAATTTTAAAAAATTTTAAAGTTTTAGAAATATATCAATATCTATATATTTGAATTTTATAAAAAGTTTAAAATATTATGAATATTTAAACTTATAAAAAGTTGAAAATATTATGAATATTTAAACTTATAAAAGTTTAAAATTTTATTGAACGGATTATATGGCGGGACGGATTTGAATCGACTTTCATAGAAATTTAAAATATTATTAATTTGATGCTTTAACACGGGTAAATCATCACTTTATTATTTGTCAACATCACCAACAATGAAATATTAAACATTAAAATTATATTAATTTAATTAAAAGTATGTAAAGAAAAATTATCTCGCGGTATACCGCGGGTTAAATCCTAATATAAAAATTAAGAAAACTCGCAAAAAAAAAAAAACTAGAACCAACAAAGAAACAAGAAAGTAATTTCCAAATAGAATCCAAAGTCGTAAGTAAAGTACGTACCAATTGAAAAGTCCTTTTTTTTTTAAATGTTTTTTGTTAATCAATTGAAAAGAGTTCATGATTACTTGATTAGCTTATTTATTTAAATCGAGGAAATAACAGCAACGACCTATTCAATAAAAAGGTATAGTATTAGCAAGAATGTGATTTGGTTTGTTTTCAAGACTAGCTAATATGGTAGCTATTGATTTGTGAGATGAAGATACTCCGTCAATGGAACAATAAATGTGAAGTTGTAGTGAACTGCGAGTTAAAAGTCATCAGCTTTTGTTTTTCAGTGTGACTATTTTTGAGTACCGAGTTTATAGCGGCGATCGATACTACCAATGCTAATGATTTAAAATCGAATGTTCTTCGTAAACTGCAATGTTCTGTTCACCTTTCTATTTAAAGCTAATACCACTAAACTTTCATCTTTCTTTTTAAAATCTTCAAAACTACATTTTCACATCTATTTTTAGAATCTTCAAAGCTACAATTTCACATTTCTTTTTCAACTCTTCTCTCTGTTTGGTTCTTCTACTAAATCCAAAAAACATTATTGCAGTCTCACTCTCCTAATGGTATATTAGCTAAAAAATGATTTCTACTTTTCTTAAAATTTTGTCGGGATCTTTAGTTTGTGATATAAAAATATTAACAGCATAACTCCAAATTTATTTTGTATTTAAAACTGACTGATTAAATACAAATAACTTCAACTAAATTTCAAGAAATCATGAATTTTATTAAAGTAATACAAGAGTTTTGTTCGATTTTCAGTGGCGGAGTAGTGTACTAGTAGGGGTGTCAACTGACTAAACCTTAAATATTTAATACAAGATTTTTTAAACTAGTGTAATTTTTGATTAAATGTTTTAAGTTGACCCTATCCAAAAAAAATAAAACAACCCCATCAAATTTTAATGTTTTATCAAATTTTATTTGGGAAAATCTAAAAAAAAACCACCAAAGTGGCAACCACTTCCACTTTAAACCTCCAAACTTTTGTACTCCCAACTAAAACCCTCAATTTGACAATTTTGTTAAATCAAACCTTTAAAGTGGCTTTTGTGTTCGCGGGTCCACAATAATCACTGAAACCGTTAATTCCGTTACCAGAACAATTCACTCCATTTAACCTACGTGTGCTATTTTCTAATTTTTTTAAAAAAAATTAAATAATTAAAAGAATAAAATAATTGTAAGAAAAAATTGAAATAATGAAAAAGAAATTTCCAAATCGATTTGAGGGTTACGGTTTGTGAAAAAAAAAGAGTATTGAAGAAGAAAAAGAGAGACGAACGAAGAGGAAGAAGAGAGAAGAAGAGAGACAAACAGAAAGGAAGAAGAGAGACGAACGAAGAAGAAGAAGAACGACAAATCGAAGAGGAAGAGAGACGAACTAAGAGGGAGGGAGAAAAAAAACAGAACGAAGAGGGATTTTTTTTTTCACAAACCCGAACCCCAAAATCGATTTGGGAATTTCCATTATTTCAATTTTTTTAATTACAATTATTTTATTATTTTAATTATTGAAATTTTTAAAAAATTAGAAAATAACACACGTAGGTTAAACGGAGTGAATTGTTCTGTTAACGAAATTAACGGTTTGAGTGATTATTGTGGGTGCGCGAACACAAAAGCCACTCTAAAAGTTTGATTTAACAAAGTTGTCAAATTGAGGGTTTTAGTTGGGAGTACAAAAGTTTGGAGGTTTAAAGTGGAAGTGGTTGCCACCTTGGTAGTTTTTTTTGGGATTTTCCCAATTTTATTTATATATTTTAATTTAATAAATATATAAATAAATTTAGAATAAAAATTCACTTTTTTAAAGTGATAACTAGTTTTTTTTATTTTATTGAAAACCATATACTTAATACCATGACAAACAAAACCACGATAAAAACAATTACAAAAATATAAGTAAGCATATAGTATATTTTAAGATGTATTTTTAATAAAAAATTTACAATTTTTTTATATAAAAAATTATTTTAACTCCTATAAATAATTTTCTTAGCTCCGCGGCCTCCGCCACTCTCGATTTCAAAATCAACTCAATTCATAGTACAAAATATTTATATTTTTGATTTTTTTTTTGAATTCAAATTGGGATTGTGGTAAGAAGACTTTGAATAATAATCTCCTCAGAGTCAAGACGAAATATCCTCGAAAGCCTCTTTCCATATGTGGATCCCCGGATGTCGACATGTGGGGATATTCGAAGGAATTTATTTATTACCATTTGTTTTGTTTTATTAATTAAAAAGGAGACTTTCGGATATTGACTCTCTCCATCTCATTGTATCTCATTCTCTAATTGTACAAATTTATTTAAATTTTGGATAACCGTATGTATTACGTGAACGATCTTGATTCTTGATGTTAAATATGTAGTTGAGAGCGACTTAACTATGTGTGTGTCAGTGTGTGTATATTTGTATTCATCGATTGAACCAATCCTTCGCAATATATTGAATTTAGTATACACTATCTAGAGACAATGTATATAGAGAATATATTCAGCGTAGGAGAAACCGAGAAAAGTCAACATGAATTAAACCGAAAGGGAAAAAGAATAATTATTATGAGATGATTACAAGTTAACAAAACGTATAAAGATCAATTTTAACATATGAGAAATGTATATTACTACAAGTAGCCCAAAAAATTACACTCGTTTCCATCATAACTAAGTGTCAAATAATTTGACATTATTTGAAATAATTCTAGAAAAATCACATAATCACACAATTTGGTTCTTCTTCTACAACAACTCTAGAATTCCCGTATGGTTGATAGTAACCATTTGCCGGGGCCAGATAATTGTATTGGTAAGGGTTGCTCATCTGAACGGCCGGCCAGGCAACAATTTCCGGTTTAGCTGGAGCCGGTTTAGCTGCAGCCGGTTTCTCCGCTTCAGGCTTTTTCTCAGGTGGTTTAACAACTTCAACCGAAATAATATCTGCGTTACATATCTTCCTTAGCTTCATCACGATAACCGGTACATCAACGTCTCCAACCACCGTCGCTTTCCCGGTTTTATCTATTGTTATCGATGTAACACCTGAATATTGAAAAAAAGAAAATTCATGAATAAATGTTTATTTCCACAATAAGATCATATTATAAACTTTTGAATTGTAATTTACATACCTTGACATCCAGAAACTTTCACAAATGCTTTCTTCCTGATTCTTTCCTCGTGAATACTCAATTGCAACACAGCTTTCTGTAATTTCAAACCAAAGATCAGTATGGCTAATTGCATATTTTCAATCTAATTAACATAACTATATATAAGCGATTAAGCATGAATATTATAAGAGAGATGAATGGAAATAAAGGGCTTACCATATTAGGCATGGCTGGAGAAACTATAGAAAAGCTTCAGAAATTTCCAATATGTTTAAGAGAGAGAGAGAGAGAGACTTCAGAGAGAAGAGAGATGTTCTAAGATATCGAAGCTTCTTGATGACAATAGCAAGTCCAACGAATCTATGTTTATATAGAAGTTGCATAGTAATTTGCGAGTATTATTATATTGAATTTAATACATGATGACCCACAAGTAAAAGTTTTTGTATTTTTCCGATTATTAAATCTCAATAGCATTGCGGACGACCGCAAAAAGGTTAAAGTGGTCATTCTTTATTAATTTGTTGTATCTAAAAATAGATTTGGTTGGATAATAATGTAAGGAAAGTAAACGGAAGTGTAGTAGTAGTATTCAGAATGCCGCGTGTACGAGCTAGACAACGTTGATTTTGTTGACTCTGTTGACTCCTTCGGTCATAGGAGGAACTTGTCAAGCAAGTTCTCTACATGTGCCCTTGGAAAAGTTTGAATTACATCAAAACTAGAAGCTGAAATCGAAATCAAACCGAGATAGAAGTCACAACGATTCATTCATAAATTTTAAGATGTTGGATTTTTTCTACTTATGTATGCTTTCTTTTTTTAACAAAGTAAAACATAATTTTTGACTACTATTTAGATTACTAATTGTGTTATAGGAGTATTACTTTACAATTAATAAAAAAGGTTAGTTCTTTTTTAGTTATTCAGTCTATATCTAACTTAATTATTTTAGACCCACAATCATTTGAGTTGGATATGTAATTTAATGTTTATTGTTTTGTTCATATAATGGGTGGTCCTCATTCAAAATTATTTCCTTGAATGGTGATGGTTTTGGTTTTTTTTTTTTTTCAATTTTTTTAAAAATTCTTTTATAACCATTCAAAATTTTGATAAAAATAGAAAATTTAGATTGTAAGAATTCTTAACAAATAAAAAATCTCATTTCAATGTATTTTTGAATTTTTTTTCTACTAGACATTTTTTAAAAAATTATTTGTTTTTTATTTTTATTTTACAAAATCTAAAAAAAACAAAAAAAAATTAAAATTTTAAAACTAAAATTTATAATCTAAAACCACTTCTCTCAAACATTCACGGCTTAATCGTTCATAATCTTTTTTAACAAAATAATAAACGATTTATTGATTTTAAAAACATACCGGGCCTTGGAGTGCATGGCAATCTTGGTCCAGTCATGTTAAGTATTCAATGGACTGGACTTGGGCAGTTAAACAATCACAACTGAACAAAACCAAAGACTACGTCGAAGCTGATGAGTGATGTGACCTAATATTGCGAACAAAACTGATTCGATATTCCGACCAATATATTTTCTTCAAATGATGACACAAGCATTGGGATTTTCATCGTAACATCCGTTGAAATTATTATGGTAATAAGGTGGCATATAATAAATCACTTCTGGTGGCTTCTTCTTATCATCAGGCTTCTTATCATCAGGCTTCTTCTCTGGTTCTTTAACCGGTCCAACCGAGATAATCTCGGTATGACATATCTTCTTCAATTTCTTCACAATCGTATAGGCATCAATCTCTCCTTTCACCGTTAGTTTACCGTCCTTCACGTCCACCGAATTAACTCCTTCATTACAAATCAAAATATACTTAATTATGGCTTAATTGGTTAAGAGAATTGTGAGGCTTAAATTAAAATAAACTCCTTCATTACAAATCAAAACTATAGATTAACATAGTTGATGAGTGTTCGTGTACCTGAGAGACGACAGACAGTTGCCATAGCTTTTTGTTTGCCTCTTTCACAATGAACATCCAATTTCAGTACAGCTACCTGTCAAGAAAATATTATATATGATATATTGTTCATGCAATTGGAAAAAATTGGGAAATTTTTTTACATATATTATTTCAAGCTTCCAGTTAAGAACATATATTACGAAAAGATAAAAGAATCGAACCTGCATTATTTCTTCTATTAGCGATTGGAAAGTATTAAAAGTTCGTGGATTGCTAATGAGTTGAAAGTCAGTCCTTTATATAAGCAGTTGCAAGTTGCATGACATGCACAAATATTTACAAGGAAACGGGAAATATACGTAACTGCTAAAAAAAAGACAACGATAATTAAATGCACTAATTTTCTTTTTAAAGTTGGAAATAGAAAAGTCTGACGTTAGAAAAAAAAAAAGTCTAAATATTGGTCTTGTTGTTTATTTTGTAGTTTTCGGTTCTCTCATTTTCTTTGTTGTATTTCTGTTTTTTGGTTAAAAATCTAAAAACTGATATAAAATTTAATAATTTGTCAAAAAAAAAAATCGAGTATAGTTATAAAGGTCTTAAGTGCTTTTTATTCGGTATAACTTCCTCCACACATATTACAGTATAAAATAATTATAAAGTTTAATTTTAACTAAATTTTATTTTGAAATAATAGGTTTTCTTCATCCTTTAAACTGTAAAGCGGTTTTTATAAGTAATTATTGGCCAAACGATAATGTTATCTGTTGGATAAATGTCCATCCAATAAAATGAATCCAAATAAGTTTTTTTTTTTAATGTTCAGATGGCACTGGAAATAAAATAACACTCTCTAAAAAATATTCTATTTCTAGTTTTATTAAATCTGAAAAAAGATTTCATAACTGAATTAGGCTTAATTATTATTTTTTAAAACTAGAAATAGAGTAGAAAGATATATGTTATTATGTATTTCTTTTGGTAGAGGTTCAAGTCAAATATTCAAATGTCGGACCTGGAAAGCGAGATTAAAGTTGAATAAACTACGATGGACAAACCAACAAATTTGCAGCGACTTAATAGCGTCAAGTCTCCTGTGTAGGAATAATTCCGAACCAAGAATTACGTTTTCAATATCCTAATTTCCAGGAAAATTACCAAGCTGGTTTCATTGTCGCGGTGTTACCTTAAACGGACCAGGTCGGATTCATTTTGAGACATATAATTCAAACCAGATCGTTGTATTACTAATGTTATGAGTTATGACTACAAAAAAGTAGACGCAACCTAGCATTTGTAGTTTAGTTTGTTTAGGAGTTTGACTGTTTGAGTATCGAGTATCGATGTGAGAAAACAACTTATATACTCCAATTTAATTGTCACTAGTTTAATCCGCCTCAAAAAATTTCTATCAGTCAATTCCATTAAACAACTTTTGATAATCGCATTTTCTGTCAAACTTTCAAAGATGTGAAAACTCTACGTAGCATTCTTTATTTTGGAATTTCACGTACTAGATACGAAAGTGTTTAAGCGTAGTATCACATATTCACATATCAAAACACAATCGAAAGCTTTATACATTTTTTGTTTTTTGTCAAATCGAAAGCTTTGAACATATATAAGACGTTAAAATTGTCGCAGATAAATGTGAGTTTGTTAAAGAAAAAATAAAGTGAGTTTGCCAACCCGGACTTCTGGTTATATAATTTTTCGCTATACAGATTTTGATTTACTATAAAGTTCTGAAAGTACCAGTGTTTTGATACCCGACCCGGACAGTGAACCGGATTACCTTCTGGGTCACCGGGTCATCGGGTCAACCGGGTTCGACCGCGGATCAACCGATTTTTTTATTTTAATATATTTATATATATATTTATAGATATTATATGTATAGATGTAATTATAAAAATAAAAATAACCATACTAAGTTTAACAAAATATGAAGTCTAACAAGAATAATAAAGTAATAAAAACTTTAAATCTAAATAAAACTGAAAAAATAAAAAATGACATAGTTTAGTCAAATATATTTTAGATAACTAGAAGAAAATTATAAAAGTATAATCAAAAGATTAAAAAATAGTAAAATATCATTAGAGTTTTCAGCATTTGTATTTTCATTAGAAGATTAAGAAAAGTTGAATTGATTTTAAAAATAACTAAAATTCATTAAAATTCTATATTTTATTCTTAAAATCAAAAAAAAATTATTGAACCATTATCCGATGGTTGAACCGGTTCACCGGGTCACCGGGTCACGGGTGGTTGGCGGGTTTTTCTGGGTTTTTCCGGTTTTATGATTGCCGAATTTTAGCACTAAACCCGAACCGGGAGAACGTCTGGGTCGCGGTTGAACCGGGCCGACCGGACGGTCCGGTCCGGGTCTCAAAACACTGTCTGAAACCTTAGCTATCTAATCTGCTCTGTTTTGGACGTCATAACAAAGTTACCCAGCTATATTTAGTCTATAATTAAGTCTATTAAAATAAAGAAAATAAATTCAAGTAGTATTAGATCAGAAAAGAACATTGATCTCTATTTATGTCCGTACATTGCGGTTTATTGAAAAGGGAAAGATGACGAGGAGATACTTGAAATGTGCAATCAGAACGATATAAGTGTACTAACACAATATACAGGATGACCAATCTCAAGATTAACACACACACACACACACACAAAAGGATGCCGATTAAACTAAATAAACGGGAAAATCACATTTTTAACCTTCAAAGTGTTATGGAGTAGCACTTTAAACCTCAAAAGAATTTCACTAACACTATAAACCACTAAACTAATTTTACTAACATTCTAAACCTCCAAATTAGCTATCTTATTTACACCACCTTACAAAATTATGGAACCGTAATGTTCATTGAACGGAGAAGTTAACTTCCGTTAACTTATGAGTAAAACTTTTCTTTTGTTTTAAATAATCATAATATACACGTACCATAATCATTCATTGTCTATCATCATTAGAACTCATAATCCTCAAGTCAATTTGAAAATTCGGGTTTTGAGTTAAAACAAGAACATATGTTATGATAACTATTAACTATTTCCTGTTTACAAAAAAAAAAAAAAACAAACAAACAAATCTAATGAAATAAAATAGCTGATAATGTCAAATTGTCATAAATGAATTCAAAAACAAACAAAGTCTCTAAATTAGAAACAGAGAATGGAAAAGGCAGTGCCTATTCGCCACAAAAACATGGTGCATATTCGTTAGGTTTTGTTACAGTCTTCTGAAATCTTTGGGTTTAGGCCAGACCTATCATACACACGGTTTCCAAACACCTCAAAAGGTCGATCCGTGAATGGACTCCAAAATGTTCCAACACCGTGTGGAATTTTACCTTTTTTTCTAATCTTAAGTGGTCTCCCTCTTCTGGCTTTCTTCACATGTGGCTGCACTTGATTTGATGAGGTTGAAGGCTGAGGAGCACTAGAAGTAACATGAGTTTGTGAGCTTGATTCACAAGCTTGTACAGGCTGAGAACTACTTCCAGTGGCAGGAGTGTTTCTTTTTTTTTCTTGGCTTTGGTGGTGGTATCCCTGTCATACATGCATTCAATTAGAACCAATAGAAACTTAAAGATACAATGGAAGTACATGTATCTATCTAATAGTTTCTTTGAAGAAAAAAACAAAAACACAAAGTTTACTCATCGATATAAAAATTCTTTTTTTTTTTGGGCCAAATGATATAAAAATTCAGTAACCATAAATCCAAGTTTTTGACATGAAGAATCATAATGACAGAGATATTTTCCATTAATGACAACGATGCATAAGTGATATATAAATAAAAATAAAAGCAATGATCGCAACAGGTCCTCTCTATTTGATTTTGATTATGTGAATCTCAATTCAATCATCCAATATATTATTTTATGAATTGGTACCACAAAACCAACGAGAAACAAACATTATTAAGAAAACAAGTGCTTTCCTCACATCCATGGGTTGATTCATTATATCCAAAACTATTGAAGAAAAATAAACGTTCGATTGATAATTTCAATTGGAGGAGAAGAAACTACACTTACCCCATTCCTGAACTGAACGGAGGTTGAGATTAACGGCGACGTCGTGAAATTGAGGTCGTGAATCACAGCTCCGACGATGGTGAGACGTGGCTTGTGTGGACGGTGAGCATGAGGATCAAAGCTATGATGCTGAGGATGGTGAAGATCGCGCCGTAGATTGCAGATTGAGCGGAGCTTTAATTTCACTCAAAATCACTCTCTCACTCTCACGACCTTCTTCTATTCTGGTTTTTAATTTTGAACCCTAACTCAATTTGGGGATTTTGTTTTTTTTAGACAAGTGAAATAAAACAGTTGCAAAAAAAAAAATGTTTTGAGAGAGACGGAGGTTAACTGTTCCGTTACGGTTCCGTAATTTTGTAAGGTGGTGTAACGAAGATAGCTAATTTGGAGGTTTAGAATGTTAGTAAAATTAGTTTAGTGGTTTATAGTGTTAGTAAAATTTTTTTGAGGTTTAAAGTGCTACTGCATAACACTTTGAAGGTTAAAAATGTGATTTTCCCCTAAATAAACACCACATAATTATGAATATAAGGAGACAAACAAGTTTTCAAATCATAGAAATCAAATATCAAAGGATGATACACTCATCCGATTTTTTGCCAGATTTTTTTTTCTGAGGAATGGTAGGTCGCCCCCTTATCACTTTCGGTTCAGGTTTGTTAACCAGATTGCGATTTTGTGCCGATTGTCCAGCCGGTCCAACCGCGATTATGTCAACATAATCACATATCTTCTTCAGTTTCTTTGTCATTATAAACTTATCAAATTGTCCTGTCACTTTTAGTTTACCTTTTTCCTTCACGTCGATCACGGTAACTCCTAAAAACAACAAAAAACACACATTATTGCTAATTTTTTTTTGCCTTCATAGATTAAATTACTCATATCTGTATATAAACCTGACGTCATGCTATCATTGGTTTATTTGATTTAACATAACCATTAATTTGTGTCGATGTACCTGGAAACTCACATACAACTTTCATAGCTTTCTCTTTCGTTCTTGCGTCAACACTTCCCCAGTCGAATACAACTGTGTCCTACAAATATTTGAAGGTTTATACAATTCATTATATATATAAGCTATAAGTTTGATCAAATCAACATAGTAATAATCTATAATTATTTTTCTTACACCCGCGTATTAGATCCCAATTAATCTAGTATATGTTTGATTGTTTTCTGTAGGCTTCGACCATATAAAATTAAGGCGGTGAATTTTTTTTTTTTTTTTTTTTTTGGGTCAACGGCAGTGAAATTTTACTGTTTTGTTTTTATTAAGGATCACTCATAGTAAATGATTTGATCAATCGTAGGCTAACTAAGTAACTCAATCATCTAGTAATGTAAAGTATATATTGTCAATAACTCTTCTAGAATACCCTAATCATTCTCTGTATGTATATGTATTCCTGTACCGGAAATCAATAGAATCATCCTTTGAACATATATTCATAGTTCTGACTAATTTTAAAAAGTTAAAAAAAATATATACACGAACCTGCATCTTCGGAAAAGTTTGGAGATTGGAGAGAAATGGTAATAAGGAATGAATTTGCAACCTCGTTACTTGCTCATAGTCCTTTGTTTAATTTCCCTGTCTACATATATATACTCTTAGCTAGGGAATATAGAACACGTAGGTCAAGCCGCCGAAGAAAGAAAATGAAATGGATAATTTAGTATGATTAAATTAAGAGGAATATATATATAGTTTTGAGTCATTCTATATAATACATACGTAAAAAGTGGCTGCGCCTCTTTGTTTATTACTTTAGTAGCTTCAACTAACACCGTTTTATAATATAAAGATGCCATATCTTTTGTCTTTAATTATGCGAGCACTCGAGCAGTATAGTCAAAGCCAACAAGGATATAGACTTATATCATATAGTAATGAAACTCACAATTTCGTGGAAGGTAGGAAATGAGATAATTTAACATGGTATATTACTTAAATATAGAAGATGATGGTGCTCTTTAAATCGATCTAGCTAGTCCAATATTATATTTGTGAAAATATTCCCGATCACATTTTGGGATATATACACGTAAGAATACAAGCTTTCCTATTTCTTTTTGAATTCTAGTTAACTAAGTTTCAATATAATTAGTGTAAGTTTTTTCTTCCTAATCGATCATAGTATAGTTAAATAGTTAAACGAGACCCTAGTCATTGTTTCTTGGGTCATATCACCTTGATGAATCTGAGTGACGAGATCCGGAATAGACGAAACTGCATATGGTAATTGTCCAAGTGGCTGACCATTTCTGGTTTGGGCCGTCGACTCACTATTTTTGGTCGTTCCATCAGTTACGTTATACCTCCATTGGTTTCACTAATGTTACAGTTGTCAACAACATTAGTTATGTTGAATACGGTCAAAAAAGACAGAATTACATAAGTACAAGTGTGAACAAAATTTGAATAAGCTAGCGATAAATAGTTTAATTAATTCGCTAAACAATGCGTTTTCTGGAAATTTTTGAAAAAACTTTTTTAGAATTCGCCTTTTTTTTTATAGAACTTTTGATGAATATCACGAGAATGTGTGTCCAGAATTCATAAGATGTTTGTAGAAATTGTAAAAAACGTTCTTAAACGCTATTTTTTAGATCTCGAAGATCGTTTGCAAAAAAACGTTTTACGGACCTGCTAAAAGATTTTGCAGATATTGTTTTCTAAATTATGTATTCGTTTTTGAGAATTAACGATTTATAATACGTTTTTAAATCAATCTATAAGGATTTATTATTTTAACTTTCGACAAATTGACAATTTTAAAAATTTTATAAGCTTTTCAATCTAGCCATTTTTGGACATGCATTTCTCACTCAATTTAACTTTGATTTTGACATGTAAATAAACTATCTTATCATATTACAACAAATTCAGTGACTCCAACATCTGGTCATTCCGGTGATGACAGATTTCATCGGCAAAGTCGCCGGGAAATGGCTCGAAAGCACCTTGTTAAAAATGGAGTTTTAACAGGCAAATGAAGACGCTCACGCACAGTAGCAGGCACAGGTGCCGAAGCAGGCTCACGCTCACGTCTACGAACAATATCAGGTCCAGGATTACGAGCAGGTACAGGCTCAGGCTTAACACTTACAGGTGCAGGCTTACGAACAGGTTCAGGTTCACGCACAGTCGCATGGAAAGTTGTCCGCGCATTGTTGATCTTAAAATTTGTCGCATCAACTTGTGCATTTGGTCCAGCTTTGATGATAACCCTAACGTTTTCATCTATGTCCTTTAGTTTCGTCGACATAGCAATTTTATTAAATTCTCCTGATCCCTTCACCTCTAGTTGATCACCTCCCTTGCTGACCTCTACCGAAGTAATTCCTAACAAAAAATAATCATTAATGCTTTGTTTAAAAGACTAAATAGATTAAAATTATTTATATAGAATAACCAACCATAAATGATTCATTTAATATAACCATAGGTTTATGTTGGTGTACCTGAAAACTCCCAGATAACTTCCATAGCTGCACGTTTCATTCTTTCATCAAGAACTTTACTAAACTTGAATACAACTATCTCCTGCAAAATAACAGTTCATGGTACAAGTAATAAATTTATTAAATCTATATATATGTTTACATTTCTGCAGAATTCCTATGGTAGATACTAGATAAAAATGAAGCATTAAAATTTTAATTGCTTAAAAATAATCTGAAAATTTGACAAAATGAACCTGCATAGTTGGAGTGGTAAGATAATTGTAGAATGAAGTAACACGACCTAAACCCGGAATGCGAGTTTGCGCAGCTTTTCCCATTTGGGTGATTATATCAACAGATTTATCTAGCTCATGTAGTTTGCCTCCCATTTGAATCTGATCAAATTTTCCTCTCACCTTTAGTATACCTTTTTCCTTGATGTCTACGAAAGTAACTCCTAACAACAACAAATATTATTGCTTCAATAATTCAGCCTTAAAAAATATATATTAAATTCTATACTTATTGATTTATTTGGTTTCATTGATACAACCAGAGATTTGTGTTGGTGTACCTGAAAACATCCAGACAACTTTCATAGCTTCCCGTTTGATGCTTTCATCAGTAACATCGATCTTGAATTCAACTGTCGCCTGCGAATTAGCAGTTCATTGTATAAGCAGTAACTATATATTATAATTCCTACCGTAGATATTATTAAACCATTGAAAATTAGTTGCTTAAAATGAAGAAGCGAACCTGCATTTTTGGAGTGTTAAAAAGATTGGAGAGTGAAGGAATATGATTGTAAACTCGCAGCTTGCATAGTACTAACCCTTTGCTCCTGCGTTTATTTATACAAAGTTTTGTTTGTAACTAATGAATATAATATAGTAATGATTAATTTGGTCCAACCATAGTCCATAGGAACTATGAAACAAAATAGTCAACTTTTTACATCAAGACCAAGCGTCCATGACAACAGTTTTGAGTCTTTTTTATATTATTAAATGGTAGAATATAAACAAGCTGAATCTAGTTAAGTCTTTCTAAATGAATATTATTAAGAAAAAGTATTTCTAAATATCAAATAATAGATGGAAATGTGGCATGGTCTCTTACTTTAGTGGCTTCAACTAATACCGTGTTATAGTAAATATACGCTTTTTTTTGTTCGTTTACTCTATAATATGACTCAAGAGGCCAATAATATACGAAAGAACCTTACAATTTCTTCGAAGCTAGGAAATACAATATCCGATTTGTCATAAATACATTCACAAAAGATTAAAACATAGAGATGTTTGTTTTTTTTTTTTTTTTTTTTTTTTTTTTTTTTAGAGATGTTTGTTTTGTATAAAGCAATACTCATAGAGAAAATTTAAGGGAGGTGCAAAGGAATGCCAAGAAACTTAAACAGCATAATATAATGTATAAGAGATTAGGATGTTTTATAAATTGATCTTTAATTGGATCGTAAAAATATTTGCGCAAATACTTAAGTTGCTCAGATTTCTCATGGATTTAGATCATACACGATTATAAAGAAAAGAAGAAAGAAAATTTAAGGCATAATTCCTTTGTTCAGTAAGTAAATCTTTAGAAGCGGAGTAAGGTTTGACATTTACAAGCTTTTGAATATTCGTGCAGCACACCAGTCCCATATATGTGTGTCTTCGGTCCACCAAACAGACAATAATGGTCTTCAAACATGGACTCTTTCATTTACTAACATTAACAAAAAAGGAAAAAAAAAAAAAGAAAAAAGAAAACAAATCCAAAAAGTTTGATTATACATTTTTTGGATTAATAAGATAAGGAGGGCTTAATGAATTTTATTGCATGTGGCAAAAAAAAAATTCTACTAAAAAGAAACACTTGTGATATAATAATATGACGACTCAATGATGAGTTTAATTGGTTAGATGATTGACGATATACTACAAACGAAATAGATGGAATAAGTGTGGTTATCTTGGAACGAAGTTGAATGATACTAACAATAATTTATAAAACGTTGACTGACTTTTCTAACACTTTGGATAGTTTTTTTTTGTTTTCATTTTGAAAACTGTATTGAACATTAAACAAATAAAAAAAAGGCACTGGATAGTCCGATTGTGCCATGACTTCTTATCGAGGGACTGGATAGTGCGAATCTCTCATGTGTATAGAGAGACCAACCGTCTCGCTGATGGATTGGCTAACTATGCGTTCTCTTTGCCTCTTGGTTTTCATTCTCTTTCTGTTCCTCCTCAGGAAGTTTGTTCGCTTCCGAGTGACAATGTTATTGGGTCTGCGCGCCCTAAACTTGTTCTTTTGTAATTCCTTTTTTCTTATAAATAAATGGGAGACTAGATCTCCTGTTATTCACCAAAAAAAAAAAATAAAAAAATAAAAAGGCACTTGTACACATGGTAATTGATGCACTAGAGAAAAATCACGGGGTATAATTATCGTTCTTCAAATGTTCTGTTTCTTTATTTTAAAACATCCATACTTTCTAAACCTAAACTTTTTTTTTTTAAAAAAAAAAAACCTAAACTCCAATCATAACTTAGTGATAATTTGGCGACTATTGTTACGACTACTACGTTTAGCGACTAAAGTTTTACACGTACATTGTATAGTCACTATTTAATCGTAATCCACCATTTAACGACTATGATGCGACTCTTTTGGAAGTCGCTAAAACGCTATTTTCTTGTAGTTAAATCTAGGCATTCAGTCGGTCCACTGGAAGTTTTCAGTTATATAACATATACAGTAAAAATAAAAAAAATAAAAAATTATAATGACATTACCAGGAATAGAGGCTAATTAAATACCTAAATAATTAACATTGAGAAGGTTGATCGCGTTCGATAAACATACGTCATGTTTCTGCGTTTCATAACTTAATTGCAGCTTGCAAGGTCAAGAAATATTGATTTAGGCAATATAAACCAATCGTAAACCATCAATTAGACAGAATGAATCATTCTTATAATCGAAGAAAACAAAAAATCAAGCCAACACTTGAAAGCAAATAAAAGAGAGAAACGTTGATTGATAATATCATCTTGTCCAGCTTTAATTGATAATAACGCTAACTTTTTCATCTATCTCCTTAAGTTTCTTCGACATTGCAATTTTATTAAATTCTCCTCCCTTCACCTCTAGTTGATCAACTCCCTTTACCTCTACCGAAGTAATTCCTAAAAACAAGACAAAAAATCATTAACGCTTTAGTTTTAACGACTAAATAGATTAAAATTATTTAAAAACACTAACCAAACCATAAATGATTCATTTAATATAACCATAGGTTTGTGTTGGAGTACCTGAAAACTCCCAGATAACTTCCATAGCTTTACGTTTCATGCTTTCATCAAGACCTTTAAACTTGAATACAACTATCTCCTACAAAATAGCAGTTCATGGTACAAGTAAGAATTTTATTAAATCTGTATAATTATATATATGCGTTTACATTTCTGCATAATCCCTATGGTAGATACTAGATAACAATGAAGCATTATAAATTTAATTGCTTAAAAATAATTTGAAAATTTGACAAAACGAACCTGCACTTTCGGAGTGGTATACCAATTGTAGACTGAAGTAAAACGACTAAAACCCGGAATGCGAGATTGCCCAGCTTTTCCCATTGGGTTGATTATGTCAACAGATTTATCTATCTCATATAGTTTGCTTCCCATTTCAATCTGGTTAAATTTTCCCCTCACCTTTAGTATACCTTTTTCCTTGATGTCTACGAAAGTAACTCCTAACAACAACAAATATTATTGCTTCAATATTTCAGCCTTAAATAGATTAAATGTCTTACTAATTTATTTGGTTTCGGCTTCGCTAATATTACAACCAGAGATTTGTGTTGGTGTACCTGAAATCATCCACACAACTTTCATAGCTTCCCTTTTGATGTTTTCATCAGAAACATCCATCTTGAATTCAACTGTCTCGTCCTGCAAATTAGAAGTTCACCGTATATATAAGCAATAACTATATTCGAATTCGTAGATATTTTTAAACCATTGAAAAATTAATTGCTTAAAAATAATTTGAAAAATTAAAAAAGCAAAAAAGAAGAAGCAAACCGGCATTTTTGGAATGTTAAAAAGATTGGAGAGTGAAGGAATATGATCGCAACCTCGCAGCTTGCACGGTAGTAACCTTTTGCTTCCGCGTTTATTTATACAATGTTTTGTTTGTAACTAGTGAATAATATAATGATTAATTAGGTCCAACCATAGAACTATAATACAGAATAGTCAATGTTTTACATCAAGACCAAGACAACCAGTTTTAAGTCTTTTTTATATAACAAGATGGTAGAATAAAAACAACCTGAGTCTTTATAAATGAATTTCTTTAATTTTTTTTTTAAAAAAGAAAAAGTATTTCTAGTTATTGAATAAGGTCTCACTTTAGTGGCTTCAACAAATACCGTGTTACAGTAATACATATATGATATTTTTTTCGTTAACTCTGTAATACAATTAAGAACTATTAAACTCAAGACGTAAAGAATATACGAAAGAACCTTACAATTTCTTCGAAGCTAGGAAATACGTACAATATATATCCAAATTGTCATAATTAAATTCATAAAAGATTAAAACATAGATCGAGGTAAGTGAATCTTTGTTCAGTAAGTGAATCTTTAGAAGCGGAGTAAGGTAAGACATTTTTACAAGCTTTTGAATATTCATGCAGCACATCAGTCCCATATTATATGTGTATTCGGTCCACCCGGCAGACAATATTGGTCTTCAGACATGGACTCTTTCATTTACTAACACTTAAAGAACAAGAAAGAAAAAAAAAAAAAGAAGAGAAAACATTTAGAAGAAAAAAACCAAATCCAAATACATTTTTTGGATTAATATAAGGATTTATAAAATCTACTAAAAAGAAACACTTGTGATATTATAATAATATGAAGACTCAATGATGAGTTTAATTGGTTAGATTTTTGACGATATATACAATAAACGAAATAGATGGAATAAGTGTGGTTATCTTGGAACGAAGTTGAATGACTATAACAATAATTTACAAAACGTTGACTAACTTTTCTAACATTTTGGATAGTATACTTTTTTGCTTTAACATTAAACAAATAAAAACAAGGCACTTATACACATGGTAATTGTACTAGAGATTTTTGATGTCCCAAAAAAAAATGTACTATAGAAATCATGTACGGAGTATAATATTCGTTCTTCAAATGTTATGCAATGGTGTCAAATACATGAGTATAGTTGTATTTTCAAATACATAAATACATTTTTGGCTGAATGACAGTCCGCCTCGCCTCTTGTCTCATTCTTTTTTTTTTTTTTTTTTGGTCTCATTCTTGTCCCATTCCATATGTTAATCTTCAAAGTTAATGAACTTGATTTCAAAGTAATGAGCTTGATTGGTATGAGAATAGCGTAATATAGTTGAATAATTAATATCAAAATGAGTTGAACTAGATAAAAATTTTATAAAATAAATACCAAACACTAACAGGCAAACAATTTTTTCCGAAAATGAGATGAAATATCATTTGAATACAATAGTCCATGGATCAAATCGATCATGACTTCAAATCGATTACTTAAATAAACCCAAATTCCAACCACGGTAAGATGGTGCTTTCTTCACTTTTGGTTCATGTTTTTTAATCAGGTTCTGATTTTGCGCCGGTTCTCCATCCGGTCCAACCGCGATAATGTCAACATGTTCATATATATCTTCTTCAGTTTCTTCGTCATTTCAAACTTATCAAATTCTCCCGTCACCTTTAGTTTACCTTTTTCCTTCACGTCTATCAAAATAACGCCTAACAACAGCAAACATTATTGATTAATACTATTTAAGGCTAAATAGATTAAACTATACCTGGAAAGTCATCAGTGCTTTATATAAACATTGATATGTATAATGTATATATTGCTATACCTGGAAAGTCACATACAACTTTCATAGCTCTCCGTTTGATTCTTTCCTCAAAAACTTCCAACTTGAATACAACTTTCTCCTGCAAAGATTTAAAATTTCAAGAAAAGTTCATTGCATGTATAAGCAGTAACTTATATGTTGAATTTAAATAATTATATATATGGATATTTCAATATCTGAAAATATATTATAAGTAAAACACAAAAAGACTTAATTACCGGCATTTTCTGAATATATATTTAAAGTTTGATGATTAAATAATAAATAGAAGGAATATGAAATCAACCTTGTTGCTTGCTCATAAACCTTTGCTTCCCTGTATATATATACACGATATAGCTTTTTGTCTTGAGATCACGAATATGAAAACAATTAAGTCAAGCCATTGAAACTAGAAACTGAAAGTCTGAAATAGTCTATCTACGGCTGCTGCCATGTTTACAAATGTTCTTTAATTTGTATTAATAAATTGTAGATGTTGTTGAATGTTGATACGTAAGTTTCAGCTTAGAGTACAGTATTAATAAACTTTAACATTCATTAGTAAAAGAAATCGTGAAAGTATGAGGAATCACACAACTCACAAACCACTTGGCTTCATCGTCATTTACTCGCTACTCGTAAGCGATTTCATCTCTAAACGTTGCCGTTTAGAGCAAAGACTAAAATTCTGCTGACGAGACTTGAAATGCAAGTTCCTGGTCACGTGCAGTCCACCCGCGAGTCGTCTCTAGTCCGGTTGTATCCAAAACCTAGGCACTCAGCCAGTCCACTAGAAGTTTTCAGTTACATAGAAGTTTCCAATGCCATAACATTACCACCAGCAATATGATGAAGATGTTCAGGCGTCAAAGCCACTTAAATACCTAAAAAAATATAGACATGTCACGTTTTTGAGTTTATTTATTCTCCTGTGAGGTCAAGAAATAGTTGATGCATGCAATATAAACCAATCGTATTCGTATACCATTGATTTGAATTCTCATGGTCACAAAATCAATCACTCTAATCGAAGAAAAACAAAAAGAATCACGCCAACACTTGAAAGCAAGTAAAAGAGAGAAGCGTTGATTGCGCTAACATTAAGCAAAACAGGTTGGCATAAATTGTATGGCACGCATACTATTTGGACATATTTGATGTCTCATAATGGGCTAAATACCCATTTGCCCATTAGTTTTAAGGCTCCCCAATACATAAAATTTGGGTAATTAGAAAAACTTCACCTAAATGACAAAAACAACGTTGAATTCACTCTTTTTTTTTTTTTTTTTTTTCTGAATTCACTCTCTTTTTTTTTGTTGACTTTAATCTTTTTTTTTTTTTTGACAACGATTAAATTTTTTTTTTTTTTGTCTAAAAGACGACCCTTTTTTGGTATAAACGGATACAAACATAAATGGAAAAACCTTTATAATAAAGTTCCAAATACGTGGCACGTTATATTAGGTCTTAAGCCTATTTGCCGACCTCACAAACGATCACAAGAGTTTCATCGAGAGACACAAATGCGCATATACACATAAAAACTATAGCTTATAAATATAACATATAGTCTATATATATATATATATATCTAAAGTAAGTAGTCTCTGCCGTCTTCTTTCTTCTCATAAGCCACATTTTTCTCTTTTCTCTTCAAACACAGCTTTTAAACCAAACAGAGCAAAAATCAAAGATTCAAAATCCCCAAATCTTTTTCATGGTCTCGAGAAATCCGAATCCTTCTGACGGATATTTCTTGGATCCGACTGGTATGACTGTTCCGGGTCTTGGACCTTCCTTTACAGCCGCAGTTTCTTCTTCTTCACCAACGACTTCTTCTACCGCCGTGACTGTGGCGGATGCGACGGCGACTGTTTCTTATTCGTCGGAGGATTTAAGTAAGAAGATTAGGAAGCCTTATACTATTACTAAGTCGAGAGAGAGCTGGACGGAGCCTGAGCATGATAAATTCCTCGAAGCTCTTCAATTGTGAGTTTTAATCATTTGAGCTTGGCATTTCTCGTGAATGGCTATTATTTGTTTTGGTTTTTAGTCAATTTGGAGGTTTGATTCGGCGAGAATTAGCTGCAATTTTGGTTAATTAGGGTTTGTAGTGGACTTTTTTAGAGTCTTGTGAATATGCGTTGAGTTTCGATTGGGATAATGCGGAATTTAAGTTTCAATAGATTTCTGAATGTGATTTGCTGAACTAGTGAAATTAGATTGGCCTTGGGACATAGAATTGGAATTGAGAGTTGGATTAGGGCAGATGGATTTGTCTATGTATTCACATTTTATTGAATTAGGCTTCTGATAAGCATTGAGAAGATCAGGACGTCAAAAAAAGGAGTGTGACTCTCTTGAAAATGTGTTATAGCTATTGGATTTGGATGAGCGGAGATGTCCCAAGACATTTATGATCATTGATAGTGAACTACGGAAAAGGCGAGAAATTTATGGGTGAAGCAGCGATGGAAATTATTTGTGTGTTAGTGAAGAGGGTTCAATGAAGACTATTTTGAGATGTTTTTATTACTTATAACAGTAGTCTATAAACACTAGAAAGTGAGTAATTGAAGTAATAAGGTTAGTATATAGTGGGAAAGGTCTTGCAGTAGTTCTAGTGGAGACGATGATGATGGTACTGTTCATTGCTTTTTCCGTTGTGTATTGTGATGCGTATTATCTTAGATGAGGATTAGACACATCCTATATTTAGGTTGTTTGGTGTTTGATCTGAAATCTCTTGTGCTTATGTTTTATCATTTTAGGTTTGATAGAGACTGGAAGAAGATTGAAGCTTTTATTGGGTCAAAGACAGTGATTCAGGTGCAGTAAAAACAAGAAATATCTTCTGATTTAATTTGTTTTCCGCCTACTCTAGTTGTTTGTACGCTGTTATCTTTCTCTTGGGCCCTCAGTGTTACCTTGGATTGAGGTTTTTTCTTCTCATTTGATATCTCCACAAAGTGTTCTTTTAAAACAACTTTATTGTCCGAAACTGTTTTGAACTATTAAGAGCACATGCTTTTGTGCTGATAACCATGAAATTTGGTAAAGTGTAATCTTTAGATATTTTTGTATTAGACAAGTGAGCTTGTTGAACTCTATTGTGGTTTCTTATACGGATTTCATTTAATATTGCAGATACGAAGTCATGCTCAGAAGTATTTTCTGAAGGTACAAAAGAGTGGGACGGGTGAACATCTCCCTCCACCTCGACCTAAAAGGAAAGCCGCTCATCCGTATCCTCAAAAAGCTCACAAGAGTGGTATGTAAAAGCTACTGCTTAATAACGTTGAAGTTGAAATGCTATTTGCTTATTGAAAACTATATTGAGCATTATTTTTGTATGGCAATATGCAGTGCAACCTCAAGTACCAGGGGCCTTCAAATCAACATCTGAACCAAATGACCCAAGTTTTATGTTTAGGCCCGAGTCTTCTTCAATGCTGATGACTTCTCCAACCACTGCTGCTGCGGTTCCATGGACAAATAATGCGCAAACAATTAGCTTCACGCCCCTCACAAAAGGTTCTATTCTCATCTACAAGCATTGTGCAATTACTACTCTTAATATAGTTTCCTTTTCAAATTTTACTCAATGTATCATATTTCTCTTCCATGTTCTGATGGAAGCAGCGGGAGCAGGAGTAGGAGCAGGAGCGGGAGCGAATAACAACTGTTCTAGTAGTTCTGAAAATACTCCAAGACCACGATCCAACAGGGACACAAGTGACCAGGGAAATGCTGGCCATTCACTAAGAGGTAAACACCATTACATTGCCACCTATTTATCTTTTTGTTTGTACCATATTTACCATTTTTTACTAGACAATCCTTCTTTTTTTGTTTCAGTTTTACCGGACTTTGCCCAAGTATACAGCTTCATCGGAAGTGTTTTTGACCCATATGCAAGTAATCATCTACAAAAGCTGAAGAAGATGGACCCCATCGATGTGGAAACAGTACGATTCTTGTCTTTTCAGTTTTACTTCAATCTTAATTAATTAAAACCACGTCGGTCGTATGAAACAAATCATTAAACCTAACCGTTGTTTGCTCCCACCAAGCAGGTGCTACTTTTGATGAGAAATCTATCCATCAACTTGTCTAGTCCTGATTTTGAAGATCATGTAAGTATCTTCCTTGACAAACTCCTTAGACCGGTTTATAAACTATAAACTCTGATTACGAACCAACCTTCAAAACTTTTATTGATTTCGAAACAACAGAGACGGCTTCTTTCATCTTATGATATCGGTTCTGAGACAGCAACTGATCATGGCGGAGTGAATAAAACCTTAAAGAAAGACCCACCCGAAATCTCTACTTGAAGTATAATAGAGGACAATTATGAATGCGTCTCAATTGAGCCAAAAACCAGATGGCTACTGAATACAGATTCTCTTGTGGGTTTTTTTGTTTGTAGTTTGTACATATGAAGAAGATGAAGCTGAGATTGAGCGGTTTAGTTTTTGTTTTTATGTTATATATATACGTCTTTTGGATTAAGGATCATGTATGTACAGTGTATTATCATAAATTAAATACCAATTCGTCTTGTCTCAAATTTCTTTGAGCTTCTGTTTAAGCATGTACCAGTCTCTTTAATGGATACCAAATCTCTTAATAGAGATTTATCCAAGGAAAATTGAGCTTCTTGATCAAAAGGATTAATATAATTTAATTTGACCATATATCTTAAGGCTTACACCAAAGGCCAAATAAGTGTTCTCCATTGCAAAAGAGATATTGACTGTGATTTTAAATGTCCCAAACAGAAAGAGAGATTCTTTTTAACGGGTTTCATTCATCTGCTTGGATAAAAGCACGAGTTTAGATAATATCCGGATCTTAAAGTAAATATTCACCGCTCATTTAGAACAAATATTTTGAAAATATCTAAACAACAAATGTTACATCTAATTTCATAATATCTTTTGTTTTCATTTTTTCCTTTTCAACCGTATTGTAACCATATTTTGAAATAATATCTACTAACTATACATTTTTAATTCAAAAACAAAATATATACAACAAGAGTATATTCCTTTTATAGATTTAACTCAATATTTTTACATTTTTTTCAAAAAACTACATAATTTTAAAATTGTAGCAATATTTGTAAATAAAATTCAAATTAGATGACTAAAAAAACTAATCAAATAAATAGGATTTAAAAACAGTAAATATAAATGAAATATTTTTAGTAATCTTTAAAATGTTTTAACAAACAAATCAATAATATTATTAATAATGATATATTTTCAAAAAAATAACTATTATTATTTTGGGTTTCCTCTATATTATATAATTAAATTTTTTTCTTTATTGGCAAGTACATTTTAGAATATATCCATAAATAATAAGAAAATATTCATAAATGTTTAGAAAATAAATATTCATAAATCTTGATATGAAAAAAAAAATAATAATAATAATTTGAATTTATTTTCATGTAATATGTTACTAAAATTATGTAACAAGATTCACTCGGTTTTATTTAGATATAATTTGTTTCCTAAAATTATGTAACAATATTTCATTAAATATTTAAGATTTCGTTTTTAGATTGTAATATATTAACAAACATAATTGTGAATATGTATATAAATATGTATTATCAAATTTTTTTGAATATAATAAAAATAGATATAAAAGAAATTTTTTTAGAGATAAGTTTACAAATTGGGTTTAATATTCTTACCTAATATTATCTAATTAGAAAGTTAAATTTAATTAGCTAAAATAAGTTTACAAATCTTTTTGATAGCATATTTTTTTCTTTTATACGGATACAATTTTGTTTTTTGTCAGATAATCTGCGGATTAAATATTTTGTCAGAAAATTTGCAGGTTCTCATATTTGGTGAGAAATTTACGGAATCACGTTTCGACGAATAATTTACGATTTCAATCTTTTAACGGAAATTTTCATATTAACGTTTTTGGCGGGAACGAGTTCACACTTTTTGTCAGAAATATAAGGTTCATATTTTTGGCGGAAAATTTACGGTTTCCCGTTTTTTGGTGTAAATTTTATAGATTTAAATGTCAAAATCACGTCATTGACTGAAATTTACGAAGTTAAATTTTTGGAAAAAAGTGCATACGAAAGAAAACTACACAAACTAAAATACACAACTTAAAAAAAAAAATCACACAAATCTCCAATGTTTTTAAAACCGGACCGGCAACTGAACAGGACAAGCGTTTCGGTCACGGGTTAACATGGTATGACCGGGTTCGACCGGGTTTGAGGACATTTTAAAAAAATAAGTATATATAATACAATTAGTGTTTATGTACAGTATTTTTAAGTTTTAGACGAAGAAAGAAAGAATAGATATTGCAATGTAATATGCATTGATGCTGCATTTTTCTAACGTTACATGTATCGATTATTTAGTTTTTTACCTACCGATAAGAATATGTTCCAATAGATTTAATATGGATGATTTGATTTGAGGATTAAAGAAGATTTAATGTCAAATAAACAGAAAATGATGCATCCTATGATATTGTCGAGTTAAATTTTAAAAAATTAATTAAACCTGGGTTAAATGGTTCAATTGGTTCGCCGTTTTCTGGTTTTTTTTTTACGATTTAATGCAGATTTTGAACCGGTCTAACTACTCTTCAGTTTTAGAGTCGAATCAACCCGGTGATGCATCCGGTTCGGTCCGGTTTTAAAAACACTGCAAATCTCCAAACCGTTTATGATTCCGAATGAACAAAAAATAATAATAGAAAAAAAAACACAAGGGACTCTAACGTTTCCAAAAAAAAATAAAAAAATACAGAAAATATCAAACAAACTTAAATGAACTTGACACCACACTATGTGATCGCAGAAAAAAATAAAATAATAATCCCGTGTTGTAGTATGGGTTATATACTAGTATATCTTAAGGCTTACACCAAAGGCCAAATAAGTGTTCTTCATTGCAAAAGAGATATTGACTGTGGATTTAAATGTCCCAAACAAAAAGAGAGATTCTGCAACGCTCGAGGAATCTGTGAGTGTCGCGAGTGAAAATATTGACTCGTATGTATAAAAGTAATATATTGTTTTTGAAATAAAACAAACTAGGATTCAACATGCGGTATACCGCGGAACAATTTTTTCACATAATTTTAATTAAATTAATTTGATCCGACTCAACAACCTGTTACGGGAAGAAACAATCACACAAAGAAAATTGATTTGAGTTTTTGTTATGATTTTATTTTTCAAGATCCATACCGACTCATACTTATTTTTAAAAACATTCATTTAAGTAACTAATTATATGTTAGTTTCTTAAATTTTTTTTTTTTGACATTTCCTTTTAAAATTGCAAAAATTTAGATTTTAATGTTAGTTACCAAATCCTCATGACCTAAAAAAGATTTCCTAAAACAAATTTTATGATAATATTCATTGTAATTATTTACAAAACAAAACGTACTCTTCAAAATATACTTTAAAAATAATATAGATTAAGTCAAAGAAAAAAATAACATATTTTCTCCTATGAATCTTGATGTGCTGGTTTAAGAGCTCATCTGCGATATATTATCGGCCCAATAAAGTACTTGCTAACGAATAGGTACCGTTCCTAATTAAAAGCTCGGAGTTTTTTTTTATAAGAAAGGTGCTTTGTATTTGCTCTAATATACGATGAGCCGTATACGATGAGCCATTTGGAAGATACTAAAACTAAATTATAAATATTTTAAAATCTGACATTTTTTTTTCTTTTTTTTTGGTATTTTTAAGGTTGTGATCTTTTGAAAAGCAAATGGTATGTATCCGGGATGCTCCTTGATTTTGTAAGTTTTAAATCCAAGTTTGCATTAAATTTTAGGTCATTTCATTTCTTTTTTAATAAGATGTGAATTTTTTTAAATCAGTTAAAGAGATTCTCTTATTTCATGAAATTTAACCATATTTTGTAGTAATATGATATCTAGTGAGCCATTTTCTATCATCTTTTATATTATACGTTTGTTGGAATTTTACTGTTTCCTTTAGAAAATAACATACCTTAATGATTTTTTGATATTTTTTTGTGTTTCATTTATGAAAAATATCATTTTTTAATATATAATTTCATTTTCCAAATAATAAAAAACAGACATGTATGAGTTTTATATATATATATATATATATATATACATATAGTTGTAAAAGTAGTACGTATAAATATACTGATAAATACACAATTTGGCTTACATATTAAAAAGAAATTTAGTGTGTATTAATTTACCTATCAAATAAAAAGGTATAATTTGCATACATCTTTCACGAAATTGTTGTGTTTTGACCTAAAATAAAGCTATAAGATTTAAAATCAAAATGAAGCCAAAAAATGTTAAAGTACAAAATATACTTATACAGTTATACGACCACTAACATACTTGGATTTTTTTTTGTTCCTAAAAGAAAACTCTACATTTAATGAAAAATTTTGAAGTTAAAATAATTATAATTACAACAATTCATACTTTAGATGTGCAAGTTTTGATCATAAAAAAAATTTCATAATCACAATTCACATGTTAAGGACGACATAAAAGTGCAAGCAGTATCATAGAAGTGGTTGTAGTGTTATCAACATACTCGTAATATTTCAATTAAAACAACTGAACATGTCTTTTTCACTTACATTTTTCATAATTTGGTTTTCAAGAGGACGTTGTAGTTGTATTTTTACTCTACAAGCCTACATTATTTCACGCTATATATATTAAGAGGGAATCGTAACTACATTTTTTATGTATATGTTGATCAAAGTTTATCAAACTATTTTACACTACATAAAACTATTTCATGTATGTAATTGATTAACATATAAAACTAAATTATACCATACTTTCTTTTATTTTTTTCCGGGACCATCTGGTTCTCTTTCTGTCTTCTCCGGTTCTAATCCCCACGGCGTTCTCGCCGCTCTTGCAAAACGCTTCAAGGCCTCTCCTCTGATGGCGTTTTCCGTTGGGTTCTCGCGTTTCGTTATCTCCAGTGAACCAGAGACGGCTAAAGAGATTTTGAACAGCTCTACTTTTGCAGACCGGCCGGTTAAGGAGTCAGCTTACGAGCTACTGTTCCACCGTGCCATGGGATTCGCACCGTATGGTGAGTATTGGAGGAATCTAAGGAGAATCTCTTCCACGCATCTTTTCAGTCCGAGAAGAATCGCGAGTTTCGAAGGTGTTAGAGTTGGGATCGGTATGAAGATGGTGAAGAAGATTAAGAGTGTTGTTACGTCTGATGGTGGTGGTGAAGTTGAAGTGAAAAAGATTGTTCACTTTGGTTCTTTGAATAATGTAATGACGACAGTGTTCGGTGAAAGTTATGATTTTGATGAAGTTAATGGAGATGGATGTTTTCTGGAGAGGCTGGTGAGCGAAGGCTATGAGTTGCTTGGGATATTTAACTGGAGTCAGATGATCACTTTTGGCTTCTTCGTTGGTTTGACTTCCAAGGAGTGAGGAAGAGGTGCAGAGCTTTGGTCTCTGAAGTCAACACTTTTGTCGGTGGAAAAATTGAGAAACACAAGATGAAGAAGGGCAACAATCTCAATGGAGACTTCGTTGATGTCTTGATTGGCTTGCAAAAAGAAGAAAAGTTGTCTGATTCTGACATGATTGCTGTTCTTCGGGTAAGCTACTTTTATTATTATTCTTTTAGGATAAAAGTTTTAATCTTTAAATGTAAGTTTTACTTTTTTGAAAATTCTATTATTAATACTTCTTCCGGTTTTGTTTAATTGTCGTTCTAGACCTAATTTTTTGTAAATAATTACTTGTCGTTTTAAGTAACTAATGTAATTTATGCCAATAACTACCCAAATTACCCTCATTTAATTAAACATAAATTATTTGCCAGGTCCATTCCATGGTTTCCTTAGCAAGATGTCACTTTCAAGTCTTTATCTTCCTCCATTCGATGATCCGAAGCTAAAGACTTGAGGGGGGGTGTATTAGAGTGTGGTTCACTCCGGATTAATTCGGTTATCTCCAGGTTGGTTTGGTTAAGATTATGAGATTGTATATATAAGCTTAAGTGTTGATTAGTGTTGGTTTAATGCTTGTAACAAACTCTTATCTTCTTAATACCACAATTTGTTTTCTCTTTCTCTCTCGTCTCTTCTCTTCTCTGGTTAATCAGAAAGTTGATAACAACAAAACACCAGGGATCATAACACAAACGAGTGCCTAGATCATCATCTCTTCCTTGCTATGATCCCACGGTCACACTTTACCTTTACCTGCATCAACAACACAAATGAGATGCGTAGTATTATCATAAATACTTAGTGAGGCAATCCTCCCAAGCAACATGCTATACACAAGCAATAGAAACCAAAGCACAACCAAAACAGCAAACCAGGCAAACAGACGAACGGGTGTCGATCGACACTCCCACTCTGTGTCGATCGACACTGCTCATAACTGGTGTCGATCGACACACCCCTCCTGATGTCGATCGACACTTGGCCCGACTGGTGTCGAGCGACACCCCAGTGGTGTCGAGTGACACCGATCGCGCAGGCACGTTTCCAGCGACCTCCACATCGCGAATTATCCTTCTCCAAGTGCCATATCTCAGAATCGATCCTCACAGAGACCAAACCAAGTCCCAACAACACAATCACGACCACACAAACACATCAAACAGTCAATCAATCATCAATCATCAAATCAAACAGAGAAAACAGGAATCTAAATGCTCAGATAAACCATGGTCATGCACTTACCTCTGAGACAAGAAGATTCTGAACGAAAACTGGGAGAGAACAGGCCCCTACAACCTTCTCAACGCACCACCAGACTCAGATCTCCTTCTCTACATGAAGATCTCTCAGGAAACAGCTCAGGAAACTCACAGAAAGGCTCACAGGAACTCTCATAACTTTCTCTCTAATTTCTCTTCTCAGAAAACACGAAAAAGTGGCTAAACTAAACCCTAAGTCGAGTTTTCCAGCCTTAAATACGAGTCCCTAGGGTTTTCCTTAACCAAGCCGATCAAACCGCGCGATTTTAAAACAAAACCCTAATCGCACGTTTCCTTAGTGTCTAGTGTGTGTCGATCGACACTCTAACCGGTTCTCCGGTTCATGGGCGTTACACTTTTTGTTTTTGTTTTTACCGTTCTTTTCTTTTTTATTAATTAATACTAATAAATCATAAATTTTAAGAGGCAATAGTTAAGAATAATTAACTTTATCAGATTACTAATATTTATTTATTGAAAAATATTTAATTAAAAAATATAATATTGAAATAACTAGGTTGTTTTTTAAATATATGTAAAAAATTCTAGAAAATTATTATTTTAAAAACAGAGAGAGTATAGTTATTTTTGTATGGTCTATGAATCATGAGCCCTGTTAGATAATCTCTGCCTCTCATTGGGCAAGAGAATTGGATCCTTTGTCTTAGGGTTGTAGACACTAATTAGATCATTAATTATATTTGCTTTTGATGATATTCAAGTGGCTCAATTAATGATTACGATTCTTTTCTATAAGCTGAATTAGATGCTTTTGTTAAAGCCAAATATTCAGCTACAACGTAAAACAATCGTGGTTTTAGCATATTTAATACATTAAAGTCCAAAAAGGCTATGTATTTTCTACGCCACTCATTACTTAATATATAGCACTCGCGAGAACTAAAAGAAGTTGTATAAAATTATACTAGGTCTTAACCCGCGGTATACCGCGGGACAAATGTTAAATTTATAAATTTTAAAATTCACGATTTGAAAATTTGCTTTTAACGTAAATATAAAACTCTAATTGATCTATAAAATATATTAAACAAATCAAAGACATAGTGACACGTTGATCTTTATGATACAAAAACTTGTTTATATATTCCGATTTCAAATTTCAGTAACCCGCTGATCTTTATGATAAAGTGATTATTTATTGTTTTTGATTGAATAGTTTTGTTCTTTACTTTTTTTTTTGTCAAAGTTTCTTTACTTTTTATTCAAAAATATTAAATATTTTTGGATGCGTGTTAAATCAAATATTAAAATATTAAAATTCACTCTTTTTTTACTAATTAAGTAAATTATGCCCGTTTTTAAAAATTCAAATCACAACATATATGAAAAAAAGAAATCTAGATTTTATTTACTATATAGACTATGTATTGATTCTATTTTTAAAAAAAAATATGATCATAAAAAGATGAGAGATAAATTATTAATAAATTTTTTGAAATATCTCTAAATTAAAGGGAAATAACTTTGTTAACAAAATTAGAGGGAAGAGAAAATTTAATATTTCCTTAAAAAATTCAATAGGTGAGAGGAGAGTCGTGATGAAAGCTTTGGTTAGGGTTTTATTTTTAAAATCAATATTGAGCTCTCTAATGATGACATATCAGTATTTTTTTGCCAAAATGTTTCTCTATTAATATATAGGGGATATGGCCAAATACAAATTACGGCCAAGTACCTAATTAAAAATCGAAGACTTGAATTTTTTTTAATTTATTTATGAAAAGCTTAACTTGATTTTTATACAAACTATATCGAAAGTGCATGTACATTTGGATTACTTATCAGTTATCATCAGACGCATCTCTAGTTCAACAAAAGTCTATATTCTGGTTGTATAACCCTTAACCCATTTACAATAAATTGTATTGTAATAAAAAAATTATGAGTACAGTTGGTACTTGGTAGTTCAAGTGTGTAGACGTGTGAGTTATTTTTTTAAATTTTTTTTTTTTTTAATTTCATTGTTAAATCCCTTTGATTAAGTTCTTCATTGTCCAACACGTATTAACGAAGACAATAATACTGTTTGAAAAATACGTAACCGCTTAAATTTTGTTGCATGCATGATGCATGAAACAAGAAGAAGAGTTTACTCACGTATGTAAACAAACAAAACATCTCACATCATGCATGAAACAAGAAGAAGAGTTTACTCACGTATGTAAACAAACAAAACATCTCACAGACTATGTGACAGATTTATAAAACGCATTTGCTTATAAAGAGATCCGATAGCTATCAAATTGATAGATTGAAGATAATCGAATAGTAAGAATAGATTGAATCAATAAGAATGTAGCTCACAAATGTCAACACGAATCAAAGAGACGAATTACAACAGATCGACATCGATCTCCTCTAGCACATCGCTAGGCAACAATTCGAATCACAAATGACATCAAAGAGAAATGAACTCAGCTTCTCTCTTCTTATTTGAAAACTCAAGATCCAACGGCAAAGCCTCTTTCTGAACCCGAGTCTTCACCTTGAGCTAAAGCCTCTGCCACGTCACCAGCTTCATCAATTAATCCTTGCTGAGCTGGCATCTGCTTCTTCTTCCTATAATACGACTGATGAATCGTATCAATACTTTCCCCCCGGAGAACAAGCTTGTCCTCAAGCTTGAAAGCAGGATATAGGCGAACAAACTCCTTTGAAGGCATCCAAGAGTTGGCAGAGGAATCATGATTCTGCAACTTAATCAAGAACTCCCTGCGACCCACATCATCAAACCTGACCGCCACCACAGTCTCAGGGACCAATACTTCTTTTTCCAACAACTCTGGAGGAACAGAGGACTGTACCTGGTGATGATCACCAACCACGGCCTTTAATTGTGAGACATGAAACACGTCATGAATCTTCGAACCAGTTGGTAAACGCAAGCGATATGCCACCACTCCAATACGCTCAGGTGAAAGCACCGGTGGTTAAGTCGTCGGCTAGGGTTTTGATTGGAGGATGGTTAGCTATGGCCGTTATGTTTGGTTTGACCAAACTGATTGGGTCACATAGTCTGTGAGTTGTTTAGTGTCTTTACATACGTAAGTAAACTCAGTGCCGTGCGAAGACGCTTAAGGTAAGCTTAAAAATAATCCTCTTCAATTTTCATTCTTCACTTTGAAACTATTTTGATGAAATCTGTTGAAGTTTCTAAGAAGTTTTTTCTTCTATCAGTATAAAAACTTAGATCATTAGTTCTTTTTAAATACATATTTAGAAAATATTAATTAAAATAAATAATATATGAAATCAGCAGTTCAACACTGTTTGAGAATGTATTCTATAATTAAGTTAGTATAAAATATTAACTAGAGAATTTTGTCGTTTTTCCTTCTAAAAATAAAAGTACATAAAATATGAAAACAAAATAAAAGAGAAGAGAGAAAGAAGATTTACCAACAAAATAAAAAAAAGAAAGAAAATATCAACTTAGGAAAAAAAAGAACTGAAGAGGAATAATAAAACACTCAACTAATCAAAGAAATTTATCTGTAAATCCACAAAAGATTTTATTTATTTATTTGAGATTTTCTATTCTATTGGAGAGTGTAGATTTTCTGTTTCTAAAAGCCTAACTAAAATGTAAAATTAAAAGAGAAAACTTTTGACATGAACATAAAAACTTACTCACTAATATATATTAGTATGCTAAACCAAATTCTAAAAATTCAGGGGCCCTAAAAATTAATATATTTTGGAGGGGCCTATGGCAAATGCCTTTCAATTAACACATAAGGCACGGCTCTGATTAAACTCTTCTTCATGTGTCATGCATCATGCAACACAATTTAGCGCGCGGTTACGTATTTTTATATATAAGAAAGTGTGGAATGGGCTTGTTTTTTTTCGTAGGAATTTGATAGCTATGGGATCTCTTTGTAAGCAAATGCGTTTTATAAATCTTTCGATGGAACTTTTCCCATGTAAATGATAAAAGGCTCGTTGAGCTAGAGTCTCTGATAGAGGAGAATGATAACCACAACCTTTGTCTCCATCTGCCTCGTGATTACAGTGGTCTATATGTTGGTGTGAAATTATATAATCATCTCATTATTTGGTACTTTGTACAATCTATCATTAACCTGTTTCACTCAAATCTCTACCTTCTCTCTTACTCCTCTGTAATAATCCTATCCTCCCTCTTACGTTTTATTTGAATTTTGCTCTGATCCTTGACTGAAAAGTTTCATGTTTCTGTTATTATCTCTGTTCTCGAGTTCTTGATGGGTTTGGTTTTAACTTCAAAGATCTTATCTCTGTAAGGTAAGTCATTTATTCCGATTATTTCAAATCACGCTTGTCTTTATTTTGGGAGTAGCGCGTCCATTTCATATTGAGTACAAAGAAACTTGATACTCCAAAAGGCAAATAAAATAACTTGATAGACAAAATCACATTCTATCAGTCCCTGATTAAATCTTTGCCGGATACTCTAATTAAGAAAATCACATAATTGTGGAATATATGATTTGTGTGTGATTTGGATTGTAATTTTGAAAGCCAAGCGAGCAAGAGACGTATGCAGACATAGAAGCAGCATACAATTGGCTAAGAGAGACGTACGGTACAAAAGATGAACGTATCATTTTGTACGGACAATCAGTCGGAAGTGGACCGTCGCTTGAGCTTGCTTCTCGTCTTCCACGTCTCCGAGCACTTGTTCTTCATAGTCCTTTTTTGTTCGGTCTACGTGTCATGTACCCTTTCAAGCACTCCTTCCCGTTCGACATTTAATTTACAAGGTTCGATCGTTCTTAAGTATTTTCTTGATTAATGATAATTCCACCATTGATCGCGACCCAATTTTAAGGTTCTAGAGTTTTGATTTCTATCTAGTGTAGAAACTAAATACAATTTTTTATTTTTTTGCTAAAGAAAACTAATACAGTTTAGGATCCTATTATCTCAAAAAGACTCCAAAACAACAAAAGTTTAGAACATACAGATATTATTGTTTTTATTTATTATTACTTCATATTCTAAAATACTCTCCTAGCTTTTATCTTAGAATTTACATTATTATAAATTTATAATATCAAAAATATTACCATATAGTATGTAATATCATACGTTTTCTATAATTTTTCCAAAACCTAAACCTAAATAATATATACTATCTATTAACAACTTCTAGAAATTTGATCAAGTCGAATTAATATTGGATTTGGTTTAATAAAACGTTATGGGATCATTGACGATGATCCATAATAGTTTAAGTTTATCAGCAAATATCCCAACTAAGGATAAGTACAAGTTAAACCATGATAACAGTTTTGCTTATCAGTAATTTTTTCTTTAACAAAAAAAAAAAAAAAAAAAAAAAAAAAACTGATAACAGTTTTGTTACTGCAGAATATTGACAAAATTCATCTCGTGGAGTGTCCTGTTCTTGTGATTCATGTAAAGTATTTTCTATTACATGATATTTATATATATAATCATTCTTTTTTATGTATACGAGATTACAATAACAATTTTGGTATAATTGTCCTTGCGTGCAATGCAGGGAACAGATGACGATGTGGTGAATATTTCACATGGAAGACAATTATGGGAACTACGCAAGGAAAAATATGAGCCCTTATGGCTTAAAGGAAGAGGCCATTGTGATCTTGAGACGTCTCCTGAGTACTTACCTCACTTAAGAAAGTTCATATCAGCCATTGAGAAGCTTCCAATTCCAAACTTCCGACTCCATTCAGTACTCGCTGACGATCACAAGAAAGAGAAATCAACGAAGAATAGTAGTTGGATTGGATCTAGGCATAGCATAGAATGTCTTACTGCTAGAGACAAGTCAAGAAAGATTAGTATCGATCATCGGTTTGGGAAGGCGAGAAACAGCGTGGATAGCTCCGATCGGGCTAGAAATAGCTTCGACAGGTTACTACATACACCGTTGATGTTCGAATGATTCAATTATTGAATTTAGTTTTCTTTTTTATTTGAAGTGGATATGTATCATCTTATACAGGCAATCTTACTATCTAAATATTTGGTTGTAGGGTTGGGTACTGAAATAATGAGATCAGTTCGGTTTTGGAATGTTGACTGTGTGAAGAATGGAGTTGCAGAGGTTTGATGATTGTTGTCAGAGTATTGTTTTTCTGGTTCGTTGGTATATATTCTTTGGAAAAGTGAAACATCTTATGAACATTTTTTTTCTCTTTTTATAAAGTTGTAAACATATGTATGTTCATATTTGATATGATTTAGTTATCCAATAAAAAGTAATCAGTTCTTATCTTTAATGTATAAAATTTTGGGAGAATTAGAAATAAATGAGGATTATTTAAGCATTTGTCCATATATGCATTCTAAATTTTAGATTGATAACATATGCTTTCTCAAAATTAAAACCCTATTATATCCTTAATTTTTAAAAAAATATTTAAAAAATTGAAATTTTCCTTAAATAGTTTAATTTATAAATTTCCTAATTTATCTATATATATCCTCTTTTTAAATATGAAATAATAAAAAGAAACATCTGGAAAAAAAATATTCAATAACCTTAGTTTTTTTTATTATAATTAAAGATTGATATTTTGTAAATGATATAATTGAAAATAATTTAAAAATAGATCCTCTCTCTTTTTTAATTTACCCCACTATATCCTTAATTTTTAAAACAATTTTAAATAATTTTTTTCTTAAATAATTTGATTTATAATTTTGCTAACTTATCCTTTTAAATATGAGAAAAATAGCTATCATAATTTTTTTTTTTATTTAAGGATACTGAATATTTTACAATTAATACTGATTCTCTCTCTTGTTTGTACAAATTATATAATTTACAAATAGCTATTCTCTCTCTTTTCTTTTTATACAAATTATATATTTTTAATTATAATTAATTGCGATTCTCTCTCTTTTTTGTAACAACTTTAAACCGATATTTATCAATAAAAAATGACCACAAAAACTACATATTCTCGATGTTATATGCTTTTTCATAACTTTTTCATTTAGTATTCACAATTTATCTTTGAAAAAATTGCTTAAAACTAATCGAAAGGGTAGTTTAGAAATAGTTGATTTTCAATCTTAGAATGCATATATGGATAAATGTTCAAATAATTCTTCTTATTTTCATTTCCACTAAATTTTTCTTCTCGCAAAAATTTACCTATAATTTATTTTATACCAAATATCAATTGGAACACATTCATTTTCCATGAATTCCTAATTTCCTATAATCTGTTCCAACACCACGTTAATGCCATACCAGCGCCACGTCAACGTTACATCACAACTGGTAAGTTGTTTGATTAAGCTCGGTTAAATAAGTGTGTGTATGGAATGAGGCAACACACGACAAACACAAGTTTCCAAAATCAATTCCATGCCACTCACATAAACCTTTTCTTGCAATCTACTCGTTCAATATAAATAAACCCTATAACCTCAAAGACTTTACCAAATATGTACATTGTTAGCGCGAAAAATTTATTATCATATGTATTACATAGCCTTTTCATAAATGTTATTATCTCGGCAGCTATGGTAGGTGCAACTCAAATAATTTTTTTAACAAATCATGTTTCTTGCTATAATATATGTTTGTACAATTGCTTTTGATAATTTTTATATTTGATAAATCATCAACATCCTGTTAATATTACAATATTACATTAACCAAAACAATTCTTACTGAACATCATCCCAAATATTATACTAACATTGTAAATATTAACAATTTTTTTCATCAATTGAGTAATATTCTATATTTAAAATCGAAACTCTTCTATAAGATTTATTATTTTGAAAATCACATTTATTAGGATATCACAAAATTCATTTGATTTTTATCTATTACATTTCAAATGTTGAGATTAATTAGGGTAAGTTAATGTAGATTTATTATGTACTCCTTAAGATATACATGAATCAAAACCGTTTTTCATATTGTTATAATTAATTTCGGTTTCTCAAAATCCAATAAATTTAGATTTATTAGATTTGAAATTTTGAGATTAATTAAAATAGTTATTGTAGATTTCTATGTATTTTTTATAATCTCTATACTATTATTTGAATAATGTTAAACATTCTTTAACCTATCTTTACGTGCTATACTACAACAAATGCTATTTGAATTTTAAGCCTTTCTTTAGCAGCATAAAAGGACACTTAGATAATTAACATATTCACGACCCGTTTGGACACACGCGGATATCATTGACCTGATCCGATTGAAGCCCAATTCGTCGGAAGAATCGAAAGCACGCAGACGGCAAATCCTTCAAAATGATCCATCGGGTCGATATTTTGATTGGGTTAAAAAAAATTTTGTTTTAGATGTTCGACTCCTTAATAACACCTAAAGAAAAAATGTAAAACCCTAAGACCATCTCCACTAGAGAACCTCTATTGTTTATCAAATTTTAATAAATTATTAAATAATCTAAAATAACAAAACAATTATTTCAATTACTTATATTACATTAAAAGAAAACTAAAATATTTTACATAATTCGGAAATAGAAAACATATTTTACAAAATCGAAAAACAAACACAAACATAAATTGTAATAGAGTAAACGGGGTACGAGTATTGTTAGGTTGCACCAAAGTTTTGAAATTCGGTACTCTTTCTAGATTCATTGTGTGGAAAGAAAGGGACCATGGTGTGATTTTGAACTAATCAAATATCATATAAACTTTTTAAGTTATACATTAGACAGAGACATACACTTATATAAGGGGCTTCAAGAAAGGAAAAGCCTTCTCTATGCCTTCAATGTTGGCTAGTGACTGTACAAATGCTATTGGTATCATGAAGAAGAAGGTGAGGAAGAAGTATGCAACGCCGACTATGAGCTTCCTTATCTTAAGGTCAACATATGGCAATGCAAGATTTTCATAGTAGACGTCACGTGGTTCTGCTGCCCATTCGGCTAGCCACTCTGTTGGGTTTCTTGTTTGTTGAGTTTGAGCACAAACCGCTGCTCCCCAACGGCTCTTGAAAGACACAAAAGCTGCAGGCACTATGGACTTTATGCCAGTCCTTAACCTCTCTTTCTCCTCAGCTATCTGAAAAATCCAAAGTAAGTTTGATTAAATAATGTTCAAAATGAGAATGGAGGATAAAAGCAATAGCATAGAGTAGTTAAGATGAACGCTTTACTTCTCTTGTTAGACCCTCAACGACGGATGTGTAGTACTTGATTCCATCAACTTCTTCACCACAACAGCCAAGAAATCCCATCTATTTGAAGACAATGAAATGAGTCTTAAGAGAAACAACATTGAAGAAGTTTAAGCTTATGTGATTTGCAAATGTGAGTTTATCTTAATTACTGGCCTGTTATTTAAATTTCTCATGTGTCTGTTTCTAGTGTAATCAAGCAGATTCTGCATTTGTTTCCTCGTCTGAACCAATTCTGAGAGTTTGGTTGCATCATGGACTGCCTGAGTTAAAAGCAGATCAAGAATCATCAACTCAGAAATCAATTAAGTCACAGATTATACTTGTCAATGTTATTAGGAAAAAAACGAGACACGAAACATACCTTGAGCTACTACCCTTCAATTGATGCACACTCGCACCTACCTGACTAAAATCTACAGTTCCCGTCGACTTATCCCTGAGTTATATACACAAGCAATGATGATTCTAGCCTGACTTTGTGAGTGGGATAAGAGAGAAATAATCATAGTTTTGAGAAGTTTTAAGACAACACAAGCAATAATGATCTAGCAGAAACAGAATAGATACTTTATGAGTGAGATAGGAGAAGAATCAAAACTTACAAAGCTCGAGCCATGACGCTAAAAAGATAATGCAATTTATTATCGCCTTCCTCACTTTTGCTATACAACAGTCATGACTCTAAAAAGATTCACCGCCTCTGAGATGAGGATCAGGTAACTTGTAATACAGAAACTATGGTTTGAGACTTTTCTTTACCTGAAGAACATTGGAAAGCTCACAAGGAAGTAAATGGCATAGAACAAACATCCAACTCTGTACATGGCACTTCGGTCCACGAACTCGTAATAAGGAAACTGCACACGTTGAAAACAAACAAAACAAATTGAACGGTTTTGTCAAGTGTTTAGTTTCCAAACCAGATTTTAAAATGGTTAAGTAGATAAACAAAGCCTTTAAGCAGACTATAAGAGGAACTTATACTATTTGATAAAGGTTCTACTGAATAATTTTTTATAGGAACTATCAAAGAATTGAAGACATCACAACATACATTTGCAATAGCAATATTCTCCAAGTATGCAATGAAATAAGAAAGCGCCAGTATCCAATCAATACAACTATGGATGAGATTTTGAGAACTCTCACCACTATCCTTAAGGAAACAAAACATAAAAGCATCCTATCAAACTAAACTTAAATCCAAAGAGCTTATAGATAGAAGCAAGTTCTCAAACTGGGAAGCAAAATTTTATGCACAGAGAAAGATCACCAGCATTTTATCCATAGCTTTCGAGAAGCCCATGCCATACTTTTTCATCAAATAAGCCACCACTATAGTCCGATCTACACTCAGTTCAAGCTCGTGCAGTAGATCACCTGCATTTTGCATTTCACATTAGAACATATATAAACCACAATCTATCTCAAACTAGAGAGTAACCAACAAGTAGAGCCTAAACTGAAACAGTTACTTCAAACCTATATGAAATCACTTCAGATATTACAATCTACCAAATCAGAGACCAGAGCTAACTTAAACTATACTCTCTAAGCCCCCAGAATGATAGTTCATCAATCAAATCTGAAATGCATTCTTGTGAACTAACTACACATGAGAGAGAATTTATGTACAATCTCATCTTTCAGAGCAATGTCTAACTCAGTAGAAACGAATTCACAGAAACTCAGCATTAGTTTTGGTTCAACAGTGTGTTCTACAGCTTAATCGTACGATCACGAGAAGCAGACACAATCTGACGGTTATCAGTAGAGAACATATATCTGTTCACAAGATACCTCTTACTATACTCTCCAGAGATACCAGAATCAACAAGCTATAAAGTAGCAAAGCAAACTACAAGACTCATATATACTTTTGCCAATCTAATCTATAGATTCCTATGGTTACTAGCAATGAAAACCGCAGCATACTTTTATCTCCTATGAAGCTTTGCTCGCTTCTAACATAATTCCAACTGGTTCACATTGAATCCTAAACACTATAATCGCATACTGAAATCTAATCAGATTTAGGGAAAGGAATCAAACCTCCTAGACATTCCCATGAAGCAATGAACCAAAACACCACCTCCAGATGGAATAGCTTGATCGATGAAGCTAAAACACTCATCGAAATATACTGTCAAATCGGTCTCGGATCTATCAACGACTACACTCAAATCACAAAAAACATACGAAGAACAAAGTTAGAAAATCTACTCGAAATGTTCAAAAAGAGGCTTCGATGAGAAGAAATTAACACACCTTCGAAGATTTTTTTTTTTTTTTTTTTTGAACACCACCTTCGATGACTTTATAGACAAAATCATCAGGATAAGGAGGAGCGAAGGCCGCAGCTACATTGAGAAACCCTATTAGCAACACCATTGGAGCTGCTCTAACATCCTTTTTCCAAACTACAACACCATTGGAGCTGCTCTAACATCCTTTTTCCAAACTGTGTGAGAGCGGAGAAGAAGAAGAATACGAACGTTGTCAGGTCTACACAATCCCAAATAATTTTTCTATTGCCGATCTGAAAGAATGTCGACCACTCGTCAGATCGATGGCGAGAATCAGTTTTACATCTTATATCTGATGAGAAACCTTCAACAGGAGCGGAGGAGGAAAAGATTTGAAGCGGAGAGGATGGAGGAACCGAGAAAGATAAGACTTAAGAGGAAGGCAATAGAGATTCTAGATCGATAGATTTCAACATCGTAAAAGGGGATGAAGCGTTTTGTGCTCCTGATTACTTTTTGCTATGTCGGGTCTCCACCACCACCACTTCTTCCTATTTGGGTCGGTTTTTGGAGTATGGTTTCTATGAAAACTTTTTTATGGTAAATAGTACTCCGACTTTGAATTTTACTCTGATCGGCGACTTGGATTTATTCAATATTTGATTTGATATTTCAATTGGATTGGGAAAAATTTCAGTAGAAAATTTACAAATAAAAGAGCTGGAGTTGATAACTCAACGGCAACAACAACAACAACATTAAAAGAGAAAGAGCTAAAGGGATAGGAGATAGGATCAAAGGGAGACATGAATAAGGAGATCTCATGGACGAATCCCCAAAACTCTATCCTTATAACCTTTGAGTTGATGAGACCAAACAACGTCTCAATGTTTGAGAAAACTTCCAGCAAGTTAATAACAGTCTCATCCGACGAGTCTAGAGCACATTGTAGTGCTAAATGGACTTTAGTAGTACTTGCAGACAACACATATGGTCTTATTGAAAAGTGTTTAGGAGTAACACAAGATCCAGCTTCTTGAAAAAACCTTCCCAATCCGCAGAGACTTGGATTAATCCGACAAGAGGAAGGTGGAAGCACAAAGGCTTCATTCCAATCTCTAGATTCTCTGATGGACTTCAAAGCGACATCCTCTTCGGTGAAACATAGATATTCCTACAACGCATCTACAACACAATAGATGCCAAAACTAATAAACGGGACAAAGCCCTTAGCCACATAAAAAGTTAGAACAAGTCTTAAAAAGCCCTCAATACAAGGGAAAGCGGAATCACCATCAAAGCGATCCGAGAGATAACCTGACCCATACAAGTTCACACCAAAGCAAGGAATAATCTCTAAAGTTTGTCTACAAATATGCCTTCCATTAAGAGACATTACAACCATTCTAGCGAAGCTTCGATCAAACATGATAAGTCTAACATCCTCATACTGAGGTAACTGAAATTGATATTGATGAAACCTCATACTGAGGGAATTGGGAACTAATATGAGGCAGATTGTAGACCATTTCACAACCAACAAGAGGGTCACTGAGATCATACTTTCCACCTAATTTTATGTTCTTGCTTCAGACAAGCTTCAAGTGGTGGAGAACCCACCAAGTAGAGTACTGTCCCTATTTAAGTATATATTTAACAATTTTTCTTTATATGTAAATATTCTTATGCATATAGCTGAAATAGGGCATCTGGAAAATATTTGATGTAGGGCATCTGAAAAATATTTCGGGTAACATACATGATGTAGATGGATGGAGACTAGCTTTCAAATTGAAGGACAAAGAGTATGTGTTACATAAATTTTAAAGTTATTTTTACTTTCAGTAACCTTCGTAATAATCATGAAATTTTAAATTTTCTGCTGACTCGACACAGCCAAAATCTCTTGAATGGACTAGCTCAAGGAAACAAAGCTCTTAAGTTCAATTTTATGATTCAGACTTATCATCGTGGATCGAGACTGGTTGTTGCACTACGGTTTTGGAAGATTTATCATTTTGTTAGTGATGAACTGAAAAATGTTAGGCTTTGTTCCTTTGGTCCTTTGTCTAAAGTATATCCGTTTCCAAACATTCTGGAGGCTCACGCAGTTCAGAAAATGTAAGTTATATTTTACATACTTAATCTTTATCACTCTATTCTCATTTTAATCGACACACTATTCATTTCTTATCATCTACTTATTATAGGCTTGCAATAATGGATGCCTAATATTATGTGTTCAAGTGAGGTTTTTATTCTTCTTCACCGTCTTATGCAGTCAACAGTTTTTTCTTTGTTCCTCACATTGGTTTTTTAGGCAATAGAAACTTTCTCTCTATTCTTTGCTTCTTGCAGACATATATTTAATAGGGGTAAGTGGATATTAAGGACGCTTAAATTGGTTTTTGTCCATCTATACCTTTAAATGTAACACTTGGCCATATAAGATTAATAATAATCAAAACCCTTTTATGCCCTCAATTTTAAAATCATTATATAATTTACAAAATTTTGTATATATCATTTCCTTTTATTAATTCATAAAATCTTAAACATATATTCTCTAAAATATGACTAACCATTCAGATTTTTTCGGATGTGGATAATTCGGATAGGAAAATTCATTATCTATTTGGATTTTATGACTATTCGGTTCAGTTTTGGTTCGGATAGGTGTTGGATTCGGATCGGTTTCAGATCGGTTTTTTTAATTTTTTTTAAAGATATTTTTTTAATTTTTAAAAAGATCGATTATATTTTTTACAAAAAATGTATAGTTTAACGGTTTCCCAAATTTTTCCCGCCAAAAACGCGGTTTCACAAAATTTCACGCCAAAAATACGGTTTCGAATCCAACAAAACGGTGTCGTTTTGGCCACCGTTATGTTTTAAACGGATGCCACGTCAGCAATACGGGGAAGTAACGGTTTTTAACGGATGTCACGTCATCAATACGGGGAAGTAACGGTTTTTAACGGTATATTGCGGGTGACTTTCGATTTCATGGTATTGACTTGCATAAGTTCGACTTAGAGGGTTAAATTGCAAAAAATATTCACTTGGAGGGTTTTTTTGCACAAAACCTTTATGTTTTTAACGAATGCCACGTCATCAATACGGGGAAGGTTTATATTGTGGGTGACTTTCGATTTCATGGTATTGACTTGCATAAGTTCGACTTAGAGGGTTAAATTGCAAAAAAGATTCACTTGGAGGGTTTTTTTGCACAAAACCCTTTAATTTTGGGTTTTTGAATATACTTTTCGGTTTTTGGTTCGGATCGGATTCGAATCGGATGAACCGGTAGGAAAATTTATTATCCGTTCGAATTTTATGACTCTTCGGTTCGGATAATTCGGGTAGGAGAATTCATTATCCGTTCGGGTTTTATAACCATTCGAGTCGGTTTTGGTTTCGGATTCTAATTTTTCGTAACGTAATCTAAACAATAAATACGAAATCTTAACAGTATATTTAGTTTTCCATTTTTATGGAATTATAGATTCAAAAAAATATATGTTCTAAATTTTCTTAGAATATATATTCTAATTTTCGTAGATCAAAGAAAAAATAGTAGAATACATATTCTAAATCTCGTAGAACGTAGAATACATATTCTAAATTGTTTAGAACATAGGTTAAAACGTAAAATACTTCTTCTAAATTTCGTAGAACAAGAGTAATGTGCAGAATACATGTTCTAAATTTTTTAGAAATATTGACATCCCCAATTCTAGAATTTTTAGAAAAGAAATCAATTCTAAAACTCGTAGAACATGTACAAAATGTAGAATATATGATCTAGAATTTTTAGAAAAGAAATCAATTCATCACTTTCTTCCTTCACACAGATTCTCATTAGCTCTGTGCCAATTACTTCTCTGCGAACACTACAATTGAAGGATCATTCATGCCACAACCAAAAATTAAAATAATAATAATACATCACACAATGGTACAGATTTTAAGGGCAAAGTACGATTACATATATACGGTTCATCGCTAATAATCTCAATAAAAAATATAGCAAGACCCATAATTTATGCAATCGTCAAGTTTCAAAATACGCAAAATCCATGAGAAATGAAGCTAGGAAGAGGAACTTTGGAATGATTAGAGAGTACCTGAAACACCCAAATAAAATAAATAAAAAATTCATGTCTTTTTAGATTCAAGAATAACCAACACATGTAACAAAATACAATCCACTAAGATTTTAACTAATTGCACCAAGTAAAAATTACATAAACCAATCTCTTTTATGATTATTCTTAGGAAAAATATTTAACAAAAAAATTAAGATTTTGAGCTGTCAACAAAAAAAAAAAATCAAGATTTTGATTATTACCCAAGGCTTAGTGGATTAGTATCCAAAATACACAAACACAAATTATCCTCGTACTACTGCAACAAAAAGAGTTAAGTTAGGTTTAGTTCTGTCTTAAAAGAATATGGAAGAAACAGACAAAAGTGGTTAAACCTTGAGACATGGAGACTCGCCACGGATAATCTTACAGAAAACGCAGTCGTTTTGGAGATTAGATGATTCAACGACTGAGCTACAATCAGAAACTTTGAGAATCGGGTCTCGGGTCGGGTTTGAATGAGATGGGTACATGTGAGAAGAGAGGATTGCGAGTCTTCAAGATTCCATTAGCTGAATTGAAACAATAATACGAATCGAGCAAATAAGTTTCTTGAATTGGATGGTCAAAATAGCTAGAGCTCCATCAACTGCACCAAGATCTTCAACGATTCACGTAGTTGCACAAAGCTAACCTGCGATAATACGTAAAATTCATTATTAATATCTATATGAAATATTGATTAAAAAATACAGAATAAATAAAGGTTAGTTGTGGTTTGAAAGTGTAATGAGATCATATATTTATATCATGCCAAGAAGCTGTATAAGATTTAGATTTATTATTTTTCTACGATAATAACTAAAAAAGTAAAATTTATATTTTTAAAGAGTATGTCGTTATAATATCGATTAATATTTGCAAACTATCATTTTTCATTGTTATCCATCTTAATATATAAATATAAACTAGTTTTTTCATTTAAAAAATGGAACAATAACATATATGTTTTAGATTTATAACTGTATTTGATATCATCTTTTTAAATGTATCCCTATACTATTAAAAGAGAAGTACGTTTAGAGAAAAGGGCAAAGTTTTTCACAGTATTTACAGCAAATGCCATCGACCAAAAACATGAAAATGAAGCTTCATTAAGGGTAAAATTGTCTCAGCAGTATTTCGTCTGATATATGGGTCGGGTCAATTGGAGAAAAAACCCGAAATTGATCTAATTGGATACGGATACAATGGATATTCCAAAGAAATCGGGTTTAACCACTCTCAATCCTTTTTTCCTGCGACAAATCAAACAGTTATTGCCTTAGTATCTACCATTCCTAATTCAGCTCAAACCGTTTGATATCAAGATCCAAACAAAATTATTCTTAATTATAACATTTCCCTAATTGTAGCCTATATTTATTACGCATTTACAAAGGCAATATCTATTCTTTGATACAAATTTTGAATTCTTTCCATTTCTTAAACAGAGATTACTCAATATCATAACAACCAAATCGTTTTCATTTATCAAAATTTACAGTTCTTATAATTGCATTCTAAATTCTAAAATCAAGGCAATATCTACTCGATCTTTCATATATTCTTCGCGCAAAGAATATCCCTTTCCAACCCACTATAAATATAAGCAGCCTCATTCTATACCAAATCACACAAACACTTACCTCGATAATATTAGGAGACCGCAAGCAATGGCCTTAGCTCTTTAACCTTTCAGAAAGCTTGCTGACACAAGTGCAAAGCACAGACTATTGCCTTTTTTGCAAAGAGCAGAGAGAGGATCAGACAGATCACTAAAAGGCGGAATCCCATGTTGGAAGATGCATCTGCAAGAACAAAAGATAAATGTCAATCCTGTCTAATTCATTTATTTATTTGACTTACATTGTAGACTTGAGTTTTTAATTAACAGAGTGGTCATGTTATAAAGCTTCATCTAAACCTATCATCTATGTTTATTATTTCAGCTGGAGGTTATCAACCAATTCAAGCTGAAAATCAGTCAAAATCTGTCCATCCCAGAGTTTTGAGAGACATTACCAACATTCACAAAAGACAACAAGACAGCTTGCAAACCTCTCCAGGAAAAAATATATTCTTTTCTGCAAATTTTAGTAAACCTGGAACAGGTATCTTTACTATTGTTAAAAGATAATAAAAACCATACACCACTCTAACTAATGTTTTCTGTCTTATGCATTCGAAAACTAATTGATCTAAAAATTTCCAGACATGAAGTCCATCATATAAACTTAGTAATCTTGATCTAAACATATCATAATGGTCTTATTGTATCTCCAGGTTCACGAGTAATGCAAGCGGATAATCAGAATAAATCTGTCCAAGTTAGAGTTTTGAGAGACATTACCAACATTCATAACAGGAAGCAAGCCAGTTTCCAAACTCCTCCACCAACAAACATATTCTCATCTTGAAGTTTTAGTAAACCTGTAACAGGTGAGTTAAATATGGTTCAAAATCGAAGTACATTTAGTAAATAAGGAAAGAAATTCTCGGATTATTACGGTATTGCCATTGGTTTTACACATGAAAATTGATTTTCATTAAGGGTATTTTCGGGAGTTAACAAAATCGAGTCTAACTGGGTCGGGTCAATTTTACAAAATTACCCGAAATTAAACTAATCGGATCGGGTAAATTCGGATCATCCATTTAATATAGATTATAACCGAATCAAATCTTACACTATATAAATCGAATATATCACTAACGAGATTTCCTAATTTTGCTCTGAATCCATTACTATGCAATCTAAAGGGATTATTCGAATTTGTAACATATTTCCTAGTTTTGCTCAATATTAATTAAGCAATTATTAAGGAATACAAATTAGTTACTTAAAATTTTCCATATTTCCATATTTTTACACACTATTCATCAAGATAATTATGATCAAATCCAAATCTGTTATTTGAATAACGTATAATCCCAATCAATTATACGAATATTCCTTTAATATATACATATATTTCTAATTTCGTAATTTGTTATTTTGATTAATATTTCAATTTTAGAAATTTAAAAATTTCTGTTATCATAGGCATTGATTTAAGAATTAAGATACTTATAGTTATTATATTTTTCGTTTTAAATTTTAAATAGCAAATATATCAAAATGAGAAAAGCTTGATTCGATTATTTATTTACTATGATCTAATTTTCAGATTTTAATAAAAATTTGTTAAAACGTTAATTTTTAATATATGCAGTTAAGATTTAAATTGTTTTGGTAAAGATTGAATCCATAACAACCTAATTTTGTGTACAATATATTCTCTGTAAATACTATGTCTATATACATGCCGATGACCTCACAACCAATTTAGAAAAATCGATTCTTTGAAATAATGAATGGAGATTTTCATGTAAATCACCTCAGCTTCTTCTCATGTTTTTCTCCATAATTCAAGTAACCTCTAATGCATATTCTTATAGTTTTTGGTTTCAGGGTTAACACTACTTGATCGCAAGTCAGCTTATTGATCCATTCACAGAGAAATATGTAGATTTCATAAACGTTATTTATTTAATTTGTATATATTTATTTTCAAGCACATTCTAATCTGATTATTTTTTCTCTTTCTCAAATATTATAGTTCAAATTGTGAACATTGGCCAAAGCAAAGATTTGATTGTAAACACGTCAAGACATCAAACTGATTTCTTAACTTCAAAATGCAGAGTATGTTTATCATGTTTCAGGCTAAAATTTTTTTTATTGTGGTCCTTCAATTTACTAAACTCACATTTTGCATAGGTAAGAACTTATAATATAATTGTTGTTTTGGTCAATATTGTTATGATGTTCGTTATGATTTCTCTGAATCTTATAACCTTTTGCTTTTTAGATGTCTTACTGAGTTTATATGACTTTCAAATTTCGATATCCTTCAACAAAATTAAGGAACTTTTACTTATAAGTTCCATGGTTTACAATTGCAATGGTTTTATATTTGTTGTTTTTGTGTTTCTAGAAATTTCTGTTTTTTTTTTTAAAAAAAAATTTGACACACTAATTATATTTGATTGCTTTTATATGATTTTTGGTCTTAAATTAAACAGATCTAAAATCTATGTCACCAACTTTAATTTGAATTAGATTTAATCGGTATAATATTTTCAAATTATTTTGTACCAAAGAAATTTTAATTTTTAAATTGAAAAGATTTTTTGAATATGATTTAGAATTATTCAACAAGAGTATTAAGAAAATCTGCTTTTTTTTTGGAAACAACATTAAGTCTATATTAATATTTATTAAGAAGTTTTTGTGAATAACAAAATGATGAGATCTATTAATTTATTTTAATTCCATATTAATTCATAGAAAAATATGATGATATTTAAAGACATAACAAATCAAATATAAAATTTTTGGAATTTTATTGTAAATAAAAATTAAATATACTTTCTTCAAATATCATATTTTCTCAAATAAATTCAAATAAAAAGTATTATATATTATGGAACAGGTTATATAGCGAAACGGGTTATATAGCCGGATGGATTACATAACGGGACGGGTTATATAGCAAGACAAGTTAGAATCAATATTATATAAATCTAAAATATCATTAAGCCGGTGCTACAACACGGGTTAAATCCTCAATTTATTATTTTGTCAACACTACCAAATTTAAAATATTAGACATATCAAAAACTTTACCTCATTACTTTCTTATTTTATAACTGAAAAAAGGAAAAAACGAGTTTCAATAGCTCCTGAATCGTATGTCGTCTTATCCTCAGCGTTATTAACCGACAATATAAAAAACGTCAGCCCGTGCAGTAGCAATACAAACTTATTTTAGTTTTCATTGACTACACTAATTTTTACCTTATTAACCTATAAAAACCATTAATTATTAATGTCCTTCCAAAAATATACACCCGCGGTTAGATCCTAGTTTAAATATTAAAAAAGATTTCCCTTTTTTTTAGTTGATCAGTTATATTGTCTAAAATACAATTATATATTGAGTTTATCTATACAAAAAAATAAACAATCAACAAAAATACAAAATATAAAATATAAAATATTCTATAAACTTTTTTCCGTTTAAAGTGGAATAATAACATATCTGTTTTAGATTTATAATTGTATTTTATATAATCTTTTTAAATATATTAAAGAATATTTATGATTATAATAAGTCGATAAATTATATTGCCTAAAATGTAATTATATATTTGAGTTTATCTATACAAAAAAATAAACAATCAACAAAATACAAAATACAAAATATAAAATATAGAATAATAAATATGGAACCCATCAAGGAAATAAACGGACAGTAAGATTAGGTGTCATTTTATTATGGACTCAAGGTATGGAAACACTCCATGAAATTCACAGAGGCATATCAAATGAGTCAGCTGAACATAATTTTAAGACACAAAAATAAATTGGAAAATTGCTGAACCACCTTGATTCTAAAAAATATGTCATTATCTGCAACTAAGAATAATTCATATATGTACATACATACACACGTATACAACGTATTGAAACTTTTAAATTTAAATCTCGAATGCTACGAAATTGGAAAATTGCTTGTGGAGAAAGTAATATGAACATGGCCACATATACTAATAACCGGTTATGCTTGTCGTAGATCATTCTCTTTCAAACCAAAAGTTTTACTCAAACAACATCAACTCATATATAAAAATCATAAAATACATGTTAAGTGACTCACAAGAGATACATAAGAGCCATATCATGCTCATATTTTTTAGCAAATTAAAAAGGTAAAAAAGAGAACTTTTCAAGGAAGAAAAGGAAGACTAATTGCGGAAGTGAACTTTAACGGATGTTGTTGAGGAGGTTGATCATTGATCTGAGTCTCGGCCGTGGAAGCGTGGAGGCCACACCGATCACACTTCACCGGAACCAAAATCCGACGACCGTGAAGTCAACCATTTGTCGATACACGCCACGTGGAATGCATGACTACAGAGAGGTAAGATTCTGATTTCTTCGCCGTCGGAAAATTTCGTCAAGCATATTGCACACTCGGTGGATGAATCTCCGTCTCCTCCGGAGGAGGACGGTAAATCGTCTGTGGCGGCGGTGGGAGAGGCAGAGGCGGTGTATGTGGATTTCGGAAGCGATTGAAGTGCTTTGTTGTTGAGTCCTTTGTTCCGTGGCGGTGATTCTCAGGTGGCGGTTGAATTAACCGGGGTGAGACGGCGTAGCCAACCGCAGCGAGAAACAACAGCCAAAATAGCTACGCAAAAAAGAGCCAAGAAAGGAGCTGAGAGAATAAAAACCATGTCAGTTTCGGCGGCTGTCATTTAGATATTGGGAAAAATGTCAAAAAAACAGTGAACTTTCAAATTTGGGACGAAAAAAGCACGAACTTTTGAAATGTCATTTAAATCACAAAGTTTGGTTTGACTTTTTGATAAAATAGCCAAGTTTCGTTGACTTGGTCATTTCAGGCATGCCGTTAAGTTTCCGTTAACGGAGTTAATTTTCCGTTAATAATCTCCGTTAAGTCGAAAACAGATATATATACAAGGTGTTTAAAAATCAAGAGAATAAGTTGCTGTGGTCTGATGGTAAAAGCGTGACTTTGGTTTTCGTCGAACGCGGGTTCGATTATCCATAGACGCAGGTTTTTTATTTTTTAAAAAAAAAACAAAACACAAAAGCGCGTAAGACTAGAATCGAACTGGTGACTCTTAGGCATATTATTCAATATGTAACCAACTGAGCTACAAAGCTTTACTGATGTAAAGTGAAACGCATATAATTATATCTCTTATAGTTTCGTCTCAAATAAAAAATTATATGAATAGCGCATGTCATATTGATCTATAGTGTTAAAACCATCATCTACCAAATAAATTACTCAATGAAAAAAAATATAAAGAGGACAGTATAAAAATGAACTATGTTAGGTCTCTTCATCGATCATTATAGTAATTCAATTTATTTTTTTACATTTACATTTCTAGTTTCACGTAGTCATTAGCGGCGGACCAGCACGTGCGGGGATATATATGTAGATATTTTGATTTAGTAGAATATTTGTAATCCAAATTTATATTATTTTGATTTTTATTTCGGTTTCAGTTTGATTTATGAATATTTGAATGTTAACCAATATTTTAAAAATCTAATAAATCTAATGGTTGGACCGAAAACGAATGTAAATCGAATTAGTGATTGGTTTGATTTCTAATAAACTTGTGAACTATCAAACCGGATATATCAGTAATAATACAAATTGGGGAAAATGTCAAAAAAATTGTGAACTTTCAAATTTAAGACGAAAAAAACATGAACTTTCGAAATGTCATTTAAATTACAAAGTTTAGTTTGACTTTTTGATAAAATAGCCAAGTTCCGTTGACTTGGCCATTTCAGGCACGCCGTTAAGTTTCCATTAACGGAGTTAATTTTTTGGTTAACAATCTCTGTTAAGTCGAAACCAGATATATATACAAGTTATTTACAAATTAAATTCAATATGTTAGTGTAGCTTGATGGTAAAATAGTTAGATGGCTTCTCATTCGACGTGGGTTCGATCCTTCGTAGACGCAATTATTTTTGTTTTTCTTAAAAAAAACGAAATACAAAAGCGCGTAAAAGCAGAATCGAACTCTTGACTCTCAGAGATGTACTTCAACATGTAACCAACTGAGCTATAAAGCTGTAGTGAAATTAGGAGAAACGCATATAGTTATATCTCTTATCGTTTCGTCTCAATCATCTTCCTCAATTTTCCTTCTGATTTGTGTATGTCGAGCATCGAACCCGCATTTGGTGGAAACAAAACTGATGCATTTACCAACAGGCTATACTAACATATTCAACTAATTGTAAACAACATGTATATATATGTGGTTTCCACTTAACGGAGATTGTAAATCGAAAATTAACTCCGTTAACGGAAACTTAACGGCATGTCTAAAATGGCCAAGTCAACAAAACTTGGCTATTTTATCAAAAAGTCAAACTAAACTTTGTGATTTAAATGAAATTTCGGAAGTTCATGCTTTTTTCGTCCCAAATTTAAAAGTTCACGATTTTTTTGACATTTTTTCCAATACAAATTACCGTGAACCGGATCCACATGTTTTCTCCAAAAAGTTTATGACAATTTTTTATTTACGATAAGTTTTAGATTTGTTATTAGTAGAATGCGCATAATTCATGTTCCGTATGGTTCCGTACCCGTTCTCAAATTCATGTTCAATAGACAAAATATTTCTGATATAAAAGAAGTTTTGTATTTTCAATTGTGAACGGGACGTGATGGAACATAAATTAGAAAGTCTCTTGTGGAATAAATATAAAATACCGCTTAATAATGAAGCCTATGTAATAATATCAATAGTTTGTTATATGATTACATATGGAATTAATTAAACGTGTGTTAAGATTAAGATCTCAAATTCGACCAACAAAAAACTAGCAGAACACAAAAATTCAAAATATACACGAATTACAGTGGTTTACGTCTATTTTTCGTTTTTGCATACGTCTTTACCATGAATTGTATTTCAAAGTATTTAGCGTAGAGGCCAAGAAGAAGAAGGAGAACATAATCGTATAATGCAATATGAAATCGGGTTGCCAAAAAATAAAAGACTAGGGTCAAACATTTGAATTAGAAACCAAAAAAAGTTACGTTCAGAGTTTGTTGAGATTTTTCTAGCTGCGTATACGCCGACATTTTTTGGGTAAATTGTGTGAATCTTAGCATGAGCATTTTTTTTTTTCCTATTTCATTTTTTCTATAAAAATGATATATTAGTAACTGGATGAAAAAAAATCGGATGTAACATAGTGAGGCTGAAGTTGAAACATAATTTTATTGGATCAAGCTCAAACAAAGGGTGAGCTGGTTTATTAGTTGAATACTAACCTTAGGAACCTAAGAAAAACAGCTAGAAAAACACCAACATAAGCCAATGTAACATACTAACAGCTCAGTTTTCAACGTTTTCTAAGCCCATTTGGCCATTAAAGACATTCCTCCGGCACCTAGAAAAACAGCAACATAAGCAAATGTCTGAAGCTTCATGTTGCCTTGCAATTTTGGTCCCAAAAAATCTGCACCCAATAGATCAACAAGTGCCATATAGTTCAATAAACCGGCAGAACACGCGTTTAAGACCCCGACCACAATCAACGCCGTTGGACTCGTCGGGCTGTATACAGTTTGTAACAACATTCCTAGAACGATCCCTAATGGTGTCGTGACGGAGAAAAAAACCACCATTATCCCGGTTGTTTTCTTTCCATACTGTGCCTAAGAAATCAACAACAAAAAAAAGCACCAATCTATATTATAACAGTTGATACAATAAGAACTATACTTCAGTTAGTTGATTATTAACTAATTTGTTTTTGTGTTTGTATATTTATATGTTTCAATGGCTTTAAGTGATTGTCGGTATAATTTAGCTACCTGAAGAATGCAACCGCCAAGTCCCATGCCTTCGAATAATTGATGAAAACAAAGAGCCGCGATGAGAGAACGTATGGTACATTTGTTATCCGAAGCTCCCATTGCAAGCCCGATTACAACCGAGTGCACAACAATCCCTAGCTCCAAAACCTGCACGGATTAATTAGTTTCAAAGTGTGTGTTTCATGAAATATTGAAATGTAACAAATTTCAACAAAGGATAAACGAAATTGCATGTAAATGATTTTGCCTACCTGAGCAATGACTTGGTGCCTTATAAGCTGAGATTTTGCGTCTCCGCCGACTATAATCTTGTTTTCTTTCTCCAATTCATTTGATCCATTCTCTAGGGATTCGACGACATTTGCTTGCGATTTCAACATTCTCTTCTTATGCCAACTCATGGCATAAGAATCCACCATCAACGTGATCAAAGCCGAGATCATAGCAATAAAGGTCGTGAACGGAAACTTCCTCCACGGATTTGTTGGCAAGCAAGGGGAATTGAGATCTTCAAAAGAGTCAGGTAATACGTGCATATAACCGGTCGCTAAAATAACTCCCGAGGCCAGTGCCTTGACGATCACAAAAAGATTTCGGTCTGGTCCTAACGCCGAAACCTTTTGGGTGAACAAGGGTAAAGAAACACCGATTACACTCGCCACTAGGATAGAAAAGATAGCTATGATTTTGAGCTTCGTGGAGTCTTTGTTGTTGTGGCAAACCGATGCCTGTGGTTCGGATTTGCAATGAGTAACGCTTGCGAGCTCGGCATTTTCAGCGAGAGAGGTTAATACGAAGGAGATTAAAAGAATAGCAATGGCCATAAGCTTGTAAATTTGATGAGAAGAAGCCATTTTAGTGTAAAGTCTCAAGTTTCAGAGATTGTTGTAGAGAAAGTATTTTCTATATCTTAAGCGTCGAAGATTGTAATGCTTAAATAGAAGTACAGCAAATCTTATAGAATATTTTACAATCCTATCTACATTAAATTTATTTAAAATTTTCATCTTCAAATTTCCACTAAATCTTTTTTTAATATTATCTCATCTTTCTTCTAAATGTTATCTTTTTTATAATGTTAAAGAAAACAAAACACAAATTTCAACTGCTCAATTTTCTAATTCCCACAACAAATTTCCACGATCTCCACCTTTTTTTTTTTTTTTTTTTCTAGAACCTTATTCTTTTAAGTTTTTATTGGGTATTTGAATTAGAAACAAAAAAAAAAGTTACGTTCAGAGTTTGTGAGATTTTTCTAGCTGCGTATACGCTGGCATTTTTTGGGTAAATTGTGTGAATCTTAGCATGAGCATTTTTTTCTTTCCTATTTCATTTTCTCTATGAAAATGATATATTAGTAACTAGATGAAAAAAATCGGAACAATAGCGAAGGAGATCAATACAAAAGATTCACTCAAACAAGTGATATCATGAAGAATTGCTTTAAGTTCACTTTATGTATTATCAATAATTTGTTTATGATTACATATGGAATTAAACTAGTTAATAACCCGTGCTATAGTATGAACAAATTTTTTTTTTGTATATATTCGTTACGTTTTTAATTATATGTATTGTTTTAAAAAAATCTCATTTAATAAAATATTTGTCCAAACTACTTTACTTATATCGTTAAATTCTTTAGCAATGAATATGGAAATATCATCCATATATGTAGGAACCAATCTTTTCAATTCTACTAATATTTCTACTAACTCAAAAATAGCAAGACCACAATCTTTCAATATTACTAACTACTATAACAAATTTAAAAGTTAAGTATCTTACCTAAAACATTGACAACATTCATAAAACCTGAAATATTGTTATCATAAATTTAGAATATCTTAGTGATCAATGAAAACTTTTTTCATTTAAACCGTTTTTTTTTTTTACAGCTTATGCCATCGAAACAAAAATCGATTTTAAAGATAGAAAAGAAATTAAGAAAAAATAAAAAAGTCAAACGGCTCGGGTAAAAAATGGATTCGCGTCCATTCTCTCGATATCCTATTTAAAAAGCACGCAGATTTTATTATTTTCTTTTGTGATAATTTGACAGGAGAAAAGAAAACATTGGTTTTTTTTTTTTTCCAATATCTGTCTTGGCAATTAATTCATAGTGTGATCACGAGAGAATCATTTATGTTAGCAACTTTCAAGTAATTCATATTCCATTTTAAATATGTTTTCCTAATTTAATTATTTCATTTTTTAAGGAAACTAAAAATAATTTTATTCAATAAAATATATTTCATTTAAATCAGTTTTTCTAATTTAATTCTTTTACTTTTTTAAGGAAACTAAAAAAATATTAAATTCTTTATCA